>JAVUPR010000244.1:0-1360000 GCA_036785695.1 Gentiana straminea
AGCATCATCATTATTATTATTATTTTTATTTTTTTTTTTATTTTTTTTTTCTTTTGGAAAACAACAAAGAGCATATGGTATTTTTTTCTCTTCTGTTGGAACCAATCGGCAGTAGCAACATGGTTTAGTTTAGTATTTTTTATTATTTATTTTATAAACTGTATCCTTCCGAAAACATATGCCTTGCATATGTTCTTTCCCCCTCTCTTTTCTTTTTTTTCCTTCGACAGCTATTGACCATATAAAACCAAATATCTATCATCCAAAAACAAAACATATACCACGAACAGGAAACATTTAAATAAAATAACACTTGCAGCAATAACTTGATGATTAAATACGGTTGAACGCTGAATTGAACCTACGCTTAATTACCGAAAAGTTTTGAATCAAAAATCCAAACTTGAATTTGGAAACAACTACGGTGATTCCTTCGATTTCTATAACAAAAACAACAACCTATGTTAATCTAAAGCATTTATTCAAGTCTAATTGCTTAGAAAAACTCAAGAACCCTAGATTCTAAAAAAAAAGGGCTTTCGATTTACCTTTTCGTTTATAGTGATTCGTATACTAAA
This sequence comes from Gentiana straminea, assembly GCA_036785695.1. Taxonomy (NCBI): domain Eukaryota; kingdom Viridiplantae; phylum Streptophyta; class Magnoliopsida; order Gentianales; family Gentianaceae; genus Gentiana; species Gentiana straminea. Next base: position 579 of record JAVUPR010000244.1, read on the forward strand.
ACGTCTGTCTTGTCGAAGTGATCATCGTGATATGAATTATCTAGAGAACGATAAAGCGAATTAGCCTCTAGGATGAAGATTTTGTCAAACGTTTTTTTTTCAAAAGCGTCGCTCTCTCTCTTTTTTAACGCTTGACTAAAGATTTTGGGGAAACTCTGATAAACAAATAAAGAGGGGTGGGGGTTATGGGCAGAGTTTTAAATAGGATAAATCTCATTAATACCTTATTATCCCATTAATTTAATTAATGTAAAATAGGTAATAGGTTTTACTTAAAAATAAATAAATTCCAATTACCCTTTTACCACTTTGATTAATTTCGTGGATATTACATTCTTCCCCAGAAACACAAAAAAGTTTCGTCCTCGAAACTTGACATACGTGGAAGTTCTCGAAACTTCCGAGAACTCCGAAGTCACATCCTTTCAACTTCCCAACTTGGACCTTATATCCCGGAGCATGCGATTAACCTTGGTTGCTTACTCTCAAAGGTGTGGTAGTAGAAAAAAGCTTCCTTAGATTCACGTAGGGCAATCTTAAGCTTGTGTTGCTACTCTCAAGAAGATACAAATGTATTTGAGGCACTAGTATCAAACAAGGCACTAAGAACTAGAACATTTACAAAAATTGTACCTAACAATTACGCAAAAAATACTTTTCAAGTAATCACCAAGTTTACACCAAAATGTTAGAATGATCTATTCATCAATTAAGAAAATAGAAACTCAAACTAGAAGAATACTGTGACCACGGCTTCTTGATTCATAGAGCACGCGGCATCATGGCAAAGACACGTGTAGGGCCACTTGGCTCACGATTTTCCACGAAAGAGGCCACAAAAAGATGACGTTGGTGCGCTCATCCTCTTTTGAGGGCATTCCTTCACTAAAATGAGTAGTGCTTCCCACACTGAAAACAACCTCTTGTAACTTCTCTACACTCCCTCATATGACGACGGTTTGCACTTGGGGCCTTCGAAAGTCTTAAGGTTGAGTGGTAGGCGGTGCTTGAAATTCTCTTTGCATTAGGAGGTAGTGCACCCCACATTACGCTATTTGCTCGTTTTCAAAAGATCTCTTCTCTCCGGCGATCATAGACTTTTGAGCCAAGACCACTTTCAAACACCATAACTCTATTTAACAACACTCTCCATAGTGTCTGTCTTGAAACTTCCCAAGCCAATCCGTAGCTCACGTTTCAACCCCGCAATAAACCTTGCCACCTTCAAACTTCTAGCTTTTCATGACTTAAATGTACGTACTTTCCAAGCTCATTGAACTTCTGTTGATACAACATTACACTCGTATCTCGTACATGCCTCAAGTCCAAAACATGAACTATTTAAATATAGTCTTCGTAAGACTTAAGAAAAATCACAATAATTGTGACTTCAATTTTTCTTTCATAAAGAAAATCCAACGTTTGTTAAATAGTGTATTCAACCTTTTGAATCATATTCAAAACATGAACTATTTAATTTACTTTCAAGCAATGATTAAGTCGATACTTAAATCTTATAATTTTTGAAAACAACCTTTCAAAAAATTCGTCGTAGTCATCCTTATCCAAACCATCAATGGTTGGATAATCATCATCGTATGACGGAGTGACCCGTTGAATATCGTTATGTCCAATATGTGAGATTCCGTTAATAATTAAAGTCTTAGAGGACTTCATCAAGCATGTAGCCTCATGTCCTCAACTACGAAAACGCGATTGCTCGTATCGATTGCTTATTTTAAAAGGATTAAAATTACATAACCATCTTTAGAACGTTTCTCAAAATGTAATAGGCATTATTTGGTTTTACTAATCGAGAATACAAAACATAAATAAAATTTGCTAAAACTACAACATAAAATAAAGATAAAAGAGTGTTGTTGATTATATATGCAAAATCAAAGACGGTCTTTGGGATTGTGATTTTGCTCTTTCCACTAGTCCAACTACTGGACGATTGACTTTCAAGAATCTTTCAAAAATTCTTTAGTGGCCAAGATCCCATCTAGTTACCACGATTCCCGACGATGACCGATCAACCGGAATAATTCGAAAGGTAGGTAGCACGAAACTTTGCCAATCAGCGTCTACTATGTGACTGCGGGTAGTTGACTAGTCAATCTTTGACAATTCACATCATGTGATAGTCAACCCACTTGTCTCTAAAATCATACGGTCCTGACGAGTGCCAATCACCGCAAGATTAATTCGAGTCAGTAACCCAAATATTCATGAGATCTTATAACGATCATAGCTCGATAACGACGAAATACCCGAGGTAGGTCAACTTCAAGACGAGGGCCGATCGAATTAGATTCCGAACAAAGGCTCTTCAACGTCATTATAATATTGGGAGACAAATATACCTCGAATTTTGTTTTGGGAGTAATTTTAAATTAATTCACTTAATTAATTTTAGTTTTGGTCTCATATGTCCCCTATTATGTGCATATTACTACAATATCATATAAAGTAAAACATACACAACATTCAGCACAAAATTAACCGGTATGATTATGGACTTTTCCTAAAGTGCGGTTTCGAATACAAAGCGAAACGCGGGCACATCCCAATGGTAGCCGCAACCACCAATGGTCTTCAAGCCTTGTCTTCAATTTATTTTACATAAAAATCTATCTAATAAATTTTACACCCGCCGCACACGGGGGAGCTAACGGGAATGTGATAATGCAAAAATAAAACTAGGTCGCGTTCTTCGCCAACTGACCTAGGACAACAATAAAAACCAACCGAAAATAAAGCATTCACCATCATATCGTATTGGTCGAGTTAGCGTGATCAATCGGTCGCATATAATCATATTATATCTACTATCTAATCCATACAATCAACATCTTATGAAAAAGATAAAATTAAATTTGGGACAATTCTTGAAAAGGACACATATTGACTTAATTAGGCAAAAAGGACATCAAAATAAACACTTAGTTATAAGGACGAAAATTAGGTAGATAGACTAAAATACATTGCTTAATGAATTAGAAAAAATAAATTTAAAAAAATAACAAGGCGCATATTGATTTTTTTGTTACAAGAAGCGTTGATGCATGCGCTTAATTTTTTTTTATTTTATTATATTTAATACATATTGCCAGCGCCGAATTTTTATTTTTATTTTTTAATTTTTTTAATTTTTTATTTTATCGATGCATTGACCAACGCAATGGCGTGGCCACCACGATAGGCGTGACCACCGTGACGCATTGACCATCCCGGATGTAGTGATCAACTTTGCGATGCAATGACAAGAACATTTGCAACGATTTATGCGTTGACATTTGATTTTTATTAATCGGCTGACCTATCGGGATGCAATGATCACCGGGATGCGGTGACATTTGATGAAGCAACACCGTGATGACATTTGATATTTTTCCGACTTAATTTCATAAAATCGATTTTTTTTTCTTCATAAAATCGACTTCAAATGGCTATATCTTTTGATATAAAACTACAATCAACATAAATATTTCACCTTAATTCATATTTTTATGCGATGACATCGGCAATCGTATATGCGAAGTGATATCAACATTTTATGCGATGACATCAACAATTTATGCGGTGACATCGACAATCAAATATGCGGTGACATGAAAATTTTATGCGATGACCTCAACAATCGTATATGAATGAAATCAACAATTTATGTAGTGACATCGGCAATCATATATGCGAGAGACATCGCGATGAAGTGACACCGCGATATAGTGGTCACCCCCGATGCGAGACACCGCGATGAAGTGGCCACCCCTGTGCAGAGACACCGCTGATGCGAGACCACCGGGATGCGGTGACATTTGATGAAGCAACACCGTGATGACATTTGATATTTTTCCGACTTAATTTCATAAAATCGATTTCTTTTCTTCGCCAAAATCGACTTCAAATGACTATATCTTTTGATATAAAACTACGATCAACATAAATCTGTCACCTTAATTTATATTTTGTTAGAAACATTTTATTATGTTTTGATGATGGCCATACTAGGTTGTTATAACAAGCTTTGAAATAAGTTAGAACACTCGTATAGTCTTAACTTAGAGTCCGACATGTTGTTGTTAGGTGTAGTGCCCGAAAGACAATTTGTGTAATTGTTTTTGATATTGGATAATGAGAATTTATCACCTTAGTTACTTGCTTTGTGCTTGTAAAGTAATACACTGCTGTTGCAAACCCTAAGTATATATGTATGTAACCACTTAACTCGGTGTATGGATTACACGTGAGGATTGAGTTAGTGGAGATATGCTTAAGCTGTAGTCCATGGTGAACTTAATCGAGTTTAGGGTCTCTTGATTAAAACACCAATAATGCGCCGAACACTTAGGGTGTGATAGTCTTATCCGGTTTGTCGGTAGAGGGTACCTACGTGGGGCATTTATATATGATGGCATTCATTATAGATTTGGACCGATTTAATCTATATTTCTCGGTATAATTCCGTAATCGAGGAATCTTATTAAATCATTAGATGATCATATATGGATCAACCTTAATCCGAGGTGATCACGGGAGTCTTGCTTTGTCCCAGGGGTAGTGTTTGATGTGTTAGTTACGGTTCATTTAAATATGTGTTCCAAACCAACTTCTCGTTGCATATCTCCAGGATGAGTGAGTAGTTCGATTTTCAACGAACATGGAATCCATTCGCTTACTTGTGGGAAGTAGAGCGGTCCCCTTATTTGTTAGCCACCAAGAAAATGATCGATGGGCCCGATTAAATGTTGAACTAATTAGCTACTTAGTCGAGATATGTGAACTAATTGATCACTCGGGGGTTAATGGTAAATAAGGATAAGATATTACGAGTCGGGTTCACGGAGACTTCCGCTCGGAATGGACGATCATGGAGGGGTTAATCCGTATGTAGTGATTATATCAATAGACGACTTATTCACTCTTAATGGGTTGAGTATAAGTATACATCTATAATCGGTAGAGTTCGGTTTCGGGTTTATGGTGGCGTAATCCCGGAATTAATAATTAATGTACTTATTACGGTTCGATGAATAATTAGTTATTGGAGCTACTGGTTATAGGTCCCGTAGTCCCGATGTGGCTCCTATAATTCGGATGTTTTTCTTGTTTTTGGGCCTCGGTGATAATTAATTGGGGGCTAATTTCAGTGCGGGGGTTATTTGGACGCCTATTTACTACTTGCACCGCACTTCACTCTTCGTACCAGCAAAAAATTACTTCGGGCACCACATGATTTTTTATATAGGGGAAGTCGGTCACCTTTTGCGGTGTTCGCTTGTGGAACACCAACGTCGATCGCGGTGACGTTGGTGTTCGCGAAACTACGATGTATGTGGCTAACGTTACTTTTATATAAAAAAGTGTTAAATCTTAGAACGTCGGTCCATGACTTTTCATCTTGGTGTTCCTAGTAGCATACCAACGTCGGTGACACTCGACGTTGGTATGCCACTAGGAACACCGTCAACAACGTTGGTATGCTAGTAGGAACGCTGAGTGTGAGTGACGTTTTTTTCACCCGAAAAAATATTCGTTAATGTGGTGCAAGTAGTAAAAAGAAGTCCAAATAGAACCGCGCTAATTAATTGATATGAAAAATATTATTTAGTTGGGGCTGAATAATATAATACGCGAGAAAAGACGTTTTATGCGTGAGACTTACAAACTTTAGTGTGTGGCGCCTCACCCAGCTATTAAAAGGGCAAGAATTGATTTTCTTGTGTGATTAATTATTTACTTGTTAAATAATTAATTAATAAAAGATAATTGATTTGTAATTGATTGATTGATTAATCATAATCTTTTATAAATGGAATTATCATTTATTGTGATTTCTTTTAATTATTTATTTAATTAATTAGAAACTTGGAGCCAAGGATTTACTCTCACTATATAAAGAGAGTTCTTCCAAGACAAAAGTGAGTGCAAAATTTCGCCCCCACACTAGAATAAAGAGAGAAAAATTTGTTTCTTGTCTTGGGTTTTTGGTTGAAAGCATATCAAGGAGGTTTCAAATCCAAGGATCGGTGTCCACCAACCACCGTTTGGAGAACACATTGGAAGATCTTGGCTTCTCTTCCACATTATTGGTAACATGATCTTATCCCCCTTGTAGTTGTTAAATCTTTTATTTATGTATTATGATATATGAATCGTGATCCGTTCGACTGCGCGTAGATGCAACTCGTTTAGATGCGAGCTCCTGCATCCTTCATGTGGTATCGGAGCCAAGTTCCACGATTTATGTAGTTATAGTCATAAATAAACGATTTAAAGGAGTGAAATTGCATGTAGATAATTTTTTTTTTTATATGCATAAATAATGATTGGTTGAAGAGATGGATTGGGGGTTGGCCTTTGTTTACCCGTTAGATCTATTGTAAAGCTCGTATAAACGAAGAAAATTCGTTCATATGATCTACTCCCAAAATAGACGGTTATTTTTTTCAAAAATGAATGAAATAATTCAAGCGAACCCGTATAAAAACAAACACCAAAGAAACATAGAACTACGAGTTCCCGGTAAGAGTAAAGAAATTACTATCCGCATGAAAGAGGTTTTGAAATCTTGGAAGACAATAGAAATGTAATACCAAGTAAGGTGCCAACTTACACAATGATACTACGTGTTTGGCTCCCTTATAAATTAGAATAGTAAATCCGCGCTTCTTTCAAGCGAAACTCAGATCAAGGACTATCGACCCGACAGTGCTCCGTTGGTCCATTTAGTGGATCCTCCCCCAAAAACAAGATTTCCTGAAAGTAGAACTGTTTAGTAGCTGTTTAGTTTTTCGTTTTTCCCGTTGATCGAGCCGTTGAAACAACGATCCCTCCGGTCAGAATCAAGATTAAAAGTTGAAGAACAAGCCATCCAAATTTGGGGTCGATCGGAGTCCGTATCAATATCCGTTCGTTGCAATGAAGTGGCTGCTGTAACAGAAAAATGCAGGATTCACAGAAACCCTAGCTGTGACTTCCTCGAATTTCTGGAAGAGTTTAGACTGTTGAAACGTAAATCCGACCGGTCAGATTGATAAACGTGGACTCATTGACGAGGCATAAAAATTTCAGGTTGGTCGGGTTTCATCTCGATTCGCGATCGGCCTCGGGAAGTCACTGATGCGCTGCTGCAAGAGACAGATTCAGCAGCAAGTTGGGCGGTTCACGGAGAAAATTGACAAGTCAAAACTCCGATCAACCGTCCATATTCAAGCCCGAGGAGTGAAGAACAGATCTGGAAAGTTTCGTTGCGATCCGAGTTCGTTTGGTTTCCCGATCATCGAAGAGTTTGAACAAGCTGCAGATTTTGTTAGAAAATAGTAAACCCTAATTAGGGTTTTGGTTATTTATTTTCTAATAGATTAGATACGGGGGTCTTGCCAACGGTCCATCTCGGTGTTTATTTTCCGCACTAGAATACATGCTTAGATTGTATGTGTAGAACCGGAAAATTGCCATGACATGCATCATATCATGAATTCCACTCCATATGCATACATGTAGAAATTAATTCGAGGAATTAGTTAGGCATGTATAAAACACGCAATTAGTTTTAATTAATTGTTTGATATTAATTAGAAACTAATTAGGGTAAAAACCGAGGATCACGGGTTTTTTCAATCGTCGAGGTTGGGTGATGGATTCTCGGTGAATCCCACTCTCTTTAAAGCATAGGGAGTAAAATCCCGAAACCTCGTGGTTAAGGTGTTGGATTCTCGGTGAATTCCACCTTACTTAGACGAGATTACGTTTTTTGTTCCGTCTTGTCTACGTGAAAGTTTGATGTTTAAGGATTGGATAATCACGGGCAAACATGGTTCGAAAGTGGTTTAACCACGGTTGGGTGGTCAACGAAGCTACGGCTCGATCGACTTCACCATTGCACGTGTGGCGTTTGCACGGGGGTCCGGCAAGGCCGAGCCATCCGACGAGCCACTACGGCTCAACGGAGCTCCACAGTCTTGACCCGTCCGACGGCCACATATGTTCCCGCGAATAGGTCGGGTGGGCTAGCCCACATAACCGACACCATTCGGGCTGTGATTTATTGTTCCTTAATGTAACATCAAGTCCAAAACGTGATCATTAAACCCACCACTTTTTCAAAATATTGAGTGGGAGCGGGAGGCGACGGCCGACCCCACGGCCCTCTGCTGTTGACACAAGCAACGTGAGAGAATGGTGACGCCTCGTGCCGGCTTTGATTTCGGCCCCCTAAGGAAGGCCTTCACCGCTATCAAAATTCAAGGCTTGGTCTCCGAAAGGATAGGGTTTTGGGTACTCGTCGGGTCAGCGACCGACCCTAGGCGGCATACTCGGGGTCTACTAAAAATGCGAGACAGTAGGTCACACTCATAAAGGGTATTTTTGGTAGTACCTTGGCTGAAAAAGGAAAGGTGATTGACGATCACAAATGAGATGTTTGATTCTCAATTTGATCTTCAATATTAATCGAAACCTCTTTGACCTACTGAGGCGGGCGAGGTATTAGATTAAATCTTTGGAACGGTAGGATAGACTATAAGTACTTAGTTTATAGTTCCTAAAATTTATTAGTAGTGTATGATTTGGATTTATTTCTGTCAATTTTATTTACAAGTTTCGTTATACATATCTCTCTAGGGTGCTTTAGACGGCTAGTGTAAAATTGACTAGTAATGACTTCGTTAAAAGAGTGGTAGGTAACTAGAACGTTGTACTTATTAATCTCACATGAGATTAATTTTTCGGAAAGAGGTATTTCTCTCGAGCCTTCAAAAATTAAGTGACGTAAATAAGTATGTCACTTGCTTTGTCACTCGTGCAACACAAGAGACAACCGTAGTTAGTTTGAAAGATGATTGGGACGATAAAATTCTTAGTGAATTTTAATTGTGTAGTGTACACACGAGAAATTTTCAAATAGAAAAATTGGAGAATCATAAATTAAAGTGTCGCTAGTTAGACGGTATTTGGAGCTGATAAATTAGTGGGAGCTTTTATCTTATGTTTTTCTAATTTATTAGAAAATTAGTCCCCCTTTGGGTAACTCTTTCATTAGACATCCCACGAGTTCACGAGTAGTGTCTACTCAAGCAGAAGCTGCTAGTTCAAGACTATTTCCTTTTAAGGAAAGTTAAGAATGGGAAAGAATGTCTATAAGTGTTAATCATCTTAGCGAAGTTTTGAGGCTAAACCGAAACATTAAATAAAGAAAGTATAGGATAAGGAAAGTAATTTCGGATCACTAACCAATGAATCCTTAGCGACTTTCTTAACCGAGTAACTTGACTCGGTAGCTTAGTTCTTTGGAAGAACAAGGAAGGCATTTGTGCATTAACGATTAATAGAGTAACAACGGGCAGTAATTTCAGCTAGAATAGTGGGAGTGGTATGAGGAAATGAATTTTTGATTCGATCCTTGAATATCACGGAAAAATTTATTTTTCTGTTTTCAGATTCGTTGGAACAAATGGATTCACTTTCAACTCGATATATTGTTGCCTCATAGAAAGTGAATTTGAAATTTGTAGTACGAATCCGAGACTCGGACTTTTGTTTGATAAAGTCAGAACCACTAAGAAATCTTTGAAAAGGTATATGTAACACGTCTTAAACTATTATAGGCAAATGGTTTCCGTATTAAGATAAACGATTCTTCATAATCTATTAATTAGTGCATATATCCTAGAGATAAGACCTAACGGCGGCTAAGGGTGATTCCTATCTCCCGAGTCTTGTTTTTCTTGTCTCGAAAGGAACAATGACTAAGCTTCCTTTCTATTAGGAAAGGGTAATAGATACGAAGAAGCAATGACCTTCGGGGTCTAGTGAAAGATACAAGCTAATGGGAGCTTTTGAGTGGTGACATTTTGTCGATAACTACTCGAAACACGATTTAGTTTATCGAAAGAATACGAGGAGGAATCTCGATTTTAACGGAGAATAGAGTATTCCGTGCTCGAAATAGGCTATCGCATAGTCTTGGGATCGATGCTCGGCTGCCTCTGAGTGGAATGATTCTCAACGAGGAAGAAACCATAGACTTTTATATAGTTACTGATGTGCTACAATACCTTTCTAAACTCGATTAAGATAATTGGTTGCAAAATAACGGTTAACATTATTATGTAAACCGAGAAGTCTACTAGAAGATGCTATTGAATTTATGGATAAGGAGTGAATTCGGTTCACACCACTTCCACTAAATGTAGGCATTTAGCATTTAATGCTTGAAGGTAGAATTTGGAGATTTTGCGCATACGTTCGATTGTATTTGTTTCGTGAAATATCTTAATGTGAAGAGTGAAGGTGTTAAGGGTGAATTTCTACGGTTTATAACGCTATATTCTATGATATTTCCCTTCATATTCGTATAATTTGCATTAGAAACGAGTGTTTAATAGATTTATTAAGCAAATGAGGTTTTAAATGAGTTATTCGTAAAATAGGTTAATTTTGGTGTTTTAATTGTGATTTTTATGATTATTTGGACGATATTACATTTTGCGATGTTTTAATGTGTTATAGGTACATGTTTGATGCTCAAATGTTGATCAAAAAGAGATAAGAGTCGAATTTCATTGATGATAAAAAGATAATGATGATTGGATTTGATAAAAAGAGATAGAGATGAAGAAATCAAGATGAAGTCGATCCACGAACGGGCGTCCGGCATCTTGAGCGGCGTCCCCAGAGTGGACGGGCGTTTGACATCTGGACGAGCGTCCGGGGAGGAGCTTTTACATTCGGGATGATCAGATTTTTCCTGGACGAGCGTCCAATTTAAAGAAGGACGGGCGTCGATCCGGCTCGGCCCGACTCGAAGAAGTTTACATAAATTTGGACGGGCGTTCACCTTTCTACAGACGGGCGTCCGAACGCCGACTTAACGCGAGAACCGACACGAAATTCTATATATAGGCTGCGGTTTTCTCACACAAACCATCATATATTCGAACCACTAAACCACTAGGGGCGGCTAAAGCTGCGTTTTTCCTTAGTTTTCGTCCAGTTTTTACTTAAATACTTTTATGCACTTTTATTCTAAACAATTCGAGTTTCAAAGAGGATGCTAAGAGGCTAGACCTCCGTTGAACAAGCGTTGTGAAGCCATCCAATCAACAATTCGGTTTTGTTCTTGATTATCTTGTGAGTATTTTAATTCAAGTTGTTTCTTTATCATGTTTTTCATGTTGTTATGCAATTTATATCGAAAGATCGTTGCATGTTGATTGCTTGTCTTGATGAAAATCATGTTAAACTTTAGATCACCGTGATAAAGAATAGATCTCAAATCTAATTAACGAGAGTTATTAGGTTAGATTTCTAGGTTAGAAATTGAGAGATTTCACACCTTGTTTTGAAAGCATTAATCTTTAGATCGAAAGATAGAAGATTGATAGGAGAATTTGTCTAAGAAATTAGGAGTTCATACCGTGGTTAGGTGAATCACAACTTGGTTAGAAATCACGAGATAGTCTAGATCGAAATTGATAGTTGTAGGATAGGTGGATCAATTGCTTGTTCGTTCGTAAATTATTGATTAAAACCCCTTCAAATTGGATTGTTTAGCTTAGTTAGTCTTTTATTGCATATTAGGTTTAGTTTAGTTTAAATTGGTTCGCAACTATATTTTCCTGGCTTTAGATCTCGATCTTCTGTCCGGTTACGTTTGTTATCTTCCGTTTTAGTTATTCAAGCTTTGTTTTATTTTCGTTTGTTTAGTAGTAGTAATCGTGACATAGTTAGGTTAGGAATAAAAACTAGAATTCACAACCCCGATTCCCCGTAAGATCGACCCGGTATTAACCTACATACTACGATCCTTATACTTGAGGGAAACCGGATTTATAAATATTTATTACTTGTTTCTTTGTGTTAGATAAATCCGTGACAAGTTTTTGGCGCCGTTGCCGGGGAACCGGACGGTTGTCTAGTTTTTGTTTTTCGTTTTTCTTGTTTTTACTTCGTTTTTATTTGTTTTAGGCGATAATCGTTAGGTTATTAGGATATCGGGGTTTTAGTTAGGGTTCGAGATCTTTATCTATAGCCCCTTGTGATTAGTTCGTTCTTTCGATCTGTTTGTTTTTTTTTTTACGTTTCCACTTTCTCTTTGTTCTTCTCTTTTTGCTCCGTTTACGCTTCCAAACGGGCGTACGCAGACCCGGTGGACACCCGTACGTTCTAAATTGTTCAACTCTAAGCCGTTTTTAACTTTTTGTTGGACGCGCGTCCATCCAATTTGGACGTCCGTCCACTTCTTCAACCTTTTGGACGAGCGTTTGGATCTCCGGACGCCCGTCGAGGTCAAATTCCAGCCGGACGCCCGTCCGGGTTTACAGAGACGTCCGTACGTGCCCTTGTCTTAACCATTTTCACTTCTTTTTCTCTTCTTAGGCTTTAATTTTTAGTTAGGCTTTTAATTTCTTATTTTTAGGTTGCTTTCACTTGTTTTTGGTCCGGTTTATGCAAACTCGGAGTCAAAAGGGACCGTTACTATACACCCCTGACCCCGAGCGAACTGTAGTCCGGCCAAACAGGCGGATTTTCCGTTCTGCGGTTCTGGAAGGCAGAGCCGAGCAAGATCTTGAGGATCAGCTAGCCAAGGAAATCACTGACTTTGTAATAATGGCTGCTAATGATAGACGTACGTTGGCAGACTACGCCGTGCACAGCGCGATCACGATCCAACCGGCTATTGTCATTCCAGCCATCAGCACCTAGAACCTTTGAGCTAAGGCTGGCCTCGTTCGGATGATGCGGACGTGCATCAATCTTTCATGGGTTTCGGTCGGAAAATCCACGTACTCACTTGCATACATTCTTGGAGATATGCGGCACCACACGCATCCAAGGAGTAAGTGAGGATGCCATCAAAGCGAAACTTTTTCCATTTTCTCACAAGGAGAAGCGAAGGAGTGGTATGCTTCTCTCCCCTCAAATCAATTACCACTTGAAATTTGAACTCGAAAAGGAGTTCTTGAGTCAATACTTTCCACCTTCGAAAACGACCCGAGTGTTTGAACGAGATTTTCACTTTCTACCGAGAAAGAGAATGAATCCTTCTTCGATTCTTTGGAAGAGATTCAAATCTCTGTGAGGAAGTGCCCCCACCACGGCTTGCCACTTGCAAAGGCAAGTCAACACGTTCTTTAGCGGTTTGACCGAGCTTACAAAAGGCATGGTCAATAGCTCGTACAGTGGGGCATTTTTGAAGAAAACACGAAGAGGGATGGGCATTGTTCGAGGACATTGCTAAATATAACTATGCTCCATCTTATCAAGCTATTCAAGCACCTCCTCCTCCCAAGGTTGAGGAAGTAAACGTTCAAAGTTTGATCGCCATGCTTTGTAGAAGCGGATGGCGGCATCTCAAGTTTCAAATCCGATAAATCAAACTTCTTTTCCACGAGAACCCTCGGGTTGCATGCTTAGCTAGCATTTGTCGGTGGCCATATGAATGACCGGTGTCAATTTAATCCCCACGCACCTTATCAAGTGAATCTTTGTTCATGATTATGGACGGTATAATCAAGTCACGTGTCAAAATTGTGACGAGGTGGGGCACACGTCTAGATTACGTACGCTATGAACGGACAAAATCTTTGAAGTGAATGCGTTATGGCGAGAACACCCAAAGGTCTAATCAAGTTTCTGGCCAGAATAATTTCCAAAACCACGGGTTTAATCAATCTTCGGGTTTCAATCCTAATTCGAATTTTAATTCGAATCAAAATTTCAATAGAAACCCTGGTTTTAATCAGAACCAAAACTCAAACTTTTCCAATCCTACCCAAAGGTTCAATCAAAATTGGCCTTCCAATTCTAATCCTGCTGTTCAAAGTCGGCCCGGCCATTTATTCAGAATCTCCAAAACTCTCAAGGCCCTTCGTACTCGAAGTGATATCAAAGCTCAATGGGACTCGCTTTAGGGAAGAGCAAAATAGATCAATGAAAAATCTTGAGAGGCAAATCGGGAACAGCGGGTCGAACGGTTAGCTTAGACCCCGGAGACAGCGCCGGCTTCACCGAGAAGAATCCAAGGGTGGTCAAGTTGCTCGAACCGACTTGAACAATGGCCAATGTCTTGACCTCGTGCCTTCAATTCCTTATGGTAGAGAGGAGGCCGGTGCAATGAACCTCGAAGTGGTACTCAAGTTAGTGGTCCTTCCCGCGGGAAACCCGCTAGCCCCTCCTTGCCATTGATAAGGCGGGGAGGGAAAAGTGAGCACTACACTCCCCTTTGCCGAAAGAGAATACTCGGGTGGTGATCCACGAGAGGTGAAAAGGCGGAAGTCCTCGGGTGGGCGATCCACGAGGAATGAAGATTCAAGTGAAAGTCGGGAAGGTGATCCACGACTAATAAAAAGATTGAAAAAGCCGTTAGGTGGAAGGATACGGAAGACAAAGCTGTCAATGCTGTCTTCAAAGAAAGTCTATTCGAGAATGATGCGAAAAAGCTTCCATTTCCACCAAGAAAGAGCAACATCCCTTTGAGTGAAGATAAGAAGTATGAAAAGGTGCTAAACCTTTTGAAAAATACTCGGGTAAATCTTCCATTATCGGATGTCTTGGTTGAAATGCCTAAGTATACAAAATTTATCAAGGATGTTGTTTTTCGAAAAGGAAGTTGTCGGACATGGAGAGGTGATTGGTGAGGATTGTTCAATGATCAATTACGAAAACTTACCAACCAAGAGAGGTGACCACTGGAAAGTTCATGCTTACCGTGTTAATGGGAGGCATGGTCTTCCACTAACTCTTTGTGCGACACTGGGTGCATCTATAAGCCTTATGCCATTGTACGTGTGCAAAGCAGTGGGTTTAATTGATCTTAGAACCCACTTACCATGAATTTGCAATTCGATAGATCTTCTAAGAAAGCGGCGGGAATCTTAAAGGACATCTAGTTCAAATCGATAGGTTTACCTTTCCCGTCGGCGGTACGTCCTGGACATTGAAAAAGATGAAAAAGTCCCGCTTGATTCTTGGAAGACCACTTTTTGTCTACGGTAGAGCCCTCGTTGGTTGCGATGGTGGGAGAGTGACGATCCGTGTTGGTGATCAAGAGGTAAGCTATAATGTCTCCAAATCCATTCAAATACCCTCGGTCCTCGACCGGTTTTTCCATTGAGGAGACGTCGATGACTTCGATGATTTGATGGAAAGGCAAGTCATAGGTTTGTTGCAACGGAGTATGAGCGATTTGGTTGATAATTTGAATAATCATGGTGTGGTAAGTCTAGAGCGAGTTAAAAATTTGAATTTAAGGATGAGTTGTTGGAAGGAGAAGCTTTGGCGGTGGGACCGCTCGGTAAACTCGGCGATGTTGAGTTGAAAGGTGGAGATCTTAAGTCTAGTTTAGAAGACCCCCTGCTTGATTTGGTGTTGAAGCCGTTGCACTAAACATCTTAAGTATGTGTTTAAGAGAAGGTGACAAGCTTCGCTTTAATTATATCTGCCAAGTTATCTCGTTTAGAGGAGATGAAATTGATCTACGTCTTGAAGAAGAATGAAAAAGCCTTTGGATGGCAAGTAGGAGATATCAGAGGGATATCTCCCGACATCTGTATGCATAAGATCAAGACTAATGAGGGTGCGAAATGTGTTAGACGACCCGAGAGGAGGCTCAACCCTCGTATGCAAGAGGTGGTTAAGAAAGAAATCATCAAACTTGGACATGGGAATCATTTATGCCATCGCGGATAGTGAATGGGTTTCCCAACTCAAGTAGTTCCCAAGAAAGGTGGAATTACGATTGAGAAGAATGAGAAGGGAGAGGAAATAGCATTGAGACTTGTCCTTGGTTACTGATGCATCGACTATCGAAAGCTCAATGAGGTAACCATGAAGGATCACTTTCCCTTCCATTCATTGACCGGATACTTGAGCGTACGGCGGGACACGTATTCTGCTTGCTTCTGGATGGTTATTCGGGATACTTTCAAATACCCGTTGATCCGGTGACCAAGAAAAGACCACTTTCACCTTGCCCTTATGGTACATTTGCTTACGGCGAATGCCATTTGGTCTGCAATGCCCCGACTACATTTCAACGATGTATGCGCTATCTTTGACGGGCTAGTAGAAAAGTGTATGGAAATCTTTATGGACGATTTTTCGGTCTTTGGTCGATCCTTTGATGATTGTCTTGAAAACCTTGACCAAGTGTTATCCGGATGCGTGGAAAAGAACTTAGTGCTCAATTGGGAAAAATGTCATTTCATGGTTGATGAGGGAATAGTTCTTGGCCACAAGATCTCCGCCAAAGGTATAGAAGTTGACGGGGCAAAAGTAGAAGCTATCGAGAAGATGAGTTATCCCGAGAATGTGCGTGAAGTGAGAGGTTTTCTTGGACATGTCGGTTTATAGAAGATTCATTCAAGACTTCTCCAAGATAGCCAAGCCCCTGTCTACTTTACTTAAGGAAGACGTTGAGTTCAACTTTGATGAGAGCTGCAAGCAAGCGTTTGAGGAGCTTAAGGACCGTTTAATCTCTGATCCAATTCTTATATCGCACATTTGGAACCTACGCTTTTGAGCTTATGTGCGACGCATCGAACTATGCGGTTGGTCTTGTTTTAGGACAAAAAATCAAGGAAATTCCAGCCAATCTATTACGCCGGTCACACATTGAATCCCTCTCAAGTTAACTATACTACTGCGAAAAGGAACTATTGGCCGTAGTCTTTGCTATGGACAAGTTTCGTAGTTACTTGTTAGGTGCTCAAGTGATTGTGTGGGTGATCATCTTGCCTTAAGGTATCGATGACTAAAAAGGAGGCTAAACCGCGCTTACTACGTTGGATACGACCCTACAAGAGTTTGATGTTCAAATTAAAGACAAGAAGGGTAGTGAAAACGTAGTGGTGATCACGTTTCGAGAATGTTAAGTGAGGAAAAGGATGATCCGGATGATATAGATCTTTACTTTCCTCTGGAGAATATTATGCTTATTGACGGTTGTCCTCACGATGTTCCATGGTATTCTTCCATTGTCAATTACCTTCACGCCCGTTATCTCGATCCGAAATGTCTTATCGGGAGAAGAAAAAGTTCTTCTACGATTTGAAATCTTTCGTTTGGAATGAACCTTATCTTTTTAAGATGCGTAAAGATGGTCTTGCTTAGAAGATGTGTTCCGAGTCGAGCAACGCGATATCGTTGAGCAAAGTGTCACGGTGGACCCCTTTGGAGGCCACTTTGGTCCGTGGAAAGCCGTTGCTAAGATTTTCCAATCCGGTTTCTATTGGCCCACGATCTTTAAGGATACAGAAGCTTTATGTAAAGCTTGTGATAGATGCCAAAGAACCGGTACTCTGACAAGGCGTTTTGACATGCCTTTGAAACCCATACTAGAATGCGAGGTCTTTGATGTATGGGGTATCGATTTTATGGGACCATTCCCATCATCTTGTGGTAACAAATACATCTTAGTGCGTAGACTACGTGTCTAAATGGGTGGAGGCTCAAGCCACTCCTCGCAATGATCATAAGACGGTCATGAAATTTAAAGAAAAACATCTTCGTGAGGTTTGGATGTCCACGTGCCTTGATCGGTGATGAAGGGACACATTTACGCAACCGACCCACAGAAAGTTCTTGAAAAGTATGGTGTTCGTCACAAAGCGGCACACCATATCATCCGATGACTAGTGGTCGGGTTGAAAGGAGCAACCGAGTATTAAGAAAATCTGGAAAAGACGGTTAACGAGTCATAGAAAAGGCTTGGAGTTTGAAGTTGGATGATGTCTTATGGGCTTACGGGACCGCCTTTATAAGACCCCCGTGGGCACGTCACCACTATCAAATGGTACATGGTAAACCATGTCATCGCCGGTCGAGTTAGAGCACGAGAGCGTCTTGGGCTACAAAGTTTCTAAACTTTGATTCTCAATCTGCGGTAAGCATCGGCGCAACGAGTTGCATGAATTAGACGAGTTCAAACTCCGGGCCTACGAAAGTGCCGGGATCGGTAAAGAAAAGACAAAACTCCTTCACGATGCTAAAATTAAGAAAAGAGAATTACATGTAGGGGAACAAGTTCTTCCGTATAATTCCGGAGTTACATACGTTTCTGGTAAGCTGAGGACACGATGGTCCGGTCCCTTTGAGATTCTCCAAATTATTCCTGGAGGCGTTCTAGAACTACGCGGTTATGGTGACCAACCGTTTCGAGTGAATGGTCAGAGGTGCAAGCACTATATTGGTGAACCTAAGGAGAAACCTTTGATTGTCTGTTTCCTCGATATCATCGGGTGTGGTGCTACAAAAGTCGAAGAATTTGACGAGTTTTCACCCGACTTTGTTTTCGAGAGGATGGCGGTAGTGGTCAATACGAAGAAGTTCTAGCGGTGGTTGGGCTATGGAAGAGTTGGAGAGGGAGCGCCCCCCCCCCCCCCTCGAGTGAAACGTCATCGAGAAGACTCGAGAAGATGAAGAAGTCAACCATGGGGAAGTTCAAACGTGTTTGGAAAGCTATCGAGAGATTTTACCCCATGTGTTAGATCTTTGTTTCGCAAACACACTACGATCAAAGCCTACACGAGGTAGTGGCTGGCGGGAGAAAAGTCAAATGGCACGATCCGAGGATGAGTTTAAGCTGTGTCGAGCTAACGACATTAACCAAAAGCGCCAACTCAGGAGGCATCCAGATATCGTTAGCTTTAGTTGTTTTTGTTTTGCTTTTGTAGTTTTAGTATTCAAGTTTGGGTATTTAAGTTTAGTTTACTAAGTTTTGCTTTTGTTTATATCTGTCAGTTAGTTGTGCTTTCTAGATATGGATTTCGGAGTTCTACCAGAGGAGTTGCCTTTCCTTAGGAGGATCCCACTTATCACGTAGATGATGGACCGGGAGGGACTATAGTGTTGCACGTAGACTTTGATATTAGTACCCGCGTCGGGGCTTGTCACCTATGTTCTTATTGTTCCCCGGTTGTTCGGGAGGTGGAGACTTCACTGCGAGGAGTTACGGGAGGCTCTAGGACGTCCGTACACAATCCTCGATGATCCGATGCGACGGATTTAGCGGCGAGTGCGCAAGGCGAGCATTTTCGAGGTGTTGATGTAGGCGGTGAGGGCCCAGGGTGTGCGGGATGAGTACGACTTCCCTCCGGCGATTGACATGCTCCGCCGTCTTATTCGAGTGATAGATTGGTCGGAGATTTACGATGACTAGCGTTCTTAGGTTGTTTCGTCGAGCAAACGACGTAAAACAAAAGCGCTTAGTGGGAGGCAACCCACTATTTTCTATCTGTTTTCTATTTGTTTTCTAGTAATTTTATGTACTCCGTTGATTTCCATTTGTATTTTTGAAGTTTTGTTTAAGTTTAATGAGAAAATGCAAGTTTGAATTTAAATTGAATGCAATTTTATAATTTTTGCATTTTTCTGCCTTGGACGCCCGTCCAGTGAACTGGACGTCCGTCCACCATGCACAATTTGTGAACGAGCGTCCAAAATTCTTGGACGCCCGTCGATAAACTCCCCTTCAACGATGTACGTGATTTGGCCATACGGACGGCGTACGTACTATATGGACGCCCGTCCGGTTCTTATCTTTCCGGTGAACGCCCGTCCATGCTCGCCGGACGCCCGTTCGGACACTGCGTCATATATACCCCTGCTTCCATTTTTTATTCGAATCGAAATTTTTAAATTGCAAACCCCGACTTTTTGCCTCCTTTTGCTCTAAAATCCTCATTTTTACACCAAATTGGGCGATTCAAGGCCACACAAACGACTCTCAATCCCTCTTTTTTGGTTTTTCAAACGCAATCCACCAACGTCCAACCGTTGTTTCGAATCGGTAATCTAGAGTGTGCGGTTTTCTTTTGGAAAAATCCGATCTTTGGTTTCGTTTGTTCACATTTGGGACTTAATCGGCATAATCATCATCCTTTCAACGTACTTGGTAAGATTTTATAAGCTTTTCGTGGATTATTTCACATTTTTCCCGAGTTCGATCTTCGAGTCGACTCTTTTTCATACACTTGTCTTATTTGTTTTCTTCTCTTGTGTTTTGTTTATTTTTCTTTCTTGGTTGATGATATGGGATGGTTATGGATGATTATGGATGGGTTGCATTGTGGTTTTGATGTTGGTTTGGTGTTGCTTTGTTTGGGAAATCCCGTTTGGACGATAAACGGGTGGTTGTGTTTGAATTTGGGTTTGGGATTGGTGTTTGTTTAGCCTTAGTTTACAATGGTGCGTAAAGCGGTAGCTAAGAGGCATGGTAAGGGGGTAGCTACGGAACCTGCGAAGAAGAAGAAAGGTGTGGATCCCACTTTAGTCAATCCCGACCAAGGTATTCGTATTGGGGAGCGTCGAGAATCTGCTAGAGGTCAATCTAGAGTTCGCTTTACAGGATGAGCACGAGTCCGGGTGAAAGGCGATCGAGGATGAGCCGTTAGTGAGGATACGGACTAGGGTGACGAAGCTCGGGGTGAGCCGGTGGACAATGAGCACTGAGGGAGTGAACCGGCTAGACGGAGAGAGTAAGACCCGTATCCCTATTCCCTTTGCTCGTAGATTCATCAACCACTAAGGCGATGGAGGTCTATAATAAGCATTATCTAACGAGGACAATGTTGATCGAGCGAGCGTCCTTGAGCCTCAAGTTGATCCGTTATTTGTGAAGACATTGAGGGATAGGAAGTGGGGAGCTTTGATGAAAACTCTTAGAACCCCGGTTAATGCTACGTTAGTCCGTGAATTCTATGCCAATTGCTCGGAGACGGATTTGGCGAGGGCGGAGGTGTGACGGTTTGAGGGGTTAAGGTGCCATTTACACCGACGGTTATCAATGGGAAGTACGGGTTAGATCCTTTTGAGGGGTTGGACTACAAGGAGGCGATCAAAGCTAAACAGGACGCCGGTGAGGATCCATTGGAGGAGTTACGGTTGTTGGTGTGCCCCGAGGTGCCATGGACACTCAGACCGGGCGGGGCTAGGAAGGAATTGGTGACGACGAGTTGGACAGAAGATTGGAAGGTCCAGTGTCGGTTCATCCAGAACAGGTTGTTACCTAAGAACAACACGACTCATTTTCACATTGGCGACACAGGATGCTCACATGCCTTGAACTTCAAGCTCAATGTTGATGTAGGACAAGCGATTTTCGATGAGATTTCTATGAATCGGAGAAGGTATACACACGGTGTTTGATATGTCCACATTTGATCCACGGTCTCTGTCAAGATCTTTGGAGTGCCCGAGTACAAGACCGATCATAAACCGAAGAATCCGAGGTTCTTGCAACGGGAGAAGGTGAGGCCTACCGATCAGGCTGAGACTGAGGCTGCAGTGTCACAGGAGCCCGGTTCTTCTTCAGCACCGCCTCGCCCATCCTCCCTTCCTACTTTATCTCCCTCGGTTCGGATGAGGTTACGTATGGGCAACAGTGTAAGGAACTGGCTGGAGGACATAAGGACTTCTCAGAACAATATTTTAACTATATTGAAGTGCATCAGTGAGGGCCGGCGGCCGCGAGACGCCAGAGTCTTCGATCCGAGCGTCATTGATTATCTTTATTCTGATGAGATCGAGCAGGCTATTGCGGATGTTTTGGAGGAATCTGAGTCTTCTTCGGATGAGGAGCAGCCTGATGCCCCTGCGGGTGATGTACCTCCGGCAGATGATTCTCCGGCTCCGGGGCAGTCGTGATTTTATTTTTCTATCTTCAATTCTGATTTGTCCTAAATACCGTGATTGTATATTTTTGCTACTTTTGATTACGTGATTCATTGTATTTCACATTTAGCTACTATTTATTATTTCTGATGGATCATGTCAGCCATAAGGCATCAGTACTTTCATTTCTACCCTATTTCCACTTTTGGATGTGTTTAATGCTTTATCTTTTGGTATTACTCATTTTTGTATCTCTTTTCATTCTGGTATGATTCCCCATTTTCCCCGAGATGTTTCCGTGTTTGTCGAGTCGTGCAGGTGTATTCCAAGCGGTTTTTTTCGAACTACATTGTAAGGTTCCGAGTTCTAAGTGTCACTACGTAGGCTCCGGCCTGACCGACGATTCGAGTACGTTTGAAATCAGCTAAGTCTTTTGTCTTTTCTTTCATTCGGCACACCGTGAGGACATGTTGATCTTTAAGTGTGGGGGGGGGGGGGGGGAATGATTTGATATGTATCTACACATTTACTTACATTCGTTATGTTTCTATGCAAAATGAGCTAAAAATGAGCTAGAATTTTCAAAATTTTCCGACATTTTTGTTTTTGTTTTGTCCCGAGTAAGAAATGCATAATCAATGTTTGTTATTTTTATAGTCATCCGGGCTATATATCATATGTTTAGTAAGTTAGTTGTTTCACCTAAGATCTACTTTTCACGAGCCATAGTGAATGATGAGCTAATTTATAAAGTTATACCCCCTTTTGACGAGTGATTTACGATTTCCTTATAAGTCGTGTAGCTTAGTGCTACGTATATATCTTGAGATTTATGATAGTTTGTATTTAGATCCGAAGTATGTTATACTTGTGAATATCTAAGGTTTGAATGTGATAAGTAACACGTGACTTATTGTCAAATGAAAAAGTTGAAAAATATGAAGAATTATTGGGTGTGTCGAAAGGCTGGTCAATGATTTGAGTGCGATAGGGTATACCACGTATGTCTATACCACTATGATGACTAAAAGCTCACGACGATCGAGAAAAAGCTGCCTTATGATTTGAGTAAGGTAGGGTATATCTCGAATATCCTATTCTGCTATGACGGGCAATAGCTCATTCTGATGTGCGTTTAAAAAGTGAACTAGTTAAATCAACTAATGAATTGGTATGAAATGAATAAGAAAGACTAAGTTATCGTCTATCTTATCCCTAGTAGAAGCGATAGATATCTTTGTAGGGATTATCCTCTGAGTATTTCAGAAAGGCCCTAGATATATTCGATCATCCTTTTCGGGATATTTTACGTTTGTAGGGTACATCTTATGAGTGTCATTTATTCTTAGTCTATGAGGGGGTATTAGCTAGTTTTGCTTCGAGTTTCTCAAGTTTGGATTTAGTGGAAGTTTTCTATGGCTTTGCACACACACAATGGTGAACCTCTGATTTATTGGATCTATGCTATTTGTCTTAGATGTTCTGTTTTTGTCTCGAGCCTTAACTTTCGTTTTGTTTTGCTCGGGACGAGCAAAAGCTTAAGTGTGGGGGAGTTGTTAAGGGTGAATTTATACGGTTTATAACTCTATATTCTATGTATTTCCCTTCATATTCGTATAATTTGCATTAGAAACGAGTGTTTAATAGATTTATTAAGCAAATGAGGTTTTAAATGAGTTATTCGTAAAATAGGTTAATTTTGGTGTTTTAATTGTGATTTTTATGATTATTTGGACGATATTACATTTTGCGATGTTTTAATGTGTTATAGGTACATGTTTGATGCTCAAATGTTGATCAAAAAGAGATAAGAGTCGAATTTCATTGATGATAAAAAGATAATGATGATTGGAATTGATAAAAATAGATAGAGATGAAGAAATCAAGATGAAGTCGATCTGAAGCGGCGTCCCGAGTGGACGGGCGTTTGACATCTGGACGAGCGTCCGGGAGGAGCTTACATTCGGGATGATCGAGATTTTTCTGGACGAGCGTCCAATTTAAAGAAGGACGGGCGTCGATCCGGCTCGGCCCGACTCGAAGAAGTTTACATAAGGCTGGACGGGCGTTCACCACTTTCCCGGACGGGCGTCCGAACGCCGACTTAGCGAACCGACCGAAATTCTATATATAGCTGCGGTTTTCTCCACACAAACCATCATATATTCGAACCCTAAACCCTAGAGGCGGCTAAGCTGCGTTTTTCCTTAGTTTTCGTCCAGTTTTTACTTAAATACTTTTATGCACTTTTATTCTAAACAATTCGAGTTTCAAAGAGGATGCCAAGAGGCTAGACCTCCATTGAACAAGCGTTGTGAAGCCATCCAATCAACAATTCGGTTTTGTTCTTGATTATCTTGTGAGTATTTTAATTCAAGTTGTTTCTTTATCATGTTTTTCATGTTGTTATGCAATTTATATCGAAAGATCGTTGCATGTTGATTGCTTGTCTTGATGAAAATCATGTTAAACTTTAGATCACCGTGATAAAGAATAGATCTCAAATCTAATTAACGAGAGTTATTAGGTTAGATTTCTAGGTTAGAAATTGAGAGATTTCACACCTTGTTTTGAAAGCATTAATCTTTAGATCGAAAGATAGAAGATTGATAGGAGAACTTGTCTAAGAAATTAGGAGTTCATACCGTGGTTAGGTGAATCACAACTTGGTTAGAAATCACGAGATAGTCTAGATCGAAATTGATAGTTGTAGGATAGGTGGATCAATTGCTTGTTCGTTCGTAAATTATTGATTAAAACCCCTTGAAATTGGATTGTTTAGCTTAGTTAGTCTTTTATTGCATATTAGGTTTAGTTTAGTTTAAATTGGTTCGTAACTATATTTTCCGGCTTTAGATCTCGATCTTCCGTCCGATTTACGTTTGTTATCTTCCGTTTTAGTTATTCAACTGTTTTATTTTCGTTTCGTTTAGTAGTAGTAATCGTGACATAGTTAGGTTAGGAATAAAAACTAGAATTCACAACCCGATTCCCCGTAAGATCGACCCGGTATTAACCTCACATACTACGATCCTTATACTTGAGGGAAACCGGATTTATAAATATTTATTACTTGTTTGCTATGTTAGATAAATCCGTGACAGAAGGTTGGTTATAAGATTCTTGAGATCAGAAAGTGACGGTTGAACTGTCACAAAAGATTCTAATAGAATCTATAAGTAGCAGCCTTAAACCTTGGAGTACGGTTACCCAAAGGTAGTTACTATCTGATTTAATCAGACCACTTCCAACATCAGTTGTTGGTGATTACAACGATAAATATTACTAGATCGAGAATATCAATCCACCCAGAAACACGGTGGGAGTATGGTTTAACCGTTGACCCATTGTGGTTTTGTGGACTTTATAGTCGCGGGGTGATTGATAACCTATGGCTCTTAGTGGGGTACTGTATAGGATTCGATCATAGAGGTTGGTTTGAAAGCCTTAACCCTATGAATGGAGTTTTGATACTCCATTTCCTCGTTTCGACCTCTTGTAGAACCACGAGTGACTCGGGCCGGTGGGAGCAATTGGATCTACACGGAAAAGAGTCGAAAGAATAGGAAAGTTTAAACTTTCGGTGCAAAGGCAGGTGGAAGAGGGGTGATTCCACGAAAAGTAGAGATTTAACCGGACCTTGAACTCTCTCGCCACTCGGTCTTGCAAGGTTTCGTTAGAAAGCGGAAAATAGGGGTGATACCACGAGACTTTCTTGCCAAAAACGGATTCGAATTCGGTCGGAACAAGAAGGGTCTTGGTTAGAACAAACGGCAAGATATTTGCCGGGGCTTATATCCTTTGTGGATTTAAGAGAACCTCTCGGTCATTTAAAGTCACATGTTTTAAAATATGTGGACTTGACCGGAGAATATTGATAAGTCTTTCGTATTTGGATATCAATATTGGCAAAGTAGTAGTATTGGTGTTCATGAATGATAACACTGAAACGGTTGGAAACAATATGGGTGTACTATCTGAAGTCGGAAATTGACACGCCAAGATTCTCTGGATGAGAGAATTGGACTACATTCTAAGAATTTGATTCGGTCAAATTCACAAGAATGAGTCATTGGCTATCCCACCTATCTTATTGTATAAGATGATTATGCATATACGGTTGCAGCATTTGTTAAGGGTCAATTTGTAGTGTTTTATAAGGATATATTTTATATCAATATTCCCCATATATGGATGTTTTTCATAGAATTCGAGCTTATAATCGATTAATTGAGCAAATGACGTTTTGAATAGTTAAAATGCAAAATCGAGTAAATATCGTGGTTTTATTATCTATTTTGTATGGTTTTACGTTTTGCTCGGTTTTGTCATCTTTTAGGTGCACAAATGTGGAATGGAAGGAGGTCTAAATGATGTTTGATTGAAGATTAAAATGGAAAGAAAGAGATACAAGAGGATGAAGATGAAATAAAGCTTGGGAAAATCCCGAAAACGACTCGTAATACGACGGGCTAATCAAAAAGGCGTTTTCTGAAGAAGAGTCCTTAGTGAAAGTTGTAGAGTTTTCCGAGAGAGAGAAAATGGTCCTACCCTACCTCTCAGGAATGATTCTCCAAATCTTCGGATAAAGAGAAAATGGGATAGAGTCTCTCTGGGATAAGGGCAAGTCAGCTTAACACGAGTCGATTGCAATCGAATCTTGGATTCGAGCAATAAGTAGCGGTTTAGTACGTCCTCAAGTATCTTTAGAGAAAGAGGAATCATATGCTTGTATATTCAGGTGCAAACTTGAATATGGTTGACTACATTGATTCTGACTTGTAGTCAGATTAAGGATGATCATTAAGTTGATCTCGGGCTCAGTGTTTACTCATAATGCTTAGAATTTTCTTTTTGGTCTGGGAGTAATTCCAAGTCTGATAAGCCGATATCACTTCATTGTGAAAACAGTGAAGAGATAGCTTAGAAGGATCTTCTCAGTCACAAGAAGTCAAAAGCATATTGAGAGAGAGTACCGCCTGATTGGAAGGACCGGCAACGTTTCAATCCTAAAGATCGTCTCGAGTCGACAACCTAACTAATCAGTGTACCAAGTCGATTGCTTGGAGGGTACGGCATTGATGGATATGTCTCGTACGCTTTTAGAGCAAGTGGGAGAGTGTTGTGAATAAGATGAGAAAGGGTGTGCTCTAAAAACAATCGGTGCTTGTCATTTCGTGCAAGTGGGAGATTGTTAGGTGTAGTGCCCGAAAGACAATTTGTGTAATTGTTTTTGATATTGGATGACGAAATTTATCACCTTAGTTACTTGCTTTGTGCTTGTAAAGTAATACACTGCTTTGCAAACCACTAAGTATATACGTATGTAACCACTTAACTCGGTGTATGGATTACACGTGAGGATTGAGTTAGTGGAGATATGCTTAAGCTGTTAGTCCGTGGTGAACTTAATCGAGTTTAGGGTCTCTTGATTAAAACACCAATAATGCGCCAGAACACCTTAGGGTGTGATAGTCTTATCCGGTTTGTCGGTGAGGTACTACACGGGGCATTTATATATGATGGCATTCATATAGGAATTTGGACCGATTTAATCTATATTTCTCGGTATAATTCCGTAATCGAGGAATCTTATTAAATCATTAGATGATCATATATGGATCAACCTTAATCTGAGGTGATCACGGGGTCTTGCTTGTCCCGGGGTAGTGTTTGATGTGTTAGTTACGGTTCACTTAAATATGTTTCCAAGCCACTTCTCATTGGCACTATCTCCGGATGAGTGAGTAGTTCGATTTTCACGGACATGGAATCCATTCCTTCTGTGGGAAGTAGAGAGACGATCCCTTATTTGTTAGCCACTAAGAAAATGATCGATGGGCCCGGTTCATGTTAGACTAATTAGCTACTAGTCGGATATGTGAACTAATTGATCACTAGGGGGTTAATGGTAAATAAGGATAAGATATTCGAGTCGGGTTCACGGAGACTTCCCACTCGGAATGGACGATCTATGGAGGGTTAATCCGTATGTAGTGATTATATCAATGGACGCTTATTCACTACATGGGTTGAGTATAAGTATACATCTATAATCGGTAGAGTTCGGTTTCGGGTTTATGGTGGCGTAATCCCGGAATTAATAATTAATGTACTTATTACGTTCGATGAATAATTAGTTATTGGAGCTACTTGGTTATAGGTCCATGGTCCCCGATGTGGCTCTTGTAATTCGGATGTTTTCTGTTTTTGGGCCTCGGTGATAATTAATTGGGTGGGCTAATTAATTGATATGCAAAATATTATTTAGTTGGGTGAATAATATAATACACGAAAAAGACATTTTACGTAGGCGCTAAACCTAGTGTGTGGCGCCTCACAGCTATTAAAAGGGCAAGAATTGATTTTCTTGTGTGATTAATTATTTACTTGTTAAATAATTAATTAATAAAAGATAATTGATTTGTAATTGATTGATTGATTAATCACAATCTTTTATAAATGGAATTATCCTTTATTGTGATTTCTTTTTAATTATTTATTTAATTAATTAGAAACTTGGAGGCCAAGGATTTACTCTATATATAAAGAGAGTTCTCCAGAGACAAAAGTGAGTGCAAAATTTCGCCCCCCCCCCCATTTAGAATAAAGAGAGAAAAATTTGTTTCTTGTCTTGGGTTTTTGGTTGAAGAAAAACTTGGAGTTTTTCTTGAAAGCATATCAAGGAGGTTTCAAATCCAAGGATCGGTGTCCACCAACCACCGTTTGGAGAACACATTGGAAGATCTTGGCTTCTCTTCCCTTATTGGTAACATGATCTTATCCCCGCTTGTAGTTGTTAAATCCTTTATTTATGTATTATGATATATGAATCGTGATCCGTCCATTGCGCGTAGATCTAACTCGTTTAGATGCGAGCTCCTGCATCCTTCGTGGATCACTTGACCGATCAAAGAACGAGTTTGAGTAAACCTTACTTAGTCGGATAATTGAGATATGAAGAAGATACATAAGATCAAGCATTAAATGCACAATCAATAGAGGATCAATCAAGGACAGATTTTATAGTAAACGTTTGAAGAAAAATCCGATCGCCAAAATCAAGAAGAATACAATTAAGGAGGAATCAAGAATAAAATCAAGGATTATTCCCCTCATTAATATAGCCAACGGATGGAAATTCAAATCAAGAATAATCAAGGCTATAAATAGAAGGCACTGACAAGAGAAATAAAATATAAAAAAAAAAAACACGTACGATCAAGAATGCGAGCAAAAACTCTACATCAAAGTAAAAAAGTCTTATACGTGTCTTTGAAAAGAAATATCTAGTGATCAACTCAAAATACGAGAGCTACAAATCAAACATCAAGCATTGAGATTGATCAACAAGTTTGTGAATCCAATTCACATCAATCAAACAAGCCGAATCGAGTCATTTGAGAATGAGTTGTGTTTGTGATAGGCTATTTGAAGGATTTGATCCCAAGGAGCGATGAAAGAGGCGAGTCAACGAAGCTTTTGCGGTCAAGGAGTGATAGTCTTGTAGATTGTGAAGCTTGTGAAGTCAAGGACAATCGTACTATTGTATGCAGCGTGAAAACAATAGTGAATTCCTCCGATCATCACGGGGGAAGAGTGGATTAATGGATTACACCACCCTAAACCACTATAAGCCTTGTGTCAATTTACTTTACGCAATTTACCTTCTTGCATTCATTTAATTGCTTATATTATATCATATATTTGTGATTTCTTAAACTACCGTGAAATAACTTAGTAAGAAGAGACTTATCCGGCGCCAAAAGCTTTTAAATATAAGAAATTTTTTGAAACTCCACTATAGACATTCACCCACCCCCACCCCCTCCTCGACTATATTTTTACCCCGCCTGCGGGACCAACAATTGGTATCGGAAGCGGTGTTCTAGTATCGAACATATTCGGATCTAATTTACGGTAACAAGGAGATCACGTATTTTCAAAGTAGTTTTCAATTCTGTGATTTCTACTTATATACATAGATATCTCAAATACGTACTTATGGAATCCTCAAACTTTATGTCAAAAGTACCTATTTTCAATGTTAATAATTTTGATGAATTTAAAATAAGAATGTTATCTCATCTTGCGGCATCTCGTGAGGAGATCTTTGGATGTAATTAATGATGGCCCAATCATGATCATGTTGTGATAACCACTAGAGCGAGATCAAAGAAAAGAAGTGGATAAACCCAAGAAAGATTGGACCAAGGATGATAGGAGAAGAGCAAATCTAGACTTTGTTGCAAAAGATATGATTTTGAAGACCTAGATAGCAACATGTTCATGAGAATCAAATGCGCAAAACGACAAAGGAGATGTGGGACAAGGCGGCACGATAAATGAAGGATGCGAAGCGAGTTAAAGAAAACAAATTATCTGTTGCAAAAGAGAAATTTGAGAACTTCAAAATGAAGAATTTGGTGAATCCATTGATCAAATGGACAACGGATTCTCAAGCATCATCGATGAAGCTGCAATGACTTGG
Source organism: Gentiana straminea (assembly GCA_036785695.1). NCBI lineage: Eukaryota > Viridiplantae > Streptophyta > Magnoliopsida > Gentianales > Gentianaceae > Gentiana > Gentiana straminea. Next base: position 30,688 of record JAVUPR010000244.1, read on the forward strand.
GCACACATATCCTCAGAAAGAAGTATGTTTAAAGATCTTGAGAGACTTACCTGAAAGATGGAAGATTATAACATCAGTAATCAGAGGAACAACAAATCTTGCAAACACTGACACTCTGACTCTGATGTCTCAACTAAAAGCCCATGAATTTGAATTGAACGGTGAAGATGGTGCTCCGGCGAGAGACACAAAGAGCCGTGTGCGATAGCACCTCGGCAAAGTAACTCTTGCGATTGCATCGACAAAGAGATGCTAGAACTCAAAGAACATGTAGCTTTATTAGTTAAACGTTTTGACGGGTTTAGCAAAAAAAGCCATTCAAGGAAACTCATCATCGAACAAGAGGTCAAGCTCAAACAAAGATATGAAGAAAAGAGATGATGAATACGGATGCTTCAAGCGCAACAAGAAAGGACACTTCAAAAGGCCGATTGCCCATAAGAAAACAATAAAGGCGAGGAAAAGAAGATGTACAAAGCATCCGAAAAGAAGAAAGGCAAGAATGCACTCAAATTTGAATCCGGCGGTGAAAAGAATGAAGAATCATCGACAATGATTCGGATAATAGTGATGAAGAAGACGGCTCGGATAATGAAAAAGCATGTCTATGTCTCGCTGACCAAAGAATTAGATGAAGATGAAGGTGACGACTCGGATAATAAAGCAAGTCTATGTCTTATGGCCAAAGAATCGATGAAACCGATGTAACATCTAGTTCTTACTCTTCATCAAATGCATCCACATCAACAACGCACAATCTTCTATTCTCCCATTAGATCCGGCGACCACTAGTCCAAAATCTCATGACTAAATTTGATGAAATTGAGATGAATCATGAAATTACGGAAAAGGAATGTAAGGATCTAAGAAAAGAAAAGAAGAGATTGAAGGAACAAGCTTGGACAAATTGAAAGTTGAACTAGCTACTAAGGAGATATACTCATCTAATCAAAAAGCGACAAATGATAACTCATCCACTTTGCTAACAAATTAGGCGAGAAAATCCACACTAGCGACTAAAAACACCCTTTGCACCACTTAAATGCACCGACTTACAAACTTCCAAGAAGATTTGGATCCGGATCTGGTCTTGGCTACAATAGTCAAGATGAGAATAGAAACAATGGACAACACGATTACGAGAATACAGGACCAATAATGGACCAAAGTATAGAAAATGACGGACCATAATTTCAACCACTCATCTGTACCGGTGAAGTCAAAACCTAATATAGTGAAACAGCAGACTAAACCATCATTCCAGTCAACCAAAAACAAAGTCCTGCGAGAGGTAAAGGAAGACTTTATCCTTTAGAGGATGATTGGAATGTTGCACCTCAAAATACAAGAAGAAACCATACCATGATATGCATCATGTGTTTAAGAAAAGTCAATCTAGGCATGTTCCTAGACACATGAAGCATCATAGGTTTCCCACTGCATATTGGAAGGTTAAGAAGGATGCAAATGCACCAAAAAGTAGAGAAAAGTATCATAATACCTTCAGTAGAAATATCAGAAGCTATTCTGCCATGCCTTATACATATGAAGTGATGATTTCAATTATCCAAAAAGAAGATCATTTGGATATACACTCGGAGTAGAAGGCATGACTGCTAACAGGTATGGACCCAAGCAGTGTTGGGTACCTAAACATAATTAATTTGTTTTGTAGGATGTCTGGTTCATAGACAGTGGATGTTCCAGACACATGACAGGGAACAAAGGATGGCTCACTGATTTCAAAGCTTTTGATGGACCCAAAGTCACGTTTGGAGGCGAGAGAAAACCCTGGCGAGGATTAAGGGGAAGGCACAATGCTCAAGAACAATTTGAAGATTCAAAATGTGGCATATGTTAAGGGACTAAACTTCAATCTGCCGAGCATCGGCCAATTCGTGACAAAGGCTACAATATACACTTCAACAAGGAAGGATGCAAAGTAATTCACGGACCAAACCAACACGGTAGTTCTTGCGGGGAAGAAGAAAAGATAACATGTATGTGGTGGATTGGAAAACAGCTAAAGCAGAAACAGGTTTGTTTGTCAAAAATAAACAATCAACCATCTGGAATGGCCTAGATTTGGTGCAACTGGGAACGTCGGTGCAACTGGGAACGTCTTTTTATAAAGGGAACGTCGGTGCGGTTGGTGTTCAACAACGAACACCAATTGCACCGACGTTCCCTTTATTAATGATCATCGTGGTGCCGAAGTAATTTTTGTGGTGCCGGGAATAATGTAGTGTCGGTAGTAAAAAGTGGAGTACCGATAAAATATCTTATTCATAGCACACATTTTTGTGTTTCAATTTTATCTTTGAAAGTTCCTCGCATATTTATTCTGATCTATAAATATAGATAGAATGTTGAATTTTTTATGTTGAATTTGGATCAGAGTGTATGGAATAGATTTTTTGACCGGTATTAGATGTATAAAACATTTAAGTTCTAGACCCAATACCGGTCAGAAATTCCTTCAAGTCATACCAGTCATATTTATTGTGACCCAAATTTAGAGGGATCATTTGTTTTCTCCATTAATGCTATGTGCTGAAATTGTCCTTCTTTTCAGAGTTTGATGTTTCTGCATGTACTCCGATAAAATTGGCCCAGTGAAATGTTGTCTCTTGATTCAGGTTCTTCAAGGGAACTATTGCTCATTTGGACTGTAAAAGAAAACGGCACACAGTAAGTGGATCTACAGAGACTCGTGTAAAACATTATTTTTACCATTTTAACTTTTGCTTGACAAATTTTCCTACAACAAAGGACTAGTCTTTATAATTATCACTTTTTTCGTGTATACATATACTTCTGGCCGTGTAATGTTTGTACATACTTTTCGGAAAGCAAGTTGCCATCCTCTTACCAAAGCTTAAGTTCAAGCTTTTTGACTGCATCATATTGTGCAGAAATTATACCTTCCTTAATAATTTCTTCTGCTTATTCATTTAATCAGTTTTAGTCCTTGAATTTGTAGATGGTGATGTTGAGACGCAAAATCTTACTAAAGAATGTTGGCATTTTGTTGATTTGGAGAGTTTGAATCCTATTTTGGTAATTCATATCTTCTCACCCCCCTCCTCCCCCACTTTGTTTCTGATGACTTTTCTATCTGTTTCTATTACTTGTATAATATGTTACCTTAAGTGGCATGTACTTTACCTTGCAGGACCTGGAGACATACTAAGGGCCTCCCATATTTGTAACAGTTATTACCATATATTCTGTACTCCGTCCCTATGCGCTTCAAACAGGACGTTCGGTATGCTCAACATCCAAGGGATGAGTTCTAGATGCACTGATGAAAGCATTGTACTACGTCCTGATACACTTCGGAGGAGGATTAATTAAGATTATATTTCCACTGATCCATATGTTACCGTCTTTAACTTGATGATCGTTTTCCACCGTTAATGTTTCCATCTTCATTCATGTTGTTTATCCTTTCATATAGACTTTCTTGACTTGGATCTTAATGTTATATAGTTTATACAAGCTTTCTGTTCAGATTTCGACTGAACTCACCCAAGAGACATTCACTATACAGACAAATACATACTCCCTTTTACATACTAGAGTGGTGTATGACAAAAGATAGTAAAAGTACGTTGCCACAATATATTACACTTCAAATAACATTTGTATTCTAAAATATATAGAAAGAGATGTTTTAGGGTGCGAAACATTGGTCTTTGATAAGTATTACCTGTAAATCTTGTATAAACTCGTTATCAGTCTCACTAATCTTGTATGAGACCGCAGAAGAACCAGCTGGAAAACGAAATAACGAGAGACGAAACTTTTTTTTTTTTTTTTTTTTTTTTTTTTTTGAGGAAACGAGAGACAACACTTGAAAAAAATATAAACACAGAAATCAACCACTGTTGCCACTTTGGGTGGGATCAATTTTCCAAAAATACAGAACACCATATATGTTGAGCGGGCGCGCACGCGCGAGAGCAAATGATGTTTGTTGATACAATATATCACTCTGCCTACATACAGGACTCTAACAATTCTACAACTTAAATCCCGATAGGACGGCAGCAGAGAATTCGTCAACAATCTGGTATATCCTAAGGACGAACTGTGGAAGGAAGCCCCTCGTGCTTGATTAAAAAAATAGTCAGCCACGATAGGAATCCAATCCAATCCAATGCAATATATCGAAAAATGTAATTTTAATCATTGGTGACCCATCTCTTGCCACGAATCTGATATCCACCAAAATTCTGATCACTACTGCTCTCTCCACCGCTTTCTGCACTTGTATATCCTGATTTTCTACGGTGTCTCTTCTTCCTGGTAATCACACTAGCATCACTCATACTGCCCCCGTTTAAGAGGGGATCATCTATCCCTCGGATTACTTTACTGGATGGGGATGATGAAGGAATTACTACACTATCGTCGTTTGTTCCTCTTCTCGTCTTTTCATTCTTCTTTATGTTTTGAGAGATCTTATGCAATCTCTCGTTGAATTTTAAGATCCCTTTCTCCATTGGCTCTACTGCTTGTGTCATCGTCAGCCTCACGTCGTTCACAATCTGTTTTGATTTTTTTTTCCATTAAAATAGAAATGATACGGAAAAAAAAACCCAAGAGACAGATATATGATCAATCCATGGTTCATACAAACAATAACAATATAGATAAGTCATTTAACCATGAACTTGCTCCTAGTGCTAGTAGTAGTGGTTTGCGTCTTTTCAAGTTACCAAAATTCTCGACTAGGTTTTTTTTCTAGAACAAGTGTGTAAGGTTTTCACAGCGGACTGACTATGGAGGTGCAGCAGGCAGCGGCTAGAGGCGTAACAAGCCGAGCCGAGCCGAGCCAAACTGAATATCAGATGTTTGAGCTTATGCTTGTTTAGTACACAAACGAGCTCGAGCTTCTTTTTTGTTTAATAAACAAACTAAATTTTACATTTGAGCTTTGATTGATCTCGAGCTGAGCTAAAACAATCTCACATCCATCTTTACAACTTATGACGACGATCTGCGATTCCCATTTCCAAGTGTTAATGGGTTGAATGTTTTTTTTTTAGTTTTTCTAAACTTATATCAACTAATTAGTTGAGGTGGAGAATAATAAGATGGATAAAGACAAAAGCAGGGCGACACTAAGACAACATTCAGGATCTACGGGTTAGCGCTTTGAGTTTATGTGTGTGCGCATTCACGAACATATACGAACGTTTGCGAGCTAGCTCGTGTTTGTTCATTTAGCAAACGAGCACCATAACGGTGATCCATATCTTACCCATCAGTACCTACCATTTATTATCCATCATGGAAAGTTTACAACATTCTTATTATCCGAATATTCCAATCAGCAAACTTGTTCAACCATCTAAAGCGCATTTTCATTATCCAAATATTTCAATCAAGCAAACTTCCCCAAGCATCTTAAGCAAATTTAATGAAAATCAAAGCGAGAAAAAGGGGAACGAAAAAAAAAATGGTGAAAGGAAAGAGAAAAAACTTACGTATTCCCCACCACCAATAACAACATCCTTGACACTTTCTTTAATAGTCATTCCACTCTTTACATCAACTTCAGGTTGTGGAAGGCGTAATTTGGTGGGACGCTCACTGTCCCAAACCTCTTCAGGATCAACAGGGCAATCAGCTGATACATAGTCTCCAAGAACTGAAACACCTCCAGCAAAAGGTTCCCTCATTAGCTCATATGGCTTTGCAGGGAAGGCATAAAGATGGACAACAGAAGCAACGCCCATCTGTGCGAGAGATAAATAATACACAAGAAACCCAACATTAGACCAGATGCAAGCAAATATCTCAAACGAATGGACACCACCTGATTATGTATTTTGCATTTTAAAAAAAACAATCAGAAACACATATTCTGAAGTATTATATGAAAGCATGGTTAATATAAATTACCAATTTGATTACAAGAAGCAAAACAAGAAATACTTCTCCATAATATTCTGCTTATTGCGACATGTAAGTGTAGAAACTAAGAGAGAGAGAGAAGAAAAGTTTTTATTCTCTTTGAAAACACTTATCGGGTAAGGATAAGTGTGGTTACACTTTATAGGAAAGGCCATAACGGCTAGTAAAAGCAAGTTCTTTGAAGGCAACGGCTAATGCTTGTAGAAACAGTCTAATTAATCAGCAACTAGCAAAAAACAGCTAGGACAAGATTAACTAATGCTAAATAAGTAAAATTAACATTAATTAAATATTAAAAACACCATTATTCAACACTCCCCCTCAAGGTTGGTTGTAAATAGCCTTTGTAAGGAGGTCAGCAGTTTGATCTTTTGAGGCCACATGAACAAGAGAGATTTCTCCATTATCCACCTTTTCTCTTATAAAGTGCCTATCCACCTCAACATGCTTTGTTTTGTCATGTTGAGTATGATTCTCAGCAATACATAGAGCAGATATGTTATCACAGAGGAGTTGTATAGGACTGGAGTTAGGCATCTTTAGGTCAGCCATAAGTCTTCTAATACATATCCCTTCACAGATTCCCAAAGCAAGTGCTCTGAGTTCAGATTCAGCACTGCTTCTGGACACAACATGTTGTTTCTTGCTCCTCCATGTCACAAGATTTCCCCACACATAGGTGCAATAACCAGAAGTTGACCTCATATCAGAAGTAGCTCCACCATAGTCTGCATGTGTGAAAATTTGAACATCTCTGGATAGGTTCTTCTTGATATGGATGCCTTGCCCAGGGCTCTTCTTCAGAAATCTCAAAATCCTTTCTACAACTTGCATATGCCTCTCAGTAGGGTTGTGCATGAACTGGCTCACCAACCCTACAGCAAAACATATATCAGGTCGAGTATGGGGTAGATATATGAGCTTTCCAACAAGTCTTTCATATCTCCCTTTGTCAACAAGGGGACTATCTTTTTCCTTCCCAAGTTTTAGACCTGGTTCAACAGGGGTATTTGCTGGCTTACAGCCAAGCATACATGTTTCTTTTAAGAGATCTAAAGTGTATTTCCTTTGGGAGACATAAATACCCTTAGAATTCCTGGTAATTTCCATCCCTAGGAAGTACTTTAGATCCCCTAAATCTTTGATTTCAAACTCTTTTGCAAGAGATTCCTTTATCCTTTTTACTTCATCAAGGTCATTCCCAGTTAGAATAATGTCATCCACATAAACTACTAGGATAGTCAAATTCCTAGGTTTAGTGGTCTTTGTGAACAGAGTATGATCAGCATGACTTTGATTGAACCCCTGTTTGGTGATAAACTTAGAAAATCTCCCAAACCAAGCCCTTGGGGATTGTTTGAGGCCATAGAGATATTTTTTGAGTTTGCACACATCACCCCTGTTTCCTAGGTTCTCAAACCCAAGAGGGATGTGCATATAAACATCCTCTTCAAGATCTCCATTAAGAAATGCATTCTTAATGTCAAGTTGAGTTAGATTCCAGTCCATATTAACTGCAATACTCAAAAGAACTCTTATAGTATTCAGTTTGGCCACTGGAGCAAAAGTTTCATGATAATCATTAATCAATCCCATAGGATTGAGTGAAACCTTTTGCTACCAGTCTTGCCTTGTATCTGTTCAGGGAGCCATCAGCATTGCATTTTATGGTGAATATCCACTTACACCCTACTTGGAGTTTTTCCGGTGGGAGTTGAGTGATATCCCGGAGTATTATTTTTGTGCAAGGCACTCATTTCTTCTTCCGAGCTTCCTTCCATTCAGATGATAATGGCTTCATGAACATTTTTAGGAATTTTGATAGCATCCAAACTTCTATAAAACCGGTCTCCTTAGGAGAAAGGTTGTGATAGGATAGAAAGTTGTAAATAGGATGGGAGGTACAGCTCCTCACCCCTGTTCTCACAGCAATGGGTTGATCATTGTCATCACTTAGTTGTTTAGAGATTTCAGAAGTGTCAGAGTCTTGATTGTCACTGTCATTGGACTATCAAGACTTTGATCTTCAGACCTATTTTCATAGCTATCAGAGTCCTGACTTTCAGAACTATAATTTGGTTCTGAATTATCACGATTGGGATTTTGTGATGTAGCCTTTCTTTTTCTTGAATATACAATGACGAGGAGGGGATTCATGAAGATCATTAGATCCATCATGTATGCTCTCTACGGCGATTCTCGAGTGGTCTTTTCATTTCTAGTGTTTTCTGTGTTGATCACAGTATCACTGAGATTTTCAGTGTCCCATGATTGATAAAAGTTATGAAAGTTCTCCCCCTGAACTTCTTGACCAAAATAGGGTGTTTCTTCCATAAAAGTCACATCTTTGGTATTGTAGAACTTTACGGTGGTTGGACGAAGCACTTGTATCCTTGTTGGGAGGGTGAATACCCAACAAAGAAGACACATTTGATTGCCCAGGATCAAGTTTCCTCTGTTATGGGAATGAATGTGAACAAAGCGAGGTGCTCCCAAACACCTTGAAGGGAATAGAGCTCATAAGATGAGTGTTAGGATAAGATTCCTTTAGGACTTGAATGGGTGTCTGAACTTGAACTCTAGAAGGCATTCTATTTATGAGATAAGTAGGCATGTGAGGACTGACCTCTCCCCATAAGTACTTAGGTACTTTCATAGTGAACATTATGCTCCTGGCAACATCTAAAAGATGTCTATTTTTCCTTTCAGCCACCCCATTTTGTTGGGGTATATCCACACAAGTGCTAAGGTGAATAATCCCCTTTTCGAAAAGAATGAAGTGAGACTCTTTTCAAAATATTCTTTACCATTATCGAGTTTTGAGGACTTTAATTTCGGTCCCAAAGCGATTTTTGATCATGGTGAAGACGTTTATGAAAATGGATCCTACTTCGACTTTTCCTTTAAAAGGAATAGCCAAGTTACTCTGCTATGGTCATCAATAAAGCGACGAACCATTTTTTTCAGTGATGGTTTTCTTCTTTGAAGGTCCCCAAATGTCACTGTGAAACAGTGCAAATGGCTGAGAAGGTTTATGAAGGATTTTTGGAAACATAGATCTCACATGTTTAGATAATTCACAAGTATCACAATGAAGAGATTCAACATTTATTCATTTAAAAACATCAGGATACAACTTCTTTAGATACAAGAAATTAGGATGACCTAATCTGTAATGAAGAAGCACAATATTATTACAGGACATACTAGGTCTACATATACTATACAGACCCTTGGAAATGTCTTCAAAAAATATGCTAGAGTGATTAGTCTTGAAAATAAATAACCCTGAAATGACCTCAGCACTGCCAATCTCCTCCATAGAGTTCAAGTCCTGAAATTTGCATTCATTAGCATGAAATATCACAGAACAATTAGAGTCTTTAATAAACCTACTAACAGACAGTAGGTTGCATTGGAGGTTAGGTACATAAAGAACCTCTCTCAGAGTGATGTTATTATTTAAGGGAATTGTTCCAATTCCAGAGACTTGAGATATAGTACCATCAGCAATTTTGACATTATGAGGATGTTTGCATTTAGTTAGATTGGTGAAAAGACTGGGGTTTCCAGTCATATGATTGGAAGCCCCAGAATCAACAATCCAGACCTTTTTCAGGATGTGGTTACCAGAATAGGCATTAAAACACAAACCTGTATTAGCAATGGAGGTGGAGCCTTGAGGAGCATTTGTCTGTGGATTTTGAGCAGATAGAAGTTTCTTTAAGGCTTCAATCTGCTCTTTGCTAAATATCCCTTCAGACTTTTGTTCCTCAATAGTGGCTAACCTCCCAGAGCTTTCAGGGGTCTGGTTTTGCCTAGAAGGTTTCTAGTTGGCAGGCTTGCCATGGATCTTCCAACATGTTTCTTTTGTGTGCCCAGTTCTTTTGCAATGTTCACAAAAAGGTCTGTTACCCTTCTGTTTTTTAGCAGCATTAGGTACCGCCTTGGTGAAAAGGGCACTACTTTCAGTAATGGATGAGTTAGTAGTGTTCTCATTCATCATGAGCCTTTTTCTACTTTCCTCATGTTTAATTTCAGCAAAGACCATTTTTATGGATGGGAGAGGTTTTGAGCTCAAGACTCTTCCTCTTACATCATCAAGATTGGAATTAAGACCCATAAGGAACTTAAAGATCCTCCTACGATCTTTCAAGGACTTGTAGGTCTTAGCATCATCGACATTGTGCCAATTTATGCTCTCACGGTTATCAATCTGCTTTGCGCAAGATGCGGACGAGGAGATTATAGTATTCGATTACACTTAAATCTCCATGTTTCATATCTTGCGGTTTTGCCTCAATTTCATACATCTCGGAAGTATTATCCTTAACTTTGAGTATAAATCGAGAGGCCTCGGACCAAATCTCCTCGGCAATGTTAAGGAGAATAAAGTTTTCGGCGTAGGCGTGGTCATAGACCCACAGCAAGATAGACATCACAAAATTTGTTTTCCACCCTCCACTTCTTGTAGGTGGCATCTCCGGCATACGGTGCCTTGCTTTCCCCGGTTAGGTACTCCTCCTTCCCTCTTCCGGTTATAAGAAGATGAATGGACTTAGACCATGTAGGTAATTATCACCATTGAGCTTGTGAGTTGGAAGTGGCATTAGTGAGGGTTCAGAATTCCAGGAAGAGGTATTATGAGTTCCTTCTTCCCTTGAGTTTACTTCTGAAGAGTGCTCAGTAGCCATTTAAGAAGAAGAATTTTTTTCAGAAAATCGAGCAAAGCTCTGATACCATGTAGAAACTAAGAGAGAGAGAGAAGAAAAGTTTTTATTCTTTTTGAAAACACTTATCGGGTAAGGATAAGTGTGGTTACACTTTATAGGAAAGGCCATAACGGCTAGTAAAAGCAAGTTGTTGAAGGCAACGGCTAGTAACAGTAGAAACAATCTAATTAATCAGCAACTAGCAAAAAACAGCTAGGACAAGATTAACTAATGCTAAATAAGTAAAATTAACATTAATTAAATATTAAAAACACCATTATTCAACAGTAAGTATCATAGAATAAAAGAATAAATCTACGTTATGTTCCTTCTTTAGCATGTATCTCATCATCAACGAAAATTTTGATGTCCTATCCAGCAAAATAATGAGATGGCAACCATGAATAAATGACGTTAAAAAGGAAACCTGGACTTAAAAGTAAATACAAGAGATAGCCTATTTGGTAGGTCATTTGTTTTACCGACTATCAAATCAACCCGTCACTAATGATGGCTCAATGTTCTATAAGTCATGCCCACAATTACGTGATCCATTGATCATCTCCTAGAACAATGTACATGTTTGTGCAACCCCCAGTAATCATCATGTGTGAATCTCTCAACGCCAATCTAAATGAGACTTTAAAGCCTCCAATCAACATCTACTGTGGCATTACACCGGGATGTGAGATGTGAGGTTCAAGTTTCTATGGAAAGTCGAATGTCATGTATGAGGTTCAACTTTCCAGCGGTTGAACCTCATTGTGGTGTCCTAAAAGTAGATCTTGTATGGTGCGACTAAAGACTCCAATCAAAATTCAAGGATACGCATTAAGCACTCATAAGCACCCAGCATACTGGAAGTACCACATCTAGGTACCTAAGTCTTGCCACATGATTTCCTTACTGAGACTGGAAGGGTGAAACAAATTCATATCACAACTTATTGATGCAGCACATCTTGATATCATTTATCCGATGAGATCACAAGTACTATCATTCGATTCTAGTTGTTTAATGAGTTTTGTTTCATTAAACGATAGATGACACTTCATATGTTTCGATTGCTTTGTTTTGTCTGGATGAGGGTAAAACAAATTCATAACACAACTTATCAATGCATCGCATCTTGATATCATTCATCTGATGAGATCACCCGTACTATTACCAACCTGCATACAACATTTCAGGCATTGAATCTAAGGTTTGGGGCTCAAAAGTATTTGGATGTGTGCCACTAAGATGTCAAATATTGATGTGAAAATATGTACAGAACAAGATAAAACGATGGAGAAAATATATTTCTCCTTGTGATTTACACTACGAAAAGGTGAATAAATACAAGAGAGAAGTCCAACAGCCTTAGACAAAAGTAGATGGAAGCATCTCATTTAAGGCACCAAGAAAGCTGTCTAACGGCTATAAATCAGCGAACTACTAAGGATTAAGAGAATACTGCAATACAACTAATAAAAGAAATAAAAAAGTTGCCTAATAAAATACACGTAACAAGATGATGATGATGATATTAATAACAATAATATTTCTACAACCGCCTCAAGGTGGGTTGTATATCTTGATGCAACCAAGTTTGGAACATAGTCTAATGAAAGAATTTGGAGGAAGAGACTTGGTGAAAACGTCAGCCTGGGATTGAGAGGGAACACGAGTTAGTGATATATCCTTGCTCTCAATGCGTTCTTTGATGAAATGACTATCAATCTCAACATGTATAGTTTTGTCATGTTGGATTGGGTTTTCAGCCATCATAAGAGCATAAGTATTGTCCTATAGAAGCTTGATAGAATTAGGACAGGCGACCTTTCAATCAATAAGTACATGTTTGATCCAAATACCTTCACAAACACCGGGTTCACCATGAACCTCTATGTTCATAACATGTCGTCTAGCCTCTTCGCGTCTAGCCTCTAGGAAAACCTCACGCAGGGAGGGTAAAGGCGTCTTGCCAAGGATTCGGCCCTTCACCTCATCAAGATTAGCATTGAGCCCAGCCAGGATCAAGTATACCCTCTCGTTTTCTTCCCTTTTTCTGAACTTAACGATGTCTGAACTGCAACTCCATTCATCCTCATGGCACATGTCACGTTCCTGCCACAAGGATACAATTTCGTTGTAGAATGTTGTCACATCCATCCCTGCTTCATTGCCAGGAGCCGTGTCTTTAGTTCATAGATTTGGGAAGAATATTCCATATCTCAGTACATCTCTTTTACGGCAGACCATATATCTTTGGCCATCGGTAGGAACATATGTGGTTTAGCAATAGCTGGCTCCAAGGAATTAATGAGCCATGCCATCTCCAAAGAGTTTTCTGATTTCCAGGCCTTAAATTTGGGATCATTTGCACTTGGTTCCTTATTCTCACCAGTCAAGTAACCCAACTTCCCTTTTCTGTCAATAGAGAGTCTGACCGTCTGAGCCCATTCGAGATAATTTTTTCCCGTTAGCTTTCTTGCGGTTAGGATCACTGCTAACATAAGGGGCGATGCATTGTCTTCCTCGGCCAGCTGCGATGGTTACACCATAGCCGATCCTGACGTCACTACGGAGGACGCTGGTGTTCTTTCGCCTGTCATCACTGCCTTATAGTTCAACATGAAAGCTTCGAATTTATTCAGATTGTATTGAGAACCATGGCTCTAATACCATGTAGAAATAGAAGGATGAGGACAAACGTTCATTATTTGAGATGTGTGAAATGGATTACAGACCCTTGCTTAAATACTGACTCAGTTGACATCATAGCTTAGGAAGTAAGCTATGTTATTCTAACATATTTAGCACATGTGCATATTTAACATGTGCTATTTTATTATAACATATTTAACATGTGTTATTTTATTCCAACATATTTAACACATGTCAAAACTGTAAAAGTAAGGGTGAAACGGGAAATACAATATAATAACGAGGCCCTAATACACATAGTAATCCGACACTTCCTTACAAAAAGTCTCAGCCATTTGCCCTCATCCATAGTGATGTATGGAGACCCTCAAGGCTCAACAACATCAATAGAAACAGATGATTGTGAGATTTGTTGATGTTCACACAAGAACCACAGGGGTATACCTAATGAAATAAAAAATTGAAGTTGGACATACTTTCAAAACCTTTTACAACATGATTGTGACTCGGTTTGAGAAAAAAAAAAAGTCTTAAAATTGACAATGCTAAGGAATGCTTTCAATCTAATCTGAATTCTTTTATCTCTGAAAACGGAATTGTTCACATATCTACTAGTGTTGAAACTCCCCAACAAAATGGGATTGCTGAAGGGAAAAATAGGCATTTACTTAAAGTTAATAGATTTTTAGATTTTTAATGTATTCTATGAATGTACCAAAGTTTTTATGAGGGGAAGCTCTTCTGACTGGTGACTGCCACCTACCTTATTAACAGACTCCCTTCCAGAGTTTTAAACTTCAAAACACCTAAACAGGCTCTTGATGAAACATGTGAAACTACTCATCTATCTCCTTGTTTGCCTAAAGTGTTTGGCTGTAATGCTTTTGTGTACATTCATTCTGCCCAAAGGAGTAAATTAGATCCTAAAGCTATTAAGTGCATCTTTATTGGTTATTCATCTAAAAAAGGGTTATAAGTGTTATTCTCCTAGTGGTAAAAAGTTGTATGTTACTATGGATGTAAAATTCTTTAAGCAGCAATCTTTTTATGATAGTAATAAAGGATCATTTACTGGTAACTACAAGAAATGGGATTTAGTTGACTTGCATATTGGTTATTCATCTAATAAAAAGGGTTATAAGTGCTATTCTCCTAGTGGTAAAAAGTTGTATGTTATTGTGGATGTAAAATTCTTTAAGCAACAGCCTTTTTATGATAGTAATAAAGGAGCATTTACTGATAACTACCAGAAATGGGATTTGGTTGACTTGCATGTTGTTCCACATAATACCACGAATATGCAATAAAACCAAGAAAGTAACAATCTGAGGCCTAATTAGATCTCAAACAGGCCTCCTCTTGTACATGTGTACTTGAGGAAGAGGTTTTTCGTGGACCTATTATCCCTAATGGGGAAAGTACTAAACAACATAGCAAGGTACTGAAACTACAGACCCTCATGATGATCATCAAAGCACACATGTTTAACCTCAGAAAAAACAGTTTTTAGTGAAGGGAGGGCTTTAGTGGCTAAAATTTTTCCTTTGACATCATCAAGGGAAAATTTAGCCCCATCGGAAACTTGAATACCCTCTTCCTTTCTAGAACGTCCTTGTATTTCTTGGCATCTTCTGTATCTTTCCAGGAGTGTTCTTCAAACACATCAAGTTGCTGACATGCCCTAGTGAGGAGATTCAAGTGCGAGTAACACTCAAGTCTCCTTGCTTGAATTCTTGTATTTGGGCTTCAATGCCATAGATTTCGGACGTATTGTCTACCTTAGAATACAAATCTCTAGCAGCTGACCATATCTCACTAGCTGAGTCATACAGCAGAAAATTCTCACTAGTCTCAGGTGACATGGACCTGATTAGAAGAGACATTACGAGGTTATTTCAGTATCCAACTTCTCATATTTCTGGTCAACAGGAGCTGATGGAATGCAGGTACCAGAAAGGTATCCCATCTTTCCTTGACCGTTATAAAAACATTTTTAGGGTTTTTGAACATTTGAAGATAATTATTCCCATTAAGTTTGTGACCAATGATTGAAGTGTGGGAGCTTTCAGAAAGATTTGTTTGAGGAAAAACAGAGTGATCGGCAGAAGTGACTTCTGATGGTGAAGAAGTTGCCATTAGAAGAATCAGGTATACTTTGAGCAATATAGGCTCTGATACCATCTAGAGAACAAGAGAAAACGATGGAGAAAATGTATTTCTCATTATGTTTTACACTAGGAAAAAGAGAATAAATACAAGAGAGAAGTCCAACAGCCTTAGACAAAAGTAGACGGGAACATCTCATTGAAGGCACCTAGAATGCAGTCTAACGGCTATAAGCCAACCAACTACTAAGGATTAAGAAAATCCTTAAATACAGCTAATAAAAGAAATAAAAACATTACTACTAAAATACATGAAACAAGATAATAATAATAATAAGAAGAAGACGAAGAAGAAAAAGAAATTTTCTACAAAATATAACGGTGATGATACCAACTAGAACAGCTAAGAATGAACTTTCG
Source organism: Gentiana straminea (assembly GCA_036785695.1). NCBI lineage: Eukaryota > Viridiplantae > Streptophyta > Magnoliopsida > Gentianales > Gentianaceae > Gentiana > Gentiana straminea. The sequence continues at coordinate 46,499 of JAVUPR010000244.1, forward strand.
TAAATACATTTGCCAAATAAGAAAGTTAATAGCTCTTATGATTCCAATTCTTAATTTACTGAATTATGTTCATTTTCATTTTCACGTTATTGAAGATCCAGGTATCAACGAGTTGATGTTATTTCATCATCTATTGAAAGTCAACAACAGCCCTCACTACACTTAATTACCAACTTTTCCTATCTTTATTTGCAACACCAGAGTAACTTTTCCTTTTTTTGTGCAACACCAGATGATTTTTCTAACAGCATGATACTATAATTTCATAACCTGTCAAAAAAGAAATTTGGATGCCATGACTCAATTACTATGAGTAAGGTGGGATCAATTATGCAAAACGGATGTGTGAGTTTCAAGTCCGCAAACACCAAAACAGATGAGCTTCGCCTCATACAGAAACTACAGCAATGAAAAGTCACCTCGATACAAATAATGAAGTCTTGAATACTTGACTGAAACTGTAGAGCTTGGGCAATAGGACTTTTAAAAAGGCCAATATCATATAGAAGGGCAATAGCAAGACCTTGCCACCATGTCAAGAACACAATTGACTTGAATGTCAGAAACTTGGCCAATGGCTGGATGTGTGCCAGTTCAACCTTAGTAATTGTATAAAACTGCACCAAGCAATATAATGCCCATGTCTGACTGAAATTTAAGACCACTGCCATGTAAGGATACCTACAGACGAAAGAAACTAGATACTTAAAAATATGTAGATTTATTCAGCACATGCAATATCAACAGAGCAAGTTAGTTTTCACAGACAAGCATTCACAGAAGGAAAAATTAAGACAAATCCATAAGCAGAAAACTCAAATCAGGAATTGAACACAAACTTCTTGTTGAAATATATGTTTCCTTTGTTTCTTGTATAATCATGTTAGAATCTGAGAATTATTACATGTGTTATAGAGTGTTTTATTACCCCTTAATACGGGTTAACTAATGGCTAATTAGTCTTGTATTTAGGCCCCTAAATCTAGCTGTTATTTTTACTTTCTACATTATCTAACTAGCCGTTGGAATAGTGTTTTCAATCTCATACAACTAACCGTTGGACCTCCTCCTCTTATATAAAGGAGCTTTAGCTGTAATAAGTTTTAGAGCTTTTACTTGTCATATTCTTAATATCAAGAATATTTTTATCTTATTTTGACATGGTATCAGAGCTTTAGGCTCTTCTCTGAAATTTTTTGAAATTCCCTGATTCTTTCTTTCCCTACTTCGATGGGTGATTCTTCTACTACAAGTTCAGCCATTGAAGTCATCACCACTGAAGCTCAAATAATCTCAGGAGAGCTTCAAAACATTCAAGCAACCTATTGTCTTAATGGGAAGAATTACGTCAAATGGTCTCAGTTGCCTCAAATGGTCTCAGTTTGTCAGAACCTCCTTGAAAGGTACAGGCAAGATAGCCATTCCCAAGATGATCCTAAGTATGCTAAATAGGATGAAAATGGATTTTATGGTGATGTCCCGGCTTTGGAACTCAATGATTCAAGAGATAAGTGATACTTGCATGTTCCTTGAATCCGCTAAGGAGATCTGGGACACTCTAAAATAGACCTACTCTATGGTCAATGATGCAGCCCAAATTTATGAGACCGGCAAGGATTCAGTACACAAAGCAAGCCTATTACTGAATATTCTGGTCTTCTTCAAGAGATGTGGCAGAAACTTGATCACTATCAGTGTGTCCAAATGAAAGATAGTGATGATGTTGCAACTCTTAGAAGAATGGTGGAAAAGGAAACAATCTACTCTTTCCTAACTGGCCTTAATCAGGAATTTGATCATGTCGGGGTTCAGATTTTGAGAAAGGTGGATCTTCCTACCTTAAATGAAACTATTTCCATTATAAAGGTTGAAGAAGGCAGATGAGGTGCCATGTTAGACACCATATATGCTGAACGTGCATCCTTAATTGCAGGACAGAACAGATCTGGTTATCTTAAAGCCAATGAGTCTAAAGGATTTCCAGATAAAAAAATCCTAATCAGAGGCATAAGCTGAAGCATGGTGATAAAGAAACTTTATTTTGCACTCGCTGCAAAAAGAACCGTCACACTAAAGTATTTTATTGGAACATGCATGAAAGACCAGGCAGGAATAACAATGAATCCCTGGCACAAGTTGCAGATACCAACAAAACTAAAGGAAATGCACAAGGGCACAATCTGACTTCTCTTGGCCATAATTTTGGCCTTCGACAGTCAGATATTGAAAAGTTAAAGAAGTTCCTAGAATTCATGGAAAATCCTTCAGCTTCCATGGTTTTCTCAGGCATGGCTTCCCTTAACCTTTTGGATCATAAAGTTACTAAGGATTGGGTGGTTGACTCTGAGGCCACAGATCACATGACCCCTTCCCTTAATTTGTTCTCCTCTTACATTCCTTGTAGCACCAATAGAAGCATTACAATAGCTAATGGCTCTTCTATTAAGGTTGCTGGTATTGGAAATATTCAACTAAATGATTTTTTGGCCCTTAAAGATGTCTTGCATGTCCCTGGGTTGTCTGCTAACCTAGTTTCTATCAGAAAATTAACTAAGGACTCCAACTGTTATTTGTTGTTCTCTTCTAATTTCTGTGAGATTCAAGAACTAGCAACCATGAGGAAGATTGGACTTGCTAGGGCTACAGAATGACTACTTTTAGAAGAATCGAAAGATTGAGAAAGAAGAAAAAAGCTGTCAAAATCTATCAATTATGTGTTTAGTTCTGTCATGTTGTACTAGGACATGGGCAATAATGGTGGCAGACTATTCATCACAGTAGAGTATCATATGTTTTTCCCACTGAATTTCTAGGTCTTCCAGCAGATTTTTGACTCGTAAAAGTTCATACACTTCAAGTGTCGTGGATATGAACTCAGCTTCAGCACTTGATCTTGCAACCACTGCTTGCTCCTCCAGATAATTATATAAATCACATGTCATCAATAGAGCCAGCATAATCAGAGTATGTTTAAAGCTTCTGGAGTCAGCTCCTGCCCCTTTTGAACATGATTCCTCTATCAAGGTTGCCTTTTAGGTAGTGTAGTATTCTAAGCACAGCCTTGAGATGGATCTCCTTGAGTATCTGCATAAACCTGCTAACCACATTCATAGCAAACGCAATGTTTGGTCTTGAGTGGGCCAGATAGATTAGTTTTCCCACAAGTCTTTGGTAATTACCTTTGTCAACATTGTTATCCCCAGGAGCAACATGCATTTCATGATTAAATCAATAGGGGAGTCAATGGATTTACATCCAAGTTTTCCAGTTTAAGTTAATAGGCCATAAATGTATTATTGTTTGGGAGATAAATATCCCTTGTGAGGAATGCATAACCTCAATTCCTAGGAAGTATTTTAATCTTCCTAGTTCTTTGATATCAAACAATTTTAGTAAGCAATTTCTTAAATTGTCAATTTCTTGCGGATCATCACCACTGACAATAATGTCATCAACATACTCAAAAAAGATTGAAACCTTTCCAGATATAGAGTGCTTCACAAAGTGTGATCTCACTGGCTTGGTTTATATCCAAGGTTAACCATTGTTTTAGAAAACTTTCCAAACCATTCCATGACTATTTGAGGCCATACAGGGCTTTTCTGAGTGTGCAAACTTTTCCTTTGGTATATTCAAAGCCATAAGGAATGGACATGCAAACTTCATTCGATTCTCCTGGCAGAAAGCCCTTCTTAACATCATATTGCTGAAGTTTTTAGTCAAATTTGGCAGCTAAGGACATAAGGATTCTTACAGTGTTCATTTTGGCAACTGGAGCGAATGTCTCAAGGTAGTCCACCCTATAGGTTTGACTATACCTTTTTGCAACCAGCTTGGCTTCAAACCTTTCTATTAAGCCATCAGACTTATATTTTATGGTATAAACCCATTTACAGCCAACAGTCTTAGCACCTTTATGAAGATCAACTAAGTCCCAAGTATTGTTCTTTTCAAGAGCTTTAACTTCCTCAGCCATAGCCAGCCTCCACCTTTTGCCACTAAGGCTTTTGACTCATTCGTCAGAATATTATTCTTAACTAGGCTACTAAGAAAGGCCTTATGAGATTTGGAAAAGTTTTCATAGGTCAAAGAGGATTGGATAGGATGTTTAGTGCATGCCTGTTTTTTTTTCTTTTTTGAGGGCAATAAGTAGGTAAAATTCCTCAAGGAGAATAGTCATTTGTTCATAAGTGACCTCAGCCTGGATGGGTATCAAATGGTTTTCTTGTCCATCAGGATCAGTGTAGGTGAATGGTCAGGAGTGGAAATAGGTGGATCAGGAGTAGAGGTAATGGTCACCTTAGGTTTCCTAGTATACACCTTTACAGAGGTCTTCATTTGAGGATTGTCAGGTATACAGACTTCCCCAGGGGATTCTTCTGTACTCCTTGCCTCATTAACTGGAGTCATAGTGCCTATAGATTCAAGACAAGGATTTAGATCAAGAGCTGAGAGATCCTAATTGTTGCCCACCCCCTAAACCCTAGGACAGGTAGCTTGATAGAAGTTTGAAGTTTTGTCAAAAATAACATCTCTTGATACAAAGTACTTTTTAGAGGAGCATAGATAGCACTTGTACCCCTTTGGGGTTAAGGAATACCCTATAAAAATACATTAATGGCCTTGGGATCTAATTTTCCCTTGTTTTGGGTATGAACATGCACAAATGTTGTGCATCCAAAGTATTTTGGTTCAAGGTCATGGGAGATCTTAAAGTCAAGATAGAAGGTTCTTAATATCCCAATAGGACTTATATTTCCATGAGTTTTGGAGGGAACTCTGTTGATTAGATGAGCTGCAGTAACTACAAATTCTCCCTAATAGCATTGATGTGTCTGAAAAGTAAGGCCCTAGTGACATTTAACAGATGACCATATTTTTCGTTTCGCCACACCATTTTTCTGTGGGGTATTGACACATGATGATTCATAGGTGATTCCCTGGGATTGGCACACTGGGCATTGAAAGTGTTTTGGATTACAATTTCTAAACATATCAGGCATTAACTTTTGCAGGTACACAAAACTAGGATTTCCTAATCTGTAATGCCAAACCTTGATAGTTTTTAAACTGGAATTATCAATGACAGAAATAGAAAAAACAGAGGACTTGGATCTCTCTGGTTGATGCATTCTTTTGTTGAACAGAGACAGACCATTCTTGGTATCAGCATTGCCAATCATCCTCTGGGATGTATTGTCCTAAAATTTACAGCCATTAGAAGAGAAAATGGCTTTACAATTAAAATCTTTAACAAGTCTACTTACAGAGAGAAGGTTACAGTTTAAGTTAAGAGCATAATCAACATATAACACTTCAGTCTGAGTAATTTTATGAGATAGCATAGCATTTCCAGTCCCGGCCACAGATGAGTAAGCCCCATCTGCAACTTGAACAAGTGAGAGATAGTGCAAGGTTTGTAATCATGTAGCATGCATTTACTGCATGTCATGTGGTTGGAGGCACTTGAATCGATCGAAGCGTAAAACTACCATGTGATACATGAAAGAAAGACAATAGAATTTATACCTAATGAGCTAAGGATGTAGTGGCAGAGTCTTTTCAGAAATTCAATTTGATCTCTGCGGAAGCCTGAATGCAGGGTCAGTTGAGCAATCAGCCTGGACATGCCTTCCATAGTTCTCTTTTGCAGACCTAGCAGGCATCCACTTTTCTGGTTTGCCATGAAGGTTCCAACACTTGGCCTTGGTGTGGACTGGTTTTTCAGTGTTCACGGTCGTTCCTTCTTTGTTTTGTTCTAATGCCACTGTATCTGTTCCTTAGAGACAACTTGATTTCCAGGTCCTCTAGAGATGAGGGCAGACCCTTCACTTTTAGAAGAGATACAACCTTCAAGCATGAGTTTTTTTCGGCTCTCCTCATGCCTGACTTCTGAAAAAGTAATTTTTACGGATGGTGAGGGTTCGGTGGCCAAGATTCTGCCCCTGACATCATCAAGAGATTGATTCAGACCCATAAGAAATTTGACCACCCTTTTTGTTCAATAATTTCCTTATATGTCATTGCATCTTCTGGATCTTTCCATGAGATATCTTCAAAAAAAATCCAGTTGTTGCCAAGATCTGGAGAGCATGTTGTAGTATTGCATGACAACCAGTTCTCCTTGGCCTAAATTATGAATCTGGGCCTCTATCTCATTAGATTTCAGATGTGTTGTCTTTTTGTGAATATAATTCCCAAGCTGCAATCCATATCTCATGGGTTGTCTAGTAGAGGATGAAGTTTTCGCTAATCTCAGGCATCATTGAACGAATGAGCAAGGACATGATGAAATTGTTTTCAGTATCCCAATTAGTAAACTTTTCACTACTGGGTCCAGGCTGGTGATGGGCTCCAGAGAGATAACCCATTTTCCTTGGCCTTCAGAGAACATCCTCATGGTCTTTGTCAAAAAGTAATCGGAGGAGAAAAGGTTGTTTTATTGATACTGGAATGAATAAAAGATTACAGACTGATTCCCTTGTATAATAGAATTCCTAAGACTCCTCACCAAGACAACTTCCTATATTAAGGAGCCGTCATTTGTAAAGCCCTAGCAAATAACACAAACCCTAAAACTTAAAATAGGCAAAAGTATATAACTGCCCTTATTATGATACAAATATTAAAAACATAATAAAACATTATTAAACTTAAACAATAATACGGCTGAATCTTCAACAGTCTTGGACCAAAGAAGATAGTTGTAGCCATTTAGGCGATGACAGGTAATGGATGCAGCACTAATCTCAGCAGAATGACCAGAAGGTACTTGATGTTTTTCAGTAGACGTACTATCAACAGATGAAGAGACAGTTGAAATAGACATTTTTGGTAGGAAAAAGAATTAGAGCAATAAGGGCTCTAATACCATGCAGAGAAAAAGAATAAAAGATGAATAAACTTCTTCAATTCCGTTACAATTACAAGAGAGAAGCTGGAAATAAATAGATACAAAAGGAGGCGTTAGGAGTAGAGAGCTAACCTTAATGAAACATACAGCTAATTAACTTACTGCTAACCTAACTAATAAATACATTAGGCAAAGAATAAAAGTAGACAGATAGTATACTATACAGAATAAAACAAATCATACAATACGAATAACATTAATAGCATAAATAATTCTACAATCCAGAAGATAATAGCCAGAAGCAGAGAAGCTATATTATACAAAATTCATGTCTTACCCACAACTCCATACGAATTCTCCTTCACAATAAACATTGAAAGCTTCAAGAATTACCGCCAAAATAGCTGTAAATGCCTTTATAATCATCTGCAAGGAAAATTAGAATTCTCAGCTAAAACTAAAGTTATCAAGATTGTTGTTTCCCTAATGAAAATATGGATGTTAGAAAGGAAACATACGTATTGAACAATACCAAACTTGATAACTTGGTAAACCCAACTCCCTAATTTCCATGGTTTCAGAAAATAATTGAAAGGGAAGTGATGCAGTACTATTCCCCTTTCATGTCCATGATCACTGAGTAGAGCTGTTTTAGAACTTGCACGTCCTTCCCTCTCTAAGAACTCCATAGTCCTCTCCTCGCCACCTTACCACGGAGATGTGTTAAATAATGATGTATCAACTTCAAAAGCATGTTCTCAGGAAGACAGCTAAATTTTAATTGCTATACAAGGAAAACATTCACTAGTTAAATACAGGAAAAGAAAAATAAACTGGAAAATCCTTGTACTCTTGGACCAGAAACCCAAGAGAATAGACATTAAATACAGGAAAGCTTCCAGACTAAGAGGATAGACTAAAAGAAGGGTATCAATCCAAAAACCAATATAAGCAAAATAATCAGTAAGAAATTTCTTACCTAGACATGCCACAAGATATCTTCCAAAGCAATACATTGCAAAAGATTCATAGCAATCTCGCAGTATCGCAACGTCAACACTAATGGATGGGTTCAACAATGAAACGAACTGCACAAGAATGCATCTCTAATCAATTACTATGTACTTTATTCAAATTAGTTATCACGTTTCAAAATTGACAAGATAAACATCAAGAGGATTTAAAGAGAGATTGATTGACCAAGGGAGGGAGAGAAGACCCATTTAGAACTAAAACAAGCAAATAGGCCATTGACACACCATAGTTGTCAAGGCGACGCCCAAGTGGCAGGCGACGACCAATTGGCGTTTTGATGGAAAGCGAGATGAAAAAAATGGCCAAGCGGTCACCTTCCTAGCCTAAACAAGGCCTTGAGTCAGGCGATCGGAAATGCACAACCCTAACACCCTCAACACACCATATGCAACTCCCCATCCCCTATTTCGTCTCCTACGCACAACAGTAAGAGGTTGGAGGTTCGAATCCCGCAAGGGACGAATTTTCCCCTCTTTGGTGTGATAAAGGCAAGCCCAACGATTCCAAGCTACTGGTATCCTGATTTACATCTCCACTCATCACGTGGGACAGGGGGAGTGGGGACCCTTTCGGTTAGGGTTTAACCGTTTTTTTTAAGAAGTCCATGTCTTACCCTTCAACAACATGCAGGTACGTATCTCTCACCCTTCTCTCCTTCATTCCTTGTTGTCCTCCTCTCATTCTTATCGTCCTTCAATTATAGTGTAGAAATATATAAAATGTTAATTATCGTAGTTCAACATGTTATCAAAGCGGGAGTTCACGAGTTCAAATCCCGCTCCAAACACGGTCTTCCCAAAAACAAAAAGAAATTCAAGTGTGCCTCTATAAAATAATATATATATATATATATATATATATATATATATATATATATATATATATATATATATATATATATAGTCCCACACTTGAGGGGGCGTGTTGAAATATATTAAATATTAATTATCTACCTCCCCATCAAAGCATAAGCTTTTGGGATAGATGGTAGTTCAATAAATAGAAACATGAAAGGCCGACATATACGGACTAACCATGGTTGATTGACGAGAAACGTACTACATATCATGGCAACATGGCCTTTAAGTCAACCACTATTGCTTCACAAGGATGTTAATTGAGCTGGATACAACTTTCAAGCTGAAGCTAAAAACATTTAGTCATGTATTTAAATCACTAAACACATTCATTGCACTTGTGCAAATCGATCATATTAAGAAAAGAAAAATCAGTTCTCTTTTTTGAAGAATATAGCATGTTTTATTGTGGTGATCGCCTGGCATGGTCGGGCACTAACTTCTTGCCGTCGCTTAGGACTTTGACATCTAAGTTGCCACGTTCAAATGGGAGACGATAAGTATCAAGCAAACAAACATCCAAGATAAATGTTTATATCTTGAGTAGCGAGCGATTGAATATTACATGGAGCGGTTACACAAGAATGGACCTTGATTTCGGGAAAAGGTTTTATGTGAAAAGTGGATTCGCAATAATGAAATAGCAATGTACGAGTCAATAACTTATATACAGAAGACAGAACTAACGGAACTAAGTGAAAACTGAACAACTTACGCAATAAAGTGACGGTGAGTGTTGAAGATCATGATTTATGTTTATTATTATTTTTACGTTATGTTTTTATGTCGTTTTGTAATACGGGTAGAAGAGGAAGTTTGCCTTGTATTAGGTTTCAGCAATTATGCTAATTACGGATCGGCTCTGATTTTCGGGGATTTGATTTATCCCCTGAATTTTAGGGATTTGATTGAGCCTAGAATAACTTTCTTTTCCAATTTAAAGGAGTCTAGGACTCTCATTACGTATTATTCGATAATAAATAAAAATCAGAATCTTTCGAGCCCAAATCAACCATGTATCTTCGAGTAGCGATGACTGGGGAGCGGGGAGCGGGGAGCGGGGAGCGGGGAGCGGGGAGCGGGGAGCGGGGAGCGGGGAGCTAAAGAATTCCTCAGCAGATTCAGCTACTAGTTCTGCCATTGAATCTACTGGGATCAGGGCTGAACCAACTCTTGGAGGTGACAGCAATGCAGGCTCTTCGTCAATCTTTCTCACAGCCCAGAAACTGAATGGAAGGAGTTGTTAGAATGGTCCCATACCGTCAGATTGGCTATTGATGGTAAGAGAAAGTTAGGATATCTCACAGGGGAAGCCACCAAGCCAGCAGAGGGGGATCCCAAGGCTGTGACATGAAGATCGGAGAACTCCATGGTCATCGCTTGGTTGATCAATTCAATGGAGCCAATTATTGCACGGCCACATATGTTTTTGCCTACAACAAAAGATATGTGGAAAGCCTTGAAAGAGATGTACTCGGATTTGGAGAATTTTTCCCAAATCTATGAGTTAAAAACAAAAATCTGGACTTGCAAGCAAGAGAACAGGGATGTCACTCTCTATTACAATGAGGTAGTAGGCCTGTGGCAGGAATTGGATCTATCCTACAACCAATCTTGGGGCTGCTCCAATGATGGTGTAAAATTCCAAAAGAGAGGAGAATGAAAGGGTTTACACCTTTCTGGCTGGTCTTAACCAAGAGCTTGATGAGGTCAGAGGAAGGATTTTGAGAAAGAATCCTCTGCCATCCCTCAAAGAAATTGTTTAGAAGTTAGAAGAGAGGAATTAAGGAAGAAGGTGATGTATAAGGGAATTGCATCTGGAACAGAATCCTCAGCCCTAGTGATGAACAGGGGTGAACACAAGGCTAGAAAACAGAAAGTTTGATGTGATCATTTGCAAGAAGCAGGGTCACACAAGAGAAACATGTTGGGCCATACATGGCAAACCTGCCAATTGGAAGCCAAGGAATGCTGGACAATGGGCAACAGAAGGGAGCAGGCCAACCAGGACTCATCTGATCAAGGTGTTAATGCCTCTGGACCTCTGGACAGGGTAATAAACGTTGTCTAGGATTAGGGCAGCCTAAAGACACAGAGGAGATTGTATTAACACAACCACTAAACACTCATCTAACTTACTAAAGACTAATTACAAAGAACAAAGAAATCATAATATTATATAAACTTTACAATAATTTAATTAAAGTAACACTGATTTAATTAAAATTTTCACTCCCCCACAAGCTTGGTGGAATAGTTACAGCCAAGCTTGGGATATAGTCCTTTGAAAGTGTAAGGTTACACAACTTTAGTGAATAGATCTAGCTATGGAAGGAATATAGCTAAGGGAAACATCTTTGCAATCAATCATTTCCTTGATGTCTTGCTTGTCAATCTCTATATGTTTAGTCTTGTCATGGTGAATAGGGTTTTAAGCATGTTTCAGAGCTGAAATATTGTCACAGTAGAGTCTGATAGGATTCTGAACACTGAAGTGAAGATCCTTGAGTATCCTTTTGAGCCAAATTCCACCATAGATGCCTAAAGCCCTGTACTCAGCTTTAGCACTTGCTTACGATATAATAATAGGTTGTTTTTTTAACTGCGCCAGGTGACTAGATTTCCCCATAGGTAAGTGCAACATCCAGATGTAGATCTTTTGTCTGTTAGTGGTCGTCCCCAGTCAGCATCAGTGACGACATCAACTTCCCTGCAAACAGATTTTTTGAAATAAACACCTTGTCCAAGATTCACTTTTGAAGGTACCTTAGGCTATAGTTAAAAGCTTTCATATGAATTTCAGTGGGGTTATGCATAAACAGGCTTACCAAACCAACAGCAAAATTGATATCAGGTCTAGTGCGTGCAAGATAGATAAGCCTACCAACAAGTCTAGTTCATTACCTTACTTACAGCGTTGAGAATATTGTATGCTTGATTTTCTGTCTTACCTTGAGCTGCTTGAGCTTATACATAAGCATTTACATCATTCTATGTTCACCGGAATTTACTGAAATCAGAATCCGTGTGATTTTTTCTTCAACTTGATTGAACTGATCTTAAGTCTTTCTAGAATTGTACTGGAGTTATACAAGATTTAACAAGTGGTATACTTAAAATTGATCTTGATATAACACTTACATTGTGGATTAGAGCAAAGCACAAGTTATCTTGTAAAGATAAAATTTAAAAGGGACGTGTTTGGCCTAACAACCATTCACCCCCGATGGTTGTGGTTTACACCTTATTTTGATCCTACATTCGGTATCAAGGCTTGTTATATATTGTGCTCATAGCTTGAAACATCATGATCAGTGGAAACGACTTCAATTGGAGTTACTAAACAACATGAGAGCATGTCTAGTATGAGAATACCTTTCTTTGATGGCAATCATTATACTCATTGGAAAAAAGTCATGAGATTGCACTAGAAATCTCTTGGTATTAACTTATGGTATGTCATTGAGGATGTGTAGGATCTGATAGGGTCAATACCACAGCCAGAGAGGGTGAAAGGTTGTTAGGCCAAACACTTCCCTTTCAAATTTTATCTTTACAAGATAATTTGTGCTTTGCTCTAATCCACAATGTAAGTGTTATATCAAGATCAATTGGTTAAAAATACGGATAAGTGGTAAGTATAACACTTGTTATATCTTATATAACTCAAGTACAAGTCTAGAAAGACTTCAGATCGGTTCAATCAAGTTCAAGACATCCTTGTGTGGATGAGTAGTAATCTTGTTTATCCTCGGGAGGAGCATACAAAGGTTGTGACTCAAAGAAAGTCACATCCACAGTGTTAAATGACTTTATGGATGTAAGTCAAAAGCATTTGTATCCCCTTTGTCCGGGGGAATAACCAAGAAAGATGCACTTAATTGCCTTAGGGTCCATATAAGTTCTATGGTGATTGTGGACAAAAACAGTGCACCCAAAAAAATTTAGGGGCAAATTTGAGTAAGGTGAGAGTTAGGAAAGTACTCAGTTAGGACGCTCAAAGGTGTCCTGAATTTAAGGACCCTTGAGGGCATCCTATTTATGAGATATGTGGAAGTAAGCACTGCCACCCTAAAAATGTTTAGGCAACCACATGGAAAACATACGAGATCTGGCATGTATCTAGTAAGTGTATGTTCTTCCTCTCAGAAACCCCTCATGAACTTGAATCTAAAATCTCAGGCATAAGATAAAGACCATAGGAAGCACTAGCATTGTCAATCATCTTCCCTGAGATTGAGTCCTGGAATTCAAAAATGTTAGAATGAAATTCCACAACAATATAATAGCCCTGAACAAGTCCATTGACAGACATAAGTTACAGGAGAGCTTTGGAATATCAAGAACATTTTCTTTATCCCTCTTCTATTAAGAGCTAAGGGAGCTGTTCTCACATTGCTCCACGCAGCCCTTATCCAGGTTATCTCTATGGTCAACACGTCTTTCAATTGGTTTTTGTTTTTATTTCTATTATTGTTATTTTTTAAATGGTTAACGCGTATAAGGAAGCACGCGTGTTTATCTAATCCAAGCGTTGGCCTTCTACCCGGTCTTTTTCGTTTCCATCATGACAACTATTTTCTCGAATTTCCAAGATGGAAGAAGGTTGTAAGCCACCCGTGAAGGATCATCTACCTTTTACACGATGGATTAGACAATGAATACACTTGTTTACACAAGAGGTTGTCTAATCATTGTAGAAAAACTCGGATAAAGCGGGATCCAATGATGGAAAGAACAAGATGGGTTTTACACGGTGGATTTATTAAAGATATATGGTCAGTTGGTCAGATGGGATGGTTTTTACACGGTGAGTGTTTGGATTTTGGGTTTTTTTTTTTTTTTTAGGGTAGGAGTTTCAAGTTTGGGTTTTTAATTGGTTAATAGCATGATCTCTAACACTAATATTAGCCTCTATATAAATCAGGTTTTTGTTGCTATCCTTGCACTCGCCAAACACGGTTGCTTATCAAAAGCTATATTGGTAATGGAAATATGGTTTCTTTTATGAAAGATTTTACTTTATTGATATGATTCTTAGCATCGTTTTGAATGCACTTTAAGCTTTTCACTTTGCCTTGCTTATTTTTTTCATTCGTTTATTGCATGTTATGTCATTTTTTAGGTCTAATGTTTTTCCATGGCTTTCATGAACTCACTATCTTTCTAGGCTCTTAATAAAGAGGCAACTGATACCTTAATTCAGTACAAAGTTTAGGATTATTGTACTCTCTGGTTAGCAAAGATTAAATAATCAATTTCTCGGACTGTGATTAATGAATTTATTTTGTCTAAAGCGCGTTCATTATGCAGTTGTGTTGCAAATGAGATTCAGCATGCTTAAGTTTGTAGCCATGATGTTTTACAGTAATTGCGTTTGTCTAAATAGGTTATGCTATGGTCTTGTGTTTATTTTTCATGTACCCAATTTTCTGGCTCTCCAATAAGGACGCTGATTGTTGTTGTTGTTGTTGTTTTTTTTTTTTAATTATTATCTTTATGTTTATACACAAGCCTAGAGTTGAGTTAGAAGACTGGAAATAGTGTTACTTTTGTTATTTCATTTTTATCTATACTCATACCTTGTTGGTCATAATCATATCTACTGCAATTAAGAACAATGCATTTCATAGTTCAGATCATTTTATATATTTTTATGTAGATGAAATTAAGTAGATGTTTCATTCTTGATTAATCGGTGTTTTCTTTCTTGTTTCATGTTACTTATTTGGTTGTGGTTCAAAAAGAAATCCTCTACAAATTGCTTTCAACATGTTCCTTTCTTACCGTAAACAATATAGTTACAATTTAATAAAACCATCATAATAAAAAATCATATGTTTACGCATTCGGTATCAATACTTTTGTATTATTGTAGGTAAAACTTTATGCTGGGCCCGCCGTTCCTTGCACGGCGTTCACATCTACTAGTTTTTAGACTAAAGAACATTTTCAAGAGTTAGATCTTTTGATATAACGACAGATCCTATACCCTCTGCTTTGGAGGTAGAACCATCAGCAATTCAAACATATCTTTCCTAGGGACAAAGCGAGAGAGAATAAAACAGTCCCTTGTTCCCATTCATGTGCTCATAAGTACCAGAGTCAATGATCCAGTGTTGCTGAGTGTGAATAAATGAGGCATTAGATTCAGAAGTTATACCTAACTAAGCTACAGAGGCAGAGGACACCACTGACTCGTTTCTAGTACGTAGGGCAGGATTTAGGAGTTTCTTCTAGGCTTCAACTTGTTATTTTGTAAAGATAGTTGAGCAACTCTCCCATTGTTGAACAACAAGATTGCCTTGAGATTCCTTTATAGTCCCTGCTCTTGGTTTCCAATCAGTTGGTTTTACATGTATTTTCCAACATGTTTTCTTGGTATGACCTAGTCTCTTGCAGTGGTCACACCAAGGTCTCTCCATTATTCCTTTGGTTTGCTAAAAAACTTTGGTTATAAGGATTGAGTCTTCCTAATGTGAAGGAATTCCAGTAGAGTTCTGTCCAAGCACGACTTTTCTTAGACTTTCTTCATGCTTGATTTACCTTTAAGAATGGCGGTGGACTCGTTCCCACGATATGCCTCTTAACATCATCAAGATCAGAGTTAAGACCTATGAGAAAGAAAAAAACATCATTTTCAATGGTGCCTTTGTAGGTCTTAGCATCAATAGTACATTTCCAATTTTTCCCATCAAAGAGATCCAGCTGCTGCCGGATTTTGCAGAGCTGATTAAAGAATTGGGTGACATTGAGAATTGGGTGACAATGGGTGACATGGTGCCATTGCTTTAGGTCTTTCAACAAAGACTTAAGTTCATAATCTCAGAGGTGTAGTCTTTTTTATAGTATAGACCTCGAGCTTTCTCCCAAATATCAGCAGCAGTATCATACAACATGAAGTTCTCACTGATTTCTGGTGTCATGGAGACAACAAGCCAGAACATAATCAGGTTATTCTCTGCCTTCTAGTGTTTGCATGTGGTATCATCAGCAGAAGGTGGTTGAACCTCAGCGGTGAGGTGCCCTTCCTTGCTTCTACCAGACACAAACATGAGAACGGATCTACACCAAAGAAGGTAGTTATTCTCATTGAACTTGTAATTTGTGAGAAGATGCATATTGTCATTACCTCCTCCCTGAATGACATTTGTTCCACTCATTGGTGTAACAACTTCAGTTGGGGATGAATTGTGAGAAGTGGATGACATTTTTTCGATTGGAGACCTAACAGAAATGTGAGAATTTTGAATTTGAGGCTTATGATACCAAATAGGAACTAAGTAGAGATTAAGAAAAGAGAGATTCTTATTATTATAATCATATTTTGGTAAAGATACAAGCCTCTACATATTGGACAAAGGTTGTCAAGCAAGAAAACAGGCCTAACGGCTAGAAAGGAGCCCTGACGGCACAGGAACAGTGCCCCAAAGGCTCTGAACAGTAAAAACATACTGAAAGACAGATTTTGCACCCAAAGATAGCCTTTAGGGAGAAAACTAGGATGAAAAGCATAGAAAATGCATAGGATTTTAACATTGTTCACTTCCCAAATGTGCATAAATACTTGCCTGTCATTAATCATAAATTGCATAAACCAAAAGAACTGGAATCAATAAGCACCAATGGAAAATACATTAAAGGTGCTCATATAGATTCCGTAAAAATGTATAGAGTGGGAAAACACAATGAATGTTGCTTTGAAAAAGAAAGTACATCACGTAAAAAGGAACAAAAAATTCAGCAACTGTCTCAGTTAATAAGGAACGAAAGCTGTATTCAATATCAAAGTTTGACAACAAATTTGACACAAACATAAGGTGCAGATTCCTGTACCCCTTTCACAAGACCCACAACAGATACACTTAAACTAACACTCTAAACACCTCTGTTACAATATTTGAACACTTAAAAACTGAATATACTCCAATGCCTACACTTTATACAACACTCCAAAAAAAACCTTATTTCCGTACAAAGTTCAATCAAACGTCTAGGAATATATATTTTATCGTATGTCAAATTATTCTGAAGAGGTTTAAAAATGAGCAATTATGAAGAAAGGTATTTTACTATGAAGGTGAATTGGTAAAGTTGTTTACGGTTCAAAGTGCTAAACACTTGTTTGTACGAGTGTTGTTTAGCAGAAATAATGAATAAAAGAATGTGTTAAAGAGGCCTTATTGTGGAGATGAATTGTGCTAAATGCTTCAAAAAGTAACTTTCGAGTGTCAAAGAAGTTCCCTGTTGGGGATGCTCTAAGCCTCCTTCCTTCGTATACTCCTTCTATAGTCTATACTATCATATCGATGCTCCATCAAAGCCCAAAAAAAACTACAGAAACCCCTTCATCGGCCTGAAGGATCAGTTTTATAATGTTGATTAATTACTAAAATTTAAAAAACTTTCCCCTCAACTCAAAATATTTTCAAGATAAAGCTAAATGTTAACTTTAGGACTATCAGTATTACGACCCACGATATCATTCTCACAAATTGGGTACAAGAAAGTCGAATTTAAAGAAAATCGGTACGGGTGGGGATGAAACACCACACACGCAAGCAAGCAAACTAGCAAAGTGTACACACTTTATTCATTTACAGCAAATAAAAGCAGAATATCCCACTCACTTTCTAATTATCAACTCAAAATACAGTTAACTAAAAAAAAATTAGAGAAACTCACCGATTCAACACCATAGAAGGGCACCATCAATATCACCCCAATTAAAAACTTTTGCTCCTGTCCAAGCCCAACAACAGTGAATACTCAAAACCGACTCCGCCACATCTTTCATTAGAAGAAAGACGATAAAGAAATAATAAAAGTATAGGTTGGGGGTGACCTCAGGATTCTTGTAGGCAGCGAGATGTTCGAAGACGAGGTAAATGGAGAGAGTTAGAGTAACGATGACGAAGATTCCGGCAATGAGGGCGGCCCATATGGGCGGAGTGTAACTGGTCTTTAACCAATTGGAGCAGCACGAAACTATTAAATTTTGCATCACTTATTTCAGGAACTCAGTCCAGTTTCGAGGGTTAGCTTACATGAAAATTTATGGGTTTACGGACAGAGAAAATTCAGGTGGATTCGGGGAAGATGAATGTTAGAATTTTGTTGCGAGACATAATTAACAGGGAGAAAGGGGGAATCATGTACAAGAAAAAAGAGAAAAATTTCCCCTCTCACAAAAAAATATATAAATAAATAATAATAATAATAAAAAATAGAAAAAATTAGGGAAAAATCCACATTTTTTCACTTATTTAATTTTTAATCTACCTCCTGTTTTTTTAGTTGTAATAAGAACAAATTAATTTTGTTAGGACTAAAATACCCTTATTATATTATACACAAGGCTGAATCTGAACGCACTTTTTCCCCGACTTTTTCTTCCTCTTTTTGCCTGAACTTCATCTTGGACGAAGCTTGGATTCCGTAAATACTATCCTCGCATCTATCGGTAATCATCTCGTATGATGTCGTCGGTGTAGAACTGAAGCACGCTGAACGATCGGCTAGACTCCAGCAATTTTCGAGCAGCATTCATTGCTCAGGTGCACCCGTTTGATTTTTTAGAGTAATTGTTTTTCGATTCTCGTCGTCGCTTCCTCTTCGTCTGTCCAACCTTAATTGTGAATCAAGTCTTGATTCTTACCATCTGTGATTCCCTTTACCTTAATCGTCTGATTTGGTTCATGAAATCCGATTCTCTGAGCAGAAAGGACACATCTTTATTGTTGAGGCCGATGATTGAGGCGTGAGGCCAATGATGTCCCTCAAATCTCCCAGAATGTGAATCAAGCGAAGAATCGGGAAAAAGATTGAACCTCAGTCCTATGATTTGTTGAAATCTCGTAATCGGAGTTGCTGTTGTCTTTCTCTCAAATCGAAAATTGCAGTATTTCCGGTGGATGAATCCATTCAGGGAAGTCTTCTTTTCGTGTTTCCGTTTTAATTTAATCATGAAAAATTAGCACTTTCTATAACATCTTGTATGGTCAAGTTCAATTAAAAGACTTGCAGATCATCAAATTAAAGTACATGTCCAAAGGTATTTAGCAATACAAGTTTTAATATAACTTGTGAGCAAAATGGGTTGCATAGCAAATGCAAGTTGTATAACGATTCAAAAAGATCAAAATCAGATTGCTCAAACAGAGATAAACCAACCAATCTATATATATATATATATATATATATATATATATATATATATATATATATATATATTAATAAAGCGATTTAGTAATAAAAGCGAAGATGCAAACTTACTCAAACCGATGCAAATCTCTTGCAAGTTCAACACAGTAAAATAAGATTTAAGATATCAATTCAAAAGATGAACAAGTTAAACAGAGACATGTGATGATGCTTCAACTTGTGCCTTAACATTCAGACTATTACGTGAACATGGATACAATGTCTCCTAATGTAACTTGTGTCTTAAATGATGAAGCAGGCCTAAATTATGCGTGGTTTCATTTTCTTAGCAACTGAATCATTTAATGTATTAAATTTTCTGTTTAAGGTTTAGGATAGTTAATTAAAGTCTTAATTACTTTTTTTCTTGGCACATGATATGATTATATATCCACTTTGTTATAAAAGTTGTCTATGTCATAAGGATCAAACATTAGCAAGCTCACGCACTGTGATAGTGTTAGCATGTTCTTGTGGTTGAATGTGATACCGTGATGCTGTTATTGTTGTGATGCGATCGTGATATTCTTGTGATACCGATCTTGTGATGCGATACTGTGATATTGTTACTGTGATACTATTACTGTGATAATGTGATACCGATACTGTTATTGTGTTATGGTGCCGAGGTCGACGCATTGAAACCGAAGGCGGAGATCTATGAGCTAATGTTTCAAGAACATGCCAATGCTTCTTGATAATGTTGTGTGATTTGAGATAGGGTACAAATGTTAAACCATTTGGTGTAGAGGTTGACTTTATTGAGAAAAGTTAAACCATTTGGTGTAGAGTTGGAGAAGAAGATGATGGTAGCAATCGACATTGTCAAGATTTTTAGGTGCTTAGATAATCATTTCCTTGATGTAACTTAATTATCAAATATGTTGATGTTAAAGTTGATTATCATATATGTTGTAATTTTTTTCCATTGTGATTGAATGTGTTATTTCAAAATACACAAGTTTTTTGGGTGTTAATGTGATTACATTATTATCCAAATGATTTTTAGTTTACGGTTTGTTTCCGTTTTAATCCATAAAGGAATATATGTTGTCAGTGTTGTTGTAAAGCTTGCCGAGTCCATGATTTTTGGCTAATTGTATACTATTTATGGTAATGATAATGGTAATGGTGTCATTGTGTTTGTTAATAAAACGTGTTAATGTGATCTTGTTATTGTGATACGTCGTGATAC
The DNA here is from genome assembly GCA_036785695.1 of Gentiana straminea. Classification (NCBI taxonomy): domain Eukaryota; kingdom Viridiplantae; phylum Streptophyta; class Magnoliopsida; order Gentianales; family Gentianaceae; genus Gentiana; species Gentiana straminea. The sequence continues at coordinate 66,642 of JAVUPR010000244.1, forward strand.
GCTGCGATTAAATTCAAATTTCAAAAACTACGTCGAAAGGGTATCATATGAGATCTCAAAATGAAGAGAAAAATATTTATGAACTTTGGTGAAAGAATTTTGATAATTGGTGTTCTAAATCACAAGTTACGGTCGGTTATAAAAAAAAGGCTCCGATTAATGCAAATATTTTTTGAAAAAAAGAAAGTGAAGCGGGCAGCGCGCTCAAGGAGGGACATTCAGGCCGCCCAACGTGTGATATAAGGGGTATTTTCGTCCGTCTGAAATTTTTTTTGTCCTTTTTGCAATTAAAAAAAAGGGTGTCTCATGTTTATTTATTTTGGGTCAAAATTTGGAGTTTTCGCTCCTCCCTCTAATAAATAAATAATTCTACCGTCCCCTGAAGAAAAAGAAAAAAAAACCACCGGGTTTGTCACGTCAATGTTTGTGGCCAATAGGAAGTCTCCACGTCCACGGCGTAAGGTTCGATTAATTGGAAACGATAGCGGATGTACATGATAATAAAGTTTCCTGCCAAAATTAATGAGACGTGTTAACAATAAAAAATAGAGATAAATATTACGGATAAAAAGGAAGAAATCTTACTCAAAACGAAAGATAAAAGGGAAGAAATAATAATTTAGCCGTTGTTAAATACGGGAAGAAGAACCTCGAATGGCATAAGCCGCATGCGGGGAGACCCGCACGTACGGTTTTTAGGGGGATCTGGTCGAAAACGTCAATGGAAATAAGGGAAGCAACGATCGGTGAAGAGAGTGAAGACTATGACGAGATTAGTGGATGAGGGACGAAGAACTGCTGAATGTGAAACACAGTATGAGTGACACAGGAACAGTGGTTCAATTTGCATTGACATCGATATAAGTGTATCAAAGCATGGCATTATAAGTCCATTTCGTTAATAATTAATAAAACATTTCGTGATAATATCAATTGACTTGCATAATCGTACAACCACACATATTATAGAAAATCATTGTTTAATTTTTTATCTGGGAAAGAGATTGGTTATCTATCCATTTTATGTAAAACCACGTATTTCTCATAAAGGGTATAAAAGTCTTTTATAGTATTTTGGGGACCCCACTATTTTATTAGGCAGTCTCCTTTAAATAGTACTGAGTAAGGTGATTTGTAATGGGTAGTTATAGGATTTTTGGGATGAGTTTAATGAAGGGACTTTTGGGAAATTGCAGTCTCCTTTGAAAGCCCAAGATCAAACCCTAGCCCCATTTTTCTTCCAAGAGTTTCAAAAGAGAGACGAGGAAAGAAAATGGAGAAGAATATAAGAGTTTTCATCTTTGCTCATCATCGAACCATCAAAATGGCAAAAGAATCACAACACATGGATCACAAGAAGATGGCTTCAATTTGATATAAGATTCGCTCCGATCTTGTAAGGTTTTCGAAAACCCAAATTTTAAATCTTGAGTTTTCTTCGATATTTCTTAGTTTCTAGATGTTTCGAAGGTTTTGGTGACTTTTGATCCATGTTTTTGGTTGTTGAGATGTTAACATATACCACATGGATAAAAGAGTGATGGATGAAAGCAGGATGTGCATACACTTTTGATATCAGAACAATCATAATCATAGCTGAAGTAGTCAACTGAATGGATCAGAGCTGAATTAGTCAACTAAGCATCTGTGGCAAATTAGAAGCGATACAGAATTAGCTGAGTATCATTTCGGTTGTGAACCAAGTCTGATGTAGTTTTAATAGACGTCTGTACTTATAACTAAATGTAACCGCTTTGTAACTAACTTGGCAAGAGTATCACCTATAAATACTCCACCATCAACATCATGTAACTTAACTTGATCATTTTACTGATTAATGAGAATTCAACATTTTATTTCGTATTTTCAATTTTATTAATTTCAACATGGTATCACAACGTTATGTGCATTATTTCTGATGGTTTTTTGAAGAAACTTAAGAGCTTTTTTTCGATTTTTTGTTACTATTCATAGAATCTTGAGAGCATTCTATGAATTTTCTTAGTAAGAGCCGGTTCTTGGTTATTGTTTAGAGAATTTTCCTGGAGCTTTCTTTCTAAGACCTGTAGACCGACGATTACAGCCTCATATTCGGATTGATTGCTTGTAGCCCATAATTCGAACCTAAGAGCTTTTTCTATTTCCTTTGTTGTTCATGGCTTAGATAAGATAATGACAGCCCTACACCCGCTCTAATTGGAAGCCCCGTCCACGTATAGCTGCTAACAGTTATCGAGCCTTTGCGGGGCTTGTGCGGGCTCACTCTGTATAGGTGGTGTTGGTTATTCTGAGGTGAAACTCGTCTCAACAATAAAATCTGCTAGGGCTTGAGCCTTGATCGTCTTCCTTGGTTGATATTGAATGTCAAATTATGTGATTTCAATAGCCCATAGAAGCAGGCGACCTGAAAAGTTGGGTTTGTGCAATATTTGAAGAATAGGATTATTGGTTAAGACGATTATTGTGAGCGAGGTAAAGTAGCCCCTGAGTTTGTGGGCAGTGATAACAAGCGAGTAGGCTAACTTTTCCACGTGAATATAACGACTCTCCACCAGACTGAGAGCCTTGCTTACATGGTACACGGGATTTTTTAGGGGTCCGGCCTCCTTTACAAGAACGGCGGCTATAGCCCGATCTGAGGCCGCCAGATATAAAAATAAAACATCCCTCTCTACGGGGCTGGCTAAAAGGGGTGGCTTCCCTAGATACTCCTTGAGGGCCTGAAGGGCCTTAGTGCACTCTCATCCCAAGTAAATGTCTTGTTGCCTTTGAGGATTTTGAAGAAACGCAAACATTTCTCAGCTGATTTGGATTTGAACCAACCGAGAGCTATGATTCTTCCATTAAGCCTCCAAACCACATTGATTGTGGTCGGTTCCCGCATGTTGAGTATTGCTTGAATTTTCTCAGGATTAGCCTCTATCCAGCGATGACTAACCATAAACCCCAAGAATTTGCCGCTCCGACACGAAACGTGCATTTGGCCGTGTTGGTCCATTGGAAAGGCGGACACAAGTTTAGAGGGAGGGGTGAATAAACTTGTCACCAAAAGCTAGATTATAAGACAAATTATTTCAGTTTTAAACTTGTGTGGAGTTGAGTTGACAAAGCTGAGTATAAGTCAGGACTGACTTATGCCAAAACTGAGTCAACCGGCAGCGAATATGTTTTAGCCTTTATGTGGATCTTGTTGTTTCTAAGAAAAAACTAAGAGTATGCAAAACTGAATTCTGGTGAATGTCAGTTTGTGAACTGTGATTGAATATCAATCAGTTTGTTTAGTTATGCTGTATAACAACTTATATAAAAAACAATCACAAATATAAGCAAACTAAATAACAGAACGTAAATGCGTAAAGTAAATAAGGCAAGAATTATAGTGGTTCTAGGTCATGTAATCCTGTCAGTCCACTCTTCCCTTGTGATGTAGGAGGAAAATTCCACTAGAACTTTCTGAGGTAGCCGGTTACAATAAGTCCTGGCACCAACTGAATTGAAAGAGTTGAAGGCTCAACTTAAGGATATGCTTGAAAGGAACATAATTCAGCCTAGTACTTCGCCTTAGGGAGCCCCAGTGTTGTTTGTTAAGAAGAAGGATGGTAGCATGAGGATGTGTATAGACTATAGAGCGTTGAATAACCTTACCATCAAGAACAAGTATCCCCTACCGAGGATTGATGATCTGTTTAATCAGTTGCAAGGCAAGAGAGTGTTCTCTAAGATTGACCTTAGATCCGGTTATCACCAGTTGAAGATCAAGGTAGCAGATATACCAAAGATGGCCTTTAGTACGAGATATGGACATTATGAGTTCCTAGTTATGCCCTCTGGACTCACTAATGCTCCATCTGCAATTATGGATTTAATGCAGCGAGTTTTTATGCCTTACCTGCATAAGTTTTTGATATCCTAGTTTACTCAAAGGGAGAAAGAGCACGAAGAACACTTAAGGATAGTGTTGGATACTTTGAAGAAGAACCAGTTGTATGCTAAGTTCTCAAAGTGTGACTTTTGGTTGGATCAAGTCGGTTTCTTGGTTCATGTCATTTACGGAGATGGCATTCAAGTTGATCCGGAAAACATTGAAGCAGTGGATAAGTGGCCAAGACCGACTACAGTTTCAGAGGTGAGAAGTTTTCTCGGTTTGGCTGGTTACTATAGGAAATTCGTGTAAGACTTTTCGAGAATAGCTACACCGCTCACCAAGATTACACAGAAGAATGTGAAGTTTGAATGGACTAGCGAGTGTGAATCAGCTTTTCATACCTTGAAGGATAAGTTGACTACAGCTCCAGTGCTGGCAGTTCCGGAGATCTTTGATAACTACGACGTCTATAACGATGCTTCAGGACAAGGTTTAGGTTGTGTGTTGATGCAAGGAGGAAAAGTAATTGCTTATGCATCTCGACAGTTAAAGGTGCATGAGAAAAACTACCCGACACATGACTTAGAGTTGGCAGCAGTAGTGTTTGCTTTAAAGACTTGAAGGCACTACTTGTATGGAGTTAAAGCCAGGATCTTCACCGACCACAAGAGTTTAAAGTATTTCTTCACTCAGTGGAATCTGAATATGAGACTGAGGAGATGGTTAGAGTTCATGAAGGACTACGACTTGGATATTCAGTACCATCCGGGTAAAGCAAATATAGTGGCAGACGCCTTGAGTAGAAAACCAGTGTACGCGGTTTCATGCGTGGAAGAAGTTGTAGAAAGGTTAGATGGGCTGGGAATCCGGGGTTTTGATCAGATTGAGGATCGACAGTTTGTGGCACCATTGTTAGCAAGATCAGAGTTGATGGATGAAGTCGGGGAGAGACAAGTCACCGGACCAGAGTTAGTTGAGCAAGCTAAAGAAAGAGTTTAGTTGGTTAAGAAGAATCTGAAAGCGGCACAAGATTGACAGAAGAGTTGGGCAGATGTTAGAAGAAGACCTCTTGAGTTTGGCAAAAGAGTTTATCTACGAGCTTCACCAATGAAGGGAGTGAAACGTTTTGGGCAAACGGGGAAGTTAAGTCTGAGGTATGTTGGACCGTTTGAGGTTCTGGAAAGAGTTGGACCATTGTCTTATAAGCTTAAGCTACCAGAATCGATGTCAAGAGTCCATAGTGTGTTTCATGTATCAATGTTGAAGAAGTGTCTGACGAAGAATGATGTAGAAACCACAGTTGATCCTGGAATTCTTCAAGACAACCTCGCTTACCATGAGAAACCGATCAAGGTTTTGGACCGGAAGGAAAAGATGATCAATAGACGGTTGACCCCTTTGGTTTTGGTGCAATAGAGCAAAAATTCACCGGATGAAGCCACTTGGGAAGTTGAGGACGATATGATCATCGAGTTCCCAGAGTTTTTGGTTGTACCAGGTATGTTCTAGTTTCGAGGACGAAACTCCTCTTAAGGGGGGATGAATGTAATATTCCAATTTTCGGGAAAGGGCAGATGTGTCATTTGCGAAAACGAAATATTATTATTTCTTTTCTTCTATTGGTGTTAAGTTATGTGGCAAATATATATATATATATATATATGTTTTCGAAATTTATATATATATAATTAAGAGAAAAATCTGATTTAATGGTAATCAAAGGGTAATTAAGGAAAAAGGGGAATAATTAGGAAATTGTATTTAAGGAAAAATATAATCAGTTATTCCCATAACCTAATTAAGTTTCAGAAAAATTTCTATGCTCTCTCTTTTCACGTTGGAGAGGAGAAGAAAGAGGTTGAGAGAGTTCTTCAAAATTCTAAAGCGTTACCGAACCGTTTTCAGATCAGACTCGAGATTTGGAATCGTTGTGAGAAGGACATCATTTGGGTATCAAGCGTTTGTGTAACGCCCCGTTCTTGGACTCCGAGTCCTTATCCGGAAAAAGAACGTTCGGCACGTATAAAATAAAATAAATTCCACTTTATACATAAGCCTCTACTACGTCGTATCGAGTTAAGCAAACGGAAGCAAAAGACTCGGGTAATAATTTTTCAATCATCCAAGAATAGAAACAAAATCTAAAGATGGAAATGTAACATTTATTACATTCAAATGAAAATACGAAACCAAACGTACGAAATCCTCCAAAGGAAACAAAAAAAAAGAACTACAAGTCTCAAAGGACCAAGAGCCAATTCCAAAAGAACCAAAAGAATGTATAATCTAATAAATAAATGAAAGAACAATAAAAATGTAAATCTCCAATGAGGCGTCGTCCAACGTCGTCATCAAAATCCTCCTCAAATACTTGATCAACCTGTTCATCTTCTCACCCCAAACACATAGAAAACATGCATTTGAGGTAAGTACAACGTACTTAATAAAATAGAGAAGCTATGAGAACAATTACAATTTATAAAGAAAAGTTATTTATTTGTTAGGTTATCTTTATGTGACCGACTCAATCTAGGGTTCACTTAATGTCCATCAACATGTTATGACTAAACGTTTCTACCTTAGCTTATCTATGTTACAACCGCACTCAAGGGCACTACGCATATCCGACTGGGGATATTCTTGGCAACATATTGGTGGATCACACCAATATCCACGGGGGAAAGCCCGAGGGTGCGCACGTTTCAATGAAATCCCTCCTTACTTAGGGTCTTGTAAACCTACGGAGTTATCCACCTTCAGGAAAGCACACACATCACGATATTGTCTGGTGTCTATTTTTGAGTGACATGATGTTTAATCTTTTACTAGTCAAGTACGTGGTTATTAAATCGTTAACTAGCCACCTAAGTGTTTTCAAATAATCTCCCTCACACATACTACTCTTTTTCTAGACCACTAGGCACAAACAACACCTAGCAATTACACAGACATTGGTGAATACTAACTCGCCAAAGCACAAGCCTCTCATGCTCTTCCGACAGATCCGAACTTCAACTCCCTTTAAGAGCACATCCGGTGCCGAAACTAAACGAATCAGAAACTCAATCCAGGCTTGTTCATGTTTATACAATGTTATTAGATCATAAATCAAGGTTTAAAACTCAACACATAGCTTAAACATTAGTTTTCCCAAAACCAGGTCCAATGCGTGCGCGTTGGTTGGAATGCGTGCGCATTCACCGACCAGAAACTTGCTGGAAGTCTGTTCAGCCAATGCGTGTGCATTGCCTACAATGCATGCGCATTGCACGAGCAGTGAGCATCCTGAGACAACCTGAAGCAACAATGTGTGCGCATTGCTCGGAATGCGTGCGCATTCGACAAACAGCAACTAAACCAGAACATCCTGTAGCAGGAATGCGTGTGCATTGTCTACAATGCATGCGCATTCTACATACAAAACTAAAACCTTGCAACCTGTTACAGGAATGCGTGCGCATTCTGCCTAAAAACCCTAAACTTGATTTTTCAGCCACTTAACGATTTTTAATCCGTTTTCAACACAATTAACAACGTATCAAACTCAGAAAAATGTAGAAAACATATCTTTATCACACCAATACATCTACGATCCTTGATCAATGAAAAGACACAATTTCTAGCATCCAAACATCTTAAAACATTGATCTAAACCTTATCAACCATAATATTATTTCGTTTTCGCAAAATAACACGTCTGCCCTTTCTCGAAAATCGGAATATTACAATTTGGGAGTTGCTGCAGTCTTTTCGAGATCTTGGAATTTGGATTTGCTTGCAAACACGTAAGAGACTCTTCCTATGATTTTGATTATGGTTTATAAGGTTTAGATCGATGTTTTAAGACGTTTAGGTGCTAGAAATTGTGTCTTTTCGTTGATCAAGGATCGTAGATGTATTAGTATGATACATATATGTTTTCTACATTTTTCTGAGTTTAATATTGTTAATTATGTTGAAAACATATTAGAAGTCGTTAAGTGGCTGAAAACCGAATTTAGGGTTCAGGCCGAATGCGCACGCATTCCTGTTACAGAATGTTCTTGTTTTTGGTCTGTAGGTAAAATGCACACGCATTGTAGGCAATGTGCACGCATTCATGTTTCAGGTTGTAAGAGTCTTCTGGTTTCAGAAACAATGCGCATGCATTCATCAGAATGTGCACGTATTGTTGATTCAGGTTGTTTCAGGATGCTCACTTCTCGTGCAATGTGCACGCATTGGCTGAACAGAGACTTCCAGCAAATTTTTGGTCAGTGAATGAGCACGCATTTCAACCAATGCGCACGCAATGGACCCAGGTTTGGGGAAAATTATGTTTAAGCTATGTGTTGAGTTTTAAACCTTGATTTATGATCTAATAACACTGTATAAACATGAAAAAGCCTGGGACTGAGCTTCTGATTCATTTAGTTTTGGCACCGAATGTACTCTTAAAGGGAGTTGAAGTTCGGATCCGTCGGAAGAGCATGAGAGGCTTGTGCATTGATGAGTTAGTATTCATCAATGTTTGTGTAATTTCTAGGCTTTGTCCGTGTCTAGTGGTCTTGGAAGAGAGTAGCATGTGTGAGGGAGATTATTTGAAATTAACAATTTAATACAACGTACTTGACTAGTAAAAGATTAAACATCATGTCACTCTTGGATAGGAACCAGACAATATCGTGATGTGTGTGCTTTCCTGAAGGTGGATAACTCTGTAGGTTTACAAGACCCTAAGTACAGAGGGAATTCACTGAAACGTGCGCACCCTCGGGCTTTCCCCCGTGGTTATTGGTGTGATCCACCAATATGTTGCCAAGAATATCCCTAACCGGATGTACGTAGTGCCCTTGAGTGCGGATGTAACATAGATAAGTTAGGCTAGAAACGTTTAGTCATAACATTGTTAGGAACATTTATTATGTTTTGATGATGGCCATACTAGCTGTTATAGCAAGCCTGAAATAAGTTAGAATTCTCTGTATAAGTCTCTACTTAGAGTTTGACATGTTGTATAAGTTGAGTCAGACAAGTATTGTACTAGTCGGTAAGACGGCTAAGTAAGAATAGATATTCGGCGAGTGAAGCTGTCAAGTACCGGCGAGAGAAGAATGAAGACACTACGGTCGACTTATAACCAAGGAAGTACGTGATGACCTTGGATAAGTCTAAGTTACATCCCAAGTTATGAAACTTAATGTTTAAATATGGTGTACACTGATCTCACACAAATCAAGGACCAGTGAAGTAAAAAGATTCTCCTAAACCTCAAAGAATGAAGGAAACAGTGAATCGGCAAAGTAAACTGACTATCGGCTGAGTGAAGACAAAGCAGTGAAGGAAGATCTAAACGGCAAAGCCAGACAGTCACTTAACTGTTCTGAGAACGGCCAAGTAAACCTTACTTGATCAGATTTTGAAGTATGAAGAAGATATAGAGGATCAAGTATTAAAAGCACAATCAATAGAGGATAAATCAAGGACGGATTTTCTGATAAACGTTTGAAGAAGAAAATCCGATCACTGAAATCAAGGAGAATATAATTAAGGGGGAATCAAGAATAAAATCAAGGATTATTCCCCTCATTAATATAGACAACGGACGGAAATTCAAATCAAGGATTATCAAGGCTATAAATAGAAGGCATTGACAGACAAAAAAAGAGAGAGAACAGAACGATTGAATCTGAGCAAAAACTCTGTCAAAGTGCAAAGCCTTATATCTGTGCTGAAAAAGAATCATCTAGTGATCAACTCAAAACTGAGAACTACAATTCCAACATCAGGCATTGAGTTTGATCAACAAGTTTTGTGAATCCAATTCACTTAAATCAAGCAACTGAATCAGAGCCATCTGAGAAGGAGTTGTGTTTGTGATAGCTGCTGAATGATTTGTTCTCAAAGAGCAGTGAAAGAGACTAAGTCACTGAAGCTGTTGAAGTCTGGGAGTGATAGTCTTGAAGATTGTGAAGCGTGTGTAGTCAAGGACAATCAGGCTATTGCATCTATGAAAAAAATAGTGAAATTCCTCCAATCATCACAGAAGAAGAGTGGATTAAGGGATTACACCACCCTGAACCACTATAAATCTTTGTGTCAATTTACTTTCAGCAACTTACCTTACCGCATTTATTTAATTGCTTATATTATTTCATATATCTGTGATAGTATAATCTACTTTGAAACCACATTTTAAGAAGGGACTTATCCGCTGCCCAAAAGCTTTTAAATACAAGAAAAGTATTTGAAACTCCACTATAGTCATTCACCCCCCCTCTGACTATAGTTTTACCATTCTCTGGGACCAAAAATTGATATTGAAGCAGTGTTCCTAGTATCAAAACCTGTTCAGATCTATTTTCTGGTAACAAGGAGATCACATATTTTCAAAGTAGTTTTCAAATTTGTGCTTTATATATATATATATTTATATATCTCTTATTTGTATTTATGGATTCCTCAAATTTTATGTCAAAGGTACCTGTATTCAATGTTAATAACTTTGATGAATACAAAATAAGAATGTTGTCTCATCTTGCAGCAACTCATAAGGAGATGCTGGATGTAATCAATGATGGCCCAATCGAGATCACAACTGTGGTAGCCACAGGAGCAGATCAAGGAAAAGTAATAGACAAACTCAAGAAAGATTGGACCAAAGATGGCAGAAGAAGAGCAAATCTCAACTTTGTTGCAAAAGACATGATTTTGAAGACTCTGGACAGTAACATGTTCATGAGGATCAAAGATTGCAAAACTTCAAAGGAGATGTGGGACAAATTGGCACTGATCAATGAAGGATCAGAAGCAGTTAAAGGAAACAAGTTATCTGTTGTAAAACAGAAATTTGAGAACTTCAAAATGAAGGCTGGTGAAACCATTGATCAAATGGACAACAGATTCTCTTGCATCATCAGTGAATTACAACAGCTTGGACACACATATCCACAGAAAGAAGTTTGCCTGAAGATCTTAAGAGGTTTACCTGAAAGATGGAAGTTCATCACATCAGTGATCAGAAGGACAACAAATCTTGCAAACACTGACACCTTAACTCTGATGTCTCAACTAAAGGCTCATGAATTTGAGTTGAACGGCGAAGATAGTGCACCAGCTGAGGCACATAAGACCAGTGCATTGATTGCACCCCTGTAAAGTCAAACAGTGATGCAAACAAACAAAGAGACACATGAACTTGAAGGAACATGTAGCTTTATGGTAAAACGTTTTGACCGGGTTTAGCAAGAAGAAGCAATTCAAAGGAGGTTCATCATCATTCAAGAAGTCTAGCACAAGCAAAGACATAAAGAAAAATGATGATGGATACAGATGCTTCAATTGCAAGAAGAAAGGTCATTTCAAGACTGAATGCCCTGAAGAAAAAGATAAATATGAGGACATGAACAAGTACAAGACAACTGAAAAGAGAAAGATTAAGAAAGCACTCAAAGCTGAATCTAGCAGTGAAAAGAATGAAGAATCATCTGAAAATGATTCTGATGATGATGAAGCTGACAGCTCAGACAATGAGAAAGCCTACCTATGCCTTATGGCTAAAGAATCTAATGAAACTGAGATAACCTCTAGCCCATACTCATCATCAAGTGCATCCACATCTGACACTGGACAATCTTCTATTCTTACACTAGATTCTGCAAACCTAATTCAAAATCTCATGAGTAAATTTGATTAAATTGGGATGAATCATGAAATTCTGGAACAGGAATGTGAGAATCTAAGAAAGGAGAATAAAAGATTAACGAAAGAACTGGATAAATTAAAAGCTGAACAAACTAGTAAGGTAATTCACTTAACTGATCAACAAGCAGCATATGATCACTCGTCCAATGTTGAAAGATCAACTGAGAAAATCTCCCTACCAGTTAAAATCACCATTGCACAACTAAATGCACCAGCTTACAAACCCTCAAAAAGGTTTGGATCCAGATCTGGTCTTGGCTACAACAGTCAGGATGAGAATAGAAACAATGGACAACACAATTCTGAATCTAGGACCAAGAATGGACCAAAGTTCAGAAAAGGACTGACCATAGTTTCAACCACTCACCCTGCACCAGTGAAGTCAAAACCCAGTGTAGTGAAACAGCAGACCAAACCATCAATCCAGCCAACCAAAAGCAAAGGTTTTCTGAGAGGTAAAGGAAGACTTTACCCTTCAGAGGATGATTGGAATATTGCACCTCCGAAATACAAGAAGAAACCATTGAATTCCATGCTTCATGTGTTTAATAAAAACCAACCAAGGTATGTTCCTAGACACATGAAGCAACATAGGTTTCCTACTGCATATTGGAAAGTGAAAAAGGATGCAAATGCACCAAAAAGTAGAGAAAAGTATCAGAATACCTTCAGTAGAAACATTAGAATATATTCTGCCATGCCTTATACATATGAAGTTGATGACTTTAATTATCCAAAAAGAAGGTCATTTGGATAAACACTTGGAGTAGGAGGCATGACTGCTAATAGGTATGGACCCAAACAGTGTTGGGTACCTAAACATACTTAATTTATTTTGTAGGATGTTTGGTACGTAGATAGTGGATGTTCTAGACACATGACATGAAACAAAGGATGGCTCACTGACTTTAAAGCTTTTGATGGACCCAAAATCACCTTTGAAGGCAAAGAAAACCCTGGTAAAATTAAGGCGGAAGGCATAATGCTCAAGAACAATTTGAAGATTCAAAATGTGGCCTGTGTTAAAGGACTGAACTTCAACCTATTAAGTATCAGTCAATTATGTGACAAAGGCTACAATGTGCACTACAACAAGGAAGGATGCAAAGTGATTCACAGCCAAACCAACACAGTTGTACTTGCTTGAAGAAGAGAAGACAACGTGTATGTAGTAGATTGGAAGACAACAACAGCAGAAACATGTTTGCTTGTCAAAAGTAAACAATCAACCAGCTGGATTTGGCATAGAAGATTAAATCACCTAAATTTCAAGACCATCAACACATTATCAAAGAACAAGTTAGTTGAAGGCCTACCAGAGTTCACATTCAAGAAAAAAGTCTATGTGATGCATGTCAAAAGGGGAAACAAATTAAAAGCTCCTTCAAGTCAAAGCCCTATCAGTCAACAACAAGAATTTTGCATCTTCCGCATATGGATCTTTTTGGACCAGTCAGACCAGTCAGTATAAGTGGAAAGAAATACACTCTAGTAGTGGTGGATGACTTCTCCAAATACACCTGGACTATATTCATGAACAAGAAGAGAGACACTCAAAAAGTTATCAGATTTGCTAAGAAGAATTCAAAATGAGAAGGAACTGAAGATTATCAAGATCAGATCAGATAGAGGCATAGAGTTTCTAAATGAAATTATTAGAACCTACTATGAAGAAAATGGAGTACTACATCAACTATCAGCAGCAGGAACTCCACAGCAAAATGGTGTAGCAGAAAGAAGAAACAGAACTCTCAAAGAAGCAGTCAGAACAATGATAGCAGAAGCATGTTTGCCAAAGAGATTTTGGGCTGAAGAAGCAAATACTGCATGCTATACTCAAAACAGATCAATCATCAACAAACATTATGGAAAAACTCCATATGAAATATGGAATGGAAGAAAACCTAATATCTCATATTTGCATATGTTTGGATTCAAATGTTTTGTGTTGAACACGAATTAGTTACACACTTTTGATGAAAAAGCTGATGAAGCAATCTTTATGGGATACTCAGACACCAGTAAAGCATTCAGAGTACTCAACAAAAGGACCATGGTGATTGAAGAAACAATTCATGTAGTCTTTGATGAGTCAAACACAAATGGTGAAAGCCTTCAAGAACTTGAAGAAGAAGGAGGACCAAAACAAGTCTACATGAATACAACAATGCCAGCTACCATTCTAAATCACAATCTTGGAAATCAAGATGAGCCACCAGTCAATACAACAGAAGAGGCACCAACACAAGAGCATGAAGCTTATACGCAAGCTGAAGTTGTGGAAGCACCAAGTCAAGAACAACTTCAACCTGATCTCAACTGGCTAAGAGATCATCCTGAAGATCAAGTCATTGGAGACACTCACACTGGAGTCAGAACCAGGAGACAAATAGAGAATATGCTAACATGTTTCCTATCTCAAGTAGAGCCCAAAACAATAGATGATGCAATCCAAGATGCTGATTGGATTACAGCTATGCAAGAAGAGCTAAATGAGTTTGAAAGAAATAAGGTATGGGAACTTGTTGACGGACTGTACGACCAATATCATTGGAACAAAAATGGGTATTCAGAAACAAGATGGATGAACAAGAAACAGTTGTTAGAAACAAAGCAGGGCTAGTTGCAAAAGGCTACTCTCAAGCAGAAGGAATAGATTATGATGAAACATTTGCCCCATTAGCAAGATTAGAGGCAATCAGACTCTTTCTAGCTTTTGCAGCTCACAAAAACTTCAAAGTTTACCAAATGGATGTCAAGAGTGCATTTCTGAATGGACTTTTGGAAGAAGAAGTATATGTGGAACAACCTCCTGGTTTTCAACTCAAAGGGAAAGAAGATAAGGTGTACAAGCTCAAAAAAAGGCACTGTATGGACTCAAACAGGCACCCAGAGCTTGGTATGAGACACTATCACAATTTCTGATCAAGAATGGATTCAACAAAGGAACTATTGACAAGACTCTTTTCAAGCTAGAGGAAGGAACAAGTACATTGCTAGTACAAATATATGTTGATGACATTATCTTTGGATCAGAGGATGAAAAGTTGTGTGATAAATTTGCAAACCTAATGAAGAGCAAATTTCAGATGAGCATGATGGGAGAATTAAATTACTTTCTTGGGCTACAAGTAAAACAAATGAAAGATGGCATTTTCATCAACCAAGCCAAATACACTAAAGACCTAATTGTGCAAAAGTCATTCTTGGAAAAGATGAAAGTGGAAAAGATGTTGATCAGAAACTTTATAGAGGAATCATTGGATCCCTACTCTATCTAACTGCAAGCAGACCTGATATAGCTTTTGCAGTAGGAGTGTGTGCAAAATTTCAAGCTCAACCAAAGGAATCACATCTTCTAGCAGCTAAAAGAATAATCAAATATCTCTAGAACACCATCAATGTTTGAATTTGGTATCCAAAAGATGGAGGATTCAAACTTATATCATATTCAGACTCAGACTATGCCGGATGCAAGATAGATAACCTCTGGAACACATTAGATGCTAGGCAGCAGACTAGTATCATGGTTTAGCAAAAAGCAAAACTCCATATCCACATCAACAGCTGAAGCAGAATATATAGCAGCAGGCAGTTGTTGTGCATAAGTACTTTGGACCAGAAAACAGCTAAGGGATTATGGAATGAAGGAGAAGACAATTCCAATTATGTGTGACAACACAAGTGCAATATCTATTACCGAAAATCCAGTATTACACTTAAGAACAAAGCACATTGATGTAAGACATCATTTCATCAGAGATCATGTTGAGAAAGGAGATGTCATACTAAGATACATACCTAATGAAGATCAATTGGCTGATATCTTCACAAAACCACTCAGTCATGAAAGATTTAGTAAGCTGAAAACTGAGTTGGGAATGATAGAAATTGACTAAGGAGCGGCTAACTGGAGTAATCAGCTAAGTGACTTCACTAGCTGATTAAACCTTTGCCATTACAGGAGATGTAGCTATTGAAATAGTGTCTTAAACCCAATCAGGTTGGACCGGATCCGACCGGGTCGGATCATTTCTACTATTTCTTTATGTTTGTACATATATAAAATGGCTTTTTTGTTGTCGTATATATATGTTCTTTTAAAGAACCAATTATGAATTGTTATATGATGACGTCCTTAGTATTAAACCGTGGTAGAGAAACCATGATAGGCGATTATGGTTGATGAGATCTCTAACCACTTTAATAAGTTTGATACTTAAATGTCTCTAGGCTGATGTACTATTAAACAGGGCATTGATAGTATGAATAGGCTAGCACGTATTAGATGTCTTCTGTCTTTAGGGAAGGGATAGATCTCGTCTATCGAAGTGTAAAGGAAAATGGGACTGTACGTGGACGTGTATTAGTGAATGCGTACGTCAGACTGACCCACTTACACGGATAAGTGTCACACTATGTGGCGGTTGTGTAATTATCCTTTGGACCTGAGTCTTCATGGCATCACGGTGTGGATTGTCATGCTTTGACACTATTGAGGTTTCCCATAGCCATGGGGCGATCATGCGGTAGTGATTGGGTATGATATTGAAGCATGCGGAGTATACATGATTGGTCGTCCGGGAATTGCGTATCCTATGATTGGGATCGAATATCCGAAATGGCTTTCTTATAATGAATGTCTTACTCTCGTGAATCTTTGCAAAGTGGGAGTAAATGAGTTACTTCGAGAGAGCATGATATCCAGATTATAAGATACGGTCGTTAATGTTTGACACTCGACGTACGACCGTATGAATATTATTACAGCGATAGGATTGTAAGTTACACGGTAACTGTTTCACATGAAAGGTAGTAGTCATTGCATTTGACACTTCCGATGATTGGGGGTCACGGTGTGTTGCTAGACGCTATCCCGTGATCGTTAGGCATGAAGGGCATTTTCGTAATTTTCACTTTGTGTCTACGGCTAACATATTCGAAAGCCTATCGGGTCACACACATAAGAACATCTAGCCGGATTAAAATGTGGTTATAGTTGATAACCAAATAAGGAAATAATTTATCTCGTACTATAAAGGTTATAGTGGTAAATTAATATGGTGGTATTTATTTATTATGAATAAATTAAATACAAGATATTAATTATGTTGATTAATTAAAATACACATATGGTGTGTGTCGAAATTAATTGTGTATATTGATACACATGGATTTTGCAAATTAATTAATCATAACATTATATTAATTAAATGATATATATATATATATATATATATATATATATATATATATATATATATATATATATATATATATATATATGTGGTCAACACGTGAATTGGCAAATAATGTGGCCAACACGTGAATTGACAATTAGTATGGCGCAATTTCTTTTTGTGTATATGATACATTTGAATTGTGCAATTTAATTAATAAGATTACCATAATATTAATATTAGATGTTAATAGATTTTGAAAAATAGATTTATGGTAATAAGATAAAGATAGTCAATATAAGATATTGACAAAATATTAAAAATATTTAATATAAGATATTGAATATTAATGAGATAAATCAATCAATTATACTTTGTTTATTTTATTAGGAAAAATGTTTTCTTTCTCCTTAATTAACACAAGACTTAATCCCCAAGGATTTTATTATTAGTTAGGGCACCCCACTACCCTATAAATAGGAGGGGTTAGCTAGCTCTTTTATACACCATAATTCCAAGAGTTTAGAATGCTTGTGAAAATAAAAGAGAGCTTCTTGTGAGATTTTGAGAGAGAGAAAAAGCCGGTCTAGCAACCGGATTTTTCTAGTAGCAATCCAATGATGGATTCCGGCGGGTTGTTCGTGTGGACTAGCGGTAGAGGCCGAACACTTGGGCGGCTCTATGCAGAACTACTCTCCTTAGACGGTCAAAGCGTCGATCTTATAGATCAACCAAGGTAACCACCGTCTACCACTTATTTGTTTATTACTTAAACGAAGTCGATCCTGGTTAAAAGGAAATAAATTTTTGAATTCCGTTGCGTTCCCGCGTAGATTTCCTAACAGTGGTATCGGAGCGAGTTTCGAGCTTAAGCAATAAGCATGTTATTTTGCGTTGTTAATTTTATCGTTTAAATCACGTAATTAAAAGATGAAAGATTTTTGATTCGCAAAAGTGATACATGAAAAGAAAAAAACGAGATCGGGTTGTGCTCGGCCGACTGGCGGCGGCGGCGGCAGGCACCTCAACCCGTCGCCGCGTCGGTTGACCGGTCAATGCTGTCGGATCTCCAAATTTTTGTTTTGTGTATTTTGTGACTCAACATGGTTCATAGTTGTGATTGGTAATTCCTCCTTTGTTTTGTTGTGTCATGTGGCTAACCAATGGTTCAAATAGTTTGGGCCATCGTGGGATGCCACATGGCATTAAAATAATGATGGTCTTTCCAAACTTTGTTTGGAATAGGCCTAGCCATTTTCAAATATTTGATTTGGGAAAAGGCTGAAAGGCTTAGCCACTTCCAAAATTTTAATTTTGGAAAGTGGTCAGCCTAAACCAAAATTATTTGGCCTTTCCAAATATTTGATTTGGAATAAGCTGCTAGCCCTTTTCAAATATTTGATTTGTAAAAGCCTAGGGCCACTTCCAAAATTTTGATTTTAGAAAGTGGCCAGGCCTAAGCTAAATTTGGTTTAGGAAGTTGCCTTTTGGTTTAGGAAACCAAAGGCATCCCTTTTGATTAAGAATCAAAAGGAAAGAAACAAAATAGACTTAATTTTAATTTTGATTTATTTTTAGAATAGTTCTAATTAATTAAAATTAAAATTAAAATCGTTTAAAATTAATCGTTAATTTTATTTCGATTAAAATCATTTAATTAATTAAATATTAATTAGTTAATTGATTGGATAAAATTATTTAATAGATTAAATGTTAATTGATTAATTAAGACGCAAGTAGTTAAATTTTAATTTTATCTTTTTCATAAGATGTTATTATATGGATTAGATATAGTAGATATAATGTGATTATATGGACCCCGGTTGATCATGGACTCGACCGATAGGATAGATGTGAATGATTTAATTTTTCTGTTGGTTTTAAAATTGTCCTAGGCCGTTATGAAGAACGTGACCTAGTTTATTTTCTGCATTTATCCCATTCCCATTAGCCCCCCCGTGTGTGGCGGGTGTATTTATTTTATTAGATAGAATTAAATGTAACAAGAATGGAGCAGAAGATGGAGACCAAAGAAAGAAGAATAAAGATCCTATTGGAGATAGCGCATTAAAGATCCTATTGGCGGTTGCAGCTACCCTTAGATTGTGACCTGCGGTTTCGTCAGTTTGTATTCGAAACCGCACCTAAGAAAAGTCCATGATCATACCGGTTACTTTACGCATTTATTAATTTTGTGCTTGTATTTATTTTATATGATACGATAGATGCATGACTAGGCACGATCTAGATAAATGTGTAGGATATATATCTATAGAGATAGATATAATTGATGAGACCGAAATTAAAATTAATTAAGTGAATTAATTTACATAAATACTTCCACAACAAAAATCAAGTCGAAATATTGTCTCCCAATATTATAACGACGGTGAAGAGCCTGTGTTCGGATCCAACTGATCGACCACCGCCGGGAGTTGACCTACCTCGGGTATATCGTCGTTATTGAGATATGATCTCGTGAATATTGGGTTATGACTTGACTAGAGTCTTTCGGTGATTGGCCATCGTCAGGGCCGTCTGACTTTAGAGATAAGGGGTTGACTAACACATAGTGATGTGTATCGCCAAAGAGTTGACTAGTCAACCACTGAGAATCACATAGAGATGTGAATGGTAAAGGTGTTACCTACCTTTCGAAATTATCTTGGTTGATCGACCACCGCCGGGAATCGAGGTAACTAGATTGGATCTCAGCCACTAAAGAATTTTGGAAAATTCTTGAAAGTCAATTGGAAGTAGTTGACTAGTGGGAGCAAAATCATAAACCAAAAGACCATTTTTGATTTTGCGTGTATAAACAACAACACTCTTTTATTTTCATTTTTATGTTGTAGTTTTAGCGAACTTTATATTTATGTTTTTCTCGATTAGTAAAACCAAATTATGACTGTTACCTTTTGAGAAACGTTCTCAAATATGGAGATAAATCCTTTTAAAACCAAATTAAATCCTTTTAATCCTTTTAAAATAAGCAATGACACGAGCAATCCCGTTATAGTAGTTAGAGACAAGGAGACTACATATTTAATGCAGTTCTCCAAGACTTTAATTTTTAATGAAAAGCGGAAGCTCATGACATTGGATACGATCCACTATGATCATTCCGTCATATGATGACAATTAATTCAAACGTTGGATAAGAATGACCACTCTAATTTTGGAAAGGTTGTTTTCAAAATTATAAGATTTAAGTATTGACTTAATTCTATCATTGCTTAAATGTTAATTGAATAGTCAATGTATTGAATACGATTCAAAAGGTTAAATAAACTATTTAATAAACTTTAGATTTTCTTTATGAAAGGAAATTAAAGACATAGCTCTTGTGATCTTTCTTAGGTCTTATGAAGACTGCACCAAGAAATATTTACAAGTGCTTAAAGGATTAAAAAGGAAAGTTAGGGCATGTACTTAAATAGAAAACTTATTGAAGTTTCTATTCTAGCAAGTGAGTTGAGATAAATCTATCTAAGTTCAAAGTCAACTCTAAGATATATGATACCTTACGAGTGTGATTAAATTAGAAAGATTAAATGCAGATATGGAAGGTGAAGCAAACGTTGTGACACTTACCATATTCCGGATCTAGTAAACTGATAAGGGAACTAAATAAAGGTTATTATGTTCCGGTTCTTATGAAGAATATGTTTTCGCTATTATTAGGATTTAGTAGACATATTCAATTGTAAAGAATAAATGTTATTCCGATAAAGTTGGATGGTCACCGAATCTAACATACTAGATTGTTGTCACTATATAGTTGATATATGTGATGAGATCTCAACTAAATATTTGTGTGGTCGTTATCCTTAATATTTGTGGTTGTTTTAGACATAGTCTCTGGAAGGGAAGCGTGTAATTAAACGTCATTCTGATGATGTTGAACCATATGATTATGAATCATGTGGGTTATACGTATCTTATCCAAAGAGGACTGAAATACCCTTTTATGAAAAGGTTGTAAAATCTAGAAAAATTGTCTGAAGCCTAAACATACCGATGTTTGTTGGCTTGTGACAATTAATGCCACAAATAATTGTTCGTTAAATCTCTATGACTATTTTTAGAAATAGTCAAGTGTACTCAGTGAAGTGCATAATTCGGAAGCCCGAAAAGTTTGAGGTAGTACGAATATGAGATTGATGAGCTACTTAGAAATTAATCTTCAATTGGATTGAAGTAATTAATACCTGAAGGGTGTTTAAGAAGTCGTCTGAAAAGGAATAAGATTCTCCCTTGAAGGATACCATCTTTTGGATATGCAATTAGATTGTGTTCCCAAAATGGAAACAACACTTTATATGATAAAGGTGTAACGCAAGCCATGTGAAGTATCCCTTACCCGTTTCGGGATAGTGCCCTTATACTTAACCGAGTTCCAAAGATAAAGGTTGAATAAATCCCATATTAGATATGAAAGAGGATAATGTCGAATCTATCTTAACCGATGACTTGAAGTTGTCGTAAGCAGAGTCAGAAAGGCTTGGAGCCTAGTACGACATATGCAACTTTGTGGAATGTCTTAGCTAGTCGCTGGATATTATTTACTTATCCGCGGAGCAAAATGTTTGTCTCCAAACATGCTGTCTTCTCAAGGAAGTGTTTCTTCCAAGAGAAATAGTGGGAGTGAATTAGATCTCAAAAGGAGTTTGAGAACCACAAAGATATATTCAACCAAAGGAACGTGAGCAGACGCCGCATAGCGATGAGGTTTAGAACACTGCTCAGTGCACACAAAAGTTCTGTAAGTCTGTGGATAACCTCAAGTCTGGAAAGGCTGCTGGTATGTTCATCTTGAAGAATAGATATCTTACGACTTATGAAGGAATGTTTGAAAGGCAAGATTGAGAGATATGGCTAGGAGCCATAATATCTGAATTAGATTCCATCAGTGACAACCAGGTTGTGAACCTAGTCTGTCTTACTTAGAGAGAATGTCCCCGTAAGGCTGAGCCCAGTTCTATTCAGATAATACTTGTTAGAACTTCGTATCATGACTGTATGATAGTGTTGAAGATGTTGGGCAAACAACTCGATGTTCATAGACGATAACATGATATGTGAGCCCACGAGATCCATTTATGGACTCGAACAAGTTTCTCTAGATGATTTCTTTGTTTGATAATCAAAGGAGTTTGATTTAGTCAAAAGAAGGAATATGCCCCATGTGCAAGATGGATAGTAGGAGTGTGTTACGTTTTTTAGAGTAAGGTATTATATATCTCTCTCGAGAATTATCACCCCATGTCACAGTCAATTAATGTTTGGTAGTTCAAGGTCTTTACGAAAGCACTTGGATTAGCAGTTCTCATTTTAGAAATAAGAATCTATAGTGATAGATTTAACTGCTGTTAGATTATAGTTTACCTATATAGATGTGATGCTAAAAGAAGTTTAGCATAGATCGCGAGATCTGTCTATGTTAGGACATTGGTCCTAAAGATAAGGTGAAAGATGATGCTTATGGAAGGTTTCCTTCGCTACTGCGATAGGAACCATCTTATAGGTAATGCCGGATGTTCATAGTCCATGAATAGTCATGAGCAAGTATGAAAGTAAATCCGGAGAATGTCGAGAATATCCTTAAACAAGTTAAGGATGGTTTCCTAGTTTATCTAAACTTGGAATCAGATAAATATAGTTGTACGGACATATATCCTAAGTCTTATGAAGGCGAGTGGGAGCTATAGTCTGGGTTTGCAATCACTTTGATTAAATGATACAGTGAGCTAGAAATGTTCTAGCATATGGGTCACTGTGAATTCTACAACTAGGCCAAAACATAGTAGTGCCTTAGAGGCGCAGCGGGAACAGTACATGGATCTAAAAGGTTCATTCCTGAACCTTAATCGGTTCTTCCAGCTTTTCTGTATAGTTGATATAGTAAGTGGATTCATTGCTTGAAGCAAGGACCAGGGTCTCTTCAGAGATTCGTGTGTGTGTTGAGGCGGTTCCTTTGACTTGATCATATGGAACGTGATATGAAGATAGTCCGAGTCCCCACGGATAGCGACCTGTTTATGGCTAGGGCTGGTTGCGTGTATTGCATGAGATTCTTGTGTTTCAACTTGGTCTTGTGTGTGCTAGTGATTGGTTTTAGGCCAAGTGGGAGATTGTTGAAATAGTGTCCTAAACCCAATCGGGTTGGACCGGATCCGACCGGGTCGGATCATTTCTACTATTTCTTTTATGTTTGTACATATATAAAATGGCTTTTTTGTTGTATATATATATATATATATATATATATATATATATATATATATATATATATATATATGTGTGTGTGTGTGTGTGTGTGTGTGTGTGTGTGTGTGTGTTCTTTTAAAGAACCAATTATGAATTGTTATATGATGACGTCCTTAGTATTAAATTGTGGTAGAGAAACCATGATAGGCGATTATGGTTGATGAGATCTCTAACCACTTTAATAAGTTTGATACTTAAATGTCTCTAGGCTGATGTACTATTAAACAGAGCATTGATAGTATGAATAGGCTAGCATGTATTAGATGTCTTCTGCCTTTAGGGCAGGGATAGATCTCGTCTATCGAAGTGTAGAGACACTTGGACTGTACGTGGACGTGTATTGGTGAATGCGTACGTCAGACTGACCCACTTACACGGATAAGTGTCACAGTATGTGGCGGTTGTGTAATTATCCTTTGGACCGGAGTCTTCATGGCATCACGGTGTGGATTGTCATGCTTTGACACTATTGAGGTTTCCCCTAGCCACGGGGCGATCATGCGGTAGTGATTGGGTATGATATTGAAGCATGCGGAGTATACATGATTGGTCGTCCGGGAATCACGTATCCTATGATTGGGATCGAATATCCGAAATGGCCTTCTTATAAGGAATGTCTTACTCTCGTGAATCTTTGCAAAGTGGAAGTAAATGAGTTACTTCGAGAGAGCATGATATCCAGAATATAAGATACGGTCGTTAATGTTTGACACTCGACGTACGACCGTATGGATATTATTACAGCGATAGGATTGTAAGTTACACTGTAACTATTTCACATGAAAGGTAGTAGTCATTGCATTTGACTCTTTCGATGATTGGGGGTCACGGTGTGTTGCTAGACGCTATCCCGTGATCGTTAGGATGAAGGGTATTTTCATAATTTGCACTTTGTGTCTACGGCCAACATATTCAGAAGCTTATCGGGTCACACACATAAGAACATCTAGCCGGATTAAAATGTGTTTATAATTGATAACCAAAGAAGGAAATAATTTATCTCGTACTATAAAGGTTATAGTGGTAAATTAATATGTTGGTATTTATTTATTATGAATAAATTAAATACAAGATATTAATTATGTTGATTAATTAAATGCACATATGATGTGTGTCGAAATTAATTGTGTATATTGATACACATGGATTTTACAAATTAATTAATCATAGCATTATATTAATTAAATGAATATATATATATATATATATATATATATATATATTTGGTCAACACGTGAATTGGCAAATAATGTGGCCAAGACGTGAATTGACAATTGGTATGGCGCAATTTCTTTTTGTGTATGGGATACATTTGAATTGTGCAATTTAATTATTAAGATTACCATAATATTAATATTAGATATTAATAGATTTTGAAAAATAGATTTATGGTAATAAGATAAAGATAGTCAATATAAGATATTGACAAAATATTAAAAATATTTAATATAAGATATTGAATATTAATGAGATAAATCAATCAATTATATTTTCCTTATTTTATTGGGAAAAAGTTTTCTTTCTCCTTAATTAACACAAGACTTAATCCCCAAGGATTTTATTATTAGTTAGGGCGCCCCACTACCCTATAAATAGGAGGGGTTAGCTAGCTCTTTTATACACCATAATTCCAAGAGTTTAGAATTCTTGTGAAAATAAAAGAGAGCTTCTTGTGAGATTTTGAGAGAGAGAAAAAGCCGGTCTAGCAATCGGATTTTTCTAGTAGCAATCCAATGATGGATTCCGGCGGGTTGTTCATGTGGACTAGCGGTAGAGGCCGAACACTTGGGCGGCTCTATGCAGAACTACTCTCCTTAGACGGTCAAAGCGTCGATCTTATTGATCAACCAAGGCAACCACCGTCTACCACTTATTTGTTTATTGCTTAAACGAAGTCGATCCTGGTTAAAAGGAAATAAAATTTTGAATTCCGCTGCGTTCCCGCGTAGATTTCCTAACAGTAGCAGGTAAAGCACTGGTACTCGGCGAAGTTAAGTAAGCGATTGTTAGGACACGGTCATTGCAGCAGCTCAATGAAAATGTCACTACACCGGCTAAGTGACCAGCCAAGGCACTCCACCGAAATATAAATTGGAGTCACCAGCAAACTAAAGTGTGAATCAAATCAACCTTATACACGTGGAAAATCAAGATGTTATGGAGGATTATACTGTGGCAGATTACACACGTGGAGATCAATTTATAATCGTGGAGGTAACTATATTATTTTTTGAATTCCACACGCCTCGATTCCTGGGATCTATCATTACTTACCTCAATCCACTCCCCCACTATACTCAAATACTGTGATTTATATACATAAAATCACTCAATTACGTCACAAAATCCTTCCATATTCAACCACGTTC
This sequence comes from Gentiana straminea, assembly GCA_036785695.1. Classification (NCBI taxonomy): domain Eukaryota; kingdom Viridiplantae; phylum Streptophyta; class Magnoliopsida; order Gentianales; family Gentianaceae; genus Gentiana; species Gentiana straminea. The sequence goes on from JAVUPR010000244.1 coordinate 92,009, forward strand.
ACACTACACAAATCATCCTATATAAACCACACTTGGAGATTTTTCAGAATTCTTTACGCTCTCTTGCAAATCATAAACCCTATTTTCTCACTGTAAAATCAAAGCTTTCTCTCAAATCTCAAACAATGGCTTCATCCTCTTCAACCACTCAAACTCGGAAAACAAGATGAGAAATCAATTGCCACTAGGTCATTCTTTCAAGATGAACACTACTTAAAGCTATGTGGAAATGACGAAGACGCACAAAAACTAGCAACTGGATGCAAAAACCTAAGATTATCGATCTTTCTAAATCCTCCAATCACCGATATTTGCTATGAAAGTCTAATCTCTTTCTGGAAGACTGCAAAATATGTCTATGGGCTCATTGCAGAAGAAGGTGACAAATAGGAGGAAGACAAGATCGTTGCATCTGTCAACGGCACAGAAGTGGTCATTACGGCGAAGGTAATTCGCAAACACCTCAAACTTTCAAATAAATATCAGGCAAAAGTGGCTCTCGTTCTACAAAATTTGGACGAATTCTGGGATACAATCACTAAAATGGCAAACCCAGGCCCTAAGAAATTCAACTTTCTTTGATCTGCCTTGAAGAAATCCTTCAATGAATTCAGTGCCTTAGTTGGAAAAACAATTGAAGGAAAGTTAGGGGCAAATAATGCCATGACAGAGGTTAGAATGTGTCTCATGGGAATCATCTATCATAGTCTGGAGTTCAATTGGGCAACCTATTTCTTCCTGAGAATCAAAGAACAAATCATGGGAGAGGCAACCACTGCTAAAAAGGGATTAGCAGAAGGAAAGAAGAAAAATGGGATCTTCTGGGTGAAGAATTCCTAGGATTCAACTACACTATCTTTTGCAATGTTTGAAAGTACCTGTTATCACCAAGAACATTGAAGGCAGAAATGGATCGATGGAAAACTTGACCGAGTTAAGGGTCAAGTTAATGGCAATTATCTATCAAGGTACTCACTTTGACTGGGCAACATTTGTTTTCAATAGGTTGAAAGACCAGATTCAAAAGGAAATTGATCTGTCCATCACGGCACCAAGCAAGGGTTTGCAGAAGAAAGGTGATTTCTAGGAGAGGAAATCATATGGGTTCCCTCTTCAACACCTATTTGATACATTGAAAGTAAAACCCATCAATCTGCAGGCCCCAAACAAGTCCAAGGTAATATTTACCTATATAAAGGCATCCCTAAAACCCAAACCCTCTGCCGGACAAAAAAGGAAAGTGCCCGAAAGCAGTAGATCAGGATGGGAAGATGAACCAGATCTCAAAAGGCACAATAGGAGACCCCCATGATCAGTGCCAGCAATCATGATAACCCTGTAGTCATCAGTGACGATACAGCGACTGAGGGAGAGAAAAAAGAAGAAGTGCCATATCTGGAAGAAGGTGAAGAAGGATACCGTCTTACCTCATCTGATGAAGAAGAGATTGAAGGTGAAGAAGACGCTACTGAAAGTGAGGCAGACAAAGAAGCAGAAGAGCTAGAGAAAGAAGATCATCTTGAGGATGATCAAGAAAAGATGGAGACTTCAGATGATGATCTGACAATTCAGGAGGTCCTTTTCAGGAGCCTCAGCAAAGTTACCAAATAGCGGAGTGAGCCAGCTGATCAAACTCACTCTGCTGAACTTCTCAACACCCCTACTATTAATCAAGGAGGAACACCAGCAGAGGAAATCAAGTCTCCAGCACATGGAGAAGACAATCTTCCATCCAAAAAGGAAGAAAAAGAGAAAGAGGAAGGGAAAGAGGATGCTGAAGAGAATGAGGAAGATGAAGACAATGAGGATGATACCACAGCACCAGCAGAAGATGATTCAGATAGACTTTTCAATCCGGACATTCAACCCCTCATTGTGGACATTGAAAAGTAGTATCACCGCAGGCAAAACCTGAAAACTGGTTTAAGGAGTGATGCAACCTCCTTAAATCACAAAATTGAAACCCTCATCAGCCACATTAAAGTTCAAGATGAGGTCATGGAGAAACAAGGCAACCTGCTTTGCAACCTACAACATCTCATCCCCTACCATGTCCAGCACAATCTTGAGTTTCATGTTGACAAGATTGATAGCAGTCTCAAACCATTGGTGGATACTTTAAATTCAAACACTCATCAACTTCGCCATCTAGATGAGGTTATGGAATATTCTGGCCAGCAACTCAAAACCCTGATAAATGTCACTGAGGCCAACAACAAAATTCTGGAGAAAAAGGTATGGTCCTCTCCCTGAATCTGAAGAAGCAAACGCAATTCTTGAAGCACGATTTGGTGCTGCCAAAAAGGAGGAAGGAAGCTCAAAGCCTGAGAGCTCCAGTGGAAAGAATGCAAGCCCAACAGATAAGGGCAAGGGCATCAAAGGCAAATGCATCAGGTTTGAAGAAAAGAAGCAGTAGCTCTTTCTATATTGATTTATTTACCGATTTAAATGCCTTTGAATAATTATGATGCAATACCTTATTGCCCTTAAAAGGATGAATAAAATTGTTGAGTTTATTCCAGTGTTTATATGAAAAATGTGGTATACTTATGTTCAGGATTATGATGGTTTTGGCATCATCAAAAAGGGGGAAATTGATAGGAACATTTATTATGTTTGATGATGCCCATACTTGCTGTTATAACAAGCCTGAAATAAGTTAGAATTCTCTGTATAAGTCTCTACTTAGAGTCTGACATGTTTTATAAGTTGAGTCATACAAGTATTGTACTAGTCGGTAGGACGGCTAAGTAAGAATAGATATTCGGCAGAGTGAAGCCAGTCAAGTACCAGCAGAGAAGCATGAAGACATTACGGTCTGACTTATACACTGATCTCACACAAATCCAGGATCAGTGAAGTACACAGATTCTCCTAAACCTAAAAGAATGAAGGAAACAGTGTATCGGCAAAGTAAACTGACTATCGACTGAGTGAAGACAAAGCAGTGAAGGAAGATCTAAACGGAAAAGTTAGACAGTCACTTTACTTTTCAGAGAACGGCCAAGTAAACCTTACTTGATCAGATTTTGAAGTATGAAGAAGATACAGAGGATCAAGCATTAAATGACAATCAATAGAGGATCAATCAAGGACGGATTTTCTGATAAACGTTTGAAGAAGAAAATCCGATCACTGAAATCAAGGAGAATATAATTGAGGGGGAATCAAGAATAAAATCAAGGATTATTCCCCTCATTAATATAGCCAACGGACGGAAATTCAAATCAAGGATTATCAAGGCTATAAATAGAAGGCATTGACAGATAAAAAAAGAGATAGAACAAAACGATTGAATCTGAGCAAAAACTCTGTCAAAGTGCAAAGCCTTCTATCTGTGCTGAAAAAGAATCATCTAGTGATCAACTCAAAACTAAGAACTACAATTCCAACATCAGGCATTGAGTTTGATCTACAAGTTTTGTGAATCCAATTCACTTAAATCAAGCAACTGAATCAGAGCCATCTGAGAAGGAGTTGTGTTTGTGATAGCTGCTGAAAGATTTGTTTTCAAGGAGCAGTGAAAGAAACTGGGTCACTGAAGCTGTTGAAGTCAGAGAGTGATAGTCTTGAAGATTGTGAAGCTTGTGTAGTCAAGGACAATCAGGCTATTGTATCTGTGAAAACAATAGTGAAATTCCCCCAATCATCACATGAGAAGAGTGGATTAAGGGATTACACCACCCTGTACCACTATAAACCTTTGTGTCAATTTACTTTCAGAAACTTACCTTACTGCATTTATTTAATTCCTTATATTATATCATATATCTGTGATTGCATAATCTACTTTGAAACCACATTTTAAGAAGAGACTTATCCGCTGCCCAAAAGCTTTTAAATACAAGAAAAGTTTTTGAAACTCCGCTATAGTCATTCACCCCCCTCTGACTATAGTTTTACCCTTCTCTGGGACCAACAAACATGTTGATGGACATGAAGTGAATCCTAAATTGAGTCGGTCACACAAAGATAACAAAATACATAAATATCTTTTCATTATAAATTGTAATTGATGTCATAGCTTCTCTCTTTTATTAAGTACGTTGAACTTACCTCAAATGCATGTTTTCTATGTGTTTGGGGGTGAGAAGATGAACAGGTTGATCAAGTTTTCAAGGAAGATTATGATGACGACGTTTGAGGACGCCTCATTGAAGCTCTACATTTTTTTTATTGTTCTTTCATATGATTCCTTAGACTATACTTTCTTTTGGATCTTTTGGAGTTGGTTTTTTTTGTCCTTTGAGACTTATAGTTCTTTTATTTCTTTTTTTTCTTTGGGAATTTCATACGTTTAGATTTCGTATTTTCGTTTGAATGTAATAAATGTTACATTTCCATCTTTAGATTTTGTTTCTATTCTTGGATGTTTGAAAAATTATACCCGAGGCTTTTGCTTCCGTTTTGCTTAACTCGATACGACGTAGAAGAGGCTTACGTATAAAGGTGGAATTTATTTTATTTTATTCGTGCTGAACGTTCCATTTCCGGATAAGGACTCAGTGTCCGGGAACGGGGCGTTACATGGAGGGTATGGGAGTGAGAGACATGTCTCATCTGCTTTAAAGCAAGTGGGTGAAAAATGTAGTAGATAGATATATGTAATAGGGTGTGCTCTAAAAACAATTGTTGCTTGTCATTACGGGTAAGTGGGAGATTGTTAGGTGTAATTCCCGAAAGACAATTTATGTAATTGTTTTTATTTAATAAATGACAGATTTTAATTCGTCTTATTATTTGCTTTGTGCTTATATTTAATACACTGTTGAAAACCCCAAGTTGTATCATATGTAGCCATATAACTTAGTGTGTGTCACACATGAGGATTAAGTTTATGGTGATACACTTGAACTATTAGTCCGTGGTGAACTTAATCAAAGTATGGGGTCTATTGATTAAACCACCATTAATGCGCCCAGAACACTTTATGGTGTGACCGTCTTCTCCGGACAGTCGACATTGGTTGTCTAAGTGGGGCATTTATATATGATGAAAGTCATATAGGACTGGACCGATTTAATCTGCGTTACTTATATAATTCCATGATTGAGAAATCTCATTAGATCATAAGATGATCATATTTAGATTAACCTTAATCCTGAAGAGATTGCATACTCCTACTGGTTTTAGGATAGGGTTTGATGTGTTCGTTAAGGATCGCTAAGAGGCGCGGTCCGAATCATTTTCACGTTGGCACTATTATGGAATGAGTGAGAAGCGTGTGTCTCACAGATATGGAATCCATTCCTTCCTACGGGAAGTAGAAAGACAATCCCCTTATTTGTTAATCTTAGAAACTGATCGATCCGTGGAGTTCGTATTGTTTATGAACTAATTGATCACTAGTGGGTTAATGGTAAATAAGGATAAGATGTAGTGAAGAAGGTTTACCGAAATAATCTCGCTTCATTATGGATAGTCTATGGAGGGTTAGTCTGTATGTAATGGTTATATCAATGGACACTTATCGACTCGACGTTTTGAGAATAAGTTATATCTATAATCGATAGAGTTCAGTTTCGGATTTATGGTGGCGTAATTCCGGAATTAATAAATTAAGTAGGAATATTCTGTTCGATGAATATTTTATTTAATTTATTGTAGCTACTGGTTATAGGTCCATGGTCCTCGGGTTGTCTCCTAACACGCGAGTGTTTTCTCGTTTTATGGAACCTCGAGAATAAATTAAATAGTTGGTCTATTTAATGAATATGCAATATTATTTATTTGGTAAATAATATGTAAAATAGAAAAGACATTTTCTATTAAATTATTGACTAGTGTGGGGCCTCCTTTTGTGTTAAATTAGGAAAAGAAATTTTCCTAGATTATGTCACATGTGTAATTAGATAATTATTTATTTGTTAGATAATTAATGGAAAAGAAATAAGAGATTGATTTTTTGAGAATTATCTCTTATCTTATGGCCAATATCTTTTCCTTATGGGAATAGGTAATTGTGGTGTGAAAAGGATAACTCTCTCTTTACTAGTTATTTTTCTATATAAAGAGAGTTCCTCCCAACACAATATCACATCTAAAATTGCGCCACTCATCACCAATTGGAAGAGAAAAAAATGGTTTCTTGTTCTAGTCATTAAGGGAAGAAAAACCTAGGGTTTTTCTTGTGCATATTCGAGGAGGTTTTGCGGCGAGGATCGACGTCCACCAGTCGTCACTAGGAGATATAATCCGGAAGACTATGGCTTCTCCATCTGTCAATTTACTATTCCTCTTAAATAAGGTAAATCTTCAACCTTCTCATAGTTGTATTAATTATTTATACTAATCAAATCATGGTAGAATCACATGCGAATTTATTCGTAGCTTCCGCTGTGCAAGATCGAGTGTCTCGATCGGTGCTATGAATCAGATCTGACGATCCAATTATGGATCAGATCCATATTCGGGTTTCTGTATATCCCAACAGTTTCTTTCCTAGAACTAACTAGTGCCGCTCCTTGTGTAGATGCACCAACAGTTTGTTCTATCTCCTTCCCTGAACTGAGTCTTTCCAAATAATGCTGAATGACTCTATTGAGTGATTTCTTCAACCAAAATCTGCCAACTAGCTGTCTTCCTTCAGCTTTGGTTTTGCTAATATAAGCTTACTCAGCTATGTGTTGCTTCTTGATATGGTTGAACACATATCCTGCCCAGTTGAACTCAAGTTCATCCCATATGATGTTCATCAGATATATACCATCTTTAGATAACTTATCCAACCATTTGTGATGTCCTATGATATGTTGGCCAATCCATCTGCTGAGTAGAGAAAACTCAGTTTTGAGACTGTTGAGCTTCGTATTTAGGTCGGCAGGTTGATCTGTTACTGAAATTTATTTGAGGAAGGCTTCTCGTTTAAGCGGTAAACATGCTAGGTCTATTGATTCTACAAGTGGTTTCTTGTGATCGAATAGCTATCGGATTATTTCTTCATTGATAAACACATTTTCTCCACGAACTCTTGTCACTAGTGAGTTCCTTACCATCTTCATATTCTCCTAGAATTGCAATAATCCTTCAGAGTCATGATATTTTTGCAATTTCACTTCTAACAGGTTTTCAAACCTTGTGTCTTCATGACCTTTTCGTGTATATAACTAGAGAGGAGAGTATTGTTGCACAAATATTCATATTCTTCAAAAGAGAGGCTTAACACAACAACGATTAATCTGGCTTCCTGAGTTTGTTTGGAAGTGGCCATTGTAAGAAAAATAAGAAAAATTTCTGGGCTTTTTGAGAAAGAGAGAAGAATTTGATTTTTTGTGTTTTGAGAGAAAAGATAATGTGAAATATATAGATGGTGTATGGATAGTGCTGATGGTTCTGATTTGAATCTACGATTTTCTGAAGATTTTGTACAACTTTTCATATTCCATGAGTATTTGTGTAACCGATGCATGTACAATCTGACATTAGTGGGGGTGTACACGCAACAAATTCTAACAGAAACGGCAGTAATTTAATGCAATGTAATCACTGTCGGTTTTATCCTTTTGACTTTTGACTTCCTTTGACTGGATAAAAACTGAGGCTGAGGCCAGTTCCTTGTTGGATTCAGTTCCGTCAATCTTCAATTTTAGTAGTCAGTTTGAGACTGTTGATGTCAATGACTGATCTGTCAAGTGAGCGCACCCAGCATGACAAAGATCAATCCCCTTGACGAATCCCTGAGCCTAAACTGACTTAACTGACTTTGATAATTCCCAATTCAGTTCTCAGTTTTGCAAACCTTTCTTTGTTCAGAGGTTTTGTAAAAATGTCAGCCAACTGATCTTCAGCTGGGACATAGAGAACTGTAACGTCCTTTTTCTCTACATGATCCCTTATAAAGTGATGTCTCACATCAATGAGCTTTGTCCTTGAGTGGAAAACTGGATTATCAGTTATGGAAATTGCACTTGTATTATCACACATTATAGGAATCAATCCTTCTTCTGTACCATAATCTCTCAATTGTTGTCTTATCCATAAACTTGAGCACAACAGCTTCCAGCTGCTATATACTCAGCTTCAGCTGTTGATGTTGAAATTGAGTTTTGTTTCTTACTGAACCATGACACAAACCTATTTCCTAGTAATTGACATGTGCCTAAAGTACTTTTTTCCGTCCACTTTGCATTCGGCATAATCTAAGTCTGAGTAGGATATCAGTTTGAATTCTCCTTATCTTGAATACCATATCCCTACTCCTTCTGTGTCTTTTAAATACTTCAAGGTTCTCTTGACAACTATGAGATGACTTTCTTTAGGTCTAGTTTGAAATCTGGCACAAACACCAACTGCAAAGGATATGCCTAGTCTACTTGTTGTGAGGTAAAGTAGACTTCCAATCATTATTTTGTAGAGATTTTGATCCACATCCTTGCCATCTTTGTCTTCATCTAATCTGATGTTGGTTCCAATAGGTGTTGCAATGCCAGCTGATTTCTCCATTCCAAACTTTATGATCAATTCTCTTGTATACTTGGTTTGATGAATGAATATTCCTTCATTCATCTGTTTTACTTGTAAACGGAGAAAATAATTCAGTTCTCCCATCATACTGATATGAAATTTGCTCTTCTTCAAACTTGCAAATTTTTCACAGAGTTGTTCATTTTCTGATCCAAAAATGATATCATCAATATAGATCTGATCTATCAGAGTACTTTCTTCAACTTTCACCAAGAATAAAGTTTGTCAATGGTTCCTTTGGTAAATCCATTGTCTACTAGAAACTGAGATAGAGTTTCATATCAAGCTCTTGGTGCCTGCTTTAGTCCATAAAGAGCTTTTCTCAGTTTAAAAACTTATCAACTTGATCTTTAATTTCAAATCCTGGGGGTTGCTGTACATAGACTTCTTCTTCAAGTATCCCATTCAAAAATGCTCTTTTAACATCCATTTGATATACATTGAATTTCTTATGAGCTGTAAAGGCAAGAAATAATCTGATTGCCTCTAACCTTGCAACTGGTGCATAAGTTTCATCGAAGTCTATCCCTTCTTCTTGTGAGTAACCTTTAGCTACAAGCCTTGCTTTATTTATGACAATATTTCCATCTTCATCATGCTTGTTTCTGAATACCCATTTGGTGCCGATTATGTTGACATGATCCGGTTTATCCACCAATTCCAAAATTTGATTCCTTTCGAATTCATCAAGTTCTTCTTGCATGGCTAGTATCCAATCTGGATCTTTCAATGATTCTTCTATCTCTTTAGGTTCAGTTTGAGATAAAAAAACATGCAATCATAACATCTAGCTGATTTCTTGTTCGAACTCCTTGTTGAAAATCACCAATCACCTGATCTTCAGGGTGATCTCTCATCCATTGGTGTACATGAGGTTGCATAAGAGGGTCTGCATTCTGTTGAACTGGTTCCTCATGAATTTGTTCTTGGTTTCCTTGATCTTGATAATCTTGAACTGGATCAGTTTCATGTTGATCAGCTGTAGGATGTTCAGCTGTTGGAAACTGAGACTGATCCTGATCTGAGGATTCTGAAATCCTTAATCTTCCAAGGTCGACAAAAACTGATTCTGGTGTTAGTGGTAACTGAGTTTGAGAAATTGGTTCTTTTTTTGTCTTCAATTGTTTCACTAGGGACGTTTGGTTCATCGAAAACTATTTGAATAGATTCTTCATGCTTGAGTGTCCGTTTGTTTAGTACTCTAAATGCATTTCTAACCCTTGAGTATCCCAAAAATATTCCTTCGTCAGCTATAGGCTGAAAAACCTTAAGTTGATCCTTTCCATTATCATGAATAAAGCATTTGCATCCAAAGGCATGAAGGTATGAAATATTTGGCTTTCTTCCATTCCAAATCTCATATGCTGTCTTTTCATGTCTTTTGTTCATGAGAGCTCTGTTCTGTGTGTAGCAAGCTGTGTTGACTGCTTCTACCCAATACCTTTCCGGTAGTTTTGATTCACAAATCGTGCTCCTTCCTGCTTCTTTGACAGTTCTGTTCCTTCTTTTAGCTACTCCATTTGCTGAGGTGTTGTTGTGGCTGCAAGCTGATGTAGCACACCATTTTCTCCACAATATTCAATGATTATGTTGATGAGAAATTCAGTTCCTTTATCTGATCTTATCTTTACAACTGTTACACCTTTCTGGTTTTGGAGTCACTTGAGAAGTTCTGTGAGCTGTTGTTTGGTTTCACTTTTCTTTGACAAGAAAATTACCCATGTATATCTTGAGTAATCATCCACCACTACCAATATGTACTTCTTTCCACAAACACTGATAGGTATGATTGGTCCAAATAAGTCCATGTGGAGAAGTTCTAGGACTCTTGAAGTTGAATGCTGAGATTTTGTCTTGAAACTTGCTGTGACTTGCTTTCCCTTTTGGCATGCATCACAAAAGCTATCATTCTTGTTAGAAATCTTAGGTAATCCAATTACTAATTGCTTTTTGACCAGAGTGTTGATGTCATCATAGTTGAGGTGACTCAATTTCTTGTAGCATAGCCAGCTGATTTCTGATTTGGTATGCACATGCAAACAAGTCTCTGAAACTGCTGTTGACCAATCTACAACATACATATTCTATTTTCTTCTTCCAGCAAGAACTACTTGATATGCTGATTCGCTGACAACGATGCAAAACACTTATCAAATGTGACTCTATATCCCATGTCACAAAATTGACTAGTCTTTGAGAAGATTGTAATGTAGTCCTTCCACATATGATACGTTCTTGATTGTAAGTCCATTACTGATCAAGGTTCCATAACCTTTTGTGTATCCAGGTTTGTCCTTACTTCCGAAATTGACTTTTGGTCCTTCATTGGCAACAAAATCAACTAGACAGTCTTTGCTCTTTGTCGTGTGTCTTGAGCATCCACTTTCAAAATACCATATTTCCTGCAAGACAAATTAAAAAGTTTTAGGTACCCAACTCTGCTTGGGTCCATAGGGGTCAGTTGTTAGTACAACTCGGGGGATATTTTAATAAGGACTTTTCTGGAAATTGTTGCACTTGTTTTCACATATATAAGCCGTACTCACATAGTATCTTTTTCTGGATTGTGCTTCATTTATATGATTTCTCAAGTCTTTTGGCTGAAACTTGTTTCCATGATTCTTTCTACTATTGAATACTGAAAAATAACCATCATTCTGTCTGTACTGAGGTCTGTGCTGACTTCGGTACTGAAGCTTTTACTGAGGACTGAAGTGAGTCCTCTGCTAAGTCTTAGGCTGAAACTTGAGATAAGTTTTCTGTCTAGAATGATTGTTCCTATCAGTTTTAATAATAGGATCAGTAAAATTCCAATCATCATCAGTGGGAAATAATCTGCCTTTCCCCCTGACTGTGTGAATCTTTGAATGATTAACATTCTTAGATTTACTCTGACTGAGTTATCCGGTTCTTGATATGATCAGCTTTTGTAGATCTGACAGTTGATCTTCCATATCTGTTTTCTTGATGTGCAGCTGATTTACCTTTAGATTTGCTTTTGTTTTTGAATGTAGCTGACTTCTCGAAAAACTGATGCCGAGACTGAGTTGATTCACGTGGAACTGGTTTTGTTGGTTCAGGATGCTTCTAAGTTTGAGGAAATTGCTCAGCTACGAACGTAACACCGGTTTTTACATTAGGTTCAACAGCTTTGCTCATTCCTTCCTTCAAATATTGCTGTGTATCAAATCCTAGGCCAGTTTTGTCTCCATATGGATTTTTCAGATTTGAATACAGTAGCTGAACTAGATTGAGCAAAAGATTCGATTCTTCGCTTACGATGCGATGGTCGATACTGATTCTTTCCTGTCTTAGTTCTGGTCAGTTTTAACGTGTTCAATTCAGCTTTTAATCTTTCGACTTCTAGAATTAGAGCTTTTTTTCCAGTTTTAATTGATTCATAACCAGCTTGTATAGTTACTAGCTGATTCATCAATTCGTCAAGAGTTTCTTTTGTTTCTGGATTTCTTGGATTAGAGTTAGCAGTTGAAGAACAAGCATTTTGCCCAATAATTTTGGAACATTATGCGGCCCTTCTACCCTATAATCTATTGGGCTGTTTAGTTAAATGAACTTGTCAACCAAAGTTCTTGCATCAATAAGCTTCTTATATAAATTATGGCATCCATAAGCTTGGAATATTAAAGGGATGTGAAAAAACAAAAATGCCCTTCAGGGCTTCTTGATTTGGGGCTGATTACTAACCCTAAATCGAATTAAATCATATTCCGATCAACCAAATACACCCCACCCCCACACCCCCTAAATTAAGGCGGGTAAATTATCCAACCCTAATTTGCGCGCCAAATCTAGCCTCTATCTTCCTATTTCTCTCCTTCGCATGACACATCTCTGCTCTGTCCCTTTTTCGTTCTTCTCCGACCATCATTGTCTGAGCTGCTCTGTCCCTCTCTTCTTCTTCTCTGGTCATCATTGTCCGAGCTGGGTGGTGAATTGGCTGTGTGTGGTATATAATCGAAACCCTTCATTGGCTGTCCATATCGGTATGTGAATGTAAATTAAGCTAATATCATTCATTTGTCAGTTTAAATAATTGAATTGTAGGATTAGCTTAAACCATGTGTTTACCTTTAGTTAATGACTATTTGATCTGAATTGAACTGAAAATTAGGCGACCCCAATTGAAAATGGCTATTTGATCTGAATTCAATTGATTATATGTTGAATTGGTGATTTGTGCAGTTATTACCCGGTATGACTATCTATATCTATCTGTTTTGTTATATTTTCTAGCTGCATTTGTAGGTGAATGATAATCGTATTAAATGCTTGAGTATCGTGTGACACAAGTTTAAACTTGTTAATGACTATTTGAACTGAAATGAAATTGAATGCAATGCTATATTTGTCTGTGTGTGCTTGATTGTAGTGTGACACAAGTTTAAACTTGTTAATGGCTATTTGAACTGAATTGAAATTTAATGCAATGCTATATCTGTGTGTGTGTTCTTGATTATAGTGTGACACAACATTAAACTTGTTAATGGCTATTTGAACTGAATTGAAATTGTATTGGTGTGCTTGAAATTGAATGTAATTCTATATTGTTTTGTAAACATTGTATTGAATAAAACATGATCTCGGTAAAGCGTGATGGAAGATACTATTTGTATTTTTATATTTCACCTGGTAGAGGTTGAAACAAATAGCAATGGTGTATGGTCTTGGAAGTATGTACGATGTGAATCCGAAGAAGTCTCGACGATTTTGAGTGTCAAAAAAACATTACATTTGAAGTATTGTATGACATGGTGAAAAGTGTGTTGGAAATCGATACAACATTGTATGATTTTGAGATGAAATATATGGTCCCTATTAGTAAAGCTAGACCGATGGGGCTTAATCGCGATAAGCTTGTGACTCGGTGAAGTGAACCGGGAAAATGGTTGACATGATTTAAACTTGGATCGTGGATTGAAAGTATTTGGAGTAAGGTCCTTGACACAACCACAACTTGTGTGGAAGGACCTTGGAATCAATAAGCTCCGTGACACAGTCACAACTTGTGTGAAAGCACCTTGGAATTACTTCAACACTTAAAAAACCTGTTTCGAAGCACCTCGGTATTTTTGGATATCCACAAAGATTGCTTAAGTCCTTGATAAATCCTAACCTAAGAATTTTGTTTCCAAAGTAACTCACACAACACTTTGAAAGTGAAATATAATTGTATCAAAACCAACTCTGATTTTCAAATTACATAAGCTTGGCTATTCATAGGACAAAATAAGGATTAAATATCCAGAAAATAAGATGAAAAGTCTTCCTAAAATAAATGGAAAAAGTGGCGCCCCAAAAAGCTAGATCCATTGTAACTTGATTCAATGTATCTTGAATAAATGCTTGAACACTTGACATCTTGATTCATGCATCTTGGTTCAATGTATCTTGCTTATCCAAAACTTGACTTCTTCACCTTCCATTCTTGCAAAATGTGGCGCCATAGCTTCAGAAAATTCAGCCAATTATTTTTCATTTATTTAACCGTGCATAATAAAATATATAATATAATGCTATAATAAGGGCCTTAATGTTGGGCCAATATTCAAGCAGCCCACAAGCATAGATAATGGACTTAGTTGTTCCACAGTCTTCATTCTTGGACATGGACTCTTCCATTATTAATTGGGCTGATTTTTTCAAAGCTTTGAGTCTCTTTTCGCGTTAGTCTAGTTTCAGGTCCAACCCAAAATGTTAATGGGTCATGTGTAAGTAGTTGATCCGGATTCACATCCGACCCTCCCGGTTGCGAATGGTTTGTCCTCAGATCATGTGGGATATCAAATGGATGCAAATCAGCCACATTGAAAGAGTTTGAAATGCCCCAGTCGGGTGGAATGTCAAGCTTGTATGAATTATTGTTGATTCTCTAAAAAACATGGAACAGGCCATCTCCACGTGGGTGTAGCTTGGTCTTGCATTTTGTGGGAAACCTTTCTTTGAGAAAATGTAACCATACCCAATCTCCGGGTTCAAAGTTTACTTATTTGTGAATATATATATATATATATATATATATATATATATATATATATATGAAATATTAATTAAAAGGGCATTTAAGTAGGTGCCAATATTTATTTGAGGAAGATGAAGAGACTCTTGAAAAGTAGACTTTCTTGAATCACATCATTCCCTCCCATTTGCGAAGGATTTGTCCTTGATCTACCTGGATCAAATATTAATCTGGGCCACACAAATGCAATATTGGACATGTGATGAACTTCAACCATGAAGAGCGACGAAGTGAACATCACAGCAATCATCCTCTGGCACAACATACATTCCACCGAATGTAAATCAACAATGAAAAAGTCAATAGGACGATATAAAAACAGGTCAACATAATTATGGGCCGCTTGTAAGGCATTCAAGTTCACAATCGATTTCGCTACTGTCGCAATGTCAATAATTAAATTTACCGATGACTCAGGTAGAGTAATCAATTCATCGAAGAACCATGTACATGCAAAGATAAATTAATGAACTCTTCAATTTGGTGGCTCACATGATTCCACTATCATCTCATTCTCAGGCTCCTCATTCTCATCCATATCACATTGTAATTCACAATTCAACTCCTCAGAATTAAATTTCTCTTCAAGAAATGGAGCAACAGTTGTATTCTCAACAATAAGATCACAATATTGCATAATAATAAGATCACAAAAAAAGAAATTCGAATGATACTTTCTGGAATCATATATATCTTTTTTTTTACGAATTTATTTTTTGGTCTACGAAAGAAAAAAAGTAGGATGTAATACTATCAATCCGCCGGTTCTGATATCAACTGAAGTGAACCGGAAGAGGTTGACTTGATTTAAACTTGGATCGTGGATTGAAAGTATTGGGAACAGGTCCTTGACACAACCACAACCTGTGTGGAAGCACCTTGGAATCAATAAGCTCCTTGACATAGTCACAACTTGTGTGAAAACACCTTGGAATTACTTCAACACTTAGAAAACCTGTTTCTAAGCACCTCTGTATTTTGGGATATCCACAAGGATTGCCTAAGTCCTTGATAAATCCTAACTTAGGAATTCTCTTTCCAGAGTAACTCACAAACCACTTTGAAAGTGAAATATAATTGTATCAAAACCAAATCTGATTTTCAAATTACATAAGCTTGGCAATTTATAGGACAAAATAAGTATTAAATGTCCAAAAAATAAGATGAAAAGTATTCCTAAAATAAATGCAAAAGGTGGAGCCCCAAAAAGCTAGATCCATTGTATCTTGAATAAATACTTGAACTCTTGACATCTTGATTCATGCATCTTGGTTCAATGTATCTTGATTATCCAAAACTTGACTTCTTCACCTTCCATTCTTGCAAAATGTGGAGCCATTGCTCCATAAAATTAAGCCAAATATTTGTCATTTATTTAACTAATATTGCATAATAAAATATATAATATAATGCTATAATAAGAGCCTTAACTTTGGGCCATTATTTACACAGCCCACAAGTATAGATAAAGGACTTAGTTGTTCCACAATCTTCATTTTTGGACTTGGACTTTTCCATTATTAATTGGGCTAATTTTTCCTAAGCTTTGAGTCTCTTTTTACGTTGGAGCCTAGTTTCAGGTCCAACCCAAAATGTTAATGGGTCATGTGTAAGTAGTGGATCCGGATTGACATCACTCGGTTTATATCTGTTTGTAATTTAAAGGAATATTCTTTATTAATATCTTTGAAGAAAAAGGAAAATGAAATAGAAAAGGAAAAAGAAATAGAAAAGGAAAAGGAAAATTATACCGAGGTTTATGAAATTCAAGAAACATGTGAACTAGTATATGTGTCGGAAACTCAAGAAACATGTGTTGAAATGGATGTTAATGAAGAGACGTATGTTGATGGTGTTTATGAAGAGACATTAGTTGAAATGAATGGTAATGAAGAGACAGATCTTGATGTTGTTGGGAATGGGATGAACGACATGTTGGATGTAAAAAGAGAAAGCATAGAGACATGTGTAGAAGATTATCATTTGAACACGGGGAGTGATGATATGGACATGAATGATCTACTTCAAGACTCTTTATTGTTGAATTTGGGTGAAGATGTTTATTTAGAAGAATCATGTCAGAGAATTAGCATGAATGGGGCTGATGAAATGTCAACTGAGAATGTTGATGGCTTTATTGTTGAAAACGAGAATGTTGATGCCTTGAATGCACCCCTAACTGTGGTTTACGTGCAAAGAATTGAAGGTTTTATCCGTGTTGTAGATGATCCTGTAGATGATCCTTTAGTGTGCATTCCCGAATATGAAGACTTTTGTGTGAATGATCTATTTAAATTAAAAATGTTATTGGTATTCAAAGTTGAGAAGTTGGCTACGAAGTACAAGTTTGGATTCAAAATGAAAACATCCAACAAAAGCGTTTATTCAGTTTTATGTGAAGCCGCCGGATACAAATGGCATTTGCGAGGAACCAAACTTGAAGCATCTTCTGATCGATTTGTAGTGGTAAAGTATGCAAATAAGCATAGCTGCCGACCTATTGTTCCTCGAAAAGATCATAGACATGCTAAGCACAAGTTAATTTGCACATACTTTGCCATGAGGTTTAAAGATGCCAATCTTATTAACGTACCAAGGGACTTGATGAATGATTTCCAGCAAGATTTTGGATATGATGTAAGTTATTGCAAGGTGTATAGGACTAAGGGTTATGCATAAGGATTGATAAGGGGTAATTCAAAGAAAAGTGTAGGAGAATTACGCAAATATTGTTATAGGATGAATGATACACTCCTGGGTACTGTGACGCATACTAAAAAAGTGATGCGAATGTTTTTTAATACTTTTTCATGGCACTTGGTCAAAGTATAGACGGTTATCACTCGGCAATGCGGAAAGTCATTTCTGTGGACGGCACGCATTTCAAAACGAGTTATAAAGGGACCATACTTGTGGCAACATGTCAAGATGGAAATTATCAAATATTTCCACTTGCTTGGGGTTTTGTTGATTCTGAAAGTATGCCATCTTGGACATGGTTTTTTGATAAGCTAAAACGCATCATTGGTGACACAGATGAGACTTCAATACTTTCTGATCGTGATGATAGTATTAAATCAGCTTTCAAGGCGGTGTTTGAGAATGCGCACCATGGGCATTGCATGTATCACATGAAAAAGAATGTGATGAGTAAATATCAGAAATGTAAAGCGGGAATGCTCTTTTAGAAATCTACGGAGGCCTATACCGAAGCATATTTTCAGTTGTATTTCGACAATTTATGTAGTAAATGTCCTAAACATGATGAATATTTGAAAGCAAAAGAATTCCCTGTGTGGGATAGAGCTCGTTTTAAGGGATTACGTTACAACATAATGACAACAAACCATGCCAAGTCTTTGAATGGTAGGCTAAAGCGTGCCGGGGAATTTTCAATAGTTGGTTTGATTGAGCATATCTGGGAGATGTTATAGGACTGGTTTGCTATGAGAAATGAAGCATCTACAAAATACGATTCTGCTCTTACTCCAAAAATTGAAAATTATGTGAACGAGAACTTCGAGTTCGCAAAAATGATTTGAAGTTAAACCACTTTCCACGGATAAGTATGATGTTCGTTACAAGGATGGTGTTTTTCCTACATCGTTGAGTTGGATCTCATGGAGTGTAAATGTAAGAAATTCCAGTTGGATAGGTATCCATGCGTGCATGTAGCTGCTGTGTTGAAGCACACATGGAAGCGAGCCTTCAAGTATTTCACTTGGTATTATAGCACCGATTGTTGGAGGCTAACTTATTCCAAATATGTGTATCCACTTCGAAATGAAAATGAATGTGAGTATCCCGATGATGTGCTTAACGATAAGGTTTTTCCACCAAAGAAGCCAAAGAGACGAAGTGGATGACCATCAAAAAAGAGGAAATGCTCAAGAGGGGACTGAAAGAGGAAGTATAGGTGTAGCAAATGCGCTAGCAATGGTCATTACGCTTCCACTTGTAAGAGTTTGATTGGTGGCGAAATGCCCGCCAACGATACTCCTACTTTGCCATGATAATTGTATGTATTGTATGTATTAATATTTAGTGTTATTTTTTATTCAGTCATGTTACATTGCATTAAGCTTTGTTACCTTTTTTTGACAATGTTACATGAAGGTGATGGGTATTCTTGACAATACACGCTTTGAGATAAATTGATGATTTGGTTGTATCATTGATGATTTCAAGATACATACTGTGGATGATTGTATTAATGTTGATGAACATGATGAGATGTTTACGTTTTGTGGATATTTAAGCATTGAAGATGATTGGTTGATGTTTAAAATTTGAAGATGTAAATGATGTTGTATTTGAATAATAGAAAGTGATGTGTTGGTTGTTCTCAGTTGTTTTAGTGGTTGTATTTTGAATACCGTTGGTGTTTAAATTTCAAAGATGTAAATGATGTTGAAGGGAAGATGTTTGAGTTTTATGAATATGGTGTTTTGCATCCCATTAATTAAGAGGGAATGTATTGCAAAACATTGTCATCCTGGAAACAACTCTAAACTCGTGTCACCCCTGGAAACAAGTTTAAACTTGTGCCGCCTCTGGAAACAAGTTTAAACATGTGTCACACTATAAACAAGCTTAAATAAATAAAATTTCCTGAAAGTTAATACGATTACCATTCACCTAACCATTAGCTAATAAAACAAAATCCAGAGTATGATAAATATAGAAACATAATCCAAGAACTCAATTTTTTATTTCGTAAGATGAAATACGAAATAAAAGGTTAGACAAGTGATAGTCAATAATACAAGTTTCTTTGGAGAGCAATCATTCCCTAGCCGGATCTTCTCAAGCAGTGTCTCCAAATGAGCAATCCTTTCTCATCCTGAAGTAACAGTTGAACCATGGAATCTGAATTGCGACCTTTCAGTAATTCAGTGACGTTGATGTCAATTTGTTCAAATTTTTTTGGCATCAGTGTCTCGCATGCAATTTATCTTTTCAATATCATTTTGAAGGACACCGATTATGCATTCAAGTTTTTCTGTTTTCTTCATCAAGTGAACAGAGGTAACATGTTCACTTGGACTAGTAGATGAAGACACCTTGTCATGTGGCCCACTGGATGCAGACACCTTGCCATGTTGCCCAGTAGATGAAGACACCTTGCTTTATGGCCCAGTAGATGCAGACACCTTGTCATGCCACTTGAAAAAGTCACATCTGTACTCTGCCTGCAAAATAAGAAATTCCAATTATCATATAGACATTATCCCCTAAAATAAATTGAAATGCAGCTGGAAAATATAACCAAATAGATAGTCATACCGGGAAATAACTGCAACCGTAGAACAGTCTCCCTGGGTTAGCATATGTGTCGGATTTCACCAATAGTGCAGGAATACCACAATTTCATAACAATGTACTTTTATGAGATAGCCCAGATTCATTTTTTTTGCTAATACAACTGGAAATCAGAGAAGTATTCATGTTTTGCTTCAGGTTCGATCTAGAGATTGCAGGAACTACGAAAATGTGAAAAACATTATAAAAATGTAAGATTAAATTTCACCAATGAATACAAAGAATACAATTCATAGTAAAATGAAGTGATTAAAGGTAGACTTACAAAGAATATACCAAAATATTAATAAACCACCAATAATTAGGATATCCTCACAAGAGGGCAATCTATGAGTGAATTTGACTGCTTCTTCAATTCAAAACAGCATAATGACTTAGAAAGTCAAGTTATACTGACACATACCTCAACAAAAGTACTTCTAAAAAATAGGATTGCAATACAAATGAAGCGATTAAAGATAGACTTACAAAGATTAGACCAAAATATAAACAAACCACCAATAACTAGGATATCCTCACAAGAGGGCAATCTATGAGTGAATTTGACTGCTTATTCAATTCAAAACAGCACAAGGACTTAGAAAGTCAAGTTATACTGACACATACCTCAACAAAAGAACTTCTAAGAGAGAAAGTTAAAATACAAATGAAAAGATTATATCAAAATAACCAATCATCAAATCATCCTCACGATAATGTGTTCACAATATGGCAATCTATGTAAACATACTATTGACATTAAATAAAGTGAGTGAATTTGAATGCTTCTTTGTTTCAAAACAACATAATAAAATAAAAAACTACATGAGGGCATACATGCAAAGAATATTCAAATACGAACCGCAAACAATTTCCCCATTTTGATACGTGAGTATTCACCTTCGAGGAAATAGATCATATATAGAAATTAGCCCATATTTCACCAAAATTTAGCACAAATGGACAAAAATTTAGGGAAAAACTTTGAAAGAAAATCTAAAAACAAAATAGCAGAATAACTCACAAAAATTAGCTCTGTTAAGTCATTGATGTCTCTTTTAATTCACCCCAATATGTTAGAAATTAGCTCAGATTCACAAAAATGTAACAAAATTATGGAAAAACTAAGGTACCTCGGATAGCTGCTTTGTTAAATGGTAGTATTAATTATTATTAAATTGTAGAGTGTGAATGTTTTATTTGCTTTAATGTAGATTTTGAAGGTTGAATGGTGATGAACAAATGAGAGAAAGACATCAAAGAAGAGGGGTGTAGTTGGGTTGGGTTAGGGGATGGATGCATTATTTGGATGCATTATGGAGAATTTGAATCAAATAATTTAAAATTTTCAAAATTTTGAGGGATTCATAGCGGGAAAGAAATTATTTGGTAGCAAATTGAAAGTGGGAGTGGCATTTTGGCTTATGGGGCGGGAATTGGTGATGATGTTATGATGGCGGGAAACGAAACCAAACGAATGGAGGGGATGGGGACGGAGGAGTTCCTCCGGTCACATAAATTATAAAAATAAAACAGAAAATTAAAAAAAAGATAGTCAAGTTAGTTAATACATAAGCTTACTACTACTATATAATAGTTAATACATCTTACTACTAAATAAATATTTAAAACAAAATCAAGAAAATTTAAAAAAGAAAAATAATAGTTAATACATCGTACTACTAAATTATTGCTATAATGGATTCATGATTCATTGCTCAATAATCTCATCACTGCCATAAGCCCCTACACCAACTTGCTCTGCTATGCCAGTGATGAATGTCCCGTAAGGAAGTCCGACTTCACGTGTACTCTCGGTCACTCTTCTAATTTCAGAAAACATTATCTCAGCAACATCAATAGGTGCATTAGTCATTATATTATGAATGAGGTGAAGCTGATGAGCTGAGACGGTGTATGACTGTCGAGGTGGCAATAACCTAAAGTGGACAGAACGATGCCAATAATCACTTTCACCGGTCATGCGGGTAAACGGAAACGCCAGCTCATTGTATTCATGATCTAAAATCCAAACCGCTCTCAAGAAAACGTAAGTCGATGCAGCAAGAAGGGCACTATCATCATCTACATACTCGACATCGAGAGGATATTGAGGTAAATTAAGATAGTCGTTGTGAAAACTACGACTATAATCTGTTGGATATAGCGCCCGAAAGACAATTTATGTAATTGTTTTTATTTAATAAATGAAAGATTTTATTTCATCTTATTACTTGCTTTGTGCTTGTAAGTAATACACCTTTCGAAAACCCCAATTCGTATCATATGTAGCCATATAACTTAGTGTGTGTCACACATGAGGATTAAGTTTATGGTGATACACTTGAAATGTTAGTCCGTGGTGAACTTAATCAAAGTTTTGGGTCTATTGATTAAACCACCATTAATACGCCTTGAGAACACTTTATGGTGTGACCTTCTTATCCGGACCGTCGACATTGATTGTCTAAGTAGGGCATTTATATATGATGAGAGTCATATAGAATTTGGACCGATTTAATCTTGATTTCTCATATAATTCCGTGGTTGAAAGATCTTATTAAATCACAAGATGATCATATATGGATTAACCTTAATCCCGAAGTGTTTGCATACTCCTACTTGTTTCAGGATAGGGTTTGATGTGTTCGTTAAGGATCGCTAAGAGGCGCGGTCCTAATCACTTTCACGTTGGCACTATTCTGGAATGAGTGAGGAGTGTGTGTCTCACAGATATGGAATCCATTCCTTCCTGTGGGAAGTAGAAAGACAATCTCCTTATTTGTTAATCATAGAAACTGATCGATCGGCCGAGTTCGTATTGGTTATGAACTAATTGATCACTAGTGGGTTAATGGTAAATAATGATAAGACGTAATGAATAAGGTTTACGGAAATAATCCCGCTTCGTTACGGATAGCCTATGGAGAGTTATTCTGTATGTAATGATTATATCAATGGACACTTATTGACTCGATACTTTGAGAATAAGTTATATCTATAATCGATAGAGTTCAATTTCGGATTTATGGTGGCGTAATTCCGTAATTAATGAGTTGAGTAGAAATGTTCTGTTCGATGAATATTTTATTCAATTTTTTGTAGCTACTAGTTATAGGTCCATGATCCCCAGGTTGGCTCCTAACACGCGAGTGTTTTCTCGTTTTGTGGAACTTCGAGAATAAATTAAATAGTTGGTCTATTTTATGAATATGCGGATATTATTTATTCGATAAATAATATGTAATATAGAAAAGACATTTTCTATTATTCCAAATGGCATAAAAAATGGCGCCATATTTATTTGGTTTTGGGAAAAGAAATTTACTCCTAATTAATTATAATGTGAATAATATAATTATTTATGTGTTAAATAATTATAAATAAGAAATTAGTTTTCTTATTGGATAAATAGGTGTTTTTTCCTATTGGATAAATGTTTTATTTTCCTAAAAGGAAAAGACAAAAAGTGTGTAAAAGATAAACTCACAAATTATTAGTTATTTTACTATGAAAAAGAGAGTTTCTCCCAACACAAAATGGAACCAGAAAAACCAATGCCATATTGGGAAAAAAGGGACGCACGTTTTTTTTGATAAAGAAGAGAAAAATTAGTTTCTTGTTCAAGCCATTGGGAGAAGAAAAATCTAGGGTTTTTCTTGAAGCACATTCAAGGAGGTTCTATTACGAGGATCGATGTTCACCAGTCGTCGTTTGGAGATACAATCCGGAAGATCACGGCTTCTCTTCTATTGGGTAAATCTTCATCCTTCTTGTAGTTGTGTTAATTAATTATGTGAATTGAAATCGTGGTAAAATCGCATGCGAATTTAATTCGTAGCTTCTGCTGTGCATGATCGAGCGTCTCGATCGGTGCTGTGAATCAGATTTGACGATCCAATTATGGATCGGATCCGGATTCGGGTTTCTGTATATCCAGCATGTGGTATCAGAGACAAGTTGAAGCGATTTTGCATTCTTGATTGCATACTTAATTAATAAGGAGTGGAATTGAATAAAAATTGCATCTTTTATACGTTTGTAATATTTATGCGTGGTTGAATGATTTGGTTGACGAGATGGATTGGGTTTGGTATTTGTTTACCGTTAGATCTATTGTAAACCATTTTTCCGGATATAGAAAATTATGTAATTTATTTGATGTAATTTAATTTCCTAGTAACTAGAATAATCTATTTCCGGCGGCTCTGTTACTATTTATTTAAAATTGTGGCAGTTCATCAACAAATAACTCAGTGGCGCAACAGTTGAGCAGCGGGATAACAGACCAGGAGGTCAAGGGTTCGAAACACCTTAGACCCGTTTTTATTAAAAAATTTCAAGAAAAGATGCTCTTTTATTAAAGAAGAAAAAAAAGGGTTGCTGTTCGAGGGAGTTGAACCCATGCACTGGGGATAGAAGAACAAGCATGCTGACAAACTCGTCTACAAGACAATTTCTTAAAGAATTGGATCCGAAAATTAATAAGATGCATAGTCGTGTTTTCTATTATAGATAGTTAGTAAATCCACTAGGTTGGGTTTAAGATAATTTATTAGTGATAGATTAGATTCGGGGGTACCAACGGTCCATCTCAGTGGTTTATTTTTCGTATTTATTTCGTATGTGATTATTTATGTGATATAACCATGCTATGCATCTGATAACGTCGAAATTATCTAGGGTGTTCAGCGGATGTTAGGTGGTGGATATCTAGCTGTGATATGTGTATGTGTAAGTGGTGGTGTAAGGTGGAGCTCAAGAGCTCCAGCGGTGGTGCACTGAAAGTAAACAGAGATACAAAGGATTCGGGGGTACCAACGGTCCATCTCAGTGGTTTATTTTTCGCATTTATTTCGTATGTGATTATTTATGTGATATAACCATGCCATGCATCTGATAACGTCGAAATTATCTAGGGTGTTCAGCAGATGTTAAGTGGTGGATATCTAGCTGTGATGTGTGTATGTAAGTGGTGGTGTAAGGTGGAGCTCAAGAGCTCCAGCGGTGGTGCACTAAAAGTAAACAGAGATACAAAGGAGGCAGGGTTTTGCCTTATTTTTCGTATATTCAACCTTCTTTCTGAATGGTATATGGAGCCCTATTTCTAGGGTAAGGACCGACTTATATTCAACATAATTACAACTAAGGACATAGTACAACTGAATCTACGGCTGCGGCTAGAGTAGCATCTAAGTGTAGACGATGCGGATCCTCGAGTGTTCGTCCCAAATCCTTAGCTGGTTGTCATGGTCGTCGGTCCATAGTCTCCAGGCGTTCGGGGTGGCGATCTTCATGCAGATCTCTCACCATTATGCTCATGATGGGCCTATTGTCAGAGCCCATTTTTGGCATGGTTGTGTTCGAGGGGCATGGGACTGGCCGTTCCTTCTCTCTTTGGTCCCCGGCCGCCTATATACGACGGTCGGTGGCCCGGAAGGCGGAGCCGGCCCATCAATGGCCCCTTACTCCGTACCCTTGATGTCTCGAGATGTCGGGTAGGGAGTAGCTTTCCCGAACCTTTGATTTGGCATGTTTGGGCTCTTGGCCTCTAATCGATTCGAAGCTGTAGGTGGGCTCATAGCCTTAGCTTCATATGCTAGCCATAATGGGCGGATCGCCTTGGCCGAGTCGAAGTTTCACTCAGGCGAGTAGCCTCAACTTCATCTGATTTGGCTTTTTGGAATCTTTGGTTCCAAGCCTAGCCGTAATTAGGCATGTAGCCTTGACTTCATATGCTGGCCGTAATGGTCGGATCGCCTTGGCCGATTTGAAGTTTCATTCGGGCGAGTAGCCTCAACTTCATCTGATTTGGCTTTGTGACCGAGTGGCGTCACTGTAGATATCGATCGAGCCGGCCAGTGTCTCGAGACGGACGGCCTCATCTTGTTCTATGATCACTTCGTTTCGGGGTTGCGTCCACCTTTCGACCTCTTTTTTGTGGAGGTGATGGAAAGGTTGGCTGCCCTGCCTTGCAATTTCGTCCCTAGGAAGGTCGCGACGAATATCCGGGGGGATACTCGTAATCTATTTCTGGTTCGGAGTAAAGTTAATGCTTGCCAATTATTCTATTGGCTCCCTGGGAAAGTGAAGGACTGGGAACAACGTGGCTTAATTGTTGAGTCCACGATGGGTTGGCCTATTCCCAAGTTTGAAGTGCGGCCCGAGAAGAGGAAGAATTCGATCACGGTGTCTAAGACGCTTGAGAAGGATGAATAGGAGTTGATCGACAAGATTCACAATCTCCTCAGATAGGATGGAATGAATCAGGAGAGGACATTTAGCTGGAGGTCCTTGATTGATGTCCGTCGACCTTACAGTGCTTAGGCCAGTATCCCCGGCTCTGGTTCGAATGAGGTCACTGTTGTTGAGCCCTCGACCTTGTTGTCCGACAAGCATTGGTATGCGGAGTGCCATCACTCTAGGACCTACCCATCTAGGTGTCAGGTTTGCTTCGGGAACCCTGGGAGACGCCAGAATAAATACCGACGTAATGCCCCTTTCCCTTTTATTATTTCATGTCTTTCTTTGTTTTGCTTTGGTTCTTGCTCGTTATCAATCTTTGTTTTTGTCTTGCAATTTGTAACTGACTTTTTGTCTTTTTCAGGCAAGGTGTCTGATGCTTTTGATGAAAGAGAAGCTCGGTTTGCCAAATAATGAATATGAGACAAACAAATGAAACTTTACTGACTAAAATTGCGAATGTGGAACTTAAGACCGTCAGTTTGTCCACGTTATCTACTAACTCCATCCCGCCTAGCAAACCTTTGAATACTGAGGTGGGAGGTTCAGTTGCTCCTTCGAAACCGAAATCGAAAAGGAAGAGGCGTGCCGCTAAGGAGAAGTCCTTGGCCGAGGTAGCTGATGAAGAGGAAGTCGACGTGGGGGGTGTCCTTAAGAAGAATCAGAAAGTTGCAGACCAAGGTGGTGCTGCGGCTGTGGCCACGTCTGGGTCTTTTTGAAGCAGTTTTGCCGGGGCCCAACCTTAAGACGGCTACCATTTCACCTGCTGCAATCGAACCATAGGACAGTCGGAGCAAAATGGTAGATGGTGGCGGAAAAGAGTCGATTGTTCCTCATCCACCCCTACCCCCACCTATCATGAGGGGTCCCGTCGATGCTCGGGGTCAGCCTGCATTATGGATGGAGAAAGGGTTTTCTGAGAAACCATTGGAGTTAAGGAGAGCCGGAAAAGTTGCCGCTACCATTGCTGACTTACTGCCCTTGAAGAATTTGAGGTTAACTTTTCCTAGCCAGGCCGAGCGGCTCGTGGGTCGTGGCATCATTTCTCATTGCGTGCAGGAGGATGTAGTCTCTTCGTCCGCGACCACGAGTTCGTCAAATCAATCCAAACGCTTGGCTAGTGACCTCGGACTACTGGGAGTTTTTGCGAGTCAGGTATATGATTTCCTTTTTGTCTGTGTTTTGTTTTGGTTTGAGGGTCGGTATCTGACTAATCATTTTTCCTTTTCAGCTTAGGACTGAGCTTTTCCAATCCGAGCATGAGCATGACACTGCTCAGGCCGAGCTTCTTCGGCAGAATTATGACTTGAAAGTGGAGCTAAAGGCAGCTGAGGGGAAGACTATCGAGGCAGAGAAGAGGGCAGTGTGGGCCGAGAAACAATCTGTTGATGCTCAAGTCAAACTTGCCCGACTTCGTGAAGTGAAAGCGGCTGGCGATAAGAGAGTTCAAGAGCTCGGTGATTCATTGAAGTCTGCCAAAGTTCAGAGAGATGAGATCACTTCCCAATACGTGGATAGCCAGAAAAGGATCGGTCTCTTTCAATCGGAATTGAATGACGCCGATAAGGATATGCAGAAGCACCTTGACGAGCTGCGGGAGGCTCGGGAGCAGTATTATGATCGGGGTTTCTTTCATGCTGTCCGATGTTTTAGGTCAGCTTTTGTGACCGACAAATTTAGCTTGGACACCCTGCTCGGCTGGAAACTCACTCCCCCGTTCCATGTTGCTCGGAGGGCCCATCATTCTGATCTTCCCTATACTCAGCCGCAGTTATCTGATTTTGCGACTCAATGTAGGAGGGATGATTTGCCTGTCTAGGATCCTACTCCCATTAATGAGGTCAATCTGCGTTCGATGCTGGAGGCGGTGGAAAGAGAGGCTGCTGAGGATGAGGAGACGGATGGCAAGACCGAAGATGGTGGAGAAGAGCCCAAAGATGTTGGTGACTAGGGGAAAAGTCCGGATGAGGCCGGTACTCCTCAATTTGGTGATGAGTTTCTTGTTAGGTGTAATGCCTGAAAGACAATTTTGTAATTGTTTTATTTAATAAATGAAATGATATTATTATTCATATTTATTATTCTCATATTCACCGATGTGACAATAGTATTTACACTACAGAAAACCCTAAAGTATATCGTTTATGTAATCACTTAACTCAGTGTATGGGATATACACGGGAGGATTGAGTTAGGGAAGATGTACTTAAAATACAATTAGCCCATAGTGAAGTTAATCGAGAGTATCGGGTCTCTCCTTTAACGTCCTATTAATGCGCCCAGAACACAATAAGTGTGATTGTCTTATCCGGACTTTCGGTTAAGAGAACCTAGTGGGGCATTTATATATGATAGATATATCATATAGGGGAAATTTGGACCGATTTGATTAGAGTTCACGATATAATTCCGTAATCGAGAAGTCTTATCGAATCAATCGATGATCATAATTATGGATATATCTTAATCCGAGGTGATCACGGTCAACCGCTTGAATCGGTATGAGGTTTGACTTGACGGTTAAGGATTACACCGAGTACGTGATCCGAATTATCCTATCTTGGCATTGTCTTGGATTGAGTGAGTAGTACGTGTTATCACGGATACGAGAATCCATTCCTTCCATTTATGGAAGTAGATAGACAGTTCCCTTATTTGTTAATCCTAGGCGATCGATCGTACGAGTTCATATTACAACGATTAGCTACCGGTGAGTTGTATGAATTAATTGATCACTAGGGGGTTAATGGTAAATAAGGATAAGATGTTCTAAAAAGGGTTAACGGTAACTTCCCGATTTAGAATGAACAATCTATGGAGGATTAATCCATATGTAATGATTATATCAATGGACGCTTATTATCATTCTCATGAGGAGATAAATATAATCTCATAATCGGACGAGTGCAGTCATGGGATTATGGTGGCATATTCCTGTGATTGATTTATCGAATATAATTATTCTGTTCGTAAGATAATTATTTATTTGATTTATCGGAGCCGCTGATTATTAGTCCATGGTCCCCGACGTGCCACCAATATAGCATAGCTACTCTCAGACGTCGAATCCTAATAATATTAATTTAGTTCTTATTAGAATTTAATTAAAACGATATGTGAATTAATTGTTTAGTGAACTATTAAATTAGTTGGGCTAAATAATTAAATATGTGAAAAAGACATTTTTCATAATCTTGGCCTAATAAGTGTGTTATGGCCGAAATTATTGTGACTAGGTCACAAGGATGAATTTCGGCCAAGAGTGTTGTCTAGTCAACAAGAAATTGGTTTTTTTGTGGATTAATAAGACATGTGCACAAAATATTTATTGGATAAATATTTATGGTAAGAAATAAAGATAAAGATTATTCTAGATTTGTTCTAGGATATTCTAGGATTATCTTTTATTTATTGGATTTATTTATTTGCAAAATAAAATCCTAGGAGGACAAGGATTACTCTCCTATATAAAGAGAGTTCTCCCAACTCATAAACAACACACAATTTTCGACTTCACCTCTTAGAGAGGAGAATAAAATTTTCGGCCAAGGAGAGCAAGGGAAAATCTTGGAGATTTTTCCGTGTAGCATATCGGGAGGATTCAAGACGAGGATTTCCTTCCACCGGGAGTTGCTTGGATCACACGTGCGGAAGATCGTGGTGCTCTTCACACCATCTTTTGTTTGCGGTTCTTCTACTTGGATTTTGAGATCCAAGAGGTATGATCTACAACCCCCTTGTAGATGTAGATCTAGTTATTTTATTACGTGCAAATTATAGATCTAGATCCTTAAATCGCTTTCGTTGCGGATGATATTACTAATATTTCTGAACTTGTCTGGAGATCATGCTCTGACTCCCCCTTCTAACAAGTGAATCCGGCTGATCCGTTTGTAATTTTCAAACCTTGTTTGTTTCTGTTTTTGGATTTTTCTTGATTTGTGATAAACTCGTAATCATCCTTGTACCGATTCGCAAATGTTGCTGCTTGGCTTTTATTTTGTGTTTTGTTTGCGATGTTTTTTGTCGTTGTAGCTCGTATGTGTGCGGCCCCTTCGTTTTGGTGAGGTTGCGAGCCCTTTGCATCAAGGTCGCCAAAATGGCACTCGCTTGATCGAGTTCGTAAGTTAAAATTTTCCACTTTGCGGCCCCCTTGCTTCGGACGGGGTCGCCAATGAGCTCGATCGAGCAATAATGTCTAGCGATCTGTTTTGAGTCCTTTGGTTGTTGAATCTTTAGTCAATCCGGGTCGGTAAATTTTGGTACGCCCCCTAGTTTTAAGTGAGATTCGAGCTGTCGTTACACGTAGATCTGAATTGAAACTACGAACTTAAGGCTAGCCGCTGGCTAGGGGATCCTGTAGGGCTTGCTTCCAAATTTTGTTGCGGCCCCCTACTTTGAGTGTGTCCGACCATATTTATAGGCGGGTACAGTCAAAGTAGGTTTGAAATTTCTCAGCCATAAAGTCTGACGGTTGCCGGCTTTTCTGACACGTTCTGAGGCAAAGCTTCCTCTTCAAATTAGTTATTGTTCTTTGACCGTTACAGGCTTTTTTTGGAGATCGTGCTAGTGATGGTGGCAGTTCTGATAACTGTTCCGCCATTAATGCTTATTCAAATTTTGAAATTCGAACCGACTTTCAATCTTAGCCATCCGCTCGGCTTTATTTCCTCCGTTGGATCATTTCCCTCCATTATAAAAGGAGGGAGCTTTGCCCTCTTTCCAAACACATCTTTTTTCTGTTTCTCTTCTTCCCAGAATATATCCTCTCTAAGATTTCATTTTTCCACAGTCATGGCCAACTTTGGTGATTCTCCCTTCTTTCATACCGCCTCTCCTATGGCCATTGCTAATTATTTCTCCATTTTCAGTCAACTTCCCATGTTAGCTGAGAGGGGCTTTAACTTTCGAAATATCAATTAAGCTGAGTGTGAGCGCGTTGCCCATTTAATGTGGGTTAGCTTCATGAAGGCACCTCGGGGGCTATACAACGCCACCATGGTGCGGGAGTTCTACCCTGCGTTGTCGATAGTAGCTTTGACCGACAACGCTCCCACTGTTGTTCCTCTCCGGGGGTTGATGTTGCCATTAAACCTACCATCATCAACGAACTCTTTGCACTACATGCTGTCCCCCCTTACTTGCATTACGAGACGGTTTGGGGCCTCGGTAGTGAGCTAAGGGGGAGGATTTATGGGTCCGCTGCTCTTAGGCGTCTGCTACCTGGTGATTGGGACCCTTTGCCTGAGGGTTATGCTTCGGAGATGCGCCAGGTCAACTGGGTGTGGAAAATATTTATCAATTCTCGTGTGCTGCCCTCGTTTGATACCGATGAGATATCAGAGGCTTAGTCGCATCTTCTCTATGCGATCATGCGGGCCGACGATAATAAAGATACAACTTTAATTAAACTCACAGACAATCCAAAGTTGAGATCAAAACGTTGCTGAGACGGTTTCACACGCTTGTTCCAGAAGTGCCTAGCCTCTACTCATATCCGTACGAACGAAAAAAAAATAAATAAAAAAATAAATATGTTGCTCGGTCGACCGAAGGTGTGCACTCGGTCGACCGAGTGCTTCTCCTTTTTTTTTTTTTGATTTTCTGTCTCGGCTCTGTTCCCAGATGATTTTTTCCGTTCTATGCTGCTACTGAATGCCGTCCTTTTATAACCTTCTTCGAGCTAGGGTAACAATTATCCCTTTTTTATTTTCTTAAAATAATAAAACCCTAATAAAAATATGATAATTCCAATTTTGCCCTTCTAGATATATCTTCAATTAAAATGCGGCTCGAAACCCTTGACTCGTTGACTCGTCTACGATATGCTCGCGTACTACAATAATAAAAACGTGCAAAGTGTAACATCACATATATAAAGATATTTACCAATAAAATCACATAATTAACCCGAATTTGCACTTAAATACTTTTAAAACTCATTTGTTCAATAAATCAATTAAACGCTTAATTTCTACGCGAATTATACGAATATGGAGAGAATTGCTACAAAATATAACGATATAAATCACATAAAATCACCCTTAACAACTCCCCCACACTTAGCTTTTGCTCGTCCCGAGCAAAACAAAACAAGATAAAGGCTCGGGAAAAATATAGACACTTCAGCACATACAACGCATAGTCAATAAATTAGAAGTTCACCCACGTGTGTGTGTGCATAGCCATAGCAAACTTCCACTAAGTCCAAACTTGAAAACAAGAAAACTAGCTAATACCCCCTTCAAACTAGAGATAAATGATACTCATAAGATGTACCCTACAAAACGTGACATATCCCGAAAAAGATGATAGAATACATTTAGGACCTTTCGACATACTCGGAGGATAATCCTACAACATATACGTCGGTTTATCTTGGGGATAAGGTATACGATAACTAAGTCTTTTATTCATACCACTTCTTATTGCAAGTTGATTTAACTATTTTCACATTTAAACGCACATCGAATGAGCCATTGCCTGTCATAGCGAGAATAGGACATTCGAGATATACCCTACCTTACTCAAATCATAAGGCAGCTTCTTCTGACTGCCGTGAGCTTTTGGTCATCATAGTGGTATAGGACATTCGAGATATGCCCTACCGCACTCAAATCATCGACCAGCTTCCGACACACCCAATTTCAACTTTTTTTTTCTTTTTACAACTTATTCAAAGCACAGTAGTTACGTTTCACTTATCACATTCAAACCTTAGATATTCACAGTATGTCATACTTTGGATCTAAACACAAACTATTATAATTCTCACGATACGTACATTAGCACTAAGCACACGATACTTATAAGATAATCAAAAATCACTAATCCAAATGGGTATAGCTTTATATTTTAGCTCATTGTTCAATATGGCTCGTGAAATGTATGTCGGGTGAAACAACTAACTTACTAAACATACGGTATACAACATCCATGAATATTAAAACCGAACAAAAATATGCATTTGCTCACTCGGGACAAAACAAAAATTTTACCAAAAATTTAGCTCATTTCAGCATAGAAAAATAATATAAGCAAATGATAGATACACATAACCATTCCCCTCCCCCACACTTAAACGACAACATGTCCTCAGGTTGTGCAGAACTAAAGAAAAGATAAAGTACTTAGCTGATTGTAGTTCGAAGGTGGCAATTACGAAGGTGGTCTAGATCCAAATCCGGAAATGCTTGAAGAAATCGATGGCTTGTGGACCATCCACCGGAAAAGCGATATCATCTAAAAGCTCACAATCGCTATCAAAAATATCCTGCACACTTGAACAACATGGCAACATCTCGGGAACATAGGGGAATATAATACGTCGCGTAAAAGTAACGATAGAGGATACTACAAAGTAGCAGGGCTAGGTGCAACAAAATGACAACAGACACATAAACATAATGCTACAAAATGATATGTATGCAAATACACTAATAATGCAAAGAATACTGGGATACACGAAGAAAATAGAAACACAAAACACTAGCCCAAGCTAATCTTCATAGATGTCGCCCCAATCTACAATCCGGATTAGGCGACGAAGCAAATCGATCGCAGGAGGGATGTCATACTCATCTTGAAAGTTCCAATCTTCTCCCACAACATCTACTCCTTTAAAATGTTCATCACGGAGTACCAGCAACAAATCAGTAAGCATCGGGTCATTTAAAATCATATACGTCCGTCCTAACGCACGTTGAAGGTCCTCAGTACTAAACTCTCCACCACCCACAGTGTGGGGTACGATGACAACATAAGTAATGGTCCTGACGCGCGTGATGATATGGTAATCAATGTCAAGGATAAGCGTTCCTCCAGGTCCATCATCTAGAGTTATATGGCGGATTCTATGAATGAATGGGATCTCATGCGGGGGAACTCCGTAATCCATTTCAAAACAAGCCGAACTGAAGCAGATTCAAACAACACTCTTATTAGACTTAAAACTAAAACACATAAACCAAAGACAAAAGAGTAATTGAAAAATGACTAATATATATATATATATATATATATATATATATAGATATCTAGGATGCCCCCTAGTGGCGCTGTTGGTTAATGTCGTTAGCTTGACAATCTTTTATTCGGCCCGGATCGGGCCATTTAACCTTCCTCCGGCCACTACTTCGTGTAAGCTCGATGATTGGTGTGGCCACAAAAACGACATCTAACACATGGGGTTAGGTTCCTTCTTGCTTTCCAAACATGTTTAAACTTCCCCATTGACTTCGGTCTTCGAGTCTTTAACGTTTGGCCTCCGCTCTCATAATCTTCCATATCCCAACTCCCGGCCATAACTTGCTTCGGATCGACCACTACCGTCATCCTCGAGAAAACAAGTCGGGTGAAAATTCGTCAAATTCTTGACTTCTTTAGTACCACACCCGAGGATATCGAGGAAATGAACTATCAAAGGCTTCTCTTTAGGTTCACCAATATTGTGCTTGCACCTTTGACCATTCACTCGAAATGGTTGGTCACCATAACCGCGTAGTTCTAAAACGCCTCCGGGAATAATTTGGAGAATCTCAAAAGGACCGGACCATCGTGTCCTTAACTTCCCAGGAAATAGATGTAGCCTAGAATTATACAGAAGAACTTGTTCCCCTACATGGAATTCTCTCTTCTTAATCTTGGCATGATGGAGGAGTTTCATCTTATCTTTACTGATCTTGGCGCTTTCGTAGGCCTGGAGTCTGAATTCGTCTAACCCGTACAGCTGTTGCGGTCGATGCTTACCACAAGATTGGGAATCAAAGTTCGAAACTTCGTAGCCCAATAAGCTCATGCTCTAACTCGGCGCGGATGACATGGCTTACCATAAACCATTTGATATGGAGATGTACCCATAGGAGTCTTATAGGCGGTCTGTATGCCCATAGTACATCATCCAACTTCAAACTCCGGTCTTTTCTATGATTTGTTGACCGTTTTTTCCGGGATTTTCTTAATGCTGCGGTTGCTCCGTTCAACACGACCACTCGTCATAGGATGATATGGTGTGCCGGTCTTATGACGAACACCATACTTTTCAAGCACTTTTTCTAAGGGTCGGTTGCAGAAATGTGTTCCTTCATCACTGATCAAGGCACGTGGACATCCAAACCTCACGAAGATATTTTTCTTTAAGAACTTCATGACCGTCTTATGATCATTGTGAGTCGTGGCCTGAGCCTCCACCCATTTGGACACGTAATCTACGCAGACTAAGATGTATTTGTTACCACAAGATGATGGGAATGGTCCCATAAAATCGATGCCCCATACATCAAAGACTTCGCATTCTAAGATGGGTGTCAAAGGCATGTCAAAACGCCTTGTCGAGTACCGGTTCTTTGGCA
Source organism: Gentiana straminea (assembly GCA_036785695.1). NCBI lineage: Eukaryota > Viridiplantae > Streptophyta > Magnoliopsida > Gentianales > Gentianaceae > Gentiana > Gentiana straminea. The sequence continues at coordinate 127,403 of JAVUPR010000244.1, forward strand.
TCTATCACACGCTTTACGAGAAAGCACGTATCTTTAAAGATCGTAGGCCAATAGAAACCGGATTGGAAGATCTTAGCAACGGTTTTCCAAGGACCAAAGTGACCTCGGTGGGTCCAACGTAGCCTTTGCTCAATAATATCGCGGTTGCTCGGATTACGGAACACATCTTTAAGCGAGACCATCTTTATAGATCTTAAAAAGATAAGGTTCATCCCACACGAAAGATTTCAAATCGAGAGAAGAACTTTTTCTTCTCACGATAGGAATTACGGATCAAGATATCGGGAATGAAGGTAATTGACAATGGAAGAATACCATGGAACATCCGGAGCGCGACCATCGATAAGCATAATGTTTTCTAGAGGAAAGTAAAGATCTATATCGTACGGATCATCCTTTTCCTCACTTAACATTCTCGAAACATGATCCGCCACTGACGTTTTCTTTACCCTTTTTGTCTTTAATTTGAACGTCAAACTCTTGTAGGGTCGGTATCCAACGCGATAGGCGCGGTTTGGCCTCTTTCTTAGTCATCGGATATCGCAAAGCGGCGTGATCGATCCACACAATCACTTGAGCTCCTAACAAGTAACTACGAAACTTGTCCATAGCAAAGACTACGGCCAATAATTCCTTTTCAGTAGTAGTATAGTTAACTTGAGAGGGATTCAATGTGTGGTGGCGTAATAGATTGGCTGGAATTTCCCTTTGATTCTTTGGCCTAAAACAGCACCAACTGCATAGTTTGATGCGTCGCACATAAGCTCGAAAGGTAGGTTCCAGTCAGGCGATATAAGAATTGGAGCAGAGATTAAACGGTTTTTAAGCTCCTCAAACGCCTGCTTGCAGTTTTCATCAAAATCGAACTCAACGTCTTCCTTAAGTAGTGTAGACAGGGGCTTGGCTATCTTGGAAAAGTCCTGAATGAATCTCCTATAGAAACCGACATGTCCAAGAAAACCTCTGACTTCGCGCACATTCTTAGGATAACTCATCTTCTCGATAGCTTCCACTTTGGCCCTGTCTACCTCAATACCTTTGGCGGAGATCTTGTGGCCAAGAACTATTCCCTCATCTACCATGAAATGGCACTTTTCCCAGTTTAGGACTAAGTTCTTTTCCACACATCTGGATAAGACCTGGTCAAGGTTGTCAAGGCAATCATCGAAAGATTGACCAAAGACCGAAAAATCGTCCATAAAGATTTCCATACACTTTTCTACTAGCCCGTCAAAGATAGCCGGCATACATCTTTGAAATGTAGGCGGGGCATTGCGAGAGACCAAATGGCATTCGCTGTAAGCGAATGTACTATAAGAAGCGGTGAAAGTGGTCTTTTCTTGGTCGAGAATTTGGATCAATGGGTATTTGAAAGTATCACGAATACCCATCCGGGAAGCGATAGAATGCGTGTCCCGCCGGACGCTCAAGCATCGGTCAATGAATGGAAGGGAAATGATCTTTCATGGTTACCTCATTGAGCTTTCGATAATCGATGCGGACTACGTAACCGGTGACAAGTCTCAATGCTATTTCCTCTCCCTTCTCATTCTTCTCAATTGTAATTCCACCTTTCTTGGGAACTACTTGAGTCGGGGAAACCCATTCACTTTCAGCGATGGCATAAATGATTCCCATGTCCATCAGTTTGATGATTTCTTTCTTAACCACCTCTTGCATATGAGGGTTGAGCCTCCTCGGGGGCATGTCTAACACATTTCGCACCCTCATTAGTCTTGATCTTATGCATACGGATGTCGGGAGATATCCCTCTCGATATCTCTCCTACTTGCCATCCAAAGGCTTTCTCGTTTTTTTCAAGACGTTGATTAATTTCATTTCCTCTAAACGAGACGACTTAGCGAGATATAATCAATGGAAGCTTGTCACCTTCTCTTAGAAACACATACTTTAGATGTTTAGGCAACGGCTTCAACACCAAATATGCGGGGGGGTCTTTAAACTAGATTTGAGCTCTCCAACTTTCAACTCAACATCGGCGAGTTTGCGAGCGGTCCCATTTGCCAAAGCTTCACCTTCCAACAACTCATCCTTAAATTCAACTTCTAAGCGCTCTAGACTTACAACACCATGATTATTCAAATTATCAACCGGTCGCTCATACTCCGTTGCAACTTGCCATGACTTGCTTTTCCATCAAATCATCGAAGTCATCGGACGTCTCCTCGATGGAAAAACCGGTTGGAGGACCGAGAGGGTATTTGAATGGATTTGGAAACATTATAGCTTACCTCTTGATCACCAACACGGATCGTCACTCGCCCGCCATCGCGATCAATGAGGGCTCGAGGGTGTAGATAGGAAGGGTCTTCCAAGAATCGGGGGGACATTTTCATCTTTTTCAATGTCAGGACGTACCGGTCAACGGGAAAGGTAAATCTATCGATTTGAACTAGTACGTCTTTTAAGATTCCCGCTGCTTTCTTAGAAGATCTATCAGCAAATTGCAAATTCATGGTAGTGGGTTCTAGAAGATCAATTAAACCCAGCTGTTTACACACAGACAATGGCATGAGGCTTATAGACGCACCCGGGTCACACAAAGAGTTAGGGAAGACCGGGCCTCCCATTAACACTTGTAAGCACGAACTTTCCGGGGTCACCTCTCTTGGTTGGTAAGTTTTCATAATTGATCATTGAACAATCCTCACCAATCGGCCTCTCCATGTCGACAACTTCCTTTTCGAAGAAACAACATCCTTGATAAATTTTGTATACTTAGGCATTTCAACCAAGACCTCGGATAATGGAAGATTTACACGAGTATTTTTCAAGAGATTCAGCACCTTTTCATACTTCTTATCTTCACTCAAAGGGATGTTGCTCTTTCTTGGTGGAAATGGAAGCTTTTTCAAGTCACTCTCGAAAAGACTTTCTTTGAGGATGAGCGATAGCTTTGTCTTCCAAATCCTTCCACCTTACTACCTTCTCATTCTTCTTACTCGTCGGGGATCGGCCCACGACTTTCACTTGTTTCTTCATTCCTCGGGGGTTCGGCCCACGAGGACTTTCAACTCTTTCACCTCTCGGGGGATCGGCCACACGAGTATTCTCTTTCGGCCAAGGGGAGTGTAGGTGCTCGGCTTCCTCTCTGCCTTATCACGCGGGGAGGGGTTAGTGGTTTCCCTGGTGAGGGGGACCACTTAGTTGAGTACCACTTCTTAAATTCATTGTACCGGCCTCCTCTCTACCGTATGGAATTGATGGTACGAGGTCAGTACATTGGCCATTGTTCAAGTCGGCTAGAGCAACGTGACCGCCCTTTGGATTTTTCTCGGTGGCGGGCGGTTGCCCTGGGGGTCTTGAAGCTAACTGCTCAGCCAGTTGCCCAATTTGTCTCTCAAGGTTCTTATTTGCACTCATCAAGAGTTGGATACTTTTATTTTGCTCCTCCAATTTAGCTTCAAGATTGTTAGATTGGGAGGGGCCTTGAGAGTTTTGGAAATTTTGAGAATAGGGTACATTTGGGCCGACTTTGGATTGAGAGGATTAGAATTGGCGGGCCAATTCGATTGAATCTTTGAGTAGGATTGGAAAAATTTGAGTTTTGGTTCGATTAAAACCGGGGTTTCTATTGAAATTTTGATTCGAATTAAAATTCGAATTAGGATTGAAAGCTTGGAAGATTGATTAAACCCGTGTGGTTTTGGAAATTATTACGCGAGTCGAAACTTGATTAGACCTTTGGTTGTTACGGCCATAGAATGCATTCACTTCGACATTACTGTCCGTTCATAGGACGAGAATCGAGAAGTGTGCCCCATATTGTCACGGTTTTGACATGTGACACGATTATCTTGTCCATAATCATGAACATCATTCACTTGATAAGGTGCGGGGGATTAAATTGACAACGGCCATTCATATGGCCGGTCGACAACGATTTTCGCAATACGAGAACACGAGGGTTACGTGGAAAAGAAGAAGTTTGATTTATCGGATTTGAAACTTGAGATGCGCCATGCGCACGCGGCATGGCGATCAAAGTTTGCATGTTTACCTCCTCTACCTTAGGAGGAGGTGCTTGAATTGCTTGATAAGAGGGGGCGTAGTTGTACTTTGCAATGTCCTCAAACAGTGCCCATCCCTCATCAGGCGTTTTCTTCGAAACGCCCCACGGATGAACTATTGACCATGCCTTTTGTAAGCTCGGTCAATCCACTAAAGAAAGTGTTGACTTGCCTTTCCGGTGGCAAGCCATGGTGGGGACACTTTCTAGCGAGAGACTTGAATCTTTTCCAACACTCGAAAAAGGATTCATTCTCTTTTTGATAGAAAGTGAATATCTCGTTCAAACATTGGGCAGTTTTGGAAGGTGGGAAATATTGACTCAAGAACTCCTTTTCGAGTTCTGCCCAAGTATTTATAGATTCAGCTGGGAGAGAGCTATACCACTCCTTAGCTTCTCCCTTCAACGAAAAAGGAAAGAGTTTCAGTTTGATGGCATCCTCACTTACTCCTTGGATGCGTGTGGTGCCGCATATCTCCAAGAATGTATGCAAGTGAGTGTGTGGATTTTCCGGCGAAACCCATGAAAGATTGATGCATCTTTGCATCATCGAATGAGGCCAGGCTTTAGCTCGAAGGTCGAGCATTAATGGCCGGTAGGATGATAGCCGGGTTGAGCGTGACCGCCCGGGCATGGCGTAGTGCCGCCAACGTACGTCTATCATTAGCGACCATTATTACAAAATCGTGATTTCCTCGGCTAGCGATCCTCGAGATCTTGCTCGGCTCGTGCGCGAGAAACGCGAACGGAAAATCCGCTGTTTGGCCGGACTACGGTTCGCTCGGGGTCGGGGGTGTATAGTAACGGTCCCTTCGACTCCGAGTTTTGCAAAACCAAAAACAAGATGTCCGCATGAATTTCTTACAAAGGCTACACTAAACTCTAAAGTTAAAATAAAAAAAAAAACGTAAATAAAACAGAAAAAAGAGACTATAATACAGAACATAACAGAGAACAGAAAAAAAAAATTATTTATTTTTTTTATTTTTTTATAACACTCGGTCGACCGAGAGATCAGGTTCGGTCGACCGAACTAATTAATTTTTTTTATTTTTTATTTTTAAAAGATATATATTACCAAGGTGTGAATTATACCACCCCGGGTGTGAACTCAAATTAGTTTTTTTTTTTTTTTTTTAATTTTTTTTATTTAACGTAAACAGCAAACTAAGGGCACTAACCTACGAAAAACTAATAACAAAAAAAACTAGACAACCGTACCGATTCCCCGGCAACGGCGCCAAAAACTTGTCACGGATTTTATCAATGGAAAATAACAAGTAATAAAAATAATCCGGTTTACCCCAAGTGCAGGGATCGTAGTATAGTAGCTACAACCGGAGTCAAACTCACAGGGAATCGTCTTCGTCTAGTTTATATAAATTTCCTAAAGTTGTCACGAGAAAAATAAAACTAACCTACACTTAACAATTAAAGACTACTACTAGAATAACAAAACCAAAACAAACTAGTAGTTAAAACAATACGATAAACTGGACAGAAGATCAAAAATCTAAAGCCAGCGAGGATAGTTGCGGACCGAACTAACTAAGATAACTCTATTTTATAAACTAAAAAGACAATAAAATTTTAAGATTGCTACGAAGAATAAGCAACAATGATTTTTTCTCAATTGATTTAACAACGAACAAGCAATGATCCACCTATCTCGCAACGTTCAATTTCTTCTCGGATTGTCTAGTGATTATTTAATAAAAATTGTGATTCACCTATCATAAGTATGAATTTCTAATCTCTTAGAAAAATTCACCTATCAATCTTTTTCGTCTATCGATACAAAAAGATTAACGCTTTAATTACCAAGGTGTGAAATTTATTCAATCTCATAATCTAGATTTTTAACCTAACAACTCTCGTTATTTATAGGTTAAAAATCCAATCTTTACTATGGGGACCTAAATTTAACAACGATTCTCATCACATATCAAACATCACACGAGCAATACATTCATCAATGAAATTGCATAACATCAATAAAAACATAATAAAGATACAACTTTAATTAAACTCACAGACAATCCAAAGTTGAGATCAAAACGTTGTTGAGACGGTTTCACACGCTTGTTCCAGAAGTGCCTTGCCTTTGCTCATATCCGTACGAACGAAAAAAAAAAAAAAATAAATATGTTGCTCGGTCGACCGAAGGTGTGCACTCGGTCGACCGAGTGCTTCTCCTTTTTTTTTTTTTGATTTTTGAGTTACGTCTCGGCTCGTTCCGGATTATTTTTTACGTGATCTTCTGCTTGAATGCCGTCCTTTTATAACCTTCTTCGAGCTAGGGTAACAATTATCCCTTTTTTTTCTTTTCTTAAAATAATAAAACCCTAATAAAAATATGATAATTCCAATTTTGCCCTTCTAGATATATCTTCAATTAAAATGCGGCTCGAAACCCTTGGCTCGTTGACTCGTCCACGATATGCTCGTTGTACCTACAATAATAAAAACGTGCAAAGTGTAACATCACGTATATAAAGATATTTACCAATAAAATCACATAATTAACCCGAATTTGCACTTAAATACTTTTAAAACTCATTTGCTCAATAAATCAATTAAACGCTTAATTTCTACGCGAATTATACGAATATGGAGAGAATTGCTACAAAATATAACGATATAAATCACATAAAATCACCCTTAACACATACAGTTGTCGTTTCGGACTCGCCAATAGACGATTCTGATTCCGACTAGCTTTAGGCCTTGCATTTTGTTTTTCCTTTTAAAAATCGGCCTTTGCGGCTTTGTTTTATCATGAAGTTATCTTTTCCATATTGCATTTGCTTTCTTGTTTTTGGCGTTTCAGAAATTTGAGCTTTTATCTGCGACCCCCGTTCCCTAGCGGATATGAGCGACTCTGAAAACAAAACTCTCCCATGTCCGATAGTGGCCCCCTAGTTTTGATGGGGCCGTCGATTGTGTTCGGCTTCGGTTCAGACGGTTTGGTTTCTTGAGGATCATGAAGCCTCATAACTCCATTCAAACGACGTCTTAATGACTCTGCCCAACCGATGCATTTATGACTGCTCTTTTCGAAGCGTCGGCTCGGTTACTGTAGAGGCTCAAATTCAAATTCGAACCTTTGCGACCTTTGGTCTTCCTGCCTTTTGATTTTTGGGTCTATAAAAAGGGTGAAACCATCTCCTTCTACCTCACAACTTTTCTGAATATCTTTGTCTTTCTGAAAAATTTTCATTCCCCTTTCTTCGAGCTTTCTAAACTTTTGCCATGTCTTCATCTGACTCCTCCAATCAAGGCTCAATACCTTTGAGCCTTCTGTGGATGAGCCTTTTGTCTGTTTTCGGGCCACCGCTTCACCTGTGGCTCTAAACAACTTCTTGACCTTCTTTCGTGATCATGGTCATATGGTGGAGAGAAGATTGAATCTGGGCCGTATCGGGCCAGGCTACCGGGCTACCATCAATGCTAACGGCAGGAGGAATTTTGTCACTACTCTAGCTGGGGCATACAACTTAACCCACGTGTGTGAGTTCTACTCTGCTCTGTCAGAGAATGGCTATGCTGATCGCACCACCGCCGTTACCATTCGTGGGTGACGGTGGAATTTACCCCGGCTACCATAAATGACTTTTATGGACTTCCTAATCGTGTTGAGGATTACAAAACCTTTTTTGACCTTGAGGAGAGGACTGGTTATTACGGCACTCGGTTCGACGCTCTCTAGTTTTTGCTTAGGTACGAGTGGGTTGAGGGCACAGATGTGACGGCCGGCATGTTGGATCGGAGGGAGAGGGAGTGGAAGCACTTCCTAAACATGCGGAGTCTTTTGTATGCGACCCTAATGAGGTTGCGATCGAGGCGTTTGTCCTTTACGCTCTTTCGGTTCCCGAGATGACCATCAACTGTGGTCGCCTTATCAACTTTGAGGCAAACAAGTTTGCTACCTTGAGGAGTGATGTTTTGCCATTGCCTTTTGCCTGGATAATCTCAAACATGTGCATCAGAAGCTGAGGGATGCCGGTCTGCCCTACTATAGATCGATATTATGCTCATCCTGAAGCGGATGAATGAAGAAGATGGAGCTCTCACCTTTTTTTTTGCTCTACTGTAAAAATTTCCCTCAATTTGTAATAAACTGACTTTCTTCATTTTGCAATCAATTTCTCTTATTTGTTTCGATTTCGGGTCGTCCTCCTCCGTGTCGGACAAGCTTTGCTTGTCGGAGACATAATTTGTTCATGTTTGAAAAATATTTGATTGATCATAATAAAACGGGCTCAATGCCTTTACAGGAAATGTCTCTAGAGAAAGGTTGAGTTCATTTCCCTTACATGTAAAATCGTTTCAAGTTGTCGGCGTGCCAGGGCCTGTTGAACTCACGGCCTTCTTTGTCTTTGAGGATGTACGTCCCCCTCTTGACTATCCTTGATACTTCCCAAGGACCGTCCCAGTTTTCAGCCAGCTTTCCCTTGTCTATTTGCTGGCCGGTTGCCTTTCTCTTACACAGCACAAAATCTTTCACTGCGAAAGAGTGGTTACGGATTCACTTGTCGTGGTGTCGTTTTGCGGCTTGCTTGTAATTAACCAACCGAGCATGACCCTTTAGGCGTTTTTCCTCGGCAAAATCCAATTTTATACTCGGTTGGTGATGTTGTCGGCCTCATCGAAGTAGGAGAATCTTATACTCGGCAATGCCATTTCCACCGGTGCCATCGCCTCTGACCCATAAGTTAATGTAAATGGTGCCTCCCCTGTTGTTATCTTTCGGGTTGTCCGGAGGGCCCAGAGGGCTTCGGGTAGGTAGTCTACCCACTTCCCGGCCTTCTCGTCTAGGCTCTTTTTCAACACCTTTAACACTTGCTTATTGGCATTTTCTGCCTGATCGTTCCCTTGGGGATAGCAGACCGACTACTGCCAGTGTTTGACGTTGCGCTCTTTGCAAAATTCATCGAACTCATCTCTGAATTGCGGGCCGTGGTCGGATATAATAGCTCGTGGTACCCCGAACCGAGTCCAAACTTGATCCAGCAGGAAATATATTATGTCCCTGGCATAGATTTTAACAAGTGCTTTTGCCTCGATCAATTTTGTGAAGTAATCCACAGCAACGACCACATATTCACAGTTCGACCGGCCTCTTTTCAACGGTCCGATTAGATCGATTGCCTAAATGTTGAAGGGCCATGCGGTGATGCCAATGCTTTGCTCTACTGAGGATAGCCTTGGGATGTCAGCGAAACACTGGCACTTGTCGCAGCATTTAGCGTACCTTTCAACGTCTTCGGCCAATTTTGGGCAATAATATCCTGCTAATAAAACTTTCTAGGCTAGTGTGCGGTTAGAGGGGTGGCCTCCGTATACCCCTTCGTGTAGCTCTGTCAATATACCTTGTACCTCTTCGGGTCGGACGCAACGTTGTAGCAGCCTTGAAAAAGATCTTCGATAAAGAATTCTATTCAAGATCGTATAGCGCGCCGCTCTTTCTTTAAGGCTTAGGCCTACTTGGTGTCTTCGGGTAATGTCCCATTTTCTATGTATACTTTAATTTCGTCTATCCAACAAGGGATCGATGGTTGGATATCCATTATCTCGGCCCGACAGATAGCTGGCTCTTCTAGGTACTCAAACATGACCGAGGGGTCGCTGAACTCATATTTGGAGATTAGCTTGAACAGATAATCCGCTCGTTCATTTCGTTCGAGTGGTATGTTTTGGAACTCACAGTACTTGAAGCCGTTTCTCAGTTTCTTGATGAGACTAAGATATTGTAAAAATACTTCGTCTCTTGCTTCGAAGGTACCATTGATCTGGCATACTATTACCTTCGAATCGCAAGAAACTTCCACGTTTTCAACTTTCATTGCTTTGGCCAGTTCCAACCAGGCTATGACCACTTCGTATTCGGCTTGGTTGTTGGAAGCTGTGAAGTTGAATCTTAAGGCCTTCTCAATCTCTTCGGACGAACCCGGCTCCAAGAGTATTATCCCGGCTCCACATCCATTTCGGCTCGCGGCTCCGTCGACATACATCTGCCAACAGTGATTCGGCCTTTACGGCATGACCACTCTTGGGGTATTTAATTCGTCGATGCTCGGCGAGCTAGGCTGTCCGGCGGATTCTTCTTTGTTGAAGCTCATTTCGACTATGCAGTCCGCTAGAGATTGAGCCTTGATTTCTTTTACGGGCTCGTATCGGATGTCGAATTCAGTTAACTCGATTGCCCATCATAGCAAACGACCTGATAGGTCCGGCTTATGCAGCAGCTGTCGTAGTGGGCCGTTTGTCAGTACGACAATCGTGTGTGAAGAAAAGTAAGCCCTTAATTTTTAGGCTGCTATGACAAGCGAGTAAGCTAATTTTTTTTGCATTTAGGTAACGGCTCACAACGGGACTGAGGGCTTTTGAAACATAATAAACGGGTTTTTGGAGGGTCCCGTCCTCCTTCACAAGAACAACAACAATGGCCCGGTCCGAGGCCGCTAAATAAAGAAAAGTTCATCCCCCAGTATGGGACTGACTAACAGGGGAGGGCCTGCCAGATAAGTCTTGATGGCTCTGAAGGCTTGCGAGCATTCCTCGGTCCATTCAAAATTCTTATTCCCTTTGAGAATCTTGAAGGATGGGAGACACTTGTCAGCAGATTTGAGACGAACCTTCCCAGAGCTATGAACCTTCCATTTAGTCTCTAAACCTCTTTCACACAAGTGGGCTCCTTCATATATGCTAGGGCTTGATTTTTTTTTTTTCTGGATTTGCTTCAATTCCCCTCTTGGTGACCATGAAGCCTAGGAACTTGCTGGCCTGAACACCGAAAGTACATTTCGCAGGATTCAGCTTCATAGAATGCGTCTTGACGTTGTTGAAAGTCTCCTGTAGGTCTGTCAGATGATCAGTTCGGGTAGATTTGATGACCATGTCGTCGATGTACGCCTCCATATTCTTCCCAATTTGGGAACTGAAAACCTTGTTAACCATTCTTTGGTAAGTGGATCTGGCATTTTTCAAACCGAAAGGCATCATCTCATATAAGACATTCCGCCTGCTGCCCTGAAAGTGGTCATCTCTTTCTTTTCACCTGCCATCCTTACTTGGTGATAACCGGAATACGCGTCTAGAAAACTAAGCATTTCAAACCCGGCGATTCGATCGACCAGTATGTCGATCTGCGGCAGCTCGTAGGGGTCCTTCGGGAAAGCTTTGTTTAAGTCGGTAAAATCAACGCACATGCGCCACTTCCCGTTGTGCTTCTTAACCATCACCACATTGTCTAGCCAGGTCGGGTATTGGAGTTCTTTGACAATTCCAGCTTCGACTAGCTTGTTCATCTCGACCTTAATCTCCTCCTCTTTCTCCTAAAAGAACTGGCGGGCTTTTTGCTGTATGGGTATGAAACGTGGGTCTACATTTAAGTGGTGCAGGGATACTTCGGGCTCTACGCCTCTCATGTCCGTAACTACCCAAGCAAATGCATCCAGGTTTTCCCTGAGCATTGCTATCAGCTCCTCTTTTTCCTTTTCTTCCATTTGCCCACCTATTTTCACTTTCTGATCATGATATTTCTTATTTATGACCACCTCAATTAATTCATCTTGTGCCGTGAAATCGGACTCGTCTTTGACTTGAAGTGTTTCGCAAATAACTTTTTTCGGCCCTCTATTATCTACTCGGTCGATCTCCATCGCCTCTCTTGACGGATTCGGCTCATTTCGAGCCACCGCCACCTCAATTCTGTCTATTCAGGCTCATCGGGAAGCTGATTCGGAGGATTCGATCTGAGGCCTCTTGTAGATTCCTCTTGCCGGAACGTCACTTCGATTCGTGGTCACATGGTCTAGCAGGGTCCTGGGGCATCTTACCACCATTCCAATTCCCTCATTAGTATAAAATTTTGCCCTTTGGTGGGGTGTCGAAACAACCTTATGAAATTTCCTTTGAGATGGGATCCCCAAGATTGCTGTGTAGTGCGAGTGCATGGTGGTTGGTCGGTGACCTCAACGTCCAGATCAACGACACCCAAAATGGTTACCTTATCATTGGAAAACCCCTCTAACATCCCCAGATAAGGCCTCAGTCTCGAAGTCCCAATCTTCAATTGTTTCAGAGTTTCCAGATAAATGATATCTCGAACGGCCCCCGTATCTAGGAGGACTCAGTTGACGCCGAAGTCGTTTATTCCGACCTGTACCACAATTGGTAGCTCCATCACCCCGGGTGGGCCTGCCAACTCGCTGCGAGTGAACAATATTGCTTGCTCATCCGGAGCCAAAATGATTGGTTTCTCTCTCTCTGATGTTGATGGCATTGATCTGACTCTTGATGAAGTGATTGCTGGGGAACTCCTCTAGATCACTTTGATTTCATTTTGATACCTGCGAGGTCCCTGATCATTTCTGTTTCCCCCATTGTGTTTTTTGTACTTATCCAACTCTCCGTCCTTGATCATCTTGTCGACAATTCTTCTCAGAGTGATACATTCATCTGTGATGTGACCGTGATCTTCATGAAAATCACAGTATTTTGTCTCGTCGCGCGTCTTGGGGTTGGACCTTATGGGTCTCGGTCTTTCAATCCGATCACGGATTTCGTAAATTATCTCAGATAGACTTGCATTAGGGATGAACTCGGATTCATCAAACTTCATTGGTATTTTGACCTCTCTGTCTCGGTCCCTTCCTCTCTTTCGGTCTTCATTCCGTTCTTCCTTTCGATCTCCTCTTTTTTCATCTTTCGAAGATCTAGATTCACCTCGACTCTTTCCTTTTCCCGAGGGTGAGGGAGCCGCTTCGGTCAGTCCGCATATGCGGGCCTGGTTGAAAAGGTTGCGCAGATTCACTTGCAGATTCATTTCAAAGTGAGTTTTCATCATTCCCTTAGCAACGCCATTTAGGAAACATCTGTTGACCTCATTTTCGGGTAGGTTCTTCGTTTGCTCGTAAACCTTCATGAATCTGTCAAAGTAACTCCTGCACGACTTGCCCTCTCCCTGGCGAATCTCATACAAGTCCTTGATGGATTTCTTCGGTCGTTCTGCAGTTTTAAACTCCTTAAGAAATTTCATCCTTAGCTCGTCCCAACTTTTGATTGAGCCACGAGGCAGACTTTGGAGCCAAGCAGCGGCTCATTCCTGAATACTTCCCACAAACGCGACACACCATGCAGATTGGTTCTTCGTAGCCAGGAGAGTTCGGCTCTGAAATACGGCTATCCATTCGAGGGGACAAGTGGTGCCTTTGTGTTGGTCCCAGAGAAGGGTAAAACTATAGTCAGAGGGGGGGGGGTGATTGACTATAGTGGAGTTTCAAAAACTTTTGTTATATTTAAAAGCTTTTGGGCAGCGGATAAGTCCCTTCTTAAAATGTGGTTTCAAAGTAGATTATGCAATCACAGATATATAAATATAATCAATGAAATAAATGCAGTAAGGTAAATTGATACAAAGGTTTATAGTGGTTCTGGGTGGTGTAATCCCTTAATCCACTCTTCTCCTGTGATGATTGGAGGAATTCACTATTGTTTTCACAGATACAATAGCCTGATTGTCCTTGGCTACACAAGCTTCACAATCTACAAGACTATCACTCCCTGACTTCAGAAGCTTCAGTGACTCAGTCTATTTCTCTGATCCTTGGGAACAAATCCTTCAGCAGCTATCACAAACACATCTCCTTCTCAGATCGCTCTGATTCAGTTGCTTGATTGATGTGAATTGGATTCACAAATCTTGTTGATCAATCTCAATGCTTGATGTTGGAATTGTAGCTCTCAGTTTTGGTTTGATCACTAGATGATTCTTTTTCAGCACAGATAGAAGGCTTTGCACTTTGACAGAGTTTTTGCTCAGATTCAATCTTCTTTTTTCCTTTTCTGTCAATGCCTTTCTATTTATAGCCTTGATAATCCTTAATTTGAATTTCCGTCCGTTGGCTATTTAATGTGGAGGATAATCTTTGATTTGATTCTTGATTCCCCCTTAATTGTATTCTCCTTGATTTCAGTGATTGGATTTTTCTTCAACGTTTATCAGAAAATCCGTCTTTGATTGATCCTTAATCGATTGTGCATTTAATGCTTGATCTTATCACTTGAAATTCGAATGAGTAAACGTTCCTTGGCCGTTCCTCAAAAGGTTAAGTAATTATTCTGTCTTAGCTGTTTGATTTTTCCTTCACCGCTTTACTTTTACTTAGCCGATGGTTACTTCACTCTGCCGGTTTACTGCCTTGCTGCTTTTTTTATCTTTCAAGTACTTCTTGTAATTCAATGATCCTTGATTTAGGTGAGATCAGTGTACACCATATTTGTCAATGTAATTGATAAATCTGAATTAAAACTTGGACTTATCCAAGGTCATCACAGACTTCCTTAGTTATAAGTCAGACCATATTGTCTTCATGCTTCTCTGCTGGTACTTGGCTGGCCTCACTTTGCCGTATATCTGTTTCACTTTGCCATCCTACCAACTAGTACAAAACTTGTGTGACTTAACTTATACAACATGTCAGGCTCTAAGTAAAGACTTATACAGAGAATTCTAACTTATTTCACACTTGCTATAACAGCTAGTATGCCCATCATCAAAACATAATAAAATGTTCCCAACAATTTCCCCCTTTTTGATGATGCCAAAACCCTCATAAGCCTGAATATAAGTGATCAAAATTTTCATAATTAACAATGGAATAAAAATCTCAAATTTTATTCATCCATTTCAGGGCAATAAGATATTGCGTCTTTTTTTATTAAAATCAAAGGTATGTAGATTTATTCATATAAGACTCAATAAAAACGAAAGGGCTACTTCTTCTTTTCTTCAAACCCGATGCCCTTGCCTTTGATGCCCTTGCCCTTGTCTGTTGGGCTTTCCTTCTTTCCACTGGAGCTTTCAGTTTCCTTCTTTCCACTGGAGCTTTCAGGCTTTGAGCTTCCTCCCCCCTTTTTGGCCGCACGAAAACGTTCTTCAAGAATTCTGGTTGTTTCTTCAGATTTAGGGAGAGGACCATACCTTTTCTCCAGAATTTTATTGGTTGCTCCAGAGACATTTATGATTGTGTTTAGTTGCTGGCCAGAGTACTCCATAGCCTCATTCAAATGGTGGATTTGATGTGTATGAGCATTCAGAGTATCCACCATTGGTTTGAGATGTCCATCAAATTTGTTAGCAAGGAACTCAAGGTTTGTTTGGAGATGATAGGGGATGAAATGCTGTAGATTGCAAAGGAAGTCCCCTTGTCTCTCCATCACCTCATCTTGAACTTTGATGTGACTGATGATGGCCTCAATTTTGTGGTTTAAGGAGGTTGTATCACTCCTTAAGGTAGCCTTTAAGTTTTGCCTGCTAAGATATTGCCTTTCCATATCCACAATGAGCGGTTGAATGTCCAACTTAAACATTCTATCTTCAGCATCTTCTTCTGGTGCAGATGTATTATGCTCATTGTCTTCATCTTCCTCATTCTCTTCAGCATCCTCATTCCTTTCCTCTTCCTCTTTCTCTTCTTTTTCTTCCTCAGCAATCTCAGGATCAGAGAGAGGTTGCTGAGAAGTACTTGCCTTTTCCTGCCTTTGGGATGGCAGGTTTTCTTCTCCATGTGCTAGAGACCTGATTTCCTCTGCTGGTGTTCCCCCTTGATCAATAATGGGGGTGTTGACAAATTCAGCAAAGTGAGTTTGATCAACTGGCTCACTCTGCTGTTTGACAACTTTGCTAAGGCTCCTGAGAAGGACCTCCTGAATTCAAAATCCTGCTCCTGGACGCTCGTCCAGTATTTCAAACGTTCGTCCACTGGAAACTTCTCTTCTGTGAATTGAGTAAGCGTGCCGGACGCACGTCTGATCCTTCAAACGCCCGTCCACCGGACGGATGCGGTGGACGCCGATTCGATCCTCAATGTATCTTCATGCCAATCTCAATTTTGTATCTCTTTCTTGCCATTAAATCTTCAAGTGGACATCTTTTAAGCTCCTTCTCAGACATGCAAGCATACCTACAAGATGGTAAACACGAGCAAAGTGTAAAATCGTACAAAAACACATAAAAACTACGTAAACAACTCGATTCTTCACTTTTAAACATTTCAAACTCCATTCTCTCAATTTATCCTTTTAGCAAGTGATTTTCTATAAAAATCACTAAAACACGGAAGATATCGTTATGAAGTAACTCGATATAAACCATGAAATTTTTCGTAAACAACTCCCCCACACTTAGACTTTTGTTCGTCCCAAACAAAACAATCAAAACTGGCTCACTTTATATGCAATCCAAATAGATCCCTAACTCACGTAACAAAAGATACAACAACTATAGCAAGTAATACCAACATAGAGATAGATTCGGTGTGTGTGTGTCAAGCCCTTTTCAATCTTCACAATCCTCTCAAACAAATATCCTCTCAAATAATTTTAATGACTATCCTAGGTATAGGCAGTAATTGTTCCACACAAAGTCTTTCTGCGCACTCAGTAGGATAATCCCTACATCATATCATTTGGTTTATACTGGGTATAAGGTGAATGATAACAAAGTCTTGAGTTTATTCTTTTTTTTTGACACACATCAGAATGAGCTCTCACCCGTCATAGTAGAATAGGATGTTTCGGGATAACACCCTACCTTACTCAAATCATAGGGTAGCTTTTCCTGACTGTCGTGAGCCTTTGGTCATCATAGTGGAATAGGATATTTCGAGATAATGCCCTACCGCACTCCAATCATTAACCAGCTTCCGACACACCCCTTTATTTATTTTTTTATATTTTTTTTTCAAGACATTAGTTACGTTTCACTTATCACATTCAAACCTTCAGATAATCACAGTGCACGTTCTGAACTTAGGTGTTACTTCACTGTTACTATTAAGACCAAATCTCTCTAAGATAAATCACTAAAATAGTGAAAGGATACAGTTCAAAATTTTTGCTTCAATATCAAAGGCTTTCGTGAGTGTGAAATGAATACTATCTCAAATCAGTAAAAGCATGCTATAATTATCTCTCAAAGTCACATAAAATCATTGTCAGGAAACTACAACTAGCAAGCCATTTGTTTCAATTACATGCTCAAGATTTACAATTATCCAAGTTTACTTTAAAAAATTTTAAAATTGTCGAGAAAATCACATTTACTCATTGTCAGAAATATAGCATGATAACATACCCAATTTAGACACCCCCCCACACTTAAATCACATGATGTCCTCAGAATGTGCAAATAAAAGAAAAGAATACTTAGCTGGTCCCAAAGTGTTTGTCGGGCTGTAGGTTGGCAGTGGTCAGGCCGTAACATGGATGAACCGCTGCGACTCGTATCATGAACAGACAACACTAAGAGTGATAACTGGCAAAAACCGCTCAACAGTATCTGCAACACTCGACATAGCATAATATCTCGGGGTACAAGGGGTATATGAGTAAACATGAATGCACACAGAAATGGGCAAATAAAGCATTCACAAATAGGACGGGGATAACCAACACACAAATCACCATGGTTTTATTCCTAATGCCCTAAAACTTAACTAAAAAGTAACTTAAAAGACTAGCCGCCTCCTAGTAGCGCTTCTTTTATGTCATTATCTTGACACGATTTCAAAGTTAACCCGGATCGGGCCACTTTGATCTCTCGCCGGCCACTTCTTCATCGGAGTCGAATGAAGGACGGGGGTGTGGCCGCAACAGCAACAAGTCAAGTGCTCTACTAAGTGTTTTAACTTAACTCTCCAGATAGCACTGACTCTCTTCTTTGTCTTGTTCTTGCGTAGGTTAAGCTTAGGTATACTTACATGTTCAGAAGTCTTGGAAAAAGGGTCCTCACGGGTAGATGTAGAAATGTCATCATCCGAACCAAAGAAGTCGGATGGAATCTCATCACACGTCAGCATCTCAGCCGTTTCAATCCTCTTTTGAAAATACATGACCGCAGGCTTTTCTTTTGGTTGCCCAAAGTACTTTTTCAGCCTTTGACCATTTACCGTGAAGGGTTGATTATCATACCCGTTTAACGTGATCGCTCCACTTGGATGGACATCGAGAATCTCAAAAGGGCCAGACCATCTAGATTTGAGCTTACCGGCAAACAGATGGAGCCTGGTATTATAAAGCAAAACCATATCACCCACTTTGAATTCTCGATCCTTGATTTTAGCATCATGGAGTACCTTAGTTCTTTCCTTACTGATTATGGCATTCTCATATGCTCTGAGTCTAAATTCGTCGAGTTCATTTAATTGCAATAACCTCTTTTCCCCACAGAGTTGGCTATCGAAATTCAAGAATTTAATAGCCCAGTAAGCTCTGTGTTCAAGCTCGACTGGTAAATGACATGCCTTGCCATAAACCATTTGGAAGGGTGACGTGCCCATAGGGGTCTTAAACGCAGTACGATAGGCCCAAAGCGCGTCATCCAACTTTAGACTCCAGTTGGATCTATTTGCGTTCACGGTCTTTTCTAGAATCCTTTTAAGGCTCCGGTTGCTTACCTCGACTTGGCCACTTGTTTGGGGATGATACGGTGTACCGATTTTATGTTTGACACCATATTTCTCAAGAATTTTATCAAGCGGCGCGTTGCAAAAATGAGTACCTTCATCACTAATGAGGGCTCTAGGACAGCCGAATCTGGTGAAGATATTCTTTTGCAAGAATTTCTTCACAACTTTGTGATCATTAGTTTGGGTGGCTATTGCCTCCACCCACTTGGAAACGTAGTCTACACAGACGAGAATGTATTTATTGGAGCATGAAGATGGGAAATGGCCCATGAAATCAATGCCCCACACGTCGAAGACTTCGCATTCCAGAATGGGCCTAAGTGGCATTTCCATCCTATTACTTTGACTCCCAATCCTCTGGCACCTATCGCAACCTTTACAAAAGGCTTTTGCATCTTTAAAAAGAGTCGGCCAGTAAAATCCAGCTTGGAGGATCTTTGCAACAGTCTTGGGTGTTCCGTAGTGTCCTCCTGCGGGACCACTATGACATTGCTCCAGAATATCCCATTGCTCATGTTCCGGAACACACCTTCTAAGCAACCCGTCTTTACAGACCTTGAACAAATAAGGATCCTCCCACACGAGATACTTTAAATCAGAAAAGAACTTCTTCCTCTCCTGATACGTCATTTCCTCTAAATGCCCACTTGCTAAATAGTTGACGTAATCAGCGTACCACGGCCTAACTGTATCAAGCTTCATCAATTGCTCAGTAGGGAAATCGATGCCTATTTCCTTGTGATTTTCGCCACCCTCATTTACTAGGCGAGACGGGTGATCAGCCACAATATTTTCACTACCCTTCTTATCTTTGATCTCCAGGTCAAACTCTTGCAAAATTAGAATCAATCTGAGTAATCTTGGTTTTGCATCTGCTTTGTCCATAAGGTAGCGTAGGGCTGCATGGTCTGTCCAAACCACAACTTGAGACCCAGAAGGTAACTTCTAAACTTGTCGATAGCAAAAACGACGGCTAAGAATTCCTTCTCGGTCGTGGTGTAATTGCATTGAGCCGGGTTCAAGGTGCGGCTCGCATAGTAAATGGGCCTGAACTTTTTATCAATTCTCTGGCCTAAAACTGCACCCATTGCATAGTTAGAGGCATCGCACATTAATTCAAAAGGCTTAGTCCAGTCAAGTGCGATTAAGATAGGGGCACTTATGAGCTTATCCTTTAGGCAATTGAAAGCTTCCTTGCATTTCTCATCAAACAAGAACTCAACATCATCTTTCAGAAGGTTAGATAAGGGCTTGGCGATGGTGGAAAAGTCCTGAATAAACCGCCTGTAGAAGCGAACATGACCTAGAAAACCTCGTACCTCTTTCACTGTTTTCGAGTACGCCATCTTTTCAACGGCCTCTACTTTAGCCTTATCAACCTGAATACCAGTACTGGACACCTTATGTCCCAGAACAATCCCTTCATCTACTAGAAAATGGCATTTCTCCCAGTTAAGCACTAAATTCTTTTCAACACAGCGTTGAAGTACCATATCTAGATTTTCCAAGATCTCATCAAAGCTATCGCCATAGACTGAGAAGTCATCCATGAAGACTTCCATACATTTCTCCACAAGTGCATCGAAAATGGCCAACATGCACCGTTGAAATGTTGCTGGTGCATTGCATAACCCGAAAGGCATTCTGCGAAAAGCTAAAGTGCCTGATGGACACGTAAACATAGTCTTCTCCTGGTCATTAGGGTCGATGGCTATCCGGAAGTAACAGAATATCCATCGAGGAAACAATAATACTTATGACCACTCAGTCTTTCAAGAAGCTGGTCAATGAAAGGTAAGGGGAAATGGTCTTTGGCGGTGACTTCATTCAATCTGCGATAGTCAATGCAGACCCTGTAGCCAGTCACAAGGCATAAAGCTACTTCTACCCCATTTTCATTCTTTTCCACGGTAATACCTCCCTTCTTTGGCACAACTTGGGTGGGGCTAACCCACTCACTGTCGGCGATTGCATAGATGATTCCCATATCTAACCATTTTATGACTTCTTTCTTGACAACCTCCTGCATGTGCGGATTCAGCCTTCGCTGAGGTTGTCTGACTTTCTTAGCTTCTTCCTCCGTTCGGATTTTATGCATGCACACATCGGGGCTGATTCCTCGGATATCACCCACTTGCCATCCAAACGCGAGGATGTTCTTTTCAAGCACTTTTATCAGCAGTGCTTCTTGCTCGGGCTCGATCTTTGAAGAGATGATCAAGGGTAACTTATCACCATCCTTAAGAAAAATGTACTTAAGGTGTTGCGGAAGCGGTTTAAGCTCCAAGTCGGTAGGTGGTTGCTCAATCTTTTGGATTTTAAGGGGCCACCTTTTTCCTTATGGGCTTGAAGTGGTTGATCGAAGAATACCTCATCTTCCCGAGGTATAACCCCGTAGAAAGTATCTTGGATCACATCATCCATAGGGATCCTTCTGTCAGCACCCGCTTTCTCCTTCTTATGCTTGATCATCTTTCTCAACTCTTCTTCTTCTAGCTCCTCTGCTAGCTGTTCCCAATCATCAACCTCCCAATGAGTAGTCTCTCTCCAGAAATCCACTTCATCCCAACTACCCATCAGGGTTTCCTATTCTACAGGGTTAAAGTCTTCCTGATGCAGCTCTTTGAAATCATCGTTCATTGCTGGGAATCTCCATGTTTCTTGTTCATTGACAGGCTCAGTGTGAGCAAGTTGTGAAGACGACTCGTCAGTGACTACGGCCTGTAATGAAACAGAAGATGGTCCACAGTCAGCTTGATCTTTAATGTTTATAGCTTCGAAAACACCTATCTCTGTTAGCTCTACCGCTTCTTCAGAGTTGGCATCTTCTTCGTCCTCATAAATTGCTTCAACGAACGAGATTTCTTCAATCAAGGTTTCCTCGGGACTATTCCCTCGTGTGAAGGTAACGGATGTATCATTGACTCTAAGCGTAATCTGACCCTTACAGAAATCGATGAGGGCGGCAGAGGTGTCCAAAAAGGTCCGGCCTAGAATTAGGGGCATCTCTTTGTCAGGTGGATAGTCTAAGATAACCCAGTCAGTAGGGAAAACCAAATGTTCAACACGGAGAAGAACATTAGCAACACAACCGGTAGCTGAGCGGCTAGATCGGTCTACCATCTGAAGAGAAATAGGGCGTTCCCGCATTCTTTTATCTAAACCGAGCTTTTTGCAGACGTTCAATGGCATCACATTTATGGAGGCCCCTGAGTCGCATAAGATGTTTTGGAACATATGGCCTTCAATCTCACAAGAGATTGAAGGTCTCCGGGGTCACCTCGCTTAGTAGCAACTTTTTGTGAAACCATAGAGCAATCTTCTCTTAAAACTTCTTCTCGCCATCCCTTGAAGCTTCTTCTTGCTTCCACAAACTTCCTTAAGATACTTAGAGCACTTCGGCATTTCAGTCAATACCTCAGCTAGGGGTATACTCACTTTGGTATCTCTAAGCATCCTCCTCACACCGTCATATTGTTTGTCATGATTGAGGGTATTCTGTTTCTTCTTCGGTGGATAAGGAAGGGCTTTATCATTGTTCATGGCTTGATTTTTTATGGCTTCGTCTTCCTTATCCTTCCATCTGACAAACTTTTCCTCCCTCTTCTTTGTCAGGGGTACAGCCACCTGACTTTTCCTCATTTCTCTATCAGAATCATTTTCATCACCCGAAGAATCATCATTAAGCTCCTTCTCACTGTTTCTTTCTTCGGTATTTAATTTCTGATTGCCCCCTCCTGAACTTATGGCGTCAGGAGGGGCTACTCGTTTCCCGACATCTTTACGGGTCCCGCCTGCTTACCACTTCTTAAAGTGACCTCATTCAGCTCTTCGTTCCCATAATCCCATTGAGGTGTGATGGCAGTGCAAACATTGATATCTGCTTTAGGATTTCTTTCGGTATAACTTGGAAGTTTACCATGGGGTCTGTTTGCTTGTTGGTCTGCCATCTGACCAACCTGTCTCTCTATTGTCTTGACACTAGTAGCCAGGGTCTTCACCATGTCTACTAGCTCATCAAACTTATGTTGGGGGACACAAGAGGTGGTTTGGTTATGATGTTGGTTTTGATTCCAACCACCTTGAGGTCTTTGGGAGTTAGGATTGTGAGATTGATTAACCATCCCAGGAGGTGGTCTTTGATAACTTGAGTTGAAAGAAGGTTTTGAATTGGATGGGCCAAGTGGTGCATTGGCTTGATAAAATTGGGACGTTGAAATCCGGAATGATTCTGGTCCTGATTGAAGTTTCTGAAGGTTTGGTTATGATTCTCCATTAAATTCACTTCCTCATTCATCTCATTTCCCGTCTGCATTCCAGGTAGTTTACATCTGATGGTCCTCTTTGCTACTGCATTTGTAAATCGGCTAGCTGCTTGCTCATCACTTCTATTTGAGCAACTAGCATCTTGGTCTCAGAATTGCTCGCAGCAGATTCCTTCTTATTCCCACTAACATTGGCCTTCTTTGGAGTTGACCACATGTTATTCTTTGCTATAGTTTCAGCTACCCTGTAAGCAGCATCATCACCTCCCCTTAGGAAGGATCCATGAGCAGTTGAATCAAGGAAGTCTATATTTGGTTGAGAGACACCTCTGTATAATAACTCTAGTAGCTCATGTCTACTTGTATCCATGGTTGGGGCACTTCCTCATCAATGATTTAGTCTCTCCCATGCTTTCCCCACACTCTCACCATCAAGTTGTTCAAATGTGGCTATCTCCCTTTTCATGTCCATGATTGTCCCGAGTGAGACAAACTTCGAGCAAAGGCTCTTTTGACATCATTCCGGGTATGGAGAGAATGATGGGCTAAAGATTTGAACCAACGGTTTGCTTCACCCTTTAGAGCAAACGGGAAGAGTTTTAACTTGACAATCTCAGAATCAACACCAGGATAGTGGCCTGCTTCGCAGATTTGAATGAAGGTGGACAAGAAGTCATGAGGATCTTCGTCAGCAGTGCCATGAAAAGAACTATTCTGGACCAGTCCTACCACTCCATTTTTCAGATCGAAGTTCACTTGCCCCATGTCTGGAGGGCGAATAGGTCTATGCCCTTCCAGGAAGTCTTGGTCAAGATATGGAGCATAGGGGTCTTAATTTAATTGGTTTAGCTGGTTCTGACGGAACTGTTGAAATTGATTATTTATCCCAGCTTGTTGATTCTGTTGTTGTTGTATTTCGCATCCGTTGAAGGATCGATTCATTTGGGCTTGAGGATCCGGATTTTGAACTTCATTAGCCATAATGTCCGGATTAGTGAAGAGCTTCCTCCCGAGAATAGATCGCTCGGGTTCGAATTAAATGTAAGAGGTCCTTCTTACTCCCTGGTTTGCATAAACCAGAAGAGCAGAACAGGAAGAAATCAACCTTAGGGTTGATGAGAACTAATGTAGAGAAGATTAGAGGGTTTAGAGGTTTAGAAAAAGAGAAGAGAGAAGAAGAGAGATGACAATTTAAGAGATTGAACCGGCGTTCAGTATGAGTGGACGCTGGTTCAGGGGAAATTCTGGAGGTGAACGCTCGTTCAGGTCACTGAACTAGCGTTCAGAAGACAAATTGGGGGCAGACGGGCGTTCAGATTCTGGACGCCCGTTCAGAAAGTTTCTCTTTTTATTTATTTATTTATTTATTTTTTAATTTAGAAAAGATATAGAAATAGAAACAGGAAAAGAAACCTACCTACGAAAAATTTAAAACATGAAAAACACTAAGACGGTGAAAAAACGTGTTGAAATCTTCTAGGGCCAAAATGGAAGGGAAAACAGCAGATTTTGACCTCGAAAACGGTGTTGAACGGCCTATTGCTGTTCACCATGTCGTCGGCGTCGGAACGAGCTTTCCGAATTGGGTTCCTGCGCGCCAAACGGACACTCGAGCCGAAAGTTATGGCCAAAATACTGCCGACACAGAAAACTGCACTACGAAGAATCCGACAACCGTTACCGACTCCCCGGCAACGGCGCCAAAAACTTGTTCGGTAAAAACTAGTTTTAAATTTATAAACCGAAACACGCCAAGTATAAGGTTCGTAGTAAAGGGTGTTAACGGGTCGTCCTAAGGGAATCGAACGTTTATCGGATTAGAGTACAATTATTATATCGATTATGTCACAGATTACTACCTAAAACTAAGGTTTATGCTACTTGTAATCTAAAAACAATGAAAAGTAACTAAAATAACAGGAAATAGAAAAATTCGATGCTGGACGGCCGTTCACTTAAGGTGGACGGGCGTCCGATTACGATCTAAAAACAGAAATATGTAGAAAAAAACAGCAGGTAACAACTAGGGTTTTTAAAATAACTAAACGTAGCAATCACAATTGATACGAACGAATTTGGTTTATCAAGGATTTAAAATAACGGCAAGGCAACGAGAATCCACCAACCAACCAACCAACCCCAACTAGATTGTGAGCTAAAAATACGGTTTTTAGTAATGATCAAATCACGAATTCGATTAAATCTCTTTAATCAATTTCTAGGGTTTCATTTTCTTTCTCAAGCAAAACTAAACTAGCATGCATAACAAGATCATGAGATTGTCTCCAATACTCTACTCAACTAATCATGAACAATCTCTTGAATCACAATTAATTGCATCAATTGAAAAGATCAAAGCTTGAATCAATACTCTCATATAAATTCAATCAAAAAGATAGTTTCATCGATCTCTCGATTCAAATAAAACATAAACAATATAACAATATCCAATTGATGAAAAATCATAAATTTAACTCACTAAGATATAGCTAAAAATCCTCTAGTTGGTGTGGTTGTTGATTGGTTTCCTCCGTTGTCCCACCGCGATATGCTTAGCCAACAATCATGTTGGTGATCATGATTGATGGGATGGAAGAATTCATCTCCTTGTTTGCTCTGGAATATGCGGCTGCTTTGAATGTGATGTGCGGCTGCTCTCTTGTGTTGTGAATGAATCAATTAGGGTTAAAAAGCTGCGCTGTATTTATAGGAAAGGCAGGTCGGTTTGCTGAGGTCGGCGTCCGGACGCCTGTCCAAAAGGGTGGACGCTCGTCCAGTGCGTAGAAACTTTACCGAGTCGGGCCGAGTCTCACCAGACGCCCGTTCTATGCAAAAGTAAATGCCCGTTTAGCCAAAATCGTAAGACTCTGAATCAAAATCCTGCTCCTGGATGCTCGTCCAGTATTTCGAACGTTCGTCCACTGGAAACTTATCTTCTGTGAATTGAGTAAGCGTGCTGGACACACGTCTGATCCTTCAAATGCCCGTCCACTGGACGGATGCAGTGGACGCCAGTTCAGTCCTCAATGTATCTTCATGCCAATCTCAATTTTGTATCTATTTCTTGCCATTAAATCTTCAAGTGGACATCTTTTAAGCTCCTTCTCAGACATGCAAGCATACCTACAAGATGGTAAACACGAGCGAAGTGTAAAATCGTACAAAAACACATAAAAACTACGTAAACAACTCGATTCTTCACTTTTAAACGTTTCAAACTCCATTCTCTCAATTTATCCTTTTAGCAAGTGATTTTCTATAAAAATCACTAAAACACGGAAGATATCGTTACGAAGTAACTCGATATAAACCATGAAATTTGTCGTAAACACAGATCATCATCAGAAATCTCCATCTTTTCTTGATCATCTTTAAGATGGTCATCTTCCTCTGGCTCTTTTTCTTCTTTGTCTGCCTCACTTTCAGTATCACCTTCTTCATCTTCAATCTCTTCTTCATCAGATGAAGTAATACGGTATCCTTCTTCACCATCTTCCAGATATGTAATTTCTTCTTGTTTTTCTTCCTCAGTGGCTGTGTCGTCATTAATCACCAATGGATTATCCGGATTGCTGGCACTGATGACAGAGAAGTCATCTTGTGTCTTCTGAGATCTTGTTCTTCACCCCATTCCTGATCGGCTGCTTCCAGGCTCTTTTCTTTTTCTTCCGGTAGTGGGTTTAGGTTTTAGGGATGCCTTTATATAGGTGAACTGTTGGTCCTTTGGAAAGGCTATTACTAGTTTAGAGGGGGGGGGGGGTGAATAAACTTGTCACCAAAAACTTTCCCAAAGCTGAAACTTCCCCAGGAACTGAACTCAAACTGAACAAACTAATGCTCAGTTCAGTTTTGTTCCTTTCCTTTAAACTTGCAAGGGAGTTAGCTAATTCAGTTTTGCTAAAGCTAGAACTGAATTAACTTGCAGCGGATAAGATCAAGTCTTTCGTGCGATAAATGTGTCAATAAAGATCTGGACCTCCTATGTATCAGCTTTGTAAGAACTCGGTGTCTAATGATTGCTGAGTAATTGATAACATGATAATGCAATAAATAAAGCAATCATAGCACAAATATAAATGCGTAAAGTAAAAACAACACAGAGTTTGTTTATGGAAGTTCCGGGTGGTGTAATCCCGTACGTCTCCCCTTCTCTTGTGGTGCAGGAGGTATCACTAGAATCTTGAGATAACTGTTACAAAAATCCTAGCACAATGACAGTCCTTCACGACACCCTAGTTTCACTGTCTACACATAATGAAGAAATGTGAGATTGCTCCCTTCATTCTGCACAATGATCCTTCGGAGGTAGAATGACTCCTTCACCAGCTCACCACTAACACAAACACAGTCCGCAAACTGCACCAACAGCTGTGGCAACCAAGTTGCAACCGTATGAGGAAAGGTGGAGTTGCTCTCCTCAAACTATACACAGCCAAACCTTTTTCACAAAGGTTAGGTTTAGAATTAATCGACTGATTAATTCAGTGAGCTGTTTGCTTCTTCGGGATATGGCGTTGCAGCTCCGAGATGCCTTCTTCCCCCTTAATGGGTTACTGAATCTTTCCTTTTAATCTTCAAGGCAATTCTGTTGGCTTCCCCTTTTCTAGATATGAAATCTGATTTTCTAGATCTGGATATTTAGATACATGCTTGTAAAGATTTTTCTGATCCTCCCTTTCAAGTGTTTCCTTCTGTGTATTTATAGGGGAAATGTGATGGTTAGATAATTTTATAGCCGTTACATTTGTTGTTTAGCCAATGTTTATATGTACGACCTTTTGTCGTTTTGTTAGTTCAAATTCAACAAGGCCTTAACTCAGTTTTTTTTTACTCTTCTTCAAAACTGAGTACCTCGTATTCTTGACATCCGACTTTAATTGACTAAGTCAGAGTACACCATTCAGTTTCTTCTTTTATTGGTAACTGATAATCTTTGTCCTTTAGATTATCCAGCTTCACATGATCTATAATTCGGTTTTCAAGTCACCGCAGACTTGCCTGAATCCTGACTTATAGTCATGACTTAATCAGTTTCTAACTGAGTTTACCACCTCAGTTCTTCATTCTTCAATAACTGAGTTTGTGTCCCTCAGTTCTTCATCCACTGAGT
Source organism: Gentiana straminea (assembly GCA_036785695.1). Classification (NCBI taxonomy): domain Eukaryota; kingdom Viridiplantae; phylum Streptophyta; class Magnoliopsida; order Gentianales; family Gentianaceae; genus Gentiana; species Gentiana straminea. The sequence goes on from JAVUPR010000244.1 coordinate 155,282, forward strand.
TTGAACCCTCAGTTCTTCAGTCTTCTAGATAAGCCAACTGAGTCTGTGACCCTCAGCGAACTTATCTTCTTCAGTTTTCTCATAACTGAGTCTGATCCCTCAGTTCTCCATGTGTATGCTCAGTTTGCTTGATGTGACTCAGCTGTCCTACTTGATCCTATCTATTACAATGCTTGTCTGAAGCAACCTATACAAAGTTCAGACTCTAGATAGAACTTATACACATTTCTCTAGACTATTTCTTGCTTCTTCTTTCATTATGCACTATAACAGTTAGTTATGACTTCATCATCATGGGTTGTTAGTGATCTTATTAATTACGTGGCGAATCATCATCAAAACACAAATATTATTTCCAACAATTTCCCCCTTTTTGATGATGTATCATAACCCTCCCTAATAGCAATAATAAAAGAATAATGCAAGAAATTATAACAAATTAGAATAACAGGCTAGAACAGCTGAGTTCATTACAAGATTGAAGCTAAAACAAACTGAGTTACTGGATAGATTACAACTTTTATTTTTCAAAAGACAACATATTTTCACCAAGGAAAATGCTTCTTTTAGTTTCTAGAAGTCTTCTTGCCTTTCCTTATTCACGTGATTCATTAACTCTGGGCTTGATTTCCAGATATTCATTGATCAACCGATTTGCCTCTTCGTTGTCTTGGTTCTTGAGCTTTATCAAGATCTCTTTAATTTCCTCATTCATCATCTTCTCTTCTTCTTCTGAAATAAGACTAAGTTCCTTTTCTTTAGTCTTTTCCCTCTCAGTTCTTGTCTCTTTATCTTTCACTGCCTTTAGACTATCTTTCAATCTGACACAGATTGCAAGCTTCTTCCTGATGTTCAACACAGCTTTAACTGAGGCTTCTTCATCTTCCTCAGTTCTTGTTTCTGTAAAAGTCTCTTCTGCAATTAACTCCTCGATCAGACTATCAATTTCTTCTCCATTTTGTTGAATGGTCAGTAGATCAGCATCTACTTGTCTGTCTTGTTCTTCAACTAACAGTTTGGCATATATTTCTTCAGCTTTGTCAACTCTTTCAGTTTCATCAGCATCAGCATCAGTTTTAGCAGCATCACCTTCAGCTTTATCAGCATCACCTTCAGCTTTATCTTCCCCCTTGTTTGAAGATAAGCAAAATCTTTCTTCAAATAACTTGCGCAAGGTGATGATGTTGGAGTATTTGTTTTGGCCTAAGTAATGTGTTTTTCCAATAAAGTCATGTAAGTTGTAGAGCTTCTGTTGTAGAGTCTGCATCAGACTTTCGATGATCTCTTTTAATCTTTCCAATTTCTCTTCAGTTTCAGTTTCTTGGCGCTGAGATTTTTCAGTTGCATCAAGGGGAATATCCTTCAGTACAGATTTGCTTGTAGACGCTTCATGAATTTGAGACGAGAAACCGGCTTCATGATGATGAAAGTTATGACTTAATAATTCTTTTTCATATTCAACCGCGTAAAATTCAGCATCTTCCAAAGCTTCTCTTTGCTCTTCAGTATATTCTTCATGCATTGGAAGATCACTTTCTTCAGTTTCATCATGTTCACTTTCTTCAGTTTCATCTTCAACTAGAATAGTGTCTTCTGTTTCAGTTTTCTTTACTTGAAATTTGTTCCACATCCTTATTTGTCTTCTTAATGTTCTTTCATCCAGATTTACAGTTCCACTTGAACTACAGTCTGAAATTTCACTCCATTCTTCTTCAATGATTTTCCTTTTCTTTGCTCCAGTGGACACTGATTTCTGTTTTACTTCTGTCTCTGTGGATTTTGAAATGGAGAAGTGGTTTAGTATACTTTGAACTAGATACGTAACCCCTTTTTCAATAAGAATTTTTCTCCAACAGCCTTCATTTCTTGTGCTTTTGCTTTTTCGTCTGAGATTTGTTTGATCAATTGCTTGAGAACGAACTTGTTCCAATCCAGTCTTTCTTCAAACCATATAGCATAGATCAGCTTCATCTTTTCTGTAGAAAGTGTGTAGAGATTCCAAGTGTGACCAATAACGTTTCTGGTCAGAAGAATTGTCAAGAATGTGAATTCTTGTTTCGGTTGATAAATGGATCCAATGAAATTCTTCTCATTTTTGTTGAGTGCTGTGACATTCCAAAGTTTGCCTTTTTCTTCATTTCCAAAAGTGAGAGATGAAGATCCTCCAATTATGTCTAAACCAAGGACTAGGGAAAGCAAATGTTCATCAACAGTAAAGCTTTTATCTTGAACTACTGTCCTAAAACTCTTTCCATCATTGGTGATTACGGCATTTCTGTAGAAATCTTTAATGTCGTCTGGGTATAGAGTATTGACCTTCATATCAATCAAATTCTCAAGTCCTCGAATCTTTTTGATTTTGTTTGCAATTTGAGTTGATAGGGTGGAGTTTGAAATTTTTTGACAGAAATCGTCTAGACTTGTGGTGATTCCTTCATCAATGTTGTACCGTTCCATCGATTTCTGAATTGGAACTCTTGATAGAACTTTGAATGTTTTGAAATTGATTGAGCAGGATTTCATCAAGATTGCATTTGTTAGTCTTTCAATCGTTTTCAAATAAGAGTCGTGTCACAATCAATGAGATTTGTAGGGATGTACATCTACTTTTTCTCCTTGATTGACACGTGGGTTTAAGTGATTTGTCATGTCAGCTCAAGCGCCAGATGGTAGCTGGAAAGTTTTCTGCTTTTGACCAATTTGCCCTTCATCAGCTTTTGCCTTTTCAGCTTTGTTGCTATGATACAATTATTCTCAGGATTCAGCAATGTGAGAACTGACTCAGCCTGCAAAACAGTTTTAAGTTTTCTTTTGTTCCCATATCTTTTTGGGTCCAGCTGGATTAGTTACTGAAGTATAACTTTCAGTTTCTTCGATGAGAGAATTAAGCTTTCTCAACTCTTTTCTAGATAGACCATTACGCTCAACCTTAGTTGATTTCACAAGGATTCTTTTAGATTTTTCATCTTTAATTTCTTTATGTAATCCACTAGGTCTTCCAGTATCTCGATGTCCAGAGTTTACACTCCTTGAAATCTTGAGACTGGGTAGGGGTGGGAAATCATCATTGCTTTTGTCAAATTTACTAGACATTAATCTTTCAGCAAGATTTGACATCTCAGTTTCAAGAAACTCATTCCAATCTTTTGCTTTGCCAAGTTCTATGTCTTTTAGTTTCAACTCTAATGTAAGTTTTTCGGTTAACTTGACAAGCTCAGAGTTTCTCTGACTGAGTTCAGCGAATGATAACTGAGTTGAAGAATGTACCTTTCTTGATGGTTTGTTACAGTTTTAAGATTTGAATGTACATTCTTTTGTTGCTCTAATGAATCTTCTATATCAACAGTTACTTGCAACAACTTCTTTTTTTCTTCTTCTAAGAGATCTCTTAGTGATGGAACTCCTCTGGATTCGTCAACATATACATTGAGATTGCTATCCACATCATCACTGAGTTGAGGTTCTGGACTTGTATGAGAATTTGTAGCATTAAACCTCTCAAATAATTGATCCCGAAAATCGAGATACATTTTGCAAACGAGTTAGTCGGGGGTGAGTAAGCCAACTACTAATTTACGGATGTAGCCATAAGTGCTCTTTCAACTGATACAGTGAGGGGTTTCCAACAACTAGTTTGTAAGAAATCTTTGGATCACTTCCAGTAGGAAGAAATGCTCCGATTCCAAGTGTTGGTCCCTTGGAAAGGCTAACACAAGTTTAGAGGGGGGGGGGGGTGAATAAATTTGTCATCAAAAACTTTCCCAAAGCTGAAAGTTCCCCAGGAACTGAACTCCAACTGAACAAACTGATGCTCAGTTCGGTTTTGTTCCTTTCCTTTAAACTTGCAAGGGAGTTGGCTAATTCAGTTTTGCTAATGCTAGAACTGAATTAACTTGCAGCGGATAATATCAAGCCTTTCATGCGATAAATGTGTCAATAAAGATCTGGACCTCCTATGTATCAGTTTTGTAAGAACTCAGTGTCTAATGATTGCTGAGTAATTGATAACATGATAATGCAATAAATAAAGCAACCATAGCACAAATATAAATGCGTAAAGTAAAAACAACACAGAGTTTGTTTATGGAAGTTCCGGGTGGTGTAATCCCGTATGTCTGCCCTTCTCCTGTGGTGTAGGAGGTATCACTAGAATCTTGAGATAACTGTTACAAAAATCCTAGCACAATGACAGTCCTTCACGACACCCTAGTTTCACTGTCTACATATAATGAAGAAAGGTGAGATTGCTCCATTCATTCTGCACACTAATCCTTCGGAGGTAGAATGACTCCTACACTAGCTCACCACTAACACAAACACAGTCCGCAAACTGCACCAACAGCTGTGGCAACCAAGTTGCAACCGTATGAGGAAAGGTGGAGTTGCTCTCCTCAAACTATACACAGCCAACCCTTTTTCACAAAGGTTAGGTTTAGAATTAATCAACTGATTAATTCAGTGAGCTGTTTGCTTCTTCTGGATATGGCGTTGCAGCTCCGAGATGCCTTCTTCCCCCTTAATGGGTTATTGAATATTTCCTTTTAATCTTCAAGGCAATTCTGTTGGCTTCCCCTTTTCTAGATATGAAATCTGATTTTCTGGATCTGGATCTTTAGATATATGCTTGTAAAGCTTTATCTGATCCCCTCTTTCAAGTGTTTCCTTTTGTGTATTTATAGGGGCAATGTAACGGTTAGATAATTTTATAGCTGATGATGGTCAAGTTATAAAAATAACTCGATACCTAAATAACCAACTAGCAAGAGAACAAGGTTCAATCGTAGTATAGCTAGATAGAGTCGAGGTCGATCCCACAGAGACTCGGCTTAAACAAGTACAACAATATTAAACTAAAAATAGATTAAAGGGTGGTCTACGACCAACTATAACGTAAAGATAAAGGTTGACACGATAGAAAACACAAAAACTAACAATACGACACAAATACTAAAACACATATTTTTATGGATTAAAAAGATTCAAACAAACGGTATTGATTACGCTAGTAGTAATTACTCCCCCATATATGTATATCTAAGCCGAGACAGAAAAGACATTAAGGTTGATTATATTCTGGCTACGGGAGCCATCCCCTAAACTGGATCTAATTCGTGAACGGATAGAAGATCTTTATGCTTAATTATGAATCCTTCCTTGGACAGGATAGAACATCGTATAACAAGCATGCTATACCAAACTAGGGATGCCGATCTAAAATCGTCACCTCGTCTAGGCAACCACCGTGGACGGGTTGGCACACCTCCTAAACGATCGGCTAACTAATGTCCAAGTAACATGATAATTTTCACAATATATCATATTAATTTACGAGAACGAGGTAACAAATTGGCCAGATCTATTACTTGTTTATATGAAAAACAGAAAGAACGACATAGCCGAAGTCGTTCATAGAAAATTACTAGAATCTTGATGGCTAGATCTAACCATATAGACCGTGGTAGATCTAGACCGGTGACTCTAGAATTTGCTCGTAAAATGCCTTCGTACGGCTTAGATCTACATGAATATGGGTTTGTTAATTAACTACATCACGAAATCAATACACAAACGACTACTCCATAACGAAATAAAATAGATCTACGAAAAAAAACGACATATTTGGATAGACATTACCCTCGTAGACGGAGGGTCCTCCGATCCTTCAATGCAATCTCTAATCGATGAATCCATCGCCTCCGTGATGAAGAAACATAATATAAAATAAGAAGAACTATATTGATAAACTAAGAGTATAGTAATATTGTGTTTCTAGAGTCGTCGTAATGAAATTCGTGGCTGCTCCTTTATACAGAGGCTTAGGCCGACCTAAAGACATATTTGAAAACTCTAAAATGCGTAGAGATAACTCCCAGCCGATCCTTGAGATTTACTGAACACGCCCCCAGCGAATCCCCAGCTCGCTGCCAGCGAGCTCACTGCTTTCTGATCGGCTCACTGGCTTTTCTTGTTCCTTACTCCACGTTTCATGCTGCTTCAGTGTTTATCTTTAATGCAATCCGATTCTGCTCCAATTTATCTTGAGATTTACTTCCTTTGTCGGTAGATATCCTCCGATTCACCGTAATCTATAAAATCAATAATTATCGCACAGTAAATCTTATTTTAATAATAAAAATAGATAAATACCAAATTATATCTTATAAATCACATAGCCTTAAATAAACAATATAAACATGTGATTTAATATAAAATATATATTATTGAGCTCGATTTAAGGACAACGTTGATGACTTTTACGGGTATAATTTGACCGTCATCAACTACCCCCCACTTAGACTTTGATCGTCCCGAACAAAGCATCAATAAGTCATTCCCCAAGACAACATTTTCCGTGGTCAAATCATACTTACGCAAGAAACTCGAGTCAACTCATACCATTCATGCTCATAAGGTATCCATTATTCACTACTTGCTATGAATCGAAGTGATGTGTGCATGTGCATTCAGTTTTATATATTCGTGGAAAGATTAAAGTTTATGCTAACTTCGCAGTCTTAACCTACCAACATCAGCATTCCCACTTCTTAAGCCTCGCAATGGGTAAAGACATGGTGCAATAAGCAAGAGCGTGATCCATAAGGTTTTTGGACTCGGAGACCGAGAAATACTCAAAGCCTCTTAAAAAGTTGAATTTCTTCGCATTTTCATAATTTCAAGTATTAACACCTCTCAAGAAAGAAACTTGCTTTAAAAGTAAAGTATGCATTGCAAGAATCCTCCTCTCACAGATTAGTCAATTGCATTGAATATTACCACAAGCGCGGGGCTACTTTGGTAATGTTACTACAAGCCCAATGTTTAACGCATTGTTAAAACACAGATAATTCTCAAGCTTATTACTCCGCTTTGATGGCTAGAAGTTAAGAATACATTAGCAGATAAATATCGACACTAAGTTTGCATAACCAATCATCTACGCAATGTACACATAATTTGTCTAGTTATTATAATTCGTGCGGTAAACGTCGATCCACAGATTGAGTAATTGAATAATAAATAACTACTTGCAATGGTTAGCATGAATATACTTAAATTTACATTCACATAAGTATAAAATAATCACGTACTCATGCAACTTGGTTCCTTTCCTATCAATTCCATGTTTAAGAACTCACAATTCTAAGGGTACGAGATACTTAATTTGGCATTTGTTCAAATTTTTCATTTTTTTACCGTTTCATTCAATTTTCAATTAGAACACATCATAGCTAAGTCTCCTACACCCCACTTAAACTTGGCATTGTCCCCAATGACAAAGAAAAAGGAGAATTTAAGAAAAAGACTTAGCTCTGGAAACGGCTCTCAAGTAGATGCAAAATATAGTAGTAGTCCAAGCACGTCGTGGAGAAGCAAACGAAAACCTGTTTAAGCAAACCAAACAGAAACTCCACGAAACCGTTAATAACATGCCAATGGAAGTTATAAAATAACGTGGCAGTAATTAGATATAGAATATCCAAAAACAAATTAAGCCACTTTATTTCATACGACCAATGACAAGGAAAACCAAAGAGTTAAAACTACAAAACTCACATGGCGGCTATCAAGGAAAAAACCTCGTTTATTCCGAACTGAGACTCGGAACATGGTGAGATGAAAAAAACCTTAACAGCCTAATGCTACTTTATTAAAAGCAAAAACAAAAACAAATCTAAAATATAGTTTTAAGAAATAGTTCTATGGTTATAGTCGTTAGCTCGACTGTACTCATGGTCTAGTTGTAACTAGGATTTCCTAGAGTAAGTACTTCTTCCTCTCTATCAAAATGATTCCCGAGGTAATGCTTTAATCGGTGACCATTGACCATAAATTTTTTTCGATCATCCAGGTGACTTACCTCTGCTGCTCCGGAAGGAAATACTTTACTCACTTTATAAGGATCAAACCATCTTGATTTTAACTTTCCCGGGAAAAGTTTCAAGCGCGAATTGTAAACAAGAACCATATCACCCACCTTAAAGGTGCGGTCAAGGATCTTTTTATCATGAAATCTCTTAGTGCGCTCTTTATAGATCCGAGCATTCTCGTAAGATTCAATGCGAAACTCTTCTAGGCGAGTTAATTCCAACAATCTCTTGTCTCCGGCTAAACTTTCATCTAAATTCAACATACGAGTAGCCCATAAGGCACGGTGCTCAAGTTCAACTGGTAGATGACACGCTTTCCTAAAAACAATCTGGTACGGGGACATACCTATGGAAGTCTTATACGCAGTCCGATAAGCCCATAAAGCGTCATCTAACTTCAACGACGAATCTTTTCTTGTTGGGTTCATAGTTTTTTCCAGGATGCGCTTAATCTCTCGGTTCGTGACCTCAACTTGACCACTTGTTTGAGGATGATAAGCGGTAGCTAACTTATGTCTCACCCCGTACTTGGCCATTAACTTCTCAAACGGCTTATTACATAAATGGCTCCCATTATCACTAATGATGGCACGAGGGATTCCAAACCGCGTGAAGATATTTTTCTTTAAAAACCGCAGTACAACCTTTGCATTATTGGTAGGTGAAGCAATAGCCTCAACCCATTTAGACACATAGTCGACTGCCACCAAAATATAGCGGTTTGAAACAGACGAAGTGAAAGGTCCCATAAAATCAATTCCCCATACATCAAAGAGTTCTGGTTCTAGGATACTCCTCAATGGCATTTCATGTCTCCTCGAGATATTTCCCGTCATTTGGCATGAATGACAGGATCTAGCATATTCGTGCGCAGTTTTGTAAAGATTGGGCCAGTAAAAACCACATTGGAGAACTTTAGCAGCAGTCTTGTCCCCTCCATAGTGTCCTCCTGCTTCATAATTATGGCAATGTTTAAGTATATCAAGGAATTCACTCTCATGAACACATCTTCTAAAGATGTTGTCTGAGCAACGCTTAAAAATATAGGGTTCATCCCAATAATAATGTTTAAGGTCCGCAAAGAACTTCTTCTTTTGCTGCTGGTTCAAGTCTGGTGGCAAATATCTCCCGGATAAATAATTCACATAATCTTTAAACCATGGTTGTTGCTTCTCAGCCTTAACAACCTCACTTCACGAAGATATTTCGGCGCAATCACTATTCCCTAAAATGGTAGACATGGAGGATAATTGCTCGTCGGGGGGCTTTTCTAAGCATGGTGTGAATGCCTCCTCGGGCTTTTTCTCATCATCCCTAACATCTTCTATATTTTCCTTGTTCTTTGGGATTGTTGGAGTAAGCTCCTTTTCACTTCTAATCATTATCGCATTCACATCCCTAGGGTTCCTATCAGTTTTGCTCGGAAAACCCCCAGGAGGTCTAGTTGACAGTTGTTCAGCTAATTGTCCTATTTGATGAGAGAGATTCAGGACTAAGGCTTCTTGGTTGGTGACTTTGGCATCATTCTCTTGACAGTATTGGTGAAAGTTTGTAGCCAAGTCAGTAATGGATTCTGCTAATTGATTCACAGTGTCGGACATTGTGCTACTCATCTTTTCAAGTGCAACTTCCCAACCATAAGTTTGAGCTTGCTGAGGTACATAAGTGTTGTGTGGTTTTACCCCTTCATTCGGATCACTCCATCGGAATTCAGGTTTGTCATGATTTGGTTTGTAACCGTCATAGTGATTACCCTGTCTCCCAATGTAATTGGCTTCTTTAGTACCCGTATTCTCTAATGGCCTAGTCGTTTCCGTCCCTTTTTCAGTCTCTACTCGTTGAATCCTCTCATGCATACCATCCACCTTATCATTTATGAGCAATAGAGTATGCAAGATCTTATGCGATACATCCTCCTCAAATAAATTATCGGCCATCTTCACAGTTGTTATTTCACCCCCTCCCCATTGGCTGTTCATTGCTATTTGCTCCATCTTTCCTCGTGCCTCCTCAGAAGATAAAAGAACAAACACTCCATTGCCGGCGGCATCTACTCTTATCTTCTCCGTATCTCTCAATCCATGGTAAAAGGTTTGCATTAAAAGCCATAGAGGGATATCATGATGAGGGCACTTCCTCATGGACTCCTTAAAACATTCCCAAGCTTGATCAAAACTCTCCCCAGGTTGCTGCTTGAACCCCAAGATATCTTGGCGTAACTTAAAGGTCTTTCCTATAGGGAAGTACTTATTCATGAACTTTTGTAGCAGATCCTCCCAGGTCGTGATTGATCTAGCCTCTAAAGAGAAAATCCATTGCTTAGCTTTATCTTTCAAAGTGAAAGGGAAAAGTCTCAGCATAATGTTATCCTCAGGAACCAGTTCTGGCTTCACGGTACTAACGATCTCTAAGAAATTCATCACGTGAATGCCAGCATCTTCATTCAGGATACCATGAAAAGTGGAATAGTTTGTCACCATTTGAATGACATTAGGTTTCGGGTGATATACTTCAGCAGCATTTTTAGGCACTACGATAGCAGGAATGAATTGTTCAATGGTAGGCATTGCATAGCTTTGCAAAGTACACCTTTCCCATGCAGCCACATCTTGGTTAACAAAATTCGCATTATTAAAATTATTTCCATTTACCTGGTTGGCTTCATTATGTAATCCTTCCTTCCATGTCTGAGTCAGATTGATCGGAATGTTGTGTTCCTTCAGATTTTTCCTCGCCTTGCGCTTCGTTTGGATCCTTAGAAATCCGGGCAGCTCGTTCTTATTATTTTTTTTTATTTGCAAGACAAAAACAACAATAAACAATTAAAATACGCCAAGGCTACAGCCTTTGGCGGGACTCTAAAATAAACAAAAATAAAACTGACTCTATATGAAACAGAATAATTAAACAATTAAAAACCTTAAATGCTAGGCCTTTAACTAGACTCACTAATTAACGAAACAAAAACAGACTCTAAAAATATAAAAATTACAGAAACACGAAGCAAACACTGTATAGAACAGAACGAAGAAGAAACTGCCCAGAAAAACTATCTTGCTCCCAGCGAACAGGCAGCTCGCTGCCAGCGAGCCCAATGGGTTCTGAGAAACTGCCCTGATTTGTTCTACAACTCTTACACATTATTTCTATGTTGTAAAAACTAATTAAACAAACTTTATTCACAATATTTACGAATCTACTTTTAATAAAATAAGCTATACTCAATTTAATGACACGAGTCCCCGGCAACGGCGCCAAAAACTTGATGATGGTCAAGTTATAAAAAAAAATCGATACCTAAATAACCAACTAGCAAGAGAACTAGGTTCAATCGTAGTATAGCTAGATAGAGTCGAGGTCGATCCCACAGAGACACGGCTTAAACAAGTACAACGTTATTAAACTAAAAATAGATTAAAGGGTGGTCTACGACCAACTATAACGTAAAGATAAAGGTTGACACGATAGAAAACACAAAAACTAACAATACGACACAAATACTAAAACACTTATTTTTATGGGTTAAAAAGATTCAAACAAACGGTATTGATTACGCTAGTAGTAATTACTCTCCCATATATGTATATCTAAGCCGAGACAGAAAAGACATTAAGGTTGATTATATTCTGGCTACGGGATCCATCCCCTAAACTGGATCTAATTTGTGAACGGATAGAAGATCTTTATGCTTAATTACGAATCCTTCCTTGGACAGGATAGAACATCGTATAACAAGCATGCTATACCAAACTAGGGATGCCGATCTAAAATCGTCACCTCGTCTTGGCAACCACCATGGACGGGTTGGCACACCTCCTAAACGATCGGCTAACTAATGTCCTAGTATGATAATTTTCATAATATATCATATTAATTTACGAGAACGAGGTAACAAATTGGCCAGATCTATTACATGTTTATATGAAAAACAAAAAGCACAACGTAGCCGAAGTCGTTCACAGAAAATTACTAGAATCTTGATGGCTAGATCTAACCATATAGACCGTGGTAGATCTAGACCGGTGACTCTAGAATTTGCTCGTAAAACGCCTTCGTACGGCTTAGATCTACATGAATATGGGTTTGTTAATTAACCACATCACGAAATCAATACACAAACGACTACTCCATAACGAAATAAAATAGATCTACGAATAAAAATGACATATTTGGATAGACATTACCCTCATAGACGGAGGGTCCTCTGATCCTTCAATGCAATCTCTAATCGATGAATCCATCGCCTCCGTGATGAAGAAACATAATATAAAATAAGAAGACTATATTGATAAACTAAAAGTATTGTAATATTGTGTTTCTAGAGTCGTCGTAATGAAATTCGGGGCTGCTCCTTTATATAGAGGCTTAGGCCGACCTAAAGATATATTTGAAAACCCTAAAACGCGTAGAGATAACTCCCAGCCAATCCTCGAGATTTACTGAACTTGCCCCCAGCGAATCCCCTGCTCGCTGCCAGCGAGCTCCCTGCTTTCTGATTGGCTCGCTGGCTTTTCTTGTTCCTTACTCCACGTTTCGTGCTGCTTCGGTATTTATCTTTAATTCAATCCGATTCCGCTCCGATTTATCTTGATATTTACTTCCTTTGTCGGTAGATATCCTCCGATTCACCGTAATCTATAAAATCAATAATTATCGCACAGTAAATCATATTTTAATAATAAAAATGGATAAATACCAAATTATATCTTATAAATCACATAACCTTAAATAAACAATATAAACATGTGATTTAATATAAAATATATATTATTGAGCTCGATTTAAGGACAACGTTGATGAATTTTATGGGTATAATTTGACCGTCATCAATAGCCGTTACATTTGTTGTTTAGCCAACGTTTATATGTACGACCTTTTGTCGTTTTGTTAGTTCAAATTCAACAAGGCCTTAACTCAGTTTTTTTACTCTTCTTCAAAACTGAGTACCTTGTATTCTTGACATCCGACTTTAATTGACTAAGTCAGAGTACACCATTCAGTTTCTTCTTTTCTTGGTAACTGATAATCTTTGTCCTTAAGATTATTCAGCTTCACATGAACTATAATTCAGTTTCCAGGTCACCGCAGACTTGCCTGAATCCTGACTTATAGTCATGACTTAATCAGTTTCTAACTGAGTTTGCCACCTCAGTTCTTCATTCTTCAATAACTGAGTTTGTGTCCCTCAGTTCTTCATCAACTAAGTTTGAACCCTCAGTTCTTCAGTCTTATAGATAAACCAACTGAGTCTGTGACCCTCAGCGAACTTATCTTCTTCAGTTTTCTCATAACTGAGTCTGATCCCACAGTTCTCCATCTGTATGCTCAGTTTGCTTGCTGTGACTCAGCTATCCTCCTAGCTCCTATCTATTACAATGCTTGTCTGAAGCAACCTATATAAAGTTCAGACTCTAGATAGAACTTATACACATTTCTCTAGACTATTTCTTGCTTCTTCTTTCATTATGCACTATAACAGTTAGTTATGACTTCATCATCATGGGTTGTTAGTGATCTTACTAATTACATGACGAATCATCATCAAAACACAAATATTATTTCCAACCTGAACATTACCTTGGCCTTGTGGGGTGGATGCAGATTGGTGGGTTTCACTTCAAATTATCAAACAAGTGTAGAAGAGGGAACCCATATGATTTCCTCTCCCAGAAATCACCTTTCTTCTGCAAACCCTTGCTTGGTGCCGTAATTGCCAGATCAATTTCCTTCTGAATATGGTCTTTCAGCCTGTTGAATACAAATGTTGACCAGTCAAAGGGAATACCTTGATAGATAATCGCCATTAACTTGACCCGTAACTCTGTCAAGTTTTCCATTGACCCTTTTCTGCCTTCAATGTTTTTGGTGATAACAGGTGCAAACTCAGCAAATGGAAGTTTGAGTGCTGATCTGGGGAGGTTGTAGGTTTGCTGTTCTTTTTGGGATTCTTGGCTATTTCAGCCCAGAATTTGTTGATGTCAACCTTTACAAACTTCATATTAGCCGGACCAATTCTGGGTAGATGTAGGAATCTATTGAGGAGACCAGGTGTGATGACCACTTCCTTGCCAAATATCGAACTCTTTATGCAATCGGGATCACTCTTCTTTGTGCTGGGCACAAACTTTGCATTTTTCCAAAATGCAATCAGGTTCTCATAGCATATCCCATAGATTGAGGGGTTTAGAAAAGTCATTAACCCTAGATTCGTACATCCATCAACCAATTATTGAGCTTGTACTTCATTATCACAGAAGGAGAGGTAATGCTTAGGTCTAAAAAATGATCCCGTGATGATCGATTTTTCGTAAATTGTTTTGTTGCTGAGGTGTGGAAGACGATTCCGTTCTTTGATGTGTTTGAGGTTGAAGAGAAAGCTTCGAATTTTCAGAAAGAAATAGGGTTTATGATATGCAAACAGGCGTAAAGATTTCTGGAAAGCCTCTAAGTGTGGTTTATATAAGATGATTTTTTGTAGTGTGAACTGTTAGTAATACCATCCGCAACGGAAGCGATTTAAGGATCTAGATCTATAAATACACGTAATAAAATAACTAGATCTACATCTACAAGGGGGTTGTAGATCATACCTCTTGGATCTCAAAATCCAAGTAGAAGAACCGCAATAGGAAGAACAAAAGATGGTGTGAAGAGCACCACGATCTTCCGCACGTGTGATCCAAGCAACTCCCGGTGGAAGGAAATCCTCGTCTCGAATCCTCCTGATATGCTACCTGGAAAACCTCTAAGATTTTCCCTTGCTCCCCTTGGCCGAAAATTATCTCTCTCTAAATTATAGGGAGAGTCGAAATTTCTAGTGTGTTTTAGGCTTGGGAGAACTCTCTTTATATAGGAGAGTAATCATTGTCCTCCAAGGATTTTATTTTACAAATAAATAAATCCAATAAATAAAAGATAATTCCAAAATATTCTAGAACAAATCTAGAATAATCTTCATCTTTATTTCTTACCATAAATATTTATCCAATGAATATTTTATGCACATGTCTTATTAATCCACAGGAAAACAATTTCTTGTTTCCTAAAACATGCCTTGGCAGAAAAAATGCTTATTGACCTAGTCAATATTATTTTCGGCCATAACACTAATTTTGCCAAGATTATGAAAAATGTCTTTTTCACATATTTAATTATTTAGCCCAACTAATTTAATAGTCTACTAAACAATTAATTCACATATCGTTTTAATTAAATTCTAATAAGAACTAAATTAATATTATTAGGATTCGACGTCCGAGAATAGCTAGGCTATATTGGAGGCACGTCGGGGACCATGGACTAATAATCAGCGGCTCCGATAAATCAAATAAATAATTATCTTACGAATAGAATAATTATATTCGATAAATCAATCACAGGAATATGCCACTATAATCCCGTGATTGCACTCCTCCGATTATAAGATTATATTTATCTCCTCACGAGAATGATAATAAGCCTCCATTGATATAATCATTACATATGGATTAATCCTCCATAGACTGTTCATTCTAAGTCGGGAAGTTACCGTTAACCCTTTTTTGAATCTCTTATCCTTATTTACCATTAACCCCTTAGTGATCAATTAATTCATACAACTCACTGGTAGCTAATCAGTGTAATATGAACTCGTACGATCGATCAGTTTCTAGGATTGACAAATAAGGGAACTGTCTATCTACTTCTATAAATGGAATGAATGGATTCCGTATCTGTGATAACACAGACTACTCACTCAACCCAATACAATGCCAAGATGGGGTAATTCAGATCACAGACTCAGTGTAATCCTTAACCGTCAAGTCAAACCTCATACGATTCAAGCGGTTGATTGCGATCACCTCAGGATTAAGATATATCCATAAATATGATCATCGATTGATTCGATAAGACTTCTCGATTACGGAATTATATCATGAACTCTAATCAAATCGGTCCAGCCCTATATGATATATCTATCATATATAAATGCCCCACTAGGTTCTCTTAACCGAAAGTCCGGATAAGACAATCACACCTATTGTGTTATGGGCGCATTAATAGCACGTTAAAGGAGAGACCCGATACTCTCGATTAACTTCACTACGGGCTAATTGTATTTTAAGTACATCTTCACTAACTTAATCCTCCCGTGTATATCTCATACACTGAGTTAAGTGATTACATAAACAATATACTTTAGGGTTTTCTGTAGTGTAAATACTATTGTCACATTGGTGAATATGAGAATAATAAATATGAATAATAATATCATTTCATTTATTAAATAAAACAATTACAAAATTGTCTTTCGGGCATCACACCTAACAATCTCCCACTTGCATGAAAGCATGTGATTAATTGTTTTAGAGCACACCCTATTATTTAAAATACAGCAAACTATCACTCATACTTGCTCTAAAGCAATGGAGACCCATCCCGTATTCTAGTACCCATTAAGCATATCATAACCATTGTAGATGACAAAGTACACTCCGAGTGTGCCGTCGTAGGATAGGTCAGTGACTCGGGGAGTACCTATATCTAAATATCATGGGTCTTAATGATTAGTCAGGTTGTCGGCTCGAGACGATCCGTAGAATCGAAACATTACCGGTCCATCTAATCATGTGGTACTTTCCCAATATACTTTTGACCTCTAGTGATTTTGAAAAACCTTATAAGCTACCCCTTCATCGTTTGCACAATGATGTGGTATCGGCTTCCAAATCTAGAATCACTCCCAGATATGAAAAGGAAATCCTTAAGCTATATCGCCTTTCTAGCCACTACAAAAGCCTACAAAAGCTGCTAATCACCCAACTAGTTAAAGTCAAGTTGGCATTGCCGGATTCCTCCAGGCAATAGCTTCAACACAAGAGTAAACGCTGAGCCCGAGATCGACTTAACGATCATCCGCAATCTGACTTAAAATCAAAATCAGTGTATCACACATATCCAAGTTCACACATGAATATGTCCGTATATTATTCCTCGTTCTCTCAAAATACTAAAGGACATACTAAACTTGCTTTGTTAACTGCCGAATCTAAGATTCGATCAAAGTTGACATTCAATAACCCGACCATCTCTTACTAGAAAGAGAATCTATCCCATTTCTCTTGATCCGAAGATTTAGAGAGTCATTCCTGAGGCATAGGGTCGAACTTCCTCGTTGAATGTTCAATACACAGATGCATCATCTTAACCAATAAGATGGATGGGAAACCAGTGACTGATTCTAATGAATTCGACCGAGTCAAACTCTTTAGGATGTTGTCCAAATATCTATTGCAGAGAATTGTGGCATTGTCAGATTCTGACTTCAGATAACACACCCATGTTGATTCCAACTGGTGCAATGTTATCCTTCACAAACACTAATATATGTATATATTCACTACCGTACTAAAATTGATATCCGGTCTACAAAAGACTTATCAATATTCTGGTCAAATCCACATATTGTAGAAATATATGACTTCCAGTGACCGAGAGGTTTGCTTTTTATCCACAAAGGACATAAGCCTTGACAGTCATCCTGTCATAAGTTCATAAGGCAATACCCTTCTATTTCGAATGAATCCAGACTCCGTTTGTTTGGCAAGAAAGTCTCAGGGAATCACCCCTATTTTCTGATTTTGAACGAAATCATGAAATACTAAGTGGTAAGAGAGTCCAAGGTCTGATTAACTCTCTACTTCTTAGGGAATTACCCCTAGACCACTCAAGCTTTGCTCTGAAAGATAAACTTTCCTATTCATTCTACTCTTTTCCGTGTAGATCCAATTACTCCCCTTTGGGCCGAGACGCTCGGTGGTTCTACAAGAGTATGAACAGAAGCGAAGTACCGAACTCCATTCACAGGGTTATGGCTATTAAACCAACCTCTATTATCAGAATCCTATACTACTCACAAAAGAGCTATGGGTCATCAAACGATCCTCAGACTACAAAGTCCGCAGAACCCGTAATGGGTAATGGATAAACCATACTCCCAATACTTACTGGGTGGATCGAAATTCTGATCTAGTTTAGTAGTGTTTTAGTGTTATCACCAACAACCGATGTTGGATGTGGTCTGATTTTAATCAGTTAGTAACTACCTTGAGTAAACGTACTTCGAGGTTCAAGGTTTTGCTGTTCATGGACTCTATCAGAAAGGATGCAACAGGATAACTGTCCCTTCCCGATTTCAAGAATCCTGTATCTAACCTTTATACACAATAGGTTAAAAGATATATCACGAATGGTCATTGACCGAACGTATGCTCGAAATTCCCAGTCTTACCTTCAAGCACCGCGTGCTAAATGCTTATATTTACGGAAGTGGGGTGACCCGAATCCACACCTTATCCATAAATTCCAAAGCATATTCTAGGTAGACTTCTCAGTCTTACATTTCAATGTAGACCGTTATTTCGCTTCCAATATCTATATTGAGTTAAGCAGTGTATTGTAGCACATCTAAAACTATATAAGGCAATTTAACGGCTTCTCACTTAGTGAGAACATGTCACAATGAGGCGGGCTGAGCATCAGTCTCGAGGACTATGAATGGCCTATTCTGAGTATAGAATACTTTATCTCTGTTGAAAACAGGGAAACCTCAAAATATTTTGGATAAACTTTCCGGAGTGTTTGAATAGTTATCAGACAAGAAGTCACTACTCGGAAGCTCCTACTAGCTTGTATCTTTCATCAGACGCCGAAGGTCGTCATGAACAAGCTATGTTACTTCTTTATAACCATTATCCTTTTCGATTGAAAGGAAACTTAGTCATTGAACCTTTGAGACAATATAACCAGACTGGGAGAAAGGAATCACCCTGAGCCGGTCTTCGGGTCTTGTCTTTTAGGGACTATGCACTAACTATGGAATATGAAGAAGCGTTTATCTAAATATAGAAACCAATTGCTTTTAATAGTTATTAAGATGTGTTTTATATACATATTTCAGCTATTGTAAGTGGTTTTGACTTTATCAAACAAAAGTCCGAGTCTTGGATTCGTACTACAAATGGTATATTCACTTACATACGACAAACAAATTATCGAATAGAAGGTAAATCCTTTCGTTCCAACGAATCTTAAACATAAAATAATTTTTCCGCGATATCCAAGGATTGAATCCGAGATTCATTTCCTTATATCACTCCCACTATTCTAGCTAAAATTAACTGCCCGTTGTTTACTCTTTTAATCGTTAAATGCACTGCTACCTTGTTCTTCCAAAGAACTTAGCTCGAGAAAATCGCCAAGGATTCATAGGTTGGTGATCCAAAATCACTGTCCTTATTCTATGATATTTAGTTAATTAATTATCGGTTCAGCCTTAAAGTTTTCTCAGTTTAGATGACTAACTCTTTTAGACATATTCTCCCATTCTTTTCGTGAATGGAAACAGTCTTGAACCAGCGGTTCGTTTGAGTAGACACTACTCTTGAACCGTGGGATGTCTATTTTGAGTGTTACTCGTCGGGACTTCTCGGATTTTCTAATATACCAGAAAACAACAAATCAAAACATTAAAGCTCCCACTAGTTTATCAGTTCCAAATACCGTCTAACGAGCAATGCTTTATTTTTTATGATTTTCTGATTTTTTTTCGATTAGAAAATCTTTCGCACATAGTTCCAATGTTTCCAGAAAAACAACAAATCATAGAACTCCCACTAGTTCATCGATTCCAAATATCGTCCAACTAGCGACATTTCATGACTTTCCGGTTTTCAATTAGAACGGTTACGTGTGTAGTCAGTTACACTTTTCTAATGTTCTAGAAAAACAACAAATCATAAAGCTCCCACTAGTTCATCGATTCCAAATATCGTCCAACTAGTAACACTTCATGATTTTCCGATTTTTCAATTAGAAAATTACTCGTGTAATCACTACACACTCAAAATTCACTAGAAGAATTTCAAAGTCCGAAATCACCTTTGATCAAACTAAGTTTGTCTTCCGTTTGACACGAATGACACTAGTGACATACCTATATGTCACTCTGGTTTTTATATGGCTTAAGAGAAAATATCTCTTTCGAAAATTAATTGCATTATCGATTAACTAGTTCAACGTCCTAGTTACTTTCCACTTTTTAACGAAGTCAATACTAGTCAATTATTAATTTTTAAGCAATTTAGTAAGGGATATAATGCTGTAAATAAAATGACATACATTAATTCAAGTTAACACTACTATATAAGTTTATTTTAGGAATTGTAAACTAAAATTAAGTCTACTCTACCATTCCAAGGTTTTAACCTCGCATCTTAGTGCCGCCATAGGGTAGGTCAATGAGATGACGGTTAAATCGAGACAATCTCATCAATGAATAACTTGTGAGAATCGAACATCCCACGAGAATCGAACATCCCTTTATTCATTGACTACCTTCCTTTTTTAGCCTAGATATTATCAAGAATACCCTTGATGAGTGTGACCTACTATATCGGATCTCTTAGGTACAACCCGAGTGTGCCGTCGTAGGATAGGTCAGTGACCCGACGAGTACCCGGAAATCCTATCCTTTCGGAGACCAAGCCATGAATGTTGATAGGGGTGAACACCATCCGTAGGTGGATGAAATCAAAGAGCCGCGAGGCGTCACCCTTCTCTCACTTACTTGTATCTATAGTAGAGGCCGTGGGGTTGGCTGTCGCCTCCCTCGCTCCCACTCAATATTTTGGAAGTGGTGGTGGGTTAACTAACCACGTCTTTTTGATTTTAACATAAAAGCACATCAAATCAAGGATTCCGAATGGTGTCGGTAACGTAGGCAAGCCTACCCGTCCTATTCGTTGGAACATATGTGACAGTTGGACGAAATTGGGTCAAGAGAGCCCCATTGAGATAAGAAGGAATCACCCCTCCGCTCGCCGGTGTAGCTTAGTCTTGCCGGACCCCCGTGCATACATCACACTAGGAGGGTTAAGTCGGTCGAGCGAAGCTCAGTTGACCACCCAACCTATAGGCGAACCATTTTTATCCAAGATTTATTGTTCTTTTACCATCATTCAATCTCGTAGACATTACGAATCGAAAACGTGATCTCGTTTGGGCTTTTAAGGCGGTTCACCGAGAACACACACCGAAAAGGCTTAACGATTTGATAACCCGTCCTTGGATCTTTAATTAGTTACTGAATTAATTAATTACCACGTATTAATTAAATTTCAACTAATTACGCGAGTTTGTATACATGCCTATTTTAATTACCAAAATTAAAATTCTACATGTATGCATGGAGTTGATTTATGATATGATGCATGTCATGGCAATTCCGATTTTATATCTATTTTATGATCAAACACATAAAAAAAAATTTGCGGAAAATTTAAACACCGAGATGGATCGTTGGTACCCCCGTATCTAATCTATCCTAGGAAAAAAAAATTACAATCTTGTTGTCTTCATGTCTTCGATCTTCGAACCTTGAACCATGAACCACGAACCCGAAAGGAGAAGGGGCCTTTATTTTATAAAATAAAATAAATAAAAAAAATTTCGAAATTTTTTTTAATAAAAAATCCTGCTGTTTTATTATTCCAGAAAAAAAAAAATTTAAACAGCCGATATAAATATTAAAAAAATGATTTTTAATAAAATCCAAAACCTAACCTAGTTAGGAAAATTATGAACAAAAAATTTTCAGCCCCGACTCCTATTCATACCTCGAGTTCCGTCTTCATCTCGTGTTCATCATCGTTCTTCGTCGTTTTTCCGGAATTACAAAAAAATAAAAAATAGCCGAAAAATAAAGACATAAAAAACAACCATTTTTACATCAATCCTATGCTCAAACGATCTAAATCGAGAGAGCTTACAATAGATCTAATGAGTAAACAGTACCAACCCCAATCCATCTCTTCAAAACACAACAATCGCAACATAAAAAAAATACATATACATATCGGCCCCTAAAAAAAATTGGGAAAAAAATCTACATGTTTTCCACTCCTTAGATCTAATATTTTATACGTATAAATATAGATCACCAGGCTCCTGATACCACTGTTAGTAATACCATCCGCAACGGAAGCGATTTAAGGATCTAGATCTAAAAATACACGTAATAAAATAACTAGATCTACATCTACAAGAGGGTTGTAGATCATACCTCTTGGATCTCAAAATCCAAGTAGAAGAACCGCAATAGGAAGAACTTTTGGTGTGAAGAGCACCACGATCTTCCGCACGTGTGATCCAAGCAACTCCCGGTGGAAGGAAATCCTCGTCTCGAATCCTCCTGATATGCTACCCGGAGAACCTCCAAGATTTTCCCTTGCTCCCCTTGGCAGAAAATTATCTCTCTCTAAATTATAAGGAGAGTCGAAATTTCTAGTGTGTTTTAGGCTTGGGAGAACTCTCTTTATATAGGAGAGTAATCATTGTCCTCCAAGGATTTTATTTTACAAATAAATAAATCCAATAAATAAAAGATAATCCCAAAATATTCTAGAACAAATCTAGAATAATCTTTATCTTTATTTCTTACCATAAATATTTATCCAATAAATATTTTGTGCACATGTCTTATTAATCCACAGGAAAACAATTTCTTGTTTCCTAAAACATGCCTTGGCCGAAAAAATGCTTATTGACCTAGTCAATATTATTTTCGGCCATAACACTAATTTTGCCAAGATTATGAAAAATGTCTTTTTCACATATTTAATTATTTAGCCCAACTAATTTAATAGTCTACTAAATAATTAATTCACATATCGTTTTAATTAAATTCTAATAAGAACTAAATTAATATTATTAGGATTCGACGTCCGAGAATAGCTATGCTATATTGGAGGCACGTCGGGGACCATGGACTAATAATCAGCGGCTCCGATAAATCAAATAAATAATTATCTTACGAACATATATTCGATAAATCAATCACAGGAATATGCCACCATAATTCCGTGATTGCACTCCTCCGATTATAAGATTATATTTATCTCCTCACGAGAATGATAATAACCGTCCATTGATATAATCATTACATATGGATTAATCCTCCATAGACTGTTCATTCTAAATCGGAAGTTACCGTTAACCCTTTTTAGAACCTCTTATCCTTATTTACCATTAACCCCCTAGTGATCAATTAATTCATACAACTCACTTGGTAGCTAATCGGTGTAATATGAACTCGTACGATCGATCGGTTTCTAGGATTAACAAATAAGGAAGCGTCTATCTACTTCTATAAATGGAAGGAATGGATTCCGTATACGTGATAAGACAGACTACTCACTCAACCCAGTACAATGCCAAGATGGGGTAATTCAGATCACAGACTCAGTGTAATTCTTAACCGTCAAGTTAAACCTCATACTGATTCAAGCAGTTGACTGCGATCACCTCAGGATTAAGATATATCCATAAATATGATCATCGATTGATTCGATAAGACTTCTCGATTACGGAATTATATCGTGAACTCTAATCAAATCGGTCCAGCCCTATATGATATATCTATCATATATAAATGCCCCACTAGGTTCTCTTAACCGAAAGTCCGGATAAGACAATCACACCTTATTTGAATCCTCCATCTTTTGGATACAAAATTCCAACATTGATGGTGTTCTTCAGATATTTTATTCTTTTAGCTGCTAGAAGATGTGATTCCTTTGGTTGAGCTTGAAATCTTGCACACACTCCTACTGCAAAAGCTATATTAGGTCTGCTTGCAGTTAGATAGAGTATGGATCCAATGATTCCTCTATAAAGTTTCTGATCAACATCTTTTCCACTTTCATCTTTTCCACAAATAACTCTTGCACACATTGGTGTATCTGATGTGCCACTTGTATCCATACCATACTTGTGAATCAGGTATTTTGTGTATTTGGCATGATTGATGAAGATGCCATTTTTCATTTGTTTTACTTGTAGACCAAGAAAGTAATTCAATTCTCCCATCATGCTCATCTGAAATTTGCTCTTCATTTGGTTTGCGAATTTCTCACACAACTTTTCATCCTCTAATCCGAAGATAATGTCATCAACATAGATTTGTACTAGCAATGTACTTGTTCCTTCCTCTAGCTTGAAAAGAGTCTTATCAGTAGTTCCTTTGTTGAATCCATTGTTGATCAAGAATTGTGATAGAGTTTCATACCAAGATCTAGGTGCCTGTTTGAGTCCATAAAGGGCCTTCTTGAGCTTGTATACTTTATCTTCTTTTCCTTTGAGTTGAAAACCAGGAGGTTGTTCCACATAAACTTCTTCTTCCAAAAGTCCATTCAAAAATGCACTTTTGACATCCAATTGGTAAACTTTGAAGTCTTTGTGGGCTAAAAAAGCTAGGAGTCTGATTGCCTCTAATCTTGCTACTAGAGCAAATGTTTGATCATAATATATTCCTTCTGCTTGAGCCTATTGCAACTAGCCTTGCTTTATTTTTGACAACTGTTCCTTGTTCATCCATCTTGTTTCTGAATACCCATTTTGTTCCAATGATGTTGGCTATATCTAGTTTGTCAACAAGTTCCCAGACCTCATTTCTTTCAAATTCATTTAGTTCTTCTTGCATAGCTGTAATCCAATCAGCATCTTGAACGGCATCATCTATTGTTTTTGGTTCCGTTTGTGATAGAAAACATGTTAACATATTCTCCAGTTGTCTTCTGGTTCTGACTCCTGTGTGAATGTCTCCAATAACTTGATCTTCAGGATGATCTCTTAGCCAATTGAGGTCAGGTTGAAGTTGTTATTGACTTGGTGCTTCCACAACTTCAGTTTGTGCGTCAGCTTCAAGTTCTTGTGCTGATGCCTCTTCTGTTGTATTGATTGGTGTTTCATCTTGATTTCCAAAATTGTGATTCAGAATGGTGGCTGGTATTGTTGTATTCATATAGACTTGTCTTTGACCTTCTTCTTCTTCAGGTTCTTGGAGGCTTTCACCATTTGTGTTTGGCTCATCAAAGACTACATGAATTGATTCTTCAATCACCAAAGTTCTTTTGTTGAGAACTCTGAAAGCTTTGCTTGTGTCTGAGTATCCTATAAAGATTGCCTCATCAGCTTTTTCATCAAAGGTATGTAACTGATTCCCGTTTAAATCAAAACATTTAGATCAAAACATGTGTTAATGTGAAATGTTAGGTTTTTTTCCATTCCATATTTCATATGGAGTTTTTTCATGATGTTTGTTGATGATTGATCTGTTTTGTGTATAGCATGCTGTATTTGCTGCTTTAGCCCAAAACCTCTTTGGTAAGCATGCTTCTACAATCATTGTTCTGACTACCTCTTTGAGAGTTTTGTTTCTTCTTTCTGCTACACCATTTTGCTGTGGAGTCCCTGCTGCTGATAGTTGGTGCAGTATTCCATTTTCTTCATAGTAGGTTTTGATAATTTCATTTTGAAATTCTGTGCCTCTGTCTGATCTGATCTTGATGATCTTCAGTTCTTTTTCATTTTATTCTTCTTAGCAAATCTGGTAGCTTTTTGAGTGTCTCTCTTTTCTTGTTCAAAAATATGGTCCAAGTGAATTTGGAGAATTCATCCACCACTACTAGAGTATATTTCTTTCCACTTACACTAACTGGTGTGACTGGTCCAAATAGATCCATATGCAATAGATGTAAGATTCTTGTTGTTGATTGATAGGGCTTTGACTTGAAAGGGCTTTTGAATTGTTTTTCTTTCTGACATGCATCACATAGACTTTCCTTCTTGAATGTGATCTCTGGTAGGCCTTCAACTAACTTGTTCTTTGATAATGTGTTGATGGTCTTGAAATTTAGGTGATTCAATCTTCTATGCCAAATCCAGCTGGTTGATTGCTCATTCTTGACAAGCATACATGTTTCTACTTTTGCTGTTTTCCAATCCACCACATACATGTTGTCTTCTCTTTTTCCTGCAAGAACAACTGTTCTGGTTTGGATGTGAATAACTTTGCATCCTTCCTGGTTGAAGTGCACATTGTAGCCTTTGTCACAGAATTGACTGATGCTTAGCAGATTGAAATTCAGTCCTTTAACATAGGCCACATTTTGAATCTTCAAATTGTTTTTGAGCATTATGCCTCCCTCCTTAATTTTACCAGGGTTTTCTTTACCTCCAAAGGTAACTTTGGGTCCATCAAAAGCTTTAAAGTCAGTGAGCCATCCTTTGTTCCCTGTCATATGTCTGGAACATCCACTATCTATGTACCAGACATCCTGCAAAACAAATTAGTTATGTTTAATTACCCAACACTGTTTGGGTCCATTCCAGTTAGTAGCCATGCCTCATACTCCTAATGTGTATCCAAAGGATCTTCTCTTTGGATAATTAAAGTCATCAACTTCATATATATAAGGCATGGCAAAATAACTTCTAATGCTTCTGTTATAGGTATTATGATACCTTTCTCTACTTTTTGGTGCATTAGCATCCTTTTTCACTCTCTAATATGCAGGAGGAAACTTATTTTCATAATGCTTCTTGTGTCCAGGAACATTCCTTGGTTGTCTTTTCCTAAACACATGTTGCATAGCATGAAAAGGTTTCTTCTTATATTTTGGGGGTGCTACATTCCAATCATCCTCAGAGGGATAAAGTCTTCCCTTACCATTCTGAAATCATTTGCCTTTTCTTAGCTGGACTGATGATTTTATCTGCCGTTTTACTACACTTGGTTTTGACTCCACTTGTGCAGGATGAGTAGTTGAAACTATGGTCTGTCATTTTCTGAATTTTGGTCCAGGATTGGTCCTTGATTCAGAACTGAGTTGTCCATTGTTTCTTTTCTTATCCTGACTGTTGTAGCCAAGACCATATCTGGATCCAAACCTTTTTAGGGGTTTGTAAGCTGGTGCATTTTGTGATTCTGTTGTTTCCCTAACTGTCAGGGAAATCTTCTTAGCTGATTGTTCAACATCAGATGAGTAATCATCTGCGGTTTGTTGATCAGCTGGAGAATTTTCCTTGCTAGTTTGTTCAGCTTTTATTTCATCCAGTTCTTTCTTTAATCTTTTATTTTCCTTTCTCAGATTCTCACATTCTTGTTCCAGAATTTCATGATTTACTTGAATTTCTTCAAATTTGTTTATGAGATTTTGAATTAGATTTGCAGAATCTAAGGGGAGAAAAGAAGATTGTCCAGTGTCAGATGTGGATGCATTTGATAATGAGTATGATCTAGATGTTACCTCAATTTCATTTGATTCTTTAGCCATGATACATAAGTAAGCCTTTTCATTGTTTGAGCTATCAGTCTCATCATCATCAGAATAATTTTCAGATGATTCTTCATTCTTTTCACTACTGGATTCAGCTTTGAGTGCCTTCTTGCTTTTTCTTTTCTCAATTGTCTTGTACTTCTTCTTATCCTCATCTTCATCTTTTTCTTCAGGGCAATCAGCCTTGAAGTGACATTTCTTTTTGCAGTTGAAGCATCTGTAATCATCATCTTTTTACTTCATGTATTTTCTTGTGCTTGACTTCTTATTTGATGATGATCCTCCTTTGAATTGCTTCTTCTTGCTAAACCTATCAAAACGTTTGATTAGTAAGGCTACCTGTTCTTTTAGTTCATGTGTCTCTTTCTTTGCTTGAGTCGGCAGCTTTGTTTTCTTTGTGGTGCAACCGGTGCACCGGCCTTGTGTGCTTCTCGCCGGTGCACCGTCATCACCGTTCAACTCGAATTCATGGGCCTTTAACCGAGACATCGTAGTCAATGTGTCGGTGTTTGCAAGGTTTGTTGTTCCTCTAAGCACCGATGTAATGATCTTCAATCTTTCGGGTAGGCCTCTCAATATTTTTAGGCACACTTCTTTCTGAGGCTATGTGTGTCCAAGTTGCTGCTGTTCACTGATGATGCTTGAGAATCTGTTGTCCATTTGATCAATGTATTCTCCAGTCTTCATTTTAAAGTTCTCAAATTTCTGTTTTGCAAAGATAATTTATTTTCTTTGATTTGCTTCGAGATCCTTCATTGATCGGTGCCAACTTGTCCCACATCTCCTTTGCTGTTTTGCAATCTTTGATTCTCATGAACATGTTGCTGTCCAGAGTCTTCAATATCATATCTTTTGCAAAAAAATCTAGATTTGCTCTTCTTCTGTCATCCTTGTTCCAATCTCTCTTGGGTTTGTCTATTTCTTTTCCTTGATCTGATCCTGTGGTTATCACGGTCATGATCTTGATTGGCCCATCATTGATTACATCCAGCATCTCCTCATGAGTTGCTGCAAGATGTGACAACATTCTTATTTTATATTCATCAAAATTATTGACGTTAAATACAGGTACCGCAGATATAAAATTTGAGGAATCCATAAGTACAAATAAGATTTATATATATTTAGAAAGCACAAATTTGAAAACTACTTTGAAAATATGTGATCTCCTTGTTACCAGAAATCATATATAAACAGGTTCTGATACAAGAAACACTGCTCTGATACCAATTGTTGGTCCCAGAGAAGGGTAAAACTATAGTCAGAGGGGGGTGAACGACTATAGTGGAGTTTCAAAAAAATTTGTTATATTTAAAAGCTTTTGGGCCGCGGATAAGTCCTTTCTTAAAATGTGGTTTCAAAGTAGATTATGCAATCACAGATATATAAATATAAGCAATGAAATAAATGCAGTAAGGTAAATTGCCGAAGGTAAATTGACACAAAGGTTTATAGTGGTTCAGAGTGGTGTAATCCCTTAATCCTCTATTCTCATGTGATGATTGGAGGAATTCACTATTGTTTTCCCAGATACAATAGCCTGATTGTCCTTGGCTACACAAGCTTCACAATCTACAAGACTATCACTACCTGACTTCAGAATCTTCAGTGACTCAGTCTATTTCACTGCTCCTTGGGAACAAATCCTTCAACAGCTATCACAAACAGAACCCTTTCTCAGATGGCTCTGATTCAGTTGCTTG
Source organism: Gentiana straminea (assembly GCA_036785695.1). Taxonomy (NCBI): domain Eukaryota; kingdom Viridiplantae; phylum Streptophyta; class Magnoliopsida; order Gentianales; family Gentianaceae; genus Gentiana; species Gentiana straminea. Next base: position 184,010 of record JAVUPR010000244.1, read on the forward strand.
ATTGGTGTGAATTGGATTCACAGATCTTGTTGATAAATCTCAATGCTTGATGTTGGAATTGTAGCTCTCAGTTTTGAGTTGATCACTAGATGATTCTTTTTCATCACAGATAGAAGGCTTTGCACTTTGACTGAGTTTTTGCTCAGATTCAATCTTTTTTTTCCTTTTCTGTCAATGCCTTTCTATTTATAGCCTTGATAATCCTTAACTTGAATTTCCGTCCGTTGGCTATTTAATGTGGAGGATAATCCTTGATTTGATTCTTGATTCCCCCTTAATTGTATTCTCCTTGATTTCAGTGATTGGATTTTTCTTCAACGTTTATCAGAAAATCCGTCTTTGATTGATCCTTAATCAATTGTGCATTTAATGCTTGTTCTCATCACTTGAAATTCGAATGAGTAAACTTTACTTGGCCATTCCTCAAATGGTTAAGTAATTCTTCTGTCTTAGCTTCTTGATATTTCCTTCACCGCTCTGCTTTTACTTAGCCGATGCTTACTTCACTCTGCCGGTTTACTGCCTTGCTATTTTCTTTGATCTTTCAAGTACTTCTTGTGCTTCACTGATCCTTGATTTGGGTGAGATCAGTGTACACCATATTTGTCAATGTAATTCATCAATCTGAATTAAAACTTGGACATATCCAAAGTCGTCACAGACTTCCTTGGTTATAAGTCAGACCATAGTGTCTTCATGCTTCTCTGCTGGTACTTGGCTACCCTCACTTTGCCAAATATCTGTTTCACTTTGCCGTCCTTCCAACAAGTACAAAACTTGTCTGACTTAACTTATAAAACATGTCAGACTCTAAGTAAAGACTTATACAAATAATTCTAACTTATTTCAGGCTTGCTATAACAGCTAGTATGGTCATCATCAAAACATAATAAAATGTTCCTAACACTTTGTAATAGACGTACTACGAATATTGCACAGCTATTGAGGGCAACGAATCCAGTATTTCATCTGAGAGAACATCGATCCCCTGAGTCGGCTCATGTTTCTCATCTTGCTTTGCTTTCTTCAACTCTGAGATTTCTCTTTCTATTTTCTCCAACCGGTTTTCCTTGTTGGGTTCGGTATGCTTTATGGGAACCAACCTTTTCTGAATAACATCTTCTGAATCTGCACAGTAGATCGATTCCATATCTTGCTCTGCTCTTTTATTATTAATGATCTGTCGTGCGTCACGGAGGTCTTTGGCCTTATGACGTGGAATGACATTCCTCTCCTGGCGGACAGGTTCCATGTGTTGCAGTAGAGTTCTCTTCTCGAGATGGTGCAACCTTTCCAGTGCCGATCTCCTTTCTATGCTTTTCTCAGGAGCGTGCTTATTCCTTTGGCCCACTGATGAGTATTCAATCCCTTCTATTTCAATCCTCGTTGGTTCACGCATGGGGTCCGGCGGATCCATACAAGGACCTGCGACCTCGCGCCCAGATAGGATCAGGAGCTGTTCATCAGCCTTCATGAGGGGAAGATTGCATGCGGCTAGGCGTAGGTTTTCCAAATACACCTGTTTCACACGGCATAGGCCAATGCTACTTTTGCCTCAAGGGTCTGGGCTCTCGGGGTTTCCTCTACCCCTGGGATTTTTTACGGGACCGTATTTCTGTTCTCGTGTTGTTTCGAGGCCCCTTCTCTGTTCTTATCGCGTGCGTGGGGAAGGCAAGTTGGAGCTGAATCTTCCTGGCAGCCCCTAGACCTGGATCTTTTTTGATTCAAAATAGTTCTTGCATCGACTTTAAGTCCTGATCCCTCTTCTGGAGGAAGGCGGTCCCAACCTACGGTGGGGTTCTGAAGCGTATCGTCCAAGTTATTTTTGTGAGGGAGTCCCGTGCTGGCCCCTTTCCTAGAGTATGTGGCACATGGGCGCTGTCCTTTGTCCCAGCCATGTGTCAGGTTCTGATTAGTTGTCTGCACAAAATTGCAAAAAGTACCCTTACTCTCAACCGTTCTGACACACACCAACCCTGTACTATCTGATCGTGCAGGCGGCGTGTCGGGGATGTTGTCGAAAATGACTTTTTCGGCGGATCCGATGACGGTGTCGATGTACGGATATCAAAATTTAGGGAGCAACAGCGATTTCTCAAGCGTGAAGCCCCAAAAATCCTAATATCTTACTGATTCAGGTATATCTTTTCTGGCAGATACAAAGAAACGATGCAACGCAACAACACGAGCTATGTTTGACGTGATCTAAAAATTCGAGTATATACAGAATTGGTAACCAAAATAACGCTATAGTAACATCCAAAACAGTGAGCGTGACTTTTGTCCTTTTTTTAACGTGAAAATGTCAAGAGCGTCGACTTCTCACGAACAAACTCAACAGATTCACATGTCCTTAGTATTTTTGCATGGATAAACAGTCACGAACAACAAACTAAAAGCTCTGAAAGTAGATTTCCGGCCAGGAAACGTACAATGCCAACTCCGACGAGTTTCCTTGAGCAAAAGTCATGAGGGAGGTGATGATTCAAATGCAAACTCGTGATTATGAGCAAGAAATTAGGGAGGTTACCTTATTCTGAGATGATTTCAGCGTTGAAATGAGGTTCTGGACGTGAACGGGTGAGAGCTGAGCTTTTTGATGAACAAATCGTGAGGGAGGCCTGGGGGAAGACTGAGCTCTTCCTGGGGCCGCCGTATATCCTTGGAACTGTGATGAGCCGTACGTCGGAGGTAGGCTAAAAACCTTGATTTTCCCGGTAAGGTAGCCAATGGATAACGTCAAAATTATCTAGGGTGTTCAACGGATGTGAGGTGGTGGATATCTAGCTGTGATTTGTGTATGTAAGTGGTGGTGTAAGGTGGAGCTCAAGAGCTCCGGCGGTGGTGCACTGAAAGTAAACAGAGATACAAAGGAGGCAGGGTTTTTCCATATTTTTCTTATATTCAACCTTCTTTCTGAATGGTATATGGAGCCCTATTTATAGGGTAAGGACCGTCTTATATTCAACATAATTACAACTAAGGACATAGTACAACTGAATCTGCGGCGGGGGCTAGAGTCACATCTGAGTGTATACGACGCGGATCCTCGAGTGGTCATCCCATATCCTTAACTGGTTGTCATGGTCGTCAGTCCATAGCCTCCAGGCATTCGGTGTGGAGATCTTCATGCGGATCTCTCACCCTTATGCTCATATGATGGGCCTATTGTCAAAGCCCATTTTCGGCATGGTTGTGTTCGAGGGGCATGGGCTTGGCCATTCCTTCTCTCTTTGGTCCCCGGCCACCTATATACGAAGGTCAGAGGCCCGGAAGGCGGAGCCGGCCCATCAGCATCATATTCATGAATTCCACTCCTAGCATATGCATACATGTAGAAAATTAATATTGGCATTAATTAGACATGTATGAAAACGATAAATAATTTAGATTAATAATAAATTAAATTAAATAAAGGAAACATAATTTTATCAGGATATAAAATTCACATGATAAAAAAAATTACTCAGTGAATTTGTTTTTGGGATCTAAAATTCTTTGAGAATTTTTTTTATCTAGTGTCTACATAAATATGATTTAATGACCGAAAAATTGGGAAGTTGTGAAAAATAGGACACTAACTAGACGGTATTTGAACCGATAAGTTGGTGATTGATTTTCATGATTTATTGTTTTCGATTATTGGATAAATTCTGAGATCCTAAATTCTTATCATGACAAGATTAGGACTATAAAATTCTACGGGAATTTTAAATGTGTAATTTTTACACGAAATATTTCTAAATAATTAATAAATTGGAAAATCATGAATATAGTGTCACTAGTTAGATGGTATCTGGAACTGATAAACTAGTTGGAGCTTTAAATTTTGTGATTTATTGTTTTTCGAATTATTAGAAAATTCATAAAGTCCTAATGTATTAGGATTATAAAGTTTTGGTGAATTTTGATTGTGTAGTGTCTATACAAGGAATTTTAATAAATCCGTAAAATCAAAAAATCGTGATTATAGTTACACTAGTTAGACGGTATTTGGAAACCGATGAACTAGTGGGAGGATTAATTTAAAATATTCATGATCTATTGTTTTTGGATTACTAAAAAATTCTAAAATCCTAATAAGACTACCTAATTTTCAAAATAATGAGTGGGAGCGGGGAAGGTGACAACCGACCTCACGGCCTCTACTGTACGTGAGAGAAGGGTAACGCCTCGAGCCGCTTTGATTACAGCCCCCTGCGGATGGCCTTCACCCCTATCAAAATTCAAGACTTGGTCTCCAAAAGGATAGGATTTTGGGTACTCGTCGAGTCATTGACCGACACTGCAGCGGCATACTCGGGGCGTACTTTGAGGTCTAAAATAGTAGGTCACACTCACAAGGATATTTTTGGAAATATCTTGGCTGAAAAAGAATGGTAATCAACAATTATATGGAGATGTCTGATTGTTAATTGTTTAATTATTGTGAGAGATTGTCTCAATTTAATCGTCATTGTGTTGATACCGACCCTGCAACGGCAGTATTATGTGAGGTTAAATCCTTGGAATGGTTGGATAAACTGCATGCATGACATCATGTTTATTATTCCTAAAATTATTATATGTTTTGGTGTATGATTTTATTTATATTTCTGTCATAATTTATTTTACAACTACATATCATCTCAATATATTTAAACTGCTAAATACGATAAATTGACTAGTAACGACTTCGTAAAAGTGGAAAAGTAACAAAAACGTTGAACTCATAAATCGGGAATGCAAATTAATTTTTTCGGAAGAGGATGTTCCTCTTGAGTCTAAAAACTTAAGTGACATTGTAAGTATGTCACTGCTGTCACTTGTGTTGAACGAGAGACAAAACAAAATTAGTTCAAAGATGACGAGAATGATTTGGTATCAATCTCACTAGACATCCCACAATTCACGAGTAGTGTCTGCTCAAATAATCTGCTAGTTCACGGACATTTCTTTTAAAGAAAGCCAAGAATGGAAAGGTAAATGTCTACAAGTGCAAGTCATCTAAACTAAATAAGTTAAAGGCTAAACTGAAATATTAATAAAAGAAAATATAGGATAAAGAAAGTGATTCGGATCACTAACCTATGAATCCTTAGAGACTTTCTTAACCGAGTAAATTGACTTAGAAGCTAAATTTCTTTTGTAAGAACAAGGTAGCTGGGCATTCATGATGAAGAGTAGACAATGGGCAGTTATTTCAACTAAGATAGTGGGAGTGATATAAGGAAATAAATTTCGGATTTTAATCCTTGAATATCGCAGAAATTTAATTTATATCCTCAGATTCGTTGGAACAAATGGATTCACTTTCACATCGATTACATAGTTTCCTTATAGAAAGTGAATATGACATTTGTATACGATTCTGAGACTCGCACTTTTGTTTGATAAAGTCAGAACCACTAAGTAATGCTGAAAAGGTATATATAGCACGTCATTAACTATTTAGACAATTGGTTTCCGTATTAAGATAAACGATTCTTCAGTATGTATTGTTTAGTGCATATATCCTAAAGATAAGATCTTAAGACTGGCTAAGGGTGATTCCTATCTCCCAGTTTAAGAACACTATCTCAAAGGAAAAATGATTAAGTAACCTTTTCAATTAGTAAAAGGTAATAGAGCTGAAGAAGTATCACAGCTTGTTCATATTGACCTTCGGGGTCTTATGAAAGATACAAGCTTGTGTAAGGTTTTGAGTGGTAGACAATTTGTCTAATGACTACTCAAAACGCCGATTAGTTTATATAAATATTTGGAGGAATCTCTGATATTACAATAGAAATGAGTATTCCCTACTCAGATATAGGCTATGGCATGGTTTTGACACTGATGCTTGGCCTACCACCGAGTGAAACGATTTCACTGAAAGGATAAACCATGTATTGCCTTGTACAGTTATTGATATGCTACATTACACTGCTTAACTCAATTAAGATATTGACTGCAAAATAATGGTATACATTATTATGTAATACCGAGAAGTCTACCTAGAAGATTCTTATGAATTTGTGGATAATAAGTGAAGTAAATCCACTCCAATTCCACAAATAGAGGCATTTAGCATTTATGCTTGAAGGTAGGACTAGAGATTTTGCATACACGTTCAGATGGTGACTGACCATGAAATATCTTAATGCAATGAGTAAAGGTTAGTTATAAGATTCTTAAGATCGGGTAGTGACGGTTATCCGTCACAAATGACCTTTTACGAAAGAATGTTTAAATAACAACCTTGGACCTTAAGTAAAGTTACTCAAGGAGTTACTATATGATTCAATCAGACCACATCCAACATTGGTTGTTGAGGGTTATGCTGATAAATACTACTACACCAGGTCAGAATATCGAACCACCCAAATGCAGTGGGAGTATGGTTTACCCATTGACTCACTGTGATTATGCATAATTTACAATCTGTTGGGGGTGATTGATAACCTATGGTCCTCTGGTAGGACTGTCTAGGATTCTGATAAATAGAGGTTGGTTTAAAGCCATAGACCTGTAAATGGAGTTTTGGTACTCCACTTCTGTTAACACTTTTGTAGAACCACCTGAGTGTCTCAGGCCCAGTGGGAGAAATTGGATCTATGAGAAAAGAGTCGAATGAATGAGAAAGTTTAACTTTCAAAGCAAAGCCAAGTGGTCTAGGGGTAATTCCCTGAGAAGTACCAGGGGTGATGCCCTAAAACCCTCTCACCATTCAGCCTCGCCTGACTCCCTGGAAAGCAGAAAGATTACCAGGGGTGATGCCCTAAAACTTTCTTGTAGTAAAACTGAGCTTAAATTCATTCGGAACTGAAGGATTTTTAGCTTAAAGCAAATAGCATATTGACTACTAATGCTTGTATCCATTGGTGGATTAAGCAACCCTCTAGGTCATTAAAAGACACATGTTTTGAAATATGTGGGCTTGACCAGAATATTGATAAGTCTTTCGTAGACAGAGTATCAATGTTGGTAAAGTAATGCATATTGGTGTTCGTAACGATAACACTGAAACAGTTGTGAACAACATGGGTGTGTTATCTGAAGTCAGGAACTGACGATCCAAACTTCTCTGAATTAGGGAAGTGGACTATATTCTTAGAAATCGATTCGGTCGAATTCATGAGAACAAGTTGTTGGCCGTATCTCATCCATCTTATTGGTTAAAATGATAATGCGTTTTCATATGCAAAAATTCAACGAGAGGATTCCTACCCAACCCCTCACGGAATAATTTTCTTAGTCTTTGGATAAAGAGAAAATGAAATAGATTCTCTTTTGGATAGAGAAAGTCAGGTTATTAAAAGACAATAACAGTCGAATCAAGGATTCAGACGCTGAGTAGCAGTATAGTGCATCCTCAAGTTCTTTAGAGAACGAGGAATAATATGCTTGTATATTCGGGTGCAAACCTGCGTATTGTTGACTACACTGATTCCGACGTTCAGTCGGATTAAGGGTTATCGTAAGTCGATCCCGGCCTCGGTGTTTACTCATAGTGATGGAGCTATAGTCTGGAGCAATCCAGCACGGCCAATTTGACTCTATTAGTCAAATACATAGCATCTTTGGGAGCAGCTAAAGAGGCAGTTTGGCTTGAGAAGTTCTTTGTTGGATTAGGAAGTGATTGCAGGTCTTGTTGAGCCGATACTGTTTTACTGTGAAAACAGTTGAGAGGTAGCTCATGAAAATGATCTTCGCAGTCACAAGAGGTCAAAAGCATATTGAGAGAGAGTACCACCTGATCAGACAGACCGGGCATAGAGGCGACGTTTCGGTCCTAAAAGATTGTCTTGAACCGACAACTTTGCTGATCAGTTTACCAGGTCGTGTGGCATCTAATGTCATTGATAAGAGTTTGGCGGGTGTGAAATTGGGAGATATGTCTCATCTGCTTTAGAGCAAGTGAGAGAATGCTGTGGATAGAAAGAATAAGGGTGTGGTGCTCTAAAAACAAATGTTGCTTGTCTTTACGGGCAAGTGGAAGATTGTTAGATATAGTGCCCGAAAGATAATTGTTGCTTGTCCTTACCTGCAAGTGGGAGATTGTTGGATATAGCGCCGAAAGTTAAATTTATGTAATTGTTTTTATTTAATAAATGACAGATTTTATTTCATCTTATTACTTGCTTCGTTCTTGTAAGTAATACACTGCTGAAAACCCCTAGTCATTTCATATGTAGCCATATAACTTAGTGTGTGTCACACATGAGGATTAAGTTTATGGTGATACACTTGAAATGTTAGTCCGTGGTGAACTTAATCAAAGTATGGGGTCTATTGATTAAACCACCATTAATGCACCCAGAACACTTTATGGTGTGACCGTCTTATCCGGACCGTCGACATTGGTTATCTAAGTGGGGCATTTATATATGATGAGAGTCATATAGGACTGGACCGATTTAATATGAATTTCTCATATAATTCCGTGGTTGAAAGATCTTATTAAATCACAAGATGATCATTTATGGATTAACCTTAATCCTAAAGTGTTTGCATACTCCTACTTGTTTCAGGATAGGGTTTGATGTGTTCGTTAAGGATCGCTAAGAGGCGCGGTCCGAATCACTTTCACATTGGCACTATTCTGGAATGAGTGAGGAGTTTGTGTCTCACAGATATGGAATTCATTCCTTCCTGCAGGAAGTAGAAATACAATCCCCTTATTTGTTAATACTAGAAACTGATCGAGCGGCCGAGTTCTTATTGGTTATGAACTAATTGATCACTAGTGGGTTAATGATAAATAAGGATAAGATGTAATGAAGAAGGTTTACGGAAATAATCCCGCTTCGTTATGGATAGCCTATGAAGGGTTAGTCTGTATGTAATGATTATATCAATGGACACTTATTGACTCGACACTTTGAGAATAAGTTATATCTATAATCAATAGAGTTCAGTTTCGGATTTATGGTGGCGTAATTCCAATATTAATGAGTTGAGTAGAAATATTCTGTTCGATGAATATTTTATTCAATTTATTGAAGCAATTGGTTATAGGTCCACGGTCCCCGGGTTGGCTCTTAACACGTGAGTGTTTTCTCGTTTTGTGGAACCGCGAGAATAAATTAAATAGTTGGTCTATTTAATGAATATGCAGATATTATTTATTCGTTAAATAATATGTAATATAGAAAAGACATTTTCTATTATTCCATATGGCATAAAAAATGGCGCCATATTTATTTGGTTTTGGGAAAAGAAATTTTCTCCTAATTAGTTATATGTGAATAATATATTTATTTATGTGTTAAATAATTATAAATAAGAAATTAGTTTTCTTATTGAATAAATAGGAAATTTGTTTTCATATTGGATAAATAGGAAATTTTTTTTCCTATTGGATAAAGGTTTTATTTTCCTAAAAGGAAAAGATAAATTTGTGTGTAAATTAAAGATAAAGTCTCAAATTATTAGTTATTTTACTATTAAAAAAGAGAGTTTCTCCCAACACAAAATGGAATCAGAAAACCAACGCCATATTGGAAAAAAAGGGGCGCACCTTTTTTTTGAAAAAGAAGAGAGAAATTAGTTTCTCGTTCTAGCCATTGGGAGAAGAAAAATCTAGGGTTTTTCTCGGAGCATATTCAATGAGGTTCTATTACGAGGATCGACGTCCACCAGTCATCGCTTGGAGATACAATTCGGAAGATCACGGCTTCTCTTCTATTGGGTAAATCTTCATCCTTCTCGTAGTTGTGTTAATTAATTATGTGAATTAAAATCGTGGTAAAATCGCATGCAAATTTAATTCGTAGCTTCCGCTGTGCATGATCGAGCGTCTCGATCGGTGCTGTGAATCAGATCTGATGATCCAATTATGGATCGGATCCGGATTCGGGTTTCTTTATATCCAGCATAATCCACACGGACTCCACGTACGATTGCGTAAGTGTCATCAGGCCTAGTAGAAGCACTACAATAAAATTCACGAACCACATCGACATTAACACGAACTCGGTGCTGAGCTAACCTTTCCCAACCTTGATTGACAAACCGACGACGAACGCATCTCATTGTGTCTGCATTTTGTCCAAGAAAGCCATGAATTGTTCTTCTAGATGGACGTGTCGCATTTCCCAGTTCACCACAAACATTCCTGCCATGAACAAGTACTCAAAACGATTAGGAGGATCGTGATTGAACACACCATCACCTATGTGATACTGAATTCCTTCATAGTCATAGTAACTATGAATTTGGCTCGAGTCACGGACTAACTGATGTTGCCTCATGGCATTTCTAAGTGGATCTTTTTGGGACTTTTTTTTATGTTATGTTTGGGTGTAAAATTCCGGATATGTATGATTCCCATTATATAGGAAAGTTTCAAATGGACCTTTATCTCATTTTATTGTAGGGGTAACATGTTTATCATACTCATTAGGAACACTAATGTGTGACATACTCACGTAAGATACCATAAACGTACTTTCGATTCAATTAGGACCACTTATGTGTGACATACTCACGTTAGATATCATCAATGTACTTCTGATTCAATTAGGACCAATGATGTCTCACATACTCATGTAAGATATCATAAATGTACTTCCGATTCAATTAGGACTACTTATGTGTGACATACTCACGTAAGATACGGTAAACGTACTTCCGATTCGATTAGGACCACTTACGTGTGACATGCTCACGTAGCATACAATAAACAAACTCTTAATACAACTAGTACTACTTACGTGTGACATACTCACGTTAGATATCATGAACGTACTTCTGATTCAATTAGGACTACTTATGTGTTACATACTCACATAAGATACCATAAACGTATTTCCGATTCGATTAGGACCACTTACGTGTGACATACTTACGTTAGATATCATAAACGTACTTCGATTCCATTAAGGCGCGGATGTGTGACATACTCACGTAAGATACCATAAACGGACTCTTAATGTAACTAGTACTACTTATGTGTGACATACTCACGTAAGATACCATAAACGTACTCTTAATACAACTAGTACTACTTATTTGTGACATACTCACGTTAGATATCATAAATGTACTTCTGATTCAATTAGGACCACTGATGTCTAAAATACTCACGTTAGATATCATAAATGTACTTCCGATTCAATTAGCACCACTGATGTCTAACATACTCACGTAAGATACGATAAACATTCTTCCGATTCGATTAGGACCACTTATGTGTGACATACTTACGTCAGATATCATAAAAGTACTTCTGATTAAATTAGGACTATTTATGTGTGACATACTCACGTAAGATACCATAAACGTACTTCTGATTTGATTAGGACCACTTACGTGTGACATACTCATGTGAGATACCATAAACGGACTCTTAATACAACTAGTACCACTTATGTGTGACATACTCACGCTAGATATCATAAACGTACTTCTGATTCAATTAGGACTACTTATGTCTGACATACTCACGTAGGATACCATAAACGTACTTCCGATTCGATTAGGACCACTTACTTGTGACATACTTACGCTAGATATCATAAACATACTTCCGATTCGATTAGGACTACTTATGTGTGACATACTCACGTAATATACCATAAACGAACTCTTAATACAACTAGTACTACTTATGTGTGACATACTCACGTAAGATACCATAAACGCACTCTTAATAAAACTAGTACTACTTATTTGTGACATACTCACGTTAGATATCATAAACGTATTTTCGATTCAATTAGGACCACTGATGTCTGCATACTCACGTAAGATACCATAAACATACTTCCGATTCAATTAGGACTACTTATTTGTGACATATATACATACGTATGATACCATAGACATACTTCCGATTCGATTAGGACCACTTACGTGTGACATACTTATGTTAGATATTATAAACGTACTTCCGATTCGGTTAGGACTACTTATGTGTGACATACTGACGTAAGATACCATAAACGTATTGTTAATACAACTAGTACTACTTATTTGTGACATAGTCATGTTAGATATCATAAACGTACTTCCGACTTAATTAGGACCAAAGATGTCTAACATACTCACGTTAGATATCATAAACGTACTTCCGATTCAATTAGGACCACTAATGTCTAACATACTCACGTAAGATACAATAAACGTACTTCGATTCGATTAGGACCACTTATGTATGACATACTTATGTAAAATATCATAAACGTACATCCTATTCAATTAGGACTACTTATGTGTGACACACTCACGTAAGATACCAAAAACGTACTTCGATTCGATTAGAACTACTTACGTGTGACATACTCACGTAAGATATCCCCTTACCCAGTTATTATATAAATATAAAAAAGAAAAAAAGAAAATTTAAATAAATCGGCCCCCCATGTACCCAAACGATACTACTACTACTTATACCCTCTCTTAATAATATGAAATGAAGGGGGAATGTACACGGTCAACTATGGCACAATCTTCAACACTTGACCGACATTCAACTGCCCCCTGCCCAGCTGATTATGTCCTCTTTTGTCCTCTTTTTAACTGTGATTATCGCGCCTTGCATGCGGATGTGAAGTTTTCTCTCCTTTTCTTTTGGAATGGAATATATTCTTTCTTTTGTCTTCTTCGTTTCATTCAGTCGATTGATTTGCTTCCCCTTCGTTTCATTCTTTATTATTTTCTCTATTATTATTATATAATTATTATAATATTACTGTTTCTTTTATTTTCCTGGTTTTTTGTTTTCTTCTTCTTTTATTATAATTTTTTTTGTTTCACCTTTCTTCTTTTTATTTTATTGAAAAAACATCTTATTTATTTATCCAATTACATAAGATATGAATGGCCTTGATAACATACAAACTCATAATTGTTATTTTTCAGTTCTAACCCAACTTTACTTTGGGGATGTAAAAGGTCATGATTTAATGGGGATGTAAAAGAGTTTTTCAATATTGTAATCGAATAATTTTGTCATTCAACCCACATAAGATATTAGACACTAATCATTTAATTTTTTAAATTCTGTGCATACACTAAAAGCAATAGATAAAAAACAGAGTAACCATTGTTTGTTTGATTTCCAAATTTATTAATCATTTAATTTTCATAATCTATGTGAATGCACCGATTATTTCCAACATTTCCTTAATTCATATGAATCATCTCTGATACGCATATCCTAAAGATTTTTTTGAAGCTTTTATTTGATTATAAATATCTTCTCGTATATCATGAAGATTTTATTTTGATTATCTCCATATTTCATTATATATATATATATATATATATATATATATATATATATATATATATATATATATATATATATATATATATATATGATTTTTTTTATTATCTCCTCATTTCCCAAGTCCGTAAAAAAAATACGATTCAAAAAAATAAAAAAAAAATGGATATTGTAAGTAGCTTAAACTCGTGAAGAAGATTGACACAGGTTTAAACTTGGGTAGGTAGGCAATTTTTTTTCAAACAAAAGATACGATTCAAAAAAATAAAAATAAAAAACGGGATTTTGTAAGTAGTTTAAACTCATGATGAAGATTGACACAGACTTAAACATGGGTAGGTAGGAAATTTTTTCAAACAAAAGAAATTACATAAATAGATAGAATAAATTGAACATAAAAAAAAAACCACAAGTTTCAGGACATCAACATAAAAAAACAAAAAACAACAAAGTTTCAGTCATGAACATAAAAATAAAAATAACAAAGTTCCTCAAACAACAACAAAGTTTCTTAAAAAGTTACATATGATGCGGTATGTAGGCAATCCTTTTTACCAACGACTCGTTCTAAACCTGGACAACTTGATTCATTTTCCTCTTGTAGGTCTGCATTGTCTCTTTCACATTTGCCAACTCACAATCTCTTGATTCTACCTCCTAAACCAGCTTCATGTTGATGATTTCCGTCTCATGCAAAAGTTCCCATATCTATGATAGCATGCATGTCTTGTCTTAGTTCCTCCGGTTGGTGCATGAATTCGTTCCGCATGTGTTTCTTCTCTTCCTCCAGTTGTTGCCTGAATACGATCCTCAATTGTTGCCTCTCTTCCTCCAGTACTTTCATGTATTCGTTCCTCTTCATAACCATCCTTTTTCTTTGATTTACTTTCTGATTTAGATTGTGATTTACGGTAGTCATAATCTCTGTATTTTTCTCAGCATAAATAAAGGGCTGGGTTGAATGTAGCGTTGCAAACTTGCAATTAAATGGATGCGACCCATGGCTTTTGAAGGAGTAATAGTTACATTATACTAGTAGTTATCGAAACCTTCCTGTTGGAAATAAAATTTATGTTTTGATGATGATTCATCACTTAGTTTATTAATTGTTCTTAACCCCATTGATGAAGTGTCATAACTAGCTGTTATAGTGCAAAGCAAAAAGAAGTCTAGATACCAATGTATAGGATTTATTAAAGTCTGATATTTGTATAAGTTGAATCAGACAAGCACTGTAATAGTTCTTGAATCGGAACTGAGAAATGAAGAAACTGATACTTTGACTAGCTGAGACTCTACGAGAAACTGACAATAGAGCACACCAACAGAAGATTGAAGAAGGTAAGTTCGATGAGAGTTACAGACTCGGTTGACTTATCTTGAAGAATGAAGAACTGAGGGACACAGACTCAGTTATTGAAGAATGAAGAACTGAGGGACACAGACTCAGTTATTGAAGAATAAAGAACTGAGGGACACAGACTCAGTTATTGAAGAATGAAGAACTGAGGGTTCAAACTCAGTTATGAAGATTAAAGTCGAGACTGTAAAGTTGGACTTCAGGCAAGATTGTGATGACCTGAACTGACTTTATAGATCTTGTATGAAGACCTAAGAATCATAAGGACAATGAATTCTTAGATGATGAATATTTCATGGTGTACTCGATTAAGTCAATTGTAATCGAGATAAAACCGGAGTACCGATATTTGAAGAAGAATAAAATCTCGGTTAATGCTCCATGTCGTAAGAAAACCGACAAGAAATAAACTCTGCGTAAAACTGATAAGGAAACTCAGTTTTACAAGTCAATCATCCAACAAGCTGAAAGTACAATCGAACGTTATAAAGTAAGAAATCTCATTGGATGAGTCACTGACACAGCAGGAGCGGTCAGAAAACACAGCCGTTACAAAGCAGGATGAATGTTAATAAACCCCTATAAATAGATTACCTGGAGGAGCAGAGCAGGATATTTTATAACTAGCAAGAAATTCATCAAGAAAGATCAAATTGAGGGGGAAAGCCAAATTCAAAAAGAATACCTGCTGAATACTTAATTGCAAGACCAAGAAAAATTCTTCAAAGTGTTCAAGCATTCTCAGACAGATTCAAGATCTGATATTTGAAGAAATACAGAGCCGTGATTAAATTAATTATCCAGAAGAAAAGCTCAAATCACAGTTGAATCATAGTCATTGATTCAAGTTCTCAACTTTGATTTTATCAAAGGCTTAGACTGTGAAACACCAAGAAGGTGTGAAGGACGGTTGAGTGCGATCAGAAGACCGTGTTTGTGATGAGTGGTGAAGAGGCAATTCTACCCTCCAAGGACCAGTGGTTCAAACAATTGAAGAGCAGCAATCCTACCTGTTCTACAAGTGTTTAGATAGTGAAGCTAGGGATTAGCCAAGGACTATCAGTTTAGGACTTTTTGTAACTGGGCCATATCAAAGAAGTTCTAGTGGAATTTTCCTCCGCATCACAGGGGAAGAGAGGACGTACAGGATTACACCACCTGGAACCTCTATAATTCTTGTCTATTTACCTTATGCATTCATTTATTTCCTTATAATGGTTTTCATATTGAAATTATAGTTACTAGTTTTTAAAGGCTAATTTTTTATCCACTGCCAGTTAACGAGACTAAATATAAGTCAGTAATAACTTATATTCAGTTGAGCTAACTGAACTCCGCACAAGTTAAAGGGACAGGAACAAACTGTAAATCAGTTTGAGTTTCAGAGAAACTCAGTTCCTGGGACTTTTCCAGTTCAGAATTAGTTTTTGGTGACAAGTTTATTCACCCCCCCCCTCTAAACTTGTGTTAGCCTTTCCAAGGGACCAACAATTGGTATCGGAGCAAATCTTTCATTTGAAAGAAGATCCAAGTATACTTTTTAAACCAACTGTTGAAAACCCTTTCTGTACTTCATTTTAATGGATACATCTAGAATTAGAAATTGGCTAAATAACCCCCGACCGACTACTTGCGAGAATGTTGTTTATGATTTCCAAGATCAAGTGTCCGAAAGATTCAAGTACTACAAGCTCTCACACAAATCCGGAACCTCATTTCAGTTATGATGAAGACATTGAGCTTAATGTAAACATTGATGATGAATCCAGAGGATTTCCATCCTTAAGTGATCTTTCAGAAGAAGCAGAAAGAGAATTAATACGGGTGGCTGACTCTATGGAAGAAAAGCTAACCAGAGATCCATCCAGTATGGATGAGACCCTACCTACAAGCCATGGAGGAGAAAGTGATGAAGAAATCATATTGCTAGGAGCTACACAGACGAATGCTATCGATAAAGGGAAACAAGTTCTGATCAGCGATGATTCCTCAACATCAGGTTTATCTATCAAATATCAGGAGGTAAATGCATCTACATCTAAATCTCACACTGTCCTGAACAATCAAAGAAATGAAGATTTCAATGAAACCTTGGACATACTCATAAAGCAATTAGAAATAATTCAAAAGAATTATGAGAATGTCAAAAAGGAGAAAAAGTTATTGAAAACTGAAATTTCAAGATTGAGTGCCGAAATTAACCTAATCAAGACTAATAATGGAACCAAAGGGATTGGACCAACTGATAAATCAACAAACGTTGTAAACATCAGTGAACTATTAGTTGATCCAATCTCCAAAGTTCAATTCAAACCTGGAAAACCATTTGGAGATAGATCTGGTTTAGGATTTGAAAATCAGTATAATTCTAAGGTAAGACCAAGATCAGTTGCGATAAACTTTGTAACTTATCAACCGTCAAAAACTCAGAAAACTGATAAAGTTATTAGAACTGACAAACACTCAGCACAGCCAAATGCACAAGTTGCTAAAACTGAAAAATCTGTTAGTAAAATTCACCAAACCAGCAGATTTTACAGAAAAATGCAGAAGGCTGAAAACAGTAAAACTGATCCAATATCAGTAAGAAAAATCTTCAAGTCTTATCCATCTAAGGATAAAGATCATTCAAGGATCAGAGGGAAAGGAAGATTATTTCTCACAGATGAAGATTGGAATATACCATCACATCAGTTTCACAAATTTAAAACTGTTATGACAAAACAAGAAAAGTTTGTGAAAACTGACTTCACACAATCAAAATATCAAGAAAGGTACAAATTGTATCATCACGAGCTAATCAGTTAGGACCCAAAAAGATATGGGTACCAAAAATTTCTCACTTTGTTTTGCAGGAGAAACACAACCAGCTGAGAACTGAAAAATGTAATTCACAAAACTGAGTTGTTTTCACAACTAAGTTTTTGAATTCAGCATGAGGACAAAACTGAGAACATATAGCTGTCACCTCATAGTACCTTCTTTATTTACTTTTATCTAGCTACGGTTATCAAAAAAAGACGTGGTCCTTCTCAATCTAAATCGTTCATAATTTCCACCCATCCACTTTTTCGCGATCTCAACACATTTATGACAGGACGTTTTAAGTGCCACTCAATTCTTAACTACCCCCACTCCAAATTATAAATATCCAGAATTTTCTTTTATTAAACTCTTTACTCTTGAATTCTGAATCTACTCTCTAAATTTCAAATTTTCAAATCAATAATCAAATCCAAGAAAATGACCTTCACTCGTGTTGAACCCGGAATGATCGTTTCTCTTGATCAATATATTGTGAAATATGTTGATCAAACCCTAGTTAATTCTATCACGACAAAAATTCGAAAAATTAAAGGATTGTAAGCAGTCTTCAACATCGATCTAAAGAGTGTTTGTTTAGAAAGCATCGGAGACTTCTATCAATTTGGAAGAACAAGCTTGTGGAAGGAGAAGACACACAGACCTTCATCACCTCTGTCAGTAATAAAGAAATCAAAGTCACTGAAGAATTAATTGCAGAAATCTTTGGGTTTGACAAATCCGGAGGATCAGCAGCCATTAAGTTAACTAAAGAACAAAAAGAGAAGTTATGGAAAGATATAGCAATTGATGGTGAAACTACGTCCTACGTACAGGGGAGCACAAGCCTACTCAAGCCGAGTTCAATTTTCTCTCGAAGTTGCTGGCAAATTGCATAATCGGGAATGCTGGAAACTTCAGCAATTTATCTGGAGCAAAATTTGATTTGCTTTATATAATCTGGTTTGAAAAAGATTTCAATTGGGCAAGGTATCTATTCGATCAATTGATAGCACAATCAATTGATGTACCCAAAAAGAAGACCGACGTGAGGACAGGAAGATTTTACCACAAGAAAACTCTAGCATTAGTAGTCCAAAGGATACTCGATCATTTTGGAATTGCTAAGAGGAAAGAAACACCTGTTGCTGATGGAAAGATTGATATTAAGGAAGAAAAGCCAAGAAAAAGGAAAGCTGAGAAAACTGAGACTGAACTCAAAAAGAAAAGAAGCAGGAAATCAAAAGCACCTGCAACTGGAGATGAAGTGTTAGCACAAATTGAAGACTTGAAGAAAAGAAGAAAGCAGTTGGAAGAAACTGAAAAAGGCGTAACTGAGAAATCAATAGATATGTCATCAACTCAAGAAGCTAGAACTAAAGTTGCTGACAAATCAGCACCTGAAGTGCAAACTGAGATTAATCTTACCCAATCCATTCCAACCTTGGTAACTGAGGTCTTACCAATTCAAGAAGAAGCCGTACAAGAAATGGAAACATTGAAAGAAACTGAAGTTATCAACAATGGGATGATCGAAACTGTCTTGCAGAAAGAAGCTGTAACCCAGGGGGAACAAACCCTGAGAACTGATCCTGATAATGAAGAATCAGACAGCGATGAAAGACTGATTGATGAAACAACATTGAACATGCTTATGTTGCTTTCAAAGTCTAGAGCTACTCCTCAAAAATCAGTACCCAACTTGGAACAAGAAGAAGCTACCAAAGAACTTACAGCTCCTCAAACTGAAGAAAAAGCTGAAGCAACAACTGAATCAACCAAGTTTATTCCATTGGATGAACAAGTTCAAGAAGCTGAACCCACTGGGCACACAATGGAAGAAGTTCCAATTGTTGAATTGGAACCTGAGCCAAGTGCAAAACAAGCAGTTGAAGAAGAAGCAAGTGAAAAAGTTTTACAAACTGAGCCGATAATCTCAGCTTCTGAGATTGAAAAAGGGACATCAGTTGTCACAGCTACTGCTGAAGGAGAAACCAGCAGAACAAATCTTATGCAAACCGATGATCCCATGCAAATCGAAATTCCTACTCAAGGAGAAGATCGTGAGATCACAAGGGATTCCGAAGATACCCTCACACCATTCAAACCTCCATCTGCTCATACAGAACTATTGAAAGCTGATTATGAACGATTGCAAAGATACAGAACCTGGAAGTTCAGTTCCATAAATGATCAGAGAAGTCAGCATGCAGAAATGGAGATCATTGAAAAATGGGTATTCGATCTATACAACATCACAAGCTTAATGGAGATAATCGATACCGAAGAATTCCTAAATCAAGGGTATGCACTAATCAGAAACAGTTATTGGAAGGAAGACATAGCCAGTGGAAGCTCTAAGAAAAATGATGATGATCTTGAGGAAGATCCTGATTTACAAAAAGGGATTCTTGCCTCTATACAAGAAAAGGAAACTGCAACAGAACGAAATACTGATGAAGACTCAAGCAGTTCTGGTGGAAGCAGTAGAAGCTCAAGTTCTGAAAACTTATCTGAAACTCAGTCGGACAAGGAAGCACAAGAAGGTTATCAGTCTCCCACTGATAAATCCACACTTGAATTAGCAAGATCATTGGCAGACATACCTGGAGAAGAATCAGATGATGAACTGGAAGTACATTTGTCACCAGCAAAAGTTATTGATTCATCAAGACTGGAGGAAACTGAGAAACAGTCGGAAGAAGAAAGACAATCAGCTGAATGTAGAGAGAAATTGAAGGAAATCGTTCTCTCACCTCTAAAGCAAACTAATCTACCAGATGCTGAAACAAGCAAGTCAAAGGAACAACAAGGAAGGAGTTCACAAGATGTTCCCACTCAAATTGATCTCATCAGATATTATCACAATGAGATACTCAGAATTCAAAAGGATGACATGAGCTTATTCGGAAAAGTTTTAAAATCTTTAGAAGCCGGTCAATATGAACGATCCAAACTTGAAAAGAAGATGGATACCGTGAATGACAATTGTCAAACTACTCGCTTGAGATTCGGAAAACAACCACCGAACATGTCACGAAGAAAAATGAAACTCAAGACGGATGGGAAGGCATTCTCGGAATCTAGTGGACGAGAATGTTCTTAATGGAACAGGGCTTAAAGGACTCGGTTGTGGCTCAAACCATATTGGCATCAACTCAACAAACATTGAATGCTTACATCAAAAGCCTTATTAATAAAGATGATGTCAATAAGGGGGAAAGTCTGGATATCTTAAAAGCCCATGCAGCTGAAATGCCACAAGCTCTCACAAATGTAGATGATAAGTTGAGTGAACTGAAGAAAGCAAGAGGAGATTTTACTGATGATGAGATGAAACTAATTGCTAAATACTCAGAACCAACTGACAAAAGAGTTGGTCTGGATTCTCGTCTCTACAATTTGTTCAAAGACTTACCAGAGGAAGAAGGAGTATCAAAGGAAGAATCTCTTGAAACTTTTCTACACATGCAAAAGATACTTGTGTACTATTGGAATAAACTGAAGAAATGGGAAGCAGATGGTACCTTAGATAAAGTTTCAGAGAAAGTTGAAAAGACTGAACCTGAATTTATTCAAACTCTACACAGAACGGCCACCAATGAAAGACTAAGGACATCAGTTTTCACATTTGCCACTATATTCAAAAGCAAATTCTTCAAGAAAAATAATTTATCTCATTCATGGAACATTTGGGCAAGCATTCATGGAATTGAACATTCGGCCACGAATGAGGAAATGAGAATTGTTGCAGAGAACTATGATAATCAACCAGGACATTAAAATTAGTTGTTTTACTTATGTTGTTTTCTAACCTTGTAACTCAGCTATCAAATAAAGTTTCAGTTTCTCAGTTCATGGTGTTGCTTATTATATTTTATCTTTTATCTTTTTGCATTGCTTTTAAGGAGGGTATTGACATCATCAAAAAGGGGGAAATTGTTAGAAATAAAATTTATGTTTTGATGATGATTCATCACTTAGTTTATTAATTGTTCTTAACCCCATTGATGAAGTGTCATAACTAGCTGTTATAGTGCAAAGCAAAAAGAAGCCTAGATACCGATGTATAGGATTTATTAAAGTCTGATATTTGTATAAGTTGAATCAGACAAGCACTGTAATAGTTCTTGAATCGGAACTGAGAAATGAAGAAACTGATACTTTGACTAGCTGAGACTCTACGAGAAACTGACAATAGAGCACACCAACAGAAGATTGAAGAAGGTAAGTTCGCTGAGAGTTACAGACTCGGTTGACTTATCTTGAAGAATGATGAACTGAAGGACACAGACTCAGTTATTGAAGAATGAAGAACTGAGGGACACAGACTCAATTATTGAAGAATAAAGAACTGAGGGACACAGACTCAGTTATTGAAGAATGAAGAACTGAGGGTTCAAACTCAGTTATGAAGATTAAAGTCGAGACTGTAAAGTTGGACTTCAGGAAAGATTGTGATGACCTGAACTGACTTTATAGATCTTGTATGAAGACCTAAGAATCATAAGGACAATGAATTCTTAGATGATGAATATTTCATGGTGTACTCTGATTAAGTCAATTGTAATCAGATAAAAACTGGAGTACTGATATTTGAAGAAGAATAAAATCTCAGTTAATGCTCCATGTCAGTAAGAAAACTGACAAGAAATAAACTCGCGTAAACCGATAAGGAAACTCGGTTTACAAGTCAATCATCCAACAAGCCGAAAGTACAATCGAACGTTATAAAGTAAGAAATCTCATTAGATGAGTCACTGACACAGCAGGAGCGGTCAGAAAACATAGCCGTTACAAAGCAGGATGAATGTTAATAAACCCCTATAAATAGATTACCTCTACAACATCAAAGAAGGAGGAGCAGAGCAGGATATTTTATAACTAGAAAGAAATTCATCAAGAAAGATCAAATTGAGGGGGAAAGCCAAATTCAAAAAGAATACCTGCTGAATACTTAATTGCAAGACCAAGAAAATTTCTTCAAAGTGTTCAAGCATTCTCAGACAGATTCAAGATCTGATATTTGAAGAAATACAGAGCCGTGATTAAATTAATTATCCAGAAGAAAAGCTCAAATCACAGTTGAATCATAGTCATTGATTCAAGTTCTCAACTTTGATTTTATCAAAGGCTTAGACTGTGAAACACCAAGAAGGTGTGAAGGACAGTTGAGTGCAGTCAGGAAGACTGTGTTTGTGATGAGCTGGTGAAGAGGCAATTCTACCCTCCAAGGACCAGTGGTTCAAACAATTGAAGAGCAGCAATCCTACATGTTCTACAAGTGTTTAGATAGTGAAGCTAGGGATTAGCCAAGGACTATCAGTTTAGGACTTTTTGTAACTGGGCCATATCAAAGAAGTTCTAGTGAAATTTTCCTCCGTATCACAGGGGAAGAGAGGACGTACAGGATTACACCACCTGGAACCTCTATAATTCTTGTCTATTTACCTTATGCATTCATTTATTTCCTTATAATGGTTTTCATATTGAAATTATAGTTACTAGTTGTTAAAGGCTAATTTTTTATCCGCTGCCAGTTAACGAGACTAAATATAAGTCAGTAATAACTTATATTCAGTTGAGCTAACTGAACTCCGCACAAGTTAAAGGGACAGGAACAAACTGTAAATCAGTTTGAGTTTCTGAGAAACTCAGTTCCTGGGACTTTTCCAGTTCAGGATTAGTTTTTGGTGACAAGTTTATTCACCCCCCCCTCTAAACTTGTGTTAGCCTTTCCAAGGGACCAACACTTCCTTATAATTAAGGTGACCTTGGTAGTTGAAAACCATTCAAACTCTTCGTATTCCCAATATTGAAATCAAATCCGGAACCGCTTTATATTCATATTTTGTAAATATAATCCAGAACCCTTTTATTGTAATAAAAAATCCATTTGAAAACCCTTCATATAAATTTTTTTGTTATTGAGGAAATTCGTATAATTAATTAAGTAATTAATTAATCCACTCGAAACCCTTCAATTATATCACAACCCAATCTACTATGATTTTATTTGATTCTATCGTGATTATTCGATTTAACTATCGAATCTTTACTTATCCTATTATATCTATCAAAATAAAAAAATTTATCATGATTATTCGATTTAAATTTAACTATATGGCTATGTTTTTAAACGTGAATCTTATCACTATTTTTTTAAATGTCAATTAAACGTGTAAACAATTGTATGGTTTTATCACGAGTTATATATGGTTTAAACTTGATTCTAACAATTATAGGGTTTATATCCTGATAAGGGTTCAAACTTGTTATAGGGTTTAAACTTGATAATCAACTCCGAACCTAAGGAAGAAATGAAGTACAATTACATGAACAACCAGAATTCTCATTGTTGAAGATACTAAATGTTGGCTATTATTCCATCATCCTGCCTTTTATTTGAATAACACACCTTAGTAGTTATGCCGAAATTATTTAAGGCAAGGATGTCATCAACAAGCACTCTACCATCTTTATTCCTAGATCCACTCACAATAGCCCTAACAGCAGAGAAAGAGTCAGATTCCACAACAGCCTGGGAGACATTATAGTCCTTAGCAATCCACAAAGCTTCTTTGATATCCATCAATTACCTTTGAAAGATGGAGTTTCTTCCAATAGAGCTCATGAATCCTCTAATCCATCTTCCATTACCATCTCTAGAGACCCCACCAACAGCCACCTTGCCCTCACCATTCTCGTCACACTCCATACAGCTGGCATGAACGTTAACCTTAATCCAACCCTCAACAGGAGGTTCCCAAGCAATCCAACGAGGCTCCTTCACAAAAAGTTAACATTTATTAGAACAACCAATGTTAATAAATCCTTGAGAACAACCAAAAGAAAATGGATTCTAAAGAAGGCAGTATTTAAATCAACAACTTTAAGCGAATTAGATTATGTTCAAATTTAATCAAAGGATTACAATTAAGAATCAAAGAATGATGATTATAATGGACTTTAGGGAGATGAGTCACCTCAGAGTCTCCGTTCTACATTACCCATAATCTATCAATCCTCCATGTAATGGCTGGTCTAGAGTAGCCCAAATCTATCAACCTACAATCGCTAACATTGGAGTTGAAGTTAGCAATCCTAGAAAGATTATTCCAAAGATCATCTTGTTCGTCTTTCTCAGAGATGTGTGCATGAATAACATTAGGATATGCTACACAACAGTTAATATAGCAAATCCGAATTCCAAAGGATCCAAATATCTCCAGAAGAAGATTGTATGGAACCTGTAAAACCAATATTGGCAATGACTTTAAGGGCTTTCCTAGCCTGGACTTTGGTTTCAAAAAGGACTGCCACTTCAGGTTTATGATTAAGAAGCAGCTCTTTGATGTGTCTTCTGAATTATTTAGAGCCAGCACCTCTGCAATTCCAAGTGAGGATCTTTATGATACTAGTGTGAGGAGAGGAGATCTTCTCAAAAGAAGAAAAATTACTATGAATCATTTTTTCCGAGATTTTCAACTTCGGATCCTTCAGTCCTATTGATGATAGACTAACTTTCCATATATGCATCATCTCCTTCCATTCTATGGCTATTGAGCAGTCCTTCACCATGTGCACATATTCCAACATCACACAAGACTCCACCTCCCCAACAAGACGTATATATGAGTTTAGTTTGGTCCCGTGCCATAAAATTCTCTCCATTCTCTTCAATAAGGATATCTGGACGATTTTTATTAAAATTCTCTTGTTGCTTTGTTTGAGGTTTAGAAGTGACTAGTCTCCACTCTTGATATTGAAAAATGTTAATAAACGAGTCTTGTTGTCGTGTTACCAGCTGGAAGATTCCTGGCCTAGAAAAGCAAACCTAAAAAGGCAAAAAGCTAATACCTAGAAAATGCTATTATGAAAATAAGAAAGAAGAAACCCTACATACTAACTGTTGCTTATTATCCCATCATCCAACCTTTTTAAGATAGTTATGCAACAATCTCGTTTCTTCTTTTAGATTTCATATTAATTTCAAATCCCTTCGTTTCTTCTTTTGCTTTTTCACTAATTGCAAACCCTAATAAATTATAGAAATTTGCATGAAACAACTATAAGTATGAGGAACTACGTACATTATTATAAGCAGAAAAATTACTATGAATAGGAAAAAACATTCATGGCCTAAACCCTTGTTTTTTTATTACCCTTGTTATGTGGGTATTTTAGGAATTTGGTGAAAAACCTTTGGACTAAATTAATTAGTTATGCAACGATATCATTTTCCTTCAGTTTTGTTATGATTTGCAAACCCCCTAGTTTTTCTCCTACTTTTTATTAATTTCAAACCCACAAGATTCTTCTTCCGGTTTTTATTCATCGCAAATCCCCTCGTTTCTTATTCTATTTTTTTATTAATTGCAAACCCTAACAAATTACCGCCATTTGCATGCATGCAACAACTACATCTCAGGGACGAGGAACTACATACATAATATCATTCAAACAAGCAATAAAAAATGGACTAATAATATTATAAATTATTTCAAGTTCACAACAAAATTTTATAACAAAATAATAAAAAAAAAACTACAAATTCGTAAATAAAGTGGAATTTGGATAGGGGTGGGATTTGATTACAGGCTATGGTCCGAGAACTCTATAACATACTCATTGGGAGAGTTTGTGCTCGAACCCCAACTCCAATTGGGGCCAAAAAACATTATTGTTCCCTGGCCATGGCATCATGCGATAGTGCATGAATGCACATGCACATCCCACTGCAATTTTGTAAGCACCATTGCACAGTTGTATCAGATCATTGATTTTACTTTTGACTGTTTTGATGTTGTCATTGATATACGCCACTTCAACATACATGGCTTCCATCTCCTGTGTCATCCCTATTTTAAGTTGATCAATTTCATAATAACATTCATGTCTATGGGCGTCCAATTTTCTTTGCAATTCTTCAACCTGGTTTCTTAAATCTACAATCTCGTTACTATGCTTATCCATTTTCTTCTTATACTTTTCTGTTTTTTTCTGATATGAATTGCATTCATGTGGTTATACTACTATTTATAGGCCCATTTTATCTTTTTAAAGGTGGTGGCAACTCTTCGATTTACCTTAGCATGAGACCCTTCAGATTCATATCTCTTCGATTTACCCTAGCTTGAGACCCTTCAGATTCATATTTACTTCGATTTACAAATTTACCTAACTCATATTTTCTTCTTCTTTTTCAAATTAATAAATTTTATAACAAAATTATTGTATACAGGGTTTAATTCCAATTCTTACCCGCAACAATCTCAAACATGTGTCATTGATCGAGACAATCTTGAACTTGTGTAATGTTAAGCATAAGAAATGAATACTTCTTTCTCAAACTTGTGTCGTTTACCGAAACAATCTTGAACATGTGTAACGCTAAACATAAGAAATGAACTCATTATGAATTGTATAACTCTGTCGTATTCACTCTATCAAGTTCTTCATTTCAAGGGTCAAATATTCTAACAAATCAACATGTATAATGTTAAGCAATTAATGAATCAAACCATAATATGGATTATGGAAATGTATAATGTTAATCAATTACAATTACACCTTACGTTAACTATGTGGATTTGTATAATTTTTTCATATTCACTGTATTAACTTCTTCATTTCAAGGGTCAAATTTTCAAACTGAATAATGTTAACCAACTAATGAATCAAACCCTAGTTCTCAAACATGGAAGAAAATAACATTTTCAAATACAATTATACATAATCATAAGAATGAAATCAAATTTCTCCTTCAAAACATTCTTCTTCAAAATAACAATTACCAATACAATACATATTAACAATAATGGAACCATAGTTCTCCTTTAAAACATCATTCTTCAAAAAAACAATTACAAATTATAGTTCTCCTTCAAACTTCAAACCATTCTTCTACAAAAACAAGTTAATTTGTTTAAAATGACATAGTTGAATGATTATCATAACCATAACCCTCATAGATGGTTAACACTAGCATATGCAATTTCTATGGCTGAAAGTTCCATGAAAGCAATTACGCGACCAACTTCTTTTGCGAATCCGGCATATGTGCACTCCGAATCAATGATAGATCCACTCCACCGAGCATGAACTCTACGAATTTAAGAATGAAAATCCCACAATCACTCTACCAAATTACAATAATTACACGATAAGTTAGTCACAACATCAAATACCTTAATAATCCCTATATATATTGCATATAATTATCAAACATACCCATTTTCTTGAGATGGACAATCCACTCTCTTCACCGCTAGTTTTCACATAGAATAATTCTCATAGCCTTACATGGTTTTTCATTAAAAATGGTACCACAACTTGCAGAGGCATAATACAACTTGCAAGAAGCACTTTTGTGATATGCCCCGAAAGGCTGTCATACACGTAAATTATCCTCCCACTCAGATCAATTTTCCAAAGAAACCAATGATCTCTCTATGATCGGCACATACAAAGTTGTGCAACCTGCCCATGGTTTGCTAAATTTCGGAGCTGTCCTCTTTACAATATTGATAAATACTCTATTAGATCGTCCTTTGCATACTGCATTAACTCCTCATTTGCTTTGTTTTTACTGTGACATGTGTAGAAGCCTTTGACATAAGTTGCGAATTGCGTTTCATGAACACGTGCATTTTGGTCAACATACTCAGGTACTCTAAGCATCGCCGGCGAATCTCACACAATGAACTATCTAATACCTGAATATCAGAAAATATATATATACTAAACAAAAGCATACTTTTTCAATCTAAATTGAAATTAATTTACAATCTAAAGCATATACTACTTGCGTTGCTTGGCAAGCTCTCCCCCATCACAATTCCTTTCAAAATACTTGCTTGGATATCACAGTCAACCAAACTCACATGTACACTATCTAAATCAAAAGGATGAAAAAACTAATTAATCATCAAAATAGGGTTTACAAATTAGTGTTTACTTTAACCGTATGACATTGATACATGTCTTCACATGAAGCTATAAACTGATCAACACGGTTCGTCAGCACGAGATCCATTTTTCGGAAAGGATCATAAGCATCAAACTTCTTCAATTTATTTTTTTTCGATAGTTTAATATAAAACTTCTAAGTGCTTTTCTTATCAGCGTTGGTAGATCGAAACGTACGACTATATAAAACATTCAATGACGTAATTAGTTTGGATTATACATATATCTACTAACATAAACTTAAATTAATTATTTTTGTAAAACTACCTTTTACAACTTTTTTCCCGCCCTCTTTTTCCAAATCATCTTCATCTAGGATGACCTCAGCTCTCTCTTCTCCTACGGCATTACTAATCATAATTTCAATAAACAAAATTTTATGAATAAATTAATTTTCTCACCAAAACACATAAAGGACAAATTTAACATTATACCTTCGCCGTTTGGGTTTCCCTCACCTTCCCCCTCCTCGTTTATAATTTCTATTGCTTCTTCCTCACTTATATCAGCTTGCTCCTCCTCTATGCCACCATGTACCTCTACATCAGCTTCCAGAACCTCGTTTACCTTTTTAGCAGTTTCCTCCTCTATTTCAATGTCCTCATTTATTTCTTCACCCACGGCATTTTCTAATCATAATTTCATGAAATAAAATGTTATGAACTAATTCTCGTCAAAGAACATAATGAACAAATCAAAAGGACAAGTTTAACATTATACATTTGCCGTTTCGGGTTTCCTCGACCGTTTCCTCAACCGGGGCATCAGGTTCATCCCATACCTGTTTTTCACCCTCACTTACATTTTCTGGAGGGACCTCCCTTACCTCTTTAACACCTTCCCCAACCTCTTTCACAATAGCAGCAACTTTCTCCTCAATTTCAGTGGCCTCGTTTCTCTATTCACCCTCGCTTATATTTTCTGGTGGGACCTCCCCTACCTCTCTATCACCTTCCCCAACTTCCTTCTCTTCAACTACGGCACTTCCTAATCATAATTCCAGGAAATAAAATGTTATAAACAAATTCTCTCATCAACAACATAAAGGACAAATCTAACTTTATACCTTTGCCATTTCGGGATGCCTCCACAATTTCATCTTCCATTTCATTCAACTCTTCATTACCTTCCATTTCACTTACATGTATACCATCATTTTTGCATTTTTCACATGCACCAGAAAGACGAACCTCCATCATTTCAACTTTACGCTGGAGCGTATCCAATAAAGTGCACATTCTTTTGTTCTCTTCAGCAATTTTTACCAAATCTTCGCACATTCATTTGTTTTCTTCACTCACAACAATTTTTACCAAGAACAACTTCAACTAGTGTAGAGTTGACCGTTTTTTCCTTTCCCCACTTCATGATCCTTGGGTGAGCATTCTCATCAACAATCTCTGAAAACTTCCTTAAAGAAGGAATCGCTTCAAGTTCCCAAACCTACGATGTATTTACATACAAGTGATTGACCAAACATAACCAAAAACATTAACAACCTACGTATATATATATATATATATATATATATATATATATATATTATGAATTAAAACACCGGATTTGGATTTTACATACCTTCAAAGCATGCGGAAACCATAGAAAGTATATATGATCGGGACCTTTTTGAAAACATCTCTTAGGTGCCTCCTCAAAACATGGACAGTGGTTTCATAAGAATCATTTCCCTATGGATACTTGTTGAAAGCATCCAAATCATCTACCAACTGTAAAATCCATGAATCCACCGCACATTTCTCTTCCGATGCCCACACACAACCCCAACTTGTAACGGTCTACAGCATTTTTAATGCTATTAAACTTTTGCCACACATGCTTCTTATACACTGACGCAAGGTTTTTAAAATACTTTTTAACTAATTTAGACTCTTTTCCTACACCTTTATCGACATTGCTATCATCTCCAACCAAGAAACCAGTAACAAGCACAAATTCTTCTACACTGAATCGTATATTTTTGGCTCCAACTTTGAACCAAAAAACATCTCAATTTACAAGGTTCGCCAGCCTCATTATCAACTGATGTACGATCTGGATGGCTTGCAGATCCTTCAAATTGATTAAATGTCCAAAACAAGACTGTTCCAACTTTGCTTTCTGCTTGGTGTCATGCTTTTGATAAACTTCATTTGCTTTACCAATTTGACATCGGTTTGCAATTTCACATTTTGCAGTGCGCTAAGTGCATAAACCAACGCCATTTTTCAACCAATTTTCTATAACCAACAAAAAATAAACAAAAGGTATCAATCGAATTAAAGAACAAATGAATTTGAATACAGTTGAAGCAAATAAGAAATTTCAATTCAATGCCAATAACTAATAACACATCACCGCCATTGTTTAAGATAACAAATCATTCAACACCGCAAAATTTAACTAATCGCACCCTCAATCATACATGCTCATACCAATATGCATGATTTATAACCCAGAAAATCGTACCTTTTGTAGATTTCCTCAAAGGTTCCGGTCAGCTTCTTCAAGTTCTCGTTCTTGGCCGATCGCTTCCTCAACTACCAGTGAGTATTGAAGAATACGGAATGTTGAAGAATTTTGATGATCACAGGTTCGAATCTGTGTTACTCCTTCGATATGAGAAATGAAGTTAGAGTGGTGATTTTGTGTTGGTCTTTGGAGAGTAAATGTTTTTGAGTCAATCGGAGAGTAAATGTTGGGTGGATGAAATCGATGAAGGTTGGGGATTAATGGGAAAAATAGGATATTGTTTAAGGAATTGGGGATTTTTGGAAGGGGGTATTTGTGTCTTTGTATTGTTTTATAAGGTTTTTCCGTTTTTTCATTTTCTTTTAAAATAGATTTTGGGTCAAAGCACATTTTTGCAAAGGCAAATTCCCGGAAGCTTAAATGCGTCACTCACCCTAATCTATTTCAACTATCCCTAAATCATTTCCAATCTTTTCGGCTGAAACCAACATATGTTCTTTCCTTCTAGAACCCCTCTTCCTCGTTTATTCTTTCTCTGCAAATCCCCACCCTCAATGCTCTACATTCACTGCACCTTGCCTCCTCCCTTGAATCTCGTTAATCTCATTCGATTCTCAGATTTTCCATGAATCAAATCATTATTTTGATTCTCTGTAAGAGCTCTACTTTTGGAAAGTCTTGTGACGCCCCTATCCCGGATACCGAGTCATTATCTTTAAAAGAATGCCCAACCCGGCAACCCGCATGTAATTAAAATTTAATCTAATTATACACGTAAGCCTAACGTAAGTAGACATCAGAGAACAAGCAGAAAGCACAACGACAGACTCGGGTAACTAAAACAACTAAAAGCGATCGAAAGTAACATAGGATGCAACTATTACATCATCAATTCTATCTTTAACCATTAAATACAATATGTACATTACAACTCAATAACCATAAACTCAATTCAACTGTTTCTATCAAAGCTCAGATTTTTCTGAAGAACAAAAGCCAATCTAGATTTAGGGCTAAAAAGGGAAAACTTACTATTTATAAAACAAAAGGTATGGAAACGATCATCTTCTCCCTGTGATCAATTTCTTCTACTGTCGTCTGCACAAACGATCAACAATTTAGTCTCACGATTCGAAAGTTCATCCTCCCCTTTCCTCTGTCAAAGCGTCGACTGCTACTCTTTTTTTATCATAAATAATGAATAATTTTATGTAATAATTCCCTTTTATACTCATTAATTAAAATCAATTGACAAAAATCCTTTTAATTATTCTCCTTTTTTGGCTTGAAATAACTAGTAAATACCAATTAATCCCATTTTACTCTTCTACCCTTCTCGAATTTTCAGGATATTACATCCACCCTTAAAGCAAGTTTCGTCCTCGAAACTGTTCATAACTGGGAGGTACTTGAACTATGGAACTTCACAAAGCGTCTCGTCTTCTAATTCTCATATCGCCTATACCGGTGTTTGGCTGGTTCATTGAACTAAGACTAGCTTACGTCTTCATTCTTAACTTTCTTCATCTTTCGTTCTAAAGTGCAGCTGATTCTTCTGCGTAGGTCAAGTTCCCTTCAACCATCAAGATTAAAGCTTGCTTCCAGACCAGTTTCTTTTAAACATTCCCTTATCATTGACACATGAAGGACGTCATCCACTCATCAAAGGTATTCTGGTAACTCCAAACGGATTAGCTAAAGGTCTGACTTTAGCCAAGGACATATAAGGGCCTTCATATTGTTAAGAACATTTTATTATGTTTTGTTGATGGCCATACTAGCTGCTATAGCAAGCCTGAAATAAGTTTAGAAATCTATGTATAAGTCTTTTTAGAGTCTGACATGTTGTATAAGTTGAGTCAGACAAGTATTATACTAGTTGCTAGAATGGCTAAGTAAAACAGAAATCCGGCAAAGTAAAAGCAGCAGTAGAGAAGCATAAGGACATATAGTCTGACTTATAACTAGGGAAGTCTATGATGACCTTCGATAAGTCTAAGTTAACTTAAAAGTGATGAAATTCATTGTTTAAATATGGTGTACACTGATATCACACAAATCAAGATCAGTGAAGTACAAGTACTCTTGAAAGATCAAAGAAATCAAGAAAGCAGAGAACCAACAAAGTAAACTTTCTACAGGCTGAGTAAAGAAGAAGCAGTGAAGAAAGATCTAATCGGCAAAGTCAACTAGATCACTTAACCGGTCAAGTAACAGCCAAGTGAAGAATCAACTAAATAAATTATATCATCTACACTTATTCTGAACATGAAAAATAAGGATTATTCATAGTATCAAGCATTAAATACATAATCAATCAAGGACGGATTTTGTGATAAACGTTTGAAGAAAAATCCGGAGCACTGAAATCAAAGAGAATATAATTAAGGAGGAATTAAGAATTAAATCAAGGATTATTCTCCACATTAAATAGCCAATGGACGGAAATTCAAATCAAGGATATCAAGGCTATAAATAGAAGA
Source organism: Gentiana straminea (assembly GCA_036785695.1). Classification (NCBI taxonomy): domain Eukaryota; kingdom Viridiplantae; phylum Streptophyta; class Magnoliopsida; order Gentianales; family Gentianaceae; genus Gentiana; species Gentiana straminea. The sequence continues at coordinate 217,287 of JAVUPR010000244.1, forward strand.
CACTGACAGACAGAAAAAAAAAATGATTGAATTATATAAGAACAAGAAGAACTATTTCAATTTGAAAAGCTTTCTATCTGAACTTAAAGGACATATCTAGAGATCAACATAGCAATCAGAGCTAAAAATACACATCAAGCACTGAGATTGATCAACAGAATCTGTGAATTCAATTCACACCAGTCAAGCAACTGAATTAGAGACATCTGAGAAGGAGTTGTGTTTGTGATAGCTGCTGAAGGATTTGTTCCCAAAAAGTAGTGTTGAAGACTGAGTCACTGAAGCTTTTGAAGCCAGGGAGGGATATTCTTGGAGATTGTGAAGCTTGTGTAGCCAAGGACAATCTAACTATTGTATCAGTGAAAACAATAGTGAATTCCTCCAATCATCACAGAAGAAGAGTGGATTAAGGGATTACACCACCCTGAACCACTATAAGCCTTTGTGTCAATTTACTTTTAGCACTTTACTTTACTGCACTTTATTTTATCGCATATTATAACTGTGACTGCATATCCCTCTTTGAATCAACATTTTAATAAGGGACTTATCCGCGGCCCAAAAGCTTTTAAATTCAGAAAAGTTTTTGAAACTCCAGTATAGTCATTCACCCCCCCCCTCTCTGACTATAATTTTACCCTTCTCTAGGACCAACAATTGGTATCAGAGCAATGTTCCTAGTATCAGAACCTATTCAGATCTGATTTCAGGTAACAAGAATATCACATATTTTCATAGTTGTTTTCAAATCTGTGCTTTCTAAATATATCTCTTATTTGTGCTTATGGATTCCTCAAATTTCATGTCTAAAGTATATGACTTTGATGAATATAAAATAAGAATGTTGTCTCATCTTGCAGCAACTCATGAGGAGATGCTGGAGTTATGAATGATGGCCCAATCAAGATCATGACTGTGATAGCCACAGGAGCAGATCAAGGATATAAAATAGATAAACCTAAGAAAGATTGGACCAAAGTTGATAGAAGAAGAGCAAATCTCGACTTTGTTGCAAAAGATATGATCTTGAAGACTCTGGACAGTAACATGTTCATGAGGATCAAAGACTGCACAACAGCAAATGAGATGTGGGATAAATTACCACTTGTCAATGAAGGATCAGAGGCAGTAAAAGAAAACAAATTCTCTGTTGCAAAACAAAAATTTGAAAACTTCAATATGAAGACTGGTGAAATCCATTGATCAAATGGATAATAGATTTTCAAGCATCATCAGTGAACTGCAACAACTTGGACATACATACCCACACAAGGAAGTTTGTCTGAAAATCTTGAGAGGTCTACTTGAAAGATGGAAGATCATCACATCAGTACTCAGGGTAACAATGAATCCTGCAAATACTGATACCTTGACTCTGATGTCTCAATTAAAGGCTCATGAATTTGATTTAAACAGCGAAGACAATGCACCAGCAGATACACACAAAGCCTGTGCACTGGTGGCACCTCAGCAAAGTAAAACGGCTAATACAAACATCAAAGAGACACATAAGCTGAAAGAACAGATTGCTTTACTGATTAAACATTTTGATAGGTTTAGCAAGAAGAAACAATTCAAAGGAAGTTCATCATCAAACAAGACGTCAAGCTCTAGCAAAGACATCAAGAAAAAAGATGATGAATACATATGTTTCAATTGCAAGAAGAAAGGACACTTCAAGGCAGATTTTCTTGAAGAAAAAGACAAGGATGAGGAAAAGAAGAAGTACAAAACAACAGATAAGAGAAAGAGCAAGAATGCACTTAAAGCTGAAAGCAGTAGTGAAAAGGATGAAGAATCATCTTATAATGATTCAGATGATGGTGAATCCAATAGCTCAGAAAATGACAAGGCATATCTATGTCTTATGGCTAAGGAAGTTGATGAAACAGAGGTAACAGCTAGTTCATACTCATCATCTGCATCCTCATCTAACACTGCATAATACTCTATTCTCCTATTAGACTTTGCAAACCTAATCCAAAATCTCATGAGGAAATTCAGATAAATCATGAAATTCTGGAACAGGAATGTGAAAATTTGAGAGAGGAAAATAAAATATTAAAGAAAGAACTGGATGGTATAAAAGCTAAAACAACTTGTAAGGAAGTACACTCAACTGATCAACGAGCAGCAGATGATCACTCAATTGATGTTGATAGACCAGCAGAGAAAATCTCCCTACCAGTTAAAAGCACCACTACACCACTCAATGCACCAGCTTACAAACCCCCAAAAAGGTTTAGATCCAGATCTGGTCTTGGCTACACTAGTCAGGGTGATGAAGGAAACAATGGACAATACAATTCTGAATCAAGGACCAAAACTTGACCTAAATTCAGAAAAGGACAGGCCATAGTGTCAACTACTCATCCTACACCGGTGAAGTCAAAACCCAGTGTAGTGAAACAACAGATTAAATCATCAAACCAGCCAATTAAAGGCAAAGGCTTACTAAAAGGTAAGGGAAGACTTCACCCTTCAGAGGATGATTGGAATATTGCACCCTCAAAATACAAGAAGAAACCACTTTATGTTGTGCAACATGTGTTTAGGAAAACCCAACCAAGGCATGTTCCTGAACACAAGATGCAATATGGAAATAAGTTTCCTCCTGCATATTGGAGAGTGAAAAAGGATGCAAATACACCAAAAAGTGAAGAACTGTATCAGAATAATCTCAATAAATCTACAAGAAATTATTCTGCCATGCCTTACATGTATGAAGTTGATGATTTAAACTATCCAAGAAGGAGATCCTTTGGATATACACTTGGTATGAGAGGCACGACTACTAACAGGTATGGACCCAAATAGTATTGGGTACCTAAACATACTTAATTTGTTTTGTAGGATGTCCGGTACATGGACAGTGGATGTTCCAGACACATGACAGAGAATAAAGGATGGTTGACTGACTTTAAATCTTTTGATGGACCTAAATTTGCATTTGGTGGCAAAGAAAACCCCGGCAAAATTAAGAGGGAAGGCACAATGCTTAAGAATAACTTGAAGATCCAAAATGTTGTTTATGTTAAATGATTGAATTTCAATCCTCTAAGCATCAGTCAATTCTGTGACAAATGCTACAGTGTACATTTCAACAAAGAAGGATGCAAAGTGATTCACAATCAAACCACTATAGTTGTACTTGCAGGAAAAAGAGAAGACAACATGTATGTGGTGGATTGGAAGACAAAGCAAAAGCAGAAACCTGTCTGCTTGTCAAAAACAAGCAATCAACCAGCTGGATTTGGCATAGAAGACTGAACCATCTCAACCTCAAGACCATCAACAATTTGTCAAAGAACAAGCTAGTTGAAGGCCATCCAGAGATCACATTCAAAAAGGAAAGTCTTTGTGATGCATGTCAAAAGGGGAAGCAGATCAAAAGCTCTTTCAAGTCAAAGCCTTATCAATCTACAATAAGGATCCTACATTTACTGCACATGGACCTTTTTGGACCTGTCACACCAGTAAGTGTAAGTGGAAAGAAGTGCACTCTATTGGTGGTGGATGACTTTTCAAAATACACTTGGACCATATTCATGAACAAGAAAAGAGAGACACTCAAAAAGCTACCAGATTTGCTGAGGAGAATACAAAATGAAAAGGAGTTGAAGATCATCAAGATAAGATCAGATAGAGGCACAGAGTTCCTAAATGAAGTAATTAGAACCTAGTGTGAAGAAAATTGAGTACTACATCAACTACCAGCAGCAGGAACTCCACAGCAAAATGGTGAAGCAGAAAGAAGAAATAGGACACTCAAAGAAGCTGTGAGAACCATGATTGCAGAAGCATGTCTACCAAAAAGATTTTGGGCTAAAGCAGCAAATACAGCATGCTATACTCAAAACAATCATCAACAAACATCATGGAATCAATTGCACACTTTTGATGAAAAAGCTGATGAAGCAATATTCATGGGATACACAGACACTAAAAAAGCTTTTAGAGTACTTAACAAAAGAACTTTAGTGATTGAAGAGTCAATTCATGTAGTCTTTGATGAATCAGATACAAATGGTGAAAGCTTACACAATCTTGAAGAAGCTGCACAAGGACAAGTCTATATGAACATAATAGTACAAGCTACAATCTTATATCACACTTTTGGAAATCAAGATGATGCACTATTCAACACAACAACAGTAGAACCAATACAAGATCATGAAGTTGACACATAAGCTGATGTTGTAGAAGAACCAAGTCAAGAGCAACTTCAACCTGATTTGAATTGCTAAGAGATCATCCTGAAGAACAAGTCATTGGAGATGTTCATATAGGAGTTAGAACCAGAAGACAACTAGAGAATATGCGAACTTGTTTTCTATCACAGGTGGAACCCAAAAAATAGATGATGCAATTCAAGATGCTGATTGGATTACAGCCATGCAAGAAGAGCACAATGAGTTTGAGAGAAATTAGGTCTGGGAACTTGTTGACAGACCAGACATGGCCATCATCATTGGAACAAAATGGTTATTCAGAAACAAGATGGATGAACAAGGAACAATAGTCAGAAACAAAGCAAGGCTAGTTGCAAAAGGATACTCTCAAGTAGAAGAAATAGATTACGATGAAACTTTTGCACCAGTAGAAAGATTGGAAGCAATCAGACTCTTTCTAGCTTTTGCAGCACATAAAGATTTTAAAGTTTATCAAATGAATGTCAAGAGTGCATGTCGGAATGGACTTTTGGAAGAAGTAGTTTATATGGAACAACCTCCTGGTTTCCAACTCAAAGGAAAAGAACATAAAGTGTACTAAAAAAGGCACTATATGGACTCAAACAGGCACCGAGAGCCTGGTATGAGACACTGTCACAATTATTAATCAACAATGGACTTAACAAAGGGACCATTGACAATACTCTCTTCAAGCTATAAGAAGGAACAAGCACTTTGTTAGTCAAAATTTATGTTGATGACATCATCTTTGGATCAGAAGATGAGAAGCTATGTGAGAAATTCGCAAATCTGATAAAAAGCAAATTTCAAATGAGTATGATGGGAGAGCTCAACTATATTATTGGTTTACAAGTGAAGCAAATGAAAGATGGCATCCTCATCAATCAAGCCAAGTATACAAAAGACTTGATACACAAATATGGTATGGAAACAAGTGGGACATCAGATACACCAATGTGTGCAAAAGTCATTCTTGGGAAAGATGAAACGGGAAAGGATGTTGATCAAAAGTTATATAGATGAATTATTGGATCTCTACTCTACCTAACTACAAGCAGACCTGATATTGCATTTGCAATAGGAGTTTGTGCAAGATTCCAAGCTCAACCAAAGGAATCTCACTTACTAGCAGCTAAAAGGATCATCAAATATCTGAAAAACACCATAAATGTTGGAATTTGGTATCCAAAAGATGGAGGATTCAAATTAATATCATATTCAAACTCAGACTATGCTGAATGCAAGATTGATAGAAAAAGCACTTCAGAACCAGTCAGATGCTAGGCAGCAGACTAGTATCATGGTTTAGACTAAAGAAAAACTCTGTATTCACTTCAACAGCTAAGGCAAAATATATAGTAGCAGGCAACTGCTATGCACAAGTGTTGTGGATTAGACAACAACTAAAGGACTATGGAATAGAGGAGAAGACAATTCCAATTATGTGTGATAACTCAAGTGCAATTTCAATCACAGAAAATCCAGTACTTCACTCAAGAACAAATCATATTGATATGAGACATTACTTTATCAGAGATCATGTTGAAAAATGAGATGTTATCTTAAGATACATATCAACTGAAGATCAACTGGCTAATATTTTCACAAAACCACTCAGTCATTAAAGATTCTACAAGTTGAGAACTGAGTTGGGAATGATTGAAATCGATTAAGTCATGAGGTGCAGCAAACTGGAGTAATCAGTCGAGTGACTTCACTAGCTGACTGAACATTTGCCATTTTGGGTGCACTCACTTGATAGGTAAGGCACTGGTACCCAGCGAAGTTCACTTCTCTGATTGTTAGGAACATTTTTATCCAACAGCTAATAAAAGTCACTGCACCATATCAGTGACCAGCCAAGTTACTTCACCGCTATGAACTTGGAAAATGACAGCAAAGTCTGTGTGAACAAAATCAGTTTTACACATGTGGAAAATCGGAGAATTCATGGAAAATTTACCCACGTGGATTTTATATTGCAATCGTGGAAGTTATTTTTGAACTAAAGGAATGAGGGAAACGCCTCGATTCCTGGGATTTATCATTGCATACCTCAATCCACTTCCCCACTATACTCAAAAACCGTGATTTACATACACAAAATCACGCCATTACTCCACCAAAATCCTTCCATATTCAACCTCATTCACACTACTCAAAATTCTCCTATATAATCAACACTTAGAGTTTTTCAAAAAGTTTCTACGCTATTGCAATTCATAAACCCTATTTCATCTCCGCAAAATTGAAGCTTTCACAATTCCAAAATCATCCAAAACAATGGCTTCATCTCCCTCAAACACACAAACTGGAAAGCAATACGAAAAATCAATTGCTACTGGCTCTTTCTTTCAAGAAGAACACTACTTAAAGCTGGTGGAAATAATGAAGAAGCAAAAAGATTGGCGGAGATGCAAAAACCTAGGATTGCTGACTTTTCTCAATCCTCCTATCAAAGGTATTTGTTATGAAAGCCTTGTTTCTTTTTTGAAAACAACCAAGTTTGTTTCTGGGCTCTTTGCTGAAGAAGGTGTAGAAATGGGTGAAGGCAAGATCGTTGCATTTGTCAACGGTACAGAAGTGGTAATTACAGCAAAAATTATCCATCAACATCTCAAGCTCCGAAACGAGGGGCATTCAAAAGTTGGTTTAGTCCAACAAGACTTAAATGCTCTGTGGATGGCAATTGGAAAGAATGCCACAACAGCAAACAAGAAATACAATTGTCTTAGATCTACCTTAAAGAAACCCTTCAATGAATTCAGTGCCCTAATTGGAAAGAATATTGAAGGAAAGCTAGGGGCCATGAATGCCATGACAGAGGCCAGAATGTGACTTATGGGAATAATTTACAATAGTCTAGAGTTCAATTGGGCCACCTATTTTTTCTTGAGAATAAATGAGAAAATCCAGGGAGAGGTCAATACTGCAAAAAATAGGATAGCAGAGGGCAAGAAGAAAAAGGGGATCTTCTGGGTAAAGAAGTCATATGGGATTCAACTACACTATCTGATGCAATGTCTGCAAATACCTGTTGTAAAACTTCTCAAACTGCATGACTCCAAAGTCATGTTTACCTATGTCAAACTGCAAAAGGCAGCATGAGGTGGAAATAGAAAGCAAACAAGAAGCAGCACCTCTGGCCAAAGAAAGAAATAAAAGGTTCAAAGGAACTTGGACAAGGAATGCTTTGGAAAACTAATAGATGAAGAAGAGGCAGAGGAAGTAGGAGGAGAACAAGAACAACGAGAGGAAGAAGGTAGTGGTAATGATGAACAACCTAAAAATGAAGAGGTTGAAGAGGGAAATGTTGAGGATGATGACGAACAGAATGGTGAGACTCCAAAAGAACCACTAAACATATCTGAAAGCGAGATAGATGACAGAATCGCTACATATTGATGATGGTTAAAATAGTCTATCCTACGGCATCAACATTCTATCCATTATGAGTTAAAAATAGTTGTTTCGACCTATAAATATGAACCATTCAAGTTGAATATCATATGTCAGGTTCGTGAGTCGAGAAATCTGCACTAAACATTTATTTTCCCTATTTTGATATTATTTCGTATGTTATTTGATTATTTTCAGCATACGAAATATTGGGCTGAGCATGGTGGACGAATCTAGAGTGGACTGAACGAAAAGAATGGGCCTAGGGTATTCCAGAACATTCCAAGCTATGTCGGCAAAGAAAAAAAATTGCCCTCGGTTTACCGAGAGTGGGCACCGACTTACCGAGGTTCCAGATCTTTCCAAAACAAGTTTTCTTGGACGAGAGGTAGATCTAGGTGTTTCTAAGCCGGTTTATGTAGCTATAAATAAGAGGCTTCGGCTCAGAACTCAATGTAACATTGGTACACAAATTTTCAAGGCAAATTATGCTATAAAAGTTCTTTGTTCTTTATTTTATTATTTTACGAGTTCTGGTCGGAGAGACGACGGAGTCGCCGCCTAGGGAGAGATCCGAGGGAGATCTACACTCGTCATAATTAACTATACCCCTTGTTGCAAAAGGACCAAAAGATATGTCCAGTGAACAACAAGAAGACTTCAACAACATGGTGAAGTTTTTCAGTCCCATGGGAAGAATGGACCGACCACAGAAATGGGTTCTATTCAAAAATCTCAAATTTACTGACTCACACGTTGCTGAAGCAAAGGAAAGGATAGAGAAGCACCTTGGAGAAAATCTACAGGCACATGAGACACTGCCTGACTACCATAGACTCCACAACAAAAAGGTCTTCTTAGGCATATCTGAAAATGTGGCACTAGAATACTGGAAATGGAAATTTCCAGAGGTTGATTGGAAAGAGATGGAAGGGATACACACTACAAAATTCAAGAAATACAAAGAGTATTTAAGTAAGTTATAGGTGTGATATGTTATTACTTCAATATCTTAATGCCCTTGATGGATGAATAAAATTTCTGAGTTTTATTCTGCTATTATTTTATGAAAATTTACATACTTATGTTCAGACTTATGAGGGTTTTGGCATCATCAAAAAGGGGGAAATTGTTAGGAACATTTTATTATGTTTTGATGATGGCCATACTAGTTGTTATAGCAAGCCTGAAATAAGTTTAGAAATCTATGTATGAGTCTTTACTTAAAGTCTGACATGTTGTATAAGTTGAGTCAGACAAGTACTGTACTAGTTGGTAGAATGGCTAAGTAAAATAGAAATCAGGTAGAGTAAAAGCAACAGCAGAGAAGCATAAGGACATATGGTCTGACTTATAACCAGGGAAGTCTGCGATGACCTTGGATAAGTCTAAGTTAACTTACAGGTGATGAAATTCTTTGTTTAAATATAGTGTACCCTGATCTCACACAAATCAAGATCAGTGAAGTGCAAGAACTCTTAAAAGATCAAAGAAATCAAGAAAGTAGTGAACCAGCAAAGTAAACTTTCTACCAGCTGAGTAAAGCAGAAGCAGTGAAGAAAGATCTAATCGGCAAAGTCAACTAGATCACTTAACCGGTCAAGTAACAGCCAAGTGAAGAATCAACTGAATAAATTATATCATCTATACTTATTCAGAACGTGAAAAATAAGGATGTTTTAGAGGATCAAGCATTAAATGCACAATCAATCAGGAGTCAATCAAGGACAGATTTTGTGATAAACGTTTGAAGAAAAATCCGGAGCACTAAAATCAAGGAGAATATAATTAAGCTGGAATCAAGAATTAAATCAAGGATTATTCTCCACAGTAAATAGCCAACGGACAGAAATTTAATTCTAGGATTATAAATGCTATAAATAAAAGGCTGTAGGATGTAATATCGCCGGATGGATCAAAAATCCACCCGATTACACAACGGAGAAAGTACAAGATCTAGATCTAAACAATCAAAATACATAAATAAGTAAATCTAACCTACGAGGGGGTTAGATTGCTTACCGCTTTATGGTGAATAAACTCCAAGAACAATCTTCAATCCAAGATCCAAGCTAATGAGAAGCCACCGTCTTCCGACGTGTATCTCCAAGCAACACCAGGTGGATGGTGTTTCAAGCCGCCGGACCTCCTCGATATGCTACCTTAGAAAAACCCGAAGTTTTCCTAAAACTCAAACCCTAAGTACAAGCCGAAATTCTAAGCCATGTACTTGCATTTTGTGTCGAAATTATGTGATCTGTTTAAGGCTTGGGAGAACTCTCTTTATATAGGAGAGTAATCCTTGTCCTCCAAGGATTTAATAATTACAAGATAATTATTAAATTAATCCTTATTTAAATAAAAGATAAATAATATATATCCCAAACAAATTAGGATAAATAAATATATTATCTAATATTCCATGATTTATCATTTAACAAATAAATAATTAAATCATATATCAAATAATTATCCAAGAAAACTAATTTCTTTCTAATTATTTAATACTCAAAAATGCGCCCCAAACCCTAAATAATTAGGTTTGACACGCATTTTACACATATTGGGCCGAGTCCTTGAAAAATATATTTTCCATGTATTTAATTATCTAGTCCAACTAAACAATTAATCCACATATCTATTAAACAAATGTCCAATCTAATTATTTAATATTAATTGAGGTGAAACGACGAGAAAACGTATATGCTATATTAGGAGCCACGTCGGGGACCATGGACCCATATTCGTAGCTACAATAAATTAAATAAAATTATTCGTCGACCGAACAATAATATTCAATCTATTAATTCCGGGATTACACCACCATAAACCCGAAACCGAACTCGCCGAATATAGATATAAACTTACACTCAACCTTGAGTCATAAGGTGTCCATTTATATAATCATTACATACGGGTAAATATAATCGTTCGTTACGATTTGGGATATCTCCGTAAACCCTTCTCGAAACCTCTTATCCTTATTTACCATTAACCCCCTAGTGACCAAATAGTTCATAACTAATATAATATGAACTGCGCGCATCGGTCAGTTTCTAGGATTAACAAATAAGGGAACTGTCTGTCTACTTCCCGAGGGAAGGAATGGATTCCATATCTGTGATAGCACAGACTACTCACTCATTCCAGAATAGAGCCAACGAGAAGTGTCGGACCACATACTACGAAGTGATCCTTACTAACACATCAAACTCTACCCTAGTCTAAGCAGTTGTCTATGATCACGTCAGGATTGAGATTAATCCATATATGATCATCTTGTGATTCGATAAGACTTCTCGATCACGGAATTATATCAAGAACTCAAATCAAATCGGTCCAGCCCTATATGATTATCATCATATATAAATGCCCCACTAGGTACCCTATTACCGACAATCCGGATAGGACTGTCACACCTGAAGTGTTCTGGGCGCATTATTAGCAAATTAATCTTGAGACCCGTACTCATATTAATAAACGCTACGGACTAAGTTAATTTTAAGTACATCTCACTAACTCAATCCTCTTGTGTATAGCCATACACTGAGTTATGTGATTACATAAACGAGGTACTTAGGGTTTTCAGTAGTGTCTTAATTATAAGCATACATGCATATAATAAGATGAATTATTAATTATGTCCTAAAACAATTATATAATTGTCTTTCGGGCACTACACCTAACAATCTCCCACTTGCACGAAAGGCAAGTGGATTAATTGTTTTAGAGCACACCCTTTATATCTATATCTACAACATTCTCCCACTTGCTCAAAACAAGTGAGACATATCCCCAAGATTCATACCCTCCAAGCGCATCTTAGTAATTCATCCTTCCAAGCACGACCGGAGTGTGCCGCCCCGGGTAGGTCGCTGACCCGGCGCGTACTTAGAATCCAAATACCATGTGACTTGGTACACTGATCAGGTAGGTTGGCGGATTTAGTCAATCTTTGGGATCAAAACGTCGCCTTTCCATCTAATCCTATGGTACGATTTCAATATGCTTATGACCTCGAGTGATTCCAAAATCCTTATGAGCCATCTCCAATGTTTTCACAATGAAGTGGTATTGGCTTACTGGATAATACTTTATCACATGAGTAAACACTGAGACCGAGATCGATTTAACGATCATCCTCAATCTGACCTAAAGCCAGAATCAGTGTTATCACTTATATTCTAGTTTACACCTGAATATACTAGCATATTATTCCTCATTCTCCCGAAGAGACTTGAGGATTCACTAAACATCCCATTTAGTATTCCTCCGCAAGTTTAGATAATCATTCCTGAGAGGTAGGGTAGACTACATCGTTGAATGTTGCATAAATGCAAGAATATCTTAACCAGGGAGATGGATGAATGGGATTGCCAATTGCTTATTTTCGAGAATTCGAGTGAGGCAAATTCTTTAGAAAATAGCCCGATGGCATGTTAGCCTCTGACTTCAGATAACACACCCATGTTGTTTCCAACAGTTTCAGTGTTACCATTCACAAACACTAATCTACATACTACTTTACTAATATTGATGCCCAGTCTATGAAAGACTTATCAACATGCTGGTCAAGTCCACATATTAAAAAAATATATGACTTTGAAATGACCTAGAGGTTTGCTTTAATCCCCAAAGGATATAAGCTATGGCAGGCATCCTGCCAAAGGTTCTTTCTGAATAAATTAAGATACCGTTAGTCTCGCAAAAAGGTCTTAGGGAATCACCCCTATTTTCTGCTTTGTAACGAATCTGTCATTTGTTCTTAGCTAAAACCCTTATGTTCTGAATGAGTTCAGATTCCGTTGTTCGGCAAGGAAGTCTTAGGGAATCACCCCTATTTCCCGCTTTCTGACGAAATCAAGCAAGACTGAGTGGTAAGAGAGATCACGGTCTGGTTAACTCTCTACCTTTTAGGGAATCACCCCTAAATTACTCAGCTTTGTGTTGAAAGTTAAACTTTCCTATTCATTCGACTCTTCTCCGTGTAGTTCCAATTACTCCCACTGGGCCTGAGATACTCAGGTGGTTCTACAAGAGTTTCAACAGAACTGGAGTATCAAACTCCATTCACAGGGTTATGGCTTTTAAACCAATCTCTATGATCAGGATCCTATACAGCCCACGAAGGACTATAGGTCATCAATCTACCCTATAGACCGTAAGGTCCTGCAATGGGTAATGGACAAACCATACTCCCACTGTGTTCGGGGTGGATTGATATACTGATCTAGTTTAGTAGTTTTTATTAGTGTTATCACCAACTGCCGGTGTTGGATGTGGACTGAACAAATCAGTTAGTAACATCTTGAGTACAAATACTTCAAGATCCAAAGTTGTGATTTATAGACTCTATCAGACCGAGTTTGACAAGTTAACCCTCATTCTCTTGATTTTACGGGTTTTATAATCAACCTTTACTCAATGCATTAAGATATTTCACGCTCTGAACGTGTACGCAAAATTTCCAAATCCTACCTTCAAGCACTAAATGCTAAATGTCTATATTTACGGAAGTGGGGTGAACCGAATTCACTCCTTATCCACAAATGTGTAGGCATCTTTTAGGTAGACTTCTCGGTTTTTCATTACAACGTAAACCGTTATTTTGCAACCAATATCTTAAATGAGTTCAACAGCGTATCGTAGCACATCAATAACTATATAAGGCAAATTTATGGTGTATCCCTTAGTGAAAACATTTCACTGGGAGGCAGGCCGAGCATCAGTCCCGAAGACTACGCAATAACCTATTTCTGAGTATGGAATACTCTATCTCTGGTGAAATCAGAGATTTCCTCCAAATATTTTGGATAAACTTATTGGAGTTTCGAGTAGTTGTCGACTAGATGTCACTACTTGAAAAAGCTCCCACTAGCTTGTATCTTTCATATGACCCCGAAGGTCGATATGAACAAGCTATGTAACTTCTTTAAATCTATTACCCTTTCCCGATTGAAAGGAAACATAGGCATTGTTCCTTTGAGACAGTGGTTCCTTTGATCGGGAGATAGGAATCACCCTAAGCCGCCGTCCGCAAATCTTGTCGTTAGGGAATATGCACTAATTAATAGTATATAAAGAAGTGTTTATCTAAATACGGAAACCATTTGCGTTTATATTGTTTAAGATGTGTTACATATACCTATTCAGCATTTCTTAGTGGTTCTGACTTTATCAAACAAAAGTCCGAGTCTTGGGTTCGTGCTACGAATGTTATATTCATCGTCAATAAGACAAACAAATTATCCTATTGAAAATGAATACGTTCGTTCCAACGAATCCGAAAACAGAAAATGAATTTTCTGTGATACTCAAGAATTGAATCCGAGATTCATTTCCTTATATCACTCCCACTAGTCTATCTGAAATAACTGCCCGTTGTCTATTTTATTTATCGTTTAATGCAAAGCTACCTAGTTCTTCCAAAGAACTTAGCTTTTGAGAAAATTGCTAAGGATGCATTGGTCAGTGATCCGAAATCACTTTCCTTATCCTCTAATTTCCAATTTATTAATTTTCCGGTTTAGCCTTAAAACTACTTAGTTTAGATGACTAACACGTATAAACATTCTTTCCCATTCTCGACTTTCCTTAAATGGAAAAAGTCTTGAACTAGCAGTTCGTTTGAGTAGACACTACTCTTGAACTCGTGGGATGTCTAATGATGTGTTACTAGCTTGGACTATTCGATTTTTCTAATCGACAAATCATAAGACCAAAGCTCCCACTAGTTTATCGGTTCCAAATACCGTCTAACTAGCAACACTTTGTTCGAATGGTTTGAGAGATCATAATAAAGCTCCCACTAGTTTATCGGTTCCAAATACCGTCTAACTAGCAACACTTTGTATTTATGATTTTTCAAAGATTAGAAAATCACTCAGAACTAAGCTCCCACTAGTTTATCAGTTCCAAATATTGTCTAACTAGCAACGCTTTATTCTTGTTTTTCCAATAAATGGAGAAACTCCTGTGTATCTATTACACATTTCTAATGATTCAGAAAAACAACAAATCATAAGACTAAGGCTCCCACTAGTTTATCGGTTCCAAATACCGTCTAACTAGCAACGCCTTATGTATATGATTTTCCAATTTTTCAATTTAGAAATTTGTTGTGTAATTACACTTTTAAAATTCACTAAATGAATTTGTCTGATAGTCCTATATCATCTTTTGTAAACTAAGTATGGTCGTCTCTCGTTCAACACGAGTGACATCCGTGACATACCTATACTATGTCACTTAAGTTTTTAAAGGCTCAAGGAAAAATCTCTTCCGAAAAATTAACTGCATTCTTTTGATAATTACAACGTACTTGTTACTTCCACATTTTAATGAAGTCCTATTACTAACAAGTTTAGTAGCCTAGAGATTAAAGTTGTAAAATAAACATGACATACGAAAGTTAAATTCAAAAAATAAATTTTCACTACTAGATTTTTATTTTAGGAATAATAAACTTGTTAAAAGTCTATCCTACCATTCCAAGGATTTAATCTCACACCTCGGTGCCGCGGTGGGGTAGGTCAAAGAGGCGACGATCAAACTGAGACAATCTCTCTCAATGATTAAACTTTGAGAATCAAACATCCCACAGGAATCAGACATCCCGGTCTTTAATCATTGATTACCTTCCTTTTTCTAGCCTAGATATTTCGAAAATATCCATAAAGAGTGTGACCTACTATATCAGATCTCAAAGTACGCCCCGAGTGTGCCGCCGCAGGTCGGTCGGCTGACTCAACGAGTACCCAAAATCCTATCCTTTCGGAAACCAAGCCTTGAATTTTGATAGGGGTGAACACCACCCACAGGGGGCCGGAATCAAAGCGGCTCGAGGCGTCACCCTTCTCTCACGTGCTTGCATCTATAGTAGAGGCCGTGGGGTTGGCTGTCGCCTTCCCCGCTCCCACTCAATAATTTGAAAAAAGTGGTGGGTTTACTAATTACGGTTTCGGTCTTGACAATAAGAAACAATAAATCAAAGTACTCCGAACAGGGTCGGTTAAGTAGGCAAGCCTACGCCGTCTTATTCGTTGGAACATATGTGACTGTCGGTCGGATCCGGCAAGAGAAGCCCCGTTTAGCCCGAAGGCTTATCGGATATGCTAAGTCTTGTCGAACCCCCGTGCAAACGTCACACGTGGAGGGGAGTCAATCGAGCCGTAGCTCAGTTGAACTCGCCCAACCATGGTTAGACCATTTCCGAACCCATGTACTAAGATTTTCCGATTTCTAAATTGTCAACCAAAGCGTAATCTCGTTTCTGTTTAAGGTGGGTTCACCGAGAAGCCATCACCGAAAACTCAACGATTTATCTAAGTGGGATTCACCGAGAATCCATCACTAAAATCGTAACGATTGACAAAACCCGGTTCCTCGGTTTTTATAATTAGTTACTTATTTTAATTAACTACCACATATAAATTAAAAAAAAGCTTTTAACTAATTATACGAGTTATACATGCCTAATTTATTCGAAATAAACTAGCTACATGTATGCATTGGAGTGGATTCATGATATGATGCATGTCATGGCAATTTTCCGGTTTCTATCACATAATTTCGATCATACACGAAAAAAGATACGGAAAAATAAACACCGAGATGGACCGTTGGTACCCCCGACTAACCTATTTTCTAAGGAAAAGTAAAAAAAACTTAAACTAATCTTCGAGTCTTGATCTTCGAATCTTGAACTCGAACCGCCGGATCACGAACCACGAACACCCGAGAGGAGAAAGGCTTTTAATTAAAATAAATCCAATTTATTTAATAAATAAAACCCTTTATAAAAATTGTTTTTTTTGTTTTATTTATGTCCGGTTTTTTTTTTTTAATTATTAATATTCTGCCTTGGTGGCAAAATTAATATAAAACATAAAAAAAAATTGAATGCAGCCGCCTTTGATAAACCCTAGCCGATTAGGGTTAATAAAAAAAAAACATACTTATAGCGACGCTTTTCAGCGTCGCAAAATCATGTAGTGCAGATTTTAATTAAAAAATAGGTTTTTAACCGTTTCTCCTCGTTCATACGTTGGGTTTCGCCTTGATCTTCATAATTTCTTCAAGATCTTAATCTTTTCGAGCCCGGAAAATCAAAATAAATTACAAAGATTGCATATTTTTACATTATTTTCGATTGACATAAAGTAAATACAAGTCCTATGCTCAATTGATACTAATCAAAAGAGCTACAAAATAGATCTACGGGTAAACAATACCAACCTCAATCCATATCTTCAACCACGACAATCACAAGGCAACATACATGAACTAATTTTCGATGCATATAAATACCAACGAAAAAAAAAAGAAAAACAAGCTAACACATGCTTTTTCCACTCCTAGATCTAAAATTCACATACTTTGATTGATAGATCAAAGGCTCCGATACCACTTGTAGGATGTAATATCGCCGGATGGATCAAAGATCCACCCGATTACGCAGCGGAAAGTACAAGATCTAGATCATAGTAAATCAAAATACATAAATAAAAGATCTAACCTACGAGGGGGTTAGATTGCTTACCAGTTTATGGTGAACAAACTCCAAGAACAATCTTCAATCCAAGATCCAAGCAAATGAGAAGCCACCGTCTTCCGACGTGTATCTCCAAGCAAGCAACACCAGGTGGATGGTGATCAAGCCGCTTGACCTCCTCGATATGCTACCTTAGAAAAACCCGAAGTTTTCCTAAAACTCGAACCCTTAAGCAAATGGCCGAAATTCTAAGCATTACTTGCATACTTTGTATGTCGAAATTATGTGATTTTAAGGCTTGGGAGAACTCTCTTTATATAGGAGAGTAATCTTGTCCTCCAAGGATTTAATAATTAAACGATAATTATTAAATTAATCCTTATTTAAATAAAAGATAAATATATAATATATCCCAAACAAATTAGATAAATAAATATATTATCTAATATTTCCATGATTTATCATTTAACAAATAAATAATTAAATCATATATCAAATAATTATCCAAGAAAACTAATTTCTTTCTAATTATTAATACTTACAAAATGCGCCCCAAACCCTAGATAAATAGGTCCACACGCATTTTACCATATTTGGGCCGAGTCCACGAAAAAATATCTTTTTCATGTATTTAATTATTAGTCCAACTAAACAATTAATCCACATATCTATTAAACAGTCCAATCCAACTATTTAATATTAATTGAGGTGAAACGACGAGAAAACATATGCATGTTAGGAGCCCACGTCGGGGACCATGGACCCATATTCAGTAGCTACAATAAATTAAATAAAATTATTCGTCAGACCGAACAATTATATTCAATCTATTAATTCCGGGATTACACCACCATAAACCCGAAACTGAACTCTGCTGAATATAGATATAAACTTACACTCAACTTTGAGTCGATAAGCGTCCACTGATATAATCATTACATACGGATAAATCCTCCATAGACTGTTCGTTACGATTCGGGATATCTCCGTAAACCCTTCTCGAAACCTCTTATCCTTATTTACCATTAACCCCCTAGTGACCAAATAGTTCATAACTAATATAATATGAACTGCGCGCATCGGTCAGTTTAGGATTAACAAATAATGGAATTGTCTGTCTACTTCCCGAGGGAAGGAATGGATTCCATATCTGTGATAGCACAGACTACTCACTCATTCCAGAATAGAGCCAACGAGAAGTGTCGGACCATATACTACGAAGTGATCCTTACTAACACATCAAACTCTACCCTAGTCTAAGCAGTTGTCTGTGATCACTTAAGGATTGAGATTAATCCATATATGATCATCTTGTGATTCGATAAGACTTCTCGATCACGGAATTATATCGAGAACTCAAATCAAATCGGTCCAGCCCCTATATGATTATCATCATATATAAATGCCCCACTAGGTACTCCTATTACCGACAAGTCCGGATAAGACCGTCACACCTAAAGTGTTCGGGCGCATTATTAGCAAATTAATCTTGAGACCCGTACTCAGATTAATAAACGCTACGGACTAAGTTAATTTTAAGTACATCTCACTAACTCAATCCTCTTGTGTATAGCCATACACTGAGTTATGTGATTACATAAACGAGGTACTTAGGGTTTTCAGTAGTGTCTTAATTATAAGCATACATGCATATAATAAGATGAATTATTAATTATGTCTTAAAACAATTATATAATTGTCTTTCGGGCACTACACCTAACACTCCTTGCTTTAATAACGCCGTTATATACACTTTATCTTCAACTTCAACCTCTAACGGTCTTCCTCATCCGTCTTCTCAACTCTTCTGCCTCTCTTGAGCCATCTCAAGGTTGCGATGGTCTGGTTCAATCTTCTCTCTAGCTTGTTATATCAACTCGGGTCTTGTAATTTGTCGTTATTCCACTTCATCCTAAAAGCCGGCGTCCTACGCTTTCTTTCTTACAGAGCTCCAAATAGTGACATCTTGATGCTGGTGTGGTAGCTGATGTTGTAGGCAACTCTGCTATCTCTATCTTCATGAAAGGCCTCCAGCCTTCTGACTGCAAACGCTATCTTGTGGGCTTTATTCATCACTTTCTTCCTCAACTCTCCCACATTCGGAACACAAAGCTGACTTTGATGCCAACAGTTGCCATCTTCATCTAACTCGTGACCACTGGTTGGTTTGGTTCTGGTCACACGCTTGTAATCGAAAACAACTGGATCTTCATCTTATTTCTTCACAGTCTCATCAACTGCCTCAAATCTTGCAATCAATGGTACAACACATTTTACTTCCATTCACTGTCTGAAACAAGACTTCTTAAACTTTCCAACTGGTCCGCAACTTTTGACACAATCAACTCCTTTTGATCTCAACTTTCAACACTAAAGGGTTAGCTTGGAAAAAATAAATTTGAAAAGTGACAAGTTGAGCACCAGGATGGCATGTCAACTTGGTAAGCTGAAAAGAGGCAATAAGTTCTCAAAACAAGAGAGGTTTCAGGGGTTATAAACAAAACATACGGATTTCGGGATGAGGGAAGTTTGAAGTTGGTTCAAGATTGAAGTATGAGCGTTGTGAAATAGTAGAAAAGATAATCACCAAAAGGAAGAAAACAAAAGATCATCTTGCAGGTGAAATTCCTTTAAGTGGGTGGTATTTTGCAGGACACGGCGGTCTGCAAGGAACTCATGCCGCTTGGAAAGAATATAATGCGCTTTTCCATAAGCCCATGGAAAGCGGGGACGTTAAGACAAACACCACATGTTAGACTTGAAAACAAAATATTTAACACAAGAAGAAAAGAATATTGGACTTGAGAACGTTTGGCAAGTGACCTTATTAATTAATTATCTAGTTAACATAATGGTTGTTGGCGAATTAAGAAAGTTCTCAATTCGCATGAATGTTGTGGAAGAAGCATCCCTCAACAGAAAACAAAGAGAAGGTGTAAAGTCAAGCACCTTAAAAAATAAATAGCTGATAAATACAGAAGAGGGTAAAGGTCCCAACATGAAAAAGTTATGGGGCCAAACAAGCATACCAAAAGATTTTAGGAATGAATAAAACTTGTCAAGAAGTGTCCAAGTTTGCATCAAAGAGAGGTTATTTCAAGATTGAAACGAGATAGAACTTCCCTCAAGGTAAAGTAAGGGAAGAATCAAAAGGTTTGAAAATGGGTCCACAAGGAACAAGCTTTGAAGTGGAGGAGGTAAGACACTTAAGAAATGTCGGATAATTGTCGATTTTCTAGAATTAGTTCAAAATTTCAAAAGAAGTATGAAAGATCATTGATGATCTGATTCAGGGGTTCAAAGTTGCACTACTCGAGAGGAATAGTACACTGCCAAGGAATAAATGCTCAAGGTTATTCCTTATGAGGGAATGAAAAGGTTAAAACAAACTAAGCGTTTCAACCGGTGTAACAAAATTGTGATAGAAACGCCAAGGCAGAAGAGAGAATGTCAAAAGGTATGTCAGGCGGTTCATGGCTCTGAGTGGCCTGAAAGAGATTTAAAGCTAAAGGGTACGAGGTGCATTAATCTATATCGAAATTAATAATATTTGGAGTTCAAATGTTGGTTGGCATGATAGGTTCGGAAGGCATTTTGGCAAAGACCACCTTCTGCTTGAACTAGTTTAGCATAGATTGCCAGAAGGTTATGGGCAATTAATTAAAAGTAGATATCATGATAGGCTTTAAAGAGCTGGCAAAAAAAGTGAAATGCATACTAGGCCGGGCGGGCGTTTTTTTCGGATAAGGACTCGGTATCCGGGACATGGGCGTCACAGTTGGTATCAGAGAACAAGCGGAAAGCAAAACGACAAAGTCATGTAACTACAACAACTAAAAGCGATCGAAAGTAACACATGCTCCAACTATTACATCATCAATACTATCTTTAACCATTAAATACAATATTTCCATTACAACTTGATAACCATAAACTCATCATCAGTTTCTATCAAAGCTCACATTTTTCTCAAGAACGAAATCCATCTAGATTTAGGGCTAAAAAGAGAAAACTTACTATTTATAAAACGACGAGTATAAAAACGATCATATTCTCACACTGATCAATTTCTTCTACTGTCGTTTGCACAAACGATCAACCGTTTAGACTCACGATTCTAAAGTTCGTCCTCCATTTTCCTTTGTCAAAAAATCGACGGCTACTCTTTTTTTATTAGAAATTTCTCCGTGTAAATAATGAATAATTTTAGGTAATAATAAAATCACTTGACAAAAACCCTTTCAATTATTTTCCTTTTTTGGATAGAAATAAAATAGAAAAATACCGATTAATTCCATTTTACTCTTTTACTCTTTTCGAATTTGTGGCATATTACAAGTCTGAAGGCAACACGAATTCTCTATCGTGAAGGCTTCAAAGCTTTTAAATCGAATCAAATTCATAGCTTGCCTCTTTTGGAACCAAATCTAATGATTACGGAAGGTGATTTTGCGGATTCGATGCGGCCAATTTGAAGGATTCATCGATTCGATGCTTTAATCGTGGATCGCAGCTCAATCGCTCAAGGATTTGAAGCTAGGCAATTCCCCATTCCAGCATGTGCATAAATAGAAGATTGTGCCTTCAAATCGCAGATCTTTAGGGAAGTTTCTCTCTTTTATTTACTGTCAATGTCAATATTTTATTGATATTATGACTATTAAGAGCATGATTATGTGCTGATTCTATGTTGGTATGTTGATTTGGCAGTCCTCTAAAGAAGGCATTGCCGATTTTGTCATTAAATGATTCAAGATTGCCTCGTTGCTCAACAGTTTGGGTGGTGATCCTGCATGTAATATCCCGATTCTCGAAAAAGGGCATTACCGTCTTTTAAAGAAAAATCGGAGTATTTATTTATTTTAATTTTGGAAAAAAAAGAAAAAAAAAGGGGAATTAATGGGGTTTAATTTAGAGTTAAATTCCCATTATTCTCAGCAAATCGTTTTTAAAAAAAAGGAAGGAAACGGTTCATCAACAGAGCAGCGCAGGTTTTGAACCAAAAAGAAGGAGAAGAAACTTTTGTTAATCGTGGCTAATCCGTTGCTCGGTTGCGCAGACTTCTCAAGGGAAAAACGCTCCACGTGACGCAAGGATCGTGTGGATATAAGTTTTGTTGGGAAAGGTTAGGTTTTTCATCAATTTTGGATTTACGTGTTTCGAACAAGTTTGAGTGTTCAAAGTTTTTCCTTTCGTAGCTTTTGTGATTAGAATCGTAGTTTGATCAATTGGTTTGATCAATTTGTAGGTTGGTGTTAAAGGCTAGGTTTTTGGCTACCAAATCATAAGTTTGGTTGTGTTGCTCGCTATACAAAGGTAAAGGGGTTTTCATATTGAATGATTGAATGTTTTATAATGTTGGATTTAGTATTTTGTTTGTAGATTAAAGTTTATAGGTTGTTGTTGTTGTTTTAAAATTTGGCTAGTGATGTTTGAGACCATTTTATTGGGTTAATTTGCTGTCAAAAAAAAAGGATGGGAGTGACTGGGAATTTGGTTCGTACAGGAAAGAAAAAAAAAAGAGCAGTTGTTTTAGTTAAAGGGCGGTTTGGGGTTGCGAGGTTTGGTATTGAGTATTTGGTATTTTGTTTTAGTAAGAATTATATATATATATATATGAATTGCTAAGTTTTAACTAATTTGGTTGTAGTGTGGTGGTATACTAGAGTATGGTTTGGAGTTTTTTTTTATATGATCTAAACAACATTAATAAAAATTCATGAACATTACAAAGCCATGAATAAGCTTCTGATGCGTTTGGTTCTGCACCGAATGTATTCTTTAAGGGAATTGAAGTTCGGGACCGTCGGAAGAGTAGAATTGGCCTTGTGCTTTGATGAGTTAGTATTCATCAATGTCGTGTAATTGCTAGATTGAGCCTAAAAGTCTAAGAAGAGGGAGTAGGGAGCTTTTGTTCGAATGAACTTAGGTGGCCAGTTAATCATTTAATATACGTATTTGACTAGATAAAAGATTAAACATCATGAGAGCTTGGATAGGCACGGTACAATATCGGCAATGTGTTGGTTGGCCAGATAAAGTGGTGATGGTCACTGCCGGATTCTAGACAAAGCCAGTTAAAGTAGTGATCATACCGCCGGACAACCTCACGAACGAGATAGTCATTCACCGGATAGCCTATAGAGCTAGCTAGTCAAAGTGAGGTGATTGTCTCGGGACCGCTAGAGATTTATCTCTATAGGCTTGCGTCTTTTGTCTTAGTGCATTTCTCACTAAGTGTAGTGCCCTCGCAAACATGATGTAACAAAGATAAGCTAAGCTAGTAACCCTAGGGACCTCATATTATACCATGAATATATGT
This sequence comes from Gentiana straminea, assembly GCA_036785695.1. Taxonomy (NCBI): domain Eukaryota; kingdom Viridiplantae; phylum Streptophyta; class Magnoliopsida; order Gentianales; family Gentianaceae; genus Gentiana; species Gentiana straminea. The sequence continues at coordinate 240,694 of JAVUPR010000244.1, forward strand.
GTTAGTTAGATGTAAGATCATGTTCTTTTGGCCTAATAACAAGTTGTTGTTTGAATAGTTTCCGTTATAAAACGCATGATTTCAATAGCTTCTACTCGTTACTAAGTACGTATGTACTTACCCATTATATGTTTTGGGATGAGAAGATGAACAGGTTTTTGATGAAGATGAGTATGACGAAGATGTTTGAATCTTTTGGATACGAAATTAACTTGTGTTGAAGTTTTGAAGACTTTTATTTATTTCAAGTTTAATTATAAACTATATTGTCATTTCTTTTGAATGTTGTTTTCTTTTGGCTCGTTTTAGTGGCCTTTGTTGTAAGCCTAGACGTTTGGTTTCTTTTGTTGTGGAAATGATATAAGACTTTTCATTTTCCATTTTTGGTTTAGTGCAGCATTGAATCTGGTTTAGTCGGTCTTTGAAATTTTCTTTTTTCCCCCGAGTCATTTCGTTTTCGCATTGTGTTTATGATATATGACGTAGGCTTATGTATAATATTAGATTTTAAATTATTATTATACATGCCGGGCGTTCTTTTCCGGATAAGGACTCGGTGTCCGGGAACGGGGCGTCACAGTTGGTATCAGAGCCCAATGTTTCTTTGCTGCTTAGGACTTGACTTTCTTGAGATAAGAGTTTAGAGCCCTTAGTAATCCGTAAGTCCTTTCTCTTCTTCTACAGGATGGTGACTACACGCAGAGGTTCAGGTGCTAATAATAATGAGGAAGGAAGTTCAAGGAATCCGACTGCAGGAAGGGACAGAGGCAGAGGACCTACAGTCAGTCAGCCAGAGGCAGCTACAGTGGGACGTGTTCAGCAAACGGGACGTTCCCAGTTTGAGCAGGCAACTGCGCCTGGCTATGATACACCGTTGTATGTGACAGTGGTTGGGGAGATACCCCTGATACATGTGACTCCAGCTGTTACGGTATACCCTCCTCCATCTGTAGCACAGCAGTCACAACCGATCTACAGTCGTCCACCTGCATCAGCTTTTTATCCGCCACCGATTTATGACTACACACCACAGCCTACAGTTCTTCCTCCACCGCCGAGCGGAGCTGATACTTTTGCGACATCAGGTTATGCCTACCCTCGGCATGCACAAGCAGTTAGCCTCACCACAAGCAGGTACCGCAGGTATCATCCGTATGGGGTCGTTCACTCGTGGTTTCCACCTCGGCAAGCATATCCACCACCCCCATACCAACAACCTCACCAAAGCAAGAGATACCCTATGGATACCCTTTAATGTACCCTCAAGCTTCGCCGCTAGACCAGTTAGTTGAGCAAGCACCACCGGTGGATTGGTACACCGGACCGAGAAGGAACAGGGTTCAGACTTCTTCGGGAATGTGGAACATTCAAAGGCCGAAGAATGGATAAGGAGTTTCGAAAAGGCCTCGGGAATATACATGTTCCCGAATCCGAGATGGCCCGAGTTGGCGATCCGTTTTCTCTTGGGGGCAGGCTGAAGCTTGGATCGATGCCATTCAGAGCAGTAATGGAAAAGTAACGGATTGGGAAGGATTTAAGGTTATGTTCTACAACGAGTATTTCCCAATAATAGTACAGGCAGACAAGGCTAGTCAGTTCTTAAAGCATAAGCAAGGTACACAGCTGACGGTATCTCAGTATACCAACAAGTTCAATGAGTTGGGAAGGTTCTATCCCGAGCTGATGAGAGTTGAAGAAAGAAAGATGGCACTGTACAAGGAAGGGTTATCGCATGAGATACAGTCAGGTATATTGGGTTTCACAGCCAAGAATATGGCTGAGCTTATGAACAAGGCTTTGGAGGTTGAGACCTTCAGGAAGAAGGCCACAGTTGTGATTGGGAATAAGAGGCCGTTTGGATCTTTTCAGAGTGGTAATCGTGGGGCACCGCAGCAGAGCTTCAAGAAGACCGCAGCACCGGCAACAGTTAATCAGAAAGGTGGTTCACCAGCAGTTTGTTCTAAGTGCAACAAGACGCATATATGAGAATGCAGATCAGGAGGTAATAGTTGCTATAACTGTGGAGAAACGGGACACTTCTCCAGGAACTGTCCTAAGAACTTTAATTAGCAGAACACAGCGGCTAGCAGAGGCAATCAGAATGCAAACCGTGGATCTTCTAGCAGACCAACTCGTGTTTTTGTTGTCGATGTGGAACCAGAAGAGCCTGACGATCTTGTTGTTACAGGTACGTTTTAAGTGTTTGTGTTTATTATGAATATTTAATATTATATGGACGCATATGATGTTATTTATTGCACTTAAATTGATTCACTTGCTAGGTACCATAATCATAGATAACTTAGCAGTGTCAGCCTTGTTTGATACTGGAGCCTCAGGTACTTTTGTGTCTTCTAAGATAGCTAGGAAGTTGAATCTACCACTTCAGGAGTTGGAGAAACCTCTAAATATCACTACACCTTTGGGAAGAGTTACTAAAGTTGCACAAGTTTTACCTCAAGTCGACGTTAGAGTTGGAACGTATAGGTGTAAATCAGACTTGACAGTTTTGGACTTCACAGACTTTGATGTAATTCTGGGGATGGATTGGCTATCCAAGAATTTTGTTCATGTGGATTGTAGAGGTAAGAAAGTGGTCTTCAGAGTTCCAGGTAAGTCAGATAAGACCTTTCAGGGAAACGTTTATTAGCCAAGTAAGAAGAGACATCCGATAATATCAGCGGTCAGAGCCATGAAAGCTTTGCGAAGGGTTGTGAAGGGTATGTTCTTTATGCTATGGACACGAGAGAAGCATACTCCTAAGTTAGAAGAAACTCCTATAGTGAAGGAATTTCCCGAAGTTTTTCCGGATGAGTTACCGGGAAATATGCCGACGGGGACATAGAGTTTGAGATACGCTTAATCCCGGGAACAAGACCTACTGCCTAAGGCACCTTATAGGATGGCACCGGCCGAACTAAAAGAGTTAAAAGTACAGCTTAAGGACATGTTGGAAAGGAATGTGATTCACCAAGTACATCGCCTTGGGGAGCACCGGTTTTGTTTGTGAAGAAGAAGGATGGTAGTTTGAGGATGTGCATCGACTACAGAGCCTTGAATACCCGACAATCAAGAATAAGTATCCTTTGCCTAGGATTGATGACTTGTTTAACCAGTTGCAAGGGAAGAAGGTGTTTTCTAAGATTGACCTTAGGTCAGGTTATCACCAGTTGAAGATCAAGGTTGCAGATAGACCGAAGACAGCGTTTAGTACGAGGTATGGACATTATGAGTTCCTTGTCATGTCTTTTGGACTCACTAATGCTCCATCAGCATTTATGGATTTAATGCAAAGAGTCTTCATGCCTTATCTTGATAAATTTGTGGTAGTATTCATAGATGATATCTTGATATACTCTAAGGATGAGAAGGAGCATGAGGAGCATCTAAGGATTGTTTTGCAGACTTTAAGGGAAAAGAAATTGTATGCCAAGTTTTCTAAGTGTGAGTTTTGGTTAAAACAAGTTAGTTTTCTTGGCCATGTAATTTCTGGAGAGGGAATTCAAGTTGATCCTGCGAAGGTAGAAGCCGTCTCTAAGTGGCCTAGACCTACTACAGTGACAGAGATAAGAAGTTTTTCGGGTTTAGCGAGGATACTACGGGAAGTTTGTACAAGATTTCTCGAAGATAGAAACTCCTCTCACTAGACTTACTCGAAAAACATCAAGTTTGAGTGGACAAAGGAGTGTGAGGAAGCTTTTCGTACGTTGAAGGATAAGTTGATCGCAAAGACTCGTGTTAGCTTTGCCGAGAGGTCTTTGATAACTATGACGTGTATACGGATGCTTCGAGTCAAGGTTTGGGATGTGTTCGATGCAAGTAGGAAAGGTAATAGCTTACGCCTCTAGGCGAGTTAAAGGTTCCCGAGAAGAACTATCCTACACATGACTTGGAGTTGGCACCGGTGGTTTTTGCTTTGAAACAAGGAGGCACTACCTTTATGGAGTTAAGGCAAGAATATTCACGGATCATAAGAGCCTTAAGTTCTTTTTCACTCAAGAGAATTTGAATATGAGGCAAAGAAGATGGTTGGAATTTGTGAAAGACTATGACTTGGACATTCAATACCATCCGGGTAAAGCGAATGTTGTAGCGGATGCACTTAGCCGGAGACCGGTTAATGCTATCACTACCTTGCAAGAAGTGATCCATCAGTTAGACAGTTTACAGATTCAAGTGGTTGAACGGGAAGGTGAAGCTCAGTGTTTTGTGCTATTGATGGCAAGGTCAGAGTTGTTGGATGATATCCGAGCAAAGCAAGACAAAGACCCAGTGTTAGTGGATTTGAAGCGCGTAGCTCGAGAGAAACCTACAGTGGGCTATCAGTTAGATAAGAGTGGTCATCTTTGGTATGGTGATCGTTTGTGTGTGCCTGATGTTGATGGACTAAGGCAACAGGTCATGGATGATGCCCATAAGATTGCTTTTGCGGTTCATCCAGGATCTACCAAGATGTACCGAGACCTCAAAGAAAGGTATTGGTGGCCTGGCATGAAGTTGAATATCGCAGAGTTCGTGGCAAAGTGTGATACATGCCGGAGAGTTAAAGCGAGAGCACGAAGGCCGGGAGGTTTGTTGAAGTCTTTGGAAGTACCGGAATGGAAATGGGAGAACATCACGATGGACTTCATCACCGGTTTACCGCGTACGAAGAGTGGCCATGACATGATTTGGGTGATTGTTGACGGACTCACGAAATCAGCCCATTTCTTGCCATGTAAGGTTGACATGCCTATTAAGAAGTTCACTCAACCGTATTTGGACAATATAGTGAGACTTCATGGTGTGCCTTTATCTATCGTATCCGACGGAGATAGCAGATTCATAAGTCACTTCGGAAAGGGTTGCAAAAGGCTTTTGGAACAAAGACGGACTTGAGTACGCCTTTCACCCGCGGACAGACGGTCAGTCCGAGAGGACAATCCAGACTCTCGAGGACATGCTTAGAGCTTGCGTTCTTAAAGTAGGGGGATCATGGGATGATTTCCTCTCAGTGGCAGTGTTCGCTTATAACAACAGTTATCATGCTAGTTTGGGGATGCCACCGTTTGAAGCCTTGTACGGTAGGAAATGCCGGACTCCACTTTATTGGGACGAAGTTGGGGAAAAGCATTGACGGGGCCGAGTTAGTCAAGAAGGCTAAAGAGAAAGTTGAGCCGATACGGAAGAATCTTAAAGCCGCTCAAGACCGACGAAGAGTTGGGCAGATATCAGAAGAAGACCGTTAGAGTTTGCAGTTGGGGACAGAGTGTATCTACGAGCTTCTCCGATGAAGGGTGTTAAGAGGTTTGGGCAGAAAAGGAAACTGAGTCCGAGATATGTGGGGCCTTTTGACATCATCGAAAGGATTGGAAAGTTAGCATATAGACTTCGGTTACCGGAATCAATGTCTAGGGTACATAATGTCTTCCATGTATCCATGCTTAAGAAGTGTCTATCTTCTACGGATGTGGAATCTCAGTTTGATCCGGAATTACTTCAAGATAATCTAGCCTACGTTGAGAAGCCGGTTAAGATTACGGATAGGAAAGAGAAGGTAGTCAAGAGAAGGATAATCCCTTTGGTCTTGGTGCAATGGAGCAATCATTCACCAAGTGAAGCGACATGGGAAGAAGAAGATGTGTTGATGACCGAGTTCCCGAGTTTGTCGACCTTCCAGGTACGTTCAAGTTTCGAGGACGAAACTCCTCTTAAGGGGGGAGGAATGTAATATCCCGATTCTCGAAAAAGGGCATTACCGTCTTTTAACGAAAAATCGGAGTATTATATTTATTTTAATTTTGGAAAAAAAAAAGAAAGAAAAAAGGGGAATTAATGGGGTTTAATTGAGAGTTAAATTCCCATTATTCTTAGCAAATCGGTTTTAAAAAAAGGAAGGGAACGGTTCATCAACAGAGCAGCGCAGGTTTTGAACCAAAAAGAAGGAGAAGAAACTTTTGTTAATCGTGGCTAATCCGTTGCTCGGTTGCGCAGACTTCTCAAGGGAAAAACGCTCCACGTGACGCAAGGATCGTGTGGATATAAGTTTTGTTGGGAAAGGTTAGGTTTTTCATCAATTTTGGATTTACGTGTTTCGAACAAGTTTGAGTGTTCAAAGTTTTTCCTTTCGTAGCTTTTGTGATTAGAATCATAGTTTGATCAATTGGTTTGATCAATTTGTAGGTTGGTGTTAAAGGCTAGGTTTTTGGCTACCAAATCATAAGTTTGGTTGTGTTGCTCGCTATACAAAGGTAACGGGGTTTTCATATTGAATGATTGAATGTTTTATAATGTTGTATTTAGTATTTTGTTTGTAGATTAAAGTTTATAGGTTGTTGTTGTTGTTTTAAAATTTGGCTAGTGATGTTTGAGACCATTTTATTGGGTTAATTTGCTGTCAAAAAAAAAGGATGGGAGTGGTCGGGAATTTGGTTCGTACGGGAAAGAAAAAAAAAAAAAAGAGAGCGAAGTCGTTTTAGTTAAAGGGCGGCTGGGGTTGCAGGTTTGGTATTGAGTATTTGGTATTTTGTTTTAGTAAGAATTATATATATATATGAATTGCTAAGTTTTACCTAATTTGGTTGTAGTGTGGTGGTATACTAGAGTATGGTTTGGAGTTTTTTTTTATATGATCTAAACAACATTAATAAAAATTCATGAACATTACAAAGCCATGAATAAGCTTCTGATACGTTTGGTTCTGCACAGAATGTATTCTTTAAGGGAATTGAAGTTCGGGACCGTCGGAAGAGTAGAATTGGCCTTGTGCTTTGATGAGTTAGTATTCATCAATGTCCGTGTAATTGCTAGATTGAGCCTAGAAGTCTAAGAAGAGGGAGTAGGGAGCTTTTGTTACGAATGAACTTAGGTGGCAGTTAATCATTTAATATACGTATTTGACTAGATAAAAGATTAAACATCATGAGAGCTTGGATAGGCATGGTACAATATCGGCAATGTGTTGGTTGGCCAGATAAAGTGGTGATGGTCACTGCCGGATTCTAGACAAAGCCAGTTAAAGTAGTGATCATACCGCCGGACAACCTCACGAACGAGATAGTCATTCACCGGATAGCCTATAGAGCTAGCTAGTCAAAGTGAGGTGATTGTCTCAGGACCGCTAGAGATTTATCTCTATAGAGTTGCGTCTTTTGTCTTAGTGCATTTCTCACTAAGTGTAGTGCCCTCGCAAACATGATGTAACAAAGATAAGCTAAGCTAGTAACCCTAGGGACCTCATATTATACCATGAATATAATGTGATAGTTAGATGTAAGATCATGTTCTTTTGGCCTAATAACAAGTTGTTGTTTGAATAGTTTCCGTTATAAAACGCATGATTTCAATAGCTTATACTCGTTACTAAGTACGTATGTACTTACCCGTTATATGTTTTGGGATGAGAAGATGAACAGGTTTTTGATGAAGATGAGCATGACGAAGATGTTTGAAGATTTTGGATACGAAGTTAACTTGTGTTGAAGTTTTGAAGACTTTTATTTATTTCAAGTTTAATTATAAACTATATTGTCATTTCTTTTGAATGTTGTTTTCTTTTGGCTCGTTTTAGTGGCCTTTGTTGTAAGCCTAGACCTTTGGTTTCTTTTGTTGTGGAAATGATATAAGACTTTTCATTTTCCATTTTTGGTTTAGTGCAGCATTGAATCTGGTTTAGTCGGTCTTTGGAATTTTCTTTTTTCCCCCGAGTCGTTTCGTTTCCGCATTGTGTTTATGATATATGACGTAGGCTTATGTATAATATTAGATTTTATATTATTATTATACATGCCGGGCGTTCTTTTCCGGATAAGGACTCGGTGTCCGGGAACGGGGCGTCACACTGCACGTGCTAAAACAAATATTTTATTGAGTAGCTGCAGCTCTCGTATGTTTTTCAATGGCATGGCAGCAGAGCGGCTCCAGAAATTTAATGATACGGGTCGGAAATTTGTCATATTTTACAATTACTAAGCGTAATGTTATATATTATAGTTCCATACGGATCAATAGGGATTAATATATAAAAATAAGGGGGTCGGTACACATATAAAATGTATATATAAAAAAAATCCACTGTAATATTTTTTAGCGGGTCGGGTGACCCATTTTCACCTACATGGAGCCGCCCGACAGTACTTCAATTCAGACCTGTGAAATTGAACCGGTGAATACCCCCACCCGGTTTGCAATGGTAAATTGGTTGTAACGTTTCTTTACCGGTTCCTCCTCCTGTTTGACTGAGAGTCTTTGACATAGTGAAGTCATGTGCCTATATTATCGGTTGAATTATGCCCTATCATGTATTGACCAAAACTGAGAATTTTCAGAATTCTGTGATGCAAATTTAGTTTGAGAAGTTCTTAAAATTCTGTGATGTTTCATTGGTCAAACGAAAGTGTGGGTTGTTGGCTTGTTGGTTTAACTTCATTATACCCCTCTATTGGTTAGTCTGTGCCTAGTACCGTTTGGATACAATTCTGGGTTAGTCTAAATTACCATGATTAACTCAGAACTCTCGGTTTAGTGCTGCACACTTTGGTCTGCATATTGGTGTAACCATGTGGTTAGTTACCCCATCTAGGTATATACATGATCTGATTTGCACAGATTATAAACATGTGTTGGTTGGCTCGGTTTAGAAACATTTTTAACATGTGACAATTTTGTGTTGCCTCGGTTACCGTATATGGATTTATGTCACATTTTCGGTCCCTCAGAAATTGTGCAAAATCATTGATTCTGATTTTTGAAATGAGGTCAACTTACCCCTCATTCCACTATATATACTTGGTACATTTGGACTTGCAATTATCAGAAATATCTAACTTGCAGCCCACATTTTCAAAGTTTAGTTATCCTTTTCTTTGTTTTTTAAAGTTGTGGTCTTGGTCGAGAAACCTCATTGCTTGTGTGTAGTGATTGAGTGTTTAGAAGGTTAGCCGGTACTTGTGGAGAATCACAAGAAGTCAAGTAAGCTTCAAAATCTCCTTGTTTGGTCAAGGATACTTGTTCTTCACGTGGCATACTGAAGGTACCAAGTGTCTTGTCACTTTTTCTTTTAAGTTGTGCTACATTGTCTTTGTTTGTTTCATTAGTTGTTTGCCTGAAACTTTACTGAAACTTGTTTTGTCTAGTGAAAATCTAGCTAGTGATCATTTGACATATTCCGTGTTAAGAATCAGTCTCAAAGGCACTTGGTTTGATAAACCAAGGTGACTTGTCTGGAAGAGACTTGAGGAACTGATTCTTGGCATTGCTCTGTCTGAAACTTGTTTCTGTCCCATTAGAGACTGGTATACAAGTTTCTGCCCTTATGTGTTTAGTGCAGCTGTTGAATTTGTTGTCTCATAACCTGATCTTTCTATAACTGTGCTACTTTTCTGTGCAAAACCTATCTACTGAGTTTCATACTTTTGGTTTGCTTCTAAACTTGCTGATCCTGTGATTTCTAACTGAGCCTGCTGTTGCAAATCTGCTATTTGAGTTCCCCACCTGCGTGCTGAGTACCATCAGTCTTGCTGTACCATTGCTTGGCTGCATTTCTTGAGGTTCTTTCTGCTGTTTGAAATTGAGTTTGTAATAGTTCCTTGGAGCTGCTGATCCTTGTGTTATCTGCCTGATATCTCATCTTTTATTATACAATCTCCATACTTGTTTATCAAATCAGATACTCAGCTAATTGACCAGCCTTAGTAATTGGCTCTTAATCTGTGTATCTATTCTTAATTGTGTAATCTATCCTTTCAGCTTAAGCCGGTATTTGTGTATCAGACGTGCGTTCTGAATTGTACTGAACATTGCTGATCTTTTAATCAGGTTGTAATTTGGACTTGATACTCTTTGTAATAGACATTTGTTTTGTTCTCTGATTCACATAATCCGTATCTTTGACATACTTTTTAGTATTTGTATCTGTTTGTAATATCCCGATCTTTCGAAAAGGGCATTTCCGTCTTTTAACGAAGAGTCGGAATATTATATTTATTATTTCCGTCTTTGCACTTTTGTTTACATTTGAGATGATGCACAGTTTTATATACTTTGTTCATAGTACTTTGGGATGACGTGTGTTCATCTCTATTTCTTATTTCATAGTATTTCGCTTGGACTTTCGAGGGACTTCAGTTGTATTGATCTGATACACTTTCGACTTTTAGTACCTTTTTCTATTCTAGTATCTTTATGGATATTTATTACCCGAGCATTAATTTCCGCGCACTTTGATGGTATTGATTGTAGGCTTACATATATAAATGAATTAATTTTTATTTATATACGTGCCGAACGTCGTATTTCCGGATAAGGGCTCGGTATCTGGGAACGGGGCGTTACACTGTTTGATAAATCTGTTGTAAAATGTAGTAAATATATTATGTCATAGTAATAATTGTCCAATACAATCACTTTGTTTGGTTTCAATCGTCTCAAATCAAATTGAGTCTTGTATGTTTTGAATCTGCTTTACTTCCTGATCATTGCATTAAACAGCTTGGTAAATGTTTTTTGTAACATCATTATTTGCGCCTCCGGCTTCGGCCAACTTGAGGGGTGGCGATAGGATATATTGTATATTACGAATTATATTTAAGTTATTATTTATCTGTAATTATTATTGTATCAGCAATACCTAGAGAGTTCTAGAGTATTGTATTTTACCTATATATATATACCTGTACAGACAATTCAATCAAAAGTGTGAATAATGATATTTTTCCCAATAGTTTTAACAAAGTACAAAATAATATTGTCCATTATAATGGTAAAAGAGATACACCAAAAGGAAATACAATTCAAAATCCAGATCCAAGAATTACATGTGATTCACAATTGTCTTTGACACTTATTTGTTTAGAAGTAAAAAAGGAGAATCGAGCAATTTAAAAGATATCCTAATATCTTTGTGATAAAAAGGAGAATAGAGCAATAGATTCTATTTTTTTTTTTTTTTGAAATTGAGCAATAGATTCTAATATCTTTAATTTGTGTTGCATTTTTTTTTTTTTTTGCAGGATTGTTAATAGCAAGTCCAAAAATTCAGCATATTCTTATATTTACATGAATTGGTTCCTGGCTTCATTATTAGAGGATCACCTCAAGAATATATTGTTCCGAGTTATACAAAAACATTTTATTTTATTTCCTGTACTTAAATAGAAAGCTGATGCATTTTACTTTTAGGACTATAAAAGGATTAACTAAGTCCTTTACTCAGTAGTGAATTGAATTAATAAGAAAGAGAGTATGACTTCTCTATCTTCGTATCTCTCCTGAAATTAGGGTTTCTTGATATCAAATTCCCTTTTTCATTTTGCTTTCTTTCTCCTCCATATATTGTTAAAATTCTTCATGGTATCAGAGAAAAATCTTCGCTGTGTGTTCGATTCTTAGTTTTGTGTATCATCGATCATCGTCTCTTCGTTTCTGAGTTTTTTTTGAGTTTCTGAGTTGCGGTAATGGCGAATCAGCAAAACGCAGAAGTTATCCCCGTCTCAAGTCCGTTCTACCTTCACCCCAATGAGAGTTCTTCTCTCGTCCTTGTTCAACCGATTTTAGATGAAAATGGAAGAAACTATCACTCGTGGAGTAGATCTCGCAAAAATGTTGCTTGGTTATGAAGAACAAGCTAGGGTTTATAAACGGTTCGTTGCCCGGACCTCCACCGGATGATCCTAGGTTTCATGTGTGGGAGCAAAGGCGACACAATGGTTACTACCCGGATTCTCAATTCAATTGACAAAACTATAGCGCGAGTAGTCTCTCCGGATCGGTGGAGCACAAGAAGTTTGGGAGGACTTGCGAGACATGTTCGCTAATTTAGATTCATTTCGTTTATCCGATTTACCAGAAGGGCTTAACAATACTAAGCAAAGAGGAGCCTCCGTCACTGAGTATTTTACCAAAATGAAGATTTTAGTTGATGAAATCAGCATTCTAAGACCTGTTCCTAAATGTACCTGTGTTCCACGCTGCACCTGTCAAGTGATTCCTACGGTCATTGGTTATAATGAGACATAATACGTCATTAGGTTTTTGAGAGGTCTGGATGAGGTGTTTGAGCCAGTGATGTCACATGTCTTATTGATGTCACCCATTCCAAACATCAATGTTACTTTTGGTCTAGCGCTTAAATTTGAGAGGCAGAGGCATCATAAGCCACAAACTGCACAATTTGGGGACCTTGCTGCTATGTTTAGTAGGGGTAACATGAATCAAAATGGTCAAGGAGGACAGAATTATGGGAGGAAACCAGGAAATGAAACTGGAACGGGGCAGAGGAAGTTTACTGGACAGTCAGGAAATAAGCCCCAATGCACATACTGTGGTATGATGGGACATGTAGAAGATAAATTGAAGAGAGTTTGAGAAAGTGATAAACACTAGAGTAAACTTCAACTTAGTTTATTCATCATAAAAGAGTGAGTATAAATAGGTACAAGTAAGTGAGAAAGGTCCTAGTATAGAGTATAAGCTAGGAGAGAGCAATTAATTACTAGAGTCGGCTAGTATTAATTGCTAGAGTTGTCTATTACCTAATAAGACAAAAAAGAGTTACTTTATGACTTTATGACATATTAATTGTTTATACAATACAATTAATATGTCTTACAATTAATGTGTCTCACAATTAATATGTTACACTAAAGTAACGTAATATTTCCACATAAATGTTACCAAAAGCATGGATTTCCCCCAGGGTTCAAACCTAGAGGAAGAGTAAACATGGTTGAAAACTCCACTGAACAACCAGAAGTTGGCAATAATGCTACAGTCACCCTCACCCAACAAGAGTATTCCCAATTCAAACTGTTGCTATCAGAAAAGCAAGTTGCAAAAGAGAAAGATACACAACACTTTGTCAACCACGCTTTTGTTTTATCAACCTCATTTGTGCCCGACGGGGACCTTTCTACATGTAACTTGTATACAAAGTGGATCCTAGACTTAGGTGCTACGGACCATATAGTCTTTGATACACAATTGTATTCAAGTCGTTATAAAGTTGAGAATGTTTCAAAGTAGGACTACCAAATGGAAGACATATCCAAAGTGACACATGTTGGTAATGTACAAAGCTAGGGCCTAATTTGAAACTTGTGGGTGTTTTGTGTGTTCCAGAGTTCAAGTTTAACCTAATATCATTGAGTAAACTCACAGAAAACACAAAAATTAAGGTTTTCTTTGAGGCTAATCATTGTTACATCCAGGATCAGGAGACTGGGATGATTGGATCAGCTGATAAAGAAGGTGTCCTATACATAATGGAGGCTTCCAATAACAGAGTTTGCAATCTTGTGTCATTCCAGAATTCTAATCATCTTACAGAGGACATGATGTGGCACTACAGGATGGGGCACTTGTCAGCACAAAGACTCAAGAAACTTGTGCAGAAGAATCCTCACATCAGCACACCCAAGGACACCATTTGTCATGTTTGTCCCTTAGCCAAACAAAAACATTTGTCTTTTCCAATAAGTGCATCAGTTGTGGATGCTTCTTTTGAGCTTGTTCATGTAGATTTATGGGGTCCCTCTAGGCATGATATCATGCATGGGCATAGATACTTCATCACTATTGTAGATGATTGTAGCAGGTTCACTTGGATACATCTGCTGCATAATAAATCTGAGGCTAGAGGTATTGTTCAAAGTTTCTGTAAGTATGTTGCTACTCAATTCAAACACATGTCAAAATTCTTAGGACAGATAATAGAAAGGAATTTGACATGCCACAATTTTATGATGAACAAGGAATTAGACACCAAACATTCTGTGTGCACACACCACAACAGAACGGTTTAGTTGAAAGAAAACACCAACACTTGCTTAATGTGTGAAGGGCACTAAAATTCCAAGCAAATTTACCAATCAAGTTTTGGGGTTATTGTGTGATCCATGCCACCACTTTGATCAATGTCACACCCACACCCATTTTAAATGACTCCACACCATTTGAGAGACTGTATGGAAAAGAACCTGACTACCACAGGTTTAAAGTTTTTGGGTGCTTGACATATGCGTCTACATTAGCACATGGCAGATCCAAGTTTGATCCTAAGAGCATCCCCTGTGTTTATCTTGGACACTCATCTACAACAAAAGGGTACTTTCTATACAATTTAGAAAGTCATGATGTGTTCCTTTCCAGAAATGTAGTGTTCTATGAAAGGTGTTTTCCCTTTAAACATCAGTCATCAAACTTAGACCATACTATTGAGTCATCAGTGTCATTGCCCGTACCTCTTCCAGACCTGACTGCAGATGATACACAATCACTACCTCCTCCAGTTCCTACACATACATAGCCTTTTGTTGTTGAACAATATGAGGATAATGCAGATGTCCCAACTGAACAACCTAGAAGATCAGGAAGGGCAAAATAGATCCTTACACGTTTACAAGACTATGTTTGCTCACAAATCATCCTAAGTACTCCACACCTCATTCAAGCTCCTTCCACTAATGTGACTTTATCACCAGCTTATCGAGGGTTTGTTTGTCATGTAGACAAGGAAACATAACCTACTACTTACACACAGGTGGTAAGGCATGTTCAGTGGCAAGAAGCCATGAAAAAGGAGATAGAAGCCTTAGAAGCCAACAAAACTTGGGAAATAGTGTCATTGCAACCCAACAAACCAGCCATAGGGTGTAAATGGGTCTACAAAATAAAGTATAGGCCAGATGGGCAAGTAGAGAGATACAAAGCTAGGTTGGTAGCCAAGGGCTACAACCAATTGTATGGGATAGACTACAAGGAGACATTTTCTCCTGTAGCAAAAATGGCAACCATCCGAATCTTGTTAGCTGCAAACAACTGGCATCTACATCAATTGGATGTCAACAACGCTTTTCTTCATGGTGACCTCCATGAAGAAGTCTATATGAAACCGCCCAAGGTTTCCGGACAGTGTAAAAAATCTTGTTTGTAAGTTGACAAAGTCACTATATGGACTTAAACAGGCTAGTCGTCAGTGGAATGAGAAACTCACAACAACCATTCTTGCTCAAGGTTTCACTCATTCTAGGAGTGATTATAGTCATTTCACAAAAGGTCATGGAGAAAACTTCATTGCCTTACTAGTTTATGTTGATGATGTGGTTTTAGCAAGTAGCAATCTTCATGAAATCAATCTTTGTCAAAGACTCCCCGCACAATCAATTTCGGATAAAAGATTTGGGCCGGCTTAGGTATTTTTTGGGGTTGGAAGTTGCAAGGAATTCGGATGGTTTGATTATTTCCCAAAGAAAATATGCAATCAACCTCCGTCGCAAGAGTTTGACCTCCTAGGAACCAAACTTTCTTGTGTGCCTATGGATACTAAACATTCATTGCAACATGGGGACTCTCCACTACTATCTGATAACTCCATATACAGGAAACTCATCGGAAAGTTGCTCTACTTGACATTTACTAGGCACGACATAGTGTTTGCTATACAACAACTCAGTTAGTTCCTTGACGCACCCACAGAGAATCATCTGCAGGGCCTATAAGCTGCTAAAATACATCAAGAAACGGCCTACTCAGGGCCTGTTCTATGCTGCAAAAAATTCACTAATTCCATCAGCTTTTACGGATTCGGATTGGGCTGGATGCCCCGAGTCTAGACGGTCAGTTACTGGTTATTGCCTTTTTCTGGGTAGCTCCTTGGTGTCTTGGAGAGCAAAAAACAGACAACAACGATATCCGAAGTTCAACGAGAGAGTGAATACCGGGCAATGGCGGCTACCGTTTAAGAAATTCGGTGGTTCAAATTTCTTTTGGCTGACCTGCAAATCCATGTTCTTGAGCCTATTCCTATGTACAGTGACAATCAAAGTGCAATGCACATTGCTTCCAACCCGGTGTTCCACGAGCGTACAAAACACATCGAGATCAATTGTCACGTTGTTCGCGAAAAGGTGCAACTGGCCGGTGAAGTTGTTCCCCATTTCTACCTTCCCAGCCTAGCGCAGATCGTTTTACCAAGGCTTTGGATGGTTTAGATCTAGATCCGCAACGTGCTCAACAGGCTTTTCATACCAAGGATATCCCCATCCTAGCTTGAGGGAGGGGAGGGGAGGGGAGGGGGGGGGGTGTTCCGAGTTATACAAAAACATTTTATTTTATTTCCTGTACTTAAATAGAAAGCTGATATATTTTATTTTTAGAAGGACTATAAAAAGATTAACTAAGTCCTTTACTCAGTAGTGAGTTGAATTAATAAGAAAGAGAGTATGATTTCTCTCTCTTCGTATCTCTCCTAAAATTAGGATTTCCTGATATGAAATTCCCTTTTTCATTTTGCTTTCTTTCTCCTCCATATATTGTTAAAATTCTTCATATATACATCACAATCATATTTTGGATTGTTATTCTTTTAGTCAAAAAAATAATAAAAGGTACGTACAGTCTAAATGGTCTGCATATTTTCGATCATCACATGCAGGAGTCATTGATTGGGCATTTGGGTTTCACAGTTGAAAGAGTAACAAGATTAAGACTAACCATATATTACATATTAAAAGCAATGAATTCTTAGCAAAGTACAAAATACCAATCTCCATTAGTATAATAGAAGAGATACATCAAAACAAAGTACAACTCAAAGTCCTCATGATCCATGATTTCATGTGGTTTTCACAGTTATTTTGTTTAAAAGTAAAAAAAAAAGGGAAAGGAAATGACATATATACGTATTCTCTTGCTTTGACATCCTCATAGTATGAAATATTTGGGTTCACTCTTCACACAGTAGTAATTTCCTGCCATGATTTTATCACAATCTAAATTGGGATTCATCTGATGTAGATCGTCTTCTGTCACATGCTTCAAACTTTCAATAGTCTCACAGGTTTCTTCATCTCCTTGCACTGTGTAAATTTCTCCACACTTAACAGCGCCCAATGCAGCTTCATGTGTAATTCCTGAATTTAGTTTCATCCAAGACATTAAAATATTAAAAATAAAGAAAAGCATAAACCTTATTTTTAGTACTAATGATAACTAGGCCATATTGAAGAAAAAGAGTGATATGGAAAGCATCTTACTTGATGGTCTTGTACTGACAGAAACCGTCACCGCAAAAATAAGCAAGATCACCAAAACGAGATTGAAATGCGCCATTTAAATTCTTGCAGACTTCTTTGCAGTTAATAAATTGTTTGATTTTGATGATAGAGAGTGAAGATCAATGTTGTTCTTATAGTGATAATAATTCCCGGTAACTTTGACATATAATAAACAATTCAACATTGACCGATTAAACGTAATTAAGGCGATGATGACATATCAAACAAATTTTCATATTTTCATGTTAATGTATTGGGCAATGCTTGTAATGGGTATCAAGTGAAGATTCGGCATATCAAACAACTTTCATAATTTTGTTTGTTTGTTTGTTAATGTATTTGGCAATCTTGTATTTTTTATAAGGTGAAAGGTTTGACGTATCATATTTTTATTCTTTTCAAGAGAATTCATATTTTTATATTGATTGATGTAGTCGGCATTTTTTGGAGATATACTAACTCAGTCTCATTTGTTTTATTGTTTTAATAATACATATGTTCTTACCATGTTATCTATTCCTTTATAACAAAATAATATGACGTACAATATTATTTTCCTGTTTTCTTAAAAACAATTCATATTTATTTATTGATGTCGGCAGTTTTGGAATATAGTAACCCAGTCTCATTGTATTTATTGTTTAAAATAAACACGTTCGTGTCAAAAAATTATACATGTTTTTGCCTTATTATCTACTCCTTTATAAAAAAGGGTTTATTGTTTTTGAACACAAAAATATGCAAAGATAACAGTGTAATATTTTTTTTTGGTAAAAAAGACCTGTCTTTATTCAACTGTGATTTAAATTCTCTCATATATAAGTACAAAAACGAATATATTTTTTATTATCGAAAAATGGTAATTCTTTCATCACATTTTTCCTTTTTTCGCTCTCTTTATTTAGACATCTCATTTACTATTTTCAACGTTATTTTCGAGGTAATTTTTGTAAAAAACACATAAACAGTGGAATAGTGAAACATTGTATTTGTGGTCAGTTCCACTACAGGAGAGAGTGGATTTGGGGTTATGAACAGTGAATTTGTCCTTATCACCCAATTTATATTTCCATTGTACCGATTCCTATTTTTTTCCCTCATTTTTGTCTTTTTAAACCACCCCTATAAAAGCAATACGACATACATTGTTATTTTCCACTCTCTATATAAAAAATCAGTTTTTTTATATTGTTGTATCAGGCAATTTCGCAATATACTAACTCTCAGTCTCATTTTATTTATTTAATAATACATATGTTTATACCATTTTTTTTTGAAGGAAAACAAAATTTTATTAATCAACATCCGCCAAACAAGCTGCCAAAGCGTCACCAAGGGGCGAGCGTCCCCATGATGCCGGAGCAGTAAGTAACAAAGCATGCATAGTTAAAAGATGTGCAGGGACATTCCCTGTACGACGAACAAAAGCAAAGGAAATAAAAGCAAAGCTGGCTAAAAGCGCCATACAATCATACACTAAAACATCCCAGGGCGGTAGGTCCTCCACCGGTCGACGGAGATGCAAGACACGCCAAAAAATCACTCTCTACCAGCCGTTGAATCCTCAAACGTACTGCTTCTTCCAATGCCAAGAAGATGGCCTTCAGCTCCATGAACTCCACCAGATGCCTTAGATCAAAATGATATGCAAAAGAGTTAAAAACAGCCCAGATGAGTCCCGAAAAATGACCCTAACACCCGCACCCGCCGCAGCCACCGAGGCATCCACATTACCCTTAATCTCACCCTCTAACTGCTTCACCCACCGATCATCCAGATGTTGGGATGAGGCCTGCACTTGAACGATCGCCATGACCTTCACGTACTCGGCCGACGCCGCCAAAGACTATGTACAAACCGCAGAGACATGAACCAGCCGGTCATCAAAATTTGCTGAACATTATGCCTTCAAAATTCGCCACATGAGCCATAAAAATCGTGCAGTGTCATGAACACCCTGGCCCTCAAGATGCCTCATTAGAAAATCCGGAGGATGAACGGAAACGTCCAATAATCTCATAGAATGTTGATGCCCACAAGATCTTGTCTGCCATCTCACACTCGAACATCACATGTGGCATGGTTTCAACAATCTCTCCACATGCAAAACAAATACCATCCCCTGTATGCCGTCTCATTAACCCTTGACCAATCGCTAAAAAATCATGGAGGCGCCACCACAAAAAGTGCTGAATACGTGGCTGCACAGGGAGCAACAGTTCTTTAAACCCTATCAACTTCTGTAGATGTGGACCCACCATTGACGATGGCCTATAAAGAGATAAAGCAAAAAAGTATCCAGACCTGACTGAATAGGTGCACTTGAAATGATAGTGCCGAATTCTCCTATCTGGTGCCTTCTTGGGGCTATGGTGGTCGCCAAAATAGCCTCAGACTCTCACTGTCTGAACAGCTCCAGACTCCGATGGACATCCAAGTGTTGAAATAGTATTGGGTTGGACCGGATCCG
Organism: Gentiana straminea; assembly: GCA_036785695.1. Taxonomy (NCBI): domain Eukaryota; kingdom Viridiplantae; phylum Streptophyta; class Magnoliopsida; order Gentianales; family Gentianaceae; genus Gentiana; species Gentiana straminea. The sequence continues at coordinate 260,194 of JAVUPR010000244.1, forward strand.
ACCGGGTCAGATCGATCATTTCTATTATTTCTTTGTGTTTATACATATATCAAATGACTATCAGTTATTATATATTCGTTCGTTGTACGGACCAATTATGATATTTTCGTCCTTAGTGTCAAACTGTGAGAGAGAAACCATGATAGTGATTATGGTTGATGAGATCTCGACTCACTTCAAAAGGTTTGATACTTAAATGTCTCTAGTCGTATGTGCTATTAAACAGGACAATAATAGCATGATTAGACTAGCACATATTAGATGTCTTATATCTTATTGAAGATATGGATAGATCTTGTCTATCGGAGTGTTGAGATACTTGGGCTGTATGTGGACGTGTATTAGAGAATACGTACGTTAGACTGACCGACTTACTTCAAGTGTCGCACTATGTGGCGGTTGTGTAATTATCCTGAGACCGGAGACTTCGTGACATCACGGTGTGGATTGTCATACTTTGACATTATTAAGGTTTCCCCTAGCCATGGGGCGATCATGCGGTAGTGATTGGGTGTGATACTAAAGCATGCGTAGGATTCATGTTGCTCGTCCAGAAATCGCGTATCCTATGATTAGGAGTAAATACCCGAAAGGGCTTTCTTATAAGGAATGTCTTATTCTCGAAAGTCTTTGCAAAGCGGAAGTAATATGTTACTTCAAGAGAGTAGGATATACAGATTATAAGATACGGTCGTTAATATATTGACACTCGAGATACGACCGTATGGATATTGTAACAGCGATAGGATTCTATTTACACGGTAACTGTTTCACAGGAAAGGTAGTAGTCATTGCATTTGACTTTTCCGATGATTGGGGGTCACGGTGTGTTTGTAGACGCTATTCTGTGATCGTTAGGTATGAAAGGCGTTTTCATAATTTCACTTTGTGCCTATGGCCAACAGATTCGGAAGCCTATCAGGTCACACACATAATAACATCTAGCCGGATTAAAATACGGTTATAGTTATAACCAAACAAGGAAAGTTTATCTCTACTATAAAGTCTTATAGTGGTAAATTAATGTGGTGGTATTTATTTATTATGAATAAATATAATACAAAATATTAATTGTGTTAATTAATTAAATATATATAATTGATGTATAGGTCAAAATTTATATATGTGTAGATGATACACGTGGATTTTGTATATTAATTAATCATAGTATTTTATTAATAAGAATATTCTGAAAGCCAATAAAAGTCTATATGGGGCACATGTTATTAATGTATAAGATACACGTGGATTGTGCAATTTAATTAATGAGATTACCATATATTAATATTAGATATTAATTGATTTATGAAGAATAGATTTATGGTAATAAGATAAAGATAGTTAATATTAGATATTGATAATATCTTGGAAATATTTAATATGAGATATTAAATTAAATGAGATAAATAAATCAAAGATATTTTCCTTATTTTATTAGGAAAATGTTTTCTTTCTCTCCAATCTACTAGGAAGCTTTTCCCAATCTGTTGGGGATTCATCTAGGGCGCACCACTCCAGGGGGTGGCTGGCTCTTTTGTACATTACAATTCCAAGTGACTAATAGTTCTTATGAAAAATAAGAGAGCTTCTTAGAGAGATTTTGAGAGAGAGAAAAGGTCGGTCTAGCAACCGAGTTTTTCTTGTAGCAATCCTTGATGGGATTCCGGTGGCCTGTTCATGTGGATCAATGGTAGAGGCCAAACACTTGGACGGCTCCGTGCATAAACTACAACTGTAAACAAAGTGTCGAGCCATGGATCAACCAAGGTATTCTCTTGTCTACTTTTATGCTTGTTGCTTAAACGAAGTAGATCCTGGTTAAAAAGGAAATAAAATATTATATTCCGCTGCGTTCCCGCATAGATTTCCTAACAGTGGTATCGGAGCGAGCTTCGTGATTAAGTAATAAGCATGTTGATTTGCGTAGTAGATAATTTATAATAGAGGCAAGGTCTAGATTCGTTAAACGAGAAACAAAAAAAGGAGGCCGACGTCGGGTTTGGGGGCTGGGCCGAAGCGGCGCCCCCCACCGTGTTGCCGCTGGTGGCGGCCCAAGGGTTGTTTCTGTCGGCTGGCCATATGCGGTGGACCCCGATCATCCTTTTATCGTTTTGTGATATTTTATTGTGCATTGATATCTCTTTGTTTAGTTGGTGTCATGTGGCTAATTAATAGTTTAAATAGTTTGGGCAATTGGGATGCCATATGACATTAAATAATGTAGGTCTTTCATAATTTTGTTTGGAATAGGCCTAAGCCCTTTTTAAAATATTTGATTTTGGAAAAAGCCTAGGCCTAGGCCATTTTCAAAATTTTGATTTTGGAAAGGGCCCAGGTTGATACATTTTGGTTTTGGAAACCAAATGCATTCCTTTTGATTAAGAAATAAAAATGATAGAAATTAAAGAGACCTAATTTTCAATTTGATATAAATTTGGATAGTTCTTATTAATTAAAATTAAAATTGAAATCATTTAAAATTAACAGTTCATTTATTTCGATTAAAATAATTAAATTAATTAAATGTTAATTAGTTAGTTGATTGGATAAAATTATTTAATTGATTAAACGTTAATCGATTAATCAAGACGCAAGTTGGTAAATTTAGATTATATCATTTTCATAAGATTTTATTGTATGGATTCGATGTGTTAGATATAATATGATTATATGGACCCCGATTGATCATGGACTCGACCTATATGATATATGTGTGTTATTTATTCTTCGGCTGGTTTAAAAATTGTCTTAGGCCGTTATGAAGAACGTGAACTAGTTTACTTTCTGCATTTATTCCATTCCCGTTAGCTCTTCCGTGTACGGCGGGTGTATAAATTAGATAGAATTTATGTAACAAGAATGGAGCAGAAGACGGAGACCAAAGAAAGAAGAAAAAGATCTCATTGGAGATGGCGCATTAAAGATCCTATTGGCGGTTCCAGCTACCCTTAGATTGCGACCCGCGGTATCGTCAGTTTGTATTCGAAACCCCACTTAGGAAAAGTCCATTATCATACCGGTTAATTTACGCATTTATTTATTTTTTTCCTGTATTTATTTTATGTGATACGTACGATAAATGCATGACTAGGCACGAACTAGATGAATGTGTAGGATGTATGTCTATATAGATAGATATATTTGATGAGACCGGAATTAAACAAAATTAATTAAGTGAATTAATTTAAAATTACTCCCACAACAAATATTAAGTCGGAATTTTGTCTACCAATATTATAATGATGGTGATGAGCCCTTGTTCAGATCCACCTGATCGGCCCTCGTCGGGAGTTGACCTACCTTGAGTATATCGTTATTATTGAGATATGATCGCATTAGATCTCGTGAATATTGGGTTATGACTTGACTAGAATATTGCGGTGATTGGCCCTCGCCATGACCGTCTTATTTTAGAGACAAGGGGTTGGCTACCGCATAGAGATGTGTAGTGTCAAAGAGTTGACTAGTCAATAACCAAAAGTCACATAGGGATGTGATTGATACAGTGTTACCTACCCTTCAAATTATTCCAGTTGATCGGCCTCGTCGGAATCGAGGTAACTAGATGGGATCATGGCCACTAAAGAATTTTTGAAAGATTCTTGAAAGTCAATTGGGTGTAGTTGACTAGTGGGAGCAAAATCATAAATCCAAAGACCATTTTTTTATTTTGCATATTTTATCTTTATTTTTAGGTTGTAGTTTTTCAGCAAGCTTTTATTTCTACGTTTCATTCTCGATTAGTGAAACCAAAATTATATGACTGTTACCTTTTGAGAAACGTTCTCAAGTATGGTTAAGTAATTTTAATCCTTTTAAAATAAGCAATGACATGAGCAACCTCGTTATACTAGTTAGAGACAAGGAGACTACATAATTGATGGAGTGCTCCAAGACTTTAATTATTAATGAAAACGGAAGCTCATGATATGATTAAATCACTTGAAATAAGTTTCAACAAATTAATCATATATTGGATACGATCCAATAGCATCATTATGTCATACGATGACCACGTCGAATTTCAGAAAGGTTGTTTTCAAAATTGTAAGATTTAAGTATCGACTTATTTCTATAATCATTGCTTGAAAGTTAATTAAATAGTTCATGTTTTGAATATGATTCAAAAGGTTAAATAAACATTCGATAAACTGTAGATTTTATTTACGAAAGAAAATAGTGTCATAGCTGTTGTGATTTTTCTTAAGTCTTACGAAGACTAAGCTAAGAAGTATTTACGAGTGCTTAAAGGATTAAAAGGAAAGTTAGGGAATGTGCTTGAATAAGGGGAAGTCTCTATTCTAGGCAAGTGCGTTGAGATAAATCCATCTAAGTTCAAGTCAACTCTTAGATATATGATATCTTGCGAGTACGATTGAATTAGAAGGATTAAACACGGAATACACTAAGATACAAAAAATGAAGCAAACATTGTGACATTTTCGGCTTTGTATTCTGAGTCTAGCAAACTGACAAAGGAACTAAATAAATGTTATTGCGTTCCGGTTCTTATGAAGAACACGAGCTCAGTTGATTGTTAGGATTTAGTAGACATCTTCAATTGTAAGGATTAAATATTACTCCGATAAATTTGAACGATCATTGAATCTAACATACTAGATAAATGTCACTATATAGTTGATATAGGTGATAAATCTCAACAAAATGTTTGAATGGCTGTTACCCTTGATGTTTGTGATTGTTCTAGATGTCGACTCTCTGGAAGAGAAACATGTAATCAAATGTCATTTTGATGATGTCTGAACCATGTGATTATGAATCATGTGGATAATATGTATCTTATCTAAAGATGACTAAAATACCCTTTTATGAAAAGGTTATAAATTCTAGAAATTTGTCTAGAGCCTAAACATACCGATGTTTGTTGGCTTGTGACAATTAATGCCACAAATAATTGTTTTTTAATCTCTATGACTATTTTTAGAAGTAGTTGAATGTTCTTAGTGAAGTACAACACTTCGGAAAGCCCGAAAAGTTCGAGCTAGTACGAACATGAGATTGATGAACTACTTAGGAATTAGTCTTCGATTGGATTGAAGTAATTAATACGTGAAGGTTCTTTCGGAAGTGGTGTGAAAAGGAATAAGATTCCCTATTGAAGGATTCCATTTATGGATACGCAATCATATTGTGCTTCTAAAATGGAAACAACACTCTATACGATAAAGGTGTAACGTAAGCCATAAAATGTATCCTTTACCCTTTTCGGGATAGTGCCCTTATACGAAATATATACTTAACCATGTTCCAAAGAATAAAGGTTGAATAAATTCCATATCAGCTATGGGATCGATGACATCAAATTCGTCTTAACCGATGATTTAGGGTTGTCGTGTTTCTAGCAAGTAGGCAATGCCTGAAAGGCTTTGAACTTAGTATGACATGTGCAACTCTGTGGAATATCTTAGCAAGTATGGCAGATATCATTTACTTACCCGCGGAGTAAAACTATTTGTCTCCAAACATGCTGTCTTCTAAATGAAGTGTTTCTTCCAAAAGAAGCAGTGGGAGTAAGTTGAGATCTCAAAAGAGTTTGAGAACCACAAAGAGATATTCAACCTTCGGAACATGAGCAGGCGTCGCATATGATGAGGTACAAGACACTGCGCAGTGCACACAAGCATTCTATGAGTCTGCAGATGACCACACGCCTGAAAGGGTTACTGGTATGTTCATCTTGAAGAATGAAGATCTCGCGACTTATACAAGAATGATTGAAGGGGCAAGATTAAGAGATATGGCTTGGAGCCATAGTATCTGAAGCAGATTCCATATGAGACAACCGGTTTATGAACCTAGTCTATCCTACTTAAAGGGAATGTCTCTGAAAAGTGTAGCAAGTCTTTATGAAAGACCAACATGGATGGTAATACGGTTACCATAAGGCTAAGCTGATGGCTGAAAGCTATGGGGTGTAAACCTTGTAATTACCTTTATGCTACCAACTACGCTTAAGTCTATTCAGATTGTGCTTGTTATAGCTTCATATCATGGCTATATGATAGTGTTGAAAATGTTGGGTCAAAGGCTTGATGTTCATAAATGACAACATGATGTGTAAGCTTATGAGATCCATTTATGGACTTAAACAAGTTTCTCTATACGTTCTTTACTTTGATAATCAAAAGAGTTTGATTTGATCAAAAGGAAAGATATGCCTTATGTGCCAAAGGGTTAGTGTTGGTCCCTTGAAAAGGCTTTGGTTAAGTTTAGAGGGGAGGTGAATAAACTTAACACTGAAAACTTTTTGGAGTTGACAAACTCAGCAAGGTCAGTGGTCTGTTGACTATCAGTAGTCTGCTGACTATTGAACTCTTGAGTTTGTTGCAGCATAATATATTAAATTAATCCTTATTACTTGTTGTTTCAAATATGATACTAAGTATTGGATACTCAGTAGTGCATATAGTGTGATTCAGTTGCTGGTTCAGTAGGTTGATGTGTTAAGCATGCAAGTAAAGTAAAGTAGGCAAGCTTTATAGTGGTTCCAGGTGGTGTAATCATGTCAGTCCACTCTTCACCTGTGATGTTGGAGGAAATTCACTAGAGACTTTTGGATTTGCAGCTACAAAAATCCCCAAATTGTTTGTCCTTAACCAATGACTATGGCTTCAAAAACTGAAAACTAGAAACAGGTGGTATTGCTGCTCCTAAGTCTTTCTCTGCTCCTTGAAGGGTAGAAATGCCTCATCACCAGCTCCACCACACAACAATAGTTTATTGTTCCCAAAGAAGGGTAAAACTATAGTCAGAGGGGGGGGGGGGGGAATGACTATAGTGGAGTAGACTATAGTGGAGTTTCAAAAACATTTCTTGTATTTAAAAGCTTTTGGGCAGCAGATAAGTCCCTTCTTAAACTGTTGATTCAAAGTAGATTACACAATCACAAATATAGAGTCTGCAATGAAATAAAATGCTGTAAGGTAAATTACTGAAAGTAAATAGACACAAAGGTTTATAGTGGTTCAGGGTGGTGTAATCCCTTAATCCACTCTTCTCCTGTGATGATTGGAGGAATTCACTATTGTTTTCACAGATACAATAGTACAATTGTCCTTGTCTACACAGTCTTCATAATCTTTAAGACTATTACTCCCTGGCTTCAAAAGCTTCAATGACGTCTCTATCACTGCTCCTTGAGAACAAATCTTTCAGCAGCTATCACAAAACTTGCAACTCCTTCTCAGATTTCTCGGATTCAATTGCCTCAATTGATGTGAATTGGATTCACAAGTTTGTTGATCAATCTCAGAGCTTGATTTTCAACTGAGGTTCTGATTCCTGAGTTGATCTCTAGATGTTTCTTTTTAGTACAGATGGAAGGATTTTTACTTTGACAGAGTTTCTGCTTGTTTTCTTATCAGTCTTTGTACTTGCTTTTTCTGTCAATGCCTTCTATTTATTGCCTTGATGATCCTTAATTTGAATTTCCATCCGTTGGCTATTTAATGTGGAGAATAATCCCTGATTTTATTCTTGATTCCCCCTTAATTATATTCTCCTTGATTTCAGTGATCAGATTTTTCCTCAAATGTTTATAAGAAAATCCGTCCTTGATTGATCCTTAATTGATTGTGCATTTAATGCTTGATCTTCATTGTTTTAAATCTGAATGAGTGAAGTTTACTTGACCGTTCCCTGAACCGTTAAGTGATTCCTTCTGACTTGGCTGTTTGGTTCTTCCTTCACTACTGTGTCTTTACTCAGCCGAAAGTCAATTTACTTTGCCGGTTTACTGTATTGTTGTTTTCTCTCATTCTTTAGAGTACTTTTTGTACTTCATTGATCCTTGATTTGGGTGAGATCAGTGTACACCATATTTGACACCATATTTCATTACTTAGACTTATCCAAGGTCATCACAGATTTCCTTGATTATAAGTCAGACCATAATGTCTTCATTGATTCTCTGGTGGTACTTGACTGGCTTCACTCTGCCGAATATATGTTCTTACCCAGCCATCCTACCAAGTAGTACAATACTTGTCCGACTCAACTTATACAACATGCAAACTCTATGTAAAGACTTATACAGAGAATTCTAACTTATTTCAGGGTTGCTATAACAGTTAGTATGGCCATCATAAAATCCTAACAATTTCCCCCTTTTTGATAATGCCAAAACCCTCATAAGCCTGAACATAAGTGTAACAAATTTTTCATAATAAACAATAGAACAAAACTCAAAACTTTTATTCATCCATTCAAGGGAAATAAGTTAAATAGGTTCAGAGCATATTCAGAGTGTTATGATTACATTTCACTTAATTTTGGTTTATACCTCTTGAATTTGGGGGTCTGGACTTCCTCCATATCTTTCCAATTAATCTCTGGAAAATTCCACTTCCAGTATGCCATAGCAGTGTACTCAGAGACTCCCTAGAATATCTTCTTGTTGAAGAGTTTGCGAAAGTCAGGCATAGTCTCATTTGCTCTTGGTTCTCCAAAGTGTTTTTCAAGTCTATCCCTAGCTTTAGCAATGTGTGAGTCAGCAAACTTGAGACTTTTGAACAGACCCCATTGTTCTTGTCGGTTCATCTTCCCTATAGGATCGAAGAATTTTTCCATGTAATTGAAATCTTCTTGTTGTTCACTGGGAAAATCTTTTGGTCCTTGTGCAGAGAGGGGTATGGCTGTACTTGGTCTGCTGATTGAGTTGGATCCAGGATTCTGGTTGAGAGATGCATGATGTCTCTTAACATCATTGTAGATTTTGGCCATATCAATTATCATCTTCTCGTCCTGATATCTTAGCCAGTCTGCCCAAGCTTCATCTTGCGTTTGATTTGGATACATACCGTTTTGGACCCTGAAGAACTCTCTTACATTGTTTAGTACTTCAGCATCATACTCTTCCCTGTGTCTGTGAGTTCTTTTCTCACCTTTATATCTGGTGCTGTCTGTGTTGGCTTTCTGATCCTCTTTGCTGATTTGATCCAGGTCTTTGCTGTCAACCTGATCTGTCTCTATCCTCATCTCTTATTTGGATGGGGTGAGGAAAACCTATACAAGGTTCATTTGATATCTTCTCCCTTTCCTCTCTAGTTTTTCTTAGCTGTTCTTCAGCTTTATTTCGAATTCTTAGTTCTCTGTCCCTTGCTCTTAGCTGCTCTTCAGTGAAGTTTGAGGGTCTAACTGTTGATCCTTGTTCATGCTTATCACTTTTCCCCTCCTTTTTGGCAGCATCATCCCTTTGCTGTAGTAAGATACTGTTTGTAGCTTCAGCTGTACCAATCAGAGTGTCCAGTTTGGACTCAATGGATGTGAACCTTGACTCATGCTCAGTCAGCTTTTGGGTTACACTTCTAAATCTGGTGCCAAAAGCAAGTGCCATGGACTCATTTTCTTGAGAAATGTGCTGTTTGAGTCCTTCATGATTGTTGGTGATATTGAGGTTTAACTTTTTCAGAATGTATCCTTGCCTTTGCACAACAATATTTTGTGCATCAATGTACTCAGCAACCGCCTGAAATCTTTTCTCTATGGAGTGGCTTTCATCTTTAAATGCCATAGTCATAGATCTGAGATACATTGCTTGTTGTTCTAATTCTTCAGCCAGCAGATTTGCTGCTTTTTCCAATGCATCATTGGATATTCCAGTGGTCAGTTGAGGGAATTTTTGACGGGTATCAGCTGGTTTTGGCTCTGTTTGTTGTCCTCTGTCTATACGTTGAGTGACATTTAGACCAACTTCCACTTCTTCAAGTACTTGAGTGGAGGTGAATTGTGGTGCAGCAGTCTCCCCTATTCCCCTTTGCTCTATGCCAGTTGGGGCCTTGACCGGTATGGAAGTGGCTCAGCCAGTGTCCAACATTGTTGTAGGATCATCTGGCGTGTCAAGGGACAGCTGCTGAGGTGTTGTCTAAGCTGGTGGCGTTGACTTGGTGGATTCATGTGTTTGAATAAAAGAACTTAAGAAGATATTATCATCGATTGCATCATCTATTTGTTGAACTTCTTTTCCTGTGTTATCAGCAGTATCTTGTGGATCATCACCAACACCATCTTGATCAGTACCATCATGATTATCCCCATTATGATCATCATGATCATTGTCATCATCATCACCAGATGATTCATCACTTTCTTTCTCAGAGGGTGGATGTGTTTTCGCCTTTCCTGCATCCACCATATCCGATAGTGGAGATTCATCAAGTATACCAACTAGGGTTGTGATCCCCAAAAATTCAAAGAACCAAGCCTCCTCAGCAAGCATGTGTGTTGAGTCTTGCAGCTGAATTCTTGAGTCATCTTCTTTCCATTCAAGATAAGCTGCAATTCGATCACTAATATCAGTTGCAGACATCTGTGCTGGTTCTTCTGGGATTTCCTCATCATCTTCAGTGTCTCCTGCTACTTCCTCATTTTGAGGTTGTTCATCCTCACTTTCATTTTGTCCTCTTGCTGTTCTGCCTCTTCTTCTGAGTCTTCTTCTTCTTTTTCATCAATTAATTTTCCGAACTCCTCTTTCTCCAGATTTCTTTGTACTTTTGGTTTCTTTCTTTGACTGGTTGTGATTCTGCTAGGTTGCTTTCGCTTTCCTCCTTCTACTTTCTTTCTTGGTTTAACATATTTAAACATGATTTTGGATTCATGTAATTTATGGAGTTTTACAATAGGGACTTGTAGACATTGCAACAGATAGCGTAATTGAATCACATAGGACTTTTTCACCCAAAAGTGTCCCTTTTTCTTCTTTCCTTCTGCTATCCTTGGATTTGTTCATTGATTTTAAGGAAGAAGTAGTTTGCCCAATTGAACTCAAGATTATTGTAGATGATTCCCATCAGACGCATTCTAACCTCTGTCATGGCATTATCTGCCTCTAGTTTTCCTTCAATGCTCTTTCCAATTAGTGCATTGAACTCACTGAAGGGTTTCTTTAAAGCGGATCAAAGACAGTTGACCTTCTTAGATCTTGGGTTTGCTGTCTTGGTAATTGTTGCCCAGAATTCATCCAAGTTTTGTGGTACCAAGGCCACTTTTGCTTGACATTTATTTCAAAGTTTGAGGTGTTTTCGAATTACCTTTGTTGTAAATACTACTGTTGTGCCATTGACAGATGCAATGATCTTGTCTTCCTCCCAATTGACACATTCTTCTGCAAGTAGCCCAGAGACATACTTTGCAGTCTTCCAGAAAGAGATTAGACTTTCATAGCAAACATCGGTGATTGGAGGATTTAGAAAGGTAAGTAATCTTAGACTTTTGCAACCAGCTGCCAGTCTCTTTGCTTCTTCGTCATTTCCACACAGCTTTAAGTAGTGTTCTTCTTGAAAGAACGATCCGGTAGCAATTGATTTCTCATATTGTGCTCCAGTTTGAGAAGGTTGGGATGATGAGGCCATTTTTGAGTAGAAGTTTGAGACTTTTGTACAGTCTGGAGGTTTAAGTGATGGAATTGGGTTTTTGATTTTGCAAGAGAGCGTAAAGAATTCTGAAAACCTCTAAGTGTGGTTTATATATGATGATTTTTGGTGGTGTGAACGTGGTCGAATATGGAAGGATTTTGTGACATAATGGCGTGATTTTATGTATATAAATCATGGTATTTGAGTGTAGTGGGGGAGAGGATTTAGGCAAGTAATGATAAATCCCGGGAATCGAGGCGTTTGTAATCCGAAAATAATATAGTTACCTCCACGATTAAAAACTGATCTCCACGTGTGTGATTCTTCCACAAGATAATCCTCCATAACTATCTGATCTTCCACGTGTATAAAACTGATTTAGTTTGTTGTTTTGCTTTAGTATACAATTCGGTGGAGAGCCTTGGTTGGTCACTAAGCCGGTGTAGTGAATTATTTACTAAACTGCTGTTTTTAACTGTCCCTAACACTCAGTGTAGTTGTCTTCACTGAGTGTTAGTTCCTTACCTGCCAAATGAGCTCATTCAAAGCGGTAAGGGTTTGCACAGCTGGTGAAGTTACTTAGCTGATTACTCCAGTTAGCTGCTCCTTAGTATTTAATCAATTTATATCATTCCTAACTCAGTTCTCAACTTGGTGAATCTTTCATGACTGAGTGGTTTTGTGAAGATGTCAGCTAATTGATCTTCAGTAGGTTATATCTTAGAATAACATCTCATTTTTCAACATGATCTCTGATGAAGTGATGTCTCACATCAATGTGTTTTGTTCTTGAGTGTGTTTTGTTCTTGAGTGTAACACTGGATTTTCAGTAATGGATATTGCACTTGTGTTGTCACACATTATTGGAATTGTCTTCTCCTCCATTCCATAATCCCTTAGCTATTGTCTGATCCATAGTACATATACGAGTAACCGTCGTCGCTATATATTACGCTTTTGTTGATGTAGATATGGAGTTTTGCTTTTTGCTAAACCATGAAACTAGTCTGCTGCCTAGCATTTGACAAGTTCCAGAAGTACTTTTTCTATCTATCTTTCATCCAGCATAGTCAGAGTCTGAGTATGATATCAACTTAAATCCTCCATCCTTTGGATACCAAATTCCAACATTGATGGTGTTCTTCAGATATTTGATTATTCTTTTGGCAGCTAGAAGGTGTGATTACTTTGGTTGAGATTGAAATCTTCCACATACTCCCACTGCAAATGCTATATCAGTCTACTTGCTGTTAAATAAAGTAGGGATCCAATGATTCCTCTATAAAGCTTCTGACCTACATCCTTTCCATTTTCATATTTTCCAAGAATAACTCTTGCACACATTGGTGTATCTGATGTCCCACTTGTGTCATGCCATACTTGTGTATCAAGTCTCTTGTGTACTCGGATTGATTGATAAAGATGCCATCTTTCATTTGCTTGACTTGTAGTCCAATAAAATAATTCAGTTCTCCCATCATGCTCATATGAAATTTGCTTTTCATTAAGTTTGCAAATTTCTCACAAAGCTTATCTCTTCTGATCCAAAGATGATGTCATCAACATAAATTTGGACTAATAGAGTGCTTGTTCCTTCTTCTATCTTGAAGAGAGTCTTGTCAATGGATCCTTTGTTGAATCCATTGTTGATTAGGAATTGTGATAGTGTTCCATACCAGGCTCTGGGTGCCTGTTTGAGTCCATAAAGTGCATTTTTGAGCTTGTACACTTTTTCTTCTTTTCCTTTGAGTTGAAAACCAGGAGGTTGTTCCACATATACTTCTTCTCCCAAAAGTCAATTTAGGAATGCACTCTTGACATCCATTTGGTAAACTTTGAAGTCTTTATGGGCTACAAAGGCTAGAAATAGTCTGATTGCTTCTAGTCCTGCTACTGGAGCAAAGGTTTCATCATAATCTATGCCTTCTGCTTGAGAATAGCCTTTTGCTACTGGCCTTGCTTTGTTTCGGACAATTGTCCCTTGTTCATCCATCTTGTTTCTGAATACCCATTTTGTTCCAATGATGTTGGATGTGCCTGGTCTGTCAACAAGTTCCCAGACCTCATTTCTTTCAAATTCATTTAGTTCTTCTTGCATAGCTGTAATCCAGTCAGCATCTTGAATTGCATCATCTATTGTTTTGGGTTCCACTTGTGATAGAAAACATGTTAGCATATTCTCTAGTTGTCTTCTGGTTTTGACTCCTGTATGAATGTCTCTAATGACTTGATCTTCAAGATGGTCTCTTAACCAGTTAAGATTAGGTTGAAGTTGTTCTTGACTTGGTGCTTCCACAACTTCAGTTTGTACATCAGCTTCATGTTCTTGTTCTGGTGCTTCTTCTGTTGTATATGTACCGGTGGCTCATCTTGATTTCCAAAATTATGATTCAGAATTGTAGCTGGTACTGTTGTATTCATATAAAGTTGTCTTTGTGATGCTCCTTTTTCTTATTCTTGAAGACCTAAACCATTTGTGTTTGGTTTATCAAAGACTACATTAATTGACTCTTCAATCACCAGGGTTCTTTTGTTGAGCACTCTGAAGGCTTTGTTGGTGTCTGAATATCCCATAAAGATTTCTTCATCAGCTTTTTCATCAAAAGTATGTAGCTAATTCCTGTTCAAAACAAAGCATTTCGATCCAAACATATGTAAGTGTGGAATATTAGGTTTTCTTCCATTCCATATTTCATATGGAGTTTTTTCATGATGTTTGTTGATGATTGATCTGTTTTGAGTATATCATGTTGTATTTGCTGCTTCAGCCTAAAATATCTTTGGCAAACATGCTTCTGCAATCATTGTTCTGACCTCTTCTTTGAGTGTCCTGTTTCTTCTTTCTGTTACACCATTCTATTGTGGAGTCCCTGCTGCTGATAGTTGATGCATTACTCCATTCTCTTCATAGTAGATTCTGATTATTTCAATTAGGAACTCTGTTCCTCTATCTGATCTGATCTTCATGATCTTCAGTTCGTTTTCATTTTGAATTCTTCTTAGCAAATCTGGCAGCCTCTTGAGTGTCTCTCTTTTCTTGTTCATGAACATGGTCCAGGTGAATTTTGAGAAGTTATCTACCACCACTAGAGTGTATTTCTTTCTACTTACACTTACTGGTGTGACTGGTCCAAACAGATCCATATGTAATAGATGTAGGATCTTTGTTGTTGATTGATAGGGGTTTGACTTGAAAGAGCTTTTGATTTGCTTCCCGTTTTGACATGCATCACAAAGACTTTCTCTCTTGAATGTGATCTCTGGTAAGCCTTCAACCAACTTGTTCTTTGATAGTGTGTTGATGGTTTTGAAATTTAGATGATTCAATCTTCTATGCTAAATCCAGCTGGTTGATTGTTTACTTTTGACAAGGAAACATGTTTCTGCTGTTGCTGTCTTCCAATCTACCACATACATGTTGTCTTCTATTCTTCCTGTCAGTACAACTGTTTTGGTTTGGCTGTGAATCACTTTGCATCCTTCCTTATTGAAGTGATAGTCAGTAGATTGAATTCAGTCCTTTAACATAAGCCACATTTTGAATCTTCAACCTATTTTTGATCATTATGCCTTCCCCTTAATTTTACCAAGGTTTTCTTTGCCTCCAAAAGTAACTTTGGGTCCATCAAAAGCTTTAAAGTCAGTGAGCCATCCTTTGTTCCCTGTCATGTGTCTGGAACATCCACAATCTATGTACCAGACATCCTACAAAACAAATTAATTTTGTTTAGGTACCCAACACTGTTTGGGTCCATGCCTGTTAGCAGTCATGCCTCCTACTCCAAGTGTATATCCAAATGATCTTCTCTCTGGATAGTTGAAGTCATCAACTTCATATGTATAAGGCATGGCATAATATCTAATAATCTTTCCACTAAAGGTATTCTGATACCTTTCTCTACTTTTTGGTGCATTTGCATCCTTTTTCACTCTCGAATCTGTAGAAGGAACTTTATTTTCATGCTACTTCTTGTGTCTAGGAATATGCATTGGCTGGCTTTTCTTGAACACATGATGCATTTATGAAATGGTTTCTTCTTATATTTTGGGGGTGTAATGTTCCAATCATCCTCAGAAGGGTAAAGTCTTCCCTTACCTTTCTGAATTCCTTTGCCTTTATTTGGCTGGATTGATGATTTACTCTACTGTTTCACAACACTGGGTTTTGACTTCACCGGTGCAAGATGAGTGGTAGAAACTATGACTTGACCTTTTCTGAATTTTGGTCCATTGTTGGTCCTAGATTCAGATTTGGGTTGACCATTGTTTCTATTGTCCTCCTGACTGTTGTAGCCAAGACAGATCTGGATCCAAACCTTTTTAGGGGTTTGTAAGCTAGTGCACTAAGTTGTGCAGTGGTGATCTTAACTAGTAGGGAGATTTTCTCAACTGGTCTTTCAACATTGGATGGGTGATCATCTGCTGTTTGTTGATCAGTTGAGTGGATCTCCTTACTAGTTTATTCAGCTTTTACTTTGTCCAGTTCTTTCTTTAATCTTTTTATTTTCCATTCTTAGATTCTCACATTTCTGTTCCAGAATTTCATAATTCATCTCAATTTCTTCAAATTTGCTCATGAGATTTTGGATTAGGTTTGCAGAATCTAGTGGAAGAATAGAAGATTGTGCAGTGTCAGATGTGGATGCACTAGATGATGAGTGTGAGCTGGATGTTACCTTAGTTTCATTAGATTCTTTAGCCATAATGCATAGGTAAGCTTTTTCATTGTCTGAGCTGTCAACTTCATCATCATCTCCAGAATCATTTTCAGATGATTCTACATTCTTTTCACTGCTAGTTTCAGCTTTAAGTGCCTTCTTGCTTTTCTCATTTGTCTTGTATTTCTTTTTATCCTCATCTTTGTCTTTTTCTTCAGGGCAATCAGCCTTGAAATGACCTTTCTTCTTACAGTTGAAGCATCTGTATTCATCATCCTTTTTCTTCATGTCTTTGCTTGTGCTAGACTTCTTTTATGATGATGATCCTCCTTTGAATTGTTTCTTCTTGCTAAACCTGTCAAAATGTTTTACCAGTAAAGCTACATGTTCCTTCTGCTCCTGTGTCTCTTTGCTGTTTGCATCATCTGTGTTACTTTTCTGGGGTGCAATTAGTGCACTGGTATTATGTGTCTCTGCTGGTGCACCGTCTTCTCCGTTCAATTCAAATTCATGAGCCTTTAGTTGAGACATTAGAGTTAAGGTACCAGTGTTTGTAATATTTATTGTCCCTCTGATTACTGATGTAGTGATCTTCCATCTTTCAGGTAAGCCTCTCAAGATCTTCAGGCACACTTTGTTCTGTGGATATGTGTGTCCAAGTTGTTGTAGTTCACTGATGATGCTTGAGAATCTGTTGTCCATTTGATCAATGGTTTCACCAGTCTTCATTTTGATGTTCTTAAATTTATGTTTTGCAACAGACAATTTGTTTTCTTTGAATGCTTCTGATCCTTCATTGATCAGTGCCAATTTGTCCCACATCTCCTTTGCGGTTTGGCAATCTTTGATCCTCATGAACATATTACTGTCTAGAGTCTTCAAAATCATGTCTTTTGCAACAAAGCCGAGATTTTCTCTTCTCCTGTCATCCTTGGTCCAATCTTTCTTGAGTTTGTCTATTACTTTTCCTTGATCTGCTCCTGTGGATACCATAGTTGTGATCTCGATGGGCCATCATTGATTACATCCAGGATCTCCTCATGAGTTGCTGTAAGATGAGACAACATTCTTATTTTACATTCATCAAAATTATTAACATTGAATACAGGTACCTTTGACATAAAATTTGAGGAATCCATAAGTGTAAATAAGAGATATATAAATAGAAAGCACAAATTGGAAAACTACTTTGAAAATATGTGATCTCCTTGTTAGAAGAAATTAGATCTGAACAGGTTCTGATACTAGGAACATTGTTTTGATACCAATTGTTGGTCCTAGAAAAGGGTAAACTATAGCCAGAGGGGGGGGGTGAATGACTATAGTGGAGTTTCAAAAACTTTTCTTGTATTTAAAAGCTTTTGGGCAGCGGATAAGTCCCTTCTTAAAATGTTGTTTCAAAGTAGATTATGCAATCACAAATATAGAGTATGCAATGAAATAAAATGCTGTAAGGTAAATTACTGAGAGTAAATAGACACGAAGGTTTATAGTGGTTCAGGGTGGTGTAATCCCTTAATCCACTCTTCTTCTGTGATGATTGGAGGAATTCACTATTGTTTTCACATATACAATAGTACGATTGTCCTGGTCTACACAGTCTTAACAATCTTTAAGACTATCAATCCATGGCTTCAAAAGCTTCAGTGACTCAGTCTCTATCACTGCTCCTTGAGAACAAATCTTTCAGCAGCTATCACAAAACTTACAACTCCTTCTCAGATTTCTCTGATTCAATTGCCTCAGTTGATGTGAATTGGATTCACAAGTTTTTGATCAATCTCAGAGCTTGATTTTCAATTGAGGTTCTGATTCCTAAGTTGATCTCTAGATGTTTCTTTTTAGAATAGATGGAAGGCTTTTCACAATGGCAGAGTTTCTGCTTGTTTTCTTATCAGTCCTTGTACTTGCTTTTTCTGTCAATGCCTTCTATTTATAGCCTTGATGATCCTTAATTTGAATTTCCGTCCATTGGCTATTTAATGTGGAGAATAATCCTTGATTTTATTATTGATTCCCCCTTAATTATATTCTCCTTGATTTCAGTGATCGGATTTTTCCTCAAATGTTTATAAGAAAATCCGTCCTTGATTGATCCTTAATTGATTGTGCATTTAATGCTCAAACTTCATTGTTTGAAACTTAATGTGTGAAGTTTACTTGACCGTTCCTTGAACGGTTAAGTGGTTCCTTCTGACTTGGCTATTTGGTTCTTCCTTCACTGCTCTATCTTTACTCATCCGAAAGTCAGTTTACTTTGCCGGTTTACTGCATTGTTGTTTTCTCTCATTCTTTAGAGTACTTTTTGTACTTCACTGATTCTTGATTTGGGTGAGATCAGTGTATTCCATATTTGACAGCATATTTCATTACTTAGACTTATCCAAGGTCATCACAGACTTCCTTGGTTATAGTCAGACCATAATGTCTTCATTGCTTCTCTGCTGGTACTTGACTGGCTTCACTCTGCCGAATATATGTTCTTACTCAGCCTTCCTACCAACTAGTATAATACTTGTCTGACTCAACTTATACAACATATCAGACTGTAAGTAAAGACTTATTTTCAGGCTGCTATAACATTCAGTATGGCCATCATCAAAACATAATAAAATGTTCCTAACACAGTTCTTGACACCTAAGTACTTCTCTGTCTTCAGTAAACTTCTTGTAAAAGAAGGGTTGAATCAAGAAAGTGATTCTGCTTTCAGTAGACTTCTGATCAGGATGAATGAATCAGCAGCCTAAGTTCTTCAAGTGTGTAAATTGGACCAGTCTTGAATTGTAGGAAACACTTGAAGAAAAACTTGATCCGTAGATTAAAGCTTTATGTATCAACAGGATCAGATTGCACAAATTCTTGCTAAAAAACATAGTTCCTTTCTATTAATTCTTGGTATTCAATCTGAATCAGGAGTCCTCTATTTATAGGTGTAGATCCTCTTATTTGAATTTGAATTTGAATGATAACCATTATAGGATTATCTAAAAACTCCTGTTGTACCTGAATGACACTGGCAGTGTCCTTCTGACAGTCCAGTCGCCAACCAATGATATAATTCCATTTAATTAGGCTCTGAAAGCCTTACAACGTCCATTTCATCTTGTTCTTTGATTGAACAATTAATCCAAGGCTTGTAAGTCATCCTTATCCATTTAATCTTTCAGAAAAACTTGGATTAATTCAAAATAAACATTCAGTAGATATTTGATGTATAAGTGTGCAGATGTCCTTGATTGTCAGCTGACTTTCTGTCTGCTGTGTTTTGACAAACACTTCAGTTGACTTCTTCTCATCTAACTTTTTATAATGAAGTTAGAGTACACCATCTTGATCATAACCAAGTTCCAAAACACCTTTCAACTTTCATGGAACTTAGACATTCTTCACAAGGTATATGTGATCAGTTCAGGTCATCACGGACTTCCCTAGATTCTGATCTCATATCCTTGACTTTAATTACTAAGTTTGATCCCTTAGCCTTCAATACTGAGTTTGAACCATCAGCCTTCATTACTAATTTTGAACCCTCTGCCTTCTACCATCAGCAGGTTCCTAGACTGTCTACCGAATTAGACACCTTGCCACGACTTAGACGAAGTCTCTTTGAACAAGTCGGTGACCTCTTTACAGTGCTTGTTCGATCAAACCTATACAAAGATCAAACTCTAGTAAACCTATACATTTAATCTAGACATCTTTTTGCCTTTACTCTATAACAGCTAGTCTGGCACTCATCATTAAAACTGAAATATCTCTAACAATTTCCCCCTTTTTAGTGATGATGCCAATACCCTCCATACAGCAAAGTAGAAAGATAAAAATACAAAAAAAGAAAAAAATTCATTGATTTATCATTGATGTTCAAATATGTTCAAATTATTACAACTAAGATCAGCAGAATGATAAAAATATAAGAAAGTGTGTTGATCTAGTGTCTATCTTCTTCTTGCTCTCTTTGCATGTCCACCATCCACTGATTTTTAATTAAAGTGAAATCAATCCAAGTATTCACCATTTTACACCATTTCCAGGCTTCATTTATGTTCAACCGGACACCTTGCCAACTGAAACATCCTCCCATATAGCATGACTTGAATTCTTCCTGACAAAGCTTTTCTTTCTCCTCAGCAGATGTCTGTATTCTACCTCCAGATCTTCCAGCATGTCCTCCTCTACCAGGTGTTGGAGTTTTTCTATTCAATCTCAGTGATTTGATCCTAGTATCCCACAATTTGTGTCCAAGGAAGGAATTCAGCCCTTCCATAAAAGTCATGTCTTGATAGGGTTTCCCTCTTGCTCCATAAACATATTTAAACTCCTTCAGTAGATCATCATTAAGATGTACTCTGCCAGGTGCAGGCTTCCTAAATTCATTGATGTCTGCTTCCCATCTATTCCTAATGGTAAATTCTCGCTGCTTCTTTTACTTCTGCTGTAAGTCCTTCTTCCCCCTTATTGACATCATCAATAAAGCGGTTCAGCAGACCAAGAACACTCTCCTGTGTGTTGCCCAAGTTACTTAGTTGCCCTTCCATGATCATAGTTCTCGTGTCAACTGCAGTAATTCGGCCCTCTATTGTTTGTTTCAGCAGATTGAACCTTTCAGTGAGTTTTGGATCAGTGACAGCAGGGTGAGGTGCCTCAGTAGGCTTAGGTGCCTCCTCAAGCTTGTCAACTTTCTTGTGAAATGAAGCAAGCTATTCTACTACATTCATGTCTCTGCTTACAACATCCTTCTTAACTCGAGCAACTTTTCTCAGTAAGTCATTGGTTGAAAATTGAAGAGAAGTGATGTTTGATGCTGCTGTCTCAGAAGTTCTCCCTCTGTTTTCCACCAAATTCTCTAAATCTTCAAATCTCCTCTCACTTCTATTCAATTGAGTCCTCAGTTGGGTTATATCATCCCTTACAGCTCTCAACTCCTTCAAGATATGCACTGGAATTGCATTTATTCCAGCCATACCACCAACCTCAACAATTTCTTTCAATACACCAGCAACTTGTGCTAAGGTTTCATTTTTGTCAATACTGTCTTGATATTGAGATGATCCTTCTGATACGATTTCATTCAGCTCAATCATTAAAGCTTCAGCATTAGCTTCCAAATAGAATCTTCAGGAATCAATCCTTGATTTAAGTCATCAGTCTGCTGACCCTCAGCAGACTTGCCACCTTTAGTTGGTTGTTCAGCTTCCTTTTAAGAAAATCCTTCTCCAGTCTCCTCAATAGATCTATCTCCAGCAGCTCTACTGGACTCTCCTGGAAACATATGATGATCATCATCTGAGTCAGATGATGAATCATCACTGTCTGGTGTAAATTTTGGATCTCTGAACATAACACATCCTTTTTGCTTCTCACTTTCAATAATATCCAGCAGCCTTACTCCCAATTCAGATGTATCAACTAATCCTAGTAAGTGCTCCACTCCCAACTTGTCAAATGCCCATTCTTCAAAGCCAGTCATAGGTTCTCTTGCAGGTTTTTGTCTCTTATAAAATCCAAATTTCCATTTAAAATATTTCCCAACTTGTCTGAGATTCGGATCTTTCTTTGACTTCTTTGACTTCTTCTCTTTTCTCTCATAAGGCATAGTTGGTTTTCTTGGAGCATGTTGCTCATCTTGTTGAATGCCAAAAGTTTCAACAAGATGGCTCAATGTCTCTTCAGCAGTTACAAATGGTTCAGTAGACTCTACAGATGGCAAAATTGTTCCTACTACTTCCATTTGTTCAATACTTGGTTCCCCCTGAATCTAATGTTCCTCAGCTGGGATACCAGCAGTCTGTCCTTCCCCCTGAGTTGTAGCATCCACAGTAGGGTCTAGAAAAGGTGCAATAACTTTCATAGCAGGTTCAGATTCAACAATCTGCTGTGGTTCATTAACTGGTTGCTCACCAACAACTTCAGTAGCCTCACCAATAGGCACAACATCCTCTTTAGATCCTTCTTCTCTTTGTTCTTTAAGAGCTCTCAGTTCCTTCCCTTTTCCATGAACTCTCTTCTTTACAACCTGTTTTCTTCTCTTACAGATTGTTGTTTAGTCTCAAAAGTTATTTTTCTAACTGCTATTTGCTAGCAACTTTCCTTTTTTGAATCTTCTCTGATTTGCTCTTTGAGAATATCAGCAGCAGTGTTCTTTGCAACAATAGCAGGCTCAGCAGCCTCAACATCAACAAGAACTTTAGTAGACTCAGTAATGTCTACTGATTACTGTCTTGTTCTTTTAGGCTTCAACATTTTTGTGATCTTCCTTGTATCAGTAGCCTTTCTTTTTTCTACTGATTTATTTGGTGCAGCAGGTTGCAGATCTTGTTTTGCCTTACTTCTTTGTTCCTACTCACCACCATCATCATCATCACCATCACTGTTGTCATCACCACCATCACTTTCAGTCCTTTCCTGATCTTTCATCATCATCATCTAGTCTAAGAATACTGTAATGGATTTCTGGCTTATACCTTGATTTGTTGATTCTTGCAAATGCAACATCAGGAATCTGCAAATGATTCAGCAGGGCCCGAATCATTAAACTCAATGGTTTATTCTTTGATTTCCTTGTGCCATCTTTGTCTTCTGACAAAAATTTCTTCATGTATTGCACAAGGAAACCATCCCAATTGAATTTCCTGCACCTTGAAATGATTATCATCAAGTCTATCTTTGGTCCACAGAGAGTATCAATGCTTCCAACAAAACCCATAATGTTCTTGGCAATCAGCTTGCTCAGTAGATTATATTCCAAAGGAATATTCTTCACATTGATATTTAAAGCTGTAGCAACAAATTTGTCAGTTTTTGTTGATCTAACAAATTCCACCCTTGGTAACTCCATCAAATCTAGATTTGTAGGGGCATCATTCCCTGGTCCAAACCCAAATGCTTCTCTTAGCAGATCTAAAGTAACTTCAATTTCTTGGCCATTTACAGTCGTTGTAAATGCCTCCCTGTCATTCCTTATTACCATATTTCTCTAGAAATTGTTAACATTTGTGTATGAAATGCTCTCCAACCTGAGATTCAAGAAGGTTTCAAATCCTTCATACCACCTTATTCTTCTTCCAAGATATATTGATAAGTCAGTCTTTTTAGCATCAACCACAAAACTTCAAACATTTTGACTTGAACCAAGATGAATCTCCTTGTCTGCCATTGTAAAATCTTGAGAAAATGACGAAGAAAATTCTTTAAATCTGTTTTCACACTCGTATATTCTACAGTTAGATTGATCTGAGAATGTTTGTATATAAACTGAGTGTATCTCTGTTTATATAGCAGAAAGTAGTGGGTAGTAACCGTCAGGCAGGTACTGTGCACGAAATGTACCGTTATTGCACGATCTCAGTCTGAATTAAATGTGATACTACCACGTGTCCCACTAATTGACCCACTAAGTGTAAGAAACCGTTATGTACTTGTAACGACTGTATAAATGATAAGATTAATATCCATTACTCGGCTGTTGACTTTCATTAAATTCTGACTTATCAGCAATGTTTCATACAATTTCTTCGATGGACTTCTTCGGTGGACTACATAGTCTGCTGTAAAACTTCAGTAGACTCAGTAGGTTCATCAGCTTGCTGACATCCAAAAAGCACAACTGATCTTTACTTACATGGTTTTGTCTAGTTGATAATACAGAATGAAGTTTAATACCAATGACTGATCTGTCAAGTGAGCTCACCCAGCCGGACAAAGACCAATCCCATTGGCAACCTCATTTGCTCAATTGACCAAACCAAAAAGAGTACCTAGGAATTATTGATACCAATGACTAATCTGCCAAGTGAGCTCACCCAGCAGGGCAAAGACTAGTCCCCTTGGTGAATTCCAGTACCCTGCTGACCTGTCAGTGGGTCAGTCAACCTTGATAATGCGAAGTTCAGTTCTTAACTTAGCAAATATTTCACTATCCAAAGGTTTTGTAATGATGTCAACAAGTTGATCTTCAGTAGGAATATATCTGAACACAACATCTTTCTTCTCTACATGACCTCTAATAAAATGATGTCTCACATCAATATGTTTGGTCCTTGAGTGCAAAACAAGATTTTCGATAATAGCAATTGCACTTGTGTCGTCACACATTATGGGAATTTCTCTTTCCTTAATCCTATAATCCCTAAGTTGTTGTCTTAGCCATAAAACTTGTGCACAGCAGCTTCCTGCAGCAATGTATTCTTCTTCAGCAGTGGAAGTTGATATGGAATTCTGCTTTTTACTGAACCAGGAAACAAGTCTACTGCCCATCCACTTACAAGTTCCTGTTGTACTTTTTGTAGCAATCTTACATCCAGCATAGTCAGAATCTGAATATGATATTAATTTGAGGTTTTCATATCTTGGATACCATATCCCAACACCCAATGTTTCCTTCAAATAAATTAGAATTCTCTTTACTGCTGCTATGTGACATTCCTTAGGTTTTGATTGAAACCTAGCACATGCACCTACTGCAAAGGATATATCAGGTCTACCGGTAGTGAGATACAACAGACTTCCTATCATCCTTTTGTATAAGGTCTGATCAACATCTTTACCTTCTTTATCTTCATCCAGCCTTATGCTTGTACCCATATGAGTTGATACTTTGGTACTACTTTCTATTCAAAACATCTTTAACAACTCCTGGGTGTATTTATTTTGATGAATGAAGATTCCATCCTTTAATTGCTTGACTTGCAATCCCAAGAAATAATTCATTACTCCCATCATGCTCATTTGAAACTTGCTTTTCATGAGATTAGCAAAATTTTCACATACCATCTCACTTTCAGAACCAAATATAATGTCATCCACATAAATTTGTACCAGCAGGGTGTTGTCGCCATCATTGATTCTAAAAAGTGTCTTGTCAATGGTTCCTTGGGTAAAACCATTACTCACTAAGAATTGAGATAAAGTCTCATACCAAGCTCTTGGTGCTCAGTCCATAATGTGCCTTGTTGAGTCTGTACACTTTATCTTCTTGTTATTTTACTACAAAACCAGGAGGTTGCTGAGCATAAACCTTTTCTTCTAGAATGCCATTCAGAAATGCACTCTTAACATCCATCTTGTATACCTTGAAGTTCTTGTGTGCAACATATGCCAAAAATAATCTTATAGCTTCCAATCTTGCAACTGGGGCATATGTCTCATCAAAATCTATTCCTTCAGCTTGAGAATAGCCTTTTGCTACTTGTCTGGCCTTGTTTCTAATAGTGTACCAGATTTATCAAGTTTGTTTCTGTATACCCACTTAGTACCTATCACATTTGCATGAGTAGGTCTATCCACCAGTGTCCAAACTTGATTCCTTTCAAACTCATTCAGATCTTCTTGTATAGAAATTATCCAGTCTGGATCAGAAATTGCTTCTTCAACCACTTTAGTCTCAATTTGAGACAAAAAGCATGTAAACATGGCTTCACGTTGTCTTCTAGTCCTTACACCTTGCTATACATCACCAATTACTTGTTCAGCAGGGTGATCCTTCCACCATTGTAAATCTTGGTTTGATTGATTTACAGGCACTTGATCTTCAGTAGGGTCTGCTGTATGAGTAGTGTTGCCAGTAGGTTCTTCAGTAGGGTTTTCTTCAGAAATTTTTATGTCACTTAATTTGTTCAGAACATCAACAAATTCTGGTTCAGTGACTTTCTGATTCACAGCAGGTTTTGAAACTACTTCATTTTCCATTCCAGTGAACTTAGGTTCATCAAACACAACATGTGTTGATTCTTCATGTTTTAAGGTCCTTTTGTTCAGCACCCTAAATGCCTTGCTGACTGAAGAGTACCCTAAAAGATTCATTCATCTGATTTTGGTTGGAAAGTCTTCAGTTCCTTATGATTCAAGATAAAGCACTTGCTTCCAAATGGATGGAAATATTTAATGTTTGGCTTCCTTCCATTCCAAATATCATAAGGTGTCTTCATTAGCTTCTTGTTCACTGAGGTTCTATTCTGTGTATAACATGCAATATTGATTGCTTCAGCCCAAAACATTTCAGGTAGCTTTGCTTCACATATCATAGTCCTCTCTGCTTCCTTCAAAGTCCTATTTCTTCTCTCAGCAACCCCATTCTGCTGAGGTGTTCAGGTTGCTGCTAATTGATGCAGCACACCATTTTGCTCATAGTATTCTCTTATGACTTTGTTTAGGAACTCAGTATCCTTGTCTGATCTGATTTTCACTATTGTCACACTCTTCTCATTTTGCAATCTCTTTAAAAGTTCAGGCAACTTTTGAAATGTCTTGTTCATAAAAATCACCATGTGAATCTAGAAAAGTCATCCACAACAACTAGTGTGTACTTCTTCCCTGTTATACTTGTTGATATATGATACTGGTCTAAAAAGATCTATATGCATCAGTTCCAACACTCTCTTTGTTGATTGGTTAGTTTTTGACTTGAAACTTGATTTTGTTTGTGTACCTTGCTAATAGGCATCACATATTCCATCTTTCTTATATGTGATTTCAGGTAAACCAATCACCAATTTCTTCTTCACCAATTGATTGATATCATCAAAGTTAAGATGATTCAACTTCTTGTGCCACAATCAATTAAGGTCAGACTTTGTATGCACTAATAAACATGTCTCAGGAACAGCAGTAGACCAATCCACCACATACACAACTTGTTCTCCAACTTCACTCATGACAATACAATAGCCTTTGTCAAATGTGACCTTGTAACCCATGTCACAGAATTGTCCAGTGCTCAGCAGATTGTAATCCAGGCCTTCAGCATATGCAACATTCTTGACGGTCAAACCATTCCTCACCAATGGTCCATATCCTCTTCTGTAGCCTGGTGTACTTTTGTTCCAAAATTAACTTTAGGTTCATCATTTGCCACAAAATTTGTCAAACAGTTCTTACTTCTTGTCATATGTCAAGAACATCCACTGTCAAAGTACCAGACACCCTACGAAACAAATTTAATGTGTTTTAGGTGCCCAAACCTGTTTGGGTCCATAATGGTCAGTGGTAAGAACAACTCTTGGCAAGTTTCCATATGGTCTCCTTTGGAAAGTGTTGCACTTTTATTGGTATATGTTTGTTACATTTCCATAGAATCTAACATTTGGTTGCGTAGCATATGTTTTATGGCCTTTTGGTACATAATGCTGGTTGGAGTGATTTCTGTTGTTTAAAGCATTAGTATAACCATAAGTTTGCGTCTGTTAAGAACAACCCTATATTGTGGTCTCTGCTGAGGTCTTTGGTAAGACCCTTGCCGAGTCCTCTGCTCATTCCATTACCGAGGTCTAGGCCTAGAATTATGGTTATATCTATTGTTTCTAGCAGCAGGGGCTAGAATATTCCAATCTTCATTAGTGGGGAACAATCTGCCTTTCCCTCAGAGATAAGTATCCATTGAATGATTTACATTCTTGGGTTTTGCATTCTTATCCTTGGAATATTTATGATTCTTACCCTTTTGTGGTCCAACAGACTTTGCAGTAGGTCTGCTATCAGCAGGTCTAGAGGGTCCAGCAGTCCTACCTTTGGATGCACCCTTTTTGTTAGGAGCTACGGTCATTTTGGACTTCTGAATTTGCTTCATTGAAGCATTCTCAGTAGGTTTCACTGCCTCAGCAACCTTTTGAGGAGTTGGATCTTGTGCAGGTACAAACTTAGGACCAATTCTAGAACTAGGTTCAGCACCTTTACTTGATCCATCCTTAGAGGATTGTTGAGTTTCAAATCCAAGGCCTGTTTTATCACCAGAAGGCTTTCCTGATTTGAATGCATTTGTGGAACTAGAATTTTCAGCGGATTGAGGCAGCTACTGCAGGAGCAGCAGGCTTATGTTGCTGATAATCTTTTTCCTTACCTTTGGGACTTATTAATTCAGCATTTAATCTTTGAATTTCTCCTTAAAGTGCTTCTCTTTTAGCCTTCACAATCTCATAACCAGATTATATTACCTTCAGTTGATTAAGGAGGGCATCTAAAGGCTCTTCATTGTCAAAAGATTAGGATTAGATCCACCAGAGGACTCACAATCACTATCAACAGGAGTGTTCATAGATACATAATTGTATACCTTCTCTGTTTCATCCATATTGGCCATTAGAGCATAATCATTCATATCAGCTATGAGTGTTGTGTCATCTGATTCATTTCCCTTTTCTGATTCCACCTCATAGCCTGATTCATCATCAGCAACCAATGCTTTCTTGCCAGGTCTTCTCTGCTGACCCTTGTTCTTCAGCAGGTCTGGACAGTCAGTCTAAAATGTCAAGGTTTCTTGCAATTAAAGCACAAGTAGTTAGGATCCTTCTTTTGCTTCAATTCAGGACAGTCAGGTTTGAAGTGTCCTGGTTTCTTGCAATGAAAGCATAAAAAGTCATGATCCTTTTTGGATTCTTCCTTTTTCTTAGAAGACTTCTAGCCAGAATTCCTTGGGAATGCATTTCCAGATTTCATCATTCTGATTCTTTTGGTCAGTAGGGAAATCTTCTCTTGCATTTCATCCAGAACATCATCTTGCACATTTGATGATTCTTCAACATGTGCAGCCGCCATTGCAGTGGTCTTTGTTGCTTCTTTTTTAGCACTTGGAACTAGATCCTTGCTGAATTCGTAGGCCTTAAGGTCAAAGAATAATTTGAAGGTGTCTTCCTCATGTAGACTTCTAGACTCCTTCATTACGGTAACCTTCATCTCCCAGACTTCTTTTGCAGGTAGTGCCTTTAGAATCCTGGTGTTGATCTCTTCTCTTGTATAAACAACATTCAGCAGGGTGAGTTCATCCAGAATTGCATTGAACCTAGATTCCATCTGTTCAATTGTTTCATTTGATTTCATTTTGAACTCTTGAAATTTTTGCTTGGCCACACTGATCTTGTTCTTCTTGATTGCATCTGTGCCTTCACAAATGAGTTGAAGTTTCTCCCATAGTTCTTTGGCAGTCTTGCAATCTTTCACCTTCATGTACATATTGCTATCTAAGGTTCTGTAGATAATGTCAATAGCAATGTTGTTCGGGTTTTCTATTTTTCTATCTTCAGCACCCTATTCATTCTTTGGCTTTGGGATAGTCTGATTTTGGCCATCAACAGTTATGACTTTACTGATCTCAAGTGGTCCATTAGTCAGCTCATCCATCATTTCATCATGTGTTGCAGCTAGATAAGCCCGCATACGATGCTTATACTCATCAAAACGATCAACAGAACACATCAACATTGTCCTAGCATACTGATTGTTATCCATGATGCCAAACTTTGAAAAATAGAAACTTAAAAAGTTTTCAAAGATTTTTCACAAGCACAACAAGTAGGATTACTTCAGAACAGAAGCTCTGCTCCGATACCAATTGTTGGTCCTTTAAAAAGGCTTTGGTTAAGTTTAAAGGGGGTGAATAAAATTAACACTTAAAACTTTTTAGAGTTGTCAAACTCAGCAAGGTCAGTGGTCTGCTGACTATCAGTAGTCTGCGACTATTGAAACTCTTGAGTTTGTTGCAGCGGAATATATTAAATTAAGCCTTATTACATGTTGTTTCAAATATGATAATAAGTATTGGATACTCAGTAGTGCATATACTGTGATTCAGTTGCTGGTTCAGTAGGTTGATATGTTAAGCATGCAAGTAATGTAAATACTGAAAGTAAATGCAGTAAATTAAAGTAGGCAAGATTTATAGTGGTTCCAGGTGGTGTAATCTTGTCAGTCCACTCTTCTCCTGTGATGTTGGAGGAAATTCACTAGAGACTTTTGGATTTGCAGTTACAAAAACCCCCAAACTGTTTGTCCTTAACCAATGACTCTGGCTTCACAAAATGAAAACTAGAAACAAGTGGTATTGCTGCTCCTAAGTCTTCCACTTGTCCTTGAAGGGTAGGATTGCCTCTTCACCAGCTCCACCAAAAAACAACAGTTATTGACACTTAAGTGCTTCTTTGTCTTCAGTAATCTTCTTGAAAGAGAAGGGTTGAATCAAGAAAGTGATTTTGCTTTCAATAGACTTCTGATCTTGATGAATGAATTAGCAGCCTAAGTTCTTCAAGTGTGTAAACTGGATAAGTCTTGAATTGCAGGAAACACTTGGAAAAAAACTTGATAAGTAGATTAAAGCTCTATGTATCGGCATGATCAGATTGCACAAATTCTTGCTCAAAAACTTACTTCCATTCTGTTAATTCTTGGTATTCAATCTGAATCAGGAGTCCTCTATTTATAGGTGTAGATCCTCTGATTTGAATTTGAATTTGAATGATAACCATTACAAGATTTTCTAAAAATTCCTGAATATCCTCTGTTGTACCTGACTGACACTGACAGTGTCCTTCTGACAGTCTAGTCTGTCAACCAATGATATAATTCCATTTAATAAGGCTTTGAAATCCTTACAACATCCATTTCATCTTGTCCATTGATTGACCAATTAATCCAAGGCTTGTAAGTCATCCTTAACCATTTAATTTTTCAGAAAAACTTGGATTAATTCGAAATAAACATTCAACAGATATTTGATGTATAAGTCTGCCGATGACCTTGATTTTCAGTTGACTTTTAGTCTGCTGTGTTTTGACAAACACTTCAGCTAACTTCTTCTCATATAACTTTTTATAATGAAGTTAGAGTACACCATCTTGATCATAACAAAGTTCCAAAACACCTTTCAACTTTAATGGAACTTAGACCTCTTTCACAAGGTATATGTAATCAGTTTAAGACATCACAGACTTCCCAAAATTATGATCCCATATCCTTGACTTTAATTACTATGTTTGATCCCTTAGCCTTCAATACCGAGTTTGAACCCTCAGCCTTCATTACTGAGTTTGAACCCTCAGCCTTCTACCATCAGCATGTTCCTAGACAATCTACTGACTTAGACACCTTACTGACCTAGACAGAGTCCGTCGAACAAGTCACCGACCTCTTTACAGTACTTGTTTGATCAAACCTATACAAAGATCAAACTCTAGTAAACCTATACAATTAATCTAGACATCTTTTTGCCTTTGCTCTATAACAGCTAGTCTGGCACTCATCATTAAAACTGAAATATGTCAAACAGTTAGTGGGAGTGTTATAGTTTTCGAGCAAGATATTGGATATCCTTCTCGAAATCAACACCCCTGTCACAGTGAATTAGTGTTTGGTAGTTCAAGGCCTTTACGGAAGTTCTTGGAAGTAGTAGTTCTTATTTTGAAAATAAGAGTCTATAGTGATAGGTTTATATACTGCTCAGTTATCACAGTTCACCTGCATAGATGAGATGCTAAAGAATTTTATCATAGATCACATCAAGAGACACTGCTAGCCAGTGTTCTTAGGGTCTATCTACGATAGGGGTCAGTCCTAAAAGATAAGGTGAAAGATGAAACTTATGGAAGGTTACCCTTGCCTTTGCAATAGGGTCCATCATAAGCATTGTGAATTGAACCAGATGTTCATACTTCATGAAAAGTCATGAGGAGGTATGAAAGTGATTCTGGTATATGTCGAGAAGATCCTTAAAAGTGATAAGGATGGGTTCCTATTTATTGAAACTTGGAATTGAGTAAACATAGATATAAAGATATATACCATAGGTCTTATGAAGATAGTTGGAGCTACAGTCTGGGTTTGCAGTCGCTTTAGTTAAGTGATACAGTGAGCTGGAAAAGTTCTTAGCTAGAAATCACTGTAGATTCTACAAATGGATCAAAACACAGTAGTTCCTTAGAAGCGTAATGAGAGCAGTACATGGATCTAAGAGGTTCATTCCTAAACCTTGTACGGTGATTCCATGTCTTTTATATAGCTGATATAGTAAGTGGATTCATTTCTTGAAGTAAGGACCAGGGTCTCGTCAAGGATTCATGTGTGTGTTGAGGTGGTTCCTTTGACTTGATCATTTGGGGCATGATATGAAGATAGTCAGAGTCCCCACGGATACTGATCCATTCACGCTTAGGGTTGGTTGCGAGTATTGCATGAGGTTCTTGTGTTTCAACTTGGTCTTGTGTGTATGAGTGATTGGCTTTTGGCCAAGTGAGAGATTGTTGAAATAGTGTCCTAAACGCAATCGGGTTGGACCGGATCCGACCGGGTCGGATCATTTCAACTATTTCTTTGTGGTTATACAATATCAAATGGCTTTCAGTTATTATATATTCGTTCGTTGTACAGACCAAATATGATTTTTATATGATAACGTCCGTAGTGTCAAAGTGTGAGAGAGAAACCATGATAATGATTATGATTGATGAGATTTCTACTCACTTCAAAAGATTTGATACTTAAGTGTCTTTAGTCGTATGTGCTATTAAACAGGACAATAATAGTACGATTAGACTAGCACGTATTATATATCTTCTATCTTATTGAAGATAGGGATAGATCTCGTCTATCGAAGTGTTGAGACACATGGACTGTACGTGGACGTGTATTAGAGAATGCATACGTTGGACTGACCCACTTACTTTAAGTGTCGCCCTATGTGGCGGTTGTGTAATTATCCTGAGACCGGAATCTTCATTACATCACGGTGTGGATTGTCATACTTTGACACTATTGAGGTTTCCCCTAGCCATGAGGCGATCATGCGGTAGTGATTGGGTGTGATACTGAAGCATGCGTAGGATTTATGTTGCTCGTCCGGAAATTGTGTATCATATGATTAGGAGTAAATATCCGGAAGGGCCTTCTTATAAGGAATGTCTTATTCTCGAAAGTCTTTGGAAAGCGGAAGTAATATGTTACTTCGAGAGAGTAGGATATCCAGATTATAAGATACGGCCGAAAATGTATTGACACTCGAGATACAACCACATGGATATTGTAAAAGCGATTAGATTCTATTTACACTGTAACTGTTTCAAATGAAGGGTAGTAGTCATTGCATTTGACTCTTCTGATGATTGGGGGTCACGGTGTGTTGCTAGACACTATTCCGTGATCGTTAGGTATAAAGGGCGTTTTCGTAATTACACTTTGTGCCTACGGCCATCATATTAGGAAGCCTATCGGGTCACACGCATAAGAACCTCTAGCCGGATTAAAATGCGGTTATAGTGATAAAAAAAATAAGGAAAATTTATCACAACTATAAAGTCTTATTGTGGTAAATTAATATGGTGGTATTATTTATTATGAATAAATATAATACAAGATATTAATTATGTAGATTAATTAAATATACAGAATTGATGTGTAGGTCGAAATTTATATATGTGTATATGATACACATGGATTTTGCAAATTAATTAATCAGAGCATTATATTAATTAAGAATATTCCGGAAGCCAATAAAGGCTATATAGGGCGCAGGTTATTAGTGCATAAGATACACTTGGATTGTGCAATTTAATTATTGAGATTGCCATATATTAATGTTATATATTAATTGATTTATGAAGAATAGATTTATAGTAATAAGATAAAGATAGTCAATATTAGATATTGACAATATCTTGGAAATATTTAATATGAGTTATTAAATTAAATGACATAAATCAATCAAATGTAGTATTTACCTTATTTTATTAGGAAAATATTTTATTTCTCCCCAATCTACTAGGAAGCTTCTCCCAATCAGCTAGAGATTCATCGGGCGCACCACTCCCCTATATAAGCAAGGGGGTGACTGGTTCTTTTGTACCTCGCAATTCCAAAGACTAATAGTTCTTATGAAAAATAAGAGAGCTTCTTTGAGAGATTTTGAGAGAGATAAAAGGCCGGTCTAGCAACGAGTTTTTCTGGCAGCAATCCATTACTCTTTTCTTTGAAAAAATAACATTTATAGTTTTTTTTGAGTTGAAATAACATTTATTGTTGAACGAAAGAAAGAAAGTATATAATGCAAAAATAAATTATTTTTTTATTTTCTAAAGTAAAAAAAAGTTAGACAGAGAATATGGGACACCGGTAATAATAACAAGGGAATTTGGTAGACTCAAAACACCTTCTTGTGTATTTACAAAATTATTCAGTGGCCCCTCCATTATCTATGTTCTTGTATCAACTGAAGTAATCCGGCCTTCAATAGTTTGTTGCAGCAGATTCATTCTTTCTAGAATTTTTGGATCTAGTGCACCTGGGGTTAATGTTTAAGTCATCTTATCAACTTTCTTGTTCAGATTGGAAAGATATTTAGTAACATATTTGTGATTGAGTTTTGCTATATTGGACACGTTGTTGAGATTCTTATAAATATCTTTAACTCTTAATTGCAGGTTGTTGACACTTGATGCAGTTGATTCCGTAGTTCTGGCTCTATTTTTTACCAAATTTATGAGATCCTCAAACATTTGCTCACTGTTTCTTAATTGATTTCTTAACTATGTAATATCCTCCGTGATAGCTTTCAACTCTTCCAAGATGTAGCCTGGTATTGTGGCAGCAACACCAGCCATGTTTCCAACATTATTCCCAGCAGGTTCTTCCACATCATCATCAGCCCTTGGTACTCTTACCACAATGGCCCTAGTTCTGTCCCATTCATAGGGCTTAGGACCCTCCTCATCCCTATCAGAAAAATGATCATGTAGATGATCTTCTTCCTCTTCAGGTAGCTTAAATTTTTCATCACTGACACCATAATCTAATACTTTCTCATCAGATTCTTCTCCAGTAGCCTCTTTAACATTTTCCGCAGGGGTATCATTTTTAGCAGGCTCCATGCTGGTGACAGGGGATTCATCTAATCCTATCAAAAGTCCCAACCTTTGTCCAATCACTGTCTGATCCTTAGTGAATTGGACCATCAGTTCTGACCTGTGTTCAGTTGCTGTCTGATCCTCAGCAGACTGAACCTGCTCTTCATCATTGAAACTTCCTCCAACTATAGCAATGACCTTTAAAGCTTCAGCGGTCTTTGCTAAGGTTTCATCAGTATACATACAATCTTGAAACTTAGCAGATTCCTAAGATATTGTATCAGTCTGCTCATCCATGCCAGATTTAGTTGATTCATCCATAGTAGCACCATCAAGAATTATTGCAGCATGTGTTTCCAAATCTTCTGCAAAAATTGTCAACTATTCTTCTTCTTGTTCAGCAGTCTGTTGACACTCAGCAGACTTTCCTTAATCAGCAGGGTGCTCTTTATTAGTTTCAGCGTATCCTTGAGCAACAGGTTCAGTGGCCTTTTCCTTCACAATACCACTTGTCTCTCCAGGGTGCATAGCATGATCATCATCTGAATCAGAGGATGATGAATCATCACTATCACCAAAAGGTCTGAACTTTCGATCCTGGAACATGATCTTGCCTTTCTTCTTTCCATCTTCTGTAAGTTCCAAGATCCTCATTTGTACTTCAGATGTGTTTATGAGTCATATTGTTCAATTTTCTTGAAGCATGGATTTTCCATTTGCTTCCTAGGCCTCCTGAAATAAGGCATAGTAGGCTTCCTTACAGAAGGTTGAGCTTCTACTTGTTGACTCCCAAAGGTTTCCTCCAAATGAGACAGAGTTTCTTCAGTAGATACAAATACATCAGTAACTTCTTCACTATGTACATTAGTATCTCCTACTTCCATCTGATCAACACCAGCTCCCCCCTGATTGTATGCTCCTCAGTAGGGGCTTCAACTAACTTAGGTTCCCCCTAAGTTTTGGAAGTTTCAGCAGGGTCTTGTATCACCTTAGTAGCCACTCATTTGGCTCTAAAACTCCCCGTTCAACAACATCTGCTCCTTCTTCTTCTTCTTCTCATTGCTTTTCAAAGATCCTCAACTCTTTTCCTTTTCCTTTTCCATGTCTAGTCCTCTTCTTTGCAAGTTGTTTCAACTTTTTCAAAGGTCTTTCTGGGTCTCCAAATAGGGATTGTTCAAGTGATTCTTTGGATACAGCTTTCCATTTTCTTGTTGCCTCTTTAACTTGTTCAGTAAAACATGTGCAGCTGTCTTCTTTTGACTTCAGCTGGGGCTGGGGATACATCAGCAACCCATGTATTAACAGGCTTTGCAGAGTATTCTAGCTGTTTGGATTTCTTAGGCTTGAGAATCTCAGTTATCTTTCTTGTTTCAGTAGCATTTCTCTTTTCTACTGACAACCTAGACTAGGCAGCCTTAGGATCAGCCTTCCTTTTGGTTCTCAACTCCACATTCTAGTCAATTTCTCTCTGGTTCATCTCCTTTATCATCATATAAACCAGGAATTAGAGTGATGACTTCTGACTTAAATCTTGCCTTGTTGATTATATGTAGAGCAACATCATCAACTTTCAGATGATTTAGCAGCGTCCGAATCAGCAACCCTAAAGGTTTAGGCTTTAAAAAGAAACTAGAACCAATGTACTTCATAGATTTGTTGTCCTTGGTTCTTTTTTTTTTATCTCCCTTTCTTCTGTCAAAATCTTCTTCATGTTAAACACAAATAATCTAGCCTAATCAAATTTCATATTTCTTGAGATGATAATCATCAGATCAATCTTAGGCCCTGATAATGTATCATAGATTCCAACAAGCCCCAACAGATTCATTGTAATATACTTGCTCAACATGTTGTATTCATAAGCACTATTTCACACTGATTCCAAGAGATGTTTGCTCTTATGGATCAAACTTTATCAATTCAACAAAGGCTAACCTAGCTAATTCTAAGCTTTCTGGGTTTGTTGGTGCTCCATTGCCTTCAGCAAATCCAAACACCTCCCTTAACAAATCTGAGGAAACTAGAATCTCCTGACTTTTCACAGTTGTTGTAAATTCCTCCTTATGTGATTATATCAACATATTTCTCCAAAAATCACATACGATCTTGTATGAAATATTTTCCAGTCTTAAGACCTGCAAATCTCTTTATTCTTCTACCCAGATTGATTGCAAACTCTATTTCTTGAGCATCTTTAACATATCCTCGAACACTTTGGCTTTAGCCAAGATACAGATCATTAGCAGACATATTAGCTTCTAGATTATGAGATTAAAAGATAAGTGATGAACTTCAAGATTGAGAGAAAGGCTTGAGTTTATGCAGAGATTGTATTGATAAAATCCTTGCATGTAGTCTACGAGACAGAAGTGGGTATATAACGCCAGGCATGTACTGTAGCACATACTGTAGCATCTACGTCATCCCAATGCATGATTCAAGTGGAAATCAATGAGATAATGCCACGTGTCCCACTACATAACTCCATAAATGTAAGAAATGGTTGTGTCCTTGTAATAGCTATAATAAAGACGGGATTAAAATCCATTTATTTCACAGTTGACTTTCATTAAAGATTGACTTTATCTGTAGCTAGACTTCAACTGATTGTCATCATAATTACTCTACTGATATGATTCAGCAGGGTCAGGGGTCTACTGATATAGAGAACACAGCTGATCTTCAAAACCTTATTCAGCTTGTTGTAAGTGTAGATTTGTCCAACTAATAATACAAGATGAATTTTAATACCAAAGAATGATCTGCCAAGTGAGCTCACCAGTAGGGCAAAGACCAATCCCCTTGGCAACTTCATATGCTCAATTGTCCAAACTATAAGAGCATTTTTAGGAATTGTTGATACCAATGACTAATCTACCAAGTGAGCGCAAACAGCAGGGAAAAGACTAGCCCCCTTGTCGAATTCCAATATTCTGCTAACCTTCAGCAGGTTAGTCAACTTTGATGATGCCAAGTTCAGTTCTTAACTTAGCAAATATGTCTTCATCCAAAGGTTTTGTAAAGATATCAGCAAGTTGATCTTTAGTAGGTATATAGAGAACCACAACATCTTTCTTTTCTACATGATCTCTTATAAAATGATGTCTCACATCAATGTGTTTGGTTCTTGAGTGCAAACAGGATTTTCTGTTATAGAAATTACACTTGTGTTGTCACACATTATGAGAATTTCTCTTCCTTCAATCCTATAGTCCCTTAATTGTTGTCTTAACCAAAGGACTTATGCACAACAACTTCCAGCAGCTATGTATTTTGCTTCAGCAGTGGAAGTTGATATAGAATTATGCTTCTTGCTGAACTAGGAAACAAGTCTATTTCTCATCAACTGGCAAATTCCTGTGGTGCTTTTTCTATAAATCTTGCACACAGCATAATCGGAATATTAGTAGGATATAAATTTGAAGCTTCCATCTTTTGAATACCATATCCCTACGCCCAATGTCTCTTTTAGATACTTGAGAATTCTTTTAACATCAGCTAAGTGACATTCCTTAGGTTTTGACTGAAATCTTTCACACACACCTACTGCAAAGGATATATCAGATCTGCTGGCTGTGAGATACAGTAGACTTCCTATCATCCTTCTGTAAAAAGTTTGATCAACATATTTACATTCTTTATCTTCATCAAACCTAATGTTTGTACCCATAGGCGTTGATACTTTGGTGCTATTTTCCATACCAAACTTCTTTAGTAGCTCATTGGTATACTTGGTTTGATGAATGAAGATTCAATCATGCATCTGCTTGACCTAAAATCCCAAAAAGTAGTTCATCTCTCTCATCATACTCATTTGGAACTTTCTTTTCACGAGATTGGTTAATTTCTCACATTGCACTTCATTTTAGGAACCAAATATGATATCATCCACATATATGTACACCAGCAGGGTGCCGTTTCCTTCATTGATTCTGAAAAGAGTCTTGTCAATGGTTCCTTTGGTAAAACCATTATTCACCAAGAATTGAGATAGAGTCTCATACCATGCTCTTGGTGCTTGTTTCAAACCATACAGTGCTTTGTTCAATCTGTAAACTTTATCTTCTTGATCTTTAACTTCAAAACTAGGAGGTTGCTGAACATAAACCAGTTCTTCCAGAATGCCATTGAGAAATGCACTCTTTACATCCATTTGATAAACCTTAAAGATTTTTATATGGCAAAAACAGTCTTATACTTCTAATCATGCAACTAGGGCATATGTCTCATCAAAGTCTATTCCTTCTGCTTGTGAATAGCCCTTTGCCACTTGTCATACCTTATTTCTAATAATGGTACCAGATTCATCCAACTTATTTCTGTAAACCCATTTAGTGCCAATTTATTTTCATGATCAGGCCTTACCACTAGTGTCCATACTTGATCCTTTCAAACTTATTGAGTTCTTCTTTCATAGCAATTATCCAATCAGGATTAGCAATTTCTTCTACAACAACTTTAGGTTCTAGTTGAGACAGAAAACATATAAACATTGCTTCTAATTGTCTTCTGGTCCTTACCTTGTTGTATATCACCAATTACTTGTCCAGCAGGATGATCCTTCAACCATTGTAAATCATTATTTGCTTGATTTACAGAAACTTGATCTTCAATAGGGTCTTCCGTTGGTTCAGTAGGGTGATCAGCAGATCCTTGAGCTGTATCGGTTGTTGTGTCAGTAGCATTTCCATCAGGTCCTCCAGGGCCATCTTCATTTCCAGAATTAGAGACCTTTAAATCACTTATCTTATTTAGAATATCCACATATTCAGGGTCTGTGATTTCTAGATTTACAGCAGGTTCTGAATCATCTTCATCCACTATTCCAGTGAATTTTGGCTCATAAAAAACAACATGTATAGATTCTTCATGTTTTTGTGTCCTTTTGTTTAGCACCTTAAAAGCCTTGCTGACTGAAAAACCCAAAAAGATTCCTTCATCTGATTTTGGTTGAAAAGTCTTCAGTTGATCCTTATGATTCAAGATAAAACATTTACTCCCAAATGGATGAAAGTAGGATATATTTGGCTTTCTTCCATTCCAGATCTCATAAGGTGTCTTGTTAAGCTTTTTGTTCACTGAAGTTCTATTATGTGTGTAGCATGCTGTATTTATTGCTTCAGCCCAATACCTTTTAGGTAACTTTCCTCATAGATCATAGTCCTCCATGATTCCTTCAAAGTCCAGTTTCTTCTTTCAGCAACCCCATTCTGCTGAGGGGTTCCAGTGGCTGCTAGTTGATGAATCACACCATTTTGTCACACTATTCTCTTACGACTTTGTTTAGTAACTCAGTACCCTTGTCTAATATGATCTTTACTACTGTTACACTTTTCTCATTTTGTAGCCTCTTTAAAAGTTTAGGCATCTTTTGAAGTGTCTCACTTTTCTTGTTCGTGAAAATTACCCAAGTGTATCTTGAATAATCATCCACAACCACTACAGTACTTCTTTCCAGTTATACTTTTTCGTATCACTAGTCCAAAAAGATCCATGTGCATAAGTTCCAAAACTCTTTTGGTTAATTGTTGAGTCTTTGATTTAAAGCATTCTTTTGTTTGTTTTCCTTGTTGACATGTATCACATATCCTATCTTTCTTGAATGTGACATCAGGTTCACCTATTACCAGCTTCTTCTTCACCAAGTGATTGATATCATCAAAGTTTAGATGATTCAACTTCTTATGCCATAACCAGTTTAGTTTTGACTTTGTATGCACAATGAGAGAGGTTTCTGGTATAGTTGTGGTCCAATCTACAACATACATATTTTGTTGTCTTCTTCCAGCAAGAACTACTTGATGTCCCATTTCACTCATGAATATGCAATGTTCTTTGTCAAAAGTGACTTGATAACCCATATCACAAAACTGACTAGTGCTTAGCAGGTTGTAGTCTAGTCCCTCAACATATGAATCATTTTTTATTGGTAAACCATTCTTCACTAGGATGCCATATCCTCTTGTATATCCAGGTGTGTCCTTGTTCCAAAATTGACTTTTGGTCTATCTCTTGCAACAAAATCCACCAAACAATGTTTGCTCTTTGTCATATGTCTGGAACACCCACTGTCAAAGTACTAGACACCTTACAATTTTTTTTAAATATATTTTAGGTACCCAAACCTGTTTGGGTCCATGGTGGACTGTGGTAAGTACAACCTTCGGCAAATATCCATAAGATATCTTTTTGAAACTGTTGCACTTTTTCTTCATATATGTATGCTACATTACCATAGAATCTAACATTTGGATGTGTAACATTCAAATATGGTTTCGGGCCTTCCGGTACTTATTGCTATTTAAAGTGATCTCTGTTGTTAGAGGCATAAGCATAACCATGAGGTTGCTATCTTTTACGAATAGCCCTATATTGTGGTCTTTGTTGAGCCCTCGGTTGAGGTCTCTGCTGAGTCCTTGGCTGATTCCACTGCTGAGGTCTAGCCTTAGAATTATGGTTAAACTTCATGTTTCTAACAGTAGGGGTAGGAATATCCTAGTCTTCATCAGTAGGGAACAGTCATCCTTTCCTCCTGAGATAAGTATCCCTTGAATGATTAAATTCTTAGGTTTAGCATTATTATTCTTAGGATATTCAGGTTCTTTGCTGATCTAGGATTAGCTTTCTGTTATTCAGCAGACCTTGCAGTAGATCTCTTACAACAGGTCTAGAGGGTCCAGCAGACCTACCTTTAGAATTACCATTTTTGTTAGGTACTGCTGTCATTTTGGACATCTGATTTTGCTTTCTTGAAGCATTCTCAGTAGGCTTTACTGCTTCAACAACCTTTTGGGGTTTTGAAACTTATGCAACCACAAACCTAAGACCAATCCTTGCACTAGGTTCAACAGCCTTACTTGATCCATCCTTAGAAGGTTGTTGAGTATCAAATCCAAGACCTTTTCTATCACCATAATGCTTCCTAGATTTGAATGCAGTTGTAGACCTTGATTGTACAACAGTTTTAGTTTGTTCTGCAGGTGCAACATGCTTATGCCGATTCTGTTCATAAAACTTTTCCTTGCCTTTAAGAATTCTTAATTCAACATTCAATCTTTGGATTTCTGCAAGAAGTGTTTCTCTTTCTGCCTTCACAATCTCATAACCAGATTGTTTTATCCTCAGTTGATTAAGGAGGGAAACTAGAGGTTCTTCCATGTTAGAAACTTTTGGATTGGAACCATCAGTAGATTCATATTCACTTTCAGCAGGAGTGTTAATGGATACAGTGTTGTATACCCTTCTGTATCATCCATGTGTACCATGAGAGCAATGTCATCCATATGTGCCATAAGAACAGTGTCATCTGATTTATTTCCTTTTTCAGGCTTTTCTTCATAGCCATATTCATCATTAGAAACTAGAGCTTTTCTAGCAAGTATTCTCTGCTGACCTTTTTGTCTAAGTAGGTCTGGATGATAACGACTTAATTGGTACCAATAATTATACCTTTATTCACCCTGAATTCTGCTCAAGAGAGGATAGATAGGCTCGTTATTGTGTGGAATATGTGTTAAATGCTATGTGCGTGTTTCAAGGATCATAATTCTGCATATATGTTATTTTCCCGAGGTTTTGGTACTGTTTTGTCTCATTTATAATGTTTTATAGGATGTACCGAATCTGGAGCATTGGATAATGGATCTGGACCAAAAGGAGTATATTGGGCCGAGTGATTAAATTCCAAGAAGAAGGCTGCTGAAGAAAAAGAAGAAAAGTCGGCTCAGTTTACCGTGGTCTAGGGCCAGTAAACCGAGGACTTGTTGGACACGAAATTTATTCTGCCGCCTCTACTAGGTCGGTTAGGGTTTTAGAGAGTTTTAAGTCGGTCATTGTATCTATATAAGGCCGTAATTACAGATTATAACATAGTTCTTCGATAGTTTTCAATTACACTATACAATCATGATGAAATAAAGTTATTCCAAGCTTTTGAGGAGTTGTTTCTGATTTTCTTCCTTTCTCTACCATCTCTAGCTTGATTAAATTGAGCTAGATCTCCATTGTTGAAGGTATGAAGCTTTGAATGTTCCTTTTTGTCTTCAATATGGTAGATCTATTCGTATTTATGTGTTTTAGTTAATCTGCATGTTTAAAGACCACATGATTTACTTATTTTAATCGTATGTGAGAAATGTAGATCCAGGAATAGGAAAAGCTGACCACGGTAACCCGGCAGTCTATACCGGTTTACCGAGGCATTATTTAGAAAACCTAAACTGGATTCACTACAGCTATGTTGATCGACGGGTTTAATTAACAGTAGGTTAGATCTGGCCAATCTGCTTACCGTAATCTTAAACTGGCATGAAATACGAATAGTGAAGTGCTAAGTTTGGACATAGTCCGATGGACCCTAGGAACGTGCTGATCAATGTCGACAGCTGTCTAGGCGGGTTAGCGGTATGAGTTAGCGCTCGATATCGGAAATTCTTGTTCTTTATGCGTATGGGCTATTACGGACAAATTAAAGAGGGTAGCTTGCGTATAGATTGTCTACTACCATTGTCGGAGTAGATAGGAGTAGGAGTTGCACCCGTAGCTGATAATAATTAAATCAAACGTTCGCTCGATTAATTTTAAGGAATTATGTGGGGAAGTAAACGTAATGATTAACTAATCCAAGTTAGTAGATCGGTGAGAAGAGGGGGAGAAATACCAAGTTTGTTTTATGTTCATTGTTGGTCCATGACCGCCTCTATGTTGCTTCTTAATTAGGTTAGTTACATTTATACTTATAGTTGCATTGTCTCAGTGGATCGACCTTGACTCGCATTTACTATACTACGATGTACCTAGTATTCTTGCTAGTAATATCAACATCAGTGACTTACACGCGATCAATATTTTTGGTGCCGTTGCCGGGGACAATGGCCAATTTAAAATATAAACGTTTTATTTTGAGTCTTGAGTCGTTCTGGATCAATGTTAGGAACATTTTATTATGTTTTGATGATTGCCCTACTAGTTGTTATAGCAAGCCTGAAATAAGTTAGAATTCTCTGTATAAGTCTTTACTTAGAGTCTAACATGTTGTATAAGTTGAGTCAGACAAGTATTGTACTAGTTGGAAGGACGGCAAAGTAAAAATAGATTTCCAGCTCACTGAAGCCAGTCAAGTACCAGCTGAGAAGGAATGAAGACATTATGGTCTGACTTATAACCAAGTAAGTCTGTGATGACCTTGGATAAGTCTAAATTATGTTTCAAGTAATGAAACTTAATGTTTAAATATGGTGTACACTAATCTCACCCAAATCAAGGATTAGTGAAGTACAAGGATTCTCCTTAAAATGAAAGAATGAAGGAAACAGTGAATCGGAAAAGTAAACTGACTTTCGGCTGAGTGAAGACAAAGCAGTAAAGGAAGATCTAAGCGGCTAAGTCAGATGAATCACTTGACCGTTCTGAGAACGGCTGAGTAAACTTTACTCAGTCAGATTATTGAAGTATGATGAAGATACAGAAGATCAAGCATTAAATGCACAATGAATAAAGGATCAATCAAGGACGGATTCTCTGATAAATGATTGAAGAAAAATCTGATCACTGAAATCAAGGAAAAAACAATTAAGGGGGAATCAAGAATAAAATCACGAATTATTTCCTCCATTAATAAAGCGAACAGACGGAAATTCAAATCAAGGATTATCAAGGATATAAATAGAAGGCATTGACAGACAAGAAAAGAGACAAGAAGAAAACGAAAAAATCTAAGCTAAAACTCTGTCAAAATTAAAAGCCTTCTATCTGTGCGAAAAAGAAATATCTAGTGATCAACTCAAACCTGAGAGCTACAATTCAAACATCAAGCATTGAG
Organism: Gentiana straminea; assembly: GCA_036785695.1. NCBI lineage: Eukaryota > Viridiplantae > Streptophyta > Magnoliopsida > Gentianales > Gentianaceae > Gentiana > Gentiana straminea. The sequence continues at coordinate 304,641 of JAVUPR010000244.1, forward strand.
AGTGATCAACAAGTATGTGATTCCAATTCACATCAATCAAGCAACTAAATCAGAGCCATCTGAGTAGGAGTTGTGTTTGTGATAGCTACTGAAGGATTTGATCCCAAGGAGCAGTGAAAGAGACTGAGTCACTGAAGCTGTTGCAGTCAAGTAGTGATAGTCTTGTAGATTATGAAGCTTGTGAAGTCAAGGACAATCATACTATTGTATCTGTGAAAACAATAGTGTATTCCTCCAATCATCATAAGAGAAGAGTGAATTAAGGGATTACACCACCCTGAACCACTATAAGCCTTGTGTAAATTTACTTTCAGCAATTTACTTTATTGCATTCATTTAATTACTTGAAACAACATAGTAAGAAGGGACTTATCCGCTGCCCAAAAGCTTTTAAATTCAAGAAAAGTTTTTGAAACTCCACTATAGTCATTCACTCCCCCTCTGACTATAGTTTTACCCTTCTCTGGGACCAACAATTGGTATCAAAGCAGTGTTCCTAGTATCAGAACCTATTCAGATCTAATTTCTGGTTACAAGGAGATCACATATTTTCAAAGTAGTTTTCAAATCTGTGCTTTCTACACATATACATAAAGATCTCTTATTTGAACTTATGGATTCCTCAAACTTTATGTCAAAAGTACCTGTTTTCAATGTTAATAATTTTGATGAATATGATATAAGAATGTTATCTCATCTTGTAGCAACTCATGAGGAGATGCTGGATGTAATTAACGATGGCCCAATCATGATCATGACTGTGATTACCACAGGAGCAGATCAAGGAAAAGAAGTGGATAAACCCAAGAAAGATTGGACCAAGGATGACAGGAGAAGAGAAAATCTGGACTTTGATGCAAAAGATATGATCTTGAAGACCCTGGAGAGCAACATGTTTATGAGAATCAAAGACTGTAAAATAGCAAAGGAAATGTGGGACAAGCTGGCACTGATAAATGAAGGATATGAAGCAGTTAAAGAAAACAAGTTATCTGTTGCAAAACAGAAATTTGAGAACTTCAAAATGAAGGCTGGTGAATCCATTGATCAAATGGACAACAAATTCTCAAGCATCATCAGTGAACTACAACAGCTTGGACACACATATTCTCAGAAAGAAGTATGCTTAAAGATCTTGAGAGGCTTACCTGAAAGATGGAAGATCATAACATCAGTAATCAGAGGAACAACAACTCTTGCAAACACTGACACATTGACTCTAATGTCTCAACTAAAGGCTCATGAATTTGAGTTGAACGGCGAAGACATTGTACCAGCAGAGGCACATAAGGGCAGTGCACTGGTTCCACCCCAGCAAAGTCAAGCAGCTGATGAAAATAGCAAAGAGACACAGGAGCTGAAGGAAAATGTAGCTTTATTAGTAAAACGTTTTGACAAGTTTAGAAAGAAGAAGATATTCAAAGGAGGATCATCAACAAACAAAAAGTCAAGCACAAGCAAAGACTCCAAGAGAAAAGATGATGAATACAGATGCTTCAACTGCAATAAGAAAGGGCACTTCAAGGCTGATTGCCCTGATGAAAAAGACGAACCTGAGGATAAGAAGAAGTATAAGACAACTGAAAAGAGAAAAAACAAGAAGGCACTCAAAGCTGAATCGAGCAGTGAAAAGAATGAAGAATCATCTGAAAATGATTCTGATGATGAGGATGACAGCACAGGGAATGAAAAGGCCTATCTATGTCTTATGGCCAAAGAATCAAATGAAACTGAGGTAACATCTAGTTCATGCTCATCATCTAGTGCATCCACATCTAACACTGCACAATCTTCTATTCTCCCCTTAGATTCTGCAAACCTAATCCAAAAGCTCATGAGTAAATTTGAATACATTGGGTTGAATCATGAAATTCTGGAACATGAGTGTGAGAATCTAACAAAGGAAAATAAGAGACTAAAGATAGAACTGGATAAAGCAAAATCTGAACTAACTAGTAAGGAGACTTACTCAAATGATCAACAATCAGCAGATGGTCATACATCTGGTGTTGACAGACAGGTTGAGAAAATCCCCCTACCAGTTAAGAACACCACTACACCTTTAAATGCACCAGCTTACAAACCCTAAAAAAGGTTTGGATCCAGATCTGGTCTTGGCTACAACTGTCAGGATGAGATTAGAAACAATGGACCAAAGTTCAGAAAAGGACAGACCATAGTTTCAATCACTCATCCTGTACCGGTGAAGTCAAAACTCAGTGCAGTGAAACAGCAGAATAAACCATCAATCCAGTCAACTAAAAGCAAAGACTTTCTGAAAGGTAAATGAAGACTTTATCCTTCAGAGGATGATTGGAATGTGGCACCTCCAAAATACACGAAGAAACCAGTTCGTGCCATGCATAATGTGTTTGAGAAAAGCCAACCTAGGCATATTCCAAGACACATGAAGCAACATGAAAATAGGTTTCCCACTGCATATTGGAAAGTGAAAAAGGATGCAAATACACCAAAAAGTAGAGAAAGGTATCAGGATACCTTCAGTAGAAATATCTGAAGCTATTCTTCCATGCCTTATACATATGAAGTTGATGACTTTAATTATCCAAAAAGAAGATCATTTGGATATACACTTGGAGTAGGAGGCATGACTGCTAATAGGTATGGACCCAAACAGTGTTGGGTACCTAAACATAATTAATTTGTTTTGTAGGATGTCTGGTACATAGACAGTGGATGTTCCAGACACATGACAGGGAACAAGGGATGGCTTACTTATCTTAAAGCTTTTGATGGACCCAAAGTCACCTTTGGAGGCTAAGAAAACCCTGGAAAAATTAAGGGGGAAGGCACAATGCTCAAGAACAATTTGAAGATTCAAAATGTGGCATATGTTAAGGGACTAAATTTCAATCTGCTAAGCATCAGTCAATTCTGTGACAAAGGCTACAATATACACTTCAACAATGAAGGATGCAAGGTGGTTCATATGCAAACCAACATAGTGGTACTTGCAGGAAGAAGAGAAGACAACATGTATGTGGTGGATTGGAAAACAGCTAAGGCAGAAACATGTTTGTTTGTCAAAAATAAACAATCAACCAGCTGGATTTGGCACAGAAGACTAAATCATCTGAATTTTAAGACCATCAACATATTATCAAAGAACAAGTTAGTTGAAGGCCTGCCAGAGATCACATTCAAGAAAGAAAACCTATGTGATGCATGTCAAAAAGGAAAGCAAATCAAAAGCTCCTTCAAATAAAAGCCCTACCAATCAACAACAAGAATTCTACATCTTCTACATATGGACTTGTTTGGACCAGTCACACCAGTAAGTGTAAGTGGTAAGAAATACACTCTAGTAGTAGTTGATGATTTCTCCAAATATAGCTGGACCATATTCATGAACAAGAAGAAAGAGAGACTCAAGAAGCTGCCAAACTTGCTGAGAAGAATTCAAAATGAGAAAGAACTAAAGATTATCAAGATCAGATCAGATAGAGGCACATAATTTCTAAATGAAGTTATCAGAACCTATTGTGAAGAAAATGGAGTACTACATCAATTATCTGCAGCAAGAACTCCACAACAAAATGGTGTAGCAGAAAGAAGAAACAGAACTCTCAAAGAAGCAGTCAAAACAGTGATTGCAGAAGCATGCCTAACAAAGAGGTTTTGGACTGAAGCAGCAAACACATCATGCTATACACAGAACAGATCAATCATCAACAAATATCATGGAAACACTCCATATGAAGTATGGAATGGAAGAAAACCTAATATCTCATACTTGCGTATGTTTGGATCAAAATGTTTTGTTTTGAACAGGAATCAGTTGCATACCTTTGATGAAAAGCCTGATGAAGCAATCTTTATGGGATATTCAGACACCAGCAAAGCATTCAGAGTACTCAATAAAAGAACATTGGTAATTGAAGAATCAATTCATTTGGTCTTTGATGAACCAAACACAAATGGTGAAAGTCTTCAAGACCAAGAAGAAGAAGCAATACAAAGGGAAGTATATACAAATACAACCATACCAGCTTCTATTCTGAATCACCATTTTGAAAATCAATATGAGCCACAGGTCAATACAACCGAAGAAACACCAGAACTTGAAGCTCATGCACAACCTGAAGGTGTAGAAGCACCAAGTGAAGAACAACTTCAACCTGACCTCAATTGGCTAAGAGATCATCCTGAAGATCAAGTCATTAGAAACATTCACACAGAGTTAGAACTAGAAGACAACCGGAGCATATGCTAACATGCTTTCTATCACAAGTAGAACCCAAGACAATAGATGATGCAATTCAAGATGCAGACTGGATCACAACAATGCAAGAGGAACTAAATGAATTGGAAATAAATGAAGTCTGGGAACTTGTTAACAGATCTGACACAGCCAACATCAATGGAACAAAATGGGTATTCAGAAACAAGATGGATGAGCAAGGAACAGTTGTCAGAAACAAAGCAAGGCTAGTTGCAAAAGGTTACTCTCAAGCAGAAGGAATAGATTATGATGAGACATTTGCACCAGTAGCAAGACTGGAAGCAATTAGACTCTTTCTAGCCTTTGCTGCACACAAAGACTTCAAAGTCTATCAAATGGATGTCAAAAGTGCATTTCTGAGTGGACTTTTGGAAGAAGAAGTATATGTGGAACAACCTCCTGGTTTTCAACTCAAAGGAAAAGAAGATAAAGTATACAAGCTCAAAAAGGCCCTCTATGGACTCAAACAGGCACCCAGAGCTTGGTATGAAACTCTATCACAATTTCTGATCAAGAATGGATTCAACAAGGGAACTATAGATAAGACTATATTCAAATTAGAAGAAGGAACAAGTACATTGCTAGTAAAAATCTATGTTGATGACATCATCTTTGGATCAGAGGATGAAAAGCTGTGTGAGAAATTTGCAAATCTGATGAAGAGCAAATTTCAGATGAGCATGATGGGAGAACTAAATTATTTCCTTGGCCTTCAAGTGAAACAAATGAAGGATGGTATTTTCATTAGTCAATCCAAGTATACAAAAGACTTAATACACAAGTATGGTATGGACACAAGTGGCACAACAGATACACCAATGTGTGCAAGAGTCATTCTTGGAAAAGATGAAGCTTGAAAAGATGTTGATCAGAAAATGTATAGAGGAATCATTGGATCCCTACTATATCTAACTGCAAGTAGACCTGATATAGCATTTGTAGTAGGAGTATTTGCAAGATTTCAAGCTCAACCAAAAGAATCACATCTTCTAGCAGCCAAAAGAATAATCAAATACCTGAAAAACACCATCAATGTTGGAATTTGGTATCCAAAAGATGGAGGATTTAAATTGATATCATATTCAGACTCTGACTATGCTGGATGCAAAATAGACAAAAAAAAAACACTTCTGGAACCTGCCAGATGGTAGGCACCTGGCTAGTTTCTTGGTTCAGTAAAAAGCAAAACTCCATATCAACATCAACAGCTGAAGCAGAATATATAGCAGCAGGCAGCTGTTGTGTACAAGTACTATGGATTAGACAATAGCTAAGGAATTATGGAATGGAGGAGAAGACTATTCCAATCATGTGTGACAACACAAGTGCCAAATCTATCACTGAAAATCCAGTGTTGCACTCAAGAACAAAGCATATTGATGTGAGACATCATTTCATCAGAGATCATGTTGAGAAAAGATATGTAATTTTAAGATACATACCCACTGAAGATCAATTAGCTAACATCTTCACTAAACCACTCAGCCATGAAAGATTTAGCATGTTGAGGACTGAGTTGGGAATGATTGAAATTGACTAAGTATCAAAGAGCGGCTAACTGGAGTAATCAGCTAAGTGACTTACCCGGCTGCTTAAACCTTTTCCATTACAGAAGATGTAGCATGTAAGGCAGTGGTACCCAGCGAAGTCAACTTAACTGATTGTTAGGAACTGTTAAATAAAGCAGCTCAGTGAAAGATTCACTACACCGGCTAAGTGACTAGCCAAGACACTCCACCGAAATGAAGACTAGAGTCATGGGCAAACCAAAGTGTGAACAAAATCAACGTTTATACACGTGGAGAATAAGGAAGTTATGGAGGATTATACTGTGGAAGATTATACATGTGGAGATCAATTTACAATTATGGAGGTAACCATATTACTTTTCGAATTACAAACGCCTCGATTCCCGGGATCTATCATTACTTACCTCAATCCACACCCCCATTTCACTTGAATATCACGATTTACATACATAAAATCATGCCATTATGTCATAAAATCCTTCCATATTCAACCACGTTCACACTACACAAATCATCCTACATAAACAACACAAGAATTTTATTTTTGAAATCCTTACGCTCACTTGCAAATTATAAACTCCTTCTCTTCTCTTGAAAGATCGAAACTTTTCTAAATATCAATCTCATTCAACAATGGCTTTATCCTCTAAAATATTTCCAACTGAAAGATTCTATGAAAAATCGATCATCACTGGATCATTTTTCAAACCTGAACCCTATCTTTCTTTCTGTGATAATGATGCACAAGCTCAATGCTTGGTTGATTGTTGCTCAAATCTGGGGTTAATGACCTTCCTAAACCCCCCAATCAACAGAATTTTCTATGAAAATTTGATTGCATTATGGAAAAATGCAAAGTTTGTGCCCAGCACAAAGAAAACTGATATTGATTGCATAAAGAGTTCAATCTTTGGAAAAGAATAAGTCATTACGCCTGGTCTTCTCAATAGATTCTTACATCTACCTATGATAGGTCCGGCTATGTGAAGTTCGTCAAAATTGACATCAAAAGGTTTTGGACTGAAATAGCCAAGAACCCCAAGAAAAATAGCAAAACCTACAATCTCCCTAGATCAGCACTCAAACTCCCCTTTGCTGAATTCACACCGGTCATCACTAAGAACATCGAAGGCAGAAAAGGGTCGATGGAAAACTTGACCGAGTGAAGAGTCAAACTAATGGCAATCATCTACGCAGGTACTAAATTTGACTGGCCAACATTTGTATTCAATAGGCTGAAAGACCAGATTCAAAAGGAAATTGATCAGTCAATCACGGCACCAAGCAAGGGTTTGTGCAAGAAAGGTGATTTCTGGGAGAGAAATCATATGGGTTCCCTCTTCAACACCTATTTGACACTTTGAAAGTGAAACCCACAAATCTGCAGGCTTCACACAAGTCTAAGGTAATGTTTACCTACATCAAGGCCTCTATGAAACCCAAACCCATTGTCGGGCAAAAATGGAAACAATCTGAACGTAGTAGATCAGGAATAGGACGAAGAACCAGATCACAAAAGGCACACGAAATCACCTCTGAGATTGGAACCAGCAACTTGCATGAATTTGTGGTAATCAGTGATGATACAGCAACGGAGGAAGAGAAACAACAAGAGGACATCACCTATCTGGAAGAAGGCGAGGAAGGATATGTTCTCACTCCATCTGAGGAAGATGAGATGGATGAAGGAGAAGTAGAGACAGATGATGATCACTCAGAGGATGATCATCTTGAGGCTGATCTGAAAAACATGGAGATGACTGATGATGAGCTGACACTTCAAGAGGCACTTCTCAAGAGCATCAACAAAGTTGACAAACAGCCAAGTGAGCCAGCTGATCAAACTCACTCCACTGAACTTGTCAACTCCCCCACTATTGATCAAGGGGGAACACCAGTAGAAGAAGTCAAGTCTCCAGCTCATGGAGAAGAGAACCTGCCACCTTCTAAAGATGGAGAAGCAAGCATTCCCCAGCAACCTGTCAATGATTCTAAAGTTGAAGAGAAATAAAGAGAGTAAGAAGTAGAAAAGGAAAGTGAAACAGAAGAAGCGAAAGAGGAAAAAGATGAGGATGTTGAAGTAGCACCAGAGGAAATGGATCCAGAAAGAATTTTCAATCTGGATATTCAACCCCTGATTGTGGACATGGAAAAGCAGTATCACATCAGGCAAAATCTGAAAGCTGCTTTAAGGAGTGACGCAACCTCCTTAAACCACAAGATTGAAGCCCTCATCAGTCACATCAAGGTACAAGATGAGGTCATGGAAAAACAGGGAAACATGCTTTGCAACTTACAGCATCTCATTCCCTACCACGTCCAAACAAACCTTGAATTTCATGCTGAAAAGAATGACAACAATCTCAAACCTTTGCTGGACACTCTAAATGCTCACACTCATCAAATTCAGCATATGGATGAGATCATGGAGTACTCTGGCCAGCAACTCAACATTCTTCTCAAAGTTGGTGAGGCAACCAACAAGATACTGGAGAAAAGATATGGCCCCCTCCCTAAATCTAAAGATGCAATCAGAACTCTTGAAGAACGTTTTGGTGCTGCCAAAAAGGGGGAAGGAAGCTCAAAGCCTAAGAGCTTCAGTGGAAAGAAGGCAAGCCCAACAGATAAGGGCAAGGGCTTCAGGTTTGATGAAAAGAAGCAATAGCCCTTATTATATTAATTTACATACTCAAATGCCTTTGATTTTCAAATGAAAAGATGCAATGTCTTATTGCCCTTAATGGATGAATAAAATTGTTGAGCTTTATTCCACTTTTTATTATGAAATTTGTTATACTTATGTTTAGGCTTATGAGGGTTTTGACATCATCAAAAAGGGGGAAATTGTTAGGAACATTTTATTATGTTTTGATGATTGCCATACTAGCTGTTATATCAAGCCTGAAATAAGTCAGAATTCTCTGTATAAGTCTTTACTTAGAGTCTGACATGTTGTATAAGTTGAGTCAGACAAGTATTATACTAGTTGGTAGGACGGCAAAGTAAAAATAGATTTCCAGCTCAGTGAAGCCAGTCAAGTACCAGCAGAGAAGCAATGAAGACATTACGGTCTGACTTATAACCAAGGAAGTCTGTGATGACCTTGGATAAGTCTAAATTATGTTTCAAGTAATGAAACTTAATGTTTAAATATGGTGTACACTGATCTCACCCAAATCAAGGATCAGTGATGTACAAGGATTCTCCTTAAACTGAAAGAATGAAGGAAACAGTGAATCGGCAAAGTAAACTTACTTTCGGCTGAGTGAAGACAAAGCAGTAAAGGAAGATCTAAGCGGCTAAGTCAGATGGATCACTTGACCGTTCTGAGAACGGCTGAGTAAACTTTACTCAGTCAGATTATTGAAGTATGATGAAGTTACAGAAGATCAAGCATTAGATGCACAATGAATAAAGGATCAATCAAGGATGGATTCTCTGATAAACGATTGAAGAAAAATCCGATCACCGAAGTCAAGGAAAATACAATTAAGGGGGAATCAAGAATAAAATCAAGAATTATTTCCTCCATTAAAATAGCCAACGGACGGAAATTCAAATCAAGGATTATCAAGGCTATAAATAGAAGGCATTGACAGACAAGAAAAGAGACAAGAAGAAAACGAAAAAATCTAAGCTAAAACTCTGTCAAAATTAAAAGCCTTTTATCTATGCGAAAAAGAAATATCTAGTGATCAACTCAAACCTGAGAGCTACAATTCAAACATCAAGCATTGAGACTGATCAAAAAGTTTTTGAATCCAATTCACATCAATCAAGCAACTGAATCAGAGCCATCTGAGAAAGAGTTGTGTTTGTGATAGCTGTTGAAGGATTTGATCCCTAGGAGCAGTGAAAGAGACTGAGTCACTGAAGTTGTTGCAGTCAAGGAGTGATAGTCTTGTAGATTGTGAATATTGTGAAGTCAAGGACAATCGTACTATTGTATCTGTGAAAACAATAGTGAATTCCTCCAATCATCACAGGAGGAGAGTGGATTAAGGGATTACACCACCATGAACCACTATAAGCTTTGTGTCAATTTACTTTCAGCAATTTACTTTATTGCATTAATTGAATTACTTGTATTATATCCAATATATGTGATTGCCTAAACTACTTTGAAACAACATAGTAAGAAGGGACTTATCTGGTGTCCAAAAGCTTTTAAATACATGAAAAGTTTTTGAAACTCCACTATAGTCATTCACCCCCCTCTGACTATAGTTTTACCCTTCTCTGGGACCAACAATCAAACCTGCACTTGTTAAACTGCCATAAGGAAAAATTTTAGGGCCGGTTTACCGTGGCTTACCCCCAGGTTACCGAGGCCTGAAAAATTGAATTCTGACAACCCTTATTATTCTGTGTTATTCCCTGTTGATTTTATCTAGTAGGTCCACAACAGTTGGGATCATACCCAACTAAAGCGGAAGTTGCTAAACCCCTTTTTTGTTTTATTTTGTCTTTTTCGCAGGAAGATCAGAACACTTCAGAGATTTGATCAAACCGGAGTTGAAACAGAGCAAACAAGTCAAGCAATATGCCTCGGACAATATTGAACATCACACCAATTTCTATGTCCCCTGTATCTGAAGTCAGAGAGCATTACGAAGCTATTAAGAAGCGGTTGGAAAAAGAGAAGAATCAATCAAGCAAGTGCCTGAAGAGAACTTAGAGGAGTATATCACGTATCGTCCAGGTGAGTTCCCTATCGAGTTCATTGAATTATCGTCTTCGGATTATGACTCTGATGATCCTGAAGAGGATCCCGACATGATGTTCTCTGAGCCTGAGGATTACCCAAACTCAGACACCGTGGTGAAGTTAGGAGACCCTGGCACGTTCTGACTTTTAATATCTGTTAATGGTATATCAGTAGGATTAGGCCTCTATGACTCTGGCTCGAGCTGCAACATTCTACCATTTTCCCTCTGCCAAAAGATTAAGCTTCCGGTCTGTTGGTCCCAGAGAAGGGTAAAACTATAGTTAGAGGGGGGGGGGGGGGTTGAATGACTATAGTGGAGTTCAAAAACTTTTCTTGTATTTAAAAGCTTTTGGGCAGCAGATAAGTCCTTTCTTAAAATATTGTTTCAAAGTCGTTTATGCAATCACAGATATGAAGTGTATAATGAAATAAAGTGCTGTAAGTAAATAGACACAAAGGTTTATAGTGGTTCAGGGTGTTGTAATTCCTTAATCCACTCTTCTCCTGTGATGATTGAAGGAATTCACTATTGTTTTCACAGATACAACAGTACGATTGTCCTTGACTATAGAAGCTTCACAATCTTCAAGACTATCACTCCCTAGCTTCAAAATCTTTAGTGACTCAGTCTCTATCACTGCTCCTTGAGGAAAAATATTTCAGCAGCTATCACAAAGGTTGCAACTCCTTCTCAGATTTCTCTAATTCAATTGCCTCAGTTGGTATGAATTTGATTCATAGACTTGTGATCAATCTCAGTGCTTGATGTGGAATTTGAGCTCTGATTTCTGAGTTGATCTCTAGATGTCTCTTTTAAGTACAGATAGAAGGCTTTCCAAATTGACTGATTTTTTGCTTGTTTCTTCTCAGTTTTTCTTAATCGTTTTTTTTTTCTTGTCTGTCAATGCCTTCTATTTATAGCCTTGATAATCCTTGATTTGAATTTCCGTCCGTTGGCGATTTAATATGGAGAATAATCCTTGATTTAATTCTTGATTCCCCTTAATTATATTCTCCTAGATTTCAGTGATCGGATTTTTCCTCAAACGTATATCAGAAAATCCGTCCTTGATTGATACTCAATTGATTGTGCATTTAATACTTGATCTTCATCATTTGAAATCTGAATGAGTAAAGTTTACTTGATCATTCCCTAAACGGTTAAGTGATTCTTCTGATTTGGCTGTTTGGTTCTTGCTTCACTGCTCTGTCTTTACTCAGCCGAAAGTCAGTTTACTTTGCCGGTTTACTGTATTGTTGTTTTCTTTAATTCTTTCAAGTACTTTTTGTACTTCATTGATCCTTGATTTGGGTGAGATCAGTGTACACCATATTTGACAATGTATTTCATCACTTAGACTTATCCAAGGTCATCACAGACTTTCTTGCTAATAAGTCAGACCATAATTTCTTCATACTTCTCTGTTAGGACTTGCCTGGCTTCACTCTTGCGGGTATCTATTGTTACTTAGCCGTCCTACCAACTAGCACAATACTTGTCTGACTCAACTTATACAGCATGTCAGAATATAAGTAAAGACATATACAGAGAACTTTAAAATAATTCAAGCTTGCTATAACATCTAGTATGGCCATCATCAAAACATAATAAAATGTTCCTAACAATTTCCCCCTTTTTGATGATGCCAAAACCCTCATAAGCCTGAACATAAGTGTACCAAATTTTTCAAAATAAATAACAGAGTAAAACTCAATAATTTTATTCATCCATTCAAGGGCTATAAGATATTGCATCTTTCAATAAAAGTCAAAGGCATAGAGTAAATTAAAAAATTATGAAAAGGGCTATTTCTTCTTTTCTTCAAACCTGATGCCCTTGTCTTTGACTTTGATGCCCTTGCCCTTATCTGTTGGGCTTTCATTCTTTCCACTGGAGCTTTCAGGCTTTGAGCTTCCTTCCCCCTTTTTGGCAGCACCAAACCGTGCCTCAAGAATTTTGTTTGCTGCCTCAGTTCTGGGAGAAGACCATATTTTTTTCTCCAGAATTTTGTTGTTTGCTTCAGTGACATTGATGATGGTGTTGAGTTTTTGGCCAGAGTAGTTCACAACCTCATCTAGATGGTGGATTTGTTGTGTGTGAGCTTTCAAGGTATCCACCAATGGTTTGATATTGTCATCAATCTTGTCAGTATGAAATTCAAGATTTGTTTGGACGTGATAGGGAATGAGATGATGTAGATTGCAAAGTAAGTTGCCCTATTTCTCCATCACCTCATCTAATACCTTAATGTGACTGATGATGGCTTCAATTTTGTGATTTAATGAGGTTGCATCACTTCTTAAGGCAGCTTTCAGGTTTTGACTGCTGTGATACTGCTTTTCCATGTCCACAATTAAGGGTTGAATATCCAGAGTGAAAATTCTTTTTGGATCAATTTCTGCTGGTTCTGAAGCATCACTCTCTTCTTCTTCAGTTTCCTCATTTTCTTTTTCATCCTTTTCTTTTTCTGCTTCTTTTTCATTTTCTGCTTCAGCAATCTCAGGGTCAGAGGGAGGCTGAGAGTGGCTTGCTGTTACCTGGCCCTGTGATAGCTGGTTTTCTTTTTCATGAGGCGGAGACTGAATTTCTTCGGCTGGTTTCCCCCTTGATCAATTTTTGGGGTGTGGACAAGTTCGGCAGAGTGAGCTTGATCAGCTGGCTCACTCGGCAGTTTGGCCACTTTGCCGAGGCTCCTAAGGAGTACCTCTTGAATTGTCAGATCATCATCAGAAATGTCCATCTTTTATTGATCTCTTTCAAACTAATTACCTTCTTGTGGTTCTTATGTACCATTTTCTGCCTCACTGTCAGTAGCAATTTCTTCATCTTCACTGTCTTCTTCATCAATGAAGTATGACGATATCCTTCTTCACATTCTTCCATATATGTGACTTCTTCTTGTTCTCTTCCTCAGTTGCTATACCATCACCAATCACCATTGTGTTATCCTGGTTGCTGTCACTGATTACAGGGGTATCATCTTGTGCCTTTTGAGATCTGGTTCTTCTTCCCACTCCTGATCTGCTGCTTTGAGGCTTTTTCATTTTTCTACAGTTAGTGGGTTTAGGTTTTTGTGATGCCTTTACATAAGTAAACATCTCTTTGGCCTTGTGTGGGGGATGCAGGGAGATGGGTTTCACCTTCAATTTATCAAACAGGTGTTGAAGTGCGAACCCATAAGATTTCCTCTCCCAAAACTCACATTTCTTCTACAAACCCTTGCTTTGTGCCGTAATCGCCAAATCGATTTCCTTCTGGATTTGACCTTTCAACCTATTGAAGACAAATTGTGACCATTCAAAGGAAATACCTTGATAGATAATTGCTAGTAACTTGACCCGTAGCTCAGTCAAGTTCTCCATCGACCCTTTTCTTCCTTCAATGTTTTTGGTGATTACTGTTACAAATTCAGCAAATGAACGTTTGAGTGTTAATCTTGGGAGGTTATATGTCTTGCTGTTCTTTCTGGGATTCTTGGCTATTTCAGCCCAGAATGTGTTGATGTCGATATGTATGTTTTTAACATCAACCGGACCAGTGCTTGGGAGATTCAGAAATCTGGTGAAAAGACCTGGTGTGATAACAACCTATTTTCCAAATATATATTGTACTCATGATGCAGTCTGGATCGGTTTTCTTTGTGCTGGGTACAAATTTTTCATTTTTCCAGAATGTAATCAGATTCTCATAGCATATCCCAGTGATTGTGGGGTTTAGGAATGTCATTAACCCCTGATTAGCACGGCCATCAACTAAACGTCTGGCCTGTGCATCGTTTTCCCAAAAAGGTAGATAGTTTTCAGGCATGAAAAAAGATCCACTAATGATCGATTTTTCGTAATATTTTTCTGTGGTAGGCTTTGATGAAGATGATGCCATTTCTTTGAAAGAGTTTGAGTTTGTTGGAAGAAACTTTGATTTTGCGAGGAGAATAGGGTTTATGTTTTGCAAGAGAGTGTAAGGAATTCTGAAAACCTTTAAGTGTGGTTTATATATGATGATCTTTGGTAGTGTGAAGGTGTTTGAATATGGAAGGATTTTGTGACGTAATGGCATGATTTTATGAATATAAATCACAGTATTTGAGTGTAGTGGGGGAGTGGATTGAGGTAAGTAATGATAAATCCCGGGAATCGAGGCGATTTTAATTCGAAAAATAATATAGTTACCTCCACGATTATTAATTGGTCTCCACGTGAGTAATTTTCCACAGTATAATCCTCCATAACTTCTTGATTTTCCACGTGTATAAAACTGATTTAGTTCACACTTTTGTTTGTTGTTTACTCCAATGCATATTGCGGTAGAGTGACCTTGCTGGTCACTAATTCGGTTTAGTGACTTCTTCACTAAGCTGCTGATATAATTGTTCCTAACAATCAGTGTAGTTGACTTCACTGAGTACTCCCTTACCTACCATATGAGTTTACTCATTATGGCAAAGGTTCAGTCAGCTGATGAAGTTACTTAGCAGATTACTCCAGTTAGCTGCTCCTTAGAACTTAGTCAATTTCTATCATTCTCAACACAGTTCTCAACTTGCTGAAACTTTCATGACTGAGTGGTTTTGTGAAAATGTCAGCCAATTGATCTTCAGTGGGTATATATCTTAGAATGACATCTCCTTTTTCAACATAATCTCTGATAAAATGATGTCTTATATCAATATGCTTAGTTCTTGAATGTAATACTGGATTTTCAGTGATAGAAATTGCACTTGTGTTGTCACACATAATTGGAATTATCTTCTCCTCCATTCCATAATCCCTTAGCCGTTGTCTGATCCATAGTACTTGAGCACAGCAACTGCCTGCTGCTATATATTCTGCTTCAGCTGTTGATGTGGATATAGAGTTTTGATTTTTGCTAAACCATGATACTAGCCTGCTGCCTAACATTTGACAGGTTCCAAAAGTGTTTTTTCCTATCTATCTTGCATCCAGCATAATCAGAGTCTGAATATGATATCAACTTAAATCCTTCATCTTTTGGATACCAAATTCCAACATTGATGGTGTTCTTCAGATATTTGATTATTCTTTTGGCTGCTAGAAAATGTGATTCTTTTGGTTGAGCTTGAAATCTTGCACATACTCCTACTACAAATTCTATACCAGGTCTGCTTGTAGTTTAGTAAAGTAGGGATCCAATGATTCCGCTATAAAGCCTCTGATCTACATCCTTTCCAATTTCATCTTTTCCATGAATAGCTCTGGCACACATTGGTATATATGATGTCCCACTTGTGTCAATGCCATACTTGTGTATCAAGTCTTTTGTGTACTTGTCTTGATTGAAAAAGATGCCATCTTTCATTTGCTTGACTTGTAGTCCAAGAAAATAATTCAGTTCTCCCATCATGCTCATTTGAAATTTGCTTTTCATTAAGTTAGCAAATTTCTCAAATAGCTTTTCATCTTCTGATCCAAAGATAATGTCATCAACATATATTTGGACTAACAGAGTGCTTGTTCCTTCCTCTAGCTTGAAGAGAGTCTTGTCAATGGTTCCTTTGTTGAATCCATTGTTGGTCAGGAATTGTGATAGTGTTTCATACCAGGCTCTGGGTGCCTGTTTGAGTCCATAATGTGCCTTTTTGAGCTTGTATACTTTATCTTCTTTCCCTTTGAGTTGAAAACCAGGAGGTTGTTCCACATATACTTCTTCTTCCAAAAGTCAGAAATAAACTCTTGACATCCATTTGGTAAACTTTGAAGTCTTTATGGGCTGCAAAGGCCAGAAATAGTCTGATTGCTTCCAGTCTTGCTACTGGAGCAAAGGTTTCATCATAATATATGCCTTTTGCTTGAGAATAGCCTTTTGCAACTAGTCTTGCTTTGTTTCTGACAACTGTCCTTTGTTCATCCATATTGTTTCTGAATAACCATTTTCTTCCAATGATGTTGGCTATGTCTGGTCTATCAACAAGTTCCCAGACCTCATTTCTTTCAAATTCATTTAGTTCTTCTTGCATGGTTGTAATCCAGTCAGCATCTTGGATTGCATCATCTATTGTCTTGGGTTCCACTTGTGATAGAAAACATGTTAGCATATTCTTCAGTTGTCTTCTGGTTTTGACTCCTGTATGAATGTCTCCAATGACATGATCTTTAGGATGGTCTCTTAACCAGTTGAGGTCAGGTTGAAGTTGTTCATGACTTGGTGCTTCTACAACTTCAGTTTGTACATCAGCTTCATGTTCTTGTTCTGGTGCCTATTCTGTTGTATGGACTGGTGGCTCATCTTGATTTCCAAAATTGTGATTCAGAATGGTAGCTGGTACTATGGTATTCATATAAACCTATCTTTGACCTGCTTCTTCTTCGAAATCTTGAAATCTTTTACCATTTGTGTTTGGTTCATCAAAGACTACATGAATTGATTCTTCAATCACCAAAGTTCTTTTGTTGAGCACTCTGAAAGCTTTGCTAGTGTCTGAGTATCCCATAAAGATTGCTTCATCTGCGTTTTCATCAAAAGTATCCTGTTGATTCCTGTTCAAAACTAAACATTTTGATCCAAACATATGCAAATGTTTGATGTTAGGTTTTCTTCCATTCCATATTTTATATGGAGTTTTTCCATGATGTTTGTTGATGATTGATCTATTTTGAGTATAGCATGCTGTATTTGCTGCTTTAGCCCAAAATCTCTTTGGCAAGCATGCTTCTGCAATCATTGTTTTGACTGCTTCTTTGAGTGTCATGTTTCTTCTTTCTGCTACACCATTCTGTTCTGGAGTCCCTGCTGCTGATACTTGATGCAGTACTCCATTTTCTTCACAGTAGGTTCTGATAACCTTATTTAGAAACTCCGTGTCTCTATTTGATATGATCTTGATGATATTTAGTTCTTTTTTATTTTGAATTCTTCTTAACAAGTCTGGTAGCTTTTTGAGTGTTTCCTTTTTCTTGTTCATGAATATGGTCCAGGTGAATTTGGAGAAGTCATCCACCACTACTAGAGTGTATTTCTTTCCACTTACACTAACTAGTGTGACTGGTCCCAAAAGATCCATATGCAATAGATGTAAGATTCTTGTTGTGGTTGACTGATTGGGTTTTGACTTGAAAGAGCTTTTAATTTGTTTCCCTTTTTGACATGCATCACATAGACATTCTTTCTTGAATGTGATCTCTGGTAAACCTTCAACTAACTTGTCCTTTGAAAGTGTGTTGATGGTTTTGAAGTTGAGATGATTCAATCTCCTATGCCACATCCAGCTGTTTGATTGCTTACTTTTGACACGCAAACATGTTTCTGCTCTTGCTGTCTTCCAATCTACCGCATGCATGTTGTCTTCTCTCCTTCCTGCAAGTACAACTGTGTTGGTTTGACTGTGAATCACTTTGCATCCTTCCTTGTTGAAGTGCACATTGTAGCCTCTGTCATAAAATTGATTGATGCTTAGTAGATTGAAATTCAGTCCTTGAACATAGGCCACATTTTGAATCTTCAAACTATTTTTGAGCATTATGCCTTTCCCCTTTATTTTACCAGGGTTTTCCTTGCCTCCAAAAGTAACTTTGGGTCCATCAAAAGATTTAATGTCAGTGAGTCATCCCTTGTTCCCTGTCATGTGTCTGGAACATCCACTATCTATGTACCAGAGATCCTACAAAACAAATTAATTTTGTTTAGGTACCCAACACTGTTTGGGTCCATGACTGTTAGCAGTCATGCCTCATAATCCAAGTGTATATCCAAATGATCTTCTTTTTGGATAGTTGAAGTCATCAACTTCATATGTATAAGGCATGGCAGAATACCTTCTAATCTCTCTACTAAAGGTATTATGCTTTTCTCTACTTTTGGGTGCATTCGCATCCTTTTTCACTCTCCAATATGTAGAAGGAACCTTATTTCCATGCTGCTTCTTGTGTCCATGAACATGCCTTGGCAGGATTTTCTTGAACACATGATGCATGTTATGAAATGATTTCTTCTTATATTTTGGGGGTGTAATATTCAATCATCCTCAGAAGGGTAAAATCTTCCATTACCTTTCTGAACTCCTTTGCCTTTATTTGGCTGGATTGATGATTTACTCTACTGTTTCACTACACTAGGTTTTGACTTCACCGGTGCAGGATGAGTGGTAGAAACTATGACCTGTCCTTTTCTGAATTTTGGTCCATTCTTGGTCCTAGATTCAGATTTGGGTTGTCCATTGTTTCTTTTGTCAGCCTGACTGTTGTAGCCAAGACCAGATATGGATCCAAACCTTTTTGTGGGTTTGTAAGCTGGTGCACTAAGTGCTGCAGTGGTGATCTTCACTGGTAGGGAGATTTTCTCAACTGGTCTTTCTACATTAGATGTGTGATCATCTGCTGCTTGTTAATCAGTTGAGTGGATCTCCTTACTAGTTTGTTCAGCTTTTACTTTGTCCAGTTCTTTCTTTAATCTTTTATTTTCCTTTCTTAGATTCTCACATTCCTGTTCCAGAATTTCATGATTCATCTTAATTTCTTCAAATTTGCTCATGAGATTTTGGATTAGGTTTGCAGAATCTAGTGGGAGAATAGAAGATTGTGCAGTGTCAGATATGAATGCACTAGATGATGAGTGTGAGCTGGATGTTACCTCAGTTTCGTTAGATTCTTTGGCCATAAGTCATAGGTAAGCTTTTTCATTTTCTAAGCTGTCAGCTTCATCATCATCACCACAATCATTTTCAGATGATTCTTCATTCTTTTCACTGCTAGTTTCAGCTTTGAGTGCCTTCTTGCTTTTTCTCTTTTCAATTGTCTTGTATTTCTTTTTTATCCTCATCTTTGTCTTTTTCTTCAGGGTAATCAGCCTTGAAATGACCTTTCTTCTTGCAGTTGAAGCATCTATATTCATCATCTTTTTTCTTCACGACTTAGCTTGTACTAGACTTCTTGTATGATGATGACCCTCCTTTGAATTGCTTCTTCTTGTTGAACCTGTCAAAATGTTTTACCAGTAAAGCTACATGTTCCTTCAACTCCCGGGTCTCTTTGTTGTTTGCGTCAGCTGTGAAAATTTGATGGGGTGCAATCAGTACACTGGCCTTATGTTCCTCTGCCGGTGCACTGTCTTCGACGTTCAACTCAAATTCATGAGCCTTTAGTTGAGACATTAGAGTTAAGGTATCAGTGTTTGCAAGATTTGTTGTTCCTCTGATTACTGACATGATGATCTTCCATCTTTCAGGTAAGCCTCTCAAGATCTTCAGGCACACTTCTTTCTGTGGATATGTGTGTCCAAGTTGTTGCAGTTCACTGATGATGCTTGAGAATCTCTTGTCCATTTGATCAATGGTTTCACCAGCCTTCATTTTGAAGTTCTCAATTTTCTATTTTGCAACAGATAATTTGTTTTCTTTAACTGCTTCTGATCCTTCATTGATCAGTGCCAATTTGTCCCACATCTCCTTTGCTGGTTTGCAATCTTTGATCCTCAAGAACATATTACTATCCAGAGTCTTCATAATCATGTCTTTTGCAACAAAGTCGAGATTTGCTCTTCTCCTGTCATCCTTGGTCCAATCTTTCTTGAGTTTGTCTATTACTTTTCCTTGATCTGCTCTTGTGGTTACCACAGTTGTGATCTTGATTGGGCTATCATTGATTACATCCAGCATCTCCTCATGAGTTGTTGCAAGATGAGACAACATTCTTATTTTATATTCATCAAAATTATTATCATTGAATACAGGTACCTTTGACATAAAATTTGAGGAATCCATAAATACAAATAAGATATATATATATATATATATATATATATATATATATATATATATATAATGCACAAATTTGAAAACTACTTTGAAAATATGTGATCTCCTTGTTACGAAATTAGATCTGAACAGGTTCTGATACTAGGAACACTGTTCCGATACCAATTGTTGGTCCCAGAGAAGGGTAAAACTATAGTCAGAGGGGGGGATAAATGACTATAGTGGAGCTTCAAAAACTTTTCTTGTATTTAAAAGCTTTTGGGCAGCGGATAAGTCCATTCTTAAAATGTTGTTTCAAAGTGGTTTATGAAATCCCAGATTAGAGTGTATAATGAAATAAAGTGTTGTAAGGTAAATTGCTGAAGGTAAATAGACACAAAGGTTTGTAATGGTTCAGGGTGGTGTAATCCCTTAATCCACTCTTCTCCTATGATGATTGGAGGAATTCACTATTGTTTTCACAGATACTGTAGTATGATTGTCCTTCACTACACAAGCTTCACAATCTTCAAGACTATCACTCCATGGCTTCAAAAGCTTCAGTGACTCAGTCTCTATCACTTCTCCTTGAGAACAAATCTTTCAGCAACTATCACAAAGGTTGCAACTCCTTCTCAAATTTCTCTGATTCAATTGCCTCAGTTGGTATGAATTGGATTCACAGACTTGTGATCAATCTCAGTGCTTGATGTGGAATTTGAGCTCTGATATCTGAGTTGATCTCTAGATGTATCTTTTAAGTACAGATAGAAGGCTTTCCAAATTGACAGAACTTTTGCTTCTTTCTTCTCAGTTTTTCTTAATCGTTTTTTTTCTTGTCTGTCAATGCCTTCTATTTATAGCCTTGATAATCCTTGATTTGAATTTCTGTCTGTGGGCTATTTAATGTGGAGAATAATCCTTGATTTAATTCTTGTTTTCCCTTAATTATATTCTTCTTGATTTCAGTGATCGGATTTTTCCTCAAACCATTATCAGAATATCCGTCCTTGATTGATCCTCAATTGATTGTGCATTTAATGCTTGATCTTCATCATTTGAAATCTGAATGAGTAAAGTTTACTTGATCATTCCCTAAAAGGTTAAGTGATTCTTCTGACTTGGCTGTTTGGTTCTTCCTTCATTGCTCTGTCTTTACTCAGCCGAAAGTCAGTTTACTTTGCCGGTTTACTGCATTGTTGTTTTCTTTAATTCTTTCGAGTACTTTTTCTACTTCACTGATCCTTGATTTGGGTGAGATCAGTGTACACCATATTTGACAATGTATTTCATTACTTAGACTTATACAAGGTCATCACAGACTTCCTTGGTTATTAGTCAGACCATAATGTCTTCATACTTCTCTGCTGGTACTTGGCTGGCTTCACTCTGCCGGGTATCCGTTTTTACTTAGCCGTCCTACCAACTAGTACAATACTTGTCTGACTCAACTTATACAACATGTCAGACTCTAAGTAAAGACTTATACAGGGAAGTCTAACTTATTTCAAGCTTGCTATAACAGCTAGTATGGCTATCATCAAAACATAATAAAATATTCCTAACACGGTCATTCTGAATCAAACTCGAACCATGACTTTCATCGATAGAATTAGGGATATGAATGCCGGTCTGCTTAGTAAGTGCATGATTAAGGCAAGAGGGTTAACTTTCCAACTGATTTCACGGTTATAGACGTACCAGAGGACCCAAGTGCCCCAGTTTTGTTAGGAAGACCTTTCTTAGCGACCCAAGTGCCCCAGTCATTGATTTTGATAGTGTGGAGATTACTTTGAGGTTGAATAATGATGCAGTATCTTTTAAAATCTTAGAGCCCCTAGAAAATGGCTTATGATTCAGGAAAAGTGGAAATTATAGAGATAGAGGGGCATAAGCATCGAGAGGTTGTAGTAGAAATCGTTGAGCAGGAATTCATGAGATTAATGCTGAGAGAGAGAGAGAGAAGAGAAGGACCACAACAAAATGCTCATGGAAGCCAGTCCTTCCGTGTTGCGTAGTGAACGCTTTGAGTTTAAATAAGGAAATGTAGAGTCCTTGGGTCTAAAGTCTAAATCTCGACGCAGAGGCAGACCTAGTACGCAAGCTAAGAGGGAAAGGCATGCTAGGAAGAGAGATAAAAAAGGTTCTATAAAGGTGCAAACCTCTAGAGCAAAAGTTTGGCGAGTTAGAGCTCCGACCCCTGAAGGATCGGAAATCTGAAGAATGTCGAGCTGGCGACAATAAACTCAGAACTATTTTCCTTAAACCCCTAGGTAGATTAGGAATGAATAAAAGTAGCCGGATGAAGGGACGAGCTTTTTTCATCCTACCGCACCATTGGGTTTGAAACTGATGGTTGTGGAAAGGTTATTTTTACTCGTTGTGGATTCTAGTGAAATTGGTTAGGATTGAGTCGGAGATAACAATGAAAAGAATAAGAGGATAGTCGATTTGAGGTCAGAATTGAGTAGAGAGGTTGAGTCAAGAGTGCAGAAGAGAAGTATAGAGAAATCTGGGGAAAAAATGCCCTGGTAAACTCTAGGCTACCTGCAGTTTACCGAGCATGGATTTTTAGTTTCCTGAACGTCAGATTGAAAAGCTGAATTTTTCGAGACACGTGGAGGACACACGTTGCACCAGGCATTACTAGTCCGTAGAAACCGTCCCCCTCTTTTCAAATCTTTTCTCCCTTTCCTACACTCCACCATAACTCCACCTCAATCCCATCAATCACCCTCTCAAATCCCTCACCCTAATTACTTCTCTACCTACTATCCCATTAAATCCTTCCACCTTCACTCATTTTTCCTATTTAAACCACCCATTCACCACCATTATCATCATTCCATCTACTATCTCCTCTTTAAATCATCAACAATTCTTTCATTTCTTCATCTTCTTAAAACCAGTCGGCCACCATCACCACCACTATCACCACAAAACCTCCACCAAAAACAAACCTTTCTTCCATTTTCACCAACCAAACCACAAACCACACCATTCTCTTTACCCTGTTGATGTCTAGTGCTGCTGTGCTAGTGAGGTGCTGAAGTTCTTCATGTTTATTCAACAGAGCAAAGGCCTAGAAAAAAATCCAGAAAAAATCAGGCCGGTAAACCCTGACCTACCTCCGGTTTACCGAGGGTCAATTTTCGAGAATCATCATCAGCTTCAGTCCTGTCATCATTCAGGATGGGTCCAAAGCGTAGCCGATCTGTTCTTCATCCCAGTGGTTATCAGAGCTTATACGGAGATGCTAATCCCTTGATAGACGGGGTTGAGAAATTCCATTCTTTATCTATCTACGAGTCGTTCTGAGGGCATTGAATGCAAGGCCAGTTGCTCGAGAACGAAGGGTAGAGTTGGACGATTGCGGATCGATCTTGCCCCGAGCCTTACAAGAACAAGACATAGTGGACATGGCAGACGCACCTATATGGTTCAATGCCACAGTGGTAAGGTAATTTTACGCTTATGTTTCACACAACCCCAGAGCCACATTTATGATGGTCCGTGGTGTTCAAGTTGACTTTTCTATCGAGCGGATCAATGGGTATTATGGGGTTCCAAATCCACCGGTGGGCCCGGATGAGTACACATCCTCGAGCAACATTGAAGATCTTCAGATGATGAACATGATAGCTGAATTCTTCGGGGTGCAATGGAAGAGCAATCATGCTGGTGCACCCATCATCTTTCTGGAAAACAAGCTATCCTGGGATAGGAAGGTGGTTAATAGGTTTGTCTGTGCTCGACTTCTGGCGACCAAGCATACGGAGTGTGTCACACCTTAGAGGGCAGAATTGATGTTCTATCTGGAGTAAGGATCTCCAGTCAATATTGGTCTTCTGATGCATATCCGTATTCACGAGCTTGATGCCACATCTGAGCGCAAGCAGTTGCCGTACGGACCGATGATTGACATGTTCGCTTTGGAGATCAAAGTTCTGGTTAGTGATGAGTGGGAAGACCCTGAGACAATAATTAGTTCACAGTCAGTTTCAAAAAGGAAAAGATGGGTTGGACGAGCAGAGAGAGAGCATATAGAGCATGGTTAGTGATGACTGCCCCTCGTTCTAGAGCATCTTCTTCTACCGCTGCTGCATCCAGTTCTGGACCACCTCCCGGCTTTATGCCTAGAGATGACTGGGAGGGTTATTCTGATAAGGATTAGTCTTTTCTTTTCGTTGTTGTTTTCCATTTTCTTGTTTTTATTTTTCTTTCCAATCTAGTTGATGTAGCGGAATATTATTAATATAAGGATTTTGACGGCTTAATTAGTTTGGAGTTAATTATTTTCTCTTTTACTGCCGCCATTTTATTTCTCTTTTATTGCCGCCATTTTATTATACGATTTATTGTCACCACTATCCTTCTTGGTATGTTTGAGACACTTAGCACAGATTCTTCATGGACTACTTACGATCCGATGATTTATATGACGATCCGATTCTTCTTTGGTTCCACCCTTAACCGAAGCTAAGTTCCTTTTCGTTTTTCATTTTTCATCTTACACATTGGGGACAATGTTTCGTTTAAGTGTGGGATACGGAACGTCACTTAGCTTCTTAGCATTATATTCCATGAATTGCCTGATTATCTTGATTCTCTTTGATGCATGATTCACCACTTAGACTTTGATTCATTTCGACAGAATTTCGAAATAATATGATATTTTTGATCTTTTTGAGTTAATTGACTTCATCTTTGTTTCAATTTGCACAAGTAAGAGTAAATGCCCACTTCTGATGTAGAGGCATATTAAGCGCATATTCTATTATGAGCCACCATTTTAATCATGTATAACTTACTTTCCATGGTGTGTAGTTGATAGCAGATTTCTTTGACTAGAGTTGACCATGGCTTCATCACGAATCATGTTTCACCAACACTTACGAAGGCAAAGGAATTTTGGATTCGGTAGTTTATCATCAGTGGGGCTGTGAGGATAGATAAATCAATGAGAGTTCACCCGCCAAGAAAGAGAAGTGCATTGAAATATATACATATATATTCTCTTTGGCAAAATCTGAGTCGATGGAGCATAAAATGCACGACTTTTGGATAGACCGATAAACACGAGCCTAAGAGTAATATATACTCGCTTCTCGATCCACCTTGCCAGCTCAATTAATTTATAAATAACATGTTCAAGACTGGTTAGTTTGACTACGGGTTGACGTAATGTGAGGTTGTCTGCATTACTAAGCGGTTGTGAAAGTTATTGCACACACACATTGGCTCATGACATGAATAGTGTTTAATGCATCACTAATGGATATGAGTGGCATGATCTTGCTCTTGACTTTGTGAGGCATAGTTGTTTTTAATTAACTTGTATATTGATCAGAGTGTCGTGTTTCTTTTCACCTTTTTGCTCGGGATGATCAAAAACTATGTGGGGGGGGGGGCAGTTGATAACGCCCTAATTGGTACCAATAATTATACCTTTATTCACCCCGAATTCTGCTCAAGAGAGGATAGATAGGCTCTTTATTTTGTGGAATATGTGTTAAATGCTATGTGCGTGTTCCAAGGATCGTAATTCTGCATCTATGTTATTTTCCCGAGGTTTTGGTACTGTTTTGTCTCATTTTGCATGTTTTATAGGATGTACAGAATCTGTAGCATTGAAGAATGGATCTGGACCAAAAGGAGTATATTGGGCCGAGTGATTAAAGTCCAAGAAGAAGGCTGCTGAAGAAAAAGATGAAAAGTCGGCCTGGTTTACCGTGGTCTAAGGCCAGTAACCGAGGACTTGTTGGACACGAAATTTATTCTGCCGCCTCTACTAGGTCGGTTAGGATTTTCAAGAGTCTTAAGTCGGTCATTGTATCTATATAATGCCGCAATTATAGATTATTACATAGTTCTTCGGTAGTTTTCAATTACAATATACAATCTTGATGAAATAAAGTTATTCCAAGATTTTGAGGAGTTGTTTCTAGTTTTCTCCCTTTCTACCATCTCTAGCTTGAGTAAATCGAGCTAGATCTCCATTCTTGAAGGTATGAAGCTTTGAACGTTCCTTTTTGTCTTCAATATGGTAGATCTGTTCGTATTTATGTGTTTTTGTTAATCTGCATGTTTAAAGACCCCATGATTTACTTATTTTAATCGTATGTGAGCAATGTAGATCCAAGAATATCAAAAGCAAACCCCGGTAACCCGGCGGTCTATACCGGTTTACCGAGGCATTATTTAGAAAACCTAAATTGGGATTCACTACAGCTATGTTGATCGACAGATTTAATTAATAGTAGGTTAGATCTGGCCAATCTTCTTATTGTTATCGTAAACTGGCATAAAATATGAATAGTGAAGTGCTAAGTTTGGACATAGTCCGATGGACCCTAGGAACGTGCTGATCAATGCCGACAGCTGTCTAGATGGGTTAGCGGTATAAGTTAGCGCTCGATATCGGAAATTCTTGTTCTTTATGTGTATGGTCTATTACGGACCAATTAAGGAGGGTAGCATGCATATAGATTGTCTACTACCATTGTCGGAGTAGATAGGAGTAGGAGTTACACCCGTAGCTGATAATAATTAAATGAAACGCTCGCTCAATTAATTTAAGGAAATTATGTAGGGAAGTAAACGTAACGATTAACTAATCCAAGTTAGTAGATCGGTGAGAAGTGGGGGAGAAATACCAAGTTTGTTTTATGTTTATTGTTGGTCCATGACCGCCTCTATGTTGCTTCTTAATTAAGTTAGAATCGTTTATACTTATAGTTGCATTGTCTCTATGGGATCGACCTTGACTCGTATTTACTATACTGCGATGTACCTAGTATTCTTGCTAGTAATATCGACGTTAGTGACTTACACGGGATCACTGGATAGTCGGGTCTGTAATGTCCAGGCTTTTTGTAATTAAAGAACAAGTAATCAGGATACTTCTTTTGTTTTAACTCAGGACAGTCATGTTTGAAGTGTCCAGGTTTCTTGCAATTGAAGCATAGAAAGTCATGATCCTTCTTTGGTTCTTCCTTTTTATCACTTTCTTTCTTACCATAGCTCTTTGGTGATGCTCTTCCGGACTTCATCATCCTTATTCTTTTGGTCATCAATGCTATTTGTTCTTCCATCTTATCCAGTTCATCATCATGAGCAGTAGATGATTCTTCTTTATGTACAGAAGCTAGTGCTGTGGTTTTTGTTACTTCCTTTTCAGCACTTGCAATGATGTCCTTACTGAATTAATAATCTTTAAGATTTGAGACCAACTTGAAGGTGTCCTCTTCATGAAGTCTCATGGATTCTTCCATTGCAGTAACCTTCATCTCCAAAACTTCTTTTGGTGGCAAGGCTTTAATAATCCTTGTGTTGATCTCTTCCTCTATGTATATAACATTCAGCAGGGTGAGTTCATCCAGAATTGCATTGAATATTGATTCCATTTGTTCAATGGTCTCATTAGACTTCATTTTGAACTTTTGAAACTTCTTTTGGCCACACTGTTCTTGTTTTTCTTGATAGCATCAGTGCCTTCATAGATGATTTGCAGCTTCTCAAAAAATTCTTTGGCAGTTTTGCAATCTTTCACTTTTATGTACATATTGCTATCTAAAGTTTTGTAGATGATATCAATAGCAATATTGTTTATATTTTCCCGCTTTCTATCTATAGCACACCATTCACTCTTTGGTTTTGGAATAGTTTGATTTTGACATCCACAGTTATGCCTTTAATAATCTCAAGTGGTCTATCAATCAACACATCCATCATTTCATCATGTGTAGTAGCTAGATAGGCCATCAACAACATTTGTACTCATCAAAATGATCTAGAGAGCACATCAATATGGTCCTAGCATACTAGTTGTTATCCATGATGCAAAAGCTTTGGAAATAGAAACTTGAAAAAGTTTTCAACGATTTTTCCCAAGCACAACATGTAGGATTACTTCAGAACAGAAGCTCTGCTCCAATACCAATTGTTGGTCCCTTGAAAAGTCTTTGGTTAAGTTTATAGGGGGTGAATAAACTTAACACTTAAAACTTTTTGGAGTTTACAAACACAGCCGGGTCAATAGTCTGCTGACCTAAGCACTCTGCTGACTATTGAATCTGTTGCAGCGGAATATATTGAATTAAGCCTTGATACTTGTTGTTTAAAGATGATACTAAGTCTTAGATACTCAGTAGTGAGGGTTGTGTGAATCCAGTAGCCAGTTCAGCAAGTTGATATGAAAAACATGATATAAAATAAAGTGCAGAATGTAAATGCAGTAAAGTAAAGTAGGCAAGTTTTATAGTGGTTCCAGGTGGTGTAATCCTGTCCGTCCACTCTTCTCCTATGATGTTGTAGGAAATTCACTAGAGACTTTTGAGGTAGCTATTACAAAAGTCCCTAAACTGCTTGTGCTTGACCAATAACTATGGCTTCACAAACTAAATACTAAGAACATGTAGGATTGCAGCTCCTAAGTACTCAATTGGTCCTTGAAGGGTAGGATTGTCTCTTCACCAGCTCCACCACAAAACAACAGTTCTTGACACTTCAGGGGTGCTTCTTTATTTTCAGATAACTTCTTAAAAAGAAGGGGTTGAATCTAGAAAGTGATTCAGCTTCAACAAGCTTTTGATCAGGATTAAAAGATCAACATCTTAAGATCTCCAAGTGTAGATACTGGATGATACTTGAAAGCAGAAACACTTGAATAAAATTCTTGATCAATATGAAATCTCAATTCAGCAAGGTATTATGCTCTTGATTGATTGTTAGTTCAGTTGTTGTTCTCTGTGTTCATCTGTTATTCTGATTCCAGGGGTCCTCTTTTATAGGTGTAAATCCAAGGTTTGAATTTGTATTTCAAATCTAACCGTTGTAGCCATTGACTGACTGATTAATCCAATGCTTGTAATTCATCCTTATCCATTTAATCTTCAGAAATAATTCATGAGATGGATTAATCAAATATGTATATACTCAGAAGATGTTTGCTTCAAGAGTCTGCTGATGTATCTATTTGGTCAGCTGACTTTTAATCTGATGTGTTTTAATAAACACTTCAGCTGATTGCTTCTCATCTAACTTTTGATTATGAAGTTAGAGTACACCATTTAAAGTATAACCAAGTCCCAATCATCACTTTTCCTTATATGGAACTCAGACCTTCTATACAAGATATATGTGATCAGTTTAGGTCATCACGGACTTGCCTAAATTCTGATCCCATATTATTGACTTAAATACTTCAATACTAAGTTTGATCCTTTAGCCTTCATAACTGAGTTTGAACCCTCATCCTTCAGTCTTCAGCAAGTCCTAGACACTTTACTGAACATCTAACCTAGACAGGTCTGCTGAACCAGTCAACTGACCTCTTTACAGTGCTTGTTTGATCAAACATATACAAAGATCAAACTCTAGTAAGCCTATACATTAATTCTAGTCTGGCACTCATCATTAAAACTAAAATATGTCTAACATTTGGCCTCATTGGAGTGGGGTCGGGAAGCTCATTCTTTACTTTGGCCAGTATCTGTGTATAGAAAGATAGTGAGGGGAGTGAAGTTGTCATCTGTAAACTTTTCGGGCTTCCTGAGGTTACGCTCTCCATTCTTGGGGCTCTCTCCCGGTGGGCTGCACTCAGCCCTTGGCTTGTCCCATCGGGACATTGATGCCGTTGATGGTGCTTTTGTTGCAACATTTTTCTATGCCTGGCTTAGCATATCTTAGAGGTTTTTTGGTGCATTCAGAGTGAAGTGGGATTGAGGTAGCCTTTTCCCAGCCCGGCTTCAAAGCTTACCGCATTTTCAACCAATCCTGTAGTATGTCGTGGACTCGGGTGAACCAATCAATGTAGCTGCGAGTAGTTTCATTTTCACCCGGGCGAACTTCGTGCAAGTTGGTATGTGTTTTCTTCGGTTGACCCACAGAAGTGAATTCGGTCGTAAACATGTTTACTAGGTCACCCCATAAGGTGATCGACCTAGGGGGTAGGTTGCGGAACCATGAGGCAACCCGGTCCTTCATAGCCACTGCAAAAGCTATACACCATGCCTTCTCACTGGGTATGGCTAG
This sequence comes from Gentiana straminea, assembly GCA_036785695.1. NCBI lineage: Eukaryota > Viridiplantae > Streptophyta > Magnoliopsida > Gentianales > Gentianaceae > Gentiana > Gentiana straminea. The sequence goes on from JAVUPR010000244.1 coordinate 334,842, forward strand.
GTTGAATCTGCTCTGAAAGGCCGATAACCAATCAAAAGAATCGGTAGTTCCTTTGTAATTCATTGTTGTTGGGTAATGAACCCCCCTCTTGGTGCCGCTTTCAAGATGTTCTCGTGAAGAACACTTGTTACCTAAGTGGGTGCTTGCTGGTTAACTATCCTTCCCTTTTGTAAATCTAAAATTTTCATTCTCATTAAGTTGAGCTCGTCCACTACTTCTGGGGTGAGATTTGGCCTCAGGGTACTTTCTACCTGATCGGAGTCTCCCTACCCCTCTGTTCGCGGTCGTACTTGACGAGTCGCCTCTGGTCGCCTCCGATGCTCACGCGCTAAGGCTACACCATGGACGTTATCCGTGGGCCCGAGATGTTGATGTGCCGGTCTCCTACCTTTCTCAGAGGCTGTGGTCGCATGGCTGCTCTATTCTGCCTCGGTACGATGAGACCGATTAGCCCCAGGTGGATTCAGAGTTGGCTGCACCTCAGTCTGAGCTTGCCGGGGTGGTGAAAATTTGCTAACAGGCTGAGGAAGAAGCCCCTCGGTTATGAGATATCGGTTGTAGACCCGCATATCCTCTGCATATTCCATGTAGGATTTTAAGGCTAGAGCGTAAGTGCTCGCTTCTACAGTCGGAGCTGCTCCCTACTCTATGTTTTGCCGGGATCGGTCTGTGATTCTTTTGTCACGGCTCTTTCTTATGGCCACATCCTCTAGCTCACGAGCCTTTGCCTTTTCATTTAACACACTACGCATGTCAGGGTCGTTATTCTATGCACTGTTTCCCCGAGCGGTGTGCAATCTCCGACTACGTCCACTCTGATGTGACACTGCGCCATATGGAGGATCCTAATTCGGCCCCTTTCCTGGTGTGTCAGGTCCTACTCCTTTCCCTCCCGCCATTGGATTTGAAAGGAAACTTGTTGGACGCGTTTCTGACTGAGCTAGGTGTGAATGGACGCTATCTTACCTAGAATCCGGTGAGAGTCCGACGAGGATGCTCGTAGATTACTAAACAATCTCTACACTCTGATACCAACTACTACCTCGGAATAATCAACAAAAGTCGATCGGTGTAAACTTGTTTTCTAGAATCCGGTGAAAAGTACAATTGGTCCCACTCCAAATTGACCAACAGGTGTAACACTTTGTTGTTTTATAAAGTTGAACCTGGGAATACGCATGCACTAACCTGAAGATTATGAAAATCCCCTTCTAAGATTACACGGAGGCTGACGATGGAGCTCTTTCTTTTTTTATGGCCTTGTCAAAGGATGAGGCCTTGATTCGTAAAATCTAAAGCCTTTTGTCTGTAATACGGCAATGATGATGAAACTTTTATCTTTAGGCCGTACAACTCAAAAAATCAGAGCATTTGTTGATTTGGAAGCTTGGAGATGGTGATGGAGCTCGCCGGATGCGCCGTAAATATGAATTTGCGGTGGTGGACCAATAAGAAAGAGCTTGATTTTGATGATATTCCTGGTAAAGGAGCCAACTGATATGGTCTGAAATATCATGGTGGGTGTTATGGCTTTTGCATGGTGGATATCTAGCTGAAAGTATGATATTTTAGTAAAAAGGTGGTGGTTATTGTGAACAATAGGCGGTGCTCAGCCGGCGGACATGGCTGAGTATGAATGCGAACATGTAGTCGACTAATTGGCATAGTGTATCTACTTGTATTAAATTCTGGGTCCCTTTGTGGGTTACAACGGGCCCCTATTTATGGGCATATCTTGAATGATAGTTAAGCTAACTGTGACAAGACATAATTAAGTACAATTAAGAGATTAAGCATACGTGTGGAGCGTATCAAAGGAACCGCTGGTCGTTTTGGCATCCTCTTGTTTACTGAGTCTAGTTCCTTCTAACGACAAGTGCAGATCATGTTCACCTATGTATTGCGGGTATAGTCCGGCAGATCATTCTCGTGTACTATTGGGCAGCGGGCTCGGCCCCCAGCCTGGACGATACTTTGATAGCGCGAGCTTGATGACCTGTTCGTCTTGTTGCCATGCGAGCTTATGGCGATGGATGTCAGAAGCTGAGACGTGAATGCTAGATTGGGTCTGAAGGCCGTCCGCTGGACCGTATTCGGGTTGGGTATATAACACACAGAACACAAACTAAAGTTCATCAGAACCCAGTTTAGCATTTTAGCTTTTTCGTAGATACAACAAGGTCATTTAAAAATGCTATAAATGAACTTAATCCGGTGCCGGTTAACTCAGTTTGAGCAAAAGTCAGTTGATCTTTACTCAGCTTTGTTAGAACTCCACACAAGTTTTAACTGAACTTAGTTTTTTTATGTCTTAGGGTTTTGGTTATTTTTGGTGACAAGTTTGTACACGCCCCTCTAAACTTGTGTCAGCCTTTTCATAGGACCAACAATTGGTATCAGAGGAGTGTTAAAGACTTGTTCTGATATTATTCTCTAGTTGATCTTCTAAAAAAGCTCAGTTTTTTTTTCTAGTTTTTAAAAAACTAAGTTTTCTAAACTTGTGTCATGGACAACAATCAGTATGCTAGACAGATGCTTATGTGCAACTTATATCATTTTGATTAATATAGAAGACGTTTGCAACATTCTTTGCTGCCACACACGATGCGATGATGGATGTTCTCATTGATGGACCAATACAGATCACTCATATGCAAATTGTTGATGGCGGAGCTCAAGTTAGAGTTCCCAAACCCAAGAGTGAATGGAACAACGATGACAAAAAGAGAATCAACTTCAACAATATGGCTATAGACATTATTTTTTAGGACACTTGACATCAATATGTATCCGAAATTCAAAGACTGCACAACTTGCAAAGAAATGTGGGAGAAACTACATTTAGTGTGTGAAGGAACTGATTCAATTAAAGAAAACAAGATTCTGGTGGCTAAAATTAAATTTCAAGATTTCAAGATGAAACCTGGTGAAACCATTGAGCAAATGGAGACAAGATTCAGTGTAATTATGGATGAGCTAGCACTTCTCATGATTGTCTACACCAAGAAGGAAGTGAATGTTCGAATTTTGAAGGATTTACCCTCATGTTGAAGATGAAGGTCACAACTATGGAAGAATCTACAAAACTCGGATAAGAAGATACCTTTAAGATTTTCTCAGATCTAAGAGTTTGGTGAAGATTTTAGAGTAATATCTGCAGCAATCAAAGCACTCGAGGCTCCAAAGCATACATCCCTTAAAGCAGCTGATGGAAAAATAGAATCATTAGCAAGCAATCTTCAAGAACTATGTGACATGGAGAAAGAAATGGCACTTAGGATAAAAAGAATTAGAAAAATGAAGAGTGGCCCAGCATATACTCAGAAGTACATCAAGAAGATTCCAGAGAAGAAAAAAGAGACAAAGAAAGAACATGAATATCTTTGTTTCAACTGCAAAAAGCCTGGACATTTCAAGGCAGAATGTCCAGAACTAACAAACAAAAGAACACATCAACGAAGAACTGGTAGAAGAGCACTATTAGCTGGAGATGAATCAGATTATAAAGCTAAAACTAAAAATCTCTATTAGATGACACAACTTTGATGGCTCATATGGAGGATGAAACATAGGTATTTCAAACTAACTCTAAGTACAACACAACACACAATTCTACACAAAGTGCTTGTTCATCAATAGCTAGTTCTAATCCAAAAAATCATGAATTAGAAGAAACCCCCAATGCTATGATGATCTAGATAGTTATAATACAAGCTGGTTATGAATCAGTTAAAGCAGAGAAAGAATCTCTAATTTTGGAGATTGAAAGATTAAAAGCTGAATTGAACATTCTGAAAGTACTAAGAACTGACCCCGCAAAGAATCAACATCAGCCTACTACTTCCGTAGCAGCAGTTGAATCTCTAGCCCAGTCAATTTTTGCTATTGGATTCAAATCCAGAAAGCCCTATGGTGATTGGACTTGCCTGGGATTTGACACACAACAACTTCAAAGAAAAGAATGAGTAAAGCGCTGAACCAAATGTCCGAACTAGCATTAAGTTTGTAGTTGAGCAAATTCCTCATACTGAGAAGCATCCTAAACCAGTTATGTCAGTTCAAGCAGAATCAACCTAGCATGAGCATCAGTTTTCTAAGAAGTCAGCTACATTCAATAACAAAGAAAGATCTAAAGGTAGATCAACTACACCTTATAGAAACAATGATGGTAGATCAAATGCCAGATCTGTAGAAGCTAACCAAGCTAAGAACTAGAAAAAGACTAATAAAGTTAAATCAAAGAATGTCAATCATTCAAGGAATTACAAACTCAGGTGGAAAGGCAGATTATTTCCTTCTGATGAGGATTGGAACTTTTTTTAACCTATTTCTTAAAATGAAAAGAACAATCATTCTCAACAGAGAACTTATCAGAAGTCTTAGTCAAGGACTCAACAGAGAACACACCCGAGATCTCAGCAACATCCTCAGTTTAGAAGTCAGTTAGACCTCAGTACAGAGCTGTTTACCATAAACCGATGAATTATGGATATTACTCAGTTTTTAACAATAGAAGGCACTATGACCTGAGAGAGCATATTGTTGAAATAGTGTCCTAAACCCAATCGGGTTAGACCGGATCTGACCGGGTCGGATCATTTCTACTATTTCTTTATGTTTATACATATATTAAATGGCTTTTCTTTTGTCATATATATGTTCTTTTTAAAGAACCAATTATGAATTGTTATATGATAACGTCCTTAATATTAAACTGTGATAGAGAAACCATGATAGGCGATTATGGTTGATGAGATCTCTAATCACTTTAATATGTTTGATACTTAAATGTCTCTAGGCTGATGTACTATTAAACAGGGCATTGATAGTATGAAAAGGCTAGCACGTATTAGATGTCTTCTGTATTTAAAGGCAGGGATAGATCTCGTCTATCGAAGTGTAGAGACACTTGGACTATATGTGGACGTGTATTAGAGAATGCGTACGTTAGACTGACCCACTTACACGGATAAGTGTCACACTATGTGACGGTTGTGTAATTATCCTTTGGACCGGAGTCTTCATGGCAACACAGTGTGGATTGTCATGCTTTGACACTATTGAGGTTTCCCCTAACCACGGGAAGATCATGCGGTAGTGATTGGGTATGATACTGAAGCATGTGGAGTATACATGATTGGTCGTCCGGGAATCGCGTATCCTATGATTGGGATCGAATATCCGAAATGGCTTTCTTATGAGGATTGTCTTACTCTCTTGAATCTTTGCAAAGTGGAGGTAAATGAGTTATTTCGAAAGAGCATGATATCCAGATTATAAGATACGGTCGTTGATGTTTTGACACTCGACTGACGACCGTATGGATATTATTACAGCGATAGGATTGTAAGTTACACGGTAACTGTTTCACATGAAAGGTAGTAATGATTGCACTTGACTCTTCCGATGATTGGGGGTCACGGTGTGTTTCTAGACGATATCCCGTGATCGTTAGGTATGAAGGGCATTTTCGTAATTTGCACTTTGTGTCTACGGCCAACATATTCGGAAGTCAATCGGGTCACACACATAAGAACATCTAGCCTGATTAAAATGTGGTTATAGATGATAACCAAATAAGGAAAGTTTATCTCGAGACTATAAGGGTTATAGTGGTAAATTAATATGGTGGTATTTATTTATTATGAATAAATATAAATACAAGATATTAATTATGTTGATTAATTAAATATACATATATTAGATATGTATGTCGAATTTAATTGTGTATATTGATACACATTGATTTTTCAAATTAATTAATCATAGTATTATATTAATTAAAGAATATTCCGGATGCCAAATCTTTGGCAAGAGGGGCGCCACTTTCATTGTGTAAATGATACACTTGGATTGTGGAATTTAATTAATATGATATCATATATTAATATTAGATATTAATGACTATAGATTTGCACACATGTGTAAATTGATTTATGGTAATAAGATATATATAATCAATATAAGATATTGACAATATCTTGGAAATATTTAATATGGGATAATAAATTAAATGAGATAAATCAATCAATTATATTTTCCTTATTTTATTTGGAAAATGTTTTTCTTCTCCTCCACTCTAGTCAGGGGCGCCACTTCTACTATAAGTAAGAGGTGGGTGTCAAACTCTTTTGTACATCATAATTGCAAGAGCTCATAGTTCTTGTGTAAAATAGAGAGCATCATTTAGAGAGTTGGAGAGAAGGGAAAAGGGCCGGTCTAGCAACCGGAGTTTTCCAATAGCAATCCATGATGGGATTCCGGCGGGCTGTTCGTGTGGACTGGCGGCAGAGGCCGAACACTTGGGCGGCTCTATGCAGAACTACTCTTCTTAGACGGTCAAAGCGTCGATCTTTTTGATCAACCAAGGTAACCACCGTCTACTATCTATTTGTTTGTTGCTTAAACGAAGTCGATCCTGGTTAAAAAGGAAATAAAATTTTAAATTGCGCAGCGTTCCCGCTTAGATTTCCTAACAGTGGTATCAGAGCGAGCTTCGAGCTTAAGCCATAAGCATGTTATTTTGTGTAGTTACTTTTATCGTTTAAATCACGTAATTAAAAGATGAAAGATTTTTTATTTGCAAATTTGATACACGAAAAGAAAAAAAACGGGGGGGCGGCAATGGTTGTGCTCGGCCGATCGGCGGCGGCACCACCACCGTGTGATCGCCAGTGGCGGCGGCTGCTGGTTTGATGCGGTGGTCCCCGGGTTTTGTTTTGTGTATTTGTGATTCAATATTATTCATAGTTGTGATTAATATCTTCTTTGTTTAGTTGTGTCATATGGCTAACCAATGGTTCAAATAGTTTGGGCCATTGGGATGCCACATGGCATTAAAATAATAATGGCATTTCCAAACTTTGTTTGGAATAGGCCTAGGCCGTTTCCAAATATTTGATTTGGGAAAAGGCCTGGGCCTAGGCCACTTCCAAAATTTTGATTTTGGAAAGTGGCCAGGCCTAAACCAAATAATTTGGCCTTTTCAAATATTTGATTTGTAAAAGGCCTAGGCCTAGGCCACTTCCAAAATTTTGATTTTGGAAAGTGGCCAGGCCTAAACCAAATTTGGTTTAGGAAGATGCCTTTTGGTTTAGGAAACCAAATGCATCCCTTTTGATTACGAATGAAAAGGAAAGAAACAAAAGAGACATAATTTTAATTTTGATTTATTTTTGGAATAGTTCTAATTAATTAAAATTAAAATTAAAATCGTTTAAAATTAATCGTTAATTTTATTTCGATTAAAATCATTTAATTAATTAAATGTTAATTAGTTAATTGATTGGATAAAATTATTTAATAGATTAAATGTTAATTGATTAATTAAGACGCAACTAGTTAAATTTTGATTTTATCTTTTTCATAAGATGTTATTGTATGGATTAGATATAGTAGATATAATATGATTATATGGACTCGATTGATCATGGACTCGACCGATAGGATAGATGTGAATGATTTGAATTTTCTGTTGGTTTAAAAATTGTCCTAGGCCGTTATGAAGAACGTGACCTAGTTTATTTTTTGCATTTATCCCATTCCCGTTGGCTCCCCCCGTGTGCGGCGGGTGTATTTATTTTATTAGATAGAATTAAATGTAACAAGAATGGAGCAGAAGATGGAGGCCAAAGAAAGAAGAATAAAGATCCCATTAGAGATGGCGTATTAAAGATTCTATTGGCGGTTGCAGCTACCCTTAGATTGTGACCCGCGGTTTCGTCAGTTTGTATTCGAAACCGCACCTAGGAAAGTCCATGATCATACCGGTTACTTTACGCATTTATTTATTTTGTGCTTGTATTTATTTTATATGATACGATAGATGCATGACTAGGCACGATCTAGATGAATGTGTAGGATGTATGTCTATAGAGATAGATATACGTGATGAGACCGTAATAAATTAATTAAGAGAATTAATTTGAAATTAATTAAATGAATTAATTTAAAATTACTTCCACAACAAAAATCGAGTCATAAAATGTCTCCCAGTATTATAGTGACGGTGAAGAGCCTTTGTTCGGATCCAACTGATCGGCCCACGTTGGGAGTTGACCTACGACGGGTATATCGTCATTATCGAGATATGATCGTTATGAGATCTCATGAATATTTGGGTTACGACTTGACTAAGAATCTTGCGGTGATTGGCCCACGTCAGGACCGTCTGATTTTAGAGACATAAGGTTGACTATCACATAGACGATGTGAATTCTCAAAGAGTTGACTAGTCAAACCACTGGAATTCGCGTTAGACGCGATTGGTAAGAAGTACCTACCCGTCAAAATTGACCCGGTCGATCGGCCCACGTCAGGGATCGAGTCAACTAGATAGGATTCCAGCCAATAAAGGATTTTGAAAAAATTCTTGAAAGTCAAATGGGAGCAAAATCATAAATCAAAAGACCATTTTTGATTTTGCGTGTATAAACAACAACACTCTTTTATTTTCGATTTTATGTTGTAGTTTTTAGCGAACTTTTATATTTATTTTATTCTCGATTAGTAAAACCAAATTATGACTGTTACCTTTTGAGAAACGTTCGCAAATATGGTTAAGTAATTTTAATCCTTTTAAAATAAGCAATGACATGAGCGATCTCGTTATAGTAGTTAGAGACAAGGAGACTACATATATGATGGAGTACTCCAAGGCTTTAATTATTAATGAAAGCGGAAGCTCTTGATATGATTAAATCATTTGAAATAAGTTTCAACGAATTAGTCATATATTGGATACGATCCAGGATAATCATTCTGTCATACGATGACAATTAATGACACATCTAATTTTGGAAAGGTTGTTTACAAAATTGTAAGATTTAAGTATCGACTTAATTCTATCATTGCTTAAAGATTAATTAAATAGTCAATGTTTTGAATACGATTCAAAAGGTTAAATAAACTATTTAATAAATGTTAGATTTTCTTTATGAAAGGAAATCAAAGACATAGCTCTTGTGATTTTTCTTATTGTCTTATGAAGACTACACTAAGAAATATTTACAAGTGCTTAAAGGATTAAAAAGAAAAGTTAGGGCATGTGCTTAAATAGAGAACTTATTAAAGTTTCTATTCTAGGCAAGTGAGTTGAGATAAATCTATCTAAGTTCAAAGTCAACTCTAAGATATATGATACCTTACGAGTGTGATTAAAGTTGAAAGATTAAATACATATATGGAAGGTGAAACAAACATTGTAACACTCACCATATTCTGGATCTAGTCAACTGATAAGGGAACTAAATAAATATTATTATGTTCCGGTTCTTATGAAGAACATGCTTTCAGTTATTTGTTAGAATTTAGTAGACATATTCAATTGTAAAGAATAAATGTTATTCTGATAAAGTTGGAAGGTCATTGAATCTAACATACTAGATTGTTGTCACAATATAGTTGATGTATGTGATGAGATATCAACTAAATATTTGTATGGCTGTTATCCTTGGTTACTCTAGACATAGTCTCTCTGGAAGGGAAGCGTGTAATTAAACGTCATTCTGATGATGTTGAACCATATGATTATGAATCATGTGGGTTATATGTATCTTATCCAAAGAGGACTAAAATTCCCTTTTAAGAAAAGGTTATAAAATCTAGAAAATTGTCTAAAGCCTAAACATACCAATGTTTGTTGGCTTATGACAATTAATGCCACAAATAATTGTTTGTTAATCTCTATGACTATTTTTACAAAAAGTTGAATATACTTATTGAAGTACAACAATTCGGAAAGCCCGAAGAGTTTGAGCTAGTACGAATATGAGATTGATGAGCTACTTAGGAATTAATCTTCAATTGGATTGAAACAATTGATACCTAAAGGGTGTTTCAGAAGTCGTCTGAAAAGGAATAAGATTCTTCCCTTTAAGGATACCATCTTTGGGATACACAATTAGATTGTGTTCCCAGAATGAAAACAACACTTTATATGATAAAGGTGTGACGCAAGCCATGTGAAGTATCCCTTACACGTTTCGGGATAGTGCCCGTATACTTAACCGAGTTCCAAAGAATAAAGGTTGAATAAATTCCATATTAGATATGGAAGAGGATAATGTCAAATCTATCTTAACCGATGATTTGAAGTTGTGATAGACAAAGTCAGAAAAGCTTGGAGCCTAGTACGACATATTCAACTTTGTGGAATGTCTTAGCTAGCACGCTGGATATTATTTACTTGTCCGCGGAGAAAAATGTTTGTCTCCAAACATGATGTCTTCTCAAGGATGTGTTTCTTCCAAGAGAAACAGTGGGAGTGAAAAAGGTCTCAAAAGTAGTTTGAGAACCATAAAGATATATTCAACCATAGGAACATGAGCAGACTCCACATAGCGATGAGGTGTAGAACACTGCTCAGTGCACACAAAAGTTCTGTAAGTCTGTGGATAACCCCAAGCCCAAAAGGGCTGCATGTATGTTCATCTTGAAGAATGAATATCTCACGACTTATGAAAGAATGTTTGAAAGGCAAGATTGAGAGATATGGCCAGGAGCCATAATATCTGAATTAGATTCCATCAGTGACAACCAGGTTGTGAACCTAGTCTGTCTTACCTAGAGGGAATGTCCCTGTAAGGCTCGCCCAGTTCTATTCAGATAATACTTGTTTTAACTTCGTATCATGACTATATGATAGTGTTGAAGACGTTGGGCAAACAGCTCGATGTTCATAGACGATAACATGATATGTGAGCCCACGAGATTCATTTATGGACTCAAACAAGTTTCTCTTGATGATTTCTTTGTTTGATAATCAAAGGAGTTTGATTTAGTCAAAAGAAGGACATGCCCAATGTGCAAGATGGATAGTGGGAGTGTGTTATGATTTTTTGAGCAAGGTATTAGATGTCTCTCTCAAGAATTAATACCCCATGTCACAGTCAATTAATGTTTGGTAGTTCAAGGTCTTTACGAAAGCACTTGGATTAGCAGTTCTTATTTTAGAAATAAGAATCTATAGCGATAGATTTAAATGTTGCTAGATTATAATTTACCTATATAGATGTGATGCTAAAAGAGTTTAGCATAGATCGCGAAAGGAGATACTTCTAGGATGTGTTCTAAAGATCTATCTATGTTAGGACATTAGTCCTAAAGATAAGGTTAAAGATGATGATACTTATGGAAGGTTTCCTTCGCTACGGCGATAGGAACCATCTTAAAAGAAATGCTAGATGTTCATACTTCATGAAGAGTCATGAGCAAGTATGAAAGTGAATCTGGTGAATGTCGAGAATTTCCTTAAACAAGTTAAGGAAAGGTTTCTTAGTTTATCGAAACTTGGATAAATATAGATATACAGACGTGTATCCTAAGGCTTATGAAGGTGAGTGGGAGCTACAGTCTGGGTTTGCAGTCACTTTGATTAAGTGATATAGTGAGCTGGAAATGTTCTAGCCTATGGGTCATTGTAAACTCTACAACTTAGCCAAAACACAGTATTGCCTTGGAGGCACAGCGGGAGCAGTACATGGATCTAGAAGATTCATTCCTGAACCTTGTACGGTTCTTCCACCTTTTCTATATAGCTGATATAGTAAGTGGATTCAGTGCTTAAAGCAATGAGCAGAGTCTCGTCAGAGATCTGTGTGTGTGTTGAGGCAGTTCCTTTGACTTGATCATTTGGAGCATGATATGAAGATAGTCTGAGTCCTCACGGATAGCGATCCATTCACAGCTAGGGCTGGTTGCAAGTATTGCATGAGATTCTTGTGTTTCAACTTGGTCTTGTGTGTGCGAGTGATTGGTTTTAGGCCAAGTGGGAGATTGTTGAAATAGTGTTCTAAACCCAATCGGGTTGGACCGGATCCGACCGGGTCGGATCATTTCTACTATTTCTTTATGTTTATACATATATTAAATGGCTTTTCTGTTGTCATATATATGTTCTCTTTAAAGAACCAATTATGAATTGTTATATGATAACAACCTTAGTATTAAACTGTGATAGAGAAACCATGATAGGCGATTATGGTTGAAGAGATCTCTAATCACTTTAATATGTTTGATACTTAAATGTCTCTAGGCTGATGTACTATTAAACAAGGCATTGATAGTATGAACAGGCTAGCACGTATTAGATGTCTTATGTCTTTAAGGGCAGGGATAGATCTCAGTGTAGAGACACTTGGACTATACGTGGATGTGTATTAGAGAATGCGTACGTTAGACTGACCCACTTACACGGATAAGTGTCACACTATGTGACGGTTGTGTAATTATCCTTTGGACCGGAGTCTTCATGGCATCTCGGTGTGGATTGTCATGCTTTGTACTATTGAGGTCTCCCCTAACCACGGGACGATCATGCGGTAGTGATTGGGTATGATACCGAAGCATGCGGAGTATACATGATTGGTCGTCCGGGAATCGTGTATCCTATGATTGGGATCGATTATCCGAAATGGCCTTCTTATAAGGATTGTCTTACTCTCGTGAATCATTGCAAAGTGGAGGTAAATGAGTTACTTCGAGAGAGCATGATATCCAGATTATAAGATACGGTCGTTGATGTTTTGATAGTCGACTGACGACGTTATGGATATTATTACAGCGATAGGATTGTAAGTTACACGGTAACTGTTTCACATGAAAGGTAGTAGTCATTGCATTTGACTATTCCGATGATTGGGGGTCACAGTGTGTTGCTAGACGCTATCCCGTGATTGTTAGGTATGAAGGGCATTTTCGTAATTTGCACTTTGTGTCTACGGCCAACATATTCGAAAGCCTATTGGGTCACACACATAAGAACATCTAGCCGGATTAAAATGTGGTTATAGATGATAACCAAATAAGGAAAGTTTATCTCGAGACTATAAGGGTTATATTGGTAAATTAATATGGTGGTATTTATTTATTATGAATAAATATAAATACAAGATATTAATTATGTTGATTAATTAAATATACATATATTAGATATGTATGTCGAATTTAATTGTGTATATTGACACACATTGATTTTGCAAATTAATTAATCATAGTATTATATTAATTAAAGAATATTTTGGATGCCAAATCTTTGGCAAGAGGGGCGCCACTTTCATTGTGTACATGATACACTTGGATTGTGCAATTTGATTAATAAGATTATCATATATTAATATTAGATATTAATGACTATAGATTTATACACATGTGTAAATTGATTTATGGTAATAAGATATATATAATCAATATAAGATATTGACAATATCTTGGAAATATTTAATATGGGATATTAAATTAAATTAGATAAATCAAACAATTATATTTTCCTTATTTTATTGGGAAAAGGTTTTCTTCTCCTCCACTCTAGTCAGGGGCGCCACTTCTACTATAAGTAAGAGGTGGGTGTCAAGCTCTTTTGTACATCACAATTGCAAGAGCTCATAGTTCTTGTGTAAAATAGGGAGCATCCTTTAGAGAGTTGGATAGTAGGGAAAAGGGCCGGTCTAGCAACCGGAGTTTTCCAATAGCAATCCATGATGGGATTCCGGCGGGCTGTTCATGTGGACTGGCGGTAGAGGCCGAACACTTGGGCGGCTCTATGCAGAACTACTCTCCTTAGACGGTCACAGCGTCGATCTTTTAGATCAACCAAGGTAACCACTGTCTACTATCTATTTGTTTATTGCTTAAACGAAGTCGATCCTGGTTAAAAAGGAAATAAAATTTTAAATTCCGCTGCGTTCCCGCGTAGATTTCCTAACACATATAAGTAATGTACAATCCAAAAATAGGTACTATGGAATTGTAGCGACAATTTCCAAAAAAGACCCTGAAACATTCCAAATGTTGTACTTACAACTGACCCTTATAGACCCAAATGGAAGTGGGTACCTAAAACTAATTAAATTGTGTTGCAGGATACTTGGTACTTTGACAGTAGTTGCTCAAGACACATAACAAGGGACAAAGACTGTCTAGTTGAATTTCATGCTAATGATGGACCGAAAGTCATTTATGGTGGCAAAGACAAACCTAGTTATACTAGAGGTTATGGAACTTTAGTCAAGAATGATTTGAAGATCATAAACGTAGCATATGATGAAGGTCTAAACGACAACTTACTCAGTACTAGTCAGTTTTGTGACATGGGTTATATATTGTAGACTGGACGACATCTGTTTCAGAGACTTGTCTACTTGTGCATACCAAATCAGAAGTTAGTTGGCCATGGCACGTGAAACCGAGTCATCACAATTTTTATGACATCATCCTACTAGTGAAGAAGGAATTAGTAATAGGATTACTAGAGATTTCCTACAAGAAAGACAGCTTATATGACGCATGTCAGAAATGGAGCAAGTAAAAGCAAGTTTCAAGACCAAATCTCAACACTCAACAAGAGTCGTAGAACTGTTACACATGGAATTATTTGGACCAGTTACACCTATCTGTGTTAGTGGAAAGAAGTATACATTGGTAGTAGTTGATGATTACTCAAGATACACCTGGGTAAATTTCTTAATAAAGAAATGTGAAACCAAGCAGAAACTGTCAGAACTGCTAAAAAGACTTCAAAATCAGAAGAATATTTTAGTTGTAAAGATAAGATATGGAATGTAAAGATAAGATAAGATATGGAATATATCAGCTCAAGACTTTTCAACTAAAGATAATATTTTGCTGCTATAGTAACACCTCAGCAAAATAGAGTAGCTGAAAAGAGAAACTGGATACTCAAAGAAGCTGTAGAACTATGATTTGTTAATCTAAGTTACCTGAAAGGTATTGGGCAGGGGCTGTTAACACAGCTTGTTACACTTAGAACATATCCTTAATGAAAAAAAAGGTTGGAGAAAATGCCTCATGAGATATGGAATGGAAGGAAGCCAAATGTGTCATACTTTAATGCTTTTGGAAGCAAATCCTATATACATATCACTGGAAAATATCAGCTCAAGACTTTTTCAACCCAAAGCTAATGAAGGAGTCTTCTTGGGATATTCTAGTGTCAGTAAAGCTTTCAATGTTTTAAACAAGAGGACACTCAAGCATGAAGAGTCAATACATGTCATGTTTGATAAGCCAAATTTTGCTGAAGACACAGTGGAAGACCAACCAGAACCAATTTCTCAATCTCTGCTACAGAAGAACTTAGCTCCAATTTATGTTGATAATGAAGAAATCATAAGAAGACTAAGATTGACAGAATCAACTGATCTGGATCAGCCTCAGTTGCCAACAGCTGAACCTAGAGTTGAATAACCTGCACAAGATGAAGGTGAACCAATTCAAGATCAAGATAATCAAGCAAAAATCCCTGATGAACGAATTCAAGCAAATCAAGCACCAGAAATGCAACCCCCAATGCATCAATGGATGAGAGACTCCTGAAAAACAAGTGATTGAAGATATCCAACAAGGAGTTCGGAGAAGAAATTAGTTAGATGCAACGATAGTATGCTTTCTATATCAAACTGAATCAAAAGAGATATAGGAAGCTTGAAGGATCCAGAATGGATACTAGCCATGCACGAAGAAGTCAATGAATTTGAAAGAAAAAAAGATTGGGAATTGGCAGACAGGCATGTTCCTGCAAATATAATTGGCACCAAATGGGTTTTCATAAACAAGCTAGATGAAGATGGAAACATTGTTAGGTATAAAGCTAGATTGGTGGCCAAAGGAAATTCTCAAGATGAAGGAATAAATGTTGATGAAACCTATGCACCAGTTGCAAGGTTAGAGGCAATAAGATTATTTCTTGCCTACGATGCTTACAAGAAGTTCAAAGTATATCAAATGGACATTAAAAGTCCATTCCGGAATGGAATACTTGAAGAAGAAGTTTATGTCCCTAGATTTGAAATCAAAGAAGAGGAAGACAAAGTATTAAGAGTAAGAAAAGCATTATACGGGCTTAAACAGGCACCCAGGGCCTGGTATAAGACTCTATCTTAGTTTTTAGTGGATAACGGTTTTATCAAAGGAACCATTGATATGACATTGTTAAGAATGAAGATTGGTGAAAATACTCTCCTAGTTCAAATCTATGTGGATGACATCATTTTTAGATCAGAGAATCAGCAACTTTGTGAAAAGTTTGCAAGTCTTATGAAGAGCATATTTTAAATGAGTATGATGGGCAAACTGAATTATTTCCGAGTGCTACAAGTCAAGAAAATGGACAATGGAATTTTCATTCATCAGACTAAGTACACAAGCGAACTGATCAAGAATTTTGGAATGGAGAACAGTACAAGAATAGTTACACCAATCGGAACAAATGCCAGTCTGGATAACGACAAAGATGGGATAGATGTGGATCAAACACTTTAAAGAAGAATGATTGGAAACCTTCTATACCTCAAAGCAAGCAGAACTGACATATCCTTTGCACTAGGAGTTTGTGCAATATTCTAGACTAAGCCAAAGGAAAGTCATATGACAGTTGTAAAAAGGACTTTAAAGTATCTAAAGGATACACAAGGAGTGGGAATATGGTATTCAAGAGATGGAGAATTCAAGTTAATTTCATACTCAGACTCAAGTAATGCAAGATGCAAAATTGATAGAAAAAGTACATCGGGCACGTGTCAGTTACTTTAAAATAGACTTGTGTCTTGGTTCAATAAGAAACAAAACTCAATCTCAACCTCTACAGCTGGAGCTGAATACATTGTAGCTGGAATCTGTTGTGCTCAAGTTTTGTTCCATCAACAAAAACATAGAGATTATGGAAATTAAAAAGGTCTAATACCAATCATGTGTGATAATACAAGTGCAATTTAAATAACTGACAACCCAGTTTTGCACTTAAGGACTAAGCACATTGATTTGAGACATCACTTCATAAGAGATCATGTAGAAAAGAAGGATGTCACAGTTCTCTATATTGCAACTGAAGATCAGTTGGCAGATATTTTTACAAAACCAATGAATGAAGAAAGATTTGCCAAACTAACAACTGAATAAGGCATAATAAAAGTCAGTTGAATAAACTGAGACCCGTCAAGGGGATAGATCTTTGTCATGTTGGGTGAGCTCACTTGACAGGTCAGTCATTGACATCAACGACCTTAAAACCGATAAAAATGAGTACTGATATGATCTAAAAATCACTTTACTTATTCAGAAGAATATGAATCTAAACTGATAATGGACTATCAAAACAAATTACTGGTAACTGACTCTCAAGTTGAGTCAATGAAAGTCAAATAGGTAAGATGCATCTATACGAAAAGAATTACATCACATTAATTACAGCCGTAATTATCAGAAAAGTTGTTACGTATGCACTCGCTAAAGGAGAAATACTACATGCATTGGATACAAAACCCGTCAAAATGGATGTTCAAATGCAGAATCAATTCTTATAAAGATTGTGTAGATAGTGGAGCAAAACCATTTTACACTCTGCTTTACTCAGTTTTTCATCTCAAGGATTATTTCACAAAAATACTATCAATAAATTTCCTATCCTTTATTCAAAAAGTCGAAAGGATTTTCTTCAAGGATAACCAGATGGATCGATGAAGGCATGTCCAAACCATTGGCTGATTATGAACAAGAATGCGATGGTAGCTCGTTATCAAGCGTGATTTGTGAGAAGATACACAAAATACAAGGCTTGGAAAATTTTCTCAACATTAATTTGGAGAAGGACATGGATTATGAAGCCCTTCTTCAATTTTGGGAGAATATGAAGATGGATAATATTGTCATACAACAACCATCTACAGAGAAGAGATCAACATCAACGCAAAAATCATAAGGAGCCTATCCAATTTCACAACCTCCAAGGACAAAACAATATTTCTGCTCAACTTAAAGCTTAGACGAGAAGAATTTCTTTCAAGGATTTCCTCCACAGAAAAGCCAGTTCATGTCAGCTCAAGCTTGAAGGAGATAAAGCAGGAGTTTGCTATTTTGAGTCAATGTATAGTAAAAAGCATACTTGGAAAGTATCAAGCTTTGGATGTTCTATCTAAAGAAAGAGTTGATTTGATGAATATCATTTGGGATCAAATAGATTTTAATTGGGCCGGTCTTATCTTCAATCAGATGGTGAAACTACATAATGAAGAAATCAAAAGGATAAAGAAAGCCAAAGCTATAGGAATCAAAAACAAGGAAAAAATTCATGTGAAAAGTCATTTGGTCTACTAATACAACACTATTTGGAGAAACTAAGTAATGGAAAAAGCACCAAATAGACTGGAAGATTGACTACAATGGATCAACTGCAGTAGTTGTAAGTTATAAAGAAGCACTGACAAAAGAGGCCGAAAAGAAGACAAATTCAGAGCAGATAACTGAACAAAAAGGAGTCAAGCGTAAAACTAACTCAAAAGCTCGAAGAATTGTGGAAAGAGCCTTGTTCCCTGACTCATAGTTAATAGAACGAAAACAAGCAAAGAAGCTACAACTGAGGGGAACAGAAACTGAAGGCAACCAAAACTGATACTTCTGTAAAGTTAGATGAAGTTGAGATTCACAAGAAGCAAAAGATAGCAGAGAAACAAGTGTCTTCTATACAAGAAACCCAGCTTGAAGAAGTTTCCATTGAACTATAAAGGATTGCCAAACTTATGAAATGGAAACTGGATGTCACAAGTAATCAAGAGTTTCTCAAAATAGATATGGAAGAATAAGAGCAATGGTTTTTGAAGAAGTTAGGAGTAACTACTATGTACGAGTTATTTTCATTGGAAGAATTCTTAACCTAGTGTGACAAGATTCTTCAAGACAAGGAAAAGAAGAAATCATCTAACAATGAAAAGAAGAAACAAAAAAGGAAAAGAAGGATGATGATGATGACCAGAATGATAAGAGGAAGAAAACTCAAGAAACTGAAACTTTGCAAGAAGCCAACATGGAAGAAATGTTGACTGAAACTGAACCTACAAAGGACTCAACTCAACAACCTAAAGAAGATGACAAGCAAAGTAAATCAGTTGATGAAGCTGAAATGGCAGCTGGGACACAGAAAACTGACATTCAACCTAAAGACAAGAGCAAGGCACTCATAATTGTAGATACTACAACTCAATCTACTATCAAAGTAGCGGATCATCCTATCAAGTTTATAACAAATGAAAATATGTCTATGTTTCAAAAGTCACTAGACATCTTTCTCAATCAAAGTTATGGTCATGAAGAGATCTTTACCAAGATTGATAAGAATTTGGTTATAAGATCAAAGACAGACAATGATGTCACTCAGTACTCGGAAAGAATCACTCATTTAACAAATGACTCAGCACAAGAAATTAGTCAGTTGAAGGTCGATCTGAAGTATTTCTCAACCAAAGACAGGGTGATATATACCAATCTGCAATGGCATTCAGATCAGAATGTTTATAGTTTGGAGAATCATCTTAAATAAGTTCAATCTTCTCAAATTGACATCCATAAGCAACAAAAACTGTCTTATAAGTTATTAGTTAAACTGGATGATGCCAAAAAGGGGCAAGATGCAGAAGCTGAAAAAAAAGGTTGGAGTATGAATTGGAAATCAAGAAACTAAAGAATAAAATTGCTAGTTTCAAACCAAGTGAACAACTTTACCTTTGGAGACCAAAACTGACAACAACTTAGCTATTTGAGAATTTTGCCAAACCTGATGAAGGAAGACTAACTCTTACAATAGAGTTATGGGATGAATTCGGAAAAGACTACATTCATATCAAGGCAAGGTACAGAGACAGAGCTATGAAGAAGCTTTGAATTACTTCGTATCAAACAAATACTTCAATCAAAAATGAAAGAATATAAGAAAGCTAGTGGAGTCAATCAAAGACAACTTACCATCAAGGACTTAAAGAAGCAAATAAAAGCTGATATTGATGTGTTTGAAAAGTACTCTTTGGAAAACACTCATATACGAAAGCTTTACTTATGGAAAGAGTGGAAGGACTCAAGCCAAGTGGACTACAACAAGCTTTTCTTCAAAGAAGACGAAGAGAAATGCAAGGAGTATTGTCTATTTGATGAAAAACACTTGCTGAAGGAGACGATTGAATCACTTCCACAAGAAACTCAAAAGAATGCTCAACATAATGCATAGATAGCATTAGCCAGTTTTGATTAGTCAGCATTCAATTTTGTAAACATCTTGTAATTGGCTATCAGATCAATTTTGTGATCAGTTTAATGTTTTAAAACTCATATTGAATTATCTAGTTCGTGATTATGGTTTATCTTTAAGCTTTGCTTTTAAGGAGGGTTTTGGCAGCATAAAAACTGGGAAAATTGTTAGAAATAAAACCATGTTTTCATGATAATTCATCCATTTATTTGCTTATTTGTTTTAACCCCGTTGATTGAGTGCTGCAACTAGCTATTATAGGGAAAAGCTAAAATATGTCGAGAAATGAATGTATAGGTTTAATTGAGTCTTATTATTGTATAGATGGATTCAAAACTGAAAAACTGATCACCAATCAAAACTGAAGACAGAAGTCAGTCACTAACGAAGACTTAATGAAGTCAATCTACAAACTAAGGATTCAACCTCATCTGACATTATCATAAGTGAAACCGAAGAAAGAAAATTCGTTGAAGGAACATACTCAATTGGATTATCTATAAAAGCTAAAGGCTGAGGGATCAAACTCAGTAATGAAGGCTTAGGGACACATACTCAATTATTGAATATTGAAGAACTAAAGGTTCAAACTCAGTTTATGAAGTCTAAAGCCGAGACTATAAAGTTAGAATTCAGGTAAGTCGGTGATGGCTTGAACTGACTTTATAGATCTTGTATGAAGAACTAAGATACATAAGGACAATGATATCTTAGAAGATATGAATTTATATTGTGTACTCTGATCAAGTTAATAAAGATCAGATGAATACATAGTACTAAGTTTTGAAGAAGAGTAAAAAATCAGTTAACGCTCTAAGAAATGAAAAACTCATTTATACCAGCTGAAAACTGACATCCCCCAAAAACTCAATTTGAAGCTAAAATAATCCAAGAACTTAAGAAAAATCAGAACGTTGGAAAGCAAGAATTTTTATTGGACGAAGATCTGACATGTCAAAAGGACACTGACATATGATACAATATTTCGGAGATTCCAATATAACGTTCGAAAATTCAAACAAGACAACCATTGGATCTCACACTATACATACAAAACTTTGCAACAAGGATCAAACACCGAATTTACATGATTTAGAACGAATTGTTGCATGTCTAAATGTTCAAGCTATCAGTACGAGCTAACAAGTTAACGATCCAGAAATCTTCTAAGTGTTCAAGCGGCAATGAATTATCAAGATTTCAACACTTTGAAGACCCACATGCAAGATTCACTTACTTGATTCAAGTCCCAACTTTGATTTTATCAAAGGTTGAGAATATGAAGCAATCCGGTCTAGGATTTGCCAAGGACAAGTGTTTTTGCAGTCTGGGTAGACTGTGTTTGTGGTGGAGCTGGAGAAGAGGCAATAAAACCATTTATGGACTAGTGAAGCAGTTGCAGAGCAGAAATACAATATGTTCTATAGTTTCTTAGATAGTGGAGCTAGGAATTAGTCAAGGACTATCAGATTAGGACTTTTGTAACCGATCTACTTCAAGAGTTCTAGTGGAAATTTCCCTCCTACGAAACATGGGAATAGAGGACTAACAGGATTACATAACCTAGAACCTCTATAATTTCTTGCCTTATTCACTTATTTACTTTACACAATTTATTTATAGTTATTTACATTCCGGTTATTGTGATTGTTAAAGCATTGTTCATCCAAGCATACAAACAGATTGAAACTCACACAGAACACAAACTGAAGTTCATCAGAACTCTGTTTAGCATTTCAGCTTTTACATAGATACAACAAGATCATTTAAAAAGGTTATAACTTAACTTAATCCGCTGCCAGTTAACTCAGTTTGAGCAAAAGTCAGTTGACCTTTACTCAGCTTTGTTAGCTTAACTCCACACAAGTTTTAATTGAACCTAGTTTTGTTTAAGTCTTAGGTTTTTGGTTATTTTTGGTGACAAGTTTATTCACCCCCCCTAAACTTGTGTCAGCCTTTTCATGGGACCAGCAGGTCACTCACTTGTTTTCATAAACAACTGGATCATCGTCTTGTTTCTTCACGATCTCATCAACTACCTCAAATCTTGCAATCAATGGTACAACACACTTAACATACTTTTACTGACTGAATCATGAATGATTAAACTTTCCTACTGTCCCATAACTCTTGGTACATTTGACTCCTTTTGATCTCAACCTCCATCATTGCGGAACAATCTTATTCTAGAACTACAAGGATCCTAGCTTTAGGATTTCTAAGACTTTACGGGAAGGAAGAAACACGCATTCACCACACTTTCTCTCTAGTGTCTAATCCAATTCTCATGCCAATAAGGGTTTCCCTGGAAACAAATAAAGTTGGAAAGTGACAAGTTGGGTACCAGGGTGGTATGTCAATTTGGTAAGCCGAAGAAGAGACAATAAGTTCTCAGAACAAGGTAGGTTGCATGGGTCATAGACAAGACAAGATGACTCCGGGTTGAGGAAGGTCAAAGTTGGTTCCAAACTAAAAAAATGAGACATTGTATCACAATACTAAAGGTATTCAACAAAAGGAAAAACAAAAGAACATCTTGAAGATGATGTTCTTTTGATGAAATTGAATTATGCAAGATACGGTGGTCTGCAAAATAACTCAGACCGCTTGGACGGAAGATAATGAGCTTTTACATAAGCCCTTAGAAGGCGGGGATGTCAAGGGAAACATCACCTGATAGTCTTGGGAACATTCAATGCAAAGGAAAGAGAATACTAGACTTGATAACATTAGGTATATGACCTTGATTGTTAATGATTCGATTAAAAAAATGGTTGTTGGTGAACTAGTAGAGTCCTCGGTTCGAATGAATGTCGTAGATGAATCATCATACCACAGAGAAGCAAGGCAAAGGTGCAAGATCGGGCAACAGATAGACTAAACAATTTAGAAATCAAGAAAAGAGCATGGATCTCAACATGAAGGATCTATGGAGACAAAACGAGTACACAAAAACATTTCAGCATGGAATAAACACTTGTCAATAAGTGTCCATGTTTGAATTAGTCAAAGAGAGGTTATTTCAAGATTTAAAGAGCATATAAATTTCCACAAGGTAATGTGAAGGACAATCAAAAGTTTTGAAAAAGGGTCTGCGATAAACAACTTTTGAGTGTAGGATGAAAGATACTTAAGAAATGTCGGTTAAAGTTTGATTTCATAGATTAATTCAAACATTCAAAAAAGGTCAAAAAGTCCATTGATGATCTAATGTAAGGGTTCAAGGTTGCACTAATCGAGAGGGATATAATAGTTCCAAATAATAAATGGTCAAGGTTATTCCTTCTAAGGGAATGAAAAGGTTAAAACAAAACTCCAATATTGTTATAGAAACACCAAGACAGAAGGGGGAATGTCAAAAGGTGTGTCTGGTGGTTCATGACTCTAAATGGTCTGGAAGAGATTTAATGCTGAAAAGACACAATGTGCATTAATTTGGATTGAAATTAATAAAATGTTGGAGTTTAGATGTTGACCGGCAAGAATGGCTCATAAGACATATTGGTAACAGACTACCTTTTGGCTGAAATTGGGTTAGAATAATTCGCCAGAATGTTAAAGGCAAGTAATTGGAAATGGATGTCATGTTAGGCTTAAAGATCTGACTAGTAATAAGAGAAGATGCATACCTTAAAAGAATAGGCCGCACTAGGTGGAAAAGTTACAACATCGACACTACCCTTTGGAGGGAAGCCGAGTGTTGGTCCCAGAGAAGGGTGAGAATATAGTCAGAGGGGGGTGAATGACAATATTGGAGTTTAAAAAAAATTCAAATATTTAAAAGCTTTTGTGCAGCGGATAAGTCCCTTCTTAGAAGTTGTTTCAAAGTACATTATGCACACACAGAGAATGAATATAATGCAATAAAGAAATATGGTAAAGTAAAGTGTTGTAAGTAAATGAACACAAGGTTTATAGTGGTTTAGGGGGGGTGTAATCCCTTAATCCTCTCTTCTCCTGTGATGATTGGAGGAATTCACTATTGACTTTCACCAATACAATAGTGTGATTGTCCCTAGCTACACTAGATTCACAATCTCTAAGACTATCACTCCCAGGCTACAAAAGCTTTAGTGACTCAGTATTTAACACTACTCCTTGAGAACAAATCCTTCAATAGCTATCACAAAAACACAACTCCTTCCCAGACCTCTCTGATTCAGTTGTTTCAGATGAATTTGATAAATTCACCAAACTTGATCAGGTTCAGACTTTGTTGGAAATAAAATTTATGTTTTGATGATGATTCATCAGTTATTCTGTTATTGTTTTTAAACCCTATTGATGAAGTGTCATAAATAGCTGGTATAGTGCAAAGCAAAAGGATGTATAGAAATCAATGTATGGATTTTTTATAGAGTCTGATAATTGTATAAGTAAATCAGACAAGCATTGTAATAGTTCTAGGATCAGATGTGAGAAAATGAGGAACTGACTTGATGTTACTTAGAATACTGAGTTTACAACTGAAGATATTAAACTGACTCAGAGTACAAAACTGAAGAAGGTAAGTTTGCCGAGGGACACAGACTCAATTGACTTATCTAGAACGGAAGAACTGAGGGTTCAAACTCAGTTATAGAAGATTGAAGAACTGAGGGTTCAAACTCAGTTATGGAAGATAAAGCTGAGACTGTAAAGTTAGAATTCAAGGAAGTCTGTGATGACATGAACTGAATTTATGGATCCAGAAAGAAGACCTAAGATACATAAAGACAATGATATCATAGTTGATTTATGAGTTATGGTGTACTCTGATTAAGTCAATTGTAATCAGATGAAAAATGGAGTATTGAGTTTTTTAAGAAGAGTAAAAACTCAGTTATTGATCTTAAGCTGAAAAGTGACTAAGACCAGTTTTCATGTTGTGGTTAAAGAAAGGAAAACTGAAGAAAAGGTGACCGTTATAAAGCAAGCAATCTTATTGGATGCACATAAATGTCAGAAAGGACACTGACATTCCTCAGGACATGCAAGACCACTAACGGATACAAGAATTCAATTTCAAACGTTCAAATTCATCTAACCATCGGAAAACCCCCTATAAATAGGTCATTTCTACCTCAATAAGAAGTGCGGAGTTCTAAGATAAATTATATTCAAGGAAAGGGGAAAGTCGATCAAGAAGAACTCCTGCTGTGTACCTTATTGCAAAATCAAGATCAAGAAATCTTCAAGTGTTCATAAGCATTCAATGAAAGATCAAGAACAACACTAGAAGAGAAACAAAGAGGCTGAGAACAAGCTCGAAACACAATTGAATCATAGTTATTGATTTAAGTCTCAACTTTGATTTTATCAATGGTTTAGACTATGAAACACCAAGAAAGTGTGGAGGACAGTTGAGTGCAGTCAGGAAGACTGTGTTTTTGTAGAGCTGGTGAAGAGGCAATCCCACCCTTCAAGGACCAGTGTAGCAAGCTTAGTTCAAACAACAATTCTACCTGTTGAAGACTGAAGTTGGGAGATTGTGAAGCTAAGGATTAGTGAAGGACAATCAAGTGTTTAGAATTTTCTTGTAACTGTAAACCTTAGGAACATTGAGAATTTGGACTCCTACATCACAGGAGAAGAGAGGACTGACATGATTACACCACCTGGAACCTCTATAATCTTTGTCTTATTTACTTACTTACTTTACGCATTTAATTACTGCATCTTATATTGCACCTGATCACACACTCGGCAAACATAAGAAACTGAGTCAGCAAAGAATTGCATTTCATTTAAACAAACTGATAAACTCAAGTTTTCATAAAGGCTTAACTTAATCTGTTGCATGTTAACTCAGTGATAAGAGAATTTTGCAATCCAGTTAATCAAGTAAAAACTCGAAACCTTAGCAAAATCTATTTTCTAACCGGCAGTGGACCGGATCGATTGTAGGTAGTGCTTGAGGAGTCCGAGGTCGAACCCACAGAGATTGGCTTTGAGTACCACAGCTGACTTAGCACTCATTTCAGGTCAACCAGAAAACTATGACATTATACTATTGCATAAAGGAAAGATTATACTAATCAGATTTCTTAACGATTAAAAGAGGTACAGCCAAACTACGATCCAGGGGATTACTCTACCCTCAGACAAACTACCCCGGGAGTGTGCTCTACCTTCCTTGCCTGTCTAATGATAAACTCACAGGTGTCGAGTCCTAATTCTAGTGCTAACTCACACCCTACGCGAAGCTCATCAACCTTCCCTTTAGAAGGCCAACTCACCTAACGTGATTAAGTTCTAGACTCACCCGAGTGAACGATAAAAACCCCGTATTGGACATGGACCTAACGACTAGAGTGTCAATCTAGTACACAGGTAGGTGTCAATCTACCTTTTAAACCAAAACGTCTACGGTCCCGAAACACCGGTTCCCACACTTCGCCGCAACATACATTTATAAGCTAGGTGTGTGTGATGGTGAACTAGGTGATCAAGCTAGCTCAATTACGATTAAAGCAGGTGTCGTGATATGAATTATCGATTAGAACATTTTATTACGTGCTACACTACCTCCCGGTTCATCTCCCTAATGATGTTTCATCCGCTTTCACATAATTCGGCCGTACAAAAGATTTAGCTACTCATTGTCGAATTGAAACAATAAACGGTAGAGGAATTCATGATATAAACGATAAGAGAACAAGAAACCATACCCACTTTATTGAAAATTGATGAAGTACCAAAGTTGTGCTCACAAAGATCAAATCTTGACAATCGAAATGTAACGGATTGATGTTGTAATGTATCTAATGTAATAGAGGATCGAAAGACGAGAACAATGGTATATGGTACTTAATTCTACGCTTTCGGACGAACGAAATTGCCCAAAAAAGGCTAAAACTATCTAAATTCGTAAAAGTCTGCTGAAGAAAACGTTTGAGGTGCCCTTTTATAGCCTAGGGCAAAAATTCAGCTTATCCGTACGGATAACAGGCTATCTGTACGGATAGTTCTTGATTCTCCAGGTTATCCATACGGCTGGAAAGTTATCCGTACGGATAAGTCTCTAATCACATCTTCTGTTTTGTGCTCCCAAGTGTCTGTCCGTACGGCTGGCTTTCTATCCGTCTGGATAGATCTCTGCCGCTTCAGTCTATCCGTACGGATACATTGCTATCCGTACGGATAAGTCTCTGCCCAATATTTTTGATCCTGACAGAGAGTTGTCCGTACGGATAGACGTTTGTCCATACGGATAGATGCCTTAACTTCAAAAACTTCACTTTTTACATACTTAGCCTTCGTTTCTCGCCTCGGACACGTCTAAACTCATAAATCATCGCTTTCCGGGCTCCCGACTCACCCAAATCCTGCATAAACATGGAAACAACAAGAAAACGCATAACCCCACAAACTACGGGTGCTCGGGAAATGAGTATAAAGTGATAAAAGTAGGCCGAGTTTACGGAGAAACCGACAGTTACTCGCCGTGCAAAGAAAACCTCATTAACACTCAATATAGGGTCTAAACTCACCCGAAACATGCTAGAAACACGATAACCGTGGGTTAAACTGTACAGAAATGTACAGTAAAGTTGGTTTCTATCACCCAGTTAAGGATAAGTCAGTTTTGACTTATACTTAGCTAAGTTAGCTTAACTCCACACATGTTTTAAGCTGAACTCAATCTGCTCAAGATTCAATGTACAGTCAGTTTTTGGGGAAAAGTTTATTCACCCCCCACCTCTAAACTTGTGATAGCCTTTCCAAGGGACCAACAATTGGTATCAGAGTAGTTCTTCCTTTTGCAGGTGATCCAAAGCTATTACTGCTTCGAATCTTTAGCTTAGATAACTGAGATTCAGTTATTTCCGATACCAACAATTGGTATCGGTGCAAATCTTCTACTCTGAAGAGATCTCTGATTGAGCTTTTATCAGTTTGTCTGCTCGAGATAACTGGGTATCAGTTATTTCTAACTGAGTTCTATCGGTTATTGCATCATGGAAACACATAGTCACTTTAGAAATGTGCTTATTTGTTCATTTTTGAGATATTCTATATACAAAAATAATTTTCAGGCTCTGGTGGCTGAAACTCAATAAAAGTTGATTGAAACATTCATTGAAGATCCACTCATTACAAGCAATGAAGATAATGCTGAAATACTACCCATAAGCCTTGTAGGAAATGATCATGGTGAAAGTGATGAAGAAATCATACTTTTTGGAGCTAATCTGATGAGAAATACTGATGGATCAAACAAAGGCAAACAGATAGTAGAATATGAAGAAGCTAGAACTGAAAATTTATCTATCGAACATCATGAGGTAAATGCTTCTACATCCAATTGTCACACTGCCCTGAACAATCATAGAAATGAAGATCTCAACAAAGACCCGGACATACTCTTAAAGGAATTAGAGAAAATTCAAAAGTATTATGAGAATGTCAAAAAGTAAAAAGATTTGTTGAAAGCTGAAGTTCTAAGATTGAATGCTGAGATTAACCTTATCAAGGCTAACAATGGAATCAAGTAGAATTGCTCAACTGATGAACTAATAGAGGTAATAAACATCACAGAATCATCAGTTGACCCAATTCCAAATATTCAGTTCAAACCAGGAAAACCATTCGGAGACAGAACTGGTTTAAGGTTTGATAATCAGCAAAATTCTAAGTTCAGACCTAGTACAACTGCACCTAAGTTTGTAACGGCACAAAAGTCAGGAACTCAAAAAACTGACAAAACTCAGCACAACCTTGACCTAAAACTGTCAAAACTGTAATATCAGTTGGTGGCAACTCACAAACTGACAGATTCTACAGAAAAACTCAGAAGGCTAAAAAGGGCAAAATTTATCAGAGAACAGTTAAAAGAACAATCAAGTCATATCCATCAAAGAATGATTAGCATTCATGGAGTAATAAATTCAGGGGGAAAGGAAGACTCATTCCTACTGATGAAGACTGGAATGCACCTATGATCACAAAAAGATCATACCAGTTTCACAAAATGAATGAACAAAAGACTGTTAGACCAAAACAACAAAATTTTGTGAAAACTGACTTTGCTCATCAAGAAAGGTTTAAAGATAAGATTGACAAGTCATCTAAGAATTACAGAAATATAAAAACTAATCAGAAAGGACCCAAGAAGATATGGGTACAAAAAATCTCTCAATTTGTTTTACAGGAGAAAATCAAAAGCTGAGAGAACTGAGAAAATGAATTTTCAAAACTGATTCGTACTCTCAACATAGTTTTGAGACTGACCAAAGGACAACTGGTTCAAGTTGTGGCTAAGATCAAATTTGAATCCTTACAGTTGGAAATACACCATATCTACTGCATTTATTGGCGCAAGCTATGGATGACAGTAAAGATGTGACCTACATTCATCTCAACCGTCCATCTTCTCCACTCACCATCTTTTTCACGATCTCAATGTCAGATGTGATTTGTAACAAGACATATTTGAACCCACTCAAAACCTTCCAACTACCCTTTCTACCACTTATAAATACCTTCTTAGTTTTTTTCTAAATTCTTTACACTCAGTTCTCACATAATCCTTACTCAAATTCCCATATATTTCCAAATTCTATTCATCCTTTAGAAATCATGAATTTTACCTGAGTTGAACCTGGAATGATCATCTCTCTCGATCAATATATCACAAGATACATAGATCAAACACTAGCCAAGCAGATAGCAGATAAAATCCAGAAAATCAAAGGTCTGGAACAAGTGTTCAACATCAATTTGAACAATGTGTGCCTGGACAACATTGGTGACTTCTATGAGTTTGGAAGACCAGACATAGAAGAAGAAGACGTTCACCCCTACATCACCTTAGTAAATGATAAAGAAGTCAAGGTTACTGAGAATCTTATTGCAGATATTTTAGGATTTGAAAAATCTAGATTAACTTAAGTGTTGTAAGTGACAAAAGAATAGAGACAAAAAATCTGGAAAGACATTGCAATAATTGGAGATTCAAACGTGTCACTCTCTGGATCAACAGGGATACTCAAACCAGAATTCAACTACTTGACCAAGATGTTAGCTAATTGCGTAATTGGGAACGCATGCAACTTCAGTAATCTCTCCGGCACAAAGATAGACTTGCTATATGCTATATGGTTCGAAGAAGATTTCAATTGGCAGAGATATGTTTTTGATAAGATGATAGAACAATCCTCTGACGTATCTAAAAAGAAAGCTGAAGTAAATAAAGGAAGATTTTATCACAAGAAGACTCTTGCACTCCTGGCTCAAAGAATTATAGATCATTTTGGGATTGCAAAGAGAAAGGAAACTGCAGTTGGTGTTGGCAAAATCGTAGCAAAAGATGAGAAGAATAAATCTGAAAAGAGGAAAGCTGAAGGTTCTGAAGCTGAACCTAAGAAGAAGAAGAAAAGATCATCCAAGAAGAAAATGACAACCGGAGAAGCACTAGAAGATTTTGAAAAATTAAGAGAAAAACTGGAAGAATTAGAAAAAGGCAGCACTGGGGTAATTAATGAGAAAGTCATGAAACACTCACCGGCAAAATTTATCACATCAGTTGCTGGGAGTCAAGCAAAGAAACCCAGAACTGAAGAGACCCCTATAAAACCAGCTCATACTGAGAAAGAAACGGTTATTGTTGAGGCTGTTGAAGAAGAAGCTGTTCATTCCTTACAAGAAGCTGACAGTCAGGGGGAACAAACCCTGAGAACTGACTTCGATGATGTAGTAATTGGCAGCGATGAAGAACTGATTGGACCTGGTGTATTGGCTATGCTCAACTTGATAAATATAGCGAATACCACACCACAAAAATCAGCATCCAGAATAGAGTATAAAGAATTGATCATAGAATTGGAGGATTCTCAATCGCAAGAAAGAGAAGGTGCTGAGGTGGATGCTAGACCAATAAAAGTCATCACTCTGGATGAACTTGTTAATGAAAAGGAAACTGAAAAAGAAGCTGGTATTGAAAAAGAGAAGGAACCGGTTTCTAAGATGGAAACTGCATCCTTCAAAGAACTTAATGTTGTTGAACCTCAGACAGCTGTATCAAGAAAAGAACCAGAACAAGTTACTGAACCTGCAACTGAAATCAAATGCCTACCAGAGAAAGAAGTTGTTGTTGAAGAGAAACTGGAAACTGAGCAGGCTACCTCGGTCCCAATAATTGGAGATGAATCGTCCGCCATCCCTGTTGTTGCTGAGGGGGAAGCAAGCAAAACTGAAATAGAGATAATTGAAATCGAGAAAGCTGGAACTTTAGCTGAATCCATCCTAGAGAATCCTAGAGAAACTGAAGAAGTTTCTACCCAGCCTGATTCGTCTGATCATATTAAGGAACTGGTTGAAGCTGACTGTAGAAGACTTGATAATTATCGACACTAGAAGTTCAGTTCAATCCAAAATCAATGATGTCAACATGATGAAATGGAAAGCACAGAACAATGGGTTTTTGACTTGTTTGATATCACTCATCTGTCCGAACTTTTCAACTCTGTTGAATTTTTTTAGCACTGGCTACTCACTCATCAGAAACAGTTACTGGAAGAAAGTTTCTTGAGAATGAGACTTTAAATCAAAGAAAGATGGTAATGACGACGATGATGACGATTCTCGCCTCACTACAGGAAAAAGAAACATTCAAAGATGCTACTGAGGAAGGATCATCTGAAGAAAGTTCGGAAGGAAGTGAACAAACTGAAACTGACTCAGTCAGTCAAACTAAAGATCATGAAATGAAAAGTTATCAGTCTTCAACTGACAAAGATGTGCTTGAGATAGCAAAAGCTGAAGCTGAGCAAGCTAAGGCCAACATTACTAAAGAAAACACTGATGACGAGATTGATGTGAAACTGTCACCGGTAAAGGAAACTGATTCTTCCACCTTGGAGAAAATTAAAAAGGAGTGTAAAGTAAGAAGAAAGTCTGAAGAATACAAGGAAAATCTGAAAGATATTATTTCTCCCTTGTCCAAAGAAAAGAAAGAAGCTGACAAGGCATCTGGAACTTGAAAAGACAAAACTGAGAATACAGCTGAGATCAAGAAAATGTGCCTACACAAGTTGAACTCATAAAGTTTCATTTTAATGAACTTGTTAAATTGGAGAATGAAGACTTAAGTGACTTTGGAAAGGTGCTAAAATCCATGGAAGGAATAAAAAATGAAAGATCCAACATGGAAAAGACCTTAAATAGTGTTAAGGAGGATTGTCATGACACGTTAATCGTAATTAGGAAGACAACCATTGAATCAGGCGCCAGAAAAATTGAGACTCAAGAACGTCTGGTGAATATAGTCACAAATGTGCATGACACAATGCTTCTACTAAAAAATGCTATGAGAGACACATTAGTCGGACAAACCATATTGGCATCAAATCATCAGTACTTAAAATCCTACATTAGCAGCTTAATCAATAAAGATGATATCAATAAGGGGGAATGTTTGGACCTCTTAAAAGTCAATGCAGTTGAAATTCCCCAAGTTCTTGAAAGCGTTGATGATAAACTAGTTGAACTAAAGAAATCCAGAGGAGATTTTACTAATGAAGAAATGGAGCTGATTTCAAAGTTCTCAGAACCAACTGAGAAAAGACCTGGCCTTGATTCACAACTTTACAACCTCTTCAAAGAATTGCCTAGAAAGGAATGAGATTCAAGAGAATTAGCCATGGAAAGATTTTTAATTTGTCAAAAGGTTCTTCTGCACTACTGGCACAAATTGGGTAAATGGGAGAAAAATGGTACTCTAGATAAGGCCTCAAACAAAGTTGAAGAGACTGACTCTGAGTTCGTACAAGACTTACTGAAAATTTGCACAAGCGAAAGATTAAGAAGGGTTGTGTTCTTATTTGTTATATTATTCAAAAGCAAGTTTTTCAGCAAACAAAACTTGGCAGATTCATGGAACATATGGGCAAATATTCATGGAATTGAAATCACTGCAACAAATAGCGCCATGAGAGAACGTGTTGAGATCTATGACAGCAAATCTAGTGCAGCTAATCAAGGGAAAGTAAAAGAAATTGTAACCTAATTTTCTTTTCATGTATTGTACTTTAATACTCTATGTTGTAACTCAGTACCATCAATAAAACACTCAGTTTCTCAGTTCTTTGTGTTCGTTTATTTTATTTTGTCCATATCTTTTTGCATTGCTTTTAAGGAGGGTATTGACATCATCAAAAAGAGGGAAATTGTTGGAAATGAAATTTATGTTTTGATGATGATTCATCAGTTATTTTGTTATTATTTTTAAACCCCATTGATGAAGTGTCATAACTAGCTATTATAGTGCAAAGCAAAAAGATGTCTAGAAATCAATGTATAGGTTTTTGATAGAGTCTGATAATTGTATAAGTAAATCAGACAAGCACTGTAATATTTCTTGGATCAGAAGTGAGAAAACGAGGAACTGACTTGATGTTACTTAGAATACTAAGTTTACAACTGAAGATATTAAACTGAATTAGAGTACAAAACCGAAGAACTGAAGAAGGTAAGTTCGCTGAGGGACATAGACTCAGTTGACTTATCTAGAACTGAAGAACTGAGGGTTCAAACTCAGTTATAGGAGATTTAAGAACTTAGGGTTCAAACTTAGTTATGGAAGTTAAAGCTGAGGCTGTAAAGTTAGAATTCAAGGAAGTCTGTGATGACCTGAACTGACTTTATGGATCCAGAAAGAAGACTAAGATACATAAAGACAATGATATCTTAGTTGAATTATGATTTGTGGTGTACTCTGATTAAGTCAATTGTAATCAGATGAAAATGGAGTACAGATTTATTGAAGAAGAGTAAAAACTCAATTAATGCTCTTAAGCTAAAAACTGACTAAGACAACTTTTCATGCTGAGGTCGATGAAAGGAAAACTGGAGAAAAGCTGACCGTTATAAAGCAAGCAATCTTATTGGACGCACGGAAATGTTAGAAAGGACACTGACATTCCTCAGGACAAGCATGACCACTAACAAATACAAGAATTCAATTTCAAATGTTCAAATTCTTCTAACCGTTGGAAAAACCCCAATAAATAGGTCACTTCTACCTCAATAAGAAGTGCGGATTTCTAAGATAAATTATATTCAAGTAAAGGGGAAAGTCGATCAAGAAGAACTCTTGTTGTGTACTTTTTTGCAACATCAAGATCAAGAAATCATCAAGTTTTCATAAGCATTCAACGAAAGATCAAGAACAGAAACAAAGAGCCTGAGACCATATCATATACATCTACAAGAAGAAGCTCGAAACATAATGGAATCATAGTTATTGATTCAAGTCTCAACTTTGATTTTATCAAAGGTTTATACTATGAAACACCAACTAGGTGTGAAGGACAGTTGAGTGCAGTCAGGAAGATTGTGTTTGTGTAGAGCTAGTGAAGAGGCAATCCTACCCTTCAAGGACCAGTGTAGTAAGCTTAGTTCAAACATCAATTCTACCTATTGAAGACTAAATCTGAGAGATTGTGAAGCTAGGGATTAGTGAAGAACAATCAAGTGTTTAGAATTTACTTTGTGTCTTGTAACCGTAAACCTCAAGAACATAGTGAATTTGGCCTCCTACATCACCGGAGAAGAGAGGACTGACAAGATTACACCACCTGGAACCTTTATAATCTCTGTCTTATTTACTTACTTACTTTGCGCATTTAATTATTGCATCTAAGTTTATATTTCACCTGATCACACACTCAGCAAATATAAGATACTGAGTCAGCAAAGCATTGTATTTCATTTAAACAAACTGATAAACTCAAGTTTTCATAAAGGCATAACTTAATCCGCTGTAGGTTAACTCAGTTAAGGGTAAGTCAGTTTGACTTTTACTAAGCTAAGTTAGCTTAACTCCGCACAAGTTTAAAGCTGAACTCAATCTGCTCAAGATTCAGTTTACCGTCAGGTTTTGGGGAGATGTTTATTAACCCCCCATCTAAACTTGTGTTAGCCTTTCCATGGGACCAACAGACTTGAATGATTCTGATTGAGTCCTTGATAATTCTGAAGTTGATCTTCAGGATTGAGCAATGTAATTTCGAATGAAGGCTAGAGAATTTTGCAGAGTTTCAGTACTTAATTCAATCATTGTTATTCTTCTTTTTTTTGTTCTCTCTAGTGCCTTCTATTTACAGCCATGATCTCCTTGATTTGAAAATTCGTCCGTTGGCTATGTAATGCTTTGAATAATACTTGATTTAATTCTTGATTCCTCCTTGATTTTATTCTTCTTTATTTTAGTGATCCGGATTTTATTCAAATGTTCATCATAAAATCCATCCTTGATTGATTCTGCATTAATTGCCTGATTTGCTTATTTTCCACGTTCTGAACAAAATGAGATGGCATACTTCCATTTTGCTGTTTTGGATGTTGCCTAACCGGCTTAGTGAAACCTTTTCCTTTGTCGTTGAGATCTTCTTCACTATTTTTCTTTAGTCAGACAGTAGAGCTTTTACTTAGCCGTTTTGCTGTTTTCTTTATTTCTTTGAGTTTCCAAGACTGATCCTTTATTTTTGTGTGAGAGTGTACACCATATTAAAAGAATAGATTTCATCACTTGAAATATATCTTAGACTTATCCAAGGTCATCACAGACTTCCCTGGTTATAAGTCAGTCCATATGTCTTCACTTGACTCCGCTGGTACTTGGCTGCCTTTACGCTGTTGATCTTATGTCTTTTACTTAGCCATCCTACCAGTCTAGTACAGTGTTTGTCTTACTTAAATTATACAACATGTCAGACTCTAAGTAAAGACTTATACAAATATTTCTAAATTATTTCAGGCCTGCTATAACAGCCATTATGACCATCATTAAAACAAATAAAATGTTCCTAACAATTTCCCCCTTTTTCATGATGCCAAAACCCTCATAAGACTGAACATAAGTAAAAAATATTATATAAAACTCAAAAATAGATTTAACATTATCACAGTCTACTAATGCTTTTTCTGGTGCCCTGAGAACTATATAGAACTTTTAGACTTACCTCTTCTTTCCACCTTTTTTGCAGCCTCATCTTGCTGTTGTAACAAAATGCTTTTGGTAGTTCTTGTAGTGCAGATTAGACTATGTGATTTGGATTCAATAGATGTATTCCTTCTTGTGTAGTGGTGATTTGAATT
The DNA here is from genome assembly GCA_036785695.1 of Gentiana straminea. NCBI lineage: Eukaryota > Viridiplantae > Streptophyta > Magnoliopsida > Gentianales > Gentianaceae > Gentiana > Gentiana straminea. The sequence continues at coordinate 370,951 of JAVUPR010000244.1, forward strand.
TCTGCTTTATTACCGTCCCTCATTCCCCCTTCTTCTTTGCTGGGAATTGTCTCTTGAAGTGCATGTAGTAGATATGTGTGGCTGGTGGAGTAGTCTAATTTTCCACTTGTCAAACAAATTCATTTCGCAATGCACATCACTATTTTCTTCATAGTATTTAGCGGTTAAGAGTCTTGGTTGTTCACTAAGCCGGTTTAGTGACCTGCTTACTGAGCTGATGTAACAAAAACTGTTCCTAACAATCGGTTAAGTGGACTTCGCTTGTACCAGTTCCTTACCTGCCATGGGAGCGCACCCAAAATGGGAAAGGTTCAGTCAGCTGGTGAAGTCACTCCACTGATTACTCTAGTTAGCTGCTCATAGTAAATTAGTCAATTTCAATCATTCCCAACTCAGTTCTCAACTTTCAAAATCTTTCATGACTGAGTGGTTTTGTGAAAATATCAGCCAATTGATCTTCCGTAGATATATATCTCAAGATCACATCTTTTTTCTCCACATGATCTTTTATAAAGTGATGTCTCACATCAATGTGCTTTGTTCTTGAATGAAGCACTGGATTTTCTATGATAGCTATTGCACTTGTATTGTCACACATGATTGGAATTGTCTTCTCCTCTATTCCATAATCTCTTAGTTGTTGTCTGATCCATAATACTTGTGCACAACAACTTCCTGCTGCTATATACTCTGCTTCAGCTCTTGAAGGGGATATGGAATTCTGCTTTTTACTTAACCATGATATTATCTACTGCCTAGCATCTGACAAGTTCTAAAAGTGCTTTCTATCAATCGTACATCCAGCATAGTCTGAGTCTGAGTATGATATCAATTTGAATCCTCCATCTTTCGGATACCAAATTCCTAAATTGATTGTGTGCTTCAAATATTTGATGTTTCTCTTAGCTGCCAACAAGTGTGATTCCATTAGATGAGCTTACTGCAAATGATATATCAGGTCTGCTTGCAGTTAGGTAGAGTAGAGATCCAATGATTCCTCTGTATAAATTTTGATCAACATTCTTCCCATTTTCATCATTTCCTGGTATAATTCTAGCACACACAGGTGTTTCGGAAGTTCCACTAGTGTCCATGCCATACTTGTTGATTAAGTCTTTTGTACACTTTGCTTGATTGATGAAGATCCCATCTTTCATCTGTTTTACTTGTAATCAAAGGAAGCAGTTGAGCTCTCTTATCATACTCATTTGAAATTTGCTTTTCATCAGATTTGCAAACTTCTCACACAGCTTTTCATCTTTGATCCAAAGATGATATCATCTACATAGATCTGAACTAGCAATGTGCTTGTTCCATCTTCTAGTTTGAAAAGAGTCTTGTCAGTGGTTCCTTTGCTGAAACCATTGTTGATTAGAAATCGTGACAATGTCTCATACCAGGCTCTAAGGCCCTGTTTGAGTCCATATGGTGCTTTTTTGAGCTTGTAAACTTTGTCCTCTTTTCCTTTGAACTAGAATCCAGGTGGTTTTTCAACATAAACTTCTTCTTTCAGAATTCCATTTAGAAATGCACTATTGACATCCATTTGATTTGCAACTAGTCTTGCTTTGTTTCTGACAACAGTTCCTTGTTTATCCATCTTGTTTCTATACATCCACTTTGTTCCAATGATGTTGGCCATATCTGGTCTGTCAACAAGTTCCCAAACTCACTTCTCTCAAATTCATTGAGTTCTTCTTGCATGTCTGTAATCCAATCAGCATATTGGATTGCATCATCTATTGTTTAGGTTACACTTGTGATAGAAAACAAGTAAGCATTCTTTCCAGTTGTCTTCTGGTTCTAACACCTGTATGAATATCACCAATGTCTTGTTCTTCTGGATGATCTCTGAGCCATTTTAAGTCAGGTTGAAGTTGTGCTTGCTCTGGTTCTTCTGTTGTTCCTGCTTGTGCATCAACTTCTTGATATTGTCTTGGTGGCTCTGTTGTTGCAGTAGCTGGTGCTTCATCTTGATTGTCAAAAGTGTGATTCGGTATTGTTGTATTCACGGAGACTTGTCTTTGTGGAGCTTCTTCTTCTTCAAAGGAGTGTAAGTTTTCACTATTGGTGTTTGGTTCATCAAACACTACATGAATTGATTCTTCAATCACTAGAGTTCTTTAGTTGAGTACTCTGAAAGCTTTGCTAGTGTCTGAGTATCCTATGAATATTGCTTCATCAACTTTTTCATCAAAAGTATGAAGTGGATTCCTGTTCAAAACAATGCATTTAGATCCAAACATGTGTAAGTGATATATGTTAGGTTTTCTCCCATTCCATAGTTCATTGGGTGTTTTCCTATGTTTTTTGTTGATGATGGATCTATTTTGAGTGTAACATCTGTGTTTGCTGCTTTAGCCCAAAACTTTTTTGGTAGGCTTGCTTATGCTATCATGGTTCTAACAACTTCTTTTAGAGTTCTATTTCTTCTTTCTGCTACTCCATTTTGTTGTGGAGTTCCTACTACTGAGAGTTGATGTAGGACTCCATTTTCTTCACAATAAGTTCTAATCACTTCATTTAGGAACTCTGTGCCTATACCTGATCTTATCCTGGTGATCTTTAGCTCATTTTCATTTTGAATTCTTCTCGGTAAATCTGGAAGCTTTTGGAGAGTTTCTCTTTCTTGTTCATGAAAATTGTCCATGTGAACTTTGAAAAGTCATCAACCACTACTAAAGTGTATTTCTTTCCACTCACACTCACTGGTGTAACTAGTCCAAAAAGATCCATATGTAAGAGATGTAAGATCCTTGTTGTTGATTGAAGTGGCTTTGACTTGAAAGAAATTTTGATCTGTTTCCCTTTCTGACATGCATCACAGTGTCTTTCCTTCTTGAATGTGATGTTAGGTAAGCCTTCCACTAACTTGTTCTTTGATAGCTTGATGACTGTCTTGAAATTTAGAGGATTTAGTCTTCTATGCCTAATCCAACCGGGTGACTATTTGTTCTTGAACAGTACGCAAGTTTCTGCTTTGGCTGTCTTCCAATTTACCACATACATGTTATCTTCCCTCTTTCCTGCAAGTACAACTATGCTGGTTTGATTGTGAATGACCTTACATCCTTCTTTGCTAAAGTGCACTTTGTAACCTCTGTCACAGAATTGACTGATGCTTAAAAGATTGAATTTTTAATCCCTTGACATATGCCTCATTCTGAATCTTATGATTTATTCAACATGATGCCTTCCCCCTTAATCTTGCCTGGGTTTTCTTTGCCTCCAAAATTAACTTTGGGACCATCAAAAGCTTTAAAATCAGTCAACCATCCATTGTTGCCTGTCATGTGTCTGGAACATCCACTGTCTACATACCAGACATCCTACAAAACAAATTAAGTAAGCTTAGGTGCCCAACACTGTCTGGGTCCATACCTGTTAGCAATCATGCTTCCTACTCCAAGTGTATATCTAAATGATTTTCTTCTTGGAAGGTAGAAGTCATCAACCTCATATGTATAAGGCATGGCATAATAGCTTCTAATTGGTTTAAAAATATTCTGATACATTTCTCTACCTTTGGGTGCATTTGCAAACTTTTTCACCTTCCAATATGCATGAGGAAACCTATTTTAATACAGCCTCTTGTATCAAGGAACATGCCTGGGTTGGCTTTTCCTAAATACATGTTGCATAGCATGAAGTGGTTTCTTGTATTTTAGGGGTGGAACATTTCAATCATCTTCTGTAGGGTAAAGTCTTCCCTTACCTTTCAGTATACCTTTTTCTTTTATAGGCTGGTAAGATGATTACTCTGTTGTTTCACTATATTACATTTTGACTTAACTAGTACATGATGAGTAGTTGAACCATGGTCTGTCTTTTTCTGAATTTAGGTCCAAATTTGGCCCTTGGTTAAGAATTGTATTGTCCATTGTTTCCTTTCTCATCTTGACTATTGTACTCAAGACCAGATCTAGATCCAAACCTTTTTGGGCGTTTATAAGCTGGTGATTTAAGTGGTGCAGTGGTGGTCTTAACTTGTACAGAGGTTTTCTCAGCTAGTCTGTCAGCACTAGATAAGTGATCATATGTTGCTTGTTGATCAGTCGAGTGTACTTCATTACTAGTTGATTCAGCTTTCAGTTCATCTAGTTCTTTCTTTAATATTATATTTTCCTCTCTCAGATTCTCACAATCTTGTTTGAATTTATTCAAATCTACTCATGAGATTGTGAATTAGATTTGCAGAATCTAATGGAAACATAGAAGATTTTGCAGTGTCAAATGTTGATGCATTTGAGGATTATGAACTAGATATTACCTCTGTTTCTTCAATTTCCTTGGCCATTGGTCATAAACATGCTGGTCATTGTCTGAGCCGGTGCCTTCGCCATCATCTGAGTCATTATCAGATGATTCCTCATCACTTTCTCTGCTAGTTTCAGCTTTTAGTGCTTTCTTGCTCTTTATTTTATCTGATGACTTGTATTTCTTCTTTTCTTTATCTTTGCCTTTTTCTTCAGGACATTCTACCTTGAAGTGTCCGTTCTTGTTGCAATTGAAACATCTGTATTCATGAACTTTTTTCATTATGTCTTTGCTTGAGTTTGACTTCTTGTTTGATGAAGGGCTTCCTTTAAACTTCTTTTTGCTAAATTTGTCAAAGCGTTTGTTCAATAAGGCAATCTGCTCCTTAAGCTCTTAAGTCTCTTTGTGGGTTGATTCAACTGCTTTGCTTTGATGGGGTGCAACTAGTGCACTGGCCTTGTGTGGCTCTGTTGGTGCACCATCTTCATTGTTCAGTTCCAATTCATGAGCTCTTAATTGAGACATCAGTGTCAATGTGTGAGTTTTTGCAAGATTTATTGTGCATTTGAGTACTGATGTGATGATCTTCCATCTTTTAGGTAGACCACTCAGGATTTTTAGACAAACTTCTTTCTGTGGATACGTATGTCCCAGTTGTTGCAGTTCACTGAAGATGCTTGAAAATCTGTTATCCATTTGATCAATGGATTCACTTGTCTTCATGTTGAAGTTCTCAAATTTCCATTTTGCAACAGATAATTTGTTTTCTTTGACTGCCTTTGGTCCTTCATTGATCAGTGCCAGTTTGTCCCACATCTCCTTCGCTGTTCTGCAATCTTTAATTCTCATGAACATATTGCTGTCTAGAGTCTTCAAGATCATATCTTATGCAACAAAATCTAGATTTTCTCTTCTTCTATCATCTTTAGTCCAATCCTTCTTAAGCTTGTCTATTTTTTTTTCTGTGATCTGCACATGTGGCTATCACGGTTGTGATCTTGCTTGGACCATCATTGATGACATCCATAATCTCATCATGAGTTGCTACAAGATGGGATAACATTCGTATTTTATATTGATCAAAGTTGTTAACATTGAATACATGTACTTTAGACATGAAATTTGATGAATCCATAGTCACAGACAAATAGGTGTATATGTATAAACACAAATTTGAATACTAATTTGAAAGTGTGTGTGATCTCCTTGTTACTAGAATTCGGATCTAAACAGGTTCAGATACTAAGAACACTGCTCCGATACAAATTGTTAGTCTCAGAGAAGGGTGAGAATATATTTAGAGGGGGGTGAATGACTATATTGGAGTTTGAAAAACATTTCTTATATTTAAAAGATTTTGTGCAGCGGATAAGTCCCTTCTTAAAATTTGTTTCAAAGTAGATTATGCACACACAGAGTATGAATATAATGCGGTAAAGAAATATGGTAAAGTAAAGTGCTGTAAGTAAATGAACACAAGGTTTATAGTGGTCCAGGGTGGTGTATTCCCTTAATCCACTCTTCTCCTATATGATGATTGGAGGAATTCACTATTGACTTTCACCAATACAACAGGGTGATTGTCCCTAGCTACGCAAGCTTCACAATCTCCAAGTCTATAACTCCCTGGCTACAAAAGCTTCAGTGACACAGTCTTTAACACTACTCCTCGAGAACTAATCCTTTAGCAGCTATCACCAAAACACAACTCCTTCTCAGACTTCTCTGATTCAGTTGCTTGAGATGAATGTGAATTTGATAAATTCACCAAAATTGATCAGGTTAAGACTTGAATGATTCTGATTGAGTCCTTGATAATTCTAAACTTGATCCTCTGGACTGAGCAATGCAATTTCGAATGAAGGCTAGAGAATTTTACAGAGTTTCAGTACTTATTTCAATCGTTGTTATTCTTTTTTTCTTCTCTGCTAGTGCCTTCTATTTATAGCCATAATCTCATTGATTTGAAAATTTTTCCGTTGGCTATTTAATGCTGAGAATAATCCTTGATTTAATTCTTGATTCCTCCTTGATTTTATTCTTCTTGATTTTAGGGATCCGTATTTTATTCCAACGTTCATCAAAAAATTTGTCCTTGGTTGATTCTGCATTAATTGCCTGATTTGCTTATTTTCCACGTTATAAATAAAATGCAGATGACATACTTCTATTTTAATGTTTTGGTTGTTGCTTGACCGGCTTAGTGAATCATTTTCCTTTGTTGTAGAGATCTTTTTCACTGTTTTTCTTTAGTCAGGCGGTAGAGCTTTTACTTAGCCATTTTGCTGATCTCTTTATTTCTTTGAGTTTCCAAGTATGCTTGTACTTCACTGATCCTTTATTTTTGTGTGAGATTAATGTACACCATATTAAAAGAATCGATTTCATCACTTGAAGTATATCTTAAACTTATCCAAGGTCATCACAGACCTCCCTGGTTATAAGTCAGTCCATATGTCCTTATTTGACTCTGCTGGTACTTGGCTGCCTTTACTCTTCTGATCTTCTGTCTTGCCATCCTACCATTCTAGTACAGTGCTTGTCTGACTTACTTATACAACATGCCAGACTCTATGTAAAGACTTATACAAATATTTCTAACTTATTTCAGGCTTGCTATAATAGCTAGTATGGCCATCATCAAAACAAATAAAATGTTCCTAACACCGAGAATGAACACTGATGGGAGTCAGCTTTACTGTACTTTGGTGCGCAGTTTAACCCCCATTTATCACTTTATTGGCATGTTTTGGGTAGACATAGACATGTTTGAGAGTAATATTGAGAGTTATATGCACGGGTAGTTAAACTGTCACATCGATAGTAAACTCTGCCTTTTTAGCGATATTTAACTCTTTTCCGAGCACTTTTGTCTTGTGGAATTACACGTGGTGTTTTGTTAGTGTGTTTATTGCAGGACTTAGGTGACTCGAGAGCCCGGAAGGCGATGTTTTGGAATGAGAGACGTGTTCGTGGCATGAAAGTAGCATAAAAATGGAAGAAAAGTCAAGTTTGGAGTGAGCCCCAAACTAGCATTTGCATCAAGCCTAGGCCAAACTGGAGTTTGGACATTGCAAACTGGCGTTCACAGAGTTAACACTTGATTCAGAAAGATAGAGTTTTGGCCAGCCGAGCGTCCAAATGACCCCCAAACGCACAGCTCATATAACACAAACAGGCGTCCAGGGTACACAGACGGGCGTTCGTCTCCTCAAGGCATGATTTCTGAACGAGCGTTCAAGGCAAGGTGAACGCTAGTTCACAGAAGATGAAACCCTAATATCATCCAGTTTTCCAGTCAAACTAGCGTTTGCCAAGATCCAAACGGGAGTTTGTGACCGACAGAAGCAGATTTTTGACCTACACTATAAATACGCAGCTCATTCAGCCCCTAATCATCCTTGGCCAACTTTAGACTTTTCCTAGGCGATTTAAGTGCGATTTTAGTGTAGTTTGATCACCCTTTGATCCTTTGATTCCATAGATTACTCCCTTTGATTCTACACACTTGTTATAGCTTAGATTTACATTCCAAGAACAAAAGATTCAACTTTTGGATCGCTTTTCTCTTTGGTATTTTCTGGATCAAATTTTCTGCAAGTTATATGGTAATGAATTCTCTTTTATTTATTGTCTTTAGTTTGATTTCAATTTCTATTTCATTTATTAGCATCATCATGAGTTGCTAATCCGTTTGTGTAGTCGAATTATGTGAAAGCGAGAGAAAACCCTAAGGGGGATGAGATTGGGAGTTGTGTAGTGCGTAAATTAATGTTTTAACGATTAATCCACGTCCTAAAACTTATTTTAACATCTTTGAATTAGTTTGATTACCTAGTTCACTGTCACACACATCGAGCTTATATTTGCATTTTGCGGTGAGATGTGGGATAAGGGGTTTTAGGATCGTTGCGTAGATTCGGCCTATTTGTTAGGTCCGTTTCCAATACAGAGGTTTGTCATCATTGTTCGAGCGACTCTAGAGCGTAGTCATGTTAGGATAATCGGTTTTCTAAAAGGAGAGTCGGTTAGCTTCACATAGGGTGGTTAGATCGAGTTGTTCAGTCTAATCACTAGAATTAGGAGTTGTCACCCTTGGATGTCGTTAAACTATATTGGATAGGTAGGTCGGTTGAGACACACTCCCTGTTAAGTCTTTCCTTAGAGGTAAAAGTAGCTTGGGGGATCATAATTCGGCTATACCTTTTAACAACTAGAAGTAAACACCTGTAGTATAATCTTTATTTCTGCACTAGTATAAGACCTTTCACCCTTTGATTGACGTGAACTAAGTTATTTGTCGGCTTTGGTACATAGGCATTACTCCTTGTGGATTCGACCTTGTGACCACTATACTACCATTGACCCGATACTCTGTCGGTGAAAGTTAGCGGTTAAGTATTTTGCAATCAAACACAAGTAAGAAGAATGTTTTGACATTAGAGGGTTCAATCAAATTTGAATTTGAAATGAAGAATGGGAGTACAACAATGCAAAATTATAGAGAACTTGTTTCTTTGATTTGAAAAGTAAGAAGGTATAAACTAGTTCAAAAGAAAGGCTTATGGAGTTATGTTTTTAAGGTAATTCAAGACAAAAAATTAGGATAAGTTATTGGACTTAGAGACCTCAAGAGACGGAATAACTGGGAATCAAATTACCAGAAAAGGTATGATTGCAGAAGGATATGAAAATATTTGGACATCAAACATGCCATGTTGGAAGGTTGCGTCTTGGTGCTTTGTTTTACTGCAAAGAAAACCTAACGTTAGATTTTCATACATCCTACTAAGAGACTTAATCTAGGAGGAGATCAAACTTCGTGGTTTGACTTGTAGGACACAATGATCATAACTTATTACTATCTTAGCCCTAGCCTTAAGTCAAAGAGGCGGGGATTTCTTTTAGCCTGTGGTGTATGATATTTACTTCGGATCTGATACTATCAACTTGTGCAGCCCAAACCAAGAGGATTTTGCACACAATCGAAAGAGAAAATATTTAGATACTTGATTTCGCCAGGTGATATAAAAATACTAGAATTTTTGGAGGAGGAGGTCAAACAAAATTATTTTTGCCGAATGCACAAGCTGTCATAATTTCCAGATTTGTAAGGATTTCTTTGAATTGCATATTTCAATCAAACGAAAAGGAATTTGAACTTTCTTCCAAAAGGAAAGTTGTAGATACAAGTCAAACAAATGAAAGATGGAATTTTTATAAATTAATCCAAGTACACAAAGGACCTGATCAACAAGTATGGAATGGACACAAGTGGCAAATCAGAAACACCACTGTGTGCAAGAGTAATTTGTGGTAAAGATTAAAATGGAATGGATACGGATCAAAAGATGTACAGAGTCATAATTGGTTCATTACTCTACTTAACGGCCAGCAGACCAGATATTGCATTTGCAGTAAGAGTATGTGCAAGATTCCAATCACAACCAAATGAATCTCACCTACTAGAAGCTAAGAGAATTATCAAATATCTGAAGCATATAATCAATGTAGGTATTTGGAATCTGAGAGATGGTGGATTCAAGTTGATATCCTGCTCAGATTAAGATTATGCATGATGCAAAGTGGATGAAAAAAGTGCACTTAAGGAACATGTCAGATGCTAGGCAACAGACTAGTATCATGGTTCAGGAAAAAGCAGAACTCCATATCAACTTCAATAGCTGAAGCAGAATATATAGCAGCTGGTAGCTGTTGTGCACAAGTACTTTGGACCAAATAACAACTAAGGGACTATGGAGTAGAAGAAAATAAAATCTCAATCATGTGTGACAACACAAATGCAATTTCAATCACAGAAAATCCTGTATTATATTCAAGAACAAAGCATATTGATGCGAGACATCATTTTATCAGAGATCATGTAGAAAAAGGAGATGCAATTTTAAAGTACATATGCACTAAAGATCAATTGGCTGACATATTCACTAAGCCACTCTGTCATGAAAGGTTTTTCAAGTTAAGAACTTAGTTGGAATGATTGAAATTGACTAAGTTAAATGGAGCCGTTAGCTGGAGTAACCAACAAAGTGACTTCACCAGCTGACTGAACCTTTGTCATTTTGGGTGAGCTCACTTGGCAGGTAAAGCACTAGTGCCAGTGAAGTCTATTTAATTAGTTTTTAGGAACAGTTGTTTTGATGAAGCAACTCAGTAACATCATACTATTCACCACCTGAGTGACCAACCAAGTTACTCAATTACTCAAACTCAGTGGAGATAACAGCAAAGTGAAGTGGAAAATAATTCAATTATTTACACATGTTGAAAATCAGATAATTATGGAGCATTTATTATAGATGATTACTCACGTGGACTATTATTTTAATCAGAAACAAGGATTAAAATACGGAAGTTATTATTTGACAAGAGGGAATGACGGATTCACCTCAAAACTCAGGATTTATCATTACTTCCTTGATATTCTCCCCCACTGTCCCAAATTACCGTGATTTTATTCAGTTAATCATGCCATTTACACCCACATCCCTACAGTGCCTTTTTACACTCAATTGAGTAAATCTCTATTCACACTACAAATCTCCCACTATATAACAAACACTTCACCTTTTTGATAAATCTTTACGCTTTCATTCCAATCAAACCCCTATTTTCTCAGAAATTTGAAAGATCTTCACTCTCAAAATTTCTCTAAGTCATGTAATGGCTTCATCATCCAAATCTCTCTCTACAACAATCTATGAGAAGACAATAGCCACTGGGTCATTCTTTCGACCTCAACACTACTTGAAGTTATGCAACAATGACGCTTAGGCACAACATTTGGTTGATGACTGTGCAAATCAAGGGTTGATGACCTTTCTCAACCCCTCAATAACCTCAATTTTCTATGGGGATGATGAATCCACTGCAGAACATATTACTAGCACAGTGTTTGGTAGAAAGCTGGTGATTACATCAGCCCTACTCAGTCATTTTCTCAAACTACCATCCACTAGACCATCAAAAGTTAAAGGTGTAGAAGTGGACACTGATGCCTTATGGTTAGAAATTGGGAAGAATGCCATTCCAGAGAACAAAAACTTCCACTGCAACAGATCAGTACTCAAAAAGCCATTAGAAGAATTCGGCTTATTAATCATCAAATGCATAGAAGGAAAGCTTGGATCTTTGCATGGGATGACCGAAGTTTGAACCAAATTGATGGCCATAATCAATCTAGGCCTGGAATTCAAATGGGCGACTTACTTCTTCAACAAAATCAATGAGCAAAAACAGGGAGAAATTGATGCCGAAATCAAAGGTCAGAAGAAATGTTTGGTAAAACCTGGCACTTTTTGGACAAAACATTTCTGTGGGATTCCCCTTCAATACCTACTGTACTGTATGAAGGTAAGACCGATTGAATTGAACACAATGCAAAAGTAATGTTCACTTATATGAAGCAAGCAAAAGAAGTTTAGTCTAGATCAGGACAGAAAAGAAAACAACCTGAAGGAAGCATCTCTGATTCAAAATGAGGACAAGAACTCAAACAAGAGAAACTCAGAGAAAAATATGCAAAGTCATGATGACACACCCTTGGTAATCAGTGATGAAGAATAAGAACAAGGATCTGGAGAAGAGGAAGAAGAAGAAGAACAAGGAACTGAAGGAGGAGAGTAAAATAGAGAAGAATTGGAAAAGATCCTTGAAAGGGATACAAATGAAAGGATAGCAGCGTACCTGGCTAGGAAATTGGGTGATACACAGTTCCAATTGTCCAACCTAGACAGAATGCTAGAAGAAGAGAAGTGGTTCTTCTCATTTATGGGGATCACCAGTTTTGTTGGACTACTTGACAACATGAAGCCATGGCAATTGACTGCACAAGCAAAATTACGACACCCTGGAGAAAAAGAAAGAGATGATGATAAAGATGGTCAAGCGAGTAAAGACTAGGATGATGATGATCATGATGATGGTGGTGATGAGGACACCATGCCAATCCTTGAGGCTACACAGAGAAGTACAACAAAACAACAGCGGTAAAGTGGACCAGCTGATAGCACTCCGCCGGCTGACACCAGCCTTGTACCACCAGCAGATAGAGGAAAACCCAACACAGAGCAAGGGGAAATGCAAGACAGTTCACTTCTTATAGTGGACTTCATGATTGATGATCTGGAGCAGGAGACACACAGTCTCAGAGCACTCCAAACTACATTCTGGGATAAGTAAACTTCCCAAGAAAAGAGACTTGAAGCAGTCTCTACGTTCACGGAAATGCAGCTTGAGGTCATCTGTTAGGAAATCTACGCGGGAAAGCAGCGGAATTCAAAATTTTATTTCCTTTTAACCAGGATCGACTTTGTTTAAGCAATAAACAATGAATCCAGTAGACGGTGGTTACCTTGGTTAATCTAAAAGATCCACGATTTGATCGTTTAATGAGGGTAGCGATGCACGGAGCCACCCGTGCGTTCAGCATCTACCGGTGATCCACAAAAACAGCCCCCCTGGAATCCTATCATGGATTGCTGCTGGAAAAATCTGGTTGCTAGACCGGCCTTTACTCTCTCTAAACTCTCTCTAAGAAGCTCTCTATTTTTCTCAAGAACTATTAGCTCTTGGAATTGTGATGATACAAAAGAGGTAGCCAAGTCTCCCTTAAATAGGGTGACCTACGCCCCTACAGTTCCCAATCTGATTGGGATTAGCTTCGTAGTAGATTGAGGAGAAAGAAAATCTTTTCAATATAAAATATGGAAAGTACATTTGAATGATTTATCTCATGAAAATTCAATATCTTATATTAAATATTTTTCCTAAGATATATATTGACAATATATTATATTGAATATATATTTATCTTATTACCATAAATCTATTTTCCAAAAATCAATTAATATCCAATACTAATATAATGGTAATATTATTAATTAAATTGCACAATCCAAGTGTATCTAATACATTAGAAAGTGACGGCCTTTTACCAATATTTTGGCATCTGGAATATTCTTTGATTAATATAAAACTATGATTAATTAATTCGCAAAATACATGTGTATCAATATACATATATATTTTCGACAGACATATATATCATATGTATATTTAATTATTCAACATAATTAATGTCTTGTATTTAATTTATTCATAATAAATAAATACCACCATATCAATTTACCACTATAACATTTATAGTCTTGAGATAAACTTTCCTTATTTGGTTATCAACTATAACCACATTTTAATCCGACTTGATGTTCATATGAGTGTGACCCGATAGGCTTCCGAATATGTTGGTCGTAGGCACAAAGTGAAAATTACGAAAATGCCCTTCATACCTTACGATCACGGGATAGCGTCTAGCAACACACCGTGACCCCCAATCATCAGAGTGTCAAATGCATGACTACTACCTTTCATGTGAAACGTTACTGTGTAAATATAATCCTATCGCCGTAATAATATCCATACGGTCGTTCGGCTAATGTGAAACATCAACGACCGTATCTTATAAACTGGATATCCTACTCTCTCGAAGTAACTCATTTACTCCGACTTTGCAAAGATTCACGAGAGTATGACATTCCTTATAAGAAGGCCCTTTCGGATATTCACCCTTACTGATAGGGTACGCGTTTTTCAGACGGCCAAACATGTATACTCCGCATGCTTTAGTATCACACCCAATCACTACCGCTTGATCACCCCGTGGCTAGGGGAAACCTCAATAGTGGCAAAGCATCACAATCCACAACGTGGTGCCATGAAGACTCCGGTCCTCAGGATAATTACACAACCGACACATAGTGCGACACTTAATAGTGTAAGTGTGTCAGTCTAACGTACGTATTGTCTATTACACGTCCACGTACATTCCAAGTGTCCCTACAGTTCGATAGACGAGATCTATCCTTGCCATTAAAGATAGAAGACATCTAATACGTGCTAGCCTATTTGTACTATCAATGCCCTATTTAATAGTACATCAGCCTAGAGAAATTTAAGTATCAAAATAGTTAAAGTGATTAGAGATTTCATCAACCATAATCGCCTATCATGGTTTCTCTATCACAGTCTAATACTATGGACGCTATCATATAACAATTCATAATTGGTTCTTTAAAAGAACAATTGTGTGACAACAGAAAAGCCATTTAATATATGTACAAACATAAAAAAAACTAGTAGAAATGATCCGACCCGGTCGGATCCGGTTCAACCCAATTGGGTTTAGGACACTATTTCAACAATATCCCACTTGGCCTAAAGCCAATCACTCGTACACACAAGACCTAGATGAAACACAAGAATCTCATGCAACACTCGCAACCAGCCATAGTCATGAATGGATCGCTATCCGTGGGGAATCATACTATCTTCATACTATGCTCCAAATGACCAAGTCAAAGGAACTGTCTCAACACACACATGAATCTCCGACGAGACCCTGGTCGCTTCAAGCAATGAATCCACTTACTATATCAGCTATATAGAAAAGTTGGAAGAACCGTATAAGGTTCAGGAATGAAACTCATAGACTCATGTACTGCTCCCGCTGTGCCTCCAAAGGCACTACTGTGCTTTGGCTAAGTTGTAGAATTTATAGTGACCCATAGCCAAGAACATTTCCAACTCACTGTATGACTTAATCAAAGTGACTGCAAACCCAGACTACACCTCCCACTATCTGCATAAGATTCAGGGCACAAATCTGTATATCTACGTTTATCCGATTTCCAAGTTTCGATAAACTAGGAAACCATCCAAAACGTGTTTAAGGATATTCTCGACATTGACCATATTTTCTTTCATACTTGCTCATGACTCTTCAAGGACTATGAACATCTGGCATTACTTTTATGATGGTTACTATCGTAGTAGCGAAGGAAACCTTTTATAAGCATCATCTTTCACATTATTTTTTGGACTAACGTCCTAACATAGATAGATCTTGAGAACACCGGCTAACAGTATCTCCTGTCGCGATCTATGCTATACGCTTTTAGCATCACATCGATATAGGTAAACTATAATCTAACAGCAGTTAAATCTATCACTATAGATTCTTATTTCTAAAATAAGATCTGCTAATCCAAGTTCTTTCGTAAAGACCTTGAACTACCAGAGATTAATTGACTGTGACATGGGGTGGGGATTCTCGAGAGAGATATCCAATACCTTACTCAAAAATTGTAATACACTCTCACTATCCATATTGTACATTGGGCATATCCCTTCTTTTGACTAAATCAAACTCCTTTGATTATCAAACAAAGAAATCGTCTAGAGAAACTTGTTTGAGTCCATAAATGGATCTCGTGGCCTCACATATCATTTTTTCGTCTATGAACATCGGGTTGTTTGCCCAACGTCTTCAACACTATCATATAGCCATCATACGAAGTTATAACAAGCATAGTCTGAATAGAAATGGGCTCAGCTGGCAGCATAAATATAATTACAAGGTTTACACCCCGTACCCTTTAGCCATCACTATAGCCTTATGGTAATCATATTACTATCCATGTCAGCCTTTCAGGGACATTCCCTCTAGGTAAGACAGACTAGGTTCACAACCTGGTTGTCATTGATGGAATCTAATTCTGATATTATGGTTCCTGGCCATATCTCTCAATATTGCCTTTCAAACATTCCTTTATAAGTCATGAGACATTCATTCTTCAAAATTAACATACCAGCATCCATTCCAGGCTTGACGTTATCCACAGACTTACAGAACTTTTGTGTGCACTAAGCAGTGTTCTACACCACATCGCTATGTGGTGTTTGCTCACGTTCCAATGGTTGAATATCTCCTAGTGATTCTCAAACTACCTTTGAGATCTATATTTACTCCCACTGTTTCTTTTGGAAGAAACATTTCCTCTAGAAGACAACATGTTTGGAGACAAACACCTTTTGCTCCGCGGACAAGTAAATATTATCTAGCGCACTTGCTATGATATTCTACAAAGTTTCATATGTCATACTAGGCTCCATGCCTTTCTGAGTTTGTCTATGACAACTTCAAATCTTCGGTTAAAATAGATTCGACATTATCCCCTTCCATACCTAATATGGAATTTGTTCAACCTTTATTCTTTGAAACTCGGTTAAGTATATGTATTGTATAAGGGCACAATCCCGAAATGGATAAGGGATACTTTGCATGTCCTACGTCACACCTTTATCATATAAAGTGTTGTTTCTATTTTAGAAGCACAATCTGATTGAGTATCCAAAAATGGTATCCTTAGAGGGGGAATCTAATTCCTTTTCAGACAACTTTTGAAACACCCTTCAGGTATTAATTACTTCAATCCAATTGAAGATTAATTCCTAAGTAGATCATCAATCTCATATTCGTGCTAGCTTGAACTTTTTGGGCTTGCCGAATACTGCATTTCATTGAGTACACTTGACTATTTCTAAAACTGTTCATAGAGAGAAATAAACAATTACTTGCGGCATTAATTGTCATAAGCCAACAAACATCGGTATGCTTAGGCTTTAGACGATTTTTCTAGATTTTACAACCTTTTTCATAAAAGGGTATTTTAGTCATCTTTAGATAAGATACGTATCACCTACATGATTCATAATCACATGGTTCAGACATCATCTGAATGACATTTGATTATAGGTTTCTCTTCCAGAGAGTCGACATCTAGAACAACCATAAATATCAAGGATAACAACCATACGAATATTTAGTTGAGATTTTTCACCTATATAAACTATATAGTGACATCAATCTAATATGTTAGAATCTGTGACCTTTCAACATTATCGGAATAACATTTATTCCTTACAATTGAATATGTCTACTAAATCCTAACAAACAACTGAGCTCGTGTTCTTCATAAGAACCAGAACGCAATAACATTTATTTAGCTCCTTTGTCAGTTTACCAGACTCACAAAAAAAGCTGAAAATGTTGCAAATTTTGCTTCACTTTCGTATCTAAGTGTATTCCATATTTAATCATTCTAAATTAATCATACTCGTAAGATATCATATATCTAAGAGTTGACTTGAACTTAGATAGATTTATCTCAACTCACTTGCCCAAAATAGAGACTTCAATAAGTTCTCTATTTAAGCACACGCCCTAACTTTTCTTTCAATTCTTTAAGCACTTGTAAATATTTCTTAGTGTAGTCTTCATAAGACTTAAGAAGATCACAAGAGCTATGTCTTTAATTTCCTTTCATAAAGAAAATATAAAGTTTATTAAATAGTTTATTTAACTTTTTGAATCGTAATCAAAACATTGACAATTTAATTAACCTTTAAGCAATGATTAAAGAATTAAGTGAATACTTAAATCTTACAATTTTGAAAACAACCTTTCCAAAATTCAATGCGTTCATTCTTATTCAACGTTTGAATTAATTGTCATCGTATGACAGGATGATCATATTGGATCGTATCCAATATATGATTAATTCGTTGAAACTTATTTCAAGTGATTTAATCATATCATGAGCTTCCGTTCTCATTAATAATTAAAGTTTTGGAGTATTCCATCAAATATGTAGCGTCTTTTTCTTTAACTACTATATCGTATTTGCTCGTGTCATTGTTTATTTTAAAAGGATTAAAATTACTTAACCATATTTGAGAACGTTTCTCAAAAGGTAACAGTCACAATTTGATTTTATTAATCGAGAATTAAAAACATAAATATAAAAGTTTGCTAAAAACTACAACATAAAAATAAAGATAAAAGAGTGTTGTTTATACACGCAAAATCAAAGATGGTCTTTTGGGATTATGATTTTTCTCCTACTAGTCAACTACTCCTAATTGACTTTCAAGAATCTTTTCAAAATTCTTTAGTGGCTGGAATCCTATCTAGTTGACTCGATCCCCGACGTGGGCCGATCGACCGGATAAATTTTGACAGGTAGGTACTTCTTACCAATCGCTTCCAACGCGACTTCTAGTGGTTTGACTAGTCAAATCTTTGACAATTCACATCGTCTATGTGATAGTCAACCTCATGTCTCTAAAATCAGACGGTCCTGACGTGGGCCAATCACCGTAAGATTCTTAGTCGAGTCGTAACCCAAGTATTCATGAGATCTCATAACGATCATATCTCGATAATGACGATATACCCGAAGTAGGTCAACTCCCGATGTGGGCCGATCAGTTGGATCCGAACAAGGGCTATTCACCGTCACTATAATATTGGGAGACATATTATAAATCGGTTTTTGTTGTGGAGTAATTTTAAATTAATGCACTTAATTAATTTCAAATTAAATCTCTTAATTTATTACGATCTCATCAAGTATATCTATCTCTGTAGACATACATCATACACATTCATCTAGATCATGCCTAGTTATGCATCTATCGTATCATATAAAATAAATACAAGCACATATAAATAAATGCGTAAAGTAACCGGTATGATCATGGACTTTTCCTAGGTGCGATTTCGAATACAAACTGACGAAACCGCGAGTCACAATCTATGGGTAGCTGCAACCTCCAATTGGATCTTTAATGCACCATATCCAATGGGATCTTTATTCTTCTTTCTTTGGTCTCCATCTTCTGCTCCATTACTGTTACATTTAATTCTATCTAATAAAATAAATACACCCGCCGTACACGGGGGAGCTAACGGGAATGGGATAAATGAAGAAAAATAAAATATGTCACGTTCTTCACAACGGCCTAGGACAATTTTTAATCCAATAGAAAAATTAAATCATTCACATCTATCCTATCGTTCGAGTCCATGATTAATCGGGGTCTATATAATCATATTATATCTACTATATCTAATCCATACAATAACATCTTATGAAAAAGATAAAATTACAAACTAACAACTTGCGTCTTAAACAATCGATTAACGTTTAATCTATTATATAATTTTTATCCAATCAATTAACTAATTAACATTTAATTAATTAAATGATTTTAATCGAAATAAAATTAACGGTTAATTTCAAACGATTTTAATTTTAATTTTAAATTACAACTATTCTAAAATAAATCAAAATTTAAATTAAGTCCCTTCTGTTTATTTCCTTTTGATTCATAATCAAAAGGGATACCTTTGGTTTCCTAAAACAAAAGGCATCTACCTTGGCCATTTCCAAAATCAAAATTTTGAAAAGGGCCTAGGCCTATTTCAAACAAAATTTAGAATGACCTATATTATTTAAAGGCAAATCATATTTACCAAATAATGTCATGTGACATCCCAATGGTCCAAACTATTTGAATGATTAGTTAGCCACATAACATTAACTTAAACAAAAGAGGATTATTAATCACAACTATGAACCATATAAAAACACAAATCCACAAAACAAAAATTTGGAGATCCACCACCTTTGACCAGTCAACCGACGCTAGCAGCAGGTTGCCCTACCGCCGCCGACCAGCCGCCGGTGGTGGTTCCGCCGCAAGTCGGCCGAGCACCACCCGATCTCCCTTTTTTTTTCTTTTCGTGTATCGTTTTGCGAATCTAAAATCTTTCATCTTTTAATTACATAATTTAAATGATAAAATTAACTATGCAAATTAACATACTTATTGCTTAAGCTCGAGGCTCGCACTGAAACCACTATTAGGAAATATACGCGGGAACATAGTAGAATTCAAAATTTTATTTCCTTTTATCCACGATCGACTTCGTTTAAGCAATAAACAAATAAGCCAGTAGAGGTGGTTACCTTGGTTGATCTAAAATATCGATGCTTTCACCGTATAATGATAGTAGCAATGCACGGAGCCGCCCAAGCGTTCGGCCTCTACAGGTGATCCATACGAACAACCCCCCGGAATCCCATCATGGTTTGCTACTAGAAAAATCCGGTTGCTAGACCGATGTTTTCTCTCTCTAAACACTTTCTAAGAAACTCTCTATTTTTCACAAGAACTATTAGCTCTTGGAATTGTGATGATACAAAAGAGCTAGCCAAGCATCCATTAAATAGGGTGACTCGCCTTTTTAGAACTAAAACATTAAAAAAAACACTTTCTTACGGAATATTTTTTTTCTGAAACTTTTTTTTAGGGAGAATGGTTTATATGACCCATTTTTACAAAGTATCGGACTAAAAGGGTTTTGACCATTTGGGGATTAAAAAAGAAACGGAAAAATGCAAAAAGTATTAAAAAGCTTGAACTTCCAGATTTGCCCTTACATTATAACCCATTATTTCTCTTATTTTTCCCCACTTTACCAATCCATTTTACTCAGATCGAGAATCCGGTAGTTCCCAAAATCGAAGGCTCGCAATCGAATAACCCCTCCTTCATCTTCTTCACGGTAAAAACCGTTCTTCAAAACAAACTCAAACTTGTTTTTAACCAATGTGATTGAAGATCCACTGAAGACTATAGGCTTTCTTTTTGCAAGTGTTTTCCGACGGACGGTGGTGGATTCGGTTGATTTTCGGGCCGCAAATCGTCTCGATTCACTTCAAATTCGGTTGTGTGGTAAGTACTTAATCAGTAATTTATGGAATTAGAGTTATCGGATTTGTTTGTCTTAATCCATTGAAGTGTGTTTATGGTAATCGAGTTTAGCATGTGATCGGAAGAGCTTTTTATGTATTTTGTTTATTTTGTAGTAAATGGAGATGAAATACAACTTAACACATGCACAAAAGGCAAAAAGTTGTGAGATTGTTAACAGGTGCATTGATGATAAAGCTAGGTATGTGTATGATAACCTAGACAATAAGCACAAGAAATTGTTTAAAGATAGTTGCTTTGGACATTTAATTGGGCTTCATAAAATGAGTTGTTATCAAATTCTTCATCAATTGATCATGAGGCAGTTAAAGAACGATAAAAAGGATCAATCGTTTTGGTTTATGATCGGGGACAAGCCTTTGAGGTTTGGAGTGAATGAATTTTTAGTTGTTACGGGATTGAGAGCTGGTTACCGTGGGATGTTTGAAGAAAAAGAAGGAAGACTTTGTCGGCTTGGACAAAAATACTTTAAGGGGAAGGGCAATATAAACCGAAAGGATTTGTTGTCAGCTTTTGATCGAGTTAAGAATGGAAATCGTAGAGATAAAGATGCATCCGACGATAAATACAAGTTGGGATTGTTGGTTGTTTTGATTTTTGTTTTGTTAGCTACAGAGGAGAATGTGGCGTTGGAGTGGTGGTGGTTTGAGTTGGTGGATGATCTGGATGCATTCAATGTGTATCCTTGGGGGAACCTCCTATAGTTGCACGGTTAACTTGTTTAGGCGGAACTTAAGTGGGGTTCACAAAGCATGAGGATAAGATCCAATATACATCTTATGGATTGTTGCATGCTGTGTTGGTATGTATTATGATTTTGTTTTGTTATTTTAATTTGGAAGGCATATAATGTTGTGAAAGCTTTTTGTAAATGTGATGTGTACGTAGGCATGGGCACTGGAATCCATTCCGTCCTTACAGAAATTGGGGAGGCTTGTTGATGAAACGGCTCTCCCAAGAATTTTGAAGTGGGAAGTGACAAGGAGGGTGAGCGCAGCGAAAGTCGTTGCGCTTTTTGAAGATAAGGAGGTTTGAATGTATTTCTTGTTAGGTAGTCTTGTCTTAAATTGTGTTGTTGTTGTTTGATGTTTGGATTTATGAATTCAATGTAGGTACAAGTGTTTGCAACGATTGTGGCAAGCGATGAAGAAAAAGAAAAACCGTACTACATTGAACTTATTGATGATTTTGAGATCCCATTGTTCGGTAAGACTGTTGAAGACGAGAATGTGGAACAACCATCGTCTGCCACTCCACCCCCCAAAGCATCAACTGGCTTAGATTATGAGAAGGTGAAGGATGAGGCTGTAAAGGTTCTTGAAGAGGAAAATAAGAAGTTGTATTCTCGTTGGAGGCTCTTCGAGAAGAAGGTGGATTTGTTGGAAGCTAATTCCAAAAAAGCCGTATGTTGTTCAAAATGCAATCGTAATGAATATTG
Organism: Gentiana straminea; assembly: GCA_036785695.1. NCBI lineage: Eukaryota > Viridiplantae > Streptophyta > Magnoliopsida > Gentianales > Gentianaceae > Gentiana > Gentiana straminea. The sequence continues at coordinate 393,128 of JAVUPR010000244.1, forward strand.
ACATGGTTGGAGTTGAGGAGGTTGGGGAGCAATCTGAAGGTAAGGAGAAGGATGAATCTGAAGGTATGGAGAAGGAAGGTGAGAAGGTTGGGGAGCAATCGCAAGGTGAGGAGAATGATGAATCTGAAGGTAAGGAGAAGGAAGGTGAGAAGGTTGGGGAGCAATCTAAAGGTGAGGAGAAGGAAGGTGATAAGGTTGAAGAACAATTTGAAGATTATGAACCTGAAATTCTTGAAGGACATGAACCCGAAGATCATGTCCATGAGATGGATGTTGGTGAGGAGAAGGAGCAACCCGTTACTGATAAGGTTGGGGAGAAGCAAAACCCTAAAGACAAAGGTATAACGTTAACACGAAACACTTGTAGTTGATATATTATATATGTTTAGTAATATAATGAGTAGAATATGTTGTTGATTTTGTTTGATGAATGAATGAAGAGTTAATTGATTAACATTTTGTTTCTTGAAATTATATATGTGTAGGAAAGGATATCATAGAAGACAACGTCGGGGTTGGCAATAAGAAAGTTGTTGATGATGTTGGAAATGTGGTGGAGGTTGTTGATGATGGTGTTGTGGGGGATGAAAAGGTTGCGGGGAAGAAAAAAGCACAAGTGTGAGCCATATCCTTATAATCGAACGTGAAGAGAAGGAAAGTTGATAATGTTTGTGCTTTTGATCCGTATGGAGAGTTGGACCCCGTGTTGATGCAAGAGCTTCAAATTTTTTTAGATAAGTGTGATGACAGGTATCGTTTTGGCTCACTAAACGTAAATACTTCAACTCCTTTATTGAATTGTCTTATTTAATTGTTTTTAACCGTTGTGTAAACATAGCAAAGTTGTGAGGGTGGTTGATGAGGATGTCGAAGCCAAACAACTGAAATCAATTGTGGCATGGGGATGGTTGGGAACCCCGGTAAGCCCCTGATGTGATGAACTAGTGCAATAGATGGCGAATTAAATGAATAAATTATGATGTTGTTAATTAATAATTTGTAACATGTATTGTTGTAGATTATAAACGCCGCATTTGCCGGAGTTCGTCGCCGCCAAACAATAAGATCGGGGGTTGTATGAACAAGATGCTCGCATTCTTGATACATACTTTTTGTGTGAGTTAAAAGAGATGCATAGTAAGATGGACAATGATACCACAAGTGGAGAACTTAGTATTTGGGAAAAAGTTTATTAATTATGTGAATGGCGTAGTTCCAACAGACGGCAAACCATGGGAGGGTTGTAAATGTTTGTATATTCCGGATAACGAGAACAGCCATTGGTTTCTTGTGAAAGTTGATCTTGGTATGAGAAAGATCTATGTGTATGACAGTTTGGGGAATCATGTTAAAAGAGCACAACTTATTAAATGGATTGTGCCATTGCAACTTCTTATCCCTCATTGATGAGGAAGCATGTGGTTGGTTTCGAGAAATATGGCTTGAAGAAGTTTGAGGTGGAGAAAGTGGAATGTCCTCTTCAACAAATGGGTATGTAAATTACTATTTATGCAAATAATAATTTGGAGTATTAGTAGATTTTTAAGATGATTTACGTGGTGTTTAACTTATACGTTAATATTGTAGGTCTGATTGTGGCATTTTCACCATTAAATTCTTGGAGTTTCTGCTCGGAAGACTGGATATTAAAACGATTCAAAATGATCATATGCCAATGTGGAGAAAAAAGTTAGTTGCCGAGTTGATTTGCATGCCATTTTGAGCCATAGATGTTGTGTATGTTGATGTACAAACAATTTATGAGGGTTTTGTAATGGGAAACAGTTAGTATGGGAAACAGTTAGCATAATGGTATATTATTGTAATAAGAAGACTGTTATGGGAAGTATTAAGTTATATATGCAAGAAGTTTATATTTTTGCCTTAATGGTGCATATTTAAAGTAAGAAATAACCTAAACCCTAATCTTGAAATAAATATAAAATAAGAGATAATCCTCATTTGAATTCAAACATAATAAACTATCTTATCACCATATAAAAGATTAGATGACTTTTAAATTAACTTGTTGGCTTGTAAATTAACTTGTTGTATTCCTTTTTTGACACAATCCTAATTGTCTGTAATGGTAATACAGTAATGTGAACAAGGGTTTGGTGAACAATGGTTTGGTGATGTATGCAAGAAGATTGTTATAGGATGTTTATAATTGATTATGTTTTTGTATTCCTTATTTTGTTTTTTGACTTTATTGATTCCTAATTGTCTTTGACCTAATTAAAGCATTAATAACAGATTGTATGCATTAATGCTGAATATTTATAGTGAAAAAATAACCTAAACCCTAATCTTGAAATAAATATAAAATAAGAGATAATCCTCGTTTGAATTCAAACATAATAAACTATCTTATCACCATATAAATGATTAGATACTTTCAAAACCACCAATATACTCGAATTTAATTTAATCATGATTAAATAACACCTTATTCTCCAAAACAAACATGAAATAACTTGTTGGCTTGTAAAAACTAGTTTAAGCTTGTTACATACATCATTAATAAAAATTGATGATGTTTGTGGAAAAAATTATTAATAGAGTTTTAATATTATATAAAAGACTTTTAAATGAGATAATAATTTACATAAATACAAATTAGATAATAATTAAATGAGATAATAATTAAAATAAATACAAAGGCTTTTAAATGAGATAATAATTTAAATTAAAAAACTAACGGTTGGTGGTTATATGTCATTATAAAGAGGCATGTGTAGAGGTTTTTAAGGAGTTGTATTTTAAGGAGGCAGTTAACGAGGAGGCACATGAAGAGGTTTTTTTTAAAAACGAAAAGGCATGTCAAGAACACCCTATTTAAACACCCAAATTTATGATAATGATTTTCAATTGAGAAGCACTGAAGCACTGTTTTAGAAAGAAAGAAAGAAAAAAACACGCGAAAATGAATCCAGAAATCAAAGAAGAAGGCGTAATTCAAGATTTGAAGAAGGCGTTCGATGCTATGCAGACGGAAATGGTAGATATGAAGAAGCGAATCGACTACCTGAATTCAGAGGTGAAGGAACAGGACATGGCGATATTACGACTAACTAATGATGTTCAAACAAGGGAGTCTGAGATAGTGATCCTGACATCGAGGTTCAAGTTCTACTTGGATAAGATCAATGAACTTGTCAAACTGGTGAACAAAGTGTACGTTGCAACTGTACATGATCTTCCTGTTGCTGAGATCCCTGATTGGATGGGTTGATTAATTAATTATGACAGTACATGTTTTATGTTTTAATATGTTTAATTATGACATTACTTGTTGTTGTTGTTTTAACTTGCTGGAACAAAGGTTGTTTATGTTGTTTTAAGTTTGTTTTAACTTGTTGTTGACATTACTTCTTGTTGTTGTTGTTTGTTTATGTTGTTTTAAGTTTGTTTTCTGCAATGGGATGGACAATCTAATGTTCTGCTTTGAATGAATTATAAAGTCATTGCCACAATTGAACAAGAGAAGCATTCATTTCCCTACCAAGATGAAAACAAAATAATACACATAGTGATACAACCAAAGCACAGTACTAAAGATCAAAGCCTCACACTGTATAGTATCTCACACACACTTCATCCTCCCAGAAATCCTCACATTCACATTCAAATGTGTAGCCTTTTTCTTCGTCCTCAGAGTCATAGACCAGCCACGGATTGATTGTACGCTCTTCCTCTTCTTGAGCTTCAATGTCCCTCATTACGCTTGCAAATTCTTGAGGATCAAGCATCGGTTAATCAACCCCCCATGGATTCCAAATTCTTTTATTATGCTCATACTCTTCTTCGATGACCCTTAGTTCCCTTTCAAGTTCATGTAAATCCACGTCTGCTTCAATCCATTCAACACACCTATCCATCTTTCGACACACTTGTTTATTTAAAGTTGAATAAACACCTATCCATCTTTCAACACGGATTGATAAATCCAAACCAAACAGTTATGACACCGAAATTATCAATCTATGAATATAAAATCTATGTCATGAATCGAGCTGATTTTCCTTATTTGTATTAGGCCCGGTTCATTTAATTAGTTCATTTTCCTTTTTTGTTACAGCCATGAGGCTTCTTTCTCTTCCTTTTCTCCTCTCTCAAATTCTTCTCTTCTATTATTCTTCCTCATTCTCATCTTTCCCCATTTCCCTGTTTATTTACAGTTGAATTACCATTTCGGAACTCTTTTCATAACAATCTATTAATCTAAAACCTGTGAAATGTGCTTTGAAAACAAAAAGATGTTGAAGTGCGCCGCCGAAGAAGAAGAAATTACCTGTAATGTGCCGCCGTAGAAGCAGAAATTACCTGAAACAAGATAGATAAGACGCTGATTCAAGCCCGATGAATGGGTGGAAGCCGAAGTGCGACGCCGCCTGACTCAAGCCCAATAAGAGGCCCTGTTGAGAGGAGAGGAGAGGCACCGTTGCTGTTGGGAGTAGACGAGCGGCGAGTTAATGAATTTTAGGGTTAGGGTGGGGGATGCTTGCTTGCTTTATATATGAAGGGATAATACGATGTAGTATAGCGTAAATATAGGATGTTAGATAACACATAATAAGATGTTAGATCGAGATTCGATCAAGGCGATTACTATGATCAGGGTTGATAACACATAATAAGATGTTAGATCGAGGTTCGATCAAGGCGATTAATGGGATCAGAGTTGATAACGCATAATAAGATGTTAGATCGAGGTTCGATCAAGGTGATTACTTTGATCAGGGTTGATAACACATAATAAGATGTTAGATCGAGGTTCGATCATGGCGATTACTATGATCAGGGTTGATAACACATAATAAGATGTTAGATCGAGGTTCGATCAAGGCGATTACTATGATTAGGGTTGATAACACATAATAAGATGTTAGATCGAGGTTCGATCAAGGCGATTACTATGATTAGGGTTGATAACACATAATAAGATGTTAGATCGAGGTTCGATCAAGGCGATTACTATGATCGAGGTTCGATCAAGGCGATTACTATGATTAGGGTTGATAACACATAATAAGATGTTAGATCGAGGTTCGATCAAGGCGATTACTATGATTAGGGTTGATAACACATAATAAGATGTTAGATCGAGGTTCGATCAAGGCGATTACTATGATCGAGGTTCGATCAAGGCGATTACTATGATTAGGGTTGATAACACATAATAAGACCAGATCTGGATCCAAACTTTTTTGAGGGTTTGTAAAATGGTGCAATTTATGGTGCAGTGGTGCTCTTAACTTGTAGGGATATTTTCTCAGCTGGTCTTTCAACATCAGATGAGTGATCATCTGCTACTTGTTGATCAGTTGAATGAATTTCCTTACTAGTTCGTTCAGCTTTCATTTCATCCATTCTTTCTTTAATCTTTTATTTTCCTTTTTCAGATTCTCACATTCTTGTTCCAGAATTTCATGATTTACTTGAATTTCCTCAAATTTTCTCATGACATTTTGAATTAGGTTTGCAGAATCAAAAGGGAGAGTAGAAGATTGTGCAGTGTCAGATGTGGATGCACTAGATAATGAGTATGAGCTAGATGTTTCCTCAGTTTCATCAGATTCTTTAGCCATAAGGCATAGGTAAGCTTTTTCATTGTCTGAGCTGTCTGCTTCATCATCATCATCATCAGAATCATTTTCAGATGATTCTTCATTCTTTTCACTGCGGGTTTTAGCTTTGAGTGCCTTCCGGTTTTTTCTCTTTTCAGTTGTCTTGTACTTCTTCTTATCCTCATCTTTGTCTTTTTATTCAGGGCAATCAGCCTTGAAATGACCTTTCTTCTTACAGTTGAAGCATCTGTATTCATCATCCTTTTTCTTCATGTCTTTGCTTGAGCTTGATTTCTTGTTGATGATGAACTTTCTTTAAATTGCTTCTTCTTGCTAAACATGTCAAAACGTTTTATCAGTAAAGCTACATGTTCTTTCAGCTCCTGTGTCTCTTTGATGCTTGTGTCAACTGTTTTGTTTTGTTGGGGTGCAACCAGTGCACTGGCCTTGTGTGCCTCTGCTGGTGCACCGTCTTTGCCGTTCAACTCGAATTCATGAGCCTTTAGTTGAGACATCAGAGTTAAAGTATCAGTGTTTGCAAGGTTTGTTGTTCCTCTAAGAACTGATGTGATGATCTTCCATCTTTTAGGTAGACCTCTCAAGATTTTTAGGCATACATCTTTCTGTGAATATGTGTGTCCAAGTTGTTGCAGTTCACTGATGATGCTTGAAAATATGTTATCCATTTGATCAATGGATTCACCAGTCTTCATTTTACAGTTCTCAAATTGCTGTTTTGCAACAGATAATTTGTTTTCCTTGACAGCTTCTGATCCTTCATTGATCAGTGCTAATTTATCCCACATCCTCTTTGCTATTTTGAAATCTTTGATCCTCATGAACACATTGCTGTCTAGAGTCTTCAAAATCATGTCTTTTGCAACAAAATGTAGATTTGATCTTCTTCTGTCATCCTTGGTCCAATCCTTCTTGAGTTTGTCTCTCTCCTTTCCTTGATCTGCTCCTTTGGTTATCACAGTTGTGATCTTGATCGGGCCATCATTAATTACATCCAGCATCTCCTCATGAGTTGCTGCAAGATGATACAACATCCTTATTTTATATTCATCAAAATTATTAACATTGAATACAGGTACCTTTGACATGAAATTTGAGGAATCCATGAGTACAAATAAGACATATATTTAGAAAGCACAAATTTAAAACTACTTTGAAAAAATGTGATCTCCTCGTTACCAAAAATCAGATCTGAACAAGTTTGATACTAGAAACACTGCTCTGATACCAATTGTTGGTCCCAGAGAAACTTAAACCTATAGTCAGAGGGGGTGAATGACTATAGTTGATTTTCAAAAACTTATCTTATATTTAAAAGCTTTTGGGCAGCGGATAAGTCCTTCTTTAAATGTTGGTTCAAAGGAAATTATGCAATCACTGATATAAAGTACGATAAAGTAAATTGTAGAAAGTAAATAGACACAAAGGTTTATAGTGGTTCTGTTGGAAATAAAAATTATGTTTTGATGATAATTCATCATATTTATTCAAAGTATTATCTTAACCTCATTGATGAAGTGCTGAAGCTAGCTGTTATAGTGAAAAGCTAAAAGATGTCTAGAACTGAATGTATAGGTTTTACTAGAGTCTGATATTTGTATAAGTTACATCAGACAAGCACGGTAATAGTTAGTGTGTCATGAAACTGAAAATTGGAAGTCACTTAGAAAACTAGAAATATTCAAGATAAACAAAACGACTCAGACTACACCAATATGGAATTGAAGAAGGTAAGTTCACTAAGGAACACAGACTCAGTTGGCTTATCTAGAAGACAGAAGAACTGAGGGTCACAGACACAGTTACTGAAGATTGAAGAACTGAGGGATCAAACTCAGTTATGAAGATCACAAGTCGAGACTATAAAGTTAGACTTCAGGCAAGTTTGTGGTGACCTAAAATGACTTTATGGATCTTGTGTGAAGACCTAAGAATCATAAGGACAATGAATTCTTAGATGATATTTGCATATGGTGTACTCTGATTAAGTCAATTATAATCAGATGAAAACTAGAGTACTGATATTTGAAGAAGAGTAAAATCTCAGTTAACGCTCCAAGTCAGTCAAGAAACTGACAATTGATAAACATAGTATAAAACTGCTCAAGAAACTCAGTTTTATATGTCAGTCATCCAACAAACTGATATTACAGTCGAACGTTATAAAGGAAGCAATTTTATTGGATGAAATACTGACACATCAGAACGGTCACCAAATATAACCGTTACAAGATAGACGTTGATACAATTTGAATTCAAATAAGATGAACATTGGACCTCACACTATAAATAGAGGACTTTGCACCAAAGGAAGACAACACAATAATCATTATCAAGATCAACAAGTATCTTTGTGCATTAGTCGTTTTATTCGAATTGCTATCATCTCTGTGCTATAACAAGATCATATCAAGAATTTCTTCAAGTGCTCAAGCTACACAGAATTTATCCAGATTCAGACACTTTGAGGAACCACAAACAAGAATATTGATTCTCAACCCAACTTTGATTCTACATCAAAGGTTTAGACTGTGAAGCAAACCGGGAAGGTTTTGCCAAGGACAGTTGTCACAGCAGTCGGGTAGACTGTGTTTGTGGTGGTAGCTGGTGAAGAGGCATATGTAACCCTTCAAGGACCAGTGTTCAAGCAATTGAAGAGCAGCAATTCTACATGTTCTACAACTGTTTAGATAGTGAAGCTTGGATTAGCCAAGGACTATTGTTTAGGACTTTTTGTAACAGCTCACCTCAAGAAGTTCTAGTGGAATTTTCCTCCTACACCACAGGGGAAGAGAGGACTAACAGGATTACACCACCTGGAACCTCTATAATATTTGCCTCATTTACTTTACGCATTTATTTATCTACTTAGCATTTATCTACAGCATTCTGAGAATTGATTGTTATACACCTCACAGCTCACAAACTGATATTCACCAGAATTCAGTTTAGTACACTCAGCTTTGACATAGAATAACAAGATCAAGAAAAAGGCTAGAACTATATCCGCTGCCGGTTGACTCAGTTTTGCTTAAGTCAGTTTGACTTAAACTCAGCTTAGTCAGCTTAACTCCACACAAGTTTTAACTAGATCTTAATTTGTTTAAAATCCAGTTTTTGGTGACAAGTTTATTCACCCCCCCTAAACTTGTGTTAGCCTTTCCAAGGGACCAACAATTAGTATCAGAGCAGTGTTTCCTTGACAAGATATCATTTGCTTTAAACCACCTCTAGTTGTTCTTTTTAGAAAGGTCAGTTTCTAAGTTTTCACATAATCAGTATTCACTCTTTCACTATGGATAACAATCAGTATGCCAGACAAATGTTGATGTGCAACATGGACAGATTTGATGAATATAAACGTCGTTTGCAGGCCTTTCTAGCAGCTTCTCATGCTGAGATGATTGATGTACTAACTGATGGACCCATCCAGATTACTCACATGCAAACTGTTGATGGAAATCAAGTTAGAGTTCCCAAGCCTAAAGCTGAATGGACCAGTGATGATCGGAAGAGAAACAACGTAAACAATGTCGCCATGGATATCATACTCAGATCTCTTGATAGCAACATGTACCTGAAAGTCAAGGATTGTACTACTGCAAAAGAGATGTGGGAAAAACTTTAGTTAGTTTGCGAATGAACTGATTCGATTAAAGAGAATAAAATCTCAGTAGCAAAACAGAAGTTTGAGAATTTCAAGATGAAGTCAGGCAAAAATATTGATTGGGTGGAAACAAGATTCATCGCTATAATGGATGAATTGACTCTACTCAAAATTTAATATTCCAAGAAAGTGATCAACACTAGAATTTTAAAGCTTTACCGATGTGCTGGAAGATGAAAGTTACAGCAATAGAAGAATCAAGAAGACTTGACATAGAAGATTCATTCAAGATCTTCTCAGATCTCAAAGCTTATGAATTCAGTGAAGATTTCACCATGACAACGGCCCTAATCAAAGCCATGGAGGAACCAAAAACAACAGCTCTTGCAGCAGCAGCATCGAATGATAACCAAGAAACCTCATCAAGCAATCTTCAGCAATTGGATGAGACGGAAGAACAGATGGCTCTAATGATGAACATATTTCGAAGGATGAATAGTGGACATCCAGTCACTTAGAAGTTCATCAAGAGGACTCCTGAAAAGAAGAAAGACGATGAATATATTTGCTTCAACTATAAGAAGCCTGGACATTACAAAGCAGAATGTCCAGAACTGACCAAGAAGATTCAGCAACAAAGAACTGGCGGAAGAGCACTCCTAGCCGGAGATGAGTCAGACTATGAAGCTGGTACTGAAAGATTATCAGATGACACAGCGTTAATGGCTCACATGGAAAGTCCAAATGAGGTATGTGAATCTAACTCTAAATACTCTTCAGCTCATATTTCCATGCGAAATGCATGTTCTTCGACTGCTGACTCCAATCCAAAAAATCTGGAATTAGAGGAAACACTTGACGAATTGATGAATCAGCTAGAAACTATTCAAGCTGGTTATGAATCAATTAAGGCTGAAAAAGAAACTCTAATTCTTGAAGTGGAAAGATTGAAGTCCGAACTGAATATGATGAAACTGACTAGAACTGATAAGGAAAAGAATCAATATCAGCCTACCGCATCAGCAGCAGCAACTGATTCATTCGCTCAATCATGTCCAGCTATTGGATTCAAATCAGGAAAGCCATATGGAGACAAAACAGGCTTAGGATTTGATACATAGCAATCTTCTAAGGAAAGAACTAGCAAAGCTGCTGAACCTAGTAACAAAACTGGTATTAAGTTTGTAGCTGAGTAACTTCCACAAACTGAGAAAATTGCTGAACCAGCAAAGTCAATATCAAATAGGATAAATCAGTTTTCTAAGAAGACAATTGTATCTACCAACAAAGGTAAACCAAATGTTAGATCAGCTGTATCTCAAGGAAACCGAAATGGTAAATCAACTGCCAGATCCATAAAAACAGCCAAGATTCAGGTAACCCTGGACCAAACACGGTCCATGACATTTGTCGATCGTACCCGAGATATGCCAGCCGGTTCGTTGAAGAATTGCGAGATCAAGGCAAGAGGATCCATGTTCCCTATAGATTTCATAGTCCTAGATGTACTAGAGGATCCTAGTGAGCATGTTTTATTAGGATGACCCTTCTTAGCAACGAACCGAGCTATCATGGATTATGATAACGGGGAAATCACTCTAAGGTTGACCAATGATGCAGTAACTATTAATATCCTAGAACCCCTAGACAATAGGCATGAACACTGCATGATGACCTATGGTTTTGAAGACATTAGATTTTTGGAGATTGAGGATGAGAGGTCTAGGCATCGAGAGGTTCTTGTAGAAACCTGTGAGTAGGAGTTTATGAGATTACTTCTTCGAGAACACGACGAGAAGGACCACATCAAGACGCTCACGGAAGTCAGTCTGTCCGTATTACGTAGTGAAAAGGTAGAGCCAAAAAGAGAGAATGTGGAGTCCTTGGACATAAAGGTTAAGTCTCGAAGTAGGGGTAGACCTAGTGCATGAGCAAAGAATGCGAGACGTGCAAGGAAGAGAGCTTAGAGAGTTTCTGCAAAAAAATCAAGAGAGAACACTCTTAATTGGCTAGCAATGCGCACACATTGCTGATACATGATGCTATGTTTTGTTCCTAGCAGGAACAATGCGTACGCATTGCAGGCAATGCGCACGTATTGGTCAAACGAAACTTCCTAAAGGTTTCGACCGATCAATGTGCATGCATTGACCCCAGTTTTGGGGAAACTGTTGTTTTAAGCTATAAGATGAGATATAAATGTTGTTTCTTGATCTAATAACATTAAATGAACATGAACAAGCCTTGACTAAGCTTCTAATGAGTTTCGTTCCGGCACCGAATGTACTCTTCCTAAGAGTTGAAGTTCGGGACCGTCGGAAGAGTATGATTGGCTTATGCTTTGGTGGGTTAGTATCCATCATTTTCTGTGTATGTGCTAGGCTTGTCCGTGTCAAGTGGTCTAAGTGAGAGAGTAGGAGATGTGAGGGAGCTTACTTGAAAATGCATAGGTGGCTAGATAATAATTAGTAACAAACGTACTTGTGTAGCTAAAATAATAAACAACATTTCCTTCTTGGTAAGGCGCAAGGCTATATCGCGATGTGTGGGCGGTCGGATAAAGTGAATAATTTCGTAAGCCTACCGGAAGAGACTCTAGGTGCAGAAGGACTTCGTGAATGAACAACTCCGTAAGTCTACCAGAAAAGACTCTAGGTACGGAGGGACTTCACCGTTCGTGTACACTATCGGAGTCTACCAGAATAAGCTTCCGTGGCTATTAGTGTGATCCACTGATAGGTTGCACAGTAATATTGTTTAGGGTGAATTTATAGTGTTTTTAACGATATACTTTATATCAATTTCCCCCATATGTGGATGTTTTTCATAGAAATCGAGCTTTATATTGAAGTATTGAGCAAGTGATGTTTTTAATGGGTTAGTTGCAAAATTGTATGATTTATGTGTAAAATTGATGGTTTTATATTGATTTGGAAGATACTACATTTTGCAATGTGTTTGATGTATTGTAGATACATAATTTCGACCAAGAAGAGGATTAAAAGAGGTTAACAATCGGATTAATGAAGAGGAGAAGAGATAAAGATGAAATCGATTGAAGATAAAGATGAGAAGATCGATTTTTGAGCAAGTCGAACGTTCGTTCAAGTCCCGTCCGGGTTGGACGGGCGTCCATCAAAGTAAACGGGCGTCCGGGTTGGCAAAAACGATACGAGAGTCTTCGGGAAGTTGATGAACGGGCGTCCAAGCTTTCGGACGGGCGGCCGTAGATCGACTTAGCGACGGCCGCCTTAAATCCCTATAAATATACGCATTCCTTAAACCCTAGAAGATATACTAGATCTCATCTTACACTTAGAAAACCCTAATTTCGAGATCAAGTCACCTCGGCCGGCTGAGCCTTGGTGCTTGGCCGGCCGAGGGTGTTTCTTTTCCACTTTTTATTTTCGTTTTGCTGATGTTTTGATGCTGAGTGCTTGGGGCTGAGCAATTGTGCAAACGATGTGAATCCTTTTCAGCAGGTTTTTATATTTTCAATCTAAGTTTGTTTTGTTATTTAGATTAAAGTTGTATCTTTTCTATGCTTATGTGTTATGCAATCGATATCGAGAGATGTATTGCTATTTGATGTTTACCGTATGACGAGAGTCGGTGTAAACCTTAGATCACCATAGGAAAGATGGGATTTTTAATCTTGACATAACGAGAGTTGATAGGTTGAATATCTAGGTTGCTAGATTGAGAGATCTTACACCTTGGTTTGAGAGCGTCAATCTTATATATCGAGAGATGAGAGATTGATAGGCGAATTATCTACGAGAGTAGGAATTCATACCTCCGTTAGGTGGACCACATCTTTAATTAAATCATCACAAGATAACTTTAGAGAGGAAATTAAGGGTTGCGGGATCGGAGGAATATTTGTTTGTTCATTGTTTAATCACCATGATCATCTTCTTGTTTACTGTTTATTTTATAGTTTATAGTTTAGATTTCGTTTTCGCTTTTATCCTTCCTGGCTTTGGACTGACAATCCTCTGTCCAGTTTATTTTATCGTTTTTAGTTTTGTTTTAGTAGTAACAAATTAGAAGAATTAATAAACTAGATTAAACAACCCCGATTCCCTGAGATCGACTCCGGTATTAATCGCTAAGCTACGATCCCTACACTTGGGGTATACAGGATTTATAAATTTATTACTTGTTGTTTTTCATTGCATAAAATCCGTGAACAAGTTTTTGGCGCCGTTGCCGGGGAATCGGTACGGTTGTCTAGTTTTCATTAATTTTTTCTATTTTTGTCACGAACTCTTTTTTTTTCGGTTTGATAGGTTTCATAGGTTGTCTATTGTCATTTTTAGGTTTCATAGTTTTGTTTTCGTTTTTAATAAACACTAGGATTTCTGTTTTAATGATATGATATTAGGTTATTTTTGGGGTTCGCCGTTTGTCTTCGATATAGGTCGAGTCGCGTGCTTTTCTCGCCGAGTCGGACGGGCGTCCATAGTAAGTGAATGCCCGTCCGTCCCAAAACGCATCAATTTGTTATGTTTTTAGAGAGTCGACGAGCGTTTGCCTTTTTCCCCGAACGCCCGTCGCTACATGTGGTTCGGACGGGCGTACGCATGCACGAACGTCCATCCGCCCGGAATATGCTTTAAACGTCCGTCCGTCTTGACGGAACGCCGATCTAGTCGTCGGCTTTTTTTTTTTTTGTGAATAGATTTTATCTTGATACATACGCCTATTATTTGACATGGTTGTTCTATGTGAGCCTCTCGTGGCCTCTTTATATATGCGTAGATGTTCTGAACTTGCATGTTTATATCTTTCCATCTACTAATCCATGTTAAATAATTGATTAATTTTTATATACATGCTCCATTAATTGACACAGATGTTTTAAAGTGAGCTTCTGTGGCCTTTGTATATGCGTAGATGTCCTGTTCTTTCACCGTTATGGTTTTCTTTCCATCTATTGAGTCCATGTTGAGTAACTCACCTAGTTAGATGTGATTCCAATTTGATTTATCTTTGTTCCTTTTGTCGTCTATCTAGGATGTTAGGGTTGTTTAGGGGCCGTCTACATGTCCAATCATCTTCCCGTCTACACTTTACATGGCGAGCTTCGTGGCTTTGCATAATCAAATTTTGTTACGCTTCTGTGGCGTTATTTAGTAGACGTTTATATTCTTGACCGTGCTTAGATTAGGGCGACATCTATGGAATTAGTTGGGCTAGTTTTTTTATTTTGTTTTTTTTTATTTATTATTTTCTTTTCTTTTAGTGCACCTAGCCTTGCTACTTTGTAGTGTCCTCTATCATTATTTCTGTATGCACATGTTGGACTTTATTTGTATAGTAAGCCTCTGTGGCTTTATAATTGACGCTTAGGTGTCCTGTGTTTTCCCTGTGTGGTGATTTTTCCATCTGAGCCATTATATCATGTGCTTATTTCTTGTCTTTCATTATATTTTTGCGCGACATGTTGTATTCCCCCGTGTCCCCCGAGGTATGTTTTGTTTTGTTTTTCATGTGTGCAGGATATTTTCGATAGCAATTGTGAGCTTTCAGACGATGCCAGTTTTCCGGTGGATGGTCCACAATCTACTGACTTCTTCAAGCGTTTCTGGATCTGACTCGCGATCATTTCCAGAATTGCCAAATTCGAGCTACAATCAGCTAAGTTTCCTGTCTGTTTATTTTCTGCACAACATGAGGACATGTTGATATTTAAGTGTGGGGGAGGGGAATGATTTGATATGTATCTATACATTTGCTTAGTCCGTTACGAGTCTATGCAAAATGAGCTAGAATTTTCAAAAAAATTCGACATTTTTGTTTTTTGTTTTGTCCCGAGTAGGCAATTCAATTCGATGTTCGTTATTTTTATAGTCATCCAAGCTATATATCATATGTTTGATAAGTTAGTTGTTTTACCTGAGATCTATTTTTCACGATCCATAGTGAACGATGAGCTATAATATAAAGTTATACCCATTTTGACGAGTGATTTCTGATTTTCTTATAAGTCATGTGCTTAGTGCTACGTATATATCTTGAGATTTATGATAGTTTGTATTTAGATCCGAAGTATGTTATACTGTGAATATCTAAGGTTTGAATGTGATAAGTAACACGTAACTTATTGTCAAATGAAAAAGTTTAGTTTATAATGAAGTAATTGGGTGTGTCGAAAGCTAGTCAATGATTTGAGTGCGATAGGGTATACCACGTATGTCCTATACCACTTTGATGACTAAAAGCTCACAACAGTCAGAAAAAGCTGCCTTATGATTGGAGTAAGGTAGGGTATATCTCGAATATCCTATTCTGCTATGACAGTGCAAGAGCTCATTCTGATGTGTGTTTAAAAAGTGAACTAGTTAAATCAACTAATGAATTGTTATGAAATGGATATAAGACTAAGTTATCGTCTATCTTATCCCCAGTATAAACTGACAGATATGTTGTAGGGATTGTCCTCTGAGTATGTCAGAAAGGTCCTAAATGTATTCTATCATCCTTTTCGGGATATGTCACGTTTTGTAGGGTACATGTTATAAGTATCATTCATCTCTAGTTTGAAGGGGGTATTAGCTAGTTTTGCTTTGAAATTTTCAAGTTTGGACTTAGTGGAAGTTTTCTACGGCTTTGCACACACCGGGGTGAACCTCTAAGTTATTGAATGTATGTTATATTTGCCTGAATGTCTGTTTTTTTTGTCTCGAGCCTTGATTATGTCTTGTTTTGCTCGGGACGAGCAAAAAGCTAAGTGTGGGGGTGTTGTTTAGGGTGAATTTATAGTGTTTTTAACGATATACTTTATATCAATTTCCCCCATATGTGGATGTTTTTCATAGAAATCGAGCTTTATATTGAAGTATTGAGCAAGTGATGTTTTTAATGGGTTAGTTGCAAAATTGTACGATTTATGTGTAAAATTGATGGTTTTATATTGATTTGGAAGATACTACATTTTGCAATGTGTTTGATGTATTGTAGATACACAATTTCGACCAAGAAGAGGATTAAAAGAGGTTAACAATCGGATTAATGAAGAGGAGAAGAGATAAAGATGAAATCGATTGAAGATAAATATGAGAAGATCGATATTTGAGCAAGCTGAACGTTCGTTCAAGTCCCGTCCAGGTTGGACGGGCGTCCATCAAAGTAAACGGGCGTCCAGGTTGGCAAAAATAGTATAGAGTCTTCAGGAAGTTGATGAACGGTCGTCCATCAAAGTAAACGGGCGTCCAGGTTGGCAAAAATAGTATAGAGTCTTCAGGAAGTTGATGAATGGTCGTCCAAGCTTTCGGACGGGCGTCCGTAGACCGACTTAGCAGCAGCCGCCTTAAATCCCTATAAATATACGCATTCCTTAAACCCTAGGAGATATACTAGATCGCATCTTACACTTAGAAAACCCTAATTTCGAGATCAAGTCACCTCGGCCGGCCGAGCCTTGGTGCTTGGCCGGCCGAGGGTGTTTCTTTTCCACTTTTTATTTTCGTTTTCTTTGATGTTTTGATCTTTGAGTGCTTGGGGGTGAGCAATTGTGCAAACGATGTGAATCCTTTTCAGCAGGTTTTTATATTTTCAATCTAAGTTTGTTTTGTGATTTAGATTAAAGTTGTATCTTTTCTATGCTTATGTGTTATGCAATCGATATCGAGAGATGTATTGCTATTTGATGTTTACCGTATGACGAGAGTCGGTGTAAACCTTAGATCACCATAGGAAAGATGGGATTTTTAATCTTGACATAACGAGAGTTGATAGGTTGAATATCTAGGTTGCTAGATTGAGAGATCTTACACCTTGTTTTGAGAGCGTCAATCTTATATATCGAGAGATGAGAGATTGATAGGCGAATTATCTACGAGAGTAGGAATTCATACCTCCGTTAGGTGGACCACATCTTTAATTAAATCATCACAAGATAACTTTAGAGAGGAAATTAAGGGTTGCGGGATCGGAGGAATATTTGTTTGTTCATTGTTTAATCACCATGATCATCTTCTTGTTTACTGTTTATTTTATAGTTTATAGTTTAGATTTCTTTTTCGCTTTTATCCTTCCTGGCTTTGGAGTGACAATCCTCTGTCCAGTTTATTTTATCGTTTTTAGTTTTGTTTTAGTAGTAACAAATTAGAAGAATTAATAAACTAGATTAAACAACCCCGATTCCCTGAGATTGACTCCGGTATTAATCGCTATGCTACGATCCCTACACTTGGGGTATACCGGATTTATAAATTTATTACTTGTTGTTTTTCATTGCATAAAATCCGAGACAAATATCTCGTGGTGGATCTTCACCATGTGTAGTGCCCTTGAATGCGGTTGTCACGATGATAAGCTAAGCTAGAAACACCTTTTCTATCTTTTAGTACGTTGAGTTTCCGTTCTAGTGCATTTATGGTTTTACCCGTGTCTTTTGCGCTTCCGTTTGTTTTTATTTGATACGACGACGTAAAGATTTGCATATAATATTAGAGTTATTTAATTCTATACGCGCCGAACGTTCTCATCCGGAGGACTCGCTATCCGAGTGTGGGGTATTACAGTTTTATATATATATATATATATATATAGTCATTAATTATTGTAAAAAAATTATGTTTTTTTCAGGCTATGAAAGAAATTATTATCAAAAGAAAAAGAAAAAGCAGATAAAGAAACATGGTCCAACGTTATGTTATTTAAAATTATATTAAAAAAAACAAAAACAAAACAAAAAAAAATAGCGGCTGAGATTTGTGCACCGGACTGATTACCTGACCATTTGCACCGTAGGGGATCCACTCTCCTTCAAGCATATGAAGTTTCGAGGCCAAAACTTTTTCTAAGGATGTGAGATTGTAAAACCCAAATATTAATTTGGGGTATTTAATAGATAACATAATTTTATCTTTTATAATAGTTTTGACTTATTAAATTCGATCCGATAATAATAATTACGTGAGCTGCTTGTAAGAGCATTAGCAATGGCAAATACGATTTCCGTTGAAGGATTACACATTTCTGGCAAATATATTAATTTTTCAATTTGAAACATGTGAATAAAGTGGCCCAATTCATGGATGTGAAGAAAAGGAAAAACGGGTATTATATATGATAAAGAATGGATTGCTTATTGTTTTTTAAGAACACATGTACTGTTTTTTTTTTATTTATCCAAAAGTTGCTTAATTTAACATTGAGCCAGTTATTTTATGGTTGGGATTCAAGAAAAGAGTTTTTAATTCATATTTTGCTTAGAATTGTGTGTACTAAAGGTGGAAGGGGAAGTGGACTGTACGTCCCACCTTCACCTTTACATTTTACCATTTCACGGAGGCTTCTTTTGAGCCTCAGGAAAGTAAGCAGTAGATAGACTGACCCGTTCTAGTTGTCAAAGCCCATCATGGTGAATCGGAATTCGCTGGGCGACCACACGAAAGAATCGAGACCCTAATGGCAATAAGTGATCTTAATCCCTGTATAGCTGTGAGAGAGTCCCTGGCCCGGAATGACATAGATGAGTTATTCTCTCCTAATTTCACTTAAGGCCTGCCTCGCTCGAGGAAAAGGAATCTCTACGTGTCAGGGCACAAATAAAGTCCGGGGAAAAAAAAGTGGTTCAGGAGCTTCACCCGATGGGAAGGTGAGCCATAGGAGATGCTCCAATGGTTTAGTTTGTTACATGGCGGTGAAAGTTCCAAATTTTTATAGTATTAATATTCTAGACGATTTTGACGTACCGCGTTGTAAGTTCGGTTTATCCGATATTAATAGAGTTTCGGGGAAAAAACAAACTTTTATATTTTTATAGTGATTAGGTAGACATTGTTGGGTACTGGGTAAAAAGAAAACTGACGTACCAGACAAATCATGTTTTTATGTATTTTCTTGAAAGACATTGTTATGGGGAATGTTACATAATTTTGACATATACTATATGTAGTATGTTTTTCTTTTTTTGTCCGGAACTACGTAGTATTAAACCTTTTAGTTTTGAGGGATGAATATGTGAGCTCCACGTGCGACGATTGATGATTGAGATACCATCGTCGGTCCCGGATACTTTTGAGCCTTGGCGATTTCGCCGAGTTCGCATTTTTTTTCTTTCTTAAATAATACCTACAAAAGTTTTTCATGCATTTAAAATCTGTGAATTTAAAATTTAAAAAATTCATTGATTTTAGATATTTTTAATATTTTGTTATTATAAATATATCGGTCCTGCGTCCCAAAATATTATGTTCAGGATTTTGGCAAAATATAATTTCATTTAGTATTTTAGGTTGTCTCTCATAACATAAATTCCATTTAAATTTCCAATTAAACATTTATCAAATTTTCTTCATTTTATCCCTCTCTAGTGTATATTCATCCACATCTCACTAATTTACAACTTTAAACTAAGAAATGATAGCCAAAAGTTAATTTAATGTTTTTTTCATTAAAATTAATGTTATATAACAAACTTAACAAATTTTGTTTAACCGCGTGTGAAAGGTCGAAATGAATTTATATTTTGGACGGAGTAGTAATTTATTTTTAGGAAATATAAACTTTCAAATATATATATATACAGTGACGGACCCAGATAGAAATCAGTGGGGGCACCGGAAAAAATTCAAAAGGCGAGTGGGGGCATCAATAGTGTTTTTACATTTTTTACCTATAAAAATACGTCGATTTTCGGATCTCAGTGGGGGTCATGCACCCATCTTTAAAGCTGGGTCCGTCCCTGTATATATACATATGTATATATATATATATATACCTTTTTATTATTCTGGGCAATTTTTTTGTAGGTTGTCTAACATTTGAAAAAAAAAATATATGTATCTACGTGTTTTTTGTTTGTTTGTTTGTTTGTTTTAGTTTTTTTTTTTTTTTTTTTTTTTTTTGTTTGTGAAGATTTTGACTGTGTTCGTTTTCCTTGGAAGCCGTGTTTACGCGTTTTATCAACTTTTCTTGATTAACAGTTTTATAAGTTTTGATTAAGTGTTTATTACCTTGATTACTTGGGCCGTACTGTTTTTTTTTTTATATGCATGATTCCTTTTATTTATTTTTACGCGTTTTCTACGTGTATATATATATTATTTGTTTGCTTTATAATGCGCTAAATATAAGTACATCAAGGACGGCGGTAGTATTTAATATTCCTTTTGAATATTTTTTGCTTAGGAACCGTATTGACGCGTTCCACCAACTCTTTAGAGCACTTGTAATGGTTCAACGATAAAATCCTTTCATAATACAATCATTAGTTTATAGATGAAGTCTTATTTTTTTTATATTATACTAGCTTTAAAATATATATTGTAACAACTTTAAAATAAACTTAAAAATGACAGGCTCGTCTAGGTGGACATGTAGAGCAATTGTCATGATAATTTGGGTTAAATGAGTCTATTTAATAGTGGATACCATCGAATAGACGGGATTGAGAGGGTTTTTTGGAATTTCGTGCAATAGTGGCTGATAGTTAAAAAAATAAAAAATAAAAAGGAGGGAATTGGCTAAAAAGACACAAAATGTGCTTAAATAGGCAAATAAAACAGGCTCAATATTTCATTGCTTATAAGGACAAAAATTGGTTAGATAGACAAAATAACCTCAATTAAAAAAGGTAGGAAAAAAGGCCAGGTTGTAAAGTCTCTGACGATGCTGGAAACCGTCTGTGAATTAATACGGGTCAATCTCCTATGTGACAATGATCCAAAACCATAGAAACCCTAATTCGTGGAAAAGAGGGGCGAGTTATTTTATTTGTTTGGACTGAGCTCTCGAGTTATTTCTGAGAGTTGCCTACGTATCCAATAGTTCAATTGGAATCAAATCATTCGTAGTTCCTTAGGGTTGTTTCTATAGGCGGCATCTCGCCCATATTACTTGTTGAGTAAGTATTATAAATAATTATTATTGTCTAAGGATATATACGACTTAATCCCTATAAATGAGAGATAATTATGGACATATTTAATGTGAAGATTAGAGTCTTTACGACTGAGGATTCTTTCCATATTTTAATCATCCCTCACGCTGAATAACAGCGGAGCTGTACGGAGCGTCCTATGCTCAGCCCCCAAAGCCAATATGGACGAACTGGGCAGCTCCTCTTCGCCAGACCTTGGCCATCCTGCGGTGGCTGAAGGAGGAGTTTATACCGATCTCCCACCTGTTGTAGACGATATGCCCTCTGTTCGGTTCTTGGGGCCCCTGGCCCTTAAAGCCCTAAGATTAAGGACTGGTGATTTATTAAGCACCCCTAAAAGTGACACGTGGCGTAACTCGGGTCAGGTATCATCATAAGCCCCCCAGATCTGACTTAGCTTCTTTAGTTGGTCAGATCTGCTCCATTTGGCGGTTCGGCCGGTCCCTACCCGATCACGCCTTCAAAATACTTAATTGCCAGCTGGTATCCTATTTAATAGGCTATCATTACTATTACGGGACACGAGGCATTTTTCACTCCTTTTCATAACTGACGCCGTCACGTCTGGAGTGGGTTATAAACCCGTCCCTTCATACCAAACTTTCCATCTTCTTGACTCTACTATTAAATCGAAGATTTCCTTTAAGATCCTCTGAATTTCCAAGTAATCATTCTCTCTGACTCTTGTGCTATTCTTCTTAATTTCTCATTCTTTTATGCTTTTCCCAGTTTATGAGGGCGAGTACTGCTTCGAGCAGCTCAATTGATAGGGAGTTTGAGTCCTATTCTGAGTCAGAAATTGAGGTCACCCAACCATTTATTCAATTTGGAGGACCAATAGACATTCCTTCCCTGCGCACAGTCGCTGCTCGCAATAATATTGAGCAGATCATTACCGATCAGCCCCCTTCTAACTCCTCCCGATATCATTCAAATCTTTGTTTTACCTCCCCACTCCCCACGTTAGTGTCTCAAAGCCCACAAGACTGCTAAAACGTCTATAGGTTGCTTTGGAGTTAAATCCAAAATTACCCAGGACGATCTCCTGGATACTTGCACCACGTATCATATTGATATGGATCACTATGCACCCTAGCTTCCTGGTGGAGCACACCTGTATGCTCATCAGCCCCCAGAGGGGTATTGTACGGTGTACAGATCGCCCCTAACGGAGTTAGGGCGATCATAGGTTTTGCAATCTTTTGCAGGCTGATGGACACGGAGTTCTCAATAGACCTTTTCAGGACGTTCTACCAACACAAAAAGGTCAGGAACCACAGTGGGTGGTATTACTTCCCCCGCCGAACTGACCATCGTAGGCTCGTCTTCATTTTGAATAAGGGGAAGTCTTCCATTCACGAGTGGAAGCACCACTTCTTCTTCATTCGCCATGACGGACATCCTGAGCTGGCTGGCTGGAACATCCTTTAGCTCCCCCTGATGTGTGTCCTACTACAGTCGGTGAACGCCTGCTGAACGACATTGCTGATGCCCATATACTTCGTGATTTTGAGCACTTGCCTGCTGCACTGATAGAGGCTGCTCGTTTGTCCGATTCTGGTCCGGAGCCCTATCTGAGGCTTACTCAGGAAGAGTATAATCATCGTAGGATCTTTCTTTTTCCTTGTGATTTCTTTTACGCACTGATGTGATTTTACTATTTCTTTTGGATTTGCTCTGACGCTTTCTCTGTTCTTTTAGTGGCCGATGTTGCTGATATCTTTGAACAGGCGCTTGGGGAGGAAGAAGATGCACCTATGGATGATGAGCCCCCGTAGAACTTAGAAGTTCCAAGGGGTGAAGCTGAGCCAGAGCCTGAACTGGCCAATCCAGAGGTTAACCCTGAGGTTCCCCTTACTGAGGATCTTCAACAGGGCGACCTAGCCTCCGGCACATGGCATGTCGAACAGAGGGATGATAGCATGATCATCCTTGACGTCTTTGTTGCGGGTGAACAGGCTAGGCAGCGCTCTCGATCTAGACGAAAGAAGCCCAGATCTGGTCAGGAGGCTGTTAAGGGGACATCGGGTTCTTCAGCCGAGTTCCTAGCTGAGCTGCCAGATAAGGATTTGGAATCCATCGTAAGTTTTGTATCTTTCCATTTTCTGATAGTCAAATTTTGAACCGTACTGACCCTGTTCATCTTGCCTTTTTTATTTCCAGGTTGTCAAGGCTGGGAAGGAGGTTCTTCATCGTCTGAACGGTTTCTCCATCTAAAAGGCTTCTATGGAAAAATGGATTGATGATCTGTCCGTCATCTATAACAAACACAAGGATGAGTCCTTATCTAAAGATGCCCAGATCACTGATCTGGAGAAGATCATGCACGCTCAGCAAGCTGAACTGAATGAGCTGTGAACTTCCAGTGCTGCTCGAGAGGAGGTACTGGCAGAGCTTCAGGCTGATCATGAGGGGCTGGAAGCTGCTATGCACAGGCGAATCGCTCAGGCTATTCATGAGTACAAAAGTTCACCTCACTTCACTGTGGCCTTGAAGGTTCTACTTGGCTCCTTTCTAAGCCATGGGTATACCCTAGGCGTCAATCCGGCCAAAGAGCAATGCCCTGAGCTGGTCATCTCAGATCTTCACCACGGTAGGCTTTGCAAGCCAAATGGCAATGAGTTGTACCAGGCCAGGCTTAGAGAATTTCAAGCCGGTGAGGACTTGGCGGAGAAATATGGCCGTCGACCGCTACTCATCAGACCAGCGCATCTTCAGCTCAGCGCTCTGGAACTCCCACCGATAAGCAACAAGAATCAGCTGCCAATCCTTAGAATTATGCTTTTGCCATTTAAACAATCTTCTGTAATAATTTCCATTTATTGCTTTGCAATACTTTTTGTTTATTGACTATTTGGGATTATTTTAGCACTAGTTCTATAATTAACTTCTTTTGTTTCTGGCGTTCAGCCGTTCACTTCTTTGGGTTTTCCCTTTTTGCTTTTATTTTGAGCTTTTGCTTCGAGCACACATTTTAGGGAGTCCCTTACCCCCCCTGAAGAACATCATTTAAGAAGTTCTACCTCTAAATGGTGATCTTCAGTTGTACGAGTCTTGAATGTGATTTGGCGCTGATCGTCTAGCCTGCAGACATGGAAAGCTTGATTCAAACTTTCAAAGTATGATCCGGCTAGGTCTGATCGTCTGATCGACTGATTTTTTTTTTACCTGTGCTTCTGCTCGTTGAATCTGTCCTGGAGACATACAATTTGCCCTTAGCAAACTTTTCCCTGAGACCGACCTGCGGTTCAGTTCTTCCACTGAATTTGACTTACGGATCAGTTCATCGGGTCCGTCTGCGGACTTATTTTAGTTTGTCCTTTGCAAACTTTTCTGAGACCGACCTGCGGTTCAGTTCTTCTACTGAGTCCGACCTGCGGATCAGTTCGTTGGGTCTGTCCTACAGACTTATTTTAGTTTGTCCTTTGCAAACTTTTCTGAGACCGACCTGCGGTTCAGTTCTTCTACTGAGTCCGACCTACGGATCAGTTCGTTGGGTCTATCCTACAGACTTATTTTAGTTTGTCCTTTGCAAACTTTCCGAGACCGACTCGCGGTTAAGTTCTTCTACTGAGTGCGACCTGCGGATCAGTTCGTTGGGTCTGTCCTGCAGACTTATTTTAGTTTGTCATTTGCAAACTTTTCTAAGACCGGCCTGCAGCTATGTTATGATCAATCAAATATAATAAACAATGCATATGTGCAATAAAAACATTTATTTAATATTTGATGCTTTAATACATCTTATTGAGAAATCAAAATCAACAATGCATAAAATAGTCTGAACTTGTCCTAGACATAGAACTTCCTTAAGTTATAGGCATTCCAGCTGCGTGGTACAGTTCTGCCACTTGCATCAGCCAGTTGATAGGCCCCATTTCCATGCACCTTGACCACTTTGTACGGACCATCCCAGTTCGGATCAAGTTTCCCCTGTGGTAGTTGTTTGCTAACCTCATTGCTTCTGAGCACTAAATCTCCTTCTCTGAAGTACGACTGTTTAACTCGGAAGTTATAGTACTGAGAGATTCACTGCTTATATTTTTCCATTCTTATGAAGGCCACATTTCGAGCTTCTTCCAGGTCATCTTTGGAGTGACTGAGCTCAGTTAACTGCTGATCTTCTGAGTAGAGTGCTGTTCGTGGCGATAATAGGCCGATCTCGGCCAGGATCACTGACTCGCAACCATATGCTAGGCTGAAGGGGGTCTCTCCGGTAGCCGAGTTGGGTGTTGTTTTGTACGCCCATAAGATGTTAGGCAGGTGCTCTGTCCAACTTTCTTTTTCTTCCTTTAGACATTTTTTCAGCCCTGCCTTGATCTGCCTGTTGGTCTGTTCGACCTGCCCATTAGCTTGAGGGTAACCCACTGAGCTGAAATGCTGGGTGATGTGCAGTTCGGCACACCATTCTCTGACAATTCTATCTTCAAATTGAGTTCCATTATCTGAAACTAAAGTTTTCGGTATTCCATACCTACACACTATGTTCTTCCACAGGAATTTCTGTATCTGCTTCCATGTTATTGTAGCTAGCGGTTCTGCTTCAACCCACTTGGTGAAATAGTCCACTGCTACAATCAGGAATCGGACATTGCCTGGGGCTCTTGGGAGTGGCCCTACTAGATCTACCCCCACTGATCAAATGGCCAAGGGGATACCATTGGGATCATGTCTTGGGATGGCTGATGGGTCAGGTTATCATGCACCTGGCATGATTTGCATTTTTCTACCAATTCCCTGGCATCTTCCAACATTGTGGGCCAATAATACCCGAACAACCTGCATTTCCTTGCTAAGGTCCGAGCTCCAGGATTGTTTCCACAAATGCCCAAGTGTATTTCTCTGAGAAGGTAGTTCCCTTGTTCGCTTGTTACGCATCTAAGCCATGGAGCAATATACGACATGCGGTAAAGTACTTCTTCAAACAGCGAGTATCTAGTTGCTAAGAGCTTCATTTTCCTGGCCTGAATCTTGTCTTGGGGCAGGACGTTATCTCTAAGATACAACACAATTGGATCCATCCACGTACTAGCTTGTCTAATCGGCTAGACTGCCTTCTGTTCATAGCTTCTCTCATTCAATAGCTCCACAAGTAATTTCTTTTCTGATAAAAAGTTTGAGGCCAATTTTGACAAAGCATCTGCCCTTCTATTCTCAGTTCGAGGTATTTGGTCAACCTAGACTTGTCAAAACTTTTCTAGGAGAGTTCTAGCTGTCGCTAAGTATTTCCTCATAGGTTCCTCTATAGCCTCATACTCCCCGTTTATGTGATTTACAACGAGCTGTGAATCGCTATATACCTACAGATCATCTATCCCCATCTTATTTGCCAACTTAAGCCCCATGATCAAAGCTTCGTATTCAGCTTCATTATTTGTAGCCTTGAAATCAAACCTTAGTGCATAGGGAAACTCCTCCCCTTTTGGACTGACGAGTAAGAGACCTGTCCCTGCCCCATCTTTACTTGATGCACCATCAACATAAAAGTTCCATTGATGTATCTCTAGTTTCGTCTGATCATCTTCAAGGCAAACAGATACTTTTTTGGCCAAGAAATCTGCTAAGGCTTGTGCTTTGACGGCAGTTCGAGGTCTAAAATCAATGTCATATTCTGCCAGTTCGACAACCCATTTCGCCAACCTTCCGGAAGTTTCTGGTCGTCCCAAGATTTTCCGTAGCGGCTGATCGGTGATCACAGTAATGGGATGGGCCTGGAAGTGAGGTCTCAACTTCCTTGAAGCATGCACTAATGCCAATGCTAATTTTTCCGCATTTGAGTATCTGAATTCTGGTCCGTGGAGTGTTTTACTCACAAAGAATACTGGTATCTGTTCTTTAACCAGGACTGCACTCAGTGCTTCTTCACACACCGCCAAGTAGACGAACAACGGTTCTCCTACCTGAGGAGCGGTCAAAGTGGACAGTTCGGCCAGGTATACCTTCAGTTCGTCGAGTCCTCTCTTACTCTGATCATCCCACTGAAAATGACTGGCTCTTCTCAAGATTTTAAACAAAGGTAGAGCACGTTGTGCTGATCTCGATAAAAATTTGTTCAAGGCTGCTATTCATCCTGTCAAACGCTGTACTTCTTTTATATTTTTTGGCGGAGACATGGTCTTTAATGCATCGATCTTATCCGGGTTTGCTCTGATCCTGTCTCTGGATATTATGTATCCTAGGAACTTCCCTGATCTGACCCCAAATGTACACTTCTTTGGGTTGAGCTTCATCTGAGTTTTCCTTAGATTTCCAAAGACTTTTCTAACATCGTTCAAGTATTGGTCAAGAGACCTGCTCTTGATAAGGATGTCATCTACGTACACCTCCATATAGCTTCCTATCTGATCGGTAAAAATCATGTTAACAGCCCTTTGATATGTTGCTTCCGCATTCTTTAGTCCAAAAGGCATAGTGACGTAGCAGTACGTCCTAAATTCTATCACGAAAGCAGTCTTTTCTGCATCTTCCGGATCCATCACGATCTGATGGTAACCCTTATACGCATCTAAGAATGCAAACACTTCATATCCTCCCGTTGAGTCCACTAACCGATCAATCATGGACAAAGAATAACAATCCTTTGGACATGCCTTGTTTAGATCCGTGAAATCTATACACATCCTCCAGCTCCCATCTGCTTTCTTGACTAGCACAGGGTTTGCTAACCATTCAGGGTATGTTACCTCTTTAACTATGTTGGCCTGTAACAGCTTGGTTACTTCCTGCTTAATTGCATAAATGCACTCGGGGGCAAAGTGCCTTTTCTTTTGCCGAACAGGGTTTCTGTTCGGATCTATGTTCAATCTATGAACTGCCAGGTCGGAAGATAGTCCTGGCATATCTTCTGCTCTCCAAGAGAACACGTCTCTGAATTCTCTCAGGATGTCGACCAAGGACTCTTTGTACGGAGGGGGAATCCATGTCCCAATGCTAACTGTTGAGTCTTCTTGTTCATCCCATAGACGAACATCTTGTGTTTGGTCTTCAGATGACTAGCTCTCTTCGTCTTCAAGAAGCAGTTCTTCAATACTGACATGTTGGACCATTACTTTCACATTTATTGTCGTGGTGTAACATCTTCTAGCCGTTTCCACATCTCCCCTGATCTCTATCGAACCTTCAACCGTTGGAATTTTCATGCTAACATGAGCTGGTGAGAATACAGCCCGGAGGTCGATAAGGGCTGGTCTTCCCAGAATCACGTTGTACGACGATGGCACCTTTACTACCACGTAGTCTACCTTTAGGGTCCTGCCCCGGGTGAACTGGAGGTCCGACGAAGCCAAACAGAGGAGCTGAAACAGGAGTCAGGTTGGCATCATTCAATTTCATCGCTCTAAAGACGTTATAGTACATGACGTTCACAGCACTACCAGTGTCTACGCATATCCGCTTCGTCCGATTTTTTCTAATCACCGCTTCTATTACCAATCCTTCGTTGTTAACCACCAAGGGTAGTGAATCTCTCGGACCATACACTACTTCTCCTGACATCCTTTGCTTTTTGTTCGTGGAGATAGGGGCAGTAAACCTGCCAATATTTTCCTCTTCGGATATTCTTGAACTTTTCGGCCCCCCTGAGATCGTATTGATCGTGTTCACAGGGAGGTTATCAGTGTGACCCTCTGGATCTGGAGAACGGTCCCTTCTCCTCCGATATTATTCTCGTTGGTCCCTATCGCTGTTATTCTAGCGCTTAAATTCATGCCGTCCCCGTGGTTCGGCCTGTTGAGACCGATCTACGACCTCGTCAAGTTTTCCTTCCATTACTGCTGCGTCAATATCTCGAATTAAATCTTTGCACTGTTCTGAGTCATGCCCAACATCTTGATGATACTTGCAATATTTGTTGGGATTTATCCTTTCTCTCGGTCCCCTCATTGGGGGTGGAGCCCAAGCTATGCCTTTTCTTTGCATGATCGCTAGGACTTGTTCACGAGACCTGTTCAGTGGAATGAAATCTCTGTCCTGCAGAGCTCCTTTCTTCTCTAACCGATCAGAGATGGGTGTAGTTACCTGATCCCAAACTGACTTTCTCTTCTTATCCGATCTATCTTCAGGCTTACTCTTCTTGTTTTCACCTTTTTCCATCTCTCTTTTTGGTCTATTTGCTTCTTCTCCCTGGCAATGTTTGTATGCAACATCTAGGAATTCCTCCATCGTATGAGGGAGCTTGCTGTTAAGCATAACGTGTAGCTGTCCCTCTCGCAGACCTGCTCGAAAGAGGCAACCAGTAATTGATCATCTGCGTTCTGCACTTGTGCGGATTCTTCATTAAAACACTTTATAAAGTGCAGTATTGACTCATCATGTTTTTGTTTCAACGTAAGCAAGTGAGTTTGATTTCTCTGGAATGGGTGAGCCGCAATGAAGGCATGTTCACTTCCTGGTTAGGTGCTGAAGGCGGAGATCGACCTGGGAGGAATCTTGTTGAACCATTCCCTGGCCCTGCCTGTTAGGAGTGCGGGGAAGGCTTTACACTTCATCTCGTCTGAGGCATTGTACAGGTTCATAGGTGAGATGTACTGGTGCATGTGATCATAGGGATCCTTGGATCCGTCATATGCATTGATCTTAGGAATTTTGAATCCCGCTGGTCGGGGATAATTGTCGATGTGCGTAGTGAAAGGTGACGCACAGAGTAGCTCGTCTGATCGTCTTCCGAGTAGGGTGTCTAGTTCGGCCTTGGCTGTATCATTGGGTTGACGTGTATGCTCGTACTCCGTGTGGGCACTCGACTCTATGATCTCTGGCTGTTTTGGAGCCTGTTGCTGGACTCTATTTCTGGAACCTCTGGGGGATCCCTTCCTTTGAGTGTTTCATCCAAAATTGCCTTAATGGTAGCGTTGTCCAGATTTTTCAAGGAGTCGACCAATGCCTGATTGATTGGATCCTGAAGGACGGGGTTAGGCTGATCCTCCGCAGCATTTGCCTTTTTCTGGACTTCTCCTTGGGTGGCTGAAGTTGTTCCACCTTGTTGGGCTGGATCCTTTGGATCTGCAGTCCTCTTTCCCATGCTCTTTGGTGGTGCCATGACTGTTTGTAGAGGTTCTGGTTGTGATGTGATCCAGTCCAAGCAAGTTGAAGACCAGCCCATAAAATGCACTTCCTATATTATTGGGCTTGAAGAGCAAAAAGATGGACTTGGACTTGGATGATGTGGAAGAATGTCTTTTAGTTATTTATTTTGGCAATAAGGCTGTCCAAAATGGTGGCGCCATTTATTATGTTGTTTTGGGCTTGTTTTATTTTTATGTTGGATTTTAGTTAATAATTATCTTGTGGGCTTAGAAGACACAAGAGACACTAGAAAGCCCACAAGTTGGGGTGCCTATTTTATTTGCCTAGGATAGTTAGGATTTTATTTATTTTCCTTCTCCCACATTGCTTAGGAGATGGAATAGTCTTTTATCTGTAGCCTATAAATAGGCATGCTATTATCATAATAAAAACAACAACATTATTATTGAAATTCAGTTAAAACTTTTGCTTAAGTCGAGTCGGCTTAGTCAATCACTTGCGAGTGAGTTTTCTCTTTGTCGTAGAGAAGACACCCCATTCAAGAACGAATCAGCGTCGCGGGCGAGACATTGTTTATTCTTGGCCTCAGTCCTAGGTCGGAGACGCTAGGTCTAGGTTTCCTTAGCTCGTCATTGATCCTTTAGTCAATTCCTGGGATCTTATCGCGTCAGTTGGTATCAAAGCTCAGCGACTAAGGTATCAAATATCCCCGTTTATTTTCCTTGTTTAATTTTCGTTTCTTATTCAAAACAAAAACAAAAAAACTTCGCCTTTTTTTCATTATTTTCGTCCCCCTCCCCAAAAACACCCATAAATCTTCAAATCTTCAAATCTTCAAACCTTCATCCTAAGAACCCTAATTTGTTTCCAAACCCGTTTTTGTAGTAGGCCGTTCCCTAACCAAAAGACCTCTAAAAATTCTGAAATTTTTACCACATCTCCAACACATCTCGTTCTAAAAGTTGCCTCTTTACAACCAATCCAAATTCAACGCATATCTGGCCTAAAATAACCGATTAATCCAAAACAATCTGTCCAGAAAAACAAAAGCCGTAAATCATCGTTTGAATTCGATTTCTGTGGTCTAGGCTATTCCAAATTACCGGAAAATTGGTGACCTTATGGAAAATTTGCGGATCTACAACTTTTATTCTTTGAGTGTTCCCAGATTCATCTTTGTTTCACCACAATTGGCACCAAACTTTACTGCTATAAATCTGGAAATTTGTGACAGATTGCACCTGTTGCCGAATAACGATTGTTTGGGAAACCTATATAACTCCAAAAAATATGAAATTTTGATATACTATAGGAAATCATCTTTTCTACAACTTTCATATTTTGAGGTTTTCCAGATTCGACATAGGTTGATCACAATCTGCATGAAAAGTCACTGTTTAAATTCTGAATATTCTGACCGCATCATATTTAGGGTTTGCTCATTGTTGTGATTCGTTTCATGGTTGCCCTAATTCTTATTATTCATAAGGAATTTGGCCAATAAGTAAAAAAAAAAATTAAAAAAAAAATTATCAAAAAAACAGCCTCTATCACACCCAGGGTGTGACACTTGCTGATTTTCGACCCAAAAAAAAAATCTTTTTCTGTTCTATTTTTCACCTCTTTGCTTCTCATCCTTCATACTCACATTTTAGCAACTTCTCACACCTTATAACTCTCATTTCCATACCTTAACCTAATTCCAACCGAGCCCTAGTTATCTAGTCTTGGTTGTTGGTTTTTGAATTACTACTCGTGTTGCTCGTTATGCTGATTTGTTTGCAAGGGTATTCCTATGACTAAGAGAGCGAAGGTGAGTGCAAACACGAGAGTTGTGAGGTACAAATGGCATTGCCACCATTTTGTGGTACACGTGATGGCGATGCATATTTTGAGTGGGAAGCTAAGTTGGAGCAGATTTTTGCATGTAATAATTACTCGGAAGAGAAGAAGTGTAGTCTTGCGCAGCTTGAATTTACGGGATATGCTATGGTGTGGCTGAAGCAAACAAATTTTATGAGGCGCAAAAATGGTGCTAGTGATATAAGTACATGGCAGGATTTGAGACAAGAAATGAGGAAGCGTTTTGTTCCTCATTCGTATTACCGGGAGCAATATCGAAAGTTGCAAACTATTCAGCAAGGAGAGCGTTCTGTGGATGATTATTATCAGGAATTAGTCACCCTCTTGGCGAAGGCTCAGGTTGACGAAGATGAGGAGATGACCATGCAGCGTTTTTTGACGGGGTTACAATTGGAAATTACGAATCGAGTGGAATTGCAGCAGTGTCAAACCTTGGATGATATGTTACATGCAGCCGTGACGCATGAAAAGCAAATTAAGCGTCAGAAAGCCGCCTACTCTAAACAGTCCGGAGGTAAGGTTTCTGGTTTTCGTACTTTCCAATCTAAGGTAGATCCCACTAAATTTCCTCAAACATCCCCGCAACAGTCCTTATTCCCGCCAAGGGAAGCCGCTAGGCCGAGGGAGAATGATAAAGGGAAAGGAGTTGCCATGACCTCTACACCATCTCATGAAATACGGTGCCATAAGTGTCATGGTATGGGCCACATTGCTGCCCAATGCCCGTCCAAACGACGTATTTTGGTACTTGGAGAGGTTGTTGATGATAGGAGTTATGTCTCGGCATCGGAAGAGGAGGATGAGGTGGAAAGTGATGGTGCGGACTATTGTGAGCAGGATCCGGTGGGCGGAGATGTATATCAATCAGCGTATGTGATAAAAAGGGCATTAAGTAGTGTAGTAAAGGTGGAGGATATTTTTCATACGCGGTGCTTAGTTAGTGGCAAGGTTTGCTTGATGATTATTGATCCGGGGAGCTGTACAAACGTCATAAGTGCTGGATTTGTCTCGAGTTTGGATATTCCTACGATACCCCATCCTGAACCGTATAAGTTACAATGGCTGAATGACGTAGGAGAAATTAGTGTGACAAAGCAGGCTTTGATTTCATTCAATCTTGGACTTGGACTTGGATGATGTGGAAGAAAGTCTTTTAGTTATTTATTTTGGCAATAATGCTGTCCAAAATGGTGGTGCCATTTATTAGGTTGTTTTGGGCTTGTTTTATTATTTTTATGTTGGATTTTAGTTAATAATTATCTTGTGGGCTTAGAAGACACAAGAGACACTAGAAAGCCCACAAGTTGGGGCGCCTATTTTATTTGCCTAGGATAGTTAGGATTCATTTATTTTCCTTCTCCCACATTGCTTAGGAGATGGAATAGATCCCAGGAATTGACTAAAGGATGTGCGTCTATTGGCCTCATATGCGTAGTGATGTTAATCGTTTTTGTGCTTCTTGTATTGTGTGCAAATATCCTGTCTCACGGTATAAAAACCCATCACTCCGATAAAATTTCTCATGGGCCGACTCACAAGTTGCAGCAAATGGTTCAGCAAAATCAAGATTTAAGACGTACAATTCCTTAATAAATTCAAAGCCGAGAAATTTAGTTTGCATCGTAGTGATTAAAGTGTATCTATGAGACAATGCATCAGCCACCACGTTATCTTGGCCCTTTTTATACTTAATCACATAAGGAAAAGACTCTATAAACTCCATCCAACGAACATGTCTTTTACTCAATTTACCTTGGCCCTTAAGGTATTTAAGTGACTCGTGATCTGTGTGGATAATAAACTCTCTAGGCCTCAAATAGTGCTGCCATGTGTGAAGACACCGAACTAATGCATACAACTCCTTATCATAAGTGGCATAATTTAATTGAGGGCCTTTCAGTTTTTCACTATAGTAGGCAATAGGTCGACCCTCTTGAATAAGCACACCACCAACACCCACACCCCAAGCATCACATTCAATCTCAAAAGCCTTATTAATGTCAGGTAAAGCAAAGTCAGGAACTGCCCTTAGGTGACTAACATTTTCTTCTAAGTTATGGCTATAAATCAAGATATCATCGAAATAGACAACCACAAACTTACCAATAAAGTCCCTAAGTACTTCATTCATTAATCGCATAAACGTGCTAGGTGCATTTGTCAATCCAAAAGGCATGATCAGCCACTCATATAAACCAAATTTAGTTTTAAACGCCGTTTTCCACTCATCACCCTCACGTATTCGCACTTGATGATAGCCACTTTTTAAATCAATTTTAGAAAATATTTGCGCACCACATAACTCATCTAGCATATCATCTAAACGGGGAATTGGATGACGATACCTGATTGTAATTTGGTTTATAGCACGACAATCCACGCACATGCGCCAAGTCCCATATTTCTTAGGCACCACAATCACCGGTACCGCGCATGGACTCTGGATTCTTGTATTTTGCCCTTTTCCAACAGCTCCGTCACTTTCCGTTGTATCTCCTTGGTCTCATCCGGGTTTGCCCGATAGGCTGGTCGGTTGGGTAGTGTAGAAATTGGGATGAAATCAATTTGGTGCTCCACGCCTCTCAACGGCGGCAATCCGCTTGGCTCCTCCTCGGGAAAGATATCCACAAAATCCTGCAATAACGACACCACAACACTAGGAAGAGAATCTGTTATGTCAGAAATAAGCATAAAACAGGGGGAGGGATGGGGAGGGGGGGTTTCGTCCTCTCTATAAATAAAGAGGAGAGGGGTAGTGCCATCTTCAATAGCACGAATGACCTCACCAGCCCTAATGTAGAAGGATCCTAGCACTCGCTCACCTTTATTCTTCACAGCTTTTTTTTATCCCTCGGTGCTAATGGCGCCCTCCCTCACTTTTAACTTTTCGACTTTATTTTTTCCCTCATGTGGTACTAAACCGCCCTCCCTTACCTTTTCTTTTTCAACTTTTAGTTTTCCCTCCACTCGAGTTCGCACACCCTCTTTATTTTTCTCTCCCGTCTCAACTTTTTCTTTTTCTTTTTTCGACTGAGCTCCCTCTGTTTTTCCTTTTGCCTCACGACCTGCAGCCAATTTAAGTTGGTCTTTATGAGCTTCTTCCGGTGATAATGCACGAAGTATGATGTTTTTCCCCCTATGTCGCAGCGTATAAGTATTTGCATAACCATCATATATCACCTTCCTATCAAATTACCATAGTCGCCCCAATAGAATATGTCCAACATGCATGGGCACTACATCACATAAAACCTGATCATCCAGCCGTCCAAGATTGAATGAAATCAAAGCCTGCTTTGTCACACTAATTTCTCCTACGTCATTCAGCCATTGTAGCTTATACGGTTGAGGATGGGGTATCGTAGGAATATCCAAACACGAGACAAATCCAGCACTTATGACGTTTGTACAGCTCCCTGGATCAATAATCATCAAGCAAACCTTGCCACTAACTAAGCACCGCGTATGAAAAATATTTTCCCGTTTAAGGTTATCCTCCACCTTTACTACACTACTTAATGCCCTTTTTATCACATACGCTGATTGATATACATCTCCGCCCACCGGATCCTGCTCACAATAGTCCGCACCATCACTTTCCACCTCATCCTCCTCTTCCAACGCCGAGACATAACTCCTATCATCAACAAACCTCTCCAAGTACCAAAATACGTCGTTTGGACGGGCATTGGGCAAGCAATGTGGCCCATACCATGACACTTATGGCACCGTATTTCATGAGATGGTGTAGAGGTCGTGGCAACTCCTTTCCCTTTATCATTCTCCCTCGGCCTAGCGGCTTCCCTTGGCGGGAATAAGGATTTGTTTCGGGGCCGTTTGAGGAAATTTAGTGGGATCTACCTTAGATTGGAAAGTACGAAAACCAAAAACGTTACCTCCGGTTGTTTAGAGTAGGCGGCTTTATGAAGCTTAATTTGCTTTTCATGCGTCACGGCTGCATGTAACATATCATCCAAGGTTTGACACTGCTGCAATTCCACTCGATTCGCAATTTCCAATCATAACCCCGTCAAAAAACGCTGCATGGTCATCTCCTCATCTTCGTCAGCCTGAGCCTTCTCCAAGAGGGTGACTAATTCCTGATAATAATCATCCATAGAACGCTCTCCTTGCTGAATAGTTTGCAACTTTCGGTATTGCTCCCGGTAATACGAAAGAGTAACAAAACGCTTCCTCATTTCTTGTCTCAAATCCTGCCATGTACTTATATCCCTAGCACTATTTTTGCGCCTCATAAAATTTATTTGCTTCAGCCACACCATAGCATATCCCGTAAATTCAAGCTGCGCAAGACTACACTTCTTCTCTTCCGAGTAATTATTACATGCAAAAATCTGCTCCAACTTTGACTCCCACTCAAGATAAACATCCGCATCAATAGAACCGGAAAAAGATGGCAGTTTCATTTTAATTTGCCGCATGTTGTTATCAATTTCATCATTCTCATTACCAACACCAGCATCATCGTTCCCAATTATAACTCGGTTGTTTACCGCCCTATTTGCCCCATTACCTCGAACAACCTGTGGACCGGCACTCTCCCGTGCCCGGGCATTGAATGCCTGAAATTGTGCTGTCAGGGCATTCAAGGTTTCACGCATTCCTACCATTTCCTCATCACGACGCCTATTCACCTGTATCTGGCTGTCAATAAACATTTTCATATCCCGTGGGGACATTTCCCGTGTTCCACTATCTTCCCCATCCGATGACATTCTTATTTTTTTTTCTTTCTACAAGCTCAAAGCCTCACAACTCTCGTGTTTGCACTCTCCCCCGCTCTCTCAGTCGTAGGAGTCCCCTTTGCAAACAAATCAGAATAACAAGCAACACGAGTAGAATTCAAGAACCAACAACCTAGACTTAAACACTAGGGTTCAGTCGAAGTATGGTTAAGGTATGGAAATGAGAGTAATAAGGTGTGAGAAGTTGCTAAAAGGTGAGTATGAAGGATGAGAAGCAAAGAGGTGAAAAATAGAACATAAAAAGATTTATTTTTTTTTTTGGTCGAAAATCAGCAAGTGTCACACCCTGGGTGTGATAGAGGCTGTTTTTTTTTTTTTTTTTTTTTTTATATATTTAATTTTCAGCACAAAGCAATTAAAAGAAAACAAGTAGGTCAACCTCTTGTTGTCTTTGGATCATACGGCAACTAGCAGCAGGTAATTTACAAAGAAGGAAAGAAAAAAAAAAAAAATTTATTGCTACCGCCGGTTCGAAGGTCATATGATGACAGATCTCTTTTTTTTTTTTTTTTTTGAACAATGATGAAGTACACGATGGAATTTGTTTTTTTTTTTTTTGATATAAGAATGAAATTGAAACAAGAAAAATTAAAACGGGGATATTTTATACCTTAGTCGCTGAGCACTGCTACCAACTGATGCGATACGATCCCAGGAATTGACTAAAGGATCAATGACGAGCTAAGGAAACCTAGACCTAGCGTCTCCGACCTAGGACTGAGGCCAAGAATAAACAACGTCTCGCTCGCGACGCTGATTCGTTTTTGAAAGGGGTGTCTTCTCTACGACAAAGAGAAAACTCACTCGCAAGTGATTGACTAAGCCGACTCGACTTAAGCAAAAGTTTTAACTGAATTTCAATAATAATGTTGTTGTTTATTATGATAGTTGCTTGCCTATATATAGTCTACAAATAAAAGACTAATTATCCTCCTTAGCAATGTGGGAGAAGGAAACTAGTAAAATAAAACCTAAGTAAACTAGGACTTAGAATAGGCGCCCCATCCATGGGCTTTTCTAGTCTTTCTTGTGTCATCTAAGCCCACAAGGTAATTATTAAATAAAATCCAACACCAAAATAATAAAACAAGCCCAAAACTACCTAATAAATGGCGCCACAATTTTTGGACAGCCTTTATGACCAAAATAAATAACTAAATAATTATGCTTGCAATTTAACCAAGCCCATCTTCGTTGTCTTCAAGCCCAATTGCATAAATGATGCATTTTATGGGCTGTTCTTCCTCCGACTTGGGTTGCTCTTGCTCCAAATAAATATCGAGGATCAGATTATTCAAAGCCTCTCGCATTCTTTTCTTTTGGAACCTCGTTATAGGACCATCTCGAATCACAAGATGATCTATCGGCTGCATCGGGGCCAAAGGGTCGGGAACCTCATTCGTGATCGTATTGACTTATATCACATTGCTCTGATACCAACTGACGCGATACGATCCCAGGAATTGACTAAAGGATCAATGACGAGCTAAGGAAACCTAGACCTAGCATCTCCGACCTAGGACTGAGGCCAAGAATAAACAACGTCTCGCTCGCGACGCTGATTCGTTCTTGAAAGGGGTGTCTTCTCTACGACAAAGAGAAAACTCACTCGCAAGTGATTGACTAAGCCGACTCGACTTAAGCAAAAGTTTTAACTGAATTTCAATAATAATGTTGTTGTCCTATTATAATACTAGTATGCCTATTTATAGGCTATAGATAAAAGACTATTCCATCTCCTAAGCAATGTGGGAGAAGGAAAATAAATAAAATCCTAACTATCCTAGGCAAATAAAATAGGCGCCCCAACTTGTGGGCTTTCTAGTGTCTCTTGTGTCTTCTAATCCCACAAGATAATTATTAACTAAAATCCAACATAAAATAAAACAAGCCCAAAACAACATAATAAATGGCGCCGCCATTTTGGACAGCCTTATTGCCAAAATAAAGAACTAAAAGACATTCTTCCACATCATCCAAGTCCAAGTCCATCTTTTTGCTCTTCAAGCCCAATAATATAGGAAGTGCATTTTATGGGCTGGTCTTCAACTTGCTTGGACTGGATCACATCAGGTTGTTTTGATCGATTTTCAGTAGAAGACCCTCCTTCTAGCGCCAATTGACGATGCTAGAAACCGTCTGTGAATTAATACAGGTCAATCTCATATGTGACAACGATCCAAAACCCTAGAAACCCTAATTCATGCAAAAGAGGGGCGAGTTATTTTATTTGTTTGGCATGAGCTCTCGAGTTACTTCTGAGAGCTGCCTACGTATCCAATAGTTCAATTGTAATCAAGTCATTCGTAGTTCCTTAGGGTTGTTTATATAGGCGGGATCTCACCCCTATTACTTGTTGAGTAAGTATTATAAAGCATTATTATTCCCTAAGGAAATATACGACTTAATCCTTATAAATGAGAGATAATTATGGACATATTTAATGTCAAGATTAGAGTCTTTACGATTGAGGAATCTTTCCATATTTTAATCATCCCTCACGCTGAATAACAGCGGAGCGTCCTATGCTCAGCCCCCAAAGCCAATATGGACGAACTGGGCAGCTCCTCTTCGCCAGACCTTGGCCATCCTGCGGTGGCTGAAGGAGGAGTTTATACCGATCTCCCACCTGTTGTAGACGATCTGCCATCTATTCGGTTCTTGGGGCCCATAGCCCTTAAAGCCTTAAGTTTAAGGACTGGTCATTCATTAAGCACCCCTAAAAGTGACACGTTGCATAACTCGGGAGGGGTATCATCAGTCTCATTTCCGGAGACCGGATTCTTATCCGAAAAATAACGCCTGACAAACATTTATTATTTTTATAAAATAATATATACGTTAACCACCATGTCAACGTTATTAGAGTATAAACAGGAAATAATGAAAGACGACTAGGGAATGTAAAACGACAAAACTAGAGACAGAACATTTCTAGTCCAAGTCTAAAGAAACATTTAGAGCTGTAAACGAGTCGAGCCAAACCGAACACCTGTTGTTTGAATTCGAGCTCGTTTACCAAACAAACATGTTCATGATCGTTCGTTTACTAAACAAACACAAAATCTTGTTTGAGTTCGGCTCGACAACAACATTGTAGTATTCGGGCTCGGCTCGTTAGGCTCGTGTAGTGATATTTATTTTGCTTCATTTATTTTTCCAGACTATTAAGTTGGAATAAACCGTTGAATTTTTCCAGCTGCAACCTTCGGGAATCTTTCTCTCTGTTTTCTATGTTTTTCTCTTTTTAAACTCAAAATGGAAATCTAAGGTACAGAGATTAAAAAGAGTATTGTAGAATAAAATAATGAAGAAGGCTTAAAGAGAAGCTGCAGAATGTGAATGGGTGAAATGATCCATGTTACTTAGATTAATGGTGTGACTCGGGCAGAGCAACAAGAATTGTAGAAAGGGCTAGATTTCAAGTTCTAGAGAATGACCACAATCTTCTGCAATTAGATGTAATTTAGGAGATGTAATTGAAGTGGAAATCGTTCAAGTACTCAAACCGGCTCAGTTGGGAGTCTTGGGAAATTAGTGCTTCAAAATAGGGATTTGTTCTAATAAAAAAAGTAGGACTTCTCTAGAGGAAGAAAAAAAAAATAAGGCTCCTCCATTTCTGAGACGGGCTCGGGTATTTATGAAATGTATATACATATATGGCTCGCGAACAAAATCGAGAGCTCACGAGCTTGGCTCGTGTTCGTTCGTTAATAAAACGAGCTTGATTATTTGTTTGAGCTCGATTCGTTATCACTCACAAACAACCGATCACGAGCTTTACCGAGCCAAACACGAACTTGTTCGCAAACAGCTCGGTTCGTTTGCAGCACTAGAAACATTTGAAAGACCAAACAACATAAATCTAATGTCATTTACATCCATATAGAAATCCCAAAATAATCTAAGAAATGTAGTTAAATGATAAAGTAATAACGCCTAGAGCCACTCTCAACGTCACAACGTTTACAAGTGCAAATGATAATAAAAGTGCATGAAAGTCATAAATCTTCTTTCATTCATCCGAGCTCAAGCCTCGGAATCATCACGTCCATAATCTTCCTCCCACCAATCTTCTCGGGTGGGGACATACAACATACAGGAGCTAAGTACATTTGTAGTTTTGTACTCAGGGGTAGAAGAAACGGTATAACATATAATAATCAAGTATTAAACTACAAATGCCACAACATAAGTTTTTAAGGGCTCGCTCTCCTTCTAATAGCTCACTTACTATAACTTCGACGAAACAAGGGATTGTTACATTATGAGTCAAGGACACTTCGTCAAAATGATGGGTATGCACCGGGACATGTTCAGTGGCTTACGATAACGTCTTAATTATCTAGGGTGGTCAGCGGTGATGCATTGGTGGATATCTGGCTATTATAGTGGTGATGATGTGGGTGGCTCATGGTGGAGTCGTGTGTGGGTGAGTTGGTAGGGGCGGTGGTGCCGTACGATCAAGTAGAGATTGAGAGAATTTGGCTTAGCCTTGGATTTTACATATATTTTCCAACCTGGTCATGAAATACATTTGGAGCCCTATTCTTAGGGAAACAGCCGATATAGTTCGATATAATTACAATAAAGGACATAATTGGGGTGGAAAGGAAGCGAATGCTCGCTCTGCAAGAGGGGCACATCAGCACAGGATCAGGGCTCGCATCATATGCTTCGGGGTTGTCCCAAGCGACGCCGATCTTCACCTCGTAGGGCCGGACGATCGATTTCCTGGGAATCCGACAAGCATGTTGCCGGGCCGGAAGACGGGCCCGCCATATCAATGGCCCCCTAGTCCGTACCCCTGGTCTCTCGAGAGGCGGGGTAGGGAGTAATCCTCTTGTCCTGGTGATCTGGCCTTGTGAACCTCTAAGAAGCTATAAGGGGGCGGATAGCCTTAACTTCGCAAGATTTGGCTTCTTGGGCCTTAGGCCTCGAGCCGCTAGAAGTTATAAAAGGACGGATAGCCTTAACTTCGCAAGATTTGTCTTTTTGGGCCTTAGGCCTCGAGCCAATTGACGTTATAAAAGGGGGGATAACCTTAACTTCGCAAGATTTGGCTTCTTGGGCCTTAGGCCTCGAGCCGATTGAAGTTATAAAAGAGCTGATAACCTTAACTTTGCAAGATTTGGCCTCTTGGGCCT
Source organism: Gentiana straminea (assembly GCA_036785695.1). Classification (NCBI taxonomy): domain Eukaryota; kingdom Viridiplantae; phylum Streptophyta; class Magnoliopsida; order Gentianales; family Gentianaceae; genus Gentiana; species Gentiana straminea. The sequence continues at coordinate 435,016 of JAVUPR010000244.1, forward strand.
TAGGCCTCAAGCCGATTGATGTTATAAAAGGGCTGACAGCCTTACCTTCACAAGATTTGGCTTCATGGGCCTTAGGCCTCGAGCCGATTGAAGTTATAAAAGGGGGATAGCCTTAACTTCACAAGATTTGGCTTCTTGGGCCTTAGGCCTCGAGCCGATTGAAGTTATAAAAGGGCGGATAGCCTTGACTTCGCAAGATTAGGCTTCTTAGGCCTTAGGAGCCGATAGAAGTTATAAAAGGGCGGATAGCCTTAACTTTGCAAAGATTTGGCTTCTTGGGCCTTAGGCCTCGAGCCGCTAGAATAAAAGGGCGGATAGCCTTAACTTCGCAAGATTTGGCTTCTTGGGCCTTAGGCCTCGAGCCGATTGAAGTTATCAAAGGGCGGATAGCCTTAACTTTGCAAGATTTGGCTTCTTGGGCCTTAGGCCTCGAGCCGATTCGGAGCTGTCTCAGGTCAGCCCCCGGCATGTGTGTTAAACACGGATTTGTTTCTAAAGGTCCCTAGTTGCCCTGGATTGACAGGACAGTCGGTGTGACCCGTCATACATTCTGATTGGAAGTGGCTCTTCGGTTATTCCAGCTGTAATGATGGCAGTTGTGAATTTCAAAATTAAAAAATCCCGCCTTTAATCTTGTTTTTGGATCTTGGTGATGAGGGCCATTGGATCTGTGCTTTCATGCCTATATAAGAACGAGAGGCTTTAGACTTAAACACTTTCTAATTTCGCAATTTATCGATGATTGTTTGTCGATTGTTTGCAAGCAAAGGCTCTCCGTCGAGACGATTTCCAGCAGGATTCCAAAAGCTCATCTTTTATTCCATCATCTTTCTCAGATTTCTTGCTGATCATCAAGTAAGCTCTCCTTCCTTCTTAATTTCGGATACTTTTGCATTTCGTTTAGCTCTGGTTTTGTTCTTTGTCGGATTAGTGCAGTTGAATTTAAATCTGCCATTTCCGTGTTTGGGGCTTGATTTGGGTCTCGATTTGGGTCTGGTACGATTGTTGCCCTAATCAGAGAACTTTTTAAGATTTTGTCCTTGATTTTTGGGAGTTGACTGTGAAACAAAATTCCGGGTTGTCGAGATGAAGTGAACTGGATCGTCTCGGCCCGACTTCGATTATCCTGGGTGATGGCTTATCCACCTCGTTCTTTTCTTTTGTAGGATGCCTGGAAGCAACAGATCGGGCAGTAGCGATGAAGAGTTAAGAACTAGCTCTGGTGAGGGCGACGAGGGCGAGAGCATAGAGGACGACATGATATTGGCCCAACTGGCTCCGTCGCAGTCTGGCCGTCCGAAAGCTGCTATTTTTACGGCATCGAAAGGAAAGTCCGTCCCTTCGACAGCGGTTCCCGTGGAGCCAAAAAGGTTTGGGAAAGTGGCCGCCAGGGCTAAAGGTCCCTCCTCTAATGTCATGGTATCCGAGGCTGAAAAATCCAAGCGGATAAAGAAATCCGTCGACGAAGATGACGAGCCGAAAGCGAGCAATAAGACTCCTTAGCCGCAAAATCCAGAGGCCCTGAAGGAGGATGGAGAGATCAATGCTCTTGATAGACAGATTGAGTCAGAATGGGCGGTTGTTCGGCCTCGCCTTGGGGATTCGGAACTCCTTTCTGAGTTCAACATTTCTCCTGATTATCATTTCTCTGGCTTCAAGACATAGAAAACCGACCCGGTTTAAGACTGAAGGAAGACGGCCTCGTCTTATTCTATGATCATTTCATTTCTGGCCGTAGGCCGCCTTTCGAACCTTTCTTCATCGAGGTTATATGGAGTCTAGCGGCCCTTCCCTGCGATTTCACTCCGGGCACGGTCTGGGTGATGATGGCGTTTGTTGTGCTTTGTCGGATTCTGGGTTACGAGCCTTCCCTCAAGGTGTTTTTGAAGTTTTACACCTTCAGCAATGCTGCCACAAACAAACCTGATTCAAGCAATTTTCTGTCGACCAGAGCGAAGAAATGCCGCTAGTTTTACTAGACTTCAAATAACGTCCGCAGTTGGAACACAAGGGCCATGATGGTTGAGTCGAAGTCGGGGTGGCAAATTCGAAGTGCACCAAAAGAAGAGGCTGAATAAAATTGTGGTGCCCAAGTCTCTTGATAGCACCGAACAAAAGCTTCTCGGGAATCTTTATGAGCTACTCGACTGGGAGGAAGGGAGTGAAACGCAGAAAAGGACCTTTAGCTGGAGGGGCTTGATTGACCTTAAGGCCCCCATCTGTTGCTTGGCCGGTATTCCTAGGCCGATCACCGCTTAGCCTGTGGTGAAGGCATCCAACCTGCGTGCTTATGAAGATTGGTGTGCCGAGTGTCATCTGGGGAAGTGTTTCCCTACTCAGTGCCCGATATGTAAAGGGGTCGAGGAATCGCAGCCCGCTTGTAATTTGTTTCTTGCCTTTGTTTTTTTCTTTTCCTTAATTGCATCTTCATTGGTAGTCTTTATTTCTTTTGGAATTCTGACCGTCCATTTTATGGGTATGATGGTGCCCGCCAATATGGACAGGAATGCTGTGATGACCCGTCTAAAGAATGAGAGGAAAGCTCGTCAGGCTTTGTTGGAAGCCAACAAACCCATAGATCTTCCTCCACCAGTGAGCATAGAGGATGTTCCGGCCACCGACGCCGCTTCATCTGTGGCCCCTCTTAACACCACGGTTGTAGAGGGTAGTGTCGCTGCTTCAAAAGGTGGGTAAACCTGCTATGGCTACAAAGGCGAAGAGGAAAAGGTCTTCTGGAAGAAAGGATACCGGCCTAGATGATGAGGATGAAGGCCTGGTTGACGCAGGTGTTGAGTCTTCACCGAAGAGATCTAGGGCTGAAGGCAGCCAAAGTTCTGGCGGTGTCGCTTTTGAGCCCTCCGAAGACACAGAGGATGTTCAATCCCTCCAGGTCGTCGTTCCTCCTGCTGTCGCTATTGATCTGACCGAAAGCCCTACAAAAAAGGGCGCCGACGGAGGTGAGCTTGTTACTGCTAAACCGGTGTAGAAGAATGCCGGCAAGAGGAAAGTCCATGTGGGGTACAAGGGGAAACCAGCCTTGTGGTTGGACCACGATTTTCTGAAACAGCCTATTTCCTTGAAATCGGCTGGGGAGCTATATGCCTCATTTCTGATGTGGTTCCCCTGCAAAAGCTAAAGTTTAAACTGCTTGATGCCCCTAGTTAATGTTCAGTAATGGCATCAACAATCTGATAGCTCAAGCCGACATGGTGACGTCGACAGCTTCTATAGGGCCTTTCACTAGCCAGTAGCTTTACTTGATGCGCTCGGCCTTTACGGAACTACAACCAGTGCGGTAATATGCATTTCCCATTTTTGGGTTTTCTATTTTGTTGTTTTTGGCTCTAAATCATTTTCTCTTCAGGTTTCCATAAAGGTGTAGCAAGTCGAGTGGGCTTGCAATGAAGAGCCAAAACAGATGGCTGGGCAGCTTGCTGAGATGCGGGAGAAAATGGCCACCGAAGCGAGTCGGGCCAACGTGGCTGAGCAGAGGTAGAAGACACTAGTGGCCGATGTTGGTCAGCTTCACTCCGAGAACCTGACCCTTTCCAAAAAGTTCCAGTTGGCTGTGGACCTCCAGAAATCTACTGAGTCGGAGAGGGAAAAAGCTCTTGCTAAGGTGACCGAGGCTCATGAGCTTGTTGACAGATTGAAGAGTGAGTTGAGTGAATCTGAGGTCGCTGCTACGGACATCGCCTGCAAAGTCAAAGATGCTTTATTGGACGGGTTTGATCAGGGGTTCTACCACGCATTGAGGTGCGTTAAGGTGTTCTGTGAAATGCCGCAGACCTTGAGACCCTGCAGGACTGGTTGACGACGGATCAGGATGACCCTGAGTTAAGACCATTCCACTCTGATCTCCCTTACAACGCCGTTCAACTTGAGGATTTCTGGGCTGAATGCTTAAAGATGGGTAAGCCGCTTTAGGATCCTCCTCCAATTAAAGAGAAGAACCTCCGTGCCATGATGCTAGAGATGGAGAGGGAAGCTCTTGAGCTTGCTGCGAAGGAGGCAGAGGCCGCTACTGCTGTTGTGCGGGTAGTCGTCGCTAGTGTCGGCGAGGATAATAGTCCTGAGCAAGAGTGTGATCAATTCTTAAATTTGACTGGGCCTCATACCGAAACTCCTCCTTCGGGTAAACAAGATTGATTTTTTGATCTTTTGTTTTTTGTTGTAATTTTGTATTCCTTGGCTCTGATTTTTGTAGTAATTTGACATTGTTGAATGGCCGCTGCTTGGCTTTTTAATTTACTTCGTATTTTTCTAAAGCACTTTTGCTCCGTCAAAACAAATATATGTGCGGGCCCCTTGTTTGGAGTGAGGTCACGCTTGACCGAGGTCGAAACAACAAATGAATAATTTTCTTTGTGATGTCTGGTCGTTGTATCATCGCTAGGTGTTGAGGCAGACCTTTATCGGAAAAATCTGATATGCCTCATGTTTTGGCGAGATCTAGGTCGCTTACAGTGTTTAGCTCGCTAAAACATCCGAGTTATAAAAATTAGGCCTCTTGTTGGGTCTCGTGTCTGAATTAAAATTTCCTATGTGCAGCCCCCTTGTTTCAAGCAAGATGGAGGGCATACTTGGTTGAAAGAGGTGTTGAATTTGAGTTATTCTCGAGACGTTTGAAAATTTGCATCTACGTCCCTCTTGTTTGGAGCGAAGTTGCGTACGAGGTCGAAACAAAAACAAATAACTTGCTTTGTTATACCTGGTCGCCGAGCCGTCAAATGAGTCTGTGCGGAGTGAAAATTTCGATGTGCCCCCTTGCAGTGTGTGTATCCGACTATTCTTTGAAGTGGATACATGTAGAGCAGTCCTAAGATTCTCTTGGTTTGAAGTCTGACAGTTGTCAGTCCCCCTGGCACGTCTTGACATAAAGCTGTGATCTTTGGCCAGCTTTTATTATTTGTTCCTTCCCAACGCTTCGGAGGCTATGCTCATAATGAGGACAGTTCTAGCAACTGTTCCCGCATTAATGTGCTCCAATTTCAAAGAACTGAATAGGCTCCAAGTCTTGGCCGTCCCATTAAGATTGTTTTTACCGTTGGATCATTTATTTGGTGCTATAAAGAGGGGGGAGTTTTGCTCTTACTTCCCACATCTTTTTCCAGACTTTGCTTTACCACTGCAATGTCTAATTTTGGTGATTCTCTCGTCTTTCAAATAGCCTCTCCCTTAGCTATTGCTAATTTTTTCTCCATCTTCAATGAGCTTCCCTTGCTGTCCGATAGGGGTTTGAACCTTCGCAAGGTTAGCGTTGCTCAGCGTAATCGTGTCGCTGAGATGGGTTGGACCGGATTTCTGAAGGCACCTCGGGGGGCATATAACGCCAATATTGTGCGAGAGTTTTACTCCGCGCTATCCGTGGTGGTTTTGACAGATGCTGCCCCCACCGTTGTTCCCCTCCGTGGGGCTTATGTTGCTCTCTTCCCTGAGGTTATCAATAAGTTCTTCAATTTGCATTCCCCTCCTTCTTATGAACATTAAGAGACAGTTTGGGGTCTCGGTGATGGGTTAAGGACATATCTATAGGGCCGCCGCTCTTAGGCGCTTGATACCTGGTGACTGGGATCCGTTGAGGGCCTTGCTTCTGAGATGTCTCAAGCTAACCGGGAGTGGAAGAGATTTATCAATTCCCGTGTTTTTCCTTCATTTGATTCTTTATGCGATCCTGGTGGGCAGGGAGGGAGTCAGCATCGATTGGGGGCGGTTGATTTATCGTGAGGTAATTACATTTGCTGCCCAGACAAACCTACATGGGCCCATCCCTTTCCCCAGGTTGATATCCCACTTGTGTACCAGTGCTCTTGGGATGCCTGTATCTCATGATGAAGTTTTGGTGCCACCCCGCGCGAATGTCAAGCTTGAACGTATCGATTCAGACTCGTCAACGGACTATGATGCTGATTGGGCCTAGATTTCATTTTCATCATGTCTTGAAAATAATCGGCCTGGATGGTCCTATTTTGTGTAATAAAACTTTCTTTTTTGCAATTTGTTTGCTTTACTTTGCGCTTGGGGCTCGAATCGTTGGTTGCGACCCCCTCTTATTTGAGCGAGGAGAGAGTGCCTTTGTTGGAGTCGGTAATTGTGGTCGGATCTGATGGCATCTATTTGGTTTCCCGGAGATCATGAAACCTCATGCCTCCTCACCTAACCGACGCATTGATGACTGCTCCCTTCGAAGTGTCAGTTTTGTTTATGCGGGGGTTGGCATCCCAATTTAAACGTGCGTGACTCCTCAACTTCCCGCCCTTTGCTTTCTTGAGTCTACAAAAGGAGGCTTTCTTCTTCTTCCTCATTTTCAATTTTCTCATTGCAAATCTTTCTGAAAATTCCTCGTCTCTTAGAGAAGCTCTTTTCATCCTTTCCAAATCTTCAAAAAAATTTATTATGTCTTCCTCTGAATCTTCGTGCCAAGGTTCCAATGTTCCTGATCCTACCGCAGATGAGCCTTCAGTTTGTTTCTGGGTAACTGTTTCACCTGTGGCCATGAACAATTTTATGACCTTCTTTCATGATCATGGTCATATGGTGGAGAAGAGGCTGAATTTAGGTCGTATGGGCCCAGGCCACCGGGCTATGGTCGTGGCGAATGGTTGGATGAATTTCATCACTGTTCCGACTGGGGAGTATAACCTGACGCTTGCTCATGAGTTTTACGCCGCCTTATCTGAGAGCGGTCACGTTGATCGTACCACCACTGTTTCTGTTCGTGGGGTGACCGTGAACTTTACTCCGGCTGCCATAAACGAATTTTATGGTCTTCCAAATCCTGCTGAGGATTATGATTCCTTTTTTGACCTCGAGACCAGGACCGGCTTCTACGGTGCACAATTCGATGCCTTCCAATTTTTGCATCGGAACTAGTGGGTGGAGGGCACATGCGTGACAACCAACATGTTGGACCGGAGAGAGAGAGAGAGTGGAAATGCATTTTAAACATGTGGATCTTTTGCATGCCCGACCCTAATGAGGTTACTGAAGCCAAAATGTTTGTCCTTTACGCTCTCTCGATTCCCGAGACGACCATCAACTGGGTCGCCTGATCCATTTCGAGGCAATTAAGTTTGCTACCTTGAGGCATGATGTTTTGCCTCTGCCTTTCGCCTGGATGATCTCCAACATGTGCATCCGAATCCACGGGATGCCGGTGTGTCCGACCACAGACGTATATTATACTCATCTAGAGACAAACACGTGAGGAGCGGAGCTCTTGTTTTTTTTTTTGGCTCCTTTGTAAAAATTTCTCCTCCTCTGTATTGAATCGAATCTCTTGTTTTTATTCTTTCAATTTTGTTTTCACACTTTATTTTGCAAGTTTTGTGTTTTTCTGGTGACTTCATAAACGTGTGCGCAGACCGCAGAATTTCTCTGCCCCCTTTCTGTGTCGGACAAGCTTTGCTTGTCGGAAACAGAATTCATTTGTGTCCGAACGGGGTTTCTTTGAAAGACATTTCATTGACAACAATCACAAGGGGCTCAACGCTTTCATATAAAATTTTTGCTTCTAAGAACAAGTTGAGGTCATTGACCTTACATGTGGTATCTTTCCAGATTGTCGGCATGCCAGGGCCTGTTGAACTCGTGACCCCCTTTGTCTTTTAGGATGTAGGTCCCCTTCTTGATTATCCTCGATATTTGCCAAGGGCCCTCCTAGTTCTCGGCCAGCTTTCCTTTGTCGGTCTTCTGGCCTGTCCCTTGTCTTTTTTGAAGGACGAAGTCGCCGACCACGAAGGAATGATCTCAGATGCGTTGGTAATGATACCTTTTTGCGGCTTGCTTGTAATTAACCAACTAAGCACGGGCCTTTAGGCATTTTTCCTCGGCCAGATCCAGTTCAATTCGCCGATTGGTCACGTTGTCGCCCTCGTCGAAGTGGGAGACCCTGATACTTGGTAGCGCCATTTCCACTGGTGCCATTGCTTCTGACCCCTATGTCAGTGCGAATGGGGTTTCCCCCGTCGTCACCTTTCGCTTTGTCCGAAGTGCCCAGAGAGTCTCTGGTAGGTAGTCTACCCATTTGCCGGCCTTTTTGTCCAGGCTCTTCTTTATTATTTTTAGCACTTGCTTATTGGCGTTCTCCGTCTGACCGTTTCCCTGGGGGTAGCATACCGAAGACTGCTAGTGCTTGAAGTTATGCTCTTTGCAAAACTCGTTGAACTCATCCCTGAACTGTGGGCTGTGATCTGATACAATGGCCCATGGCACCCCAAACCGAGTCCAAACCTGGTCCAATAAAAAGTATATTATATCCTTGGCATAGATTTTTACGAGCCCTTTTGCCTCGATCAATTTCGTGAAATAGTCCATGGCTACGACCACGTATTCGCATTTCGATCGACCCTTTTTCAGTGGGCCGATGAGGTCGATTGCCCACATGTCGAAAGGCATTGCGGCGATGACAATGCTCTGCTCCACTATGGGCAGCCTAGGTATGTTGGCGAAGCGTTGGCATTTATCGTAGCTTTTAGCGTATCTCTCGGCGTCTTCAGCCAGCTTCAGCAAATAGTACCCTACCAATAATGCTTTTTGGGCCAAGGTATGGCTGGACGGGTGGCCACACACCCTCGTGTAGCTCTGCGAGTATCCCTTGTACCTCTACGGGTCGAACACACCGTTGCAACGGCTTCGAGAATGATAGTCGGTAGAGAACCCCGTTTAGGATCGTATAACGCGCCGCTCTCTTCCTTAAGGCTTGAGCCTCTTTGGCATCTTCTGGCAAGATCCCATTTTCTATATATGCCTTGATTTCGTCTATCCAAGATGAGGTTGAGGGCTGAATATCCATCATTTCAACTCGGCAGACAGCGGGCGGCTCCAGATATTCGAACATGACCGCAGGGTCGCTGAACTCGTCTATGGATATCAGCTTGGACAAGTAATCTGAGTGCTCGTTCTGCTCCGTGGTATGTTCTGGAATTCAAAATATTTGAAGCCGCTTTTTAGTTTTCTGACAAGGTTGAGGTACTTTTTCAGCACTTCGTCCCTTGTTTCAAACACACCGTTGATTTGGCATACCACCACCTTTGAGTCGCCGAATACCTCTATGTTTTCGACGTTCATAGATTTTGCCAATTCCAGTCCGGCTATGACTGCCTCGTACACGGCCTAGTTGTTGGAGGCGGTGAAATTGAACCTTAAGGTCTTTTCAATTTCTTCAGATGAACCTGGCTCCAAGAGTTTTATCCTAGCTCCACAACCGTTTCGGTTCACGGCCCCGTCAACATACATCTTCCAGCAAGGGGTCGGTCTGTTCGGCTCGACCTCCGCTGGGGTATTCGATTTGTCAACGCTTGACGAACTAAGCTGTCCGGCGGGCCCTTCCTTATTGAAGCTTGCTTCAACTATGAAATCTGCTAGAGCATGTGCCTTGATTGCTTTTCTGGGCTCATATCGAATGTCGAACTCGGTTAATTCTATGGACCATCCTAGCAAACGGCCCGTAAGGTCTGGCTTATGTAGCAACTGTCGCAGAGGGCTGTTTGTTAAGACCACAATCGTGTGTGAAGAAAAATAGGCTCTATGTTTTCGGGCGGCCATGACAAGCGAGTAAGCTAATTTTTCTGCATTAAGATAGCGGCTGTCAATGGGACTGGGGGCTTTAGAAACATAGTAAACGGGTTTTTGGAGGGTCCCATCCTTCTTGACAAGAACAGTGGCTACGGCCCGGTCTGAAGCTGCCAGATACAAAAAGAGCTCGTCTCCTAGGATCGGGCTGACTAACAACGGAGGATTTGCAAGGTATGTCATTGATAGCTTTGAAGGCCTAAGAGAACTCCTTTGTCCACTCAAAGGTTTTGTTTCCCTTGAGGATCTTAAAAAACGGGCGACATTTGTCGGCGGACCTAGAGACGAACCTTCCTAAAGCGATGATTCTCCCATTCAGTCATTGGACCTCCTTCACGAATATTGGCTCTTTCATGTTGGCCAAGGCTTATATCTTTTCCGGGTTTGCCTCGATTCCCCTTTGAGTTACCATGAAACCTAGGAATTTCCCAGCTTGGACTCCAAAAGTACATTTCGCGGGGTTCAGCTTCATTGAATGCTTCTTTACATTGTTGAAATTTTCTTGCAGGTCGGCCAGGTGATCGGTTCGGGCAGACTTGACAACCATGTCGTCTATATAAGCCTCCATATTCTTCCTGATCTGAAAACACCATCCTATGGTAAGTCAATCCAGCGTTTTTCAACCCAAATGGCATCATTTCGTAGTAGTACATTCTGCTCGCGGCTCGGAAAGCAGTCAACTCTTTCTCTTTGTCAGACATCATTACTTGGTGGTACCCGGAATACGCGTCCAAGAAACTTAACATTTCAAACCCGGCTATCCGGTCGACCAATCTGTCAATCCTAGGTAGCTCGGAAGGATCTTTCGGGCAGGCCTTGTTCTAATCGGTAAAGTCGACGCACATGCGCCATTTTCCATTATGCTTCTTGACCATCACTACGTTGTCCAGCCAAGTCGGGTATTGAAGCTCTCGGATAATTCTGGCTTCGATCAGCTTGTTTACTTCGACTTTGACTGCTTCCTTTTTTCTTTGGAGAATTGGCGGGCTCTCTGTTGTATAGGCTTGAAGTGAGGATCCATATTCAGATTGTGTAGCGCGATTTCGGGCTCCACGCCTCTCATGTCCTTGACTACCCATGCGAAAGCAAGATCAAATTCTCCATTTCATCTTCTTCCATTTGTCCACCTATTTTCACCTTTTGGTCAGGATATTTTTCGTTGATACCGATTTCAATCAGCTCATCCTCGGCGGTGAAATCTGATTCATCTCTGACTTCGAGGGTGTCGCAAATGACTGTCTTGGGTCCGGCAGGCACGATCTCTTCTGGGGGGCATGGCTCGTTTAGAGCTTTCGTTACCCCAATTGTGTACACACGAGCCCTTCTAGAAGCTGACTCAGATGCTTCGCCCTAGGGCATCTTGCCCGATCCCCTTGCAGGATAATCGCTGTGATTTGTCGTCATGTGGTTTAGTAGAGTTTGAGGTCGGTTGACAGCTAATCCGATTCCTTCGCCGGTGTAGAACTTTGCCCTCTAATGGTGAATCGAAACAATCATCTGGAACTTTCTTTGCGACCGAATTCCCAGGATCGCCGTATAGTGGGAGTGTAAATCGACCACCAAGAAATCGATTTTCTCCTTGTTGTAGGGTGGGTGGTCGCCGATTTCTACCTCTAAGTCGATGACGCCCAATACTGTCACTTTATCGTTGGAGAATCCCTCCAGCATCCCTAAGTAAGGTTTCAGCCTGGATATTCCAATCTTCAATTGCTTCAGGGTTTCTAGGTAGATGATGTCTCGAGCGTCCCCCATGTTGAGGAGTACCCGATTGACACCGAAATCATTTATTCCGACCTGTACCACTATCGGCAGTTCAATTGCCCCGGGTGGGCCCGCCAGCTCGCTGCGAGTGAATGTTATCGCTTGTTCATCCGGAGCCAAGATAATTGATTTCTCTCTCCCCTTGACATTGATTGCATTGATTTGACTTTTGATTAGTTGGTTGCTAGAGAATTCCTCTATTATTACCTTGGTTTCATTTCGGTATCTTCGAGGCCCCCTATCGTCCCTGTTCGTTGCCGTGCTTCTTATACTTGTCTAATTCTCCATTCCTGGTCATTTTGTTGATGATTTTTCTCAGGGTGTAACATTCGTCAGTGAGGTTATCTTCGTGAAAATCACAATACCTTGTTTCATCTCTCGTTCCAGGGTCGGACCTCAGAGGTCTAGGCTGCTCCATCTTATCCCGGATCTTATACAATATCTCAGACAGGCTTGCATTGATGGGGATGAACTCAGACTCATCAAACTTAAGCAGATTTCAGACCTCCGTGTCTCGATCCTTTCCTCTTCTTCGATCGTCTTTCCTCTCTTCCCTGTGTTCTTCCTTCTTTTCCTCCCTGGAGTGTTTGGATTCGCTTCGATTTTTCCTTTTCCCGAGGGTGAGGGGGTTGCTTTGGTCAGTCCAATGATTCAGGCTTGGTTGAGCCGATCGTGCAGATTCGTAGGAGGGTTCATGGAGAAGTGCGTTTTCATCGCTCCCTTGGTGATACCGTTCAGAAAACCCCATTGAACCTCATTCTCAGGCAGGTTCTTCGTCTGCTCGTATACCTTTATGAACCGATCATAGTAGCTCTTGCAGGATTCTCCATCTCCCTGGCGTATCTCATACAGATCTTCGATGGATTTCTTAGGTCACTCTGCCGTTTCAAATTCCTTTAGGAATATCATTCTTAACTCCTCCCAATTTTTTATTGAGCCGCGAGGTAAGCTCCGGAGCCAGGCCGTGGCTCAATCTTGCATACTTTCTACGAACGCAACACACCACACCGATTTGTTCGACGTGGCTAAGAGTGACCGGCTCTGAAAAGCGGCTATCCATTCCGAGGGGCCGCTGGTTCCCTTGTAGTAGACATATTGTGAATATTGTACGCCTTTGGGAGGTAGTGACTCTAGTATCTCACCCGATAGGACATCAATTCCCTGAGTCGGCTAGGGTTTCCCCTCTGGTTTGGCTTTTTTCAGCTCCGAGATCTCTCTTTCCATCTTCTCCATCCTATCGTCCCTTGCGGGCATGATGTTCCTGATGGGTATCATCTTCCATTTAATAATGTCCTCTGAGTCCGCGTAATAGACTAATTCCATGTCCTGCTCCGCACTTTTTCATTCAGGATTTGTCGAGCGTCTTGGGGATCCCTGGTCTCACGATGTGGTATCGTGCTCTTCTCGGGCTAAAAAGGGGCAATGCGCTGATGTAGGGCACTTTTCTTAAGATGGCCTAACCGTCTCAAGGCCGATCCTCTTTCCCCACTTTTCTCAGGTATATGCGTCATTTTCTGTCCTGCCAACGAATATTCACTACATTCTACCTCTATCCTCGCCGGCTCGCGTGTGAGAGCCGGCGGTCCTTTGGGTGGGGCCATTCCCCTAGGCTCGAGCCGAGTGGGGATATGTTCATCAATGGTCATGAGAGATACGTTACACGTGGCCAGCAGTAGGTTTGACGCATACATTTGTTTCACATATTCCGTGTAGGCCAGCGCTGCCTTGCCTCAGGGGATCTGGCCTTTGGGGTCTCTTTTATCCCCGGAGTTTTCTCTGTGGCGGGCTCCTTACCCTTATGCTGTTTTGAGGTCCCCGCTGTGTTCTTTCCATATGCTAGGATGGAAGGAACCGATACCGAGTTCCCCGTGTCGTTTCTAGAGTTGGACCTCCTCCGGTTTATTATATTTCTGGCGTCGGTATCTAGCTTCGATCCAGCCTATCCCTGTGTGTTTCCCCATCATGTGGTGGGGTTTTCAAGTGTGTGATCCATGCCGTCTTGACGGTGGGGATCTCTTGCGGATCCCTTGCCTGGGATAGGTGGGACGTGGACTTTTTCTCTGGCCCCCGCCATGTGTCAAACTCTGATTGGGTGCTTATGCTAAAATTCAAGTAGTGTTCTGACCCTCAACAGCTCTGACACTTACCGACTTTGTACTGTCTGGGTGCATAGGCGGTTTGTTGGGGATATTGTTGAAAACGAATTATCCAGTGGATCTGTCGACGGATCCGGCATACGGATGCCGGAATTTGGGGAACAACTGTGATTCTCAAGTGTGAGGTCCCAAAAACTCCAATGTCCTATTGATTTCATTTTGCCTTTTTTCCAGGTCCAAGAGAGCGACACAACACAACAATGTGAGTCCTTGTTCTGATATGATATCCATAAACTCAGGCAGGTGTAAGAGCTACCAAAACATCACTATGTTAACCGTCATAATAATGAGCTTGAGCTTAACTCTCTTTTTTCCTTAACGTGAAAGTGTCGAGAGTGTTGATTTCTCAAGAGCAAAACCGACAGATTTGCATGCATCTAGTCTTTTCCATGAATGTACAAGCACAAAACTGACTAAGAGACCTGAAATAAAGTTTCCGGCCAGGAAACATACGGTGCCAACTCCAGCGAGTTTCTTTGTGCAAAAGTCACGAGAGAGGTGATGATTCAAATGCAAACTCGTGGCTTTGTATAGAGAATCGACGAGGTTACCTTGTTTTGATAAGAATCGGATGCTGAGCTGAGAACACGACCGTCCGTGTACAAGAGCTAAGAGCTTTTGCTGAGAAACGTTGAAGGTGACCTGGAGGAGAGGAGTTCTTCCTGCGGCCGTCGCAAATTCTGTAAACCGTGGATGAGCCCTACGTCGGAAGCAGGCTGAAAGTCCTCTCTTTCCCGGTAAAGGAGCCAACTGATAACGTCTAAATTATCTGGGGTGGTCAGCGGTGATGCATTGGTGGATATCTAGCTATTATAGTGGTGATGATATGGGTGGCTCACGGTGGAGTCGTGTGTGGGTGAGTTGGTAGGGGCGGTGGTGCCGTACCATCAAGTAGACATTAAGAGAATTTGGCTTAGCCTTGGATTTTACATATATTTTCCAACCTCGTCATGAAATACATTTGGAGCCCTATTTATAGGGAAATAACCGACATAGTTCGATATAATTACAATAAAGGACATAATACGGGTGGAAAGGTAGCAAATGCTTGCTCCGCAAGAAGGGCCCATCAGCACAGGATCAGGCCTCGCATCCTATGCTCCGGGGTTGTCCCAAGAGATGCCTATCTTCACCTCGTAGGGCCGGATGATCAATTTCTTGGGAATCCGACAAGCATGTTGGTGGGCCGGAAGACGGGCCCGCCCTATCACCTTATATGGCATAAACAGTTCCATGTGGATTATTGTTAGGAACATTTTATAGTTTTGATGATGGCCATGCTAGCTGTTAAAACAAGCATGATATAAGTCAGAAATAATTGTATTGGCTTTAATTAGAAGTCTGACATGTTGTATAAGTTCAGTCAGACAAGCACTGTACTAGATTGGTAGGTCGGCTCAGTAATGATAAGGGACCAGCTCAGTAAAGACAGCCAAGGGACTGGCACCGTGAAGTGAAGACCTATGGACTTACTTACAACCAAGGAAGTTTGTGATGACCTTGGGTAAGTCTAAGATATGCTACAAGTGATGAAACTTAATTTTTCTATAATAAGGTGAACACTGATCTCACACAAATTAAGGATCAGTGAAGTATATGGCTATCGGCTGATAAACAAAGCAACAACAGAGTAAATATCAAGCAGCCATGCAAAGCAGTTACTTGACCAGTGAAGTAACTAAGGAAGTAGTCAAGTGAAGAAATCACCCAGCCGGTAAAGTAATGAAGAAGCAGCTAACTCAAGTAAGTTGTCAAGCACTTATTCAATTGAGGAAATTACAAAACATCAGTCAATAAATGCCAACTCAATCAAGAATGTATTTTATGATGAACGTTAGATGAAAATCCAGATCACTAAAATCAATGAGGATTAAATCAAGACAGAATCAAGGATTATTCTAAGCATTAAATATCCAACAGACGGAAATTCAAAATCAAGGGAATCAGCTATAAATAGAAGGCATTGACAGACAAGGAAACAACGATTTTTACGATCAAGAATTCTAAGTGCAGAAACTCTATCAAATTCACAAGCCTTCCCTTTCAACTACATTGACAAATCTAGAAAAGATCAACTCAGAAAACACAGCATCAAATTTGAATCAAGTACAGAGTATTGATCAACTGTGTGAATTCTCAAATTCACATCAACATTAAGGATATATTTGATCAAGCAATTGAATCAGAGTTTCTCAGAAGAAATAGCATATTTGTGCTGGTGAGGGATTTGTTCCCAATGAGGATTGTGGAAGACTGAGTCACTGAAGCTTTTGTAACCAGGGAGTGATAGTCTGTAGATTGTGAAGATTGTAAAGCCAAGGACAATCATACTATAGTATTGGCGAAAGAAAATACTGAATTCCTTCAATCAGCACAGGAGAAGAGTGGATTAAGAGATTACACAACCCTGAACCAGCACCTTAATTCCTTTGTGTTCATTTACTTTCTGCAATTTACTTTCAGCACTTACTTACGGCACCTTAATTCCTTTGTGTGAGATTGAATGATTACTTTGAAACAAGTTTAGAAGGGTTTTATCCACATCCCAAAAGCTTTTAATCAAGAAAATATTTTGAAACTCCAATATAGTCATTCACCCCCTGACTATATTCCCACCCTTCTCAGAGACCAACAATTGGTATCGGAGCGGTGCTCCTAATATCAGAACATGTTCAGATCTGATTTACGGTAACAAGGAAATCACATATTTTCTAAGTAGTTTTTCAACTCGTTACATATATATATATATATATATATATATATATATATATATATGTGTGTGTGTGTGTGTGTGTGTGTGTGTGTGTGATAATGGAATCTTCAAACTTTATGTCTAAAGTTCCCGTATGTAACGTTGATAATTTTGAAGAATACAAAATATGAATGTTGTCTCATGTTGCAGCTGCTGGATATACAGAAACCCGAATCCGGATCCGATGCATAATTGGATCATCAAATCTGATTCACAGCACCGATGGAGACACTCGATCTTGCACAGTGGAAGCTACGAATAAATTCGCATGTGACTTTACCACGATTTGATTCGTATAAATAATTAATACAACTATGTGAAGGTTGAATATTTACCTAAACGGAGAGGTAGAAATAGTCGACCAAAGGGGAGAAGCCGTAATCTTTCGGATTGTATCTCCTAGCGATGACTGGTGGACGTCAAACCTCGCCATAGAACCTCCTCAAATATGCACAAGAAAAACCCTAGGTTTTTCTTCTCTTAATGACTAGAACAAGAAAATATTTTTTCTTTTCTATTTGTGAAAAGTGGCGCAATTTTTAATGAATATTGTGTTGGGAGGAACTCTCTTTATATAGAAAAATAACTAGCCAAGAGAGAGTTATCCTTTTCACACCACAATTACATATTCCCATAAGGAAAAGATATTTGCCATAAGATAAGAGATAATTCCCAAATAATCAATCTCTTATCTCTTTTCAATTACTTTTCTAACAAATAAATAATTAACTAATTATACATGTGACATAATCTAGGAAAATTTATTTTCCTAATTTATCAAAATAAGGGCGCCACATATGTCATTATTTTTAATAGAAAATGTCTTTTCTATTTTACATATTATTTACCAAATAAATAATATTGCATATTTATTAAATAGACCAACTATTTAATTTATTCTCGAGGTACCATAAACGAGAAAACACTCGCGTGTTAGGAGCCAACCCGGGGACCATGGACCTACAATCAGTAGCTTCAATAAATAGAATAAAATATTCATCGAACAGAATATTCCTACTCAACTTATTAATTCCGGAATTACGCCACCATAAATCCGAAACTGAACTCTATCGATTATAGATATAACTTATTCTCAAAACGCCGAGTCGAGTCGATAAGTGTCCATTGATATAATCATTACATACAAACTAACCCTCCATAGACTATCCGTAATGAAGCGAGATTATTTCCGTAAACCTTCTTCAATACATCTTATCCTTATTTACCATTAACCCACTAGTGATCAATTAGTTCATAACCAATACGAACTCCACGGATCGATCAGTTTCTAGGAATAACAAATATGGGGATTGTCTTTCTACTTCCCGTAGGAAGGAATGGATTCTATATCTGTGAGACACACACTTCTCACTCATTCCAGAATAGTGCCAACGTGAAAGTGATTCGGACCGCGCCTCTTAGAGATCCTTAACGAACACATCAAACCCTATCATGAAACAAGTAGGAGATTGTAATCACTTCAGGATTAAGGTTAATCCATATATGATCATCTTGTGACTTAATAAGATTTTTCTCAATCACGGAATTGTATGAGAAATGCAGATTATATCGGTCCAGTCCTATATGACTACATCATATATAAATGCCCCACTTAGATAACCAATGTCGACGGTCCGGATAAGACGGTCACACCATAAAGTGTTCTGGGCCCATTAATGGTGGTTTAATCAATAGACCTCATACTTTGATTAACTTCACCACGGACTAACATTTCAAGTGTATCACTATAAACTTAATCCTCATGTGTGACACACACTAAGTTATATGGCAACATATGATACGACTTGGGGTTTTCAGTAGTGTGTTACTTATAAGCACGAAGCAAATAATAAGATGAGAATAAATCTGTCATTTACTAATTATAAAAACATTTACAGAAATTGTCTTTCGGGCGCTACATCCAACAATAGCAACTCATGAAGAGATGTTGGATGTCATCAATGACGGTCCTATCAAAATCATGATTGTGGAGACCACAGGTCCAAATCAAGGAACTTCAATTGAAAACCCGAAGAAGGATTGGACCAAGGATGTTAAGAGAAGAGCAAATCCTGATTATGTTGCAAAATATATGATTTTGAAGACTCTGGACAGTAACAGGTTCATGAGGATCAAAGATTGTAAAACTAGAAAGGACAAGTGGGAAAAATTGGCTCTAATCAATGAAGGCTCAGAGGCAATCAAAGAAAATAAATTATCTGTTGCAAAACAGAAATTTGAAAACTTCAAAATGAAGGCAGGTGAATCCATTAATGAAATTGATAATAGATTCTCTAGCATTCTCAGTGAACTTCAACAACTTGGACACTCCTTTCCACAAAAAGAAGTTTGCTTGAAGATCTTGAGGAGTCTACCTAAAAGATGGAGAATAATCACATCAGTGCTCAAAGGCACATTGGTTCTTGCAAAGACTGTTACACTGACACTAATGTCACAGATGAAGGCTCATAAATTTTAGTTGAACAGTGAAGATGGTGTGCCAGCAGAGTTACACAAGACTAGTGCATTGATTGCACCACATCAAAGTCAACTAGCTGACTCTTCTAGCAAAGAGACACGGGAACTGAAAGATCAAGTAGCTTTACAGATGAAGAAGTATGAAAGACTCAAGAAAAATAAATTCAAAGGTAGTTCATCATCAAACTACAAACCATCTTAAAACATGGACAATAAAAAGAAGGATGATGAAGGAAGATGCTTTAATTGCAAGAAGAAAATGACACTTTAAAGCTGATAGTCCTGAAGAATATAAAGATAAACATTAAGAAAAGAGAAGGCATAAATCTTCAGACAAAAATAAGTACTCAACTAACAAAAAGAAAAGCAGAAAATGGCACTAAAAGTTAAGACAAGCAGTGAAGAGGATGGCATAACAGTAGAGTCATCGAACAATGACTCAGATGCCAATGAAGGCACCAGCTCAGACAATGACAAAGCATTCCTCTGTCTGATGGGTAATGAAATTAGAGAGACATAGGTACTCTCATGTTCATCCTCATCTAGTGCATCTTTGTCTGACACTGCACAGTCTTCTATTTCCTCTTTTGATTCTGCAACAAATCAAATTCTTATGAGTAAATTTGAAGAAATTCATATGAATCATGAGATTCTAGGACACGAATGTGAGAATCTAAGAAAGGAAAATAAAAGATTTAAAAGAGAACTAAATATGCAAAAATTTCACCCTATTAGTAAAAAAGTTTACTTGTCTGTTCAACAAGCAGTAGATGATCAGTCATCTGATGTTGATAGACCAGTCAATGAAACCACTTTACCAGCATAGTAGATATCTACACCAGCCAATGCAAATCAAGCACCAGTTTACAAACCCCCAAAAAGGTTTGGATCTAGATCTGGTCTTGGCTACAATAGTCTAGATGAGGAAAGAAACAATGGTCAACACATATATGAATTAAGGATCAAAACTAGACCTAAATTCAGGAAGGACAGACCAACTTGTCAACTACTCATCCTGCACCAGTGAAGTCAAAGAAAAGTCCAGTGAGCCAGCAAAGTAAATCATCTTACCACCAGCCTACTAAACGCAAAGGCATACTGAATGGAATGTTGATTGGAATGTTCCCCCACCAGCATATAGAAGGAAACCAGCAATTAAATAGTCAACTGTATTCAGGAAAAACCAGCATAAACCTGGCCCTAGATATAGAAGACAATACGAGCAAAGGTCACCACCTGTGTTTTGGAAGGTGAAACTAAATGCACAAATGTCAAAAGGTAGGAAAGTGTATCAGAATACTTTTAGTAATACAATTAGGAGTTATTCTGCCATGCCTTATACATATGAGCTTGATGATTTCAACCCTCAACAAGAAGATCTTTTGGATATAAACTTGGAGTATGAGGCATGACTGCTAACACGCATGGACCCATACAGTGTTGGGTATCTAAAAATACTTAATTTGTTTTGTAGGATGTCTGGTACATAGACAGTGGATGTTCCACACATATGACCGGGAATAAAGATTGGCTAACTGACTTTAAAGCTTTTAATGGCCCTAAATCACCTTTGGAGGCAAAGAAAAACCTGGCAAGATTAAGGGGAAGGCATCATGTTGAAGAACTGCTTGAAGATTCAGAATGTGGCCTATGTCAAGGGATTGAGTTTCAATCTCCTGAGCATTAGTCAGTTCTATGACAAAGGCTACAATGTGCACTTCAGCAAAGAAGGTTGTAAAGTGATTCAAAAACACACCAACACAGTTGTACTTGCAGGAAAAAGAGAAGACAACATGTATGAGGTAGATTGGAAGACAACAAAAGTAGAAAAATGTTTGCTAGTCAAACAGAAGCAATCACCACAATGGATTTGGCACAGACGACTAAACCATCTGAATTTCAAGACAATCAGCAAATTAGCCAAGAGAAAACTCGTAGACGGCCAACCTGAACTCAAATTCAAGAAAGAAGGCCTTTGTGATTCTTGTCAGAAGGGAAAACAAATCAAGAGCTCCTTCAAGTCAAAGCCACACCAATCAACAACAAGAATTTTACAACTTCTTCATATGGATCTATTTGGACCGGTCACACCTGTGAGTGTAAGTGGCAAGAAGTACACTCTAGTGGTGGTTGCTGAATTTTCCAAATACACATGGACAATATACATGAGCAAGAAAAGAGAAACACTCCAGAAGTTACCTGATCTACTCAGAAGATTGCAGAATGAGAAAGAATTGAAGATCATCAAGACTAGATCTGATAGAGGAACTAAATTCCTACATAAAGCAATCAGAACCTATTGTTAAACAAATGGAGTAGTACATAACCTCTCTGAAGCAGGAACCCCACGGAAAATATAGTAGCGGAAAGAAGAAACAGAACTCTCAAAGAAGCTGTCAAAACAATGATAGCTGAAGCAGGCTTACAAGAGATATTTTAATCAGAAGCAGCCAACACAGCATGCTACACACAGAATAGATCAATCATAAACAAGCATCATGGGAAAACACCATATCATGTTTAGAATGGAAGAAGACCTAACATATCTCACTTACATATATTTAGAGCTAAGTGTTTGGTTTTGATCATGAATCAGCTACATACCTTTGATGAGAAAGCTGATGAAGCAATTGTCATGGGATATTCTGATTAAAGCTTTCAGAGTGTTATACAAAAGAACCCTAGTGATTGAAAAATCAATTCATGTAGTGTTTGATGAACCTAACACCAGCTGTGAGGATCTACATAATCAAGAATATTTGGAGACAAGAAAACCAGAATTTGGACCAGCTTATATAGAAGCAGAGACACCAACCGCACTTCTAGATGAAGCAGCTGATGAACAAGAAGAAGAAACACCAGCTAATACACCAACAGAATAAGCAGCACATACACAACTTCAACATGATATCAACTAGCTCAAAGATCATCCAGCTGAGAAAGTCATTGAAGATGTGCACACAGGTGTAAGAACAAGAAGACAACTTAAAAGTATATTAACTTGTTTTCTATCACAGGTTGAACCTAAGACAATAGATGATGCAATTCAAGATGCTGAATGGATAACAGCCATGCAAGAGGAACTCAATGAGTTTGATAGGAATGAAGTTTGGGAACTGGTGGACAAACCATACCTATCAAACATCATTGGAACCAAATGAGTATTCAGAAACAAAATGGATGAACAAGGAGCAATTGTCAGAAACAAAGCAAGACCGGTAGCAAAGGGATATTCACAAGCAGAAGGCATAAATTATGATGAAACATTTTCACCAGTGGCAAGGCTGGAAGCAATCGACTATTCTTGGCATTTGCAGCTCACAAATACTTCAAAGTCAATCAAATGGATGTTAAAAGTGCATTTCTGAATGGACAACTAGAAGAAGAAGTATATGTGGAGCGACCCCCTGGATTTCAAATCGAAGAAAAGAAGATAAAGTTTACAAGCTCAATAAATCATTGTACGGACTCAAATAGGCACCTAGAGCTTGGTATGAAATACTATCACAATTCTTGATCAACAATGGATTCAGCAAAGAAACCATTGACAAGACTATTTTCAAGTTACAAGATGGGTCAAGCACTTTACTTGTCCAAATTTATGTGGATGATATCATCTTTGGATCAGAAGATGAGAAGCTATGCGAAAAGTTTGCAAATCTGATGAAGAGCAAATTTCAAATGAGTATGATGGGAGAACTCAACTATTTTCTTGGGATACAAGTGAAACAGACGAAAGATGGCATATTTATCAATCAAGCTAAGTATACAAATAACTTGATCAACATGTATGGAATGGACACAAGTGGGACATAAGACACACCAATATCTGCAAGGGTTGTTCTTGGAAAAGATGAAAATAGGAAGGATGTGGATCAAAATATGTACAGAGGAATTATTGGTTCACTACTCTACTTAACTTCCAGCATACCAGATACTACACTTGCAGTAGCAGTATGTGCAAGATTCTAATCACAACCAAAGGAATCTCACTTACTAGCAACTAAGAGAATCATCAAATATCTGAAGCATACCATGAATGTTAGGATTTTGTATCCTAGAAATGGTGGATTCAAGTTGATATCCTACTCTAACTCAGATTATCCTAGATGCAAAGTGGATGGAAAAATCACTTCAGGAACATATCAGAAGCTAGGCAGCAGACTAGTATCATGTTTTAGTAAAAAGCAGAACTCCATATCAACTTCAACAGCAGAAGCCAAATATATAGCAACTGGTAGTTGTTGTGCACAAGACCTATGGATAAGACAACAACTAAGAGACTATAGAGTAGAAGAAAAGATAATTCCTTTTATGTGTGATAACACAAGTGCCATTTTAATCATAGAAAATCTATTATTTCACTCAAGAACTAAGCATATTGATGTGAGACATCATTTCATCAGAGACCATATGGAAAAAAAAGATGTAATCTTGAAGTATATATCTAATAAAGATCAATTAGGTGATATATTCACTAAGACACTCAGTCATGAAAGGTTTTGTAGATTGAGAATTGAGTTGGGAATGATTGAAATTGACTAAGATTAATGGAGCAGCTAACTGGAGTAACCAGCAAAGTGACTTCACCAGCTGACTAAACCTTTACCATTTTGGGTGCGCTCACTTGGCAGGTAAAGCATTGGTACCAGCGAATTCAACTTAACTGGTTGTTAGGAACATTTGTTTTGATGAATCAGCTCAGACACTTAATCAGCTGAGTGACCAGCCAAGTCACTCAACCACTCAACCGGCCAATGATGTACTCAGCAAAATGAAATGTGAAAAGTATCAATATTTTATACATGTGGAAAATCAGAGAATATTGGAGCAAATATTATTGAGGATTACACATGTGGATTATTATTGTAATTAGACACAAGGATTAAAATATTGGAGTCACTACCATTAAATCATGGAAAAGATGGCTACACCTTGATACCCAGTAATCACCATTACTATTCTCGATTTACTCTCCCTCTATCCTAAATTACCGTGATTTTATACAAACCGTCACACATAAATCCCACTAAATATTCCCATATCCAGACATGTTCACACTAAAAAACTCCCACTATATAAACAACACTTTAAATTTTTCATAAATCTTTACAATCTCATTTCAATCAAACCCTAGTATTTCAAGATAATTCGAAACTTTTTTCACTCTCAAAATTTCTCTATGTCTCGTAATGGCTTCATCATCCAAATCTCTCTCTGCAACAACATATGAGAAGATAATAGCAACTGGGTCATTCTTTAGACCTCAACACTACTTGGAGTTATGCAACAATGATGCTCAAGCAAAACGCTTGGTTGATGGTTGTGCAAATCAAGGGCTGATGACCTTCCTCAACCCCCCCGATCACCGTAATCTGCTATGAAAACAAGATCTCTTTCTGGAGTAATGCTAGATTTGTGGCAGGAACCACTTCAGTAGATGGTGATTCATCTCCGGATAAAATCATCAGCAGCTTACAAGGAAGGGAACTAGTAATTACATCAGCGCTCATCAGTCGTTTTCTCAAATTACCATCATCTGGCCCAACAAAAGTTGAACACATCGATGTGGACACTGACGCTTTCTGGTTAGAAATTGGAAAGAATTCCACACCAAAGAACAAAAAGTTCAACTGCAACAAATCAGATTTCAAAAAGCCATTTGAGGAATTTGGCTTGTTAATAATTAAGTGCGTAGAAGGGAAGTTTGGATCTTTGCATGGCATGACCGAAGTCAGGACCAAACTAATGGCCATAATCTATTTAGGCCTAGAGTTCAACTAGGAAACATACATCTTCAACAGGTAAAGGAGCATATAAAGGGAGAAATTGATGATGCTACCAAAGGTGAGAAAAAGGGTTTTGTAAAACATAGAATTTCTGGATGAGAAAGTCCTATAGGGTTCCCCTTCAATACCTACTAGACAGTATGAAGGTAAAACCTATTCTCTAGCACACCCTGCACAATGCAAAAGTGATGTTCACATATATGAAACAAGCAAAAGGAGTACAGACTAAGTCAGGATAGAAAAGAAAGCAACCTGAAAGAAGTTGTTCTGGGTACAGAAGGAGGAATAGATCTCATACAAGGAAAACCCAACAGAATCTGCAACTTCATGATAAAACACCTCTGGTAATCAATGATTATGAAGAAGAACAAGGAACTGGAGGAGATGAAGAAGAAGAAGAAGAAGAAGGAACTGGAGGAGAAGAATAAGAACAAGAACAAGACACTAGAGGAGAAGATGACAATGTAGAAGAGTTGGAAGAGATCCCTGAAAGGGATATAAATGAAAGAATTGCAGAGTACCTGGCTTGGAATTTGGGTGACACAAAAGCCCAATTATCTAACCTGGACAAAATGCTTGAAGAAGAGAAGCGGTTCTTCTCATTCTTGGGAATCACCAGTTTAGTTGGCCTAATAGACAACATGAAGTTATGGTAGCTCATTACAGATGCACAAGCTAATCAAGGGAACTCTAGAGAAAAAGCAGGAAATGATAAGGATCATCAAAATAATGGTGAAGGTTGTCAAGACAGTGATGACCATGATGATGAGGATGATGATGATGGTGGTGATGAAGATACCTTGACAATCCTTGAGGCTGTACAATGAAGTGTAGCAGCAAAGCAGAGGCAGATAGTGGACCAGCCTCTGGAACTCAACCAGTTCATAGAAGCAATCCCAGCACAGAGCAAGAGGGAATGAAAAATAGTCCACCACCCACTCATAATAGCACAGTGAACTCCATGATTGATGAGTTGGAGAAGGAGTCACTCTGTCTTAGAGCCTTCCAAACTACCATCCGGGATGAAGAAACATCTCAGGAAAAGAAAAATGAAGCAATATCCACTCTTAGGATCAAGCGCTTACCGTTGTACTAAAACCAATTGGTGGTAGTAAAGGCACAACTTTATTTCCTTAAATCACACCATTACAGCGCCATGGGTTGAACTAACATGGGAGGACAGAGTGCTGTACACCCAACAATCCCCTCCAGCACCTGCTACCCACTCCAACCGTGACACCCGTAGTATGCCATGGGAGGGAATGTATTACCACAGAAATGTTGTTGCCAAGATTCGAACCCATGACCTTCTCTGATACCAATTCTTAGGATCAAGCGCTTACCGTTGTACTAAAACCAATTGGTGGTAGTAAAGGCGCAACTTTATTTCCTTAAATCACACCATTACAGCGCCATGGGTTGAACTAACATGGGAGGGCAGAGTGTTGTACACCCAACATCCACATACATGGAGATGCAGCTTGATGTTATCGACAAACAGACACTCATAATCAAACAACATACTCAGGAAGTGGTAGAATCACTCACCCATGTGGCAAAAAAATTGAATGAACATGAAAAGAGAATGAGTCAAATGGAAGGCAATCCGGACGGTGCTTCTGACACTTTAGATTGCATACTCTCTGTATCTGCAGCCACAAACGATATCCTAATGAAACGGCATGATGCTACCATAAAGGGAAAAACAGTAAGCCTAAAAGCTCAAGAAAATCTAGAGGCCCTAAAGGCTTATGAGGAGCCCAAGGAAAGGTAAGTAGGGGGTGAGCACCTTGTAATAGTAGGTGAAAATTTTCCTTTGAATATCTTTTGCCTTTTATGGATGAATAAAAGTTCTGAGTTTTATTCTTGTTTATTATATGAAAATATTTCACTTACGTTCAGGCTTACGAGGGTTTTGGCATCATCAAAAAGGTGGAAATTGTTAGGTTCATTTTATAGTTTTGATGATGGTCATGCTGGCTGTTAAAACAAGCCTGAAATAAGTTAGAAATAATTGGATAGGCTTTACTTAGAAGTCTGACATGCTGTATAAGTTCAGTCAGACAAGCACTTCACTAGTCTAGTAGGTCGGCTCGGTAAAGATAAACGACCAGTTCAGTGAAGACAGCCAAGGGACCAGCATAGTGAAGTGAAGGCCTATGGACTGACTTACAACCAAGGAAGTCTGTGATGACGTTGGGTAAGTCAAAGATATACTAAAAATGATGAAACTTAATTTTTTTATAATATGGTGTACACAGCTAAATTACAATATTGGTCCTCTAACTAGACACGTTTTTCGATTTTGGTCCTGGTTTTTCTCCGGCGACAATTTTAGTCCTGTAAGTGGTCTTTTTTTGCAAAAATAGTCCTGAACGCCGAAAAGACCACTTACAGGACTAAAATTGTCGCCGGAAAAGACCAATTTTAGTCCTGTAAGTGGTCTTTCCGGCGTTCAGGACTATTTTTGCAAAAAAAGACCACTTACAGGACTAAAATTGTCACAGAGAAAAACCAGGACCAAAATCGAAAAACGTGTCTAGTTAGAGGACCAAAATTGTAATTTAGCCTGGTGTACACTGATCTCACACAAATTTAGGATCAGTGAAGTATTTGGCTATCGGCTGATAAACAAAGCAACATCAGAGTAAATATCAAGCAGCCAGGCAAAGCAGTCACTTGACAGGTGAAGTAACTAAGGAAGCAGTCAAGTGAAGAAATCAAGAACGTAGAAACGTAGAAATTACAGAAGATCAAGCAATAAATATAGAATCAGTCAAGAACGGATTTTATGATGAACGTTATATGCAAATCCGGATCACTAAAATCAGAGAGAGTTAAATACAGAATCAAGGATTATTCTAAGCATTAAATAGCTTACGGACGGAAATTCAAAATCGAAGGAATCAAGACTATAAATAGAAAGCATTGACAGACAAGGAAACAACGATTTTTACAGTCAAGAATTCTAAGTGCAGAAACTCTGTCAAATTCACAAGCCTTCCCTTTGAACTACATTGACAAATCTAGAAAAGATCAACTCAGAAATCAGAGCATCAAATTTGAATCAAGTACTGAGTATTGATGAACTGTGTGAATTCTCAAATTCACATCAACATTAAGGATCTGTTTGATCAAGCAATTGAATCAGAGTTTCTTAGAAGGAATTGCATATTTGTGAAAGCTGATGAATGATTTGTTCCTAATGAGAAGTGTGGAAGACTGAGTCATTGAAACTTTTGTAGCCAGGGAGTGATAGTCTGTAGATTGTGAAGATTGAGTAGCCAAGGACAATCATACTATTGTATTAGTGAAAGACAATAGTGAATTCCTCCAATCATCACAGGAGAAGAGTGAATTAAGGGATTACACCACCCTGAACCACTATAAGTTTTTGTGTTCATTTACTTTCTGCAATTTACTTTCAGCACTAACTTACAGCACCTTAATTCATTTGTGTGTGATTGAATTTGAAACAAGTTTAGAAGGGTTTTATCTGCTGCCCAAATGCTTTTAATCAAGAAAAGTTTTTGAATGTCAAATATAGTCATTCACCTCCCCCCCCCCCGACTATATTCTCACCCTTCTCTGAGACCAACAATTATTACATACTGTGAAATGAAAACGCACCTTACCAAGAAACATAATGATTTTTCTTTTAGACTATATTCATATGTCCGATAATTAATTATATATCCACCTATGTTCATTCATATAAAAAGGAATTCGAGGGACTTGTAGTCCTAGACAATTCTACATTAACTACTTAACACGTAAGAATATGAAACGATGACTACTAAGTCAACGTCCTGCAAAGCCTAGACAAATGCCTTCGGTGTTAGTGTAGTGCCCTAAACTCAATCCAGGTAGACAGAATCCGACAAGGTCGGATCATTCTACGTACTACGCTTTTATGTATTCAAATTTATTCATGTTTAATTGCTTAAAACAAACTTTTCTTTGATACCTCTGTAAGGAAATCAAGCCTTCTTGGCGCAGCGGATAACAAAAGAGTAGATTTCCTTGTTACCAAGGAACGACTTCATTTAAACAAAATACCAAACAGTGTTTGACATAATTCATATCAGAAAGATTTAAAATAGATCACAGCTTTGTCTACGGTGATAGTTTTATGCACGGAGCCGCCCAAGCATTAGGCCTCTACCGTTGATCCACACGAACATGCTCTGGGGTCCTCTCCTAGGATTTCTATCCGAAAAGCTGTTAGGCCACACTTTTCTCTTTCCCAAATCTCTCTCTCAAAAAGGCCTTTTATTTACAAATGAAAATACAAGACTTGTGTTGTACCGCAAAAGAACTTGACACATCCACTATAAGTAGTGTAGGTGGCGTCCTAATGCTCCCGTTAAGCCTTAAGGTTTGGTTTTTTGCTTGGAGTAGGGAATAGGTTACCAATTTTCAATAAAATAAGGATTTAAACAAAAATTATTTTAACTGATCTATCATTTTATTTAATATCTTATATTACATAAATCATTTAATTAATTTTCAATATACATTTATATCATATATATACACATACACGCATATACACACATATTGTTTATATTTATTAATTAATTAATATAACTAATATCTTGTATTATTTATTCATGATATATAAATACCTCAATATTAAGTACAACTATAACACTTTATAATTGTGATAAATAATTTCGTATTTGGTTATCGCTATAACCACAGTTTAATTTGTGCTGGATGTTCGTATGTGTGTGACCCGATAGACTTTCGAATATATTGGCTGTAAGAGAATAGTGTATTTACTAAAATATCCTTTACACCTAACGATCGTTATTAGTGTCTAGAAACACATCATGAACCCTATCAGAAGAGTTAAGTGCATTGACTACTATCTTTATTGTTAAATAGTTACGGTGTAAATAGAACCATATCGCACACATAATCTCGATCCATACAGTCGTAACTTAAGTGTCCAAACATTAACGACCATATCTTATTATTTGGATCTCTCATACACTCGAAATAACATATTACTTCAACTTTGCGAGAACTTTCGAGAATAAGACATTCCTTATCAAAAGGCTCTTTTGGATATTCATTCCTACTATTAAAGTGCGAATTCCAGGCGAACAGCATAAATCCTATGCATTCTTCAATATCATACGCAAGCACTACCGCATGATCGCCCCGTGATTATGGGAAACCTCAATAGCGTCAAAGATTGAAAATCCACACAGTGATGTTAGGATGACTATGGTCAACGGATAATTACACAACCTCTACATACATGAGTGACACGAAGAAGATTGAAGACTTATATATTATTTCGATGAATAACTTGTAATAAACTTTATTTACGTTTTGTTTTGACATGTAATAAGGGGTAGGGGTATTTTTGGGAGTTTTGACCAATTTTTGCATAACCCTTCCCAAAATGGCAGTTTTGCCAAACACGACCTTCGGCTTTCCATTTTGGGAAACTAAACCCTCTGTTCCCAAGTAACCTATACCATAAAGGTATGCTAGGCCCTATCCTACAATAATCTACCCTTTTTACCCTTCAAAAACCCGATACCTTTTTCACCTTAAATTTTGGAAACTTTCCCTACTAAAAATAGACCTTGTCCAAGTTTTCACCCAAGACATGTCCAAGACTTGTCCTAGACATGCCTTGGACGTGTCTTGCTCCTTCCACATTCTCCCATATCGATTTGAGTGAAGCTTAGCTCCAAAATTGACAAAGTATAAGTATTTTTATCCCACATTGCCTATTTGGGAGAAGTTCTCTTAGTTTTAGTTCTATATAAGCTTGTATATTTACCATGTATAACTCAAGTTATATTTGAGTGATATTTTATACATATTTGAGTTTCAGTGATTGAGACTTTACTTAGTTAATCTTTTTCCTTGCGACTGGGTGAAGGGTTAACTCGAGAATATATCAAAGGTGTGAGCAACCTTTATGCGACATTCTCAAAACTTGGAGAAACCCGAAGTGCGATTCCGAGGGTGGATCTAAGCCTTGCTCATCTATCCATTTTCATCCTTATCATTTCAAATTCGTGTAAGTTCTTATTCTTCTTGTTTTTCTTGATCCAAAACGTGTTTAATTGCTAATTACGCATTCTCAAGCTAACGTACGCATTCTCTAATACACGTCCATGTACAATCGAATTCTCCCTATAATTTGATAGACGAGATCTATCACTATTTTCAAAATATTGAAGGCATCCAATTCGTACTAGTCTAAATGTACTAGTAATGTTCCATTTAATAATACATAAGAGTAGAGATATTTAAGAATTAAACCATTTACTGTGTGTCGATATCTCATCAACTATAATCACCATTATTATTTCTCGATCATGGTATAATCCTAGGGATGTAATTATATACAATATGAAATATGTTCATTAAACAAACAATATATAGTAACAGAAATTGCATTTATTATATCTATAAATATAAAAGTGTAGTAAAAATGATCTGAATCGGTTGGATCCGGTCCAACCCGATTGGGTTTAAGGTACTACACTAACGGTCAGTCTATTACCGAAGTCTTCGAAGAAACATCTTCACATCTTGTCCACCACTGGTTACTTCTCGAATGGGTAGAGGATCTCTCATTGAGACAAGTAAAGAAGAAAGATGTAGTTCGCTTCATCCAAGTAAACATCATCTATTGGTATGGGGTCCCACACTACATCATCACGGATATGGGAAGCCTTTTGTGAATAGCTTTATGAATAAGTTGTGTGAGATGTTCAGCTTCAAATAACTCAAGTCTTCCATGTAAAATGCATCGCCCAACGGACTTCTAGAAGCCTTCAATAAAGCGTTATGAAACTTGTTGAAAAAAGTGGTTGCAAGACACAATAAGGGCTGGCATTATCAGGTGGGTGAATCATTGTGGGCCTATCGTACAACTTTTCAAACTCCGACTCAATCCGCTCCATATTTTCTTGTATACAGTGTTGAAGCTGTGTTACCTCTTGAGCGGAAAAACCTTCAATGAGGATCCTTATCCAATATAGTCTAACTGATAAAGAAAATGATGCCTTCGAATTGAAGAGTTGGAATATTTGGATGAAAATGGCTCTAGTCGCAACAAAATCTTGAATGCTGCCAAATATGGTTGCCAAAGTCATCCAACAAGAAATTCTGTCCGAGATCATTCTAGGTTGGTGATATTGTCCTTGCCGTGAGAAGACTTAGAATCATAACACATAAATCCAAAAAAAAATTACATCAAAATGGGATGGCCCTTATGTTATTTGTGAAGTCTACACTAATGGTGCATACAAGTTGTTGGATAAAGAAGGTGTCAAGCTTAGCAAAATCAACATCAAATTTAACAAGAAGTTTTATGTATAACTCAAGCAAATCTCCTAACCATGAGCCTTAACTGTATTATTCTTATGAAAAAATGAACTATGTTTGACTTGATTTCTAGAGCAATGTACGTGATAGCTTAGGAAGTTACTTCAATTCATGTCATACCAAAAAAGTGAGGCTCCATCATGCAAAGAAGGGCCCCTCATACCAAAAAAAAGAATGAAAAATTTGCATGCGCTAAAGAAAAAAAGAAAAAAATAGTGTTTTTACTGATTCACATCAATTGGAATTTTATAAAATTATTAAGAAGAAAGCAAACAAAAAAATCTCTCGAAGGATGTAATAGCAAACTAATTAAGCAAATTGAAATCCAGCAACTCTTGGCGGGAAAGCTCAAGCAAGTCCGACTTATGTTCCAAAGCATCATGTACCCCAGGTTACAACTTTGTTGCGCTCTCGAGTTCATGAAGGTCGTGTTGCAACTGAGATGCATGAGAAATCATACATTTCCACTCATCTCCACGTCTCGCACATGACAAGGTTCTTTCTACTTCTCGTTTCTTTAGAGCATCAACCTTCTTCTCCGAATGTACCTTATGGTCAAGAGCTCAACAAGACTCGACTTCGATGATTCAGTTTTCTTGAGATGATCTGCCTCAGCTTCCTTAACATCAACACGTTCTCTTAAAAGGGTGGAATGCTTTTCCTCATATGAAGTTGCAGTAAGACTCCCATCAATGTCCTTCTGAGCTACACTGTGATGCGACTGTTATCAATGAATGCACCTTATAGAGTTTCCAAGCTAGAAACATCCAACTTACTATGGCACTTCATCTCATCAAATATATTATAAGAATCATCCACTTTTAGGTCAAGTCCTCTAAGGGATAACTGGAGATCTTAGTTTCAAGTCTATTCCATAACATCTATGCAAATGGTTATAGCACTCCACGATGATACATCTAGAGTTGAACATTGAAACTGTCACGGGTTAAAGATGTAGATGAGCAAGAGGTGTTGTCAGCTGCACACCCTTAAGATTTTCTGCACTCGAAGGAACCTTGATGATAGTGAGTCATTGAGTGATTCATGGCGTGCACGTTCTCCTCACCGTTGTCAAGTTGCTGGCATGAGGTCCCCTCCAGAAGTTGTGGTGCTGGTGATTAGACTTCATTTTCTCCAACAATCGTAATAAAGTGGCGATTCTTCCTTGTCGTCTGAAGCAGCAAGGTGAAAGCATCGGGGCCATTGGGGGAATCCTTGTTGTACTCTACACAATCATCCGGATGTGGATCCTTGTAGACCACTGCAAAACAAAAAAAAAAGACGCAAGCCAAAATGAATTCGTATAAGTAGAAATAGCAATGATAAGTTCAGCAAATCAAGTAAATGTCTTATGAGCCCCGAGTTTTTAACACTAATATTGCTTAGATAGGAGAGGTCCTTAAAGAACTCCTACCAATCAAAATCAATGTCTTCCATAGAGCAAAGTGTTAACTAATTTTCTTCTGACACTTCCATTTGACATTACTTTGAGAGGTACTGTCACCAACATCGATCGAAGTATCTAGACGTCTGTTCTCTATTGAGTACGTGCAATTTGTTGTATTTTTTTCAACTACCTTAATGGCAAGGCTGGGAGCCGAAGAAGTTGATGCTTGTTGGATTGATGCGCAATAACACTCTAGAGGTGGTGAATACAGTGGGGGGATTTTTGCCAATTAAAAAATTGAGCACTTAAAAACATCATGCAGGAGAATATATGCGGTATAAAAAAATTAGAATATAAAAATAGTTAACGCACTTAGATGAAATTTGGAAGCAGAACTTAAATCAAAGTTAAATGTGTTTAACTATTATACATAAGTCAAGTTAAAAGACAGTTTGATTAAACAAATAAAACACAGTTACAACTTGATATTAGGTGTGTTGATTAATATGGAAAGTTCAATTTTGTAAGATGAGTAAATAACATAGGCAATAAATCAGAACTGAACAAAACAGGATGTAAAGCTTAATCTTATACAGACAGTAAACTACAATTAACAACATATCACAATTCTGTTTACAATAATAAGTGAAACCAACTATCCTATTACAGATCAGATTACAAAGTATTATGGATTCAGCATATTACACTATTACAAACAGTATAGATTCAGCAGATCTAATTACAACAAGTTTTTGTACACCGAATTACAAAGTACATCTGACCGAAAAGCTAATCTAATACAAGCAGGTCAAAAACAGTATATTCTGAAGACTTAAGCAACTTGCAGATTATACCACAACCTGAAACCTGTAGACTAAAAAGGTACAACAAGAAATACAAGTCTAATCAAAATAGAACTGAATAATCAGCCATCACTAAAAATGATAGTCTAGCCTAAAAGACCGGATTATCAAGCCTAATGTTATAGATTCTAGATACAAGTTTAGTTCCCTAAAAAATAGTGTCTATACTATTACAGGATGTTTAGAACTCAAATTCAGCAAGCTAGCAAAGGCAACAGGCATGTTCAACAGTAATACATAAAAGATGCAGCAGGAAACCAGATTGACTTGCAGACTCACAAAAGCAAACAAAGGGATGTTACAAACATGATAATCAGTAACACTATGTGTATGCTGGTGATCAATATCTAGAACCAACAGTTATTGAGGGAAAACAAGACACAAAAACGGAATCAGTAGGTGTACTAAGAATCACCTTCACTAAACCACTTATAGTCAAATACAAGTCCACAGCCAGCCACAGGCAAGTACTTTTTGCACTTCAAACCAGTATACTTTGTGAGAAGTATTTGACAAGGATACAGTCAAGTAGACTTCCTACACACTTAAGGATTCAATACAAGAAAAGCACAAACACCAAAATCACAAAGACTTCTGTCTGAGGCTAGAAATCAAGACTTAAGGATATTGATCCTTTGATGTGTACATTCCACCCATAACAATGAAGTTGTCAAGAACCCTAAGTAATACAATGAATAACCACGTTTGGATCCCAAAATGAAAAGGAAAACAAAAAAATATAATAAGATGAAGAACAAGACTTAAGCAAAAGTAGTTTAACTCAAAGATGAAGCTAGAAGAACAAATGGCTATGAAGAAGCCATGACCTTTCTAATGATCCTTAAACCAAAGACTACAATGAAACACTTTAAGCTATGCTCACAAACTTAAAATGCACTTAACAAAAGTTGTAAAACTCTTGTTGAAATACAGACGAGAAACTTGTACTTGAAGAAAGATAAAACAGATGTAATCTAACAGAAAAATAAGGTGGAAATTGATAAAAACACATAAACAAAGAAAACACGGTGATTTAATGTGGTATCCGGCGTTGTGCTGACTAATCCACGGGTAGAAAATGAGATATTTTATTATGCACAGAAGTTACAAGAATTTTCACACTCTTGAAAAACACGCACAACATTGATTACAACGGATGGTATTTACACAAATCCCTAAACCCTAGCTGTCATAGGATCTCTTCATAAATGCCTCAAATGTGGATCTCAGCTCAAACTGACTCCACCAGATGAAAACTCGCTTTTCCAAAAAAACTCACCTTTCCCTTGTAATCAACCAACTCAGATGTAGAACTCAGCAAACGGAGTTTCCACCAAAACTCAGTTTTCTCAGCTTTTCTCCAAAAACTCATTTTCACTTCACAAAACCGACTTTCAGATTAGTTCCACCAGTTTTAGAGATCAAGTCACAAAGCAGACAAATCTTGACTTGAATTGAACTCTCATTCAACGTCACCGGATTGCATAATTCAGATGTACTTGTACCAGATGCATTCGTCAATGCCAAAATGTACTTGTACTAGACTTCTCCACAGAATCCACTCCGCCGACCTGCCCTCAACTGAGTTTCTAGAAAACTGATTATAAGCTTTGAATGTTAAGCAAGTCCAGACATAACTGAAACTTGCTTTGTTGAACTGGTTTAGTGAGCATATCTGCAAGATTTTCCTTGGTGCTGATCTTTTTCACTACAACCCTCTTCTCATTCCCTAGAAAATGATATCTCACATCAATATGCTTGGTTCTCTCATGATGAACCTGATCTTTAGCTAGAAAAATTGCACTTAAACTGTCACAATAAATCTCATCTTGATCCTGATGTAGCCCTAAACCACTGACTAGACCCTTCAACCAGATTGATTCCTTGGTTGCTTCGGTAAGAGCCATATACTCTGCCTCAGCTGTTGATAAAGCTGTTGTTGCTTGCAAAGTTGCTTTCCAGCTGACAACTGAATTCCACAATGTGAAAACATAATCAGTCATTGATTTTCTACTGTCCACATCACCTGTATAATCAGCATCACAGTATCTTGTGACCAAACTCTGAGTATCACCTCCATAAATGAGACCAACATCAGTGGTACCCCTAAGGTACCTGAACATTCTTTTCACAGCTTTCAAGTGTTCCTTTCCAGGTTGATCCATAAACCTGCTGACAACACTGACGGCCTGAGCCAGATCAGGCCCCATGGCACACATCAGACTGCAAACTGCACTAGCGTAAGGAACTTTTGACATATATTCCTTCTCCTCAGCTGACTGTGAATCATTAACTGACAAATGAAAGTTTCATGCTAAGGGAGTATTTATTGGCTTTGCAGCTGACAGACCAAACTTGGCCAAAATCTTCTGTATATAGCCCTGCTGAGATAAAAACAGTTTCTTGTGACCTCTATCTCTCCAGATCTTCATCCCTAAGATTTTCTTGGCTGCACCCAAATACTTCATTTCAAATTCAGCACTAAGAAGGTCTTTCAGATTCTGAATATCAGACTTCTTTCTTGCAGCTATCAGCATATCATCCACATACAGAAAAAGATAGATGTATGATCCATCTTCTAGATGACTATTATAGACACTACAATCATAAGGACTTCTGCTATAACCCAGCTGGATCACGTAACTGTCAAACCTTTTATACCACTGTCTAGGAGCCTGATTCAATCCATACAAGGACCTTTTTCAGCTTACAAACAACTGCTTCTTTACCAGGAACTTGAAATCCCTCTGACTTAGTCATGTATATCTCTTTGTCTACCTCACCATGTAAAAAAGTTGTCTTCACATCTAACTGCTAAAGATCAAGGTTTTGTTGTACCACCATTGCTAGTGCCACTCTTATTGAACTATGTCTGACCACTAGTGAGAATATCTCATCAAAGTCCACCCCTTCTTTCTGACTGAACCCTCTAGAAACCAAATGTGCCTTATACTTGACTCCTTCTACCTCAGTCATTCCTTCCTTTTTCTTGAAGATCCATTTGCATGTAATAACTCTCCTATCAGCTAGATGTTTAACTAGATCCCAAGTCTGATTCTTCAGTAAGGACTCCATTTCATCTCTCATGGCAGCAATTCATTGAGATGACTCAGAGCATGTCACTTCTTCCCTGTAAGTAGAAGGTTCAAAACCATTTACCTCTTATGCAACTTGAAGTGCATATCCAGCCAAATCTTCAAACCCATACCTTCTGGGAGGTATCCCAACATTGGATCTTCTAGCTCTGCTGACAGTTATACTTTGCTAATCAATATCAGTTTGACGCTCATCTGACCCCTGTTCAGCTGACTGGCTTAGATTCAGTTCTAGTTCAGTAACTAGATCAAATGAAAAGTGACATTGTTCAGTTGAGTGTTGCATATCAGCTGAATCCACCTGAAGCTTCACCTTACTGTCAGTTTTCTCAGTTTCAGCACAGGTTTCAGTTTCAGCAATCCTCCGTACTGATGAGCTGATCCTAGAATTCTCATCAAAAACAACATCTCTACTGAGAATAACTCTGTTCTCTACTAATGACCAGATTCTATAACCTTTCACTCCATCACCATACCCCACAAACTCTCCTTTCTTGGCCCTTGGTACCAGTTTCCCTTCACTGACATGATAGTAACTGTGCTTCCAAATACCCTCAGAACTGAGTAATCAGCACGCTTTCCTGACCACATTTCAACTAGTGTCTTAAAACAGATCCCTGTGTGAGGACTCCTGTTGATTAAGTAACAAGCTGTGCTTACAGCCTCTACCCAAAATCTTCTTGACAAACCAGCATTAGAGAGCATACATCTTGCCCTCTCCAGAAGAGTTTGATTCATTCTCTCAGCTACACCATTTGCTGAGGTGTATTCCTTACAGTGTTCTGACAATACCCTCAGTTTGCAAAATGTATCAAACTCAGTCCAGCAGAATTCCAAACCATTATCTGTACGGAGCCTCTTGATCTTCTTTCCTAACTAATTTTCAACTAAAGCTTTCCACAGCTTGAAGTTATTAAATGCTTCACTTTTGTATTTCATCAGCACCACCCAAGTCATTCTTGAATAGTCATCAATTAAGGACACAAAATATCTATGACCACCCAATGACTCCACCTTTGATGGCCCCTAACAATCAGAATGAATGTAATCAAGTGATGACTTTGTGTTGTGTATCCCGTTTGAGAACTTGCCCCTATGAAACTTACCAAACACACAAGGCTCACAAAAGTCCATACTTGACCTTACATCCCCCAAGAAGATCTTTCTGAGAAAGAATCTGCATCCCCTTTTCACCAATGTGACCCAGTCTCATATGCCACAGTTTTGTCAGCTGTGATTGACGAACTTTAGCAGATGCTACAGAGGCAGACCCAGACACAACTGATCCTTGCAAAATATACAAGTTTCCCCTTTTGACTCTCGTGAGAACTAAAACTGAGTTTTTGTAGACACTTAGTTTTCCACCTTCACCCTTAAAACTAAATCCCTTGCTGGCTAAAAGACTGGGAGATACAAAGTTCTTTGTCATCTGTGGAACATGTCTAACTTCACTCAATGTACAGAATTTACCATCCTTTGTCCTCAACTGAATTGAGCCAATCCCAACTATCTTGCAGACCTTGTTGTTTGCCATAGCTATATGACCACCATCTATCTGTTGATAACTTGAGAACCACTCTCTGTGTGGACAAATATGATAAATGATCCAGAGTCTAGAATCCACAAATCAGCATGATGTGATGACTCTCCTGCTACTAGAACTATGTCCTCCTCTAAATCAAACTCTGCTGCTACAGCAGCTGTTCCAAAACTGCTCTCCTGCTGTTTCTTTATTCTTTGGACAGTTGGACTTCCAATGTCCCTCCTCCTTACAGTAATTGCAAACATCTATGGATTTAGAACCTTTGGACCCTGTCTTCTTGGATTTCTTCTTCTTCCCAGACTGCTGCCCATGCCCTTTTCCACCACTGCTGCTGACTACCAGTCCAATAGCCCGACCGTCCGCGCCCACCGCCTTATGTCTCGGCTCCCGGCATGTAAAGCCGACCTTACATCTTCCAATGCAGCTGTTTCCTTCCCAACTATGAAGGACTGCACAAAGTTCTCACAAGAAGCTGGTAGCGATACCAACAAAATCCGAGCTGCATCTTCATCCTTAATCTTCACATCAATATTCCTGAGATCAATTAATATTGTGTTCAACTGATCAAGATGATCTCTCAGCTGAGCCCTCTCATGCATCCTTAGGCTAAACAGCCTCTGCTTTAGCAGCAACTTGTTGGTCAATGACTTAGTCATATACAGTGCTTCAAGCTTTGACCATAACTTAGCAGCGGTGTCTTCCTTGGAAACTTATGTGATAACATCATCAGATAAGCACAAAATGATTGTAGAATGTTCTTTCTCCTCCAGACTGGCGTAATCAGCTGCACTGGCATCCCCTTTACTAGATAAAGGAGTCCACAATCCTTGTTGTTTTAACAAGGCCTGCATCTTGATTTGCCACAGACTGAAACAGTTCCTCCATGTAGATTTATCAATCTTTACGTTAACGGCTGACATCTTTCTTGTTAAAGAACATCCTTTGATCACAAAATCCTAGCACCGGTCACCGGTCTTGGTGAAGATCAACTCCATTCATCCTGCAAATATTTCTGAACCTTGAACCTGACGCTTTGATACCAGTTTTTTGAAACACAGACGAGAGACTTGCACTTGAAGAAAGATAAAACAGATGCAATCTAACTGAAAATAAAGCAAAAATTGATAAAAACACAAAAACAAAGAGAACACGATGATTTAACGTGCTATCCGGTGTTGTGCCGACTAATCCATAGGCAGAAAAGGAGATATTTTATTATGCAAAGAAGTTACAAGAATTTTCACACTCTTAAAAAACACACACAACATTGATTACAACGGATGGTATTTATAGACCCAAATCCCTAAACCCTAGCCTCCATAGGATCTCTATCGGATTGTCATAAATGCCCCAGATGTGGATCTCAGCTCAAACTGACTCCAGCAGATGAAAACTTACTTTTCCAGAAAACTCATTTTTCCCTTGTAATCAACCAACTCAGATGTAGAACTCAGCAAACTCAATTTCCACCAAAACTCAGTTTTCACCAAAACTCAGTTTCCTCCAAAACACAGTTTCCACTAAAACTTTGTTTCCACCAAAACTCAGTTTCTTCAAAAACTCAGTTTTCTCAGCTTTTCACCAAAAATCAGTTTCACTTCACAAAACTGTCTTTCAGATTAGTTCCACCAGTTTTAGAGATCAAGTCACAAAACTGACAACTCTAATGAGAAAATAACTCTCAATGTGATCATTCAAGGTGAGAAATACATATGGTGTGCCCCTCTTTTTATAGGCTAAGGAAGTTGGCATTTTATTTTCTAGAAAATAAAAATAAAATAAATAGAAACTAAAAATGAACCTAGACAACACCTAACTCTAGGTGAAAAAAAGAAAAAAGATGATTCCAAAAATAAAAAAAATTCTTCAAATCACTAATTAGTAGATAATCTCCCAATCAAATTGATTGATTATCAACCAAAAATAAGATGAAGATTTGATTGACTCATGAACCCTAATGGACACCTCTTGCACGGAATTTTAAGTGTAGAGGGCCTTATTGGACTCTTATAGTATGATAAGAAATAATAAAATACAAATTACAAGCCCAATAACTAGTAAAACTAGGCTAAGTGGTGCCAAAACCATATTATAGCCCATTGTTCTTGAAACTTATGTTCTGTTCACACCAGCTACTCTAGCATGGCCCAATCATCATTTTGAACTTCTTGATCTTGGAATATATTCACCAATAGTGGCTCTTTCAGTGGTTCTTCTTCTACCATTGATGCCTTGTCATGCAACTCAACAACTAGTGCATTTAATGCTTCTTTCATCCTTTTGGCTTGGAATCTAGTAACTGCTCCATCTCTTATCTTCAATGGATCTTTTGTAAGCTCCTTGGATGGTCCTCCGTCATCCTCTCCCTCTTGAAAAGGATTTGCCCTCAAATCTCCTGCATCAAATGTGGTTAAGTCTGAAACATTAAAAGTAGCACTTACATTGTATTCACCAGGTGGATCCAGCTTGTAGGCATTATTATTCACTTTGGTCACAACTTGAAATGGTCCATCTCCTCTGGATTTCAACTTTGATCTCCGTTTAATAGGATATCTATCCCTTCGAGGTTGTAACCATACCCATTCACCGGGTTCCAATAAAACCTATTTCCTTCCCTTGTTATGCTGTTTGGAGTAAATCTGAGTCTGTTTCTCAATATTAGCATTTACTTTTTCATGCAATGCGTTAATAGACTCTTCCTTCTTTTTTCCATCCAAACTTGCTTTTTCTTTACAAGATATGGGGATTAAATCAAGAGGGCTCAATGGATTAATGCCATACACTACTTCAAATGGTGAAAAATTTGTCGCACTATGCGGGACTCTGTTTTACACAAACTCAATGAAAGGAAGACAACTTTCCCAATTTTAAGGTTCTTCTGTATTATTAAATGAAGTAATTGACCTAAAGTCCAATTAACCACTTCAGTTTAACCATCAGTTTGGGGATGGCACGTAGTAGAAATGGTAATTTAGTACCTAACTTACCCCATAAACTATGCAAAAGTGAATCAAAAATTTCACAGCACGATCACTCACAATAGTACGTGGAACTCCATGCAAACACACAACTTCTTTAAAGACTAAATTAGCAATATGTGTAGCATCATTTGTTTTAGTGCAAGCAATAAAGTGTGCCATCCTCGAAAATCTGTCCACTACTACAAAGACCGAATCCTTACCACTTTTAGACCTTGGTAAACCAAGAACAAAATCCAAAGAGATATTTGTTCAATGTTCATCAGGAATTCGGAGTGGTTGATGCAAACCATGAGGTTGGGTTTTTGATTTAGCATGTTTACAAGTAATGCAACGATCACAAATTCTATCAACATCAACGTGCATATTAGGCCAATAAAAATGTTCTTTTAGGATTTCTAATGTTTTATTCATCCTAAAATGACCTATTAAACCTCCCCCATGAGCTTCATTTACCAACAATTCTCTTATAGAACTGATGTGATCCGTCCCGAGCACTTGGGCCTGAAATAATGCGACTGAGAAGACTGAAGAAACGCCCATAAAATGTGTTATTTATGCTATGGGGCCTAAGAAGACTAGTTGAATTATTTATCTTGCTTTTGGAAGCTTAAGGCCGACCCTTGAGATGGCCTTATTGATGGATTTTCGAGTTTTGGGCTTTATTTACATTATGGATTTTATTTCATTTTGTTTTGCTGATTTCTTTTAATAAAAGGTCATTTGGGCCTAAGTAGACTAGGTAAGCCCATTTACTTCACATGGGGCGCATTTTCTAGGTGGGAAATTCTCCCACGTTGTTTTTTCCTTCCTAGTTCTTTTGGTTGAAAGCCTATATAAGGCAAACACTAGCTTTTCATTTGGACACACAATTATTATATGAAAATTCAGATTATTGAGTTTTACTCAACCAAGTCGTGAGACTTGAACATCACTTGCAAGTGAGAATTTTCTTCGTCGTAGAAAGGTCAACCCTTCAAGAATTTACCAGCATTGTGAGCAATTGTTGGGCGTTCTCTTCCTACGATTTAGTTGGATTACTAGGTCTAGGATCCTTAGCTCGTCATTGTTCCCCCTAGTTATTTCCTAGGCGAAACATCGGATTTGATTCCATCCGGAATCACATCAGTTGGTAGCAGAGCTTAGCAACTTCGGTGAGCAAATATCCCTTTTATTTTTTTGTTTTCCTTTATTCCGTATAATTCCAAAATAAAAAAAATAAAAAAACAAAATTTTCGTTGTTCTTGTTTTTTTTTTCAGTCGTCCAGCCCCCACCCCCACCCCCCCACCCCCACCCCAAGAACACAAGCAATCTTCATCCATCAACCCGGAAATTCCCTTGTATCTTCAAACCTTCATCCCAAAACCCAAATGTTTTTTCCAGACCCGTTTTTGTATCAGGCCGTTACCTAACCAAAAAACCCCCAAAAATACTGATATTTTTACCACATCTCAATCTACAATTTTCGTCTTTACACCCAATCCAAAGTCAATGCGTATCTGGCCTAAAAAAACCGATTAATATAAACAATCTGTCCAGAAAAAACTGCAGCAGTAAATCATCGTTTGAATTCATTTTTAGTGGGTTAAACGACTCGAAATTACCTGAACATTGCTGAAATTATAGGAAATTCGCATATCTACAACTTTTATCTTTTGAGTTTTCCCAAATTCTCTGTAGTTCGGTCGTAATTTGGCACCGTAAGACACTGCTATCAATCTAGAAATTTCTGACAGATTGCTCCAGTTTCCGAAAAACTATTGTTTGAGCGACTCTATAACTCCAAAAAATCTGAATTTTTTATATCCTTAGAAAAATCTCTGTTCTACAAATTTTGT
Organism: Gentiana straminea; assembly: GCA_036785695.1. Classification (NCBI taxonomy): domain Eukaryota; kingdom Viridiplantae; phylum Streptophyta; class Magnoliopsida; order Gentianales; family Gentianaceae; genus Gentiana; species Gentiana straminea. The sequence goes on from JAVUPR010000244.1 coordinate 478,592, forward strand.
CTTTCGAGTTTTTCCATATTCATAATAGTGTGTTCCCAATCTGCACGAGAATTCACTACTTAAATTCTGGAAATCCTGACAGCATCAACTTTAGGGCTTGCTAATTATTCTGATTTATTTGAGAAGACAATTTTATACGATTGAGCCTAAGGGTGAGTGAAACACAAGAGTTTTGAGGATTTAAATGTTTTGGTAATGGATTACAACATATTTTATTCACATTGTCTCATTCGGGAGAAGGAATATGAGTTGTGCATTGATCACCTGGGAAAAGAGAATCTGATTAGCAGTAAGGTGGTTAAAGAACTGAACTTTCCGACGGAAAGGCATGATTATCCTCATTACTTTGTTGAGGGAATTAATAAGTTTTGGGTTACAAGGCAAGCATGGGTTCCTTTGTCGGTTGGAGGTCATCTGTTAGGAACATTTTATTATGTTTTGATGATTGCCATACTAGATGTTATAGCAAGCCAGAAATAAGTTAGAATTCTCTGTGTAAGTATTTACTTAGAGTCTGACATGTTGTACAAGTTGAGTCAGACAACTATTGTACTAGTTGGTAGGACGGCTAAGTAAGGACAGATATTCGGCAGAGTGAAGCCAGCCAAGTACCAGTAGAGGAGTATGAAGACATTATGGTCTGACTTATACCAAGGAAGTCTGTGATGACCTTGGATAAGTCTAAGTAATGAAATATATTATCAAATATGGTGTACACTGATCTCACCCAAATCAAGGATCAGTGAAGTACAAAAGTACTCTAAAGAATGAGAGAAAACAATAATGCAGTAAACCGGCAAAGTAAACTGATTTTCGGCTGAGTAAAGACAGAGCAGTGAAGGAAGAACCAAATAGCCAAGTCAGAAGAATCACGTAACTGTACAGGGAACGATCAAGTAAACTTCTCTCATTCAGATTTCAAATGATGAAGATCAAGCATTAAATGCACAATCAATTGAGGATCAATCAAGGACGGAGTTTCTGATAAACGTTTGAGGAAAAATCCGATCACTGAAATCAAGCATAATATAATTAAGGGAGAATCAAAAATTAAATCAAGGATTATTCTCCACATTAAATAGCCAACGGACGAAAAATCAAATCAAAGATTATCAAGGCTATAAATAGAAGGCATTGACAGACAGATGGATTAAGTCTGATAACATACAAGAAAAAACTCTGTCAAAGTGAAAAGCCTTCCATCTGTACTAAAAAGAAATATCTAGAGATCAACTCAGGAATCAGAACTTCAATTGCAAATCAAGCTCTGAGATTGATCAACAAACATGTGAATCAAATTCACATCAACTGAGGCAATTGAATCAAAGAAATCTGAGAAGGAGTTGCAACCTTTGTGATAGCTGCTGAAAGATTTGTTCTCAAGAAAGAAAGATGATAGAGACTGAGTCACTGAAGCTTTTGAAGTCAGGGAGTGATAGTCTTGAAGATTGTGAAGCTTGTGTAGTCAAGGACAATCGTACTATTGTAGCTATGAAAAACAATAGTGAATTCCTCCGATTATCACAGGAGAAGAGTGGATTAAGGGATTACACCACCCTGAACCACTATAAACCTTTGTGTCTATTTACTTACAGCAATTTACCTTACAGCATTTTATTTCATTGCATACTCTATATTTGTGATTGCATAATCAACTTTGAAACAACATTTTAAGAAGGACTTATCCGCTGGCCAAAAGCTTTTAAATACAAGAAAAGTTTTTAAAACTCCACTATAGTCATTCATCCCCCCCCCCTCCCTCTGGCTATAGTTTTACCCTTCTCTGGGACCAACAATTGGTATCGGAGCAGTGTTCCTAGTATCAGAACCTGTTCATATCTAAATTTCGGTAACAAGGAGATCACATATTTTCAAAGTATTTTTCAAAGTTGTGCTTTCTATATATATATATATATATATATATATATATATATATATATATATATATATATATATTTTATATATATATGGATTATATATAAATATTTATGGATTCCTCAAATTTTATGTCAAAGGTACCTATATTCAATGTTAATAATTTTGATGAATATAAAATAATAATGTTGTCTCATCTTGCAGCAACTCGTGAGGAGATGTTGGATGTAATCAATGAAGGCCCAATCGATATCACAACTGTGGTAACCACAAGAGCAGATCAAGGAAAAGTAATAGACAAACTCAAGAAATATTGGACCAAGGATGACAGGAGAAGAGCAAACCTTGAATTTGTTGCAAAAGACATGATCTTGAAGACTCTGGACAGTAATATGTTCACGAGGATCAAAGATTGCAAAACAGCAAAGGAGAAGTGGGACAAATTGTCACTGATCAATGAAAGATCTGAAGCAGATAAAGAAAACAAATTGTTTGTTGCAAAACAGAAATTTGAGAACTTCAAAATGAAGGCTGGTGAAACCATTGATCAAATGGACAACAGATTCTCAAGCATCATCAATGAACTGCAACAACTTGGACACACATATCCACAGAAAGAAGTGTGCCTGAAGATCTTGAGAGGCTTACCTGAAAGATGGAAGATCATCACATCAGTAATCAGAGGAACAACAAACTTGCAAACACTGATACCTTAACTCTAATGTCTCAACTAATGGCTCATGAATTTGAGTTGAACAGCGAAGACAGTGCACCAGCAGAGGCACATAAGGCCAGTGCACTAATTACACCCAAGCAAAGTAACACAACTGATGCAAACAACAAAAAGACACCGGAGCTCAAGGAACATGTAGCTTTACTGGTAAAATGTTTTGATAGGTTTAGTAAGAAGAAGCAATTCAAAGGAGGATCATCATCATACAAGAAGTCTAGCACAAGCAAAGACACGAAGAAAAAGGATGATGAATAATGATGCTTCAACTGCAAGAAGAAAGGTCATTTCAAGGCTGATTGCCCTGAAGAAAAAGACAAAGATGAGGATAAAAAGAAATACAAGACAAATGATAAGAGGAAAAGCAAGAAGGCACTCAAAGCTAAAACTAGCAGTGAAAAGAATGAAGAATCATCTGAAAATGATTCTGGAGATGATGATGAAGCTGACAACTCAGACAATGAAAAAGCTTACCTATGCCTTATGGCTAAAGAATATAATGAAACTGAGGTAACATCCAGCTCACACTCATCATCTAGTGCATCCACATCTGACACTGCATAATCTTCTATTCTTCCACTAGATTCTGCAAACCTAATCCAAAATCTCATGATCAAATTTGAAAAAATTGAGATGAATCATGAAATTCTGGAACAGGAATGTGAGAATCTAAGAAAGAAAAATAAAAGATTAAAGAAAGAACTGGACAAAGTAAAAGCTGAACAAACTAGTAATGAGATCCACTCAATTGATCAACAAGCAGCAGATGATCACCCATCCAATGTTGAAAGACCAGTTGAGAAAATCTCCCTTCCAGTTAAGATCACCACTGCACCACTTAGTGCACCAGCTTACAAACCCCCAAAAAGGTTTGGATCCAGATGTGGTCTTGGCAACAACAGTCAGGATGACAATAGAAACAATGGTCAACCCAAATCTGAATCTAGGACCAACAATGGACCAAAATTCAGAATAGGACAGGTCATAGTGTCTACCACTCATCTTGCACCGGTGAAGTCAAAACCCAGTGTAGTGAAACAACAGAGTAATTCATCAATCGAGCCAAGTAAAGACAAAGGAGTTCAGAAAGTTAAGGGAAGACTTTACCCTTCTGAGGATGATTGGAATATTACACCCCCAAAATATAAGAAGAAACCATTTCATAACATGCATCATGTGTTCAAGAAAAGCCAGCCAAGGCATATTCCTGGACATAAGACGTAGCATGGAAATAAGGTTCCTTCTACATATTAGAGAGTGAAAAAGGAAGCAAAAGCACCAAAAAGTAGAGAAAAGTATCAGAATACCTTTAGTGAAAAGATTAGAATATATTCTGCCATGCCTTATACATATGAAATTGATGACTTAAACTATCCAAAGAGAAGATCATTTCGATATACACTTGGAGTAGAAGGCATGACTGCTAACAGGCATGGACCCAAACAGTGTTGGGTACTTAAACAAAATTAATTTGTTTTGTAGGATGTCTGGTACATAGACAGTGGATGTTCCATAAACATGACAGGGAACAAAGGATGGCTCACTGACTTTTAAGCTTTTGATGGACCCAAAGTTACTTTTGGAGGCAAAGAAAACCCTGGTAAAATTAAGGGGAAAGGCATAATAATCAAAAACAGCTTGAAGATTCAAAATGTGGCTTATGTTAAAGGACTGAATTTCAATCTACTAAGTATCAGTCAATTCTATGACAAAGGCTACAATGTGCACTTCAACAAGGAAGGATGCAAAGTGATTCACATCCAAAACAAAACAGCTGTACTTGCAGGAAGACGAGAAGACAATATGTATGTGGTAGATTGGAAGACAGCAACAGCAGAAACATATTTGCTTGTCAAAAGTAAACAATCAACCAGCTGGATTTGGCATAGAAGATTGAATCATCTCAACTTCAAAACCATCAACACACTGATAAAGAACAAGCTAATTGAAGGCCTACCAGAGATCACATTCAAGAAAGAAGGTCTATGTGATGCATGTCAAAAAAGGAAACAAATTAAAAGTTCCTTCAGGTCAAAGCCCTATCAGTCAACAACAAGAATCTTACATCTATTGCATATGGACCTTTTTGGACCAGTCACACCAGTCAGTGTAAGTGGAAAGAAATACACTCTAGTAGTGGTGAATGACTTCTCCAAATTCACCTGACCATATTCATGAACAAGAAAAGAGAAACACTCAAAAAGCTGCTAGATTTGCTAAGAAGAATCCAAAATGAAAAAGAACAGAAGATCATAAAGATCATATATGATAGAGGCACAGAGTTCCTAAATAAAATAATCAGAACCTACTATGAAGAGAATGGAGTACTGCATCAACTATCAGCAGCATGGACTCCACAACAGAATGGTGTAGCAGAAAGAAGAAACAGGACACTTAAAGAAGCAGTAAGAACAATGATTGCAAAAGCATGCCTACCAAAGAGATTTTGGGCTGAAGCAGCAAACACAGCATGCTATACTCAAAATAGATCAATCATCAACAAACATCATGAGAAAAACTCCATATGAAATATGGAATGGAAGAAAACCTAACATCTCACACTTGCATATGTTTGGATCTAAATGATTTTTTTTTAACAGGAATCAACTGCATACTTTTGATGAAAAAACAGATGAAGCAATCTTTATAGGATACTCAGACACTAGCAAAGCGTTCAAAGTACACAACAAAAGAACCCTGGTGATTGAAGAGTCAATTCATGTAGTCTTTGATGAACCAAACACAAATGGTGAAAGCTTTCAAGAACAAGAAAAAGGAGCAGCACAAAGGCAAGTTTATATGAATACAACAGTACCACCTACTATTCTGAATCACAATTTTGGAAATCAAGATGAGCCACCAGTCAATACAACAGAAGAAGAACCAGCACAAGAACATGAAACTGATGCACAAATTGAAGTTGTGGAAACACCATGTCAAGAACAATTTCAACCTGACCTCAATTGGCTAAGAGATCATCCTGAAGATCAAGTCATTGGAGATATTCACACAGGAGTTAGAACCAGAAGACAACTGGAGAATATGCTGACATGTTTTCTATCACAAGTGGAACCCAAAACAATAGATGATTCAATCCAAGATGCTAACTAGATTATAGCCATGCAAGAATAACTAAATGAATTTGAAAGAAATGAGGTCTGGGAACTTGTTGACAGACCAGACATATCCAACATCATTGGAACATAATGGGTATTTAGAAACAAGATGGATGAGATACAGTTGTCAGAAACAAAGCAAGGCTGGTAGCAAAAGGCTATTCTCAAGCAGAAGGCATAGATTATGATTAAACCTTTGCTCCAGTAGAAAGACTGGAAGCAATCAGACTATTTCTAGCCATTGCAGCCCACAAAGACTTCAAAGTTTACCAAATGGATGTCAAGAGTGCATTCCTGAATGGACTTTTGGAAGAAGAAGTGTATGTGGAACAACCTCGGGCTTTCAACTCAAAGGGAAAGAAGATAAAGTGTACAAGCTCAAAAAGGCACTTTATGGACTCAAATAGGCACCCAGAGCCTGGTATGAAACACTATCACAATTCCTGACCAACAATGGTTTCAACAAAGGAACCATTGACAAGACTCTCTTCAAGCTAGAGGAAGGAACTATCACTCTATTAGTCCAAATATGTTGATGACATTATTTTTGGATTAGAAGATGAAAAGCTATGTGAGAAATTTGCAAACTTAATGAAAAGCAAATTTCAGATGAGCATGATGGGAGAACTGAATTATTTTCTTGGACTACAAGTCAAGCAAATGAAAGATGGCATCTTTATCAATCAAGCCAACTACACAAAAGACCTGATACACAAGTATGGCATGGACACAAGTGGGACATCAGATACACCAATGGGTGCAAGAGTTATTCTTGGAAAAGATGAAAATGGAAAGGATGTAGATCAGAAGCTTTATAGAGGAATCATTGGATCCTTACTTTATTTAAAAGCAAGTAGACCTGATATATCATTTTCAGTAGGAGTATGTGCAAGATTTCAAGCTCAACCAAAGGAATCACACCTTATAGCAGCCAAAAGAATAATCAAATATCTGATGAACACCATCAATGTTGGAATTTGGTATCCAAAGGATGGAGGATTTAAGTTAATATCATATTCAGAATCTGATTATGCTGGATGCAAGATAGGAAGAAAAAGTACTTCTGGAACCTGTCAAATGCTTGGCAGCAGACTAGTTTCAGGGTTTAGCAAAATGCAAAACTTCATATCTACATCAACAGTTGAAGCAGAATATATAGCAGCAGGCAGTTGTTGTGCACAAGTACTATGGATCAGACAACAGCTAAGGGATTATGGAATGAAGGAGAAGACAATTCTAATTATGTGTGACAACACAAGTGCAATATCCATTACTGAAAATCCAGTATTACACTCAAGAACAAAACACATTGATGTAAGACATCACTTTATCAGAGATCAAGTTGAAAAATGAAATTTTATACTAAGGTACATACCCACTGAAGATCAATTGGCTGACATCTTCACAAAACCACTCGGTCATGAAAGATTCAGCAAGTTGAGAACTGAGTTAGGAATGATAGAAATTGATTAAGTACTAAAGAGCAGGAAAACTGGAGTAATCAGCTAAGTAACTTCACCAGCTGTGCAAACCTTTGCCGTTATGAGTGAGCTCATTTGGCAGGTAAGGCACTGGTACTCAGCAAGGTCAACTACACTGATTGTTAGGAACAGTTATATCAGCAGCTCAGTGAAGAAGTCACTAAACCAACTTAGTGACCAGCAAAGTCACTCCACTGGAATATGCATTGGAGTAAACAGAAAACTAAAGTGTGAACTAAATCAATTTTATACACGTGGAAAATCAAAAGGTTATGGAGGATTATCTTGTGGAAGAATTACACACGTGGAGATCAATTCTTAATCACTGAAGTAACTATATTATTTTTAAAATTACAATCACCTCGATTCCCGGGATTTATCATTACTTACCTCAATCCACTCCCCCACTACACTCAAATACAGTGATTTATATACATAAAATCACGCAATTACGTCACACAATCCTTCCATATTCAACCACGTTCACACTTCCAAAAATCATCATATATAAACCACACTTAGAGGTTTTTCAGAATTCTTTACACTCTCTAGCAAAACATAAACCCTATTCTAATTGCAAAATCAAAGCTTCTTCCAACAAACTCAAACTCTTTCAAAGAATGGCATCGTCTTCTGCAAAGCCAACCACAGAAAAATATTACGAAAAATCGATCATCACTGGATCGTTTTTCAAGCCTGTAAATTATCTACCTTTTTGTAAAAACGATACACAGGCCAGACGCTTAGTTGATGGCTATGCTAATCTAGGGTTAATGACATTCCTAAACCCCCAATCACTGGGATATGCTATGAGAATCTGATTGCATTTTGGAAAAATGCAAAATTTGTACCCAGCACAAAGAAAACCGATCCAGACTGCATCAGGAGTACAATATTTGGAAAAGAGGTTGTCATCACAACTGGTCTTCTCACCAAATTTCTCAATCTCCCCAACACTGGTCCGGTTGATGTTAAAATCATACAGATCGACATCAATACATTCTTGACTGAAATAGCCAGGAACCCAAGAAAGAACAGGAAGACATACAACCTCCCAAGATCAACACTCAAATGATCATTTGTTGAATTTGCACCAGTAATCACCAAAAACAATGAAGGAAGAAAAGGGTCGATGGAGAACTTGATCGAGCTACGGGTCAAGTTAATGGTGATTATCTATCAAGGTATTTCCTTTGACTGGTCACAATTTGTCTTCAATCGGTTGAAAGGTCAAATCCGGAAGTTGTTGCGGAGATTTTGCATCGGAATACGGAAGAACCACGGGAAGGAACGGTTTGAAAGAAATCAAGAAAATTTATAACCCTAACCTATATGCAAAACTAACTGCCTAACCCTAACCGAAAACATCGGGTTGTTGCTAGTAAAGCGTAATGAGTAAGGGGTCGATCCACAGGGAAAAGGTATGTAGAATCTAATCTTATTAATCCTACCAATTGCTACTCAAGAAAAAAACAAAATAAACGAAAAGCGAAAGCATAAAAACAGAAAAACATAAAAGAACAATCAAAATAAATCTAACCTAAGAAACATGGGAACAACCAAAGTACAAACCTAAGTGATTTCAATTCTAGTTAATCTCATGATTCTAATTCAGTTTGTGGTTTCACCCTTTCACGAGACACAAATCCCTAATCTCTTAGTGAACTTATCTCTCAAGCTATGAAAGCCTACTTTCGTAGTGAATTCAATTATCTATCTCTCATCTTTCGAGTGTTGAGACCGATTTACCAAACAAAACTCGGGTGTAGATTCAATTAACTCTCGTTTTTAAAGAACCTAACAACCTAGAATCTAACTCATTAACTTGTCATCATTAATGGCTAAAAACCCTATCTTTCTATGGTGATCTAGCGTTTATGCAACTTCCGTATTATAAACATCAATCGTGAACTAATCTTTCGATTCTAATTCACATGGCATACAAATCGCATAGAAAAATACAAATAAATTAAACCATCATGAAGAAAAACTGGAATTAAATTAATTGAAAGAAATCAAACTCACATAGTCTTGGATACAATGGTTGAACTCCATGGAAACGAAAAGAAAAGCTACATAATCTACTCCTAATCTAACCTCGGTTCACCCGAGCACAAGGCTCGGGTGACCGGCCTTCAACTCTCCAAGATGCGGCTGTGCTCTCTTTTTGATGTGAAGAAAAATATGGATGCTCTTAGGGTTGGGGCGACGGCTGTTTAAATAGAAGATTAAGTCGGTTTAGGCAAAGGCGGCGGCGGACGCTCGTTTGAATACATGGACGCCCGTCCATTTGCCTTGGACGGAGAGTCAACGCTCGTTCAGCTTGCGTCTGGAGACTCTGAATGTAAAATCTCTTCTAGGACGCTCGTTCACTTCACCAAACGCCCGTCCACTATTGAACGCTCGTACGCTTCGGATGGACGCTCGTCCATATTGACTTGAAATCGAATTTCTTGATTTTTCCATCTTTATCTTGATTTATTTCTTTCCTTATCTCTTTTATTCTTCCATATCTTTAATTGATCCTCTTCCATCTCGAATTTAGCCTTTTAGGATCATCTTTTCCATCATTAATTGGGTATCTACAAATATCAAAAACATACCAAAACGTAATAATTTCCAAAATAATATAAAAACATCAAATAAACATAAAAATCGATACGTTTTCATATTTAATCATTAAAAACCTCATTTACTCAATATTTGACTATAAGGCCCGATATCTATGAAAATAATCCATATATGGGGGAAATTGATTCATAAAATATATATGAAAATCACTATAATTTGGCCCTAAACAACACCCCCACACTTATCTTTTTGCTCGTCCCCGAGCAAAACAAAACAAAGTCAAGCTCGAGACAAATAAACATCCATACAAATATGAAGTATATTCAATAACTTAGAAGTTCACCCGAGTGAGTGTGTGCATAGCCATAATAAACTTCCACTAAGTTCCACAATTTGAAAGTTATTCAAACCAAAACTAGCCCGGTTTCCCATCTAAGTTAGAAATATTCAAAAATTATAACATGCACTTTACAAAACATACATATCCGAAAAAGACATAGTAGAGAATATCTAAAACATTTCCGACACTCTTAGAGGATAATCCCTACAACATATCTTTCGGTTTATATTGGGGATAAGGTTAACGATAACTAAGTCCTTACTTATTCATAATAATATATCTCAATATTTTCACTTTTTTCACACTTTTCTAACACACATCGAATAAGCTTTTGCCCTCATAGCGAGAATAGGACATTTCAAGATAATCCCCTACCTTACTCCAATCATAAGGCGGCTATAACCGACCGTCGTGAGCTTTTGGTCATCATAGTGGAATAGGACATACGTGGTACACCCTACCTCACCCAAATCATAAACCGACTTCCGACACACACAATTACAATTATGTTTACTTAGAGATTTACGGTTTGGCAAAGTGGAAAAGATTATTTTCTAGTAGCACAGACCACTGAGCATAACACCTCAAGTAAACAATTTATTACTATTGCAAAGACTTAATCACGTTTCACTTATCACATTCAAACTTACAGATATTCACAGTATGTCATACTTTAACTCTAGAATACAAACTACTAAACTTTTCAAGAATTGTACATAAGCAAAGAAACATGCTATAATCATCAAAAATCTCCAACTAAAATGGGGTAGGCTTTCAACATTTAGCTCATCATTTACTATGGCATGTGAAAAAGAGTGTCGGGTGAAACAACTAAAATTACTAAATATACAGAATATAGCAAAAATGATATAAACTCAAGCAAAGATATGCCTTTGTCTACTCGGGATATAACAAAAATTTGAAAAATTAAGCACTTTTCATAGAAATATAATAGTATGGCAAATGAATGTAGATACATAAATTATCTATCCCTTCCCCCACACTTAGATTGCAACTTGTCCTCAAGTTGTGCAGAAATAATAAATTAGAGAACTTAGCGATTTGGATGCGGCAAGTCGGAGGAACCAACAAGAACCAGGATTGCTTGCATAGGATAGATCGTGGAGCATCACGGGACGATAACCGAATACATCTATCGAAAGTGCACAATAGCTCGGGGGCAAAAGTAGCCATGACTTGGCTTAGATGGAAAAATGCAAAAAGAGTCTACGGGGAAAAGATTAGACTTATACAAATAAAGCACATAAGGAAAAGAATTTATAGAGATATTCAAATTATGCTCACATAAAGATGGACACATATACATGGAACATTACAAAATAGTAGGCTAGGTGCAACTATATGAAAATATACTACAATGCGCCTACATGATATGCAATCTAAATAAAATAAAAATCCTAAAAATACGGTGACTACGGCCTATCAGAAACTAAATATAAAAAAAAACGAGGTAGTATTACGGAAACCGACAGTTAACTACACTCAAGAAAAATAAAAGAAAAATAGAAAAACAATGCAACTAGATGACATGCAACTAAATGATATGCATTTAAATGATATGCAAAAAGAAAAGAAAATAAAAGAAAGAAAACTAGCCCACTCATTAGCAACACGACATGTATATAATAAACGTCTACCAAATAATGAGTTACGATAAACGACAAGTCTTTGTTCATTACATGCAATGTAGACGCGCTTTAAGACTCATCAAAGGTGATAGCATTATGGAAACCAACAATTAGCTATACTAAACGAGATATAACTCATATGGAAAAGACGTAGCATACGGAAAACCGACAAGTAGCTACCCATATGAGTTACAAAAACAACAAGGAAGCACGTAAGTCTCAAAGCTAACAAGATTCATCATAACGGTATGTAGCATACGGAAACCGACATTAGCTACTAATTAACAATAAGAACGCTTATAGCGTACGAGAACCGACAAGTAACTATAACATGCATAGATGAATCATGTATATAAGGAATTAATCAATTATTTAACATGGATTCATAGATGGAAAGGTAAAAACATATAAGTTCAGGACATCTATGTAAACATCAATTAGCCACAGAAGCTCGAATGAAAAATCCACATCAAATAAAAGCATTAAAAATAAAATCAAGAAAAACCAGAACCTGGACTGAACCCCGGACGAACGTTCAAAGGAAATCTCAGCACTGGACGGGCGTTCCACTTTTCAGACGCTCGTCTGCCTTGAAAACCGACCGGACGGGCGTTTAGAATTACAGACGCCCGTCTGATTCTTCAAATCAGAGCAGGATTGAAACTTTCTGGACGAACGAACGTCCATCCAACCAGACGCTCGGTTACCTGCATGTTAGGGTACTGGACGGGCGTTCACTTACGTGAACGCTCGTTCAGTCATCGAATTTGCACAGAAAACAGCAGGAAAAACACAGAAACCCTAATTATCCTAAACAAAATCATCACAGAAACCTTATCACATTAAAGCACAAGAGGGTCAGATTAGATAACACAAACATGTAATTCACGTGTCATAAATCGAGTAAAAAAAACTTTTGCACATTCTTAACCCAACGGTTATCGAAACACGGCAAAATAAAAAAACCTCAATTTATTCAACGCTACTTTTATTGAAAAACAAAAACAAAAAACACGTAACGAAATAGAAAAATTAATTCAATTAGATTCAACAAAACACCGATTCCCCGGCAACGGCGCCACTTTTGTTGCGGAGATTTTGCATCAATAACAAAAGAAAATTTATAACCCTAACCTATATGCAAAACTAACTCCTAACCGACCAAAACATCGGGTTGTTGCTAGTAAAGCGTAATGAGTAAGGGGTCGATCCACAGGGAAAAGGTATGTAGAATCTAATCTTATTAATCCTACCAATTGCTACTCAAGAAAAAAAAAACAAACGAAAAGCAAAAGCATAAAAACAGAAAAACATAAAAGAACAATCAAAATAAATCTAACCTAAGAAACATGGGAACAACCAAAGTGCAAACCTAAGTGATCTCAATTCTAGTTAATCTCATGATTCTAATTCGATTTGTGGTTTCACCCTTTCACGAGACACAAATCCCTAATCTCTTAGTGAACTTATTTCTCAAGCTATGAAAGCCTACTTTCGTAGTGAATTCAATTATCTATCTCTCATCTTTCGAGTGTTGAGACTGATTTACCAAACAAAACTCGGGTGTAGATTCAATTAACTCTCGTTTTTAAAGAACCTAACAACCTAGGAATCTAACTCATTAACTTGTCATCATTAATGGCTAAAAACCCTATCTTTCTATGGTGATCTAGCGTTTATGCAACTTCCGTATTATAAACATCAATCGTGAACTAATCTTTCGATTCTAATTCACATGGCATACAAATCGCATAGAAAAATACAAATAAATTAAACCATCATGAAGAAAAACTGGAATTAAATTAATTGAAAGAAATCAAACTCACATAGTCTTGGATACAATGGTTGAACTCCATGGAAACGAAAAGAAAAGCTACATAATCTACTCCTAATCTAACCTCGGTTCACCCGAGCACAAGGCTCGGGTGACCGGCCTTCAACTCTCCAAGATGCGGTGTGCTCTCTTTTTGATGTGAAGAAAAATATGGATGCCTTAGGGTTGGGGCGACGGCTGTTTAAATAGAAGATTAAGTCGGTTTAGGCAAAGGCGGCGGCGGACGCTCGTTTGAATACATGGACGCCCGTCCATTTGCCTTGGACGGAGAGTCAACGCTCGTTCGGCTTGCGTCCGGAGACTCGAATGTAAAATCTCTTCTAGGACGCTCGTTCACTTCACCAAACGCCCGTCCACTATTGAACGCTCGTTCGCTTCGGATGGACGCTCGTCCATATTGACTTGAAATCGAATTTCTTGATTTTTCCATCTTTATCTTGATTTATTTCTTTCCTTATCTCTTTTATTCTTCCATATCTTTAATTGATCCTCTTCCATCTCGAATTTAGCCTTTTAGGATCATCTTTTCCATCATTAATTGGGTATCTACAAATATCAAAAACATACCAAAACGTAATAATTTCCAAAATAATATAAAAACATCAAATAAACATAAAAATCGATACGTTTTCATATTTAATCATTAAAAACCTCATTTACTCAATATTTGACTATAAGGCCCGATATCTATGAAAATAATCCATATATGGGGGAAATTGATTATAAAATATATGTGAAAATCACTATAATTTGGCCATTGATCAAGGGGAAAACAAAGCCCAACAGTTAAGGGCAAGGGCGTCAAAGGCAAAGGCAAGGGCATCAAAGGCAAAGGCAATGGCATCAGGTTTGAAGAAAAGAAGAAATAGCCCTCCTTCATAATTTTTTTAATTTACTCTATGCCTTTGACTATTATTGAAAGATGCAATATCTTATTGCCCTTAAATTGATGAATAAAAATTGAGTTTTGCTCTATTATTTATTATGAAAAATTTGTTACACTTATGTTTAGGCTATGAGGGTTTTGGCATCATCAAAAAGGGGAAAATTGTTAGGAACATTTTATTATGTTTTGATGATGGCCATACTAGCTGTTATAACAAGCCTGAAATAAGTTAGAATTATCTGTATAAGTATTTACTTAGAGTCTGACATGTTGTATAAGTTGAGTCATACAAGTATTGTACTAGTTGGTAGGACAGCTAAGTAAGAACAGATATTCGGCAGAGTGAAGCCAGCCAAGTACCAGCAGAGGAGTATGAAGACATTATGGCCTGAATTATAACCAAGGAAGTCTGTGATGACCTTGGATAAGTCTAAGTAATTAAATATATTATCAAATATGGTGTACACTGATCTCACCCAAATCAAGGATCAGTGAAGTACAAAAAGTACTCTAAAGAATGAGAGAAAACAACAATGCAGTAAACCGGCAAAGTAAACTGATTTTTGGCTGAGTAAAGACAGAGCAGTGAAGGAAGAACCAAACAACCAAGTCAGAAGAATCACTTAACCGTTCAGGGAACGATCAAGTAAACTTCACTCATTTAGATTTCAAATGATGAAGATCAAGCATTAAATGCACAATCAATTGAGGATCAATCAAGGACGGATTTTCTGATAAACGTTTGAGGAAAAATCCGATCACTGAAATCAAGCAGAATATAATTAAGGGGAAATCAAGAATTAAATCAAGGATTATTCTCCACATTAAATAGCCAACGGACGAAAACTCAAATCAAGGATTATCAAGGCTATAAATAGAAGGCATTGACAGAAAAGACAGATGGATTAATTCTGATAAACATACAACCAAAAACTCTGTCAAAGTGAAAAGCCTTCCATATGTACTAAAAAGAAATATCTAGAGATCAACTCAAGAATCAGAACTTCAATTGCAAATCAAGCTCTGAGATTGATCAACGAACTTGTGAATCCAATTCACATCAACTGAGGCAATTGAATCAGATAAATCTGAGAAGGACTTGCAACCTTTGTGATAGATGATGAAAGATTTGTTCTCAAGAAGCAGTGATAGAGACTGAGTCACTGAAGCTTTTAAAGTCAAGGAGTGATAGTTTTGAAGATTGTGAAGCTTGTTTAGTCAAGGACAATCGCACTATTGTATCTGTGAAAAACAATAGTGAATTCCTCCAATCGTCATAGGAGAAGAGTGGATTAAGGGATTACACCACCCTGAACCACTATAAACCTTTGTGTCTATTTACTTTCAGCAATTTACCTTAGAGCATTTTATTTCATTGCATACTCTACATTTGTGATTGCATAATCTACTTTGAAACAACATTTTAAAAAGGGACTTATCCGCTACCCAAAAGCTTTTAAATACAAGAAATGTTTTTGAAACTCCACTATAGTCATTCACCCCCTCCTCTGAATATAGTTTTACCCTTCTCTGGGTCCAACATCATCGATCTGAAATATTATATGATGTGGTTCCACTAAAAAGTGAACATTTAATCTTAGCAAAGCCATGGTTACAATTGTACAAGGTACGCCATAATTCGTCCCGCACTCGGTATTCTTTTTAAGATTATGGCAAGAAGTATGTCCTTGCATCACGCCCTTCTACACAAGAATTGACACAAGCAGGTATGGTTAGCATTCAAGCGCTTCGAGATAAATGGAGGAAGGAAGATGAGGTTAGTAAGCAAGAGATGCAAGATGCTCGTAATCGTCTAACTAAAACGAGACCTATACGTGGCTGTGATTTTGTTTTTTGCGGTCATTGTAAAGAAGATGGTCATAAGCTGCATGATTGCCCTAAATTCCGGCAGGCAATGCATAGAATCGATGAGGAATTTCGTTTGAAATGTGAGAGAAGAAGGAAAAAAGAATTGATTGAAGAGAAAAATGATGAGGTTGTTAACATTCGAGAGGAGGAGATGAAAAGAGAGGAAAGTGAGAGTGTGGTGGAGGAGAATGAACCTGACTTGGTGGATGAGAAAGTAGAGATGTATGTGGAGTCTATTGTTGAGGAAGAACACGATGATTTGATTTTGGTTGAGGCACAAGAAGATGCAGTGTTACTCAATTCTTGTTCCAGTTTTATTGCATCCTCCTTGCAGGGTGATGATCCTATGGAACTAGTCACTTGTTCGAGCATTATTCTCTCTTATACACAGGTACCTGATGAGCCTACACTTGAGGAGATAGACAATTTATTGGATGTGCTCCATGCAACACCTTTAGTACATATGGATGATCTTGACACTATTGATATTGGTGGAAAGCCGGAGCATACTTTATTGACCATTTTGCTGCGCATGTTGATGAAGCTCCAATATTGCATTGTTATCATTATCTTGCAGCCACAAAGCGCTTCATTCGCATGTATACCAAGACAAGAGACTTTTCTATTGTTCCATTGAGGAAGCATGGATCAACATCTACAAATGCTAGTGCGGTTAGGAACATTTTATTATGTTTTGATGATGGCCATACTAGCTGTTATAGCAAGCCTGAAATAAGTTAGAACACACTGTATAGTCTTTACTTAGAGTCTGACATGTTGTTTAAGTTAAGTCAGACAAGTATTGTACTAGTTGGTAGGACGGAAAAGCAAGAACAGAATTTCGGCAGAGTGAAGCCAGCCAAGTACCAGCAAAGAAGCAATGAAGAAATTATGGTCTGACTTATAACCAAGGAAGTCTGTGATGACCTTGGATAAGTCTAAGTTACGTTTCAAGTGATGAAACTTAATGTTTAAATATGGTGTACACTGATCTCACTCAAATCAAGGATTAGTGAAGTACAAGGATTCTCTTTAGAACTGAAAGAATGAAGGAAACAGTGAATCGGCAGAGTAAACTGACTTTCGGCTGAGTGAAGACAAAACAGTGAAGAAAGATCTAAGCGGCAAAGTCAGATGAATCACTTAGCCGTTCGGATAACGGCTGAGCAAACCTTACTTGGTCAGGTTATTCAAATATGAAGAAGATACAGAAGATCAAGCATTAAATGCACAATCAATAGAGGGTCAAACAAGGACGGATCTTCATATAAACGTTTGAAGAAAATCTGATCACTGAAATCAAGGAGAATATAATTAAGGGGGAATCAAGAATAAAATCAAGGATTATTCCCCTCATTAATATGGCCAACGGACGGAAATTCAAATCATGAATAATCAAGGCTATAAATAGAAGGCATTGACAGAAATTGAAAAATAAGAGAAAACAAAACAAGAAATCTGAGCAAAAACTCTGTCAAAGTAAAAAGCCCTCTATCTGTGCAAAAAGGAAACATCCAGTGATCAACTCAAAACTTAGAGCTTCAATTCAAACATCAAGCATTGAGATTGATCAACAAGTTTGTGAATCCAATTCACATCAATCAAGCAACTGAATCAGAGCCATCTGAGAATGAGTTGTGTGTGATAGCTACTGAAGGATTTGATCTCAAGGAGCAGTGAAAGAGACTGAATCACTGAAGCTGTTCCAGTCAAAGAGTGATAGTCTTGTAGATTATGAAGCTTGGGAAGTCAAGGACAATCGTACTATTGTATCTGTGAAAACAATAGTGAATTCCTCCAATCATCACAGGAGAAGAGTGGATTGAGGGATTACACCACCCTGAACCACTATAAGCCTTGTGTCAATTTACTTACTGCAATTTACCTTACTGCATTTAGTTAAATTGTGTATATCTTATCATATATTTGTGATTGCTTAAACTACCTTGAAATAACATAGTTAGAATGGACTTATCCGCTGCCCAAAAGCGTTTTAGTGCAAGAAAAGTTTTTGAAACTCCACTATAGTCATTCACACCCCCCCCCCCCTCCTCTGACTATAGTTTTACCCTTCTCTGGGACAAACAATTTGTTTCGGAGCAGTGTTCCTAGTATCAGAACCTATTCAGATCTAATTTATGGTAACAAGGAGATCACATATTTCCAAAGTAGTTTTCATATCTGTGCTTTCTATATATTCACATATATATCTCGTATTTATACTTATGGATTCCTCAAACTTTATGTCAAAAGTACCTATTTTTATGTTAACAACTTTGATGAATATAAAATAAGAATGTTGTCCCATCTTGCAGCAACTCAAGAGGAGATGTTGGATGTAATTAATGATGGCCCAATCATGATCATGACTGTGGCAGCCACAGGAGCAGATCAAGGAAAAGAAGTGGACAAACCCAAGAAGGATTGGGCCAAGGATGACAGGAGAAGAGCAGATCTAGACTTTTTTGCAAAAGATATGATTTTGAAGACCCTAGATAGCAACATGTTCTTCAGAATCAAAGATTTCAAGATAGAAAAGGAGATGTGGGACAAGTTGGCACTGATAAATGAAGGATCTGAAGCAGTTAAAGAGAACAAATTATCTGTTGCAAAACAGAAATTTGAGAATTTCAAAATGAAGGCTGGTGAATCCATTGATCAAATGGATAACAGATTCTCAAGAATCATCAGTGAACTGCAACAGCTTGGACACACATATCCTCAGAAAGAAGTGTGTTTAAAGATCTTGAGAGGCTTACCTGAAAGATGGAAGATCATAACATCAGTAATTAGAGGAACTACAAACCTTGCAAATACTGACACTCTGACTCTGATGTCCCAACTAAAAGCTCATGAATTTGAATTAAACGGTGATGAATGTGCTCTGACAGAGACACAAAGAGCCAGTGTACTAATATCACCTCAGCAAAGTAACTTTGTTGATTGTATCAGCAAAGAGACACTAGAACTTACAGAACAGGTAGCTTTATTAGTTAAATGTTTTTACAGGTTTAGCAAAAAGAAGCCATTCAAAGGGAACTCATCATCAAACAAGAGGCCAAACTCAAACAAAGACATGCAGAAAAGAGATGATGAGTACAGATGCTTCAATTGCAACAAGAAAGGTCACTTCAAGGCTGATTGCCCCGAAGAAAATACTAAAGATGAGGAAAAGATGAAGTACAAAGCATCTGAAAAGATGAAAGGCAAGAAAGCACTCAAGGCTGAATCCAGCAGTGAAAAGAATGAAGAATCATCTGACAATGATTCAGACAATAGTGATGAAGAAGACAGCTCAGACAATGAAAATTCATGTATATGTCTCATGATCAAAGAATTAGATGAAGATGAAGGTGACAGCTCAGACATTGAGAAAGCAAGTCTATGTCTAATGGCCAAAGAATCTGATGAAACTGAGGTAACATCTAGCTCTTACTCTTCATCAAATGCATTCACGTCTAACACTGCACAATCTTCTATTCTCCCATTAGCTCCAGCAGCCCTAGTCTAGAATCTCATGACTAAATTTGATGAAATTGAGATGAATCATGAAATTCTGGAAAAAGAATGTAAGGATCGAAGAAAAGAAAAGATTGAAGGAACAACTGGACAAATTGAAAGCTGAACTAGCTACTAAGGAGACATACTCACCTTATCAAAAAGCAGCAGATGATAACTCATCCACTGTTAACAGATCAGCTGAGAAAATCCACCTAGCAGCTAAAAACACCACTGCACCACTAAATGCACCAGCTTACAAACCTCCAAGATGGTTTGGATCCATATCTGGTCTTGGCTACAATAGTCAGGATGAGAATAGAAACAATGGACAATACAATTCTGAATCTAGGACCAATAATGGACCAAAGTTCAGAAAAGGACAGACCAAAATTTCAACCACTCATCCTGTACCAGTGAAGTCAAAACCTAGTGCAGTGAAACAGCAGACTAAATCATCAATCCAGTCAATCAAAAGAAAGGACTTTCTGAAATGTAAAGGAAGACTTTATCCTTCAGAGGATGATTGGAATGTTGCACCTCCAAAATACAAGAAGAAACCATTTTATGATATGCATCATGTGTTTAAGAAAAATCAATCTAGGTATGTTCCTAAACACATGAAGCAACATAGGTTTCCCACTGCATATTGGAAGGTGAAGAAGGATGCAAATGCTTCAAAAAGTAGAGAAAAGTATCAAAATACCTTCAGTAGAAATACTATAAGCTATTCTGCCATGCCTTATACATATGAAGTTGATGATTTCAATTATCCAAAAAAAAGATCATTTGGATATACACTTGGAGTAGGAGGCATGACTGCTAGCAGGTATGGACCCAAACAGTGTTGGGTACCTAAACATAATTAATTTGTTTTGTAGGATGTCTCGTACATAGACAGTGGATGTTCCAGACACATGACAGGAAACAAGAGATGGCTCACTGACTTCAAAGTTTTTGATGGACCCAAAGTCACTTTTGGAGGCAAAGAAAACTCTGTCAAGATTAAGGGGGAAGGCACAATGCTCAAGAACAATTTGAGAATTCAAAATGTGGCATATGTTAAGGGACTTAATTTCAATTTGCTGAGCATCAATCAATTCTGTGACAAAGGCTACAATGTGCACTTCAACAAGGAAGGATGCAAAGTGATTCACAGCCAAACCAACACAGTAGTTCTTGCAGGAAGAATAAAAGATAACATGTATGTGGTGGATTGGAAAACAACTAAAGCAAAAACATGTCTGTTTGTCAAAAATAAACAATCAACCAGCTGGATTTGGCATAGAAGATTAAATCACCTGAATTTCAAGACCATCAACACATTATCAAAGAACAAGTTAGTTGAAGGCCTGCCAGAGATCACATTCAAGAAATAAAGTCTATTAGATGCATGTCAGAAAGGGAAACAAATCAAAAGTTCTTTCAAGTCAAAGCCCTATCAATCAACAACAAGAATTCTACATCTGTTACATATGGACCTGTTTGGACCAGTCACACCAGTAAGTGTAAGTGGTAAGAAATACACTCTAGTAGTGGTTGATGATTTCTCCAAATACACCTGGACCATATTCATGAACAAGAAGAAAGGAACACTGAAGAGGCTGCCAGATTTGCTTAGAAGAATTCAAAATGAGAAAGAACTGAAGATCATAAAGATCAGATCAGATAGAGGCACAGAATTCCTAAATGAAGTTATCAGAACTTACTGTGAAGAAAATGGAGTACTACATCAACTATCTGCAGCAGGAACTCCACAACAAAATGGTGTAGCAGAAAGAAGAAACAGAACTCTCAAAGAAGCAGTCAGAACAATGATTGTAGAAGCATGTTTACCAAAGATATTTTGGGCTGAAGAAGCAAACACAGCATGCTATACACAGAACAGATCAATCATCAACAAACATCATGGAACAACTCCATATGAGATATGGAATGGAAGAAAACCTAACATCTCACATTTACACATGTTTGGATCAAAATGTTTTGTTTTGAATAGGAATCAGATAAACACCTTTGATGAAAAAGGTGATGAAGCAATCTTTATGGGATACTCAGACACCAGCAAAGAATTCAGAGTACTCAACAAAAGAACATTGGTGATTGAAGAATCAATACATGTAGACTTTGATGAACCAAACACAAATGGTGAAAATCTTCAAGAACAAGAAGAAGAAACAGCACAAAGGCAAGTGTATATGAATACAACCGTACCAGCCACTATTCTGAATCACAATTTTGGAAATCAAGATGAACCACAAGTCATTACAACAGAAGAAGCACCAGGACTTGAAGCTCATGCAGAACCTGGAGTTGCAGAAGCACAAAGTGAAGAACAACCTCAACCTGGCCTAAATTGGCAAAGAGATCATCCTGAAGAACAAGTCATTGGAGACATTCACACAGGAGTTAGAACCAGAAGACAACAGGAGCATATGCTAACATGTTTTGTATCACAAGTGGAACCCAAGACAATAGATGATGCAATTCAAGATGCACATTGGATTACAGCCATGCAAGAAGAACTAAATGAATTTGAAAGAAATAAAGTCTGGGAACTTGTTGACAGACCAGACACAGCCAACATCATTGGAACAAAATGGGTATTCAGAAACAAGATGGATGAGCAAGGAACAGTTGTCAGAAATAAATCAAGGCTAGTTGCAAAAGGATATTCTCAAGCAGAAAGAATAGATTACGATGAAACTTTTGCACCAGTAGCAAGACTGGAGGCAATCAGACTCTTTCTAGCTTATGCTGCACACAAAGACTTCAAAGTCTATCAAATGGATGTCAAGAGTGCATTTCTGAATGGAATTTTGGAAGAAGAAGTATATGTGGAACAACCTCCTGGTTTCCAACTCAAAGGAAAAGAAGACAAAGTATACAAACTCAAGAATGCTCTTTATGGACTCAAACAGGCACCCAGAGCTTGGTATGAAACACTATCACAATTCTTGATCAATAATGGATTCAACAAGGGAAATATAGTTAAGACTCTATTCAAATTAGAGGAAGGAACAAGCACATTGCTAGTGTTTCATACCAAGAATGGATTCAACAAGGGAAATATAGATAAGACTCTATTCAAATTAGAGGAAGGAACAAGCACATTGCTAGTACAAATCTATGTTGATGACATCATCTTTGGATCAGAGGATGAAAAGCTGTGTGAGAAATTTGCAAACCTGATGAAGAGCAAATTTCAGATGAGCATGATGGGAGAATTAAATTATTTTCTTGGTCTTCAAGTAAAACAAATGAAGGATGGTATCTTCATTAGTCAAGCCAAGTATACAAAATACTTAATACAAAAGTATGGTATGGATACAAGTGGCACAGCAAATACACCAATGTGTGTAAGAGTCATTCTTGGAAAAGATGAAGCTGGAAAAGATGTTGATCAGAAAATGTATAGAGGAATTATTGGATCCCTACTTTACCTAACTGCAAGCAGACCTGATATAGCATTCGCATTAGGAGTATGTGCAAGGTTTCAAGCTCAACCAAAAGAATCACATCTTCTAGCAGCCAAAAGAATAATCAAATTCCTGAAGAAAAAAAAACACTATTAATGTTGGAATTTGGTATCCAAAAGATGGAGGATTTAAGTTGATATCATATTCAGACTCTGACTAGGCTGGATGCAAGATAGATAGAAAAAGCACCTCTAGAACCTGCCAGATGCTAGGGACCAGGCTAGTCTCTTGGTTCAGAAAAAAGCAAAACTCCATATCTATATCAACAGCTGAAGCAGAATATATAGCAGCAGGCAATTGTTGTGCACAAGTACTTTGGATTAGACAACAGCTAAGGGATTATGGAGTGGAGGAAAAGACTATCCCAATCATGTGTGACAACACAAGTGCCATATCTATCACTGAAAATCCATTGTTGCACTCAAGAACAAAGCACATTGATGTGAGACATCATTTCATCAGAGATCATGTTGAAAAAGGAGATGTCATCCTAAAATACATACCCACTGAAGATCAATTGGCTGACATCTTCACTAAACCACTCAGTCATGAAAGATTTAGCATGTTGAGAACTAGTTGGGAATGATTGAAATTGACTAAGTACCAAAGAGCGGCTAACTGGAGTAATCAGCCAAGTGTCTTCATTAGTTGTTTAAACCTTTGCCATAAGGCACTGGTACTCAGCGAAGTTAACTTCACTGATTGTTAGGAACAGTAGAATAAAAGCAGCTCAATGAAAAAATTCCCTACATCGGCTAAGTGACCAGCCAAGGCACTCCACCGAAATAAAGATTGGAGTCATGGGCAAATTAGAGTGTGAACAAAATCAACTTTTATGCACGTGGAGAATAAGGAAGTTATGGAGAATTATATTGTGGAAGATTATACACGTGGAGATCAATTTACAATTTTAGAGGTAACCATATTATTTTTCTAATTACAAACGCCTCGATTCCCGGGATTTATAATTACTTACCTCAATCCACTCCCCTACTACACCCGAATATCATGATTTATATACACAAAATCATGCCATTATGTCATAAAATCCCTCCACATTCAAACCACGTTCACACCACCCAAATCATCCTATATAAACAATACTTAGAGATTTTTCAGAAATCTTTACGCTCATTTGCAAGTTACAAACCCTACTTTGGATTCACTCTGAAAATTCGAAGCGTTCTTTTCTAAAACATCAATAAGATATCAATGGCTTCATCCTCTTCAAACACCCAAGCTGGGTATGAAAAATCGATTGCCACTGGATCGTTTTTCCAAGAAGAACACTACTTAGAACTGTGCGGAAATGACGAGGAAGCAAAACGATTGGCAGCTGGATGCAAAAACCTAAAATTATCGATCTTTCTAAATCCTCCAATAACCTAAATATGCTATGAAAGCCTAATTTCCTTCTGGAAAACTGCAAAATATGTTTCTGGGCTCCTTGCAGAAGAAGGTGATAAATGGGAGGAAGACAAGATTGTTGCATCTGTCACCGGCACAGAAGTGGTCATTACGGAAAAGGTAATTCGTAATCATCTTAAACTCTCAAATAAGGGTCAGGCAAAAGTGACCTTGGTGCCACAAGATTTGGAGGATTTCTGAACAACAATCGCCAAAACTGCAAATCCAGGATCTAAGAAGGTCAACTGCCTTAGATCTACTTTAAAGAAACCCTTCAGTGAGTTCAGTTCCCTAATTGGAAAGAGTTCCCTAATTGGAAAGAGCATTGAAGGAAAGTTAGGAGAAAATAATGCCATGAAAGAGACTAGAATGCGACTAATAGGAATCATCTACAACAATTTAGAGTTCAATTGGGAATCCTACTTCTTCCAGAGAATAAAAGAACAAATCCAGGGAGAAGTAACTGCTTCCAACAATGGATTAGCAGAGAAAAAGAAGAAAAAAGGGATTTTCTGGGTAAAGAAATCATATGGAATACCACTACATTATCTTCTGCAATGTTTGAAGGTACCTGTAATACATCTCCACAAATTGAATGAGTCCAAGGTCATGTTTACCTATGTTAAACAGCAAAAGCAAGCCGGAGGAGGGAAGAGAAAGAAAACCACAACTCATCCCTCCGGTCAAAGAAAGAAACAAAAGGTTCAACAAAATCTGGACAAGACAGACTTTGGAAAATTAATTAATGAAGAAGAAGAAGAAGAGGATTCTGATGTTGAGGTAGAACACCAAGAAAATGAAGAAAATGATAGTGAGGATGAACAACCTCAAAATGAGGAAGCTGCAGGAAACACTGGAGATGGTGAAGAAACTCCAGAAGAACCTGTACAAATGTCTGCAAATGATATTGATGATTAAATTGCATAATATCTTGAATGGAAGGAAGGGGATTCCAAAACTCAACTTCAAGACTCCGACCGCATGCTCTCTGAAGAGGCCTGGCTTTTTAATTTTCTGGGAATCACAACCCTGGTTGGTGTACTTGATGAGTCTCCACTCTGGGACATGGTTGATGCAGCAAAGGCAAAACTGACACAGATCCCTGACCAAAACAGTGATGACTCGGAAGACAGTGAAGATGATCAGGATAATACTGATCAGGATGATGGTGATGATCATGATGACAATGACGATGCTGATCCCCTCGCCGATGATAGTGATAAACAAGGAGAAGAGGATACCCCTACACTAGATGCAATTGATGATAACATTCTCCTAAGTTCATTTCTACAAACACAAGGTCCAGCAAAGTCGATACCAGTTGAGAGAACCTCACCAACATCACAAACTATGCCGGCTAACGACCCTGAGCAAAGTCAGCCGACAGTAGTATTAGACACTGGCTCAGTTGCTGCAACTCCAGTCAAGGAAATCCCCAGCATAGAGCAAGGGGAATAGCAGCTCAAACTACACCGGCATACACATCCAACCAAATACTTGAAGATTTGGAAGTTGATGCAGATGTTACTGTACATAAAGACAGAGGACAGCAAACAGAACCAGAACCAGCTGACACCCGACACAAACTCTCTCAGCTGGCCACTGGCATCTCCAATGAGACTTTTGAAAAAGCAACAGATCTGCTGGCTGAAGAATTGGAGCAGCAAGCCATGCACCTCAGATCCATGACTTCAGCATTCAGTGACAAAAGTTACTCCATTGAGCGAAACTTTTAGGCCGTTGTTGAATATATTGATGCACAGAACATTGTTGTGTAGCGCCAAGGAGATCTGATGAGACAGCTCAACATCAACATCACAAACAACCTTGCAGGTCTCAGACAACACATCTCTCAGGAAAATGACTCTATTGGCAGTGGCATTTGGCACAAGATTCCGTAGTGTCACTGAGAAATTGACTGATCATGACAATCGCTTCACATCCATTGATTC
The DNA here is from genome assembly GCA_036785695.1 of Gentiana straminea. Taxonomy (NCBI): domain Eukaryota; kingdom Viridiplantae; phylum Streptophyta; class Magnoliopsida; order Gentianales; family Gentianaceae; genus Gentiana; species Gentiana straminea. The sequence continues at coordinate 505,279 of JAVUPR010000244.1, forward strand.
AAAATTGGACTCTCTGATTGGCACAACAGAGGCTACAAATAGCATTTTACTCCGGCAAAGGGATGATGCTGCCAAAAAGGGGGAAAGTAAAGATAAGCTTGAAGGTTCAACGATTAGACCCCCAAACTTCACTGAAGAACAGCTGAGGGCAAGGGATAGAGAAATAAGGATCAGAAATAAGGCTGAAGAGCAGCAAAGGAGGGCTAGAGAAGAAAGAGAAAAGGCCCTAAATGAACCCTGCATTGGATTTCCTCATCCTTTTCAAAGAAGGGATGATGATAGAGATAGATCAGGTGGACAAGAAAGACACGGACAAAGACAAAGACCTGGATCTAGTCAACAAAGAAGGATAGCAAAAGATCACAGATCTAGCACTAGCAGAGGGAAAAGAAGCTTCCCAACTCACGGAAACAGGCAAGAGTATGAAGCTGAAATCCTAGATCATGTGAGAGAATTTTTCAGAGTCCATGAAGGACTATATCCAAATCAAACACAATATGAAGCTTGGGCATACTGGCTAAGCTACCAGGATGAGCAGAGGAGAGTTGACATGGCCAAAATATACAATAACATTAAAAGACAACATGCCTCTCTCCAGAAAAGTGGTGGGACCAGCAGACCAAGTTCAGCCAAACCACTTTCTGCAAATGGACCAGAAGACCTGCCAATTCAGCAACAAGAAGACTTCAACTATATGGCAAAATTCTTCAGTCCTATAGGAAGAATGAACAAACAAGATCAATGGGGCCTGTACAAAAATCTCAAGTTTGCTGACTCACACATTGCAGAAGCTAGGGAGAGACTTGAGAAGTAATTTGGAGAGCCCATGGCAAATGAAACTATGCCTGACTTTAACAAACTCTTTGACAAGAGAATATTCCAATGAGTATCTGAATACACTGCTATGGCATACTGAAAGTGGAAGTTTCCTGAGATTGATTGGAAAGATATGGAAGAAGTCCAAACCACAAAGTTCAAAAGGTACAAGTCTGAATTAAGCAAAATGTAGTTGTAACACTTGAATAAACTTTGAACTTGTTGCCCTTAAATGGATGAACAAAATTGTTGAGTTTATTTTGTTAATTATTATGAAAATTTTGGCTTACTTATGTTCAGGCTTATGAGGGTTTTGGCATCATCAAAAAGGGGGGAAATTGTTAGGAACATTTTATTATGTTTTGATGATGGCCATACTAGCTGTTATAGCAAGCCTAAAATAAGTTAGAACACTCTGTAAAGTCTTTACTTAGAGTCTGACATGTTGTATAAGTTATGTCAGACAAGTATTGTACTAGTTGGTAGGACAGCAAAGCAAGAACAGAATTTCGGCAGAATGAAGCCAGCCAAGTACCAGCAAAGAAGCAATGAAGAAATTATGGTCTGACTTATAACCAAGGAAGTCTGTGATGACCTTGGATAAGTCTAAGTTACGTTTCAAGTGATGAAACTTAATGTTTAAATATGGTGTACACTGATCACACATAAATCAAGGATCAGTGAAGTACAAGGATTCTCCTTAGAACTGAAAGAATGAAGGAAACAGTGAATCGGCAGAGTAAACTGACTTTCGGCTGAGTGAAGACAAAACAGTGAAGAAAGATCTAAGCGGCAAAGTCAGATGAATCACTTAGCCGTTCGGAGAACGGCTGAGCAAACCTTACTTGGTCAGATTATTCAAATATGAAGAAGATACAGAAGATCAAGCATTAAATGCACAATCAATAGAGGATCAAACAAGGACGGATCTTCATATAAACGTTCGAAGAAAATCTGATCACTGAAATCAAGGAGAATATAATTAAGGTGGAATCAAGAATAAAATCAAGGATTATTCCCCTCATTAATATAGCCAACGGAAGGAAATTCAAATCATGAATAATCAAGGCTATAAATAGAAGGCATTGACATAAATTGAAAAATAAGAGAAAACAAAACAAGAAATCTGAGCAAAAACTCTGTCAAAGTAAAAAGCCATCTATCTGTGCAAAAAGGAAACATCCAGTGATCAACTCAAAACTTAGAGCTTCAATTCAAACATCAAGAATTGAGATTGATCAACAAGTTTGTGAATCCAATTCACATCAATCAAGCAACTGAATCAGAGCCATCTGAGAAGGAGTTGTGTGTGATAGCTGCTGAAGGATTTGATCCCGAGGAGCAGTGAAAGAGACTGAATCACTGAAGTTGTTGCAATCAAGGAGTGATAGTCTTGTAGATTGTGAAGCTTGGGAAGTCAAGGACAATCGTACTATTGTATCTGTGAAAACAATAGTGAATTCCTCCAATCATCACAGGAGAAGAGTGGATTAAGGGATTACACCACCCTGAACCACTATAAGCCTTGTTTCAATTTACTTACTGCAATTTACCTTACCGCATTTAGTTAAATTGTGTATATCTTATCATATATTTGTGATTGCTTAAACTACCTTTAAATAACATAGTAAGAAGGGACTTATCCGCTGCCCAAAAGCTTTTAAGTGCAAGAAATTTTTTGAAACTCCACTATAGTCATTCACCCCCCCCCCCCCCCTTCCCCCTCTCGACTATAGTTTTACCCTTCTCTGGGACCAACAAGTTCCTTGGAGATGTATATTCACATTATATTTGATCCTGGCATATCATTGACGTCTTTTGCGGGTTGTTCAAGATTGGTGTGTATTTCTGAATTTTACAACGTCCTATTGATTAGAGGACGAATCCTTTTCAACCGGGAGGGAGTGATGTGATCTGTCCCGAGGACTTGGGCCTGAAATAATGTGACTTAGAAGACTGAAGAAACTCCCATAAAATGTGTTATTTATGCTATGGGGCCTAAGAAGACCAGTTGAATTATTTATCTTTCTTTTGGATGAATAAGGCCGACCCTTGAGATGGCCTTATTGATGGATTTTCGAGTTTTGGGTTTTATTTACATTATGGATTTTATTTCATTTTGTTTTGCTGATTTCTTTTTAATAAAAGGTCATTTGGGCCTAATTAGACTAGGTAAGCCCATTTACTTCACATGGGGTTGTAAGCCTATATAAGGCAAACACTAGCTTTTCATTTGGACACACAATTATTATATGAAAATTCAGATTATTGAGTTTTACTCAACCAAGTCGTGAGACTTGAACATCACTTGCGAGTGAGAATTTTCTTCATCGTAGAAAGTTCAACCCTTCGAGAATTTACCAGCACTGTGAGCAATTGTTGGGCGTTCTCTTCCTACTATTTAGTTGGATTACTATGTCTAGGATCCTTAGCTCGTCATTGTTCCCCCCTAGTTACTTCTTGGGCCAGATTTGATTCCATCCGGAATCACATCAAGAACAGTTAGGTATGAAAAAATTTTTACCATGAAAAAGATAACCATCATGCCTATAAAAGTCTTTAAAACCAGATTGCTCACATGCAGCATGTATGTGAGCAAAGTCAACATCATTATGACACAATTCTTTAATCATTTCAAACCCAAGCAGTTTAGAATCTAAGGTAGTGATTAAAGTATATCTCTGAGATAATGCATCAGCTACTTTAATTTTTTTACCACTTTTATACCTTATAACATAAGGAAAAGTTTCAATAAATTCGACCCACTTTCATATGCCTCTTATTTAACTTCCCTTGACCCTTAAGGTACTTTAAGGATTCGTGATCCGTGTGAATCCCAAATTCTTTGGGCCATAGGTAATGCTGCCATGTTTTTAATGCCCTTACCAACACATACATCTCTTTATCATAAGTGGAGTAATTTAATTGTGCAGCAGTTAACTTCTCACTAAAATAGGCAATGGGACGATTATTTTGAATAAGAACAGCCCCAATCCCAATCCTAAAAGCATCACATTCAATTTCAAATGCACAATCAAAATTATGTAATGCTAAGACAGCTGCACTAGTTAACTTTTCTTTTAAGTGTTCAAAAGCTTGTTGTTGTTTTACTCCCCTATGAAAAGAAACTTCATTTTTAACCAACTCGTTTAAGGGAGATGCAATAGTACTAAAATCTTTCACAAAACGCCTATACAAACTAGCTAGGCCAAGAAAACTCCTCACTTCAGTAACAGTTTGAGGTGTTGGCCACTCTTGAATAGCCTTGACGTTTTTGAGGTCAACCTCAATACCGTTGGCTCCAACAATGAACCCAAGAAACACCTCTTTATCCATGCAAAATGAACAATTTTTAAAATTAGCATACAAAGACTCATTTCTAAGTGTGTCCAAAATTACAAGTACATGATGCAAATGCTCATCTAGACTCTTGCTATAGATCAAAATATCATCAGAATAGACTACCACAAATTTACCAATATACTCCCGCAATACATGGTTCATTAAGCGCATAAAAGTACTCGGTGCATTAGTGAGTCCAAATGGCATATCTAGCCATTCATATACACCAAACTTGGTCTTGAAAGCAGTTTTCCATTCGTCTCCCTCTTTTATTCTTATTTGATGATATCCACTTTTTAGATCTATTTTAGTAAAAATTATAGCACCATGTAACTCGTTCAACATATCATCAAACCGAGGAATGGGATATCTATACTTGATTGTGATTTTATTAATTGCTCTACAATCAGTACACATACACCATTCTCCAGTTTTCTTGGGAACTAAAATTACTGGAACAACACATGGACTAGTAAAGGTGGGAAATATCCTCTGGACTTTCTCTATAGGCAGGTCTATCGGGAAATGACACCCCAGGAACAAAGTCAAACTGATGCTCAATACCACGTAAAGGTGGTAATCCATATGGTTCCTCATCTGGAAACACATATTGATATTCATGCAATAACTCAACAAACACACCAGGCATAGACGAGGATATATCACCCATACTTAACAAGCATTCTTTAAATATTATGATAAACACTTGACGTTTTCCCTGAATTGCCTTATGCACGTGAGTTGTTTTAGAAAAGAAATTAGGCTTCTTTTTAAGTGCTTTCGATGCTTCCTTCTTTTCTTTAAGCTCAGATGCAACACTCTCAGTTTGCACACTACTCACCACGGCCTTTTCTTTTAGATTCAATTCATGCTCTTTTCTAGATTTAGCCATTTTCACTTGACTTTCATGGATTTGCTATGGATTTAAAGAAGTCAATACAACTTTTTATGTTATTATGCTTAAAAGTGTATTGATTCAAAAACTCATAAATTGCTTTCTTATCATATTTTCCAAGGTCTACTGAGTAAGCTATGTGTAGCATGCATAGGAATAACATCACACACAATTTGATCCTCACAATTGCGAATAGAAAAAGATAAAAGAACTTGTTTAGTAACTCTAAACTCCCCGCACTCATTAAGCCATTGCAACTTATATGGGTTTGGATGCTTGATAGTCTCTAAACCAAATTTATCTACCATTTCTTGAATTACCACATTTGCACAACTGCCACTATCAATAATAATCATGCAAATTTTACCTTTAACCATACATCTCGTGTGAAAGATGTTTTCTCTTTGGTCCTCTTGACCCACTACTTTTGGTTGGACACTTAAGCCCCGCCTTACCACAAGCAGTTCCCCGTTGTCCTCCATTGGATTAGCCACATCTTGATCCTCTTCCTCAACATTTTCATGCTCTTCTTCTCCTCATATGATGGTTCATATGTGACATGTGTTCATATAATCATAATGTCCTCTTCCTTTGCACCTGAAACAGACAATATCACGAGATCCAGAAGGATTAGCATTAAGATTTCGTTCCTTACCCTTGTCCACCTCCTTGGACTTTTATTGACCTTTGGGTGCACTAGTAGTAGTCTTAGGGGGCATCCCCTTTGACTTGGCATAAAGCTGAAAGTGAGAGGAATTCCCCTTTGGCAAGGAATTCTTCTTCTTAAGTTGACTTTCAACTTTAATTGACATATGCGCCATTCCTTGTAGATCAGAATAGGGATGTAAGTGAACAGTGTTGGCTATCTCACTATTCAACCCACTAAGGAATCTAGCCATTGTGGCTTCCTCATCCTCCTCAACATTGGCACGGATCATGGAAACCTCCATTTCCTTGTAGTAATCATCCACCATCATGGATCCTTGGTGGAGTACCCGCAATTCTTGAAGATGTTCACGATCATAATGGTTAGGTACAAATCTTTTTTCATTATTTTTTTCATCTCACTCCAAGTCCCAACTAGAACATCACTCATTCTCCTTCTGGTCGTCACTATTTGATCCCACCAGAACATTGCATAATTAGAAAATTCTAATGCCGCCAACTTTACTTTTTGAGTCTCACTATATTTATTACAATCAAATACAAACTCGACTCTTTTCCCACTCTAAATTCTCCTCCGGATACTAGTCCCCTTGAAAGGAGGAATCTTCATCTTGATGTTTCGAATACCATATTGATGATTATTCCTTCTTGGCCTCTGCACCTGAATAGGCGTAAACTCATCATATTCTTTAGGCACATCAACAGGATCAAATTCCTGATCAACTTCATGTTCATTATCATGTTCAGTCTCAAAATTAATGCATCTTCTTGCATTGTTTGTGATCGATGCATTAGTAGCTATCCGAACATTAGTTTGTCCTCTCGATTCCCTCATCAAGTTTTTCATATCAATCATTTCTTCCATAAGTCGATTAACTTGTTGATAGACAGATTCAATCGACAATTTAGATTATGCTCCCATAGCCGAGGAAGCCTCAAATTTCTGACCGAACACTTGACATTCTTTTAAAAAAATTATAAGGCCCTTTTTTTTTTGTGTCCGGCCATCTTTTGTTTTTTTGTTAGTTTTTTTTTTTTTTTTTTTTTTTTTGGTTTTTGTTTTTGTATTTTGTTTTTTTTTTTTTTTTTTTTGCAAATAAAATAAAACCTCACTTGCCCTCTTTGAGGGGTGATTGATAATTCACTCTAGTTTTTCTCTCCCCTATTATAGACTCACCACACAATTGCCTTTTACCCCTATTTCTCAATTAGAGTAATAAACAATTAAAATGTGCACAATAATATGCTTGCAATGCTCTGTGAATCACTGTATCCTTAGTCCTCAAATCACAAGAAGAGAAGGCTAGGATGGATTCAAATGTGTGTAGAAAAGACAAAAGAATGGAGTAGATGTGGTAGAGATCAAAGATGTAACAGAATTGGGGCGGGTTTTGAGTGTCTGGACCTTTATATTACGAATTGTTTTGAGTGTCAGGTTATCACTTTTTAATCAGTGCCTTAATGATTAGCACTTGAATTGGAATTTGGTGACAACTTCTCGATTTTGTCCAGAAATTCAGCCGTGCACTTATTGGCACGTGTAGCCCAAATGAAAACGAATTTGAACTGGAAGTAAAAAAGGAAATTTGTAGAATAATGAGTTAGGTAGATGATACTCAAACTTCATATTTTTTTTAACTTTCATAGGTTGACCAAACAATCGTTTCTTGTCAACTAGTTCAATATGTCAAAATTTTCCAGAATTGTTACATTGACTTATTTCGCCGATCTTGATCAAAATATGCCGAATATGGAAAAACTCAAAGGATAAAAAATTGTACAGAAAATTTCCTATCACACCACAAATGTTCAATCAATTTGGAATTTTCTAACCCACTCAAACAAGATTCGAAAGAAGATCTAATGTTGTAGAATTTCATAACAGAGTATTCTGTGTTGGGGTGCAGTTTTCAATATGATCCTATTCGAATTTCGAGATGACATAAAAAGAGAAAATATAGATCAAAGGGTGATTTATTTGTGATAAAAATTTCAGATTTTTTTGAGGTGATATGGTAATTAACGAATTGAAATAAAAACGGGTGTCAAATCAGCAACACCAAAACAAATGGATTGAACCACTTGCTTTGATACCAACTGATGTATACCTTGGACACTTAACAATGAAATTGTAAAGAACCCAATACAATGAATAACCACATTTAGATCCCAAAATAAAAAGGAAAACAAAAAAATAGAATAAGATGAAGAATGAGACTTGTGCAAAAGTAGTTTAACTCAAGGATGAAACTAGAAGAACCAATGGCTATGAAGAAGCCAAGACCCTTCTAATAATCCTTAAATCAAATACTACATTGAGACACTTTAAGATATGCTCACAAACTTAAAATGCACTTAACAAAATGTAGAAAATAACTCTCAATGTGATTATAATTCAAGGTGAGAAATACATCTCGTGTTCCCCTCCTTTTATAGGCTAAGGAAGTTGGCATTTTATTTTCTAGAAAATAACAATAAAATGAGAAATTGGAAAATAAAAATGAACCCAGACAACTCGTAAGTCTAGGTGAAATAAAGAAAAAAAGAAGATTCCAAAAAAAAAAAAAGATCTTCAAAATACTAATTAGTAAATAATCCCCCAATCAGATTGATTGATTATCTATAAAAAAAATAAGATGAGATTTGATTGACTCATAAACACTAATGGACACCTCTTGCACGAAATTTTAAGTGTAGAGGGCCTTATTGGACTCTTATAATATGATAAGAAATGATAAAATACAAATTACTAGCCCAAGAACTAGTAAAACTAGGCTAAGTGGTGCCAAAACATATTATAGACCATTGTGCTTGAAACTTGTGTCTGTTCACTCCAGCTACTGCAGCATGGCCCAATCATCATTCTGAACCTCTCGAGCTTGGATTATATTCACCAATGGTGGCTCCTTTAGTGGTTCTTCTTCTATAATTGATGCCTTGTCATGCAATTCAACAACTAGTGCATTTAATGCTTCTTTCATCCTTTTGGCTTGGAATCTGGTAACTGGTCCATCTCTTATCTTCAATTGATCTTTTGTAAGCTCCTTGGATGGTCCTCCATCATCCTTCTTAGACAGTCAGAATATAGTCAACAGAAGCTTCACTAGGAAGGATGCCTTGGCACTTCAAACCAAGCTACCTTGTGACCACTACTTTGACCAAAGATGATCAATGTCCAAAATCAGGACTTAAAAACTCAGAACAAACACAGAAAACCACACAGAAAAACCAGTATCAGACCAAAAAACTACTGTATGCTAATCTAGGTAGTCACAAAACATTCAAAAACACAGAAAAGAAAGCTGGAAATTGAGTCAATTGTGTTACCTCAAAATGAGAACACAACATACCTCAATTCACAGCAGGTTATGTTAAAGTTGTTGATCAGAACCTTACTTCTCAATAGCCAAGACCAGAATCACAAGCAGCTTGATCAATCAACTAGATTATCAAGCCCTCATTTTCTTTGCTTACAACAAGGACCGGAAAAGAGAAATTTTAAGCGTTTATGGGATGTAGGATTGCTCAATAATTGTAGTTCTGAGTTGTTGCAATCCTAGATCAATGTTCTGGTCTATTTATAGCCTAAAGGTATGAGGAACCCTTAAGTCATAAGACTCTAGATAATGTATTCTCATTAATTTGAATTTTGAATTTCAAAATCAACTACACCGATTAACCCAAGTGCACTGATTTACCCAAGTGTTATAACTCTAAAATTGGTTGGTTTTGAGTTTTTGTTAACAAAGTCACTTATGCCACCTCGGTTTTCCACTGAAGGCCCATAATAGAGGTACAATTGGTTGTGAAATTGTTGAACCAGATAATTTAAACCAAAACAGATTTAGACACTAACACTGTGTGGAGCCTTGACACTTAACAGTGACCACTAGAACTAGTTTAAACGTCCCTATTTGACTCAAAACTGAACCAAAAATTTATACAGGTAGCACATAAGGTTCAATATTGAATCAAAATTATTTTGACTCAGAGTTTGACTATGAAACCTAAAATCAAACACTGAGATGGTCTAATCATGCTGAAAAATCGACAAATCCAACAAGAGAATGATTGACAGGCTCTTCCTCACGGCATGTGCAATTAGTCATTGACCATCTTGCCAGTCGGTTTTCTATTAAAGATCTCGGGGCCTTATCTTATTTTCTTGGTGTGGAAGTCACTCCTAACGCTTTAGGGTTACTTCTCACGCAATCCAAGTATATTTCAGACTTATTACATCATGTGAACATGCCGGATGCCAACCCCGTTGCCACACCATTGCCCCAAGATGCTTTTCATCGCTACATGAGCCGGCCGAACCTCATCATGATGTTACTCAGTTTCAGCAGGTTCTGGGGGCGCTTCAGTATTTATTGTTCACATATCCGAATATTGCTTACGTGGTTAATAAGTTCTCTAAGTACATGTGTTCACCCACTGTTGTTCATTGATGTATGGTCAAATGTGTCCTTCGTTATTTAGCTGGCACGGTTCTTCATGGGTTACAGTTATTCACCTCCTCGACCTTTGATCTTCATGCCTTTTCTGATGCGGATTTGGGAGGTAACGTACAAAGATTGTGATTAATCTTCTACGAGTGCTTATCTAGTTTTCCTTGGTCGTAATCTGATTTCCTGGAGTTCGAAGAAACAATCCTCTGTCGCACGCTCTTCCACTGAGGCTGAATATCGTTCGGTTGCTTCCACGGCTATTGAATTATCATGGGTATCCTTCCCTCCTGCATGATCTTGGGTTTCATTCTTCTACCACGCCGGTCATTTTCTATGATAATGTTTGTGCCACGCAATTGTCTGCGAACCCTGTTTCACTCTCGTATGAAGTTGCCATTGATTATTACTTTATTCGTGAGCAAGTTTAACAGGGCCTAGTTTGAATCTCTCATGTCTCTAATGCTGATCAGCTTGCCGATTGATTGACTAAGCCTCTCTCTCGCCACCATTTAAGCAACTCAAGGTCAAGTTGGCCTTTCTCCCTCACAGCTAGAACACTCCATAGGTGTGTATAGAAATTAGGGTAACCACATACAATGATTGAATCAATGAAAATCACTTTTCAGTTTTAACTATCAAACATTAAACTAGTATTTCAATTATACTATGCTTATTAGTGGAAAAATAATTTACGGATGTGTTTGATAAACCTATTATGAGTTGAATAGAAAAAACGACAACTAAAAATGATAATAATCCCAATTAAAGCCCGTGAGTTCAACACTTCAACGTCAGTGTGCCCCATTTTTTTTTCTTAAGATAGTAATAAAATATATTTCAAACAATATCATTAAAAAGTATCATATATAAGCCCAATATTTGATTTATACAGTCGTAATGCTAATATCGCTGCATGGCTGCTTCATACATTGGGATCCAAATCAAATATACGCAACTGTTCATCCATGTTTATCATAACAAGCTGCCTTCAATGCACCGGTAATTGGATTACTATTGAAATGGACTATTGGATTACTATTGCATTCATTAGATTTGTAGTAATTTAGAAGACGAAGGCATTTGAACTGAACTATACACATTTGAACTGGAATGTGTCCCCTGAAAATGTGGCAAAAAAGCTTGCAAGTTTTGAATGCTAACGGCATGGTTCTTGTTGTTCTTCACTTCACAAGGAAGCAGTTTCCCTTTGTGTAAGCTGTTTATGATCCAGGAAGTGGACTGTATCAAGGTTGAGGAATACTAGGTTAAACATTGATGACCTCTACAAAGCAGGAGAATAGTACTTGATTGAATACATATGCAAATGTATGTATGCATATATACACACGTGCACTGTCGAATATTCCTATTTTCTTTTGAAGGTTGCAAATAACAGGTACAAAACTAAATTTATTGACAGGAATTCGAAGAAACTAACCACCATAGGTATCTTCTGCTCCATGGCACAGTGCTTCAAATGACGCGATGCAGAACTTTCATTTTCAGCAACTATGACACCAAATGATATTTTCTTGGAATCGAGACTATCAGTCAAAGACTGGAGTGAAGTAAACACCTGTCCCCCGCCATACTGAATATACAAAATACAAGAGAGAGAGAGTGAGGAGTTAAAAATTATCATAGGAAGGACCACCTAAGTTTGTCTGCATGATAATTCCTAACAGACCATGGGGGCCAATGAACTCAACTGAAGATATCGAATTGATATATATTCTATTCAACATGCAAATAGGTGTAGGCTGGTAAAAGACGAGACCAATTTGGGCAGTGAATTATTATTTGATATGATGGACAAACGGATTTGGCGGAGGCAGTGTATGAGCAACTTCAGAAAGCTGCAACTGGAAGATGTCAGGTTAAGGAAACATGTCAGCAATATATATATATATATATATATATATATATATATATATATATATATATATATATATTGAGTGCGTGTGTGTGTGTGTGTAGCGGAGCAGACATATATTCATAGACTGAGGCATCATTCTATCAGGAGTAGCAGGCTCCATCCATAAGCATTAATCGAAGTTGCATCATATAATACACAAAAAGGCCTAACTTCAACTCATGGATCAAACATTAGGGAACTATATGTGACACTAGACTTTTCTCCTCTCTATCGCCTCAAATGATCAAACACGTCCATCAACATATTGACTTTTGAAATTACTCAATTCCATAAAAACAAAAAAACACTCTAGATGAGCTAGTAATGTCAATAAGAAATGAAGGCAAATGACCATATTAAAAGGACAATATTCTCCATCTTTTTTTACCTGGATAACCTTTGCCATTTCAGTGCAAAAATAGTTTTTCCCATGAAGCATGACACCCGCATTCCCAAAGATTGAGCAACCGCAATATACGTTGGAACAATCAGGTACAGAAGTTTTTGGTAAAATGCTGTATCTGCAAAACATGGGGAAATTTAATGCTCAAGGCACTATTTGGAAGTTGGATTTTTATAAAACCACGATGTACTTAAAGCTATGCATTATTACTCTCCTTAGAACTCATGGATACAAATGTACGAGCTTAAAGAACGGGTCATGTTCAAGTGAGGTCGTAAATTTATGCATTAAATAAAAGTACTTTTTTTACTGCTAAAAGCTTAAGACATGTAGCAGGCACATACTTAAGAACGAGACAAGTCTAACCATCACTCCCACAACCATAGTGTCTTATGCAACGCCAAGGATAGAAAAGTCGCACGATCGTCTAGGTAATACATGCCCACACCAGGAGACCATGAAGAAAATCGAAAAAAATAGAAGCCTCCTTGATGATAAAATCCATATGAGGACACCAAAGGCCAACTGTTGTCAACATAGTATTCAACTCTGCCTTTTGAGCACCATGTGCTCCAGCCACATCGATACAACTACAATCACCAGCATATGTAGCATGTCCTAAGGACCCAATGATATTAATTGAACTATCTAGACATGTAGCCACTCAGACAGGTGTACTAAGTAATCAATAGTTTCATCATGTATACACATGCAACCCAAAATTTTTACCGCTTATTGCGTAGGCGACCCTCGCCTAAGGATCGCTTTAACTACAATGCCCAAAAATCAATAATGCCACTGTAAAACGCGGTAGTGATGCATACAACTTCAAAGTTGAAAAAGAGAAGCAACTGAAAGTCACCAAGCTAAGAAAAGTACAGAACCTATAGCACATCTAATTAGAAGTGAAGAACAATAACTCAAATTTTATACTATTCAGATAATTAACGACAACAATAATACACAAGCGGATTTGAATCGAAGAACATATGCTCTAATGGCATCTACAACTTCCACTATAGAAATAATTAGCACGCTATCAGGGACTTCCTGTTAAACCGCTATGAACTACTAGCCATATCAAAACTGTGGCTCAATTTCCACTCTGACACATAGATATGTACGAACATGTACAAGCATAGACCACGATTATTTGTTTTAATGCCACAAATGAGGGACTACTGAGTAGTAGCCCAAAATACTTCCAAACTTCTTGATGTTGTGTAACTAGAGAATATGAAGGAGGATAATTCTATATTCTTTAACGACGGAATACAAAATTTTGATAGTAACATTATTATGAAAGACTCAGTGTGGCAGAAAGCATACCGCTCTGGAGGTAAAAGGAAACCAGCCGCAACTGAATCGACAACCCATTTCTCTTCTAGCAAAAAGGCATTTACCGCACATCCAAACAAGAATTTGACTGTTTGTAACTGATATAAAATGATGCAGCGTCAGAAATTGGAGAACCAAGTGCAGCTAAGTTATACGGTAAAAAGCTCATTCAATTAGATATCAAAAAAGAAGTTTGTGATCCCAGAAAAAAAGGAATAATGAAGCATAAGAGTATTAATCAGGTTTCATCTTTGAAAATGTCAATATTAAGGTCAGGTTTCAGTAATTAGTCAAGCTAATTAAAAGTAGAAACCTTGCTAGCAACTAAATATATCTTACAAACGATCATGCAAATAAGGCTTTAACAAGTGAATGAAGAATTCAAACCCAACAACCTGGTCATGCAGTAGACAAAGGACTCGTAATACGTTTCTGATCCAGAAACTCACATTTGATGAGTTCTTAACTAAGAAATCTCCTTCAAATAGCCACTTTTATCTCCCAACAGATTAAAAGAGTTTGCTAATTGCTACTTGATTTCATTTCATGGGGCAGATTTTCCATCTCCAAAATAAACCGCAATGATCCCTCATCCAGAATTAAGAAACTAATTTACAAGGAAACCAAATATTAGAAATGTGAATTGTAAATATGTTACGACTTTATACACTCCACGTCAAGCTGGTTTGTAAATGTCCCACACACATAGGCTGTTCTTGCAAAACTCCAAGATGTCATTTGCTAGTTTTTTGGTGAACTGCAATTTGGTATATGGTAGGAACATATATCAAGTAGACGATCCCAGTGTTTTGTTTCTCCCTATAAAGTATCTACAGGTTTCAATAGGCTTTGTTCTATCATGCTGAGCAAGGTCATCAGCAGTACTAATTGTTGGTTTGCTAGGTTTCATAGTCTCCTACGATTTTTTATAATTCATCTAAGACTCTTTTTAACCATAATGACTCACACATTGCTTGTCTTTGAATTCTGCCACAGAACTACTTCTACAATTGTCAAGCTGATTCTTACTCCTCAAGGACTCCAGTTGTCTTCCCACATAAATACATCCTGAAGTTGACTTTCTATATAACAAATTTAGGCCAGTCTACATCCATAGAACATTCAACTATTCATCCTCTCCTTTTCAAAAGAATAGACCAAGCTCTAGACTGTTTTTTTATTATCAGGCATAGCATTTGACTCTCATTAATGCAATAGTTGTAAAGTACGTAAAAAGTGGTTGGATGATATAAAATAGGGGTAAGATGAGGTAAAATGTTAATAAATGCTCTATTCGTGTTGTTAAACGACATACATTAGCAGACAAAAAAAGTGCTCGAACAACAAACATTTAGGGACGGAGGTGTACTTTTTTATATATTTTTTGAATGAGATCAAAGCAAATGTTGTGTTTTTCTAATGAAAAGCTGAGTTACACGGTGTACTTAACACCTGCTTGGTCAAAAATTACTTCCTTGAGTTCCTTCTATATGCAGGGGAAAAAAGTCAGAATTTACATATTCATCAAAACTAAGGTTGTATAACAAAATGCCCCAACCAACTTCTTTGTGAAACATTGCACATAAACACGGAGAATGGAAGATACACGTGGTTTTAAATATTGAATATGACATCCATTGATGTCCATATAAGAAATTTGAAATATAGCTGGACTACCAATATGGGAAGATATGTAACTCAAAACAACTTAAGCGAAAACAAGCAACTAACCTTCTTTTGAGATATGACCACCTGAGATATGTTTTTGTCAAATCTTGAGCACCTCCTGAATCTAGAATTTTGGGAAGCAGGAATATCAGAGAGGACTATACCACTATACTTTCTTATTAGAACCTCTAACTTCTTTTCCTTCCGATTAGAAAAACCTGTAAGCAGAAACTCAATATTTCGGAATATCAATCTCTTCTGATCTTTGTCACCACAGTTACCTTGACGCCTTTTCAAACCAGAAGCTCTAGAAGCATAGAGCTGATTAGCATATCTGGGGCAATTTTTAGTTCTTCTGGAGTAACCTACAACAACACAATTTAGATTAAAGGGTTGTAGTTAAGCACAAGTCATAATGGCTAGACAAATGAAATATTCTTACAAGTTTCTTGCATGGTATGTTGCTTTTTAGTTGTTTGCTTTGGATTACAAATGTCCTCAGGATCTATAAATCGGACACGCTTTCTTCCAGGAACTCGACTACAAATTTGTTCCTTGAAAATTGATTGCACCATATGGCTTCCTTTAGCAGGTAGAAGCTCTACAGCACTCTTCTGTACCATTGACTTTTTCCGCACGCTAGAATCACATCTCAAAGCCCTGGAGTAGTGCTGTGACCCATGAGTCAGGAAAAGTCGTGAATCCTTTTCCTGTCTCTTCAGAAGTGGTGGTATCACAACATCTTCATTGAGCTTACATATCTTCTCAAAAGTATTGACTGGACTAGTTTCAGAATAATTATTGATCGGACTCTGCGCCAAAAGTTTTGGAAGACATTCTAAAGAGGTTTTATTCAAAGGACTCCCGAAATATGACTGGCCATGTAATAGCACACTATAAGGTCTAAGTGTGGTTAAGCGCCTATAAAGTGCAGGTAGCATAACTTGAGTAAACGGTATAGTGCTTTCTTCTGCACAAGCTAATTTATCATATGAAGTTGCCACTGTTGGTATGCACTCGGTTGGATATTTTGTACTTGATGTTGAGTTTCTTCCAGAGCGAATGCCATCATTGTCCAAAATCGGACTTAAAGACATGTCGTGACAAGAAATACTACATGGAACAACTGAACATAAAGGATCATTAGATGGACTTGAACGTGTCAAGAGATCCTCAGAAAGTTGAGCCTGGTCATTTGTTTTCTCATCAATGACTTGGGCCCCAGTGCTCAATTGTGAAGCAGTGAAGGTACCTGTAGCTTGTCCTTGGACAAAAGAGTTCTCATTCGGTGCCGCATCAGCAGATTCAGACAGAAAGCTTGTCACGTCAACAAAAAGCTCAGGAATAACTCTAGCAGACTGATGCTCTATTGGAGCAGAATATTTCATCTCTTCCTGACATGTAAACAAGAACAAATGTTAAATGAATCAATCTAGTGTGTTAAGAACTGAAGAAAAGCAAGGAGAGAGAGAGAGAGAGAGAGAGAGAGAGAGAGAGAGAGAGAGAGAGAGAGAGAGAAAGAGAGAACAAGTATAGAGGGCGCCTTAGTTTGTGAAATAAAGACAAGGCAATAACAAATAAAACACATGAAAATAAGAAAGATGTCCGAAGAGCTACCAAAGCCAAAAAGAAGGATGTGAGGGCGCCTTAATTAGTTTGTGAAATAAAGACAAGACAATAACAAATAAAATACGTGAAAATAAGAATAACGTCCAAAGAGCTACCAAAGCCAAAAAGAAGGATGTGATTTCCTATCAGTATACCATGCACCACTTGAACAAAACACAATAAGGAGTTAAGAAGAGCAGTTAGGGCAAGCACCTTCCATGTCGAATCACCGTACCAGCGCTTTTTGAAATTGGCTGGGAATCTACCCAACAGTTTATCATACTTTCCTACAAAGAAATAAAATGTTACCCTTTCCTCCAAAAGCTGGTAACAAGTGAGGGAAACATATCACAAGCTCACCAGCATCTTCAGATGTCCGAACCGGAGAATGTGTCAGAGATGCTTCGATGTGATTATCATCCTTGAGTTCAATATCAACCTCCTGCATTAAGGAAAAGACAGTTATCCTGAAATTAGTTGAAAACGGTTGCATTCAAGCAGAAGAATGAGCCAAACTGACCTGAAGTACGCAGTCTCGCTTAAGCAGTCTTTTACCTTTAAGAAATCAGGGACGTGAAGATTGTCCTGGACAGAGTAATTCAACGTTTGATTTTGGCAGTAAAGATTGGTGAAACCTAAACACATAGATTGACCTTCATGAAGTTTCTGCTCTTCTTTAATACAGGAAACGTCCAATTTTATATTATCTTTTAATGATGTCAGTATTTTTGTAACTTCATCCCGTTTATGGCTTTCATCATCGATACATTTTCTAGTTTCTCCGTACTTCAGTTCTCTACCATACATGTCGTTTTTCAAGGTATGTTCATCTTTAGCCTCAACTGAACAGAATTTATTGGTATGCAGATCAGCACTACAAGCAATAGAAAAGCCAACATCGTCATATGCTTCTGCCATGGATGAATCTTCTAAGTCAGAGAGGTAACCAACATTTGAAACATTCCCACTGCATCCTGCTTCTTCCCTAACACTTGAACGTGCTTCCTTCAGCTGAGAAGCAGCTTCTAGCACCTTTGATGCCAGAGAACTATCTGAAACCAACCCAGAAATGATCTCATGAATTAACACTGCTTCAGATGCTGCAATAGATAGCTCAACCACCTCAACAACCTCATCGTGAGAACACGACAAATTTGCTTCAGACTCCATCACTTGTTCTTCGCTACCATGTCCAAAATCTGCAGAACGATTCACACATGTATTTTGACCCTCATGAAGTTTGTTAGCCTTCCCTTCTTGAAATTCCTTCGATATAATAGGGCCTGATGCACATTGCAGAGTTTGGGTTGCATCCACAAGTGACATCCCGATATCCTCAGCATCATCAGATGATAAATGAAGGTGAAAACGACCAACCTTCGAAAGACAATTGAATGCATGTAGGCTAGTTAGGAGGATAACAAAAATCAGGGGGAAAAAACGAGTGTAAAATGGAAAAATAAATAAATATATATACACACACATATATATATATAGCACTTGATCGCTAAATAAATATTTTAAACAGTACACATGCAAAAAAATCACTTTCCCACGACATCCTAAGTTTTTAGATTAGACAGTAATCTATCATGATAACAGAGGAGAGCATGAGATCAATCTGTTATGCAGAGAAATTAGGGAGACAGAATAGAAAAACTGAATATTTCATTCATACATTCCTCAAAGAAATATCGAGGCTCTTAAATAGGTAAAGATAACCACGCTGAGAGTCCTAATATGTCTGGCCTTATTGTTAAAATATAGGTTAATACTATAGTTTAATATCCTTTATCTCTTTTCCTAAGTGTCCTAATGATGTAATTAGGATATTTTTCCCTGTTTTTGTCTACTTTCTGTTTTTACCCAGAAAACACTTTTCATAGCCGTTGGCACTGTTCATAGCCGTTGGAACAGTGTTTTCTGGGTGTTGGAGGTTTTCCTTTATATATTGTAACTTGCCCGTATGTTCTCCATAAGGAACTATCAATAAAATACTTCTTTCCTCCTATCTTTTTCTACATGGTATCAGAGACTTGTGTCTAAGATCTTCGTCTTCTTCCTCAATCCCATTTTTCTGAGATTTTCAAAATCACAAAAAATGGCATCTCCTACTGAATCCTCTGATATAACTCCAGCTTCAAGTTCAACTGGAGTTACACTCAATCAGGGAGGTAGCAATGATAACTCACACCTCCTCACAAACCACAAATTCGATGGAAACAACTACCATCTGTGGTCTAGATCCCTGCTCATGTTCATTGCTGGAAAGAGCAGGGAAGGATACTTAACTGGAGAAATTGCTGAGCCTGCTGAAAACGATCCTCAACTGAGGCAATGGAAGGCTGAAAACAATGTGATTATGTCATGGCTTGTGGGGTCCATGACCAAGGAGCAAAGTGAGAACTTCATGTTCTACAACACCGCAATTTGAAATGGAAAGTGCCGTTCATGAACTCCACTCCAAGAAGGACAACACATCAGCCATCTATGATCTAAAATCTCAATTGAAGGATCTGAGGCAGGGTGATCAAGAAGTCACTCATTACTACAACCAGTTAAACAAAATCTGGCAACAACTTGATCTTTTCGGTGATCACAAATGGAAGTGCACTGCTGATGCAAAAATTCACAAGGGAAATACTGAGAATGACAGGGTCTTTTCCTTCCTAATGGGATTGCACCCTAGTCTAGATGATGTGAGGGGTAGGATTCTTGGCAAATCTCCTCTTCCTAGCCGCAAGTCTGCCTTCTCAGAGGTCAAACATGAGGAAAGTAGGAGAAAACTAATGATGGGAACTCAACCCCATCAGTCTTCTACTCAATCTGATGCTCCTGCCTCTGCTCTTGTTTCAAAAGGAGCTCCCTCTCAAAAGGGCAAGAAGGAAAGGCCTTTCTGTGATCACTGCAAGAAAGTTGGGCATCCTAAGGAGTCTTGCTGGAAGCTTTATGGAAAGCCTGCTGACTGGAAACCTAGAATTGGGACAGGAAAGGAGTCCCAAGGTCCCCTATCTGTTCACATGAGTGAGGGTACTCCTAAGGAGTCTCCTGCCTTCTCTCATGAAAAGATGGAGATCCTAAAAAGACTCCTACTTTCTGTTCCTAGCTCTGGCACACCTTCAAACACTTCCACTGCTTCTGTGGCACACTCTGGTAATCACTCTCATTTACATTATATCTAACCATGGTCAACAACAATGGATTGTTGATTCTGGTGCCTCTGAACATATGACTGGGAATAAGGGGTTGTTTCACTCCCTTCTTCCCTGTAAAAAGGAAAGATTTGTGAAAATTGCTGATGGATCCACTTCCAAAGTTCAAGGGATAGGATCCATCATTTTCTGCAAGGAATTGATCCTTGATCAGGTGCTTTATGTCCCAAATATGTCCTGTAATCTCTTATCAGTTAATAAACTGGTTAAGAGACAAAAATTGTCTGTGATGTTTCATGAGAATAAATGTGTCCTACAGGAGACCAACTCTGGGAAGATGATTGGCAATGCTAGTGCTACTTCTGGCCTCTACTTGTCGCCGCTAACACCGGCTCTCCGAATAAATAGAATCGCTCTTGTCCGGTTCGTTAGTTGTAATAATAGTGACCCTATTGTTTTATGGCACTATAGATTGGGTCACCCCAATTTCTTGTATCTAAAAAGGCTCATGCCTCATTTGTTTATCAATAAGAATGTCTCAGATTTTCAGTGTGAAGTCTGTTGTATGGCTAAACAAAGTAGGACTGTGTTTCATACTAAGTCTTATGCTCCTTCCAAGCCCTTCCATCTTATACATAGTGATATTTGGAGACCTTCAAAGGCCAAGAATATCACTGGTACAAGATGGTTCATTTCCTTCATTGATGATCACACCAGACTCTGTTGGGTGTTCTTGATGAAGGAAAAGGCTAAAGCAGGAGCTATCTTTATGAACTTTTTCCTCATGATTAAAAATCAATTTGATACTGATATCAAAATACTCAAGTCAGATAATGGATCTGAGTATCTTGAAAAACAACTGGGAACTTTCTTCAAGGAACAGGGTATCATCCACCTGACTTCCTGTGTTGACACTCCCCAACAAAATGGGGTTGCAGAGAGAAAGAACGAGGGCACCTCCCAGATACTACTAGGGTGCCATGAAGGTGCCCAAGCACTTCGGGGAGAGCGATCTTGGCGCCACTTATCTCATAAATAAATAGAGTGCCATCTAGGGTGTTGAAGTTTAAAACCCCTGTGGATGTTCTGTCAGAAAGCATAGCATCCAGACACTTGATACAAACTCTACCTTCTAAGGTTTTTGGATGTACTGTGTATGTCCACAATCACCACATGACCAAACTTGAACCTAAGGCATTCAAGTGTGTCTTTATTGGCTATTCTCCTAGACAAAGAGGGTACAAATGTTACTGCCCTCAAACCAGAAAGTTCTTTAACACCATTGATGTTACATTCTTTGAAGAAAAACCCTTCTTTGATCAAGAAGGAATCCAACAGAATTTTATTTCCTCCTCTCAAGGATGGGATATGAGTCCTAGTACCTTGCACTCTTTGGACAGAGGATGTATAAATCAAGGGGATGTCACTACCCCTGATAATACTCAAAACTCATCAAATCTGAGTCCAGAACATTTATACCCTAGACCTCCTGTTCAACTAGTCTATACTAGAAGAAACAGAAATGATCTTGAAAATCAAGAACATCAACCTCATTCTGAGGATGTTGATCCTCTGAATCTTATGACACATCTCAAGGTCAATCTGAGGATATTACTACCTCAGAATCACCAGAAAGATCTGTTAGCACTGTTAACCATGATGACAGACCTATGACAAAATGAACAAGGGCTTGCACCCAATATCCTTTATATAATCTCCTAGCAATAGACAATATCTCTACTTCTTATCAAGTTTTTATACAAAGCTTGGATAAAAACAATATTCCTCACTCTATCCATGAAGCCTTAAGGATTCCTGAGTGGAAACAGTTGTTAATGAGGAGCTACAAGCTTTAAAGAATAATCACACTTGGACACTGACCTCTCTCCCCAATGGAAAGAAAACAGTACGGTGCAAATGGATTTTCACCTTGAAATACAACTCTGATGGTACCATTAATAGGCATAAGGCTAGATTGGTTGTTAGGGGTTACACTCAGACTCATGGCATAGATTACCAGGAGACTTTTGCACCAGTGGCAAAATTAAACACCATCAGGGTACTCCTATCTATTGCTGTGAATCTAGATTGACCATTACACCAACTAGATGTGAAAAATGCTTTCCTAAATGGTGACCTAAAGGAGGAAGTATACTTAAAATTGCCTCCTGGAATTGACTATCCAGGAGCAGACAATAAGGTGTGTAAATTACACAAAGCCCTTTATGGACTGAAACAGTCTCCTGGAGCTTGGTTTGGTCGATTTACCAAAGTTATTAAGAACCTTGGATTCATACAAGGTCAAGCTGACCACACTATGTTCACCAAGGTGTCTCCTGGTGGAAAAAAGGTCATCCTCATTGTATATGTGGATGATATTATCATAACTGGAGATGATGCCCCTGAGATTGAATCTCTAAAGGATTGTCTTGCAAAGGAATTTGAGGTCAAAAACCTTGGACAGATGAAATACTTCCTTGGAATGGAAGTGGCTAGATCTAAGGAGGGGATTTTCATATCCCAAAGGAAGTACATTTTAGATCTACTTACAGAAACAGGGATGCTTGATTGCAAACCTGCCTCCACTCCTATTGACCCTGGGGTAAAGTTGGAAAAGGAGAGTAAATCTGCACCTGTGGATGTAGGCAGATACCAAAGTCTGGTGGGAAAATTGATTTACTTGGCTCATACTAGACCAGACATATGCTATGCAGTGAGTCTGGTCAACCAATTTATGCATCATCCTTGTCAAGAACATCTTGATATTGTCTATAGGATGCTGAGGTATCTAAAAGCGACTGCTGGTCAAGGTCTTATCTTCAAGAAATCTAAAGATAGAAAGATCCAAGTCTTCACTGATGCTGATTGGGCAGGTTCTGTGATTGATAGGAGATCTACTACTGGCTATTGCTCCTATTTTTGGGAAATCTCACAATTTGGAAGAGTAAGAAACAACCAGTGGTTTAGAAGCGATGCGAGGCCGAATTAAGGGCCTTGGCCCTAGGTATTTGTGAAGGACTGTGGCTCAAAAAGATCCTGGTTGACCTACACATCAAGAAAGAGCATCCTATTCTTCTATCTTGTGATAATGTGTCGGCTATCAACATGTCTGAGAATCCCATTCATCATGACAGATCCAAACATATAAACATTGACAGACACTTTATCAAAGAAAAGGTTGAAGGTAAAGACATCAGCATTGAATTCATACCCTCTCAAGATCAAGTGGCTGATATTTTTACTAAGGGATCTGCTCTACCTATATTCACCAGAATGAGAAGCAAGCTAGGTTGTTACTCTATCCACAACCAAGCTTGAGGAGGGGTGTTAAAATATAGGTTAATACTATAGTTTAATATCCTTTATCTCTTTTCCTAAGTGTCCTAATGATGTAATTAGGATATTTTTCCCTGTTTTTGTCTACTTTCGGTTTTTACCCAGAAAACACTGTTCATAGCCGTTGGCACTGTTCATAGCCGTTGGAACAGTGTTTTCTGGGTGTTGGAGGTTTTCCTTTATATATTGTAAGCTGCCCTTATGTTCTCCATAAGGAACTATCAATAAAATACTTCTTTCCTCCTAGCTTTTTCTACACTTATAGCTAAACAAGGCAAGGATCTCCGGCCGTTATTACAGATATTCGAATAAACAGAAAATCAACGTTGATCTTCATTGTTCAATGTTTTTACTTTAGTTGGAACATATATGTTACTCAGGCCCAACTTGCATACAAATTTAGTGAAGTCCTGATTTGGTAGGGCCTTGATTATTCCATTAGCAATCTGTCTTTCTGAGGTAGAAAGGGAACAAATAATCCCTCTGTTCAGCTTCTCCTTAACGAAGTGTCTATTTATCACCACGTGCTTCGTGCTATCATTATGGTCAAAGTCATTTGCAACGTCAATGGCAGCTTTATTGTCACAATAAAACTTCATGGGCAATGAGATAGGCACTCCCAAGTCTTCCTCCACTTTCTTCAACCACGATTACTCACATATGCCTAGTGCCATGGCACTAAACTCGGCCTGTGCACTATTTATAGCCACCACCCTTTGTTTTTTACTTTTGCAGGTTATTGAGTTCCCTTAGAACTAGTAGAGTAGCCAGTGATGGATTGTCTGTCAATTGTGATACTTCCCTAATCAGCTTCAGTGTACACTTAAACTCCTATCTTTTAAGTTTTAACCAAAGTGGAGCCATTTCCCACGTGTTCCTTTAAGATAAAAAAGGATTATGTAAGTTGCCTTGATGTGCTTCTCTGTAAGAGATTGTATGAACTGACATGTAAATGATATATCTGCCTTGCGTGGGTAAGATATATTAATCTGCCCACAAACTTTTGGAAACTTTCCTTAATCATTGAAACATTATCTTATGCATCTCTAAGTTGTGACTATACTCGATAGAAGTCACGGCAGGTTCGCAGCAATATGGCCTTGTTTCCTTCAACAAATCAAGAGTGTATTTTCTCTGGAAAATGGTGATTCTTTCTTTAGACCTAGCTATTTTCATGCCCAAAATGTACCTTAAAGACCCCTGGTCCTTTATATTTGACTTTTTTGTGAGCTTTTGTTTAACAAATCCAACCTCTTCTGGGTCATCCCCTTTCAAGTATCAACTGCATACACCATAAGCACTATCAATTTCTCAGTATTCTGGCCTCCTTTTCATATATGGAGGAACACATTCAAGAAGGTGAAGATAGAGAAAGCAATCACGTCATTGCTACTAGTCCATGTACCAGCCTCTACCCTGTGCCCAAACAGCTGAATGAGATTAAAAAAAGGGAAACGAAAGAGGTGAAGGAAGATGAGAAGGAAAAGAGGGGGAGAGCAAACGTAAGGAAAAGCACATGGTGAATTGGATTTGACACTTCAGATGTCTTCCCCCATGGGACTACACTCCGAAATGTAAAAGGGAAAGTACTTCAGGTTGCTTGGGATCCACCATTTGATTTTCAATCTGTGCTGGAAGACACCTTTACTGTAGCTAGTGTGTCATGGTAGACTGTCAACAAATATAGGCTCAAGAAATAGGATCAAACCACTACGTTCTTTGCCATTAAGGAGGTTTAGGGCTCATGACTACAAGTTTTCAAAGTCCATATACTACGATGCAAATGGAAGCAATACTACAATACCCGTTGAGCCTATAAGAAAGTTACTCCACGACTTCTACGGCTTTTCATAATCTTTGGCAGAAGAGAGTATTGAACAGAAAATCTAGAAGATCAGATATGGTCCTAGCAGAAATGGTAATGTACTTAGGAGGGCAAAAATAACACGGACCAAGCAGTGTCCCCAACTGATCTCTAATTAGGATTCGAAGATCATTTTGTGGTTTATCATTATGGATGTTTACAATGATGTTGTGTACAGTGTTTGCTACGGTAATAGGGCTTCTAGTGTTCACCTTTTTGAATCCATATTTCAGCAGAGTAAACAAATAGGCGATGACCACCTAGCATTTCCCCACCGTTAATTAGAAGACAACTCATAAATCAGTCTGTTGCTCAAGAGCAGGTTTTCCAAAAGAATCTATTCTCTCTTGTTTCTGTTTCACTCACAGATTCTCTCATTAATATACATCAAATTCCCAAAAAAATTAAAAAATAAAAAACAGACATCAAGGCAAAAGTTATATGACGAAAATTAAAAGTAATACTTTGCATTGCTCAAAACAAGTTTCTCCGCTTGTGATGTCTCCGTCAAAATGCTCATTCACTGTGTTGCTGAAGCCACAGTAGGGAGCCAAGCCCCATCCCGTTCACAAAGGATACACACAGATTAGCAACCGAATCGGGTAAAATCAAATGATTTCCAACTTTTGCAAATCTGTCCTAATAAAAAAACTTTTGCAAATCTAAACTCGAATTCGACTTCCCACTGTTTAGCCGGAAAAAATGAAAATGTTCAACTGGTTATTTGATGGGTGTTCAAGGTAGAGACAAGGAAAGTGCATACCTCGGAGAATTGGGGATGGTGAAAGCCTACTAAGCTTCCCATTGAAACCACAACAGCAGTAATCCGCTTTTCTTTCAAGTTGCGCGAAATTGCCGCCAAGATGTGCGTTGGGCTAAGATAGTTGGAGAATGATTTTTCCCTCCTTTTTGGTGTGTGTGTGGGGGGGGGGGGGGGGGGGGGGGGGTTGTGGGTTTAACCTCCGTCCCTCTTACACCGAATCGAATTTTTGTATTGCCCAGGCAATTAAGGAAAGGAAAATGATAGAAACCCGGAAAATACGTGTATCACATCCCCCGAATAGATAAAGGATAGTGATTTAGGCACAGAATTCATCCACACAACATTTTATAACCACACATTTTAATACTTAAAAAGAAAACAAAATAACACAAAAATTCTGGACCATACAAAACACTTTTTCGGGGGACTAGTCCACAGAATTTCTGTGTCAAAATCATTTTCCATAGATAAATTTGTGGTCTTGATTTTTTTTGTTTTTCTTTCTTTTTCTTTTTCTAAGTAAGATTGTGGCTGAAATTTTGTGTGTGTATGTAACGCCCCGCTCCCAGATATCAAGCCCTTATCCGGAAGAGAACGTTCGACGCGTATAACATTAAATAAATATAATATTATACGTCAGCCTCTATGTCGTCGTATCAAAATTAAAGCAACGGAAGCCCAAAAGGCTCGGGTAAAATCATAAATGCTACTAAAATAGAATACAAATTGTTTAGGGGTAGAAAGGAAAAGCTTACAACGTACGATGTTCCAAGAGAAAGATCAAACACTTCTCTTACAAACTTGAAATAAAATTACAACATACTCTAGTACAACATTTATTATAAAAGTAAATAAAGCATCAACATGGCATCAACGTCATCAAAATCATCATCGAACTCCTCAACGAGCTCGAGCATGTTTGTCTTCTCACCCCAAAAGCACACAAAACAACATATGCAATTGAGGTAAGTACAAACTTAGCAAGAGGAAGAAGCTAATGTATAATTAAGTCTTACAACGAAAGGTTCATAATATTATTATTATTAAGTTATCTTTATGTGACCGACTCAACTCTAGGGTTCACTTCATGTTCATCAACATGTCATGGCTAACTGTTTCTAGCTTAACTTATCTTTGTTACATCGGCACTCATGGGCACAACGCATGGTGCTACCCACCATGAGGTATCGCTTGCAACCTATCAGTGGATCACACCGATAGCCACGGGTTAAGACCCGATAGTGTACACGTTCGGCGAAGTCCCCAACCATTTAGCCATTTATAGGCCAGCATAGTTATTCACTTTATCTGACCGCCCACACATCGTGATATAGCCAAGTTCCTTTCCAAGAGTGTTACGATATTTAGTCTTTTAACTACACATATACGTTTATTATTAATTGTTAACTAGCCACCTAAGTATTTTCAAGTAAGCTCCCTCACTTCTACTACTCTCTTTCCTAGACAACTAGACATGAACACGGCCTAGCACATACACAGACATTGATGAATACTAATTCATCAAAGCACAAGCCAATCATACTCTTCCGTCGGTCCCGAACTTCAACTCCCTTGAAGAGTACATTCGGTGCCGGAACTAAACGCATCAGAAGCTTAATCAAGGCTTGTTCATGTTCATTTAGTGTTGTTAGATCAAGAGATAACATTTAGAACTCATCTCGTAGCTTAAAACACTCAAAATAACATTTAGACAGTGTTGGGGGTCGCAAACACCTTTGGCGTGCGCCAAAACTGCTTCAGAGACTTCACTAAACTCTCTGTTCAGGTTTGGGGGGGGCCAAATATGTTGGGGTGCGCCAAAATGCACCAGAAAGTTCACAGAACTCTCTGGAACAGGTTTGGGGGCGCCAAACATGTTGGGGCGCGCCAAAACTGGACCAAAACTGCACTACATGCATTTTTCTGCATTTTATCGACCTCCGATCAAAACCAACCAAGTTTAACTTCAAATATACATCCAAATAGCATCAAAACATGTCCTAAACATGCTATAACACCTTGTATTACAACAACAACAAATAACATGATTTTTAAACACAAATCATACCCAAAACACAACCTTAACACCATAAAACTTTATTAAACATTATGAAGAGCCTCTTACCTTATTAGCAAGCAAAACCAAAGCCAAACCTTTGAGAAATCTGTAGCACTCTTAGCACTCCAACTCAAACCTAATTGATCAACAATTAAACCTAAATTAATTGTGATCAAAGGTTTCTAAACAATCTAAACTACGAATTGATCATTTAGAACACCAAAACAAGATCTAATCTTCAAGATTCTAGATTTAGAGCCAAAACCATACATTTACGAAACTCTGAAACCTTACTACCAAAACGATCCTCTCTTCCTGCTGATTCTGAATCTTTCAAACGATTCAGAAAACCGACTGACGATCAAGAAGATCCTTTGGAGATTGTCTTGTCTTTTGCTTTCTTCTCATTTGCAGACAAAGTTTGAACGTTCTTTTCTGAATTCTCCAACTCCCTTAGAAAATGGGAGGTTTTATCAGAAATAAAAACCTCCACATTAACTTCCCATTTTATTTCCACTTATTATTATTATTATTATTATTATTATTATTATTATTATTAACTTAAATCCTTTACTAAAATAAAAAAAAATTCTGAATTTTTTTTGTTAAAAGACTCTTTTGACTTTTTCTGAAAAGTCGGGATGTTACATTCTTCCCCCCTTAAAGAAGTTTCGCCCTCGAAACTTGCCAGAACAAACTCCACTTTCATCTTAGATACCAGCTTGTCTACCTTCTAGTTCACTTTAAAAAAAAACGTTATCTCCAACTGATTTGAACCTCAATATTTTCAACATCAAGACTTCGACGCATTCAACACTGTTGACCTAGTAACTCAACTGAAGTACCTCTCTAGCTTATTCGCACCTTTCATCTACCTTATACCCAACTCTACTAACCTAACTTCTTAACCTCCTCCTATAACACTTTGTCCCAAAAGTCATATGTCAATCCACTAATTTATCAAGTAGTATTCTTCTAGGTTCTTTGTCCATTTGTCACCCTTACAGAAGTTTCCAAACTTATACAAAGGTTACTTTGACCTATACATTCGCCTTACCTTCAAGAAACTAACCATTAACTTAAGGAACTTCAACTCCGTCTTGTTATCAATCCAGCACTAATCCATCTATAGCACACTCAAACAACAGACACACTTCAATCTTTACTAGTCTTCAAAAAAGAAACTATATGAACCTCTTCTACCAAACTTATAAGGTTTTCCTATAGACAAGAACAACATTTGACAGTGAGTTTATCAGCAACCATAAAAAAAATTCCCGTCCAATTGGGAAAATGGAGTTGTAAAAGGATTTATTTTAAGCAAAACACATACAGGAAATGAATGTTTATACCTTGATATCAGAAGAAATGTAAGAATGGTTATAAAAGTCTCTTGAGAACTGAAACTACTAAAAAAGATAGCAATAGGAAATCTTGAGACATGTAACTCAAAAAATGAAAGATGGTTTGAACTTGGTTCACATGCATATAGCAAAACATTTGTTTAGATAACACAAAATGGATGATATATAAAATTTACCAAGATGATGCCATTTGTGATCAAACACAACTCTCCGGCTAAAATATTTGTCGTAGCAGAAAGGTCATATTATATGAATCCAATTTGAAAGCATTTTTTTTTGAAAACGGGGAACATCTTCTCCAAAGGTTTAATGATAAAGGTAAATCGGAGAAGTACTTCATGAAGAAATCATACGTGACGACTGAGTAAAGAAAACACAAGAGTTTCAATAATGCATGTTTTTGTGATGTTCAAAGACCCACGCAAGAAGGACTATTGTGAAATTGTCAAAAGATTTGCATCGAGGATGCAAATGTTCAAAGGAATGAGGACAACCCTTTGTTTTTTTTTTATTTTAAAAGAAACAGAAAGCCATTTCTTCTAATTTGAAGAAGGAAGATTTAAAACAAGGTAAAACAACCTAACTTTTGTAGCAAAATTTTGTCATGGAATACTCTTAATAAAACAAGTTGTAGGCTGATTCTTTGTCAAGCGTAACTTTAAAAGGTCTGCCTGAGACGTAAAAAGAGGTTTGACTGCTCGCTTCTTTGGAAATTTTGTAAGGAAGCGAAAATGCGTAGTTTGAAAGTATATATCGATAGGACTTTTGAGTATATTTGTGTGTGTGTATATATATATATATATATATATATATATATATATATATTTAACTATTAAATGACATTTGGGTAAGAAATGGTTGTTCACCTATTCTTACCGAAGGCAAAAAGATATGTAATTAAAATGGGTGTTTTGAGAAAGTTTGATCTTTCAACCGGTTATCAAAATGGTATGAAATTCTAACAAAAGAGTTGAGTCTTTAAACAAAAATTTTTATGCACTAAAACATCTTGTTGGGAATGTATTGAAGGTAAACACTATGATGCAAAAGTATATTGCCTCGAATTAGCTAAACATGATACAATGGAAAGATATGCAGTTGCCAGTTCGAATAGTTCAAAGGATGAGAAACCTATTTCCTTCAATCAAGCATTTGACACGATAATAACATCTTTATAAAAATAAAATGAAAAAATAAGACACATCAAGGAATGTACACACTTGCAAAACAAAACTTCGCAATAAGAGAACATTTACCGAGTTTCAAAAAGTTCCAAATGGATGATTTAGCTAGAACACGGGTTACAAATAGTATGGTTGGAGAAACATTTGAAAATATGGGTAGCCAAGTATGAAACCAATGATTATAAAAGAGCACATCATCAAAGAAAACGTGGGATTCGAAAGTCACCATGTAATTGTTTCTCGTCACAGAAGGGTATTAAATTTACAACACTTAATACGTACCTACTAAACTTCTTATTTTGGATAACAACTAAGTTAAAAGTCTTATGCTTCAAAGCCTTCCCCACGCTTAAAACCCCACACCTAAACTTCCAAAGTGAAAGAATGTTGTCTAGCCTTTCATGAACAAGTATTTAAATGGTTTTAAAAGTTTAGGTACATACATCAACCATGAAATGATTGACTTACACAAAACAAACCAAACTGATTTTGAACATGTACAAAAAGAAAAGTTGTAGGTATATAAGTTTTACATATGCTGCTCAAAATTAAAATTTTCTAGAAAAGCATAAGTTGGTTAAAATAATTATTTTCGTCGACTGCTGCAATTTATCAAAAATTTCAGAAAATTATAATCTGCATTGTGTTACAGATTGTACTCAAACCAGAAAGAATTGGCATTTGGATCCAAAACAAAAATTGCAAAGCAGAAATTTTTCTACAACATATCAAAAATTCAAGTCATTTGGAGGTGTTTAGCTTAGTCAAAACAGATTCATAAGTAAGAGTACCGCTGCAGAATTTTCTGAACAGAGTACTCCTCCTTGTTAAGCAATTTATGAACAATACATATTGAAAACTAAGTTGATGTAAAGAGAGATATTATAGATAAGACAACTTTCTAAGTGGCTGAATATTTACAGAATTTTTTGGAACATAAAAAATGATATTACAAGACATATAGAAACGTACAAAATCGTTTACTCGTTTTGCATAACACCAAATTATAAAATAAAAGAAATGATTAAATCAAAATGTCGCAATAAGAAAACATTAAATCCTCCAACAAAATGAGCAATGAGAGAAAAGTCTGAAAGCTCCAAAAGAAGATAGGGATTCTATTAAGGATCCGAGAAGGAACAAACTAGAGGGCACCACATAAAAGATGTGAGCTTAGAACTCAACCTAGCTAACCTTCGCCTAATTAAGAAGACTCTTCACTTAGCTCTAGTGAAACCTAACCACGGTTTAAGGATCTTATCATTACGAAATTTACCACCAAGAACATGAGAGATCAGAAAGGTTCTAAAAGATCTAAGACACCTTATCTTAAGAACAGAAGCATAGGTTAGCAAGGAAACTTCTACGGGTTCCTGCGATGCTGAAAGATCAAAGAAGGGTCAGAACGGTTCTAAGTGGTCTAAAGAGATCTTATCTTAAGAAATGGAAGCCTAGAAAAGCAAGGAATGCTTCGCTCTGATACCAACTGTAACGCCCCGCTCCCAGATACCGAGCCCTTATCCGGAAGAGAACGTTCGGCGCGTATAACATTAAATAAATCTAATATTATACGCCAGCCTCTATGTCGTCATATCAAAATTAAAGCAACGGAAGCCCAAAAGGCTCGGGTAAAATCATAAATGCTACTAAAATAGAATACAAACCGTTTAGGGGTAGAAAGGAAAAGCTTACAACAATGATATAAAGCTTACAACGTACGATGTCCTAAGAGAAAGATACAACAATGGTAATACAAACTTGAAATAAAAGTACAACATATTCTAGTACAACATTTATTATAAAAGTAAATAAAGCATCAACATGGCATCAACGTCATCAAAATCATCATCGAACTCCTCAACGAGCTCAAGCCTGTTTGTCTTCTCACCCCAAAAGCACACAAAACAACATATGCAATTGAGGTAAGTACAAAATACTTAGCAAGAGGAAGAAACTAATGTATAATTAAGTCTAACAATGAAAGGTTCATAATATTATTATTATTAAGTTATCTTTATGTGACCGACTCAACTCTAGGGTTCACTTCATGCTCATCAACATGTCATGGCTAACTGTTTCAAGCTTAACTTATCTTTGTTACATCGGCACTCAAGGGCACAACGCATGGTGCTACCCACCATGAGGTATCGTTTGCAACCAATCAGTGGATCACACCGATAGCCACGGGTTAAGACCCGATAGTGTACACGTTCGGAGAAGTCCCCTACCATTTAGCCGTTTATAGGCCAGCAGAGTTATTCACTTTATCTGACCGCCCACACATCGCGATATAGCCAAGTGCATTTCCAAGAGTGTTATGATGTTTAGTCTTTTAACTACACACGTACGTTTATTATTAATTGTTAACTAGCCACCTAAGTATTTTCAAGTAAGCTCCCTCACTTCCACTACTCTCTTTCCTAGACCACTAGACACGAACACGTCCTAGCATATACACAGACATTGATGAATACTAATTCATCAAAGCACAAGCCAATCATACTCTTCCGCCGGTCCTGAACTTCATCTCCGTTGAAGAGTAAATTCGGTGCCGGAACTAAACGCATCAGAAGCTTAATCAAGGCTTGTTCATGTTCATTCAGTGTTGTTAGATCAAGAGATAACATTTAGAACTCATCTCGTAGCTTAAAACACTCAAAATAACATTTAGACAGTGTTGGGGGGCGCCAACACCTTTGGCGTGCGCCAAAACTGCTTCAGAGACTTCACTAAACTCTCTGTTTAGGTTTGTGGGGCGCCAAACATGTTGGGGCATGCCAAAATGAACCAGAAAGTTCACAGAACTCTCTGGAACTGGTTTGGGGCATCAAACATGTTGGGGCGCGCCAAAGCTGGACCAAAACTGCACTACATGCATTTTTCTGCACTTTATCGACCTCCGATCAAAACCAACCAAGTTTAACATCAAATATACATCCAAATAGCATCAAAACATGTCCTAAACATTCTATAACACCTTGTATTACAACAACAACAACTAACATGATTTTTAAACACGAATCATACCCAAAACACAACCTTAACACCATAAAACTTTATTAAATATTATGAAGAGCCTCTTACCTTATTAGCAAGCAAAACCAAAGACAAACCTTTGAGAAATCTACAGCACTCTTAGCACTCCAACTCAAACCTAATTGATCACACAATTAAACCTAAATTAATTGTGATCAAACGTTTCTAAACAATCTAAACTACGAATTGATCATATAGAACACCAAAACAAGATCTAATCTTAAAGATTCTAGATTTAGAGCCAAAACCATACATTTACGAAACTCTGAAACCTTACTACCAAAACGATCCTCTCTTCCCGCTGATTCTGAATCTTTCAAACGATTCATAAAACTGACTGACGATCAAGAAGATCCTTTGGAGAGTGTCTTTTGTCTTTTGCTTTCTTCTCTTTTCTTATTTGTAGACAAAGTTTGAACGTTCTTTTCTGAATTCTCTAACTCCCTTAGATAATCGGAGGTTTTATTAGAAATAAAAACCTCCACATTAACTTCCCATTTTATTTCCACTTATTATTATTATTATTATTATTATTATTATTATTATTATTATTATTATTATTATTATTATTATTATTATTATTATTATTATTATTATTATTATTATTATTATTATTATTAAAACAAAAACTTAAATCCTTTACTAAAATAAAACAAAATTATGAATTTTTTGTTAAAAGACTCTTTTGTCCTTTTCTGAAAAATCGGGATGTTACAGTGTACATAATCGTGGGATGGGGTCGGTGCCCCATCACTCTCCGGAAATTAATGGTAATGTCAAAGCAATTTATTTATATTCAAAAAGGGTTCTAATGTATAAATGACTTGGCAATACCGGTAGCCTTAAGTAATTTTTATTATTGTGCATTTATTCGCACCACTAGATTATAGTGGTGTACCATATCATATGTGTATCACAGTAGAATTAACCCTATGAATGCATTTTCTAGAGTCAAAAATCGACCTTTCTAATATCATTGTTGAATCGACTCTACGGGATGTCGATTTTTGACGACTTTCACATAATCGATTATGTGAAAACGGTGTGGTGCACCGGTGGCTAGTGTGTGTGGGAAAAAATAGAGGAAAAGGGAAAATGATTTTTAATCATTTTAAAATGATTCTTAATCGTTTTTTACAATTACTTTAAGAGCCGGTTTCGATTAGACTCTTGTATAGTTTATCAAGAGTTTATGATGACTTTGAAATCTACGTGTGACGTAGATGAAGATAGGTCTTTGAATCATTCAATTCGGATATCGAATAACGGAGAAATTAAGGCTTGAATTTGGTTAGTTGAACAAGTTGAAGGTTTGGAAGTTGAAGAGTTTAACTTCCTTAATACCACATTGAGAATTGTGCTAACATTTTCTCAATATTTAAGTGGGAGAAGTTTAATCATTGGTATAAGCTCCAAGGAAATAGAGATAGTTCAGAATGGTTTTAGTTAGACGATATGTGGCTAAAATTGCCACACGCGCGCTCGGGCCGCCGTCGTCCGGCCCGTGTCCGTTGACCGTTGACCTTCGGGCCTTAGGAGAATGGGCCTTCGTGGGCCTGAGGCAAGTATTAATATTTTGGAGAAAGTTAGATTGGATTTGTCTAATAATTATACAACATTCCGATGAGCTGATTCGAGATGAGTCTTTCTTAAGTCAGAAGTTCGATTCGATTCAAGACCCTTCACCTGCTACTGGTGAATTATTGCAGTATTAGTGGAGTAGTTTATTACTGAAACTGATGAAGTTATTCTTCAACTGATGAAGTTAAAGGCCTGTTAGTGGAACCTGATGGCCTTCAATGCACTTCACTTCCCTTTTTCCTATATAAAGTTCCTCTACAGCAATGGGAAAACACACATATAAGAAACACAACACAATAATACTACTGCATAAAGTTGTTGAAGAGTTTTCTGAAACACCAGAAGAGTTCGTTGCTGTTCAGAGTTGAAGTACCTCCCTATTGAACATGTAAACTGTTGTATCCTGCGAGACAATTGCACATCCGTGGGTACATGCCGGAGCAAATTTGTCTTAAAGACAGAGAGTCTTTCTCGCCTTAGTTTGAAAATATATCCTTACTCTTTTGTTATTTCATTTCTTTTCTTTACTGTAATTGTTCTTCTTCAAATATATAAATAAAATGTTCTTCGTTTTCTGTTTCTTTATTTTATTTCGCATACGATACAACGGGGTTTAACAATCTTAAGACAAATTTTTTCAGAGCCTTATTTGCTCTGAAAGGTATTGTATGTGAATAAAAAAAATATTCAGTTCGTTTTCTGAACAACTTTATTTCTTATTTTGTTTGAACTGAATATATCTTTTGATATTCAGTAAGTTGTTGCCTCTGTTTGGTCTCGTCTAGGACGAACCAGAATCTGATTTGTTTATCTTCTGTTCTTGAACTGAAATGACTACCGTTAATGATGCGTCATTGACACCCAATGCTGATGCTGCTGCAACTGGAAGTCTAAATCCAGTATCAAGTGTAACTGTGCCTCGTGTAACACAGTCTACTGTTCCTGTGGCTGGACCTTCTATTGATGGAGAGAAACCAAAGAAGTTTAATGAGCTGAATTTCAAGCGCTGGCAGCAAAAAATGTTGTTCTACCTGACTACGCTTGGTTTGGCCATAATGATCACTGAAGAGCAACCAGTTGTGCCTCCAAACAACATTGAACACAGAGCTCTGCTTTCTCTTGAGAGTTGGAAGCATAGTGATTTTTATGCAAAAATTACATTCTGAACTGTTTAGACAATACTTTGTATGGTGTCTATGTTAGGTGTAGTGCCCGAAAGACAATTTGTGTAATTGTTTTTGATAATGGATAACAGATTTTATCTCACCTTATTACTTGCTTTGTGCTTGTAAGTAATACACTGCTGTAAAACCTAAGTATATCAGTGTGTAACTGCTTAACTCAGTGTATGGCATGCACGTGAGGATTGAGTTAGTGGTGATATACTTAAACTGTTAGTCCTTGGTGAACTTAATCAGAGTTTAGGGTCTCATGATTAAAACACCAATAATGTGCCAAGAACACCTTAGGGTGTGATAGTCTTATCCGGACTGTCGGTAGAGGGTACCTAAGTGGGGAATTTATATATGATGGCATTCATATAGGACTGGACCGATTTGATATGGGTTTCTCGATATAATTCCGTAATCGAGAAAATTTATTAAATCATTAGATGATCATATATGGATTGACCTTAATCATGAGGTGATCACAGGATACTGCTTGTCTCGGGGTAGTGGTTGATGTGTTAGTTAAGGATCACTTTGATATGTGATCTGAGTCACTTCTCGTTGGCACTTGCATGGGCTCGACACGCACTAGAGAGGCTTACTTATCTTATAGTTTAGGGGCAGTCTTTGGTTTCATTGCTTGTTGTTTTGTCTATCTAGACTATCCTCTATCTGGATAGATATGCCCTATCTGTTGCGGGTCAATGGGTCCTTCTCCTTCCCTTTCTTCAAACTCCGATTCGTAGTTTTCATAGAGAAATCTCTGATCAAGGATAGAACAAGATCCGTTTTGCATCATATCTAAGAGATTCCTCGGTTCGGGCCGAAGAAGCAATGTCACTCGATCATTATCAAACCGGCTGAGTGGGTAGAGACTTTGACGACTAGAAATTTAGGAGTCTCTCCACTTCTTCCTTGACTTTAGGAATTATCTTCGGCCTACTACTCCTCCACCACTAAAAAGAACGATTGAGAATCTTGAGAGCCTTTCTGAACGTCTGTCTTCGCGGGGAGATTGGAAAATGAGTCTTAAATTTCTTGTAATGCCTTCCCGAGAAAAAATCTCTTGGATCTGTTTTTATGCTATTAGCTATTCTATTGATTCTTTTCCAAACAGGAACAACCGATTTACAAATTTCATTAACCACAGAATTTAGTGAGCGGCGCCAAATCTTTCTATGGATTGCTTCTTTCGCCTCTTTCGCCGTCAAAGTGCCTATGGTACCAGTTCATATTTGGTTACATGATAACGGTCATTTTGTGCCCATTATTCTATGGTCTTTATCCCCGATTCTAGTTTAAAGGAGCTATAATAGAGTAATAATAAGTCGTAATACGCTTAAGTTGCATATGCCGAGAGTTACGATTCGTTATTATGTATTTGGAGGTTTTATTATATTATTCGATGTTACAGACTGTATTTCATGCTATATTTGTAGTAACTCATTGAGGAGCGCAAGGATGGACTTCGGAGAAGCTTTAATGGATTGCAGACAAGTTCAGAAAGCCCAAAAGCATACAAGGCTCGGTCGACTGAGCCTATGGATTTCGGTCGACCGAGTGGGCCTGAAGTCCAGCAGAAGTCCGGCACATTGTTTGAGGCGGTTAGGGTTCAGTAGTGTCGGCATTTAAGTCGGTTTTCTTAAGTCGGCTGTAGCTCTATATAAACACAAGTCTTTGTATTTTTTAGAACACACACATATATACACCAATATCAATTCATATTTACATATAAGCAAATAAGGATTCATTAGGCTTGTGAAGGAGCTGGGGGTGCAATCATGTAAGCCCTAGTTTTTCTTCTTGTTTTCTTTTAGTAATCAATTTCCTAATTATGCTTTGATTGTTTGAGTAGTTATTCATATCTAGATGATGTAGATCTAGGCTATGACGTTAGGGAGGTGGCGATGCATTGTCTATGAGGATCTCATACCCTACGTCCTCTTCCTACGATTTATGGATGAATCTACGTGTTTAATTTACGTGTAATTAGATTAATTTATATATTGTCCTGATACTATATAATCCGATTCGTATGAGAAACGCTGAGAAATATATTCAGGGATGTAATCTGGGGAGTGAAGCACTCGGGTTACCGAGAGGTGTCACTCGGTCGACCGAGTGTCTCTATTCGGTCGACCGAGAGTCTTTAGCTCTGT
Source organism: Gentiana straminea (assembly GCA_036785695.1). Lineage (NCBI taxonomy): Eukaryota > Viridiplantae > Streptophyta > Magnoliopsida > Gentianales > Gentianaceae > Gentiana > Gentiana straminea. The sequence continues at coordinate 544,048 of JAVUPR010000244.1, forward strand.
TTCATCCGTTAATCAGTCACGTCTTTATGATTAGGTTAGCTTAATTGAATCTGTTATCTCAGTAGGTATGGCTATGGCTACGTCACTCGCTTAATTTAATTTAAACGTGTGAAAAGGAAATACCAATATAAAACTCTTAGGTGGGCTTATGAATTGATCTTCACGGACGTTCAGCGTTATCTAGGTAGGTTTATATTAGGGAATTGCGCGCACCTTGTTTATACGTAGATCGTAAACTAGCATGAGACTATGACTTGGTAATTGTTAGTTGGACGAGAGTTTGAGTGATCGTTTAGGAAGTACGCCTAAGCATAGGAATGTTGCCTAGACGAGGTGTACGGTTAATATCGGCATCCTTAGAGTCGTAAGCGTGTGAGTTATATGAGATGGAGGCACTTAAAAGGCGAAGTCACGTAACAATATCACAGTGATCTAGTGACCTACCGGTGCTACGTCAAGTTTTAGAGGATGACTCCCGTAGCCAATATAAACAGATATGAACGGATTAATAGTTGATAAGTCTCGTTGTTATATAAATTGTCTAGGTCCAAATGATTACGGTTATAATTGGGCAGTTGATTACGTTATTTGTTTACGTGTTATTTGTTTATATGTTTGAGTGTGTCTTTCTTTTCTCGTACCCTATGTTGGTCATAGACCGTCTTTGTCAAACGAAATAAATAGGTTGACTATTTAAGTTTGGATCCACAAATTGATTCTCTGTGGGATCGACCTCGACTCTATCTAGCTATACTGCGATTGAACCTAGTTCACTTGCTAGTGGTTATTAGGCATCGAGTTAATAATTTAACTTGACCTTAATCATTACCTGAATCTCATGTAGAGGCACCTACGGCAGGATCCGTCAGAACTTCGACTTAGCCGTGCTAGTCCACAAAAGTATTTTAGGACCCTTTCCATTATCTCTGCTTGCTCGACCGATGCCTCAGCAAAAAGATGAGTGAGTAGTTATGTGTTTCACAGACACGGAATCCATTCCTTCCTGTGGGAAGTAGAGACGATCCCTTATTTGTTAGCCCTAAGAAAATGATCGATCCCGGGAGTTCATATTAGACTAATTAGCTACTAGTCCGGTATGTGAACTAATTGATCACTAGGGGTTAATGGTAAATAAGGATAAGATATTCTGAGTCAGGTTTACGGAGACTTCCCACTCAGAATGGACAGTCTATGAAGGGTTAGTCCGTATGTAATGATTATATCAATGGACGCTTATTTACTCATAGGATTGAGTGTAAGTATATATCTATAATTGGTAGAGTTCAGTTTCAGGTATGGTTGCGTAATCCCGGAATTAATAATTTAAGTGTGAATATTCTGTTCGATGAATATTTTACTTAATTTATTGGAGCTACTGGTTATAGGTCCATGGTCCTCAACGTGGCTCTTGTAATACGAGTATTTTTTTGTTATTGGGCCTCAGTGATAATTAATTGGCTGGGCCAATTAATTGATATGCGAAATATTATTTAGTTGGGCTAAATAATATAATACACAGAAAAGACATTTTCTGTGGGACTAAAACCCTAAGGTGTGGCGCCTCCCTCTCATAAAATGCAAGAATTGATTTTCTTGTGTGATTAATTATTTACTTGGTAAGTAATTAATTTATAAAAGATAATTGATTTGTAATTGATTGATTGATTAATCACAATCTTTTATAAATGAAATTATCTTTTATTATGATTTCTTTTTAATTATTTATTTAATTAATTAGAAACTTGGAGGCCAAGGATTTACTCTCCTATATAAAGAGAGTTCTTCCAAGACATATGAGATATGAAATTTTCGACATACACACATAAAATAGAGAGAAAAACTTGTTTCTTGTCTTGGGTTTCTGGTTGAAGAAAAACTTGTAGTTTTTCTTGATGCATATCAAGGACGTTTCAATTCCAAGGATCAGTGTCCACCAACCGCCGTTTGGAGAACATGTTGGAAGATTGTGGCTACTCATCCAACTATTGGTAAGTAGATTTAAACCCCCTTGTAGGAAGTTTAGATCCTTTATTTATGTTATGTAGTTTGTAGATCGTGATCCATCCCCTGCGCAAAGATCTATTTTTGTACAGATCTGAGCCCTACATCCTTCAGTCTATTGTATGTTTGAGTCTGCTAAAGCATTGTGGCTTGCCTTAGAGAAAAAATATAAAACCGAGGATGCAGGTGCTAAGAAATTTATAGTAGGTAAATTTCTGGACTATAAGATGGTTGATTCCAAAACCATAATTAAATAGGTTGAGGAATTACAATCATTATATCCGAAATTCTAGAAGTGGGTATTAAATAAGCGATAACTTTCAAGTAGCTTGTGTGATTGAGAAACTACCTTCATCATGGAAGGGATGTAAAAGTTATCTCTAACACAAGCGAAAGCAGATGTCTATGGATGATTTGATTGTCAGACTCCGTATAGAGCAGGACAATAGAGGATCCAAAAAAAAGCCTTTTGTGCAGGTTGGACAGGCTTAGGCGCATGTTGTTGAGGTCAAGAATCAGAAGAGGAAGAAAACAGGACAATCTTCCAAGAAAACTGGTGAATCGTTCAAGAAACCACAAACTGCGTACAAGTTTAATGGTGAATGTCGCAACTGTGGAAAATTTGGGCACTGTGCAAGTGAGTGCCGTGGAAAGAAGCAATTTCAGCCAAGGGCATATATGGCCGAAACTGATGGTGATCGATGATGACATGCTCTGCGCTGTTGTGATAGAGTGTAATGCTGTGGGGAACATGTCGACTACACACCAAGGAAAGTGAGTTATACGTGCTTAAAATGGTGGCTCATAACAGAATATGCACTTAATATGCCACTACTTCAGAAGTGGGCACTTACATTCACTTGTACATCATGGAATAAAGATGAAGTCAATTAACTCAAAAAGATCAAAGATAACATATTTTTTTTCGAAATTCCGTCGAAATGAATCAAAGTCTATGTGGTGAATAGTGCATCAAAGAGAATCAAGATAATCATGTAATTCATGGAATATAGTGCTAAGAAGCTAAGTGACGTTCCTTACCCCCCACTTAATCGAAACAGTGTCCCCAATGTGTAAGATGAAAAATGAAAAATGAAAAGGAACTTAGCTTTGTTAAGGGTGGAGCCAAAGAAGAATTGGATCGTCGTATAATTCATCGGGCTCATGTAAGTAGTCCTCGAAAAATCTGTGCTAAGTATCTCAAACAAACCAAGAAGAATAGTGGTGACAAGAAACCGTTTAATAAAATTGCGGCAGTAAAAGAGAAAATAAATAACTCCAAACAATTTAAGCCGACAAAATCATTACATTAACAAAACTGTGCTACATGTACTAGATAGGAAAGAAAAATAAAAATAAGAAAATGGAAAATAACAACATTGAAAAGAAAGAAAAACTAGTCCTCATCATAATAATCCTCCCAGTCATCTCTAGGCTCAAAACCGGGAGGTGGTGCAGAACTTGAGGCAGTAGCGGTATCGGTGACGTAGGGCAGTCCTAGGTGGTGGGGTCGATGGAGGAACTCCTAGAAAATCTATAATTATATCCATCTTGCGATGCAGACTCACAATTTCTCTCGAGTGCTCCTCCAACATAGCTCTCTGAGTCGGGGGTGCTCCGTGGACCAGAGTGCGCTCCCTCTCAGCTCTCTGACCAACCCGTCTTTGCCCTCTTGAAACAGACTGTGAACTATCATTGGCTCGGGGTCTTCCCACTCATCACTGACCAGAACTTTGACCTCGTCCTCTAAAGCAAACATGTCAATCATCAGCCCATATGGAAACTGCTCGCGCTCAGATGTGGCGGCAAGATCGTGAATACGGCTATGCATCAGTAGACCGATATTGATTGGAGATCCCTGATCCATGTAGAACATCAACTCCGCCCTCTTAGTGGTGACAGCGACCATGTGCTTGGTCGGTAGAAGGCGGGCACAAACAAATCGGTTGACCATCTTCCGATCCCAAGATAATTCACTCTTTAGGAAGATGGTGGGGGCTCCCATAGGGTTGCGCTTCCATTGCACCCAAAGTAATCAGCTATCATATCCATCCTCTCAAGATCTTCAACATTGCACGAGGATGTGTACTCGTCTGGGCCCACTGGTGGATTTCGAACCCCAAAATGTACGTTGATCCGCTCAATTGAAAAGTCCACTTTAACTCCACGGACCCTCGCAAATGTAGCTCCTGGGTTGTGCGAAAGATATGCATAAAACTCTCTTACCACCGTAGCATTGAACCACATCGGTGCCTCAGCCATATCCAAAATGTCTTGTAATTATAGGGCTTTCGGCAAGATCGAACCACAATCATCCAGTTCCACTCCTCGTTCTCGGGCAACCGGCCTTCCGTTCCAATGCCCTCAGAACTATTCGTAGATCTCTAAGGAATGAAATTGCTCAACCCCGTCTATCAAGGGGTTAGCATCTCCGTAAACATATTGGTGACCACTTGGACGATGGGCTGTTCTGCTACGCTTGGGACCCATCCTGAATTATAACAGAAGCTGATGATGAAGCCGATTCTGAAAAGATACCCTCGGTAAACCGGAGGTAGGCCTCGATTTACCGGCCTCGATTTTCTAGGCTTCTTTCTGGGACTATGCTCTGATACTGGAAAATGACGAACTGCGGCACTTTACTAGCACAACAACACTAATCATCAACAGGAATGGAGAAAATGGGTGTTTTGGTTGGTAAAATAGAAGAAAGGGTTGATTTTGGTGGAGATAGTGGTGATAGTGGTGGAAATGGTGGCCGAATTTTTCAGATTAAGAAGAAAGGGAAGAATTGTAGTGATTTGAGAAGAAGATGGTAGATGAGAATGATGATAAGGGTGGTGGAAGAGTGGTTTAAATAGGAGAAATGATGGAAGGTGGAAGGATTTGGTGGGATAGTGGGTATAGGAGTAATTAGGGTGAGGGATTTGAGGAGGTAATTGATGGGATTGAGGTGGAGTTATGGTGGAGTGTGGGAAAGGATGAAAAGTTTGAAAATAGGGAAAATGGGACGGTTCCTGCTGACTGGTAGCGTTTGAAAGGAAGTAGGATCTTAGATCTAAACGAATTAGATCTATGCGCAGCGGATGGATCACAATTCATCTATTATAACACATAAACAAAGGATTTAATTACTACAAGGGGGTTGAAAAAAACGTACCAGTAGTAAGGAAGAAAAGCTTTAATCTTAGGATGAGAAACCTTGATCTTCCAATGTGCTCTCCAAACGGTGGTTGGTGGACACCGATTCTTGGAATTGGAACCTCCTTGATATGCAACCGAGAAAAACCCTAAGTTTTTCTCCAACCGGGTGGAGCTAAGGATCGAACTCCTTAGCCTTTTTTTCTTTATGAATTTTGTGGCTTTTTTCCTCCCTTAGAGCTCGGGGAGAACTCTCTTTTTATAGGCAAAATCCAAGAGAGAAAACCTATACCCAATCGGTTTAACAAAATAAAAGAGATAATTCTAATTATTATTATCCAATAAAAATAATAGATAATTATAATATTATAATAAGAAAATACAATTATCCTTATAGTTAAGAGATAAATAATAAATAAATTATTTTCTTTTATTTATCCAATTAATTATTCAACAAATAAATAACTAATTACACAATATGTCATTATCCAAGAAAACTAATTTCTTGGAAAATCCAAGACATATTGGCGCCACACTAAGCCAACCAGGCCCACAGAAAATATTTTTTGTGTATTATATTATTTAGCCCAACTAAATAATATTCATGCATATCAATTAATTGGTCCAGCCAATTAATTATTTATGAGGCCCAAATAAACAAGAATATAAGCCCGAATTATAGAAGCCACATTGGGGACAATGGACCTATAACCAGTAGCTCCAATAATTAAATATAATATTCATCGAACAGAATAAATATATATAATTAATTCCGGGATTACGCCACCATAAACCCGAAACTGAACTCTACCAATTATAGATATATACTTACACTCAACCCATAGAGTAGATAAGCGTCCATTGATATAATCACTACATACGGACTAACCCTCCATAGGATCGTCCACTCGTGTGGGATGTCTCGTAAACCCGACACGTAATATCTTATCTTTATTTACCATTAACCCCCTGATGATCAATTAGTTCACATATCTGACTAGTGATCAATTAGTCTAATACGAACTCCCGGGATCGATCACATTCTTAGGGCTAACAAATAAGGGGCCTATCTCTCTACTTCCCGCAGGAAGGAATGGATTCCATGTCTGTGAAAATCAGAACTACTCACTCATCAGGAGATAGTGCCAATGAGAAGTGGCTTGGAACACATATTTAAGTGAACCGTAACTAACACATCAAACACTATCCCGAGACAAGCAGCACCCTGTGATCACCTCAGGATTAAGGTTGATCCATATATGATCATCTAATGATTTAATAAGATTCCTCGATTACGGAATTATATCGAGAAATTCAGATTAAATCGGTCTAGTCCTATATGAATGCCATCATATATAAATGCCCCACGTAGGTACCCTCTACCGACAGTCCGGATAAGACTATCACACCCTAAGGTGTTTCGGGCACATTATTGGTGTTTTAATCATGAGACCCTAAACTCGATTAAGTTCACCACGGACTAATGTTTAAGTATATCACCATTAACTCAATCCTCACGCACACTCGCCATACACCGAGTTAAGCGGTTACATACCGATATACTTAGGGTTTGCGGCGGTGTATTACTTACAAGCACAAAGCAAGTAATAAGGTGAGATATATTCTGTCATCCATTATCAAAAACAATTACACAAATTGTCTTTCGGGCACTACACCTAACAATCTCCCACTTGCACGAAATGACAAGCAACGATTGTTTTTAGATCACACCCTTTCTCATCTTATTTACAACACTCTCCCACTTGATCTAAAACCAGATGAGATATATCCCTCAATTCCGTACCCTCCAAGCACTCGACTTGGTACACTGATTAGTTTGGTTGTCGGCTCGAGACGATTTTTAGGATCGAAACGTCACCGGTCCATCTAATCAGGCAGTACTCCCACTTGCACCCGAATATACAAGCATATTATTCCTCGTTCTTCAAAGATACTCAAGGACGTATTAAACTGCTATTCAATGCTCGAATCCGAGATTCTACTACTATTGACTTGTTATAACCTGACTTGCCGTTATCTAAGAGAGACTCTATCCCATTTTCTCTTTATCCGAAGATTTAGAGAGTCATTCCTGAGAGGTAGGGTGGGACTACTGTCGTTGAATGTTGCACCCGTATATGCAAGATCATCTTAACCAATAAGACGGATGGGATAGCCAATGACTCATTCTTGTGAATTTGACCGAATCAAATTCTTAGAATATAATCCAATTCTCTCATCCAGAGAATCTTGGCGTGTCAGTTTCCGACTTCAGATAGAACACTAATGTTGTTTCTAATCGTTTCAGTGTTACCTTTCACGAACACTAATACTACTATTTTACCAATATTGATACCCAGTCTAAACAAGACTTATCAATATTCTGGTCAAGTCCACATATTTTAAAACATGCGACTTTTAATGACCGAGAGGTTCTCTTACATCCACAAAGGACATAAGTCCCGACAGTCAACCTGCCATTTGTTCTAACCAAGACCCTTCTGTTCCGAATGAATCCAGACTCCATTTTTCGGCAAGAAAGTCTTAGGGAATCACCCCTATTTTTTGCTTTCTAACGGAATCTAGCAAGGCGGAGTGGTGAGAGAGTTCAAGGTCTGGTTACTCTCCACTTGTCAGGGAATCACCCTTAGACCACTCTGCTTGGCGCTGAAAGTTTAAAATTTCCTATTCATTCGACTTTTTTGCATGTAGATCCAATTGCTCCCCACTGGGCCTGAGACACTCAGGGGTTCTACAAGAGGCTAAACAGAACTGGAGTACCAAAACTCCATTCATAGGGTTAAGGCTTTCAAACCAACCTCTATGATCAGAATCCTATACAGCCCACCAAGAGCCATAGGTTATCAATCACCCCAGCAGACTGTGAAGTCCACAAAACCACAATGGGTCAATGGTTAAACCATACTCCCATTGCGTTTTGGGTGGATTGACATTCTGATCTAGTAGTATTTATCAGTGTAGTCACCAACAACCGATGTTGGACGTGGCCTGACTAAATCAGATAGTAACTTCCTAGAGTAACCGTACTCCAAGGTTTAAGGTTGTTACTTATAGATTCTATCAGAAGGCTTGTGACAGTTTAACCGTCACTTTCTGATCTCAAGAATCTTGTAACCAACCTTCACATATAGTTATTGATGTGCTACACTTGATTAAGATAATTGGTTGCAAAATAACGGTTAACATTATTATGTAAACCAAGAAGTCTACCTAGAAGATGCTAGTGAATTTATGGATAATGAGTGAATTCGGTTCGCACCACTTCTGTAAATGTAGGCATTTATCACATAATGCTTGAAGGTAGGACTAGAGATTTTGCGCATACGTTCAGATTGTTCATGAAATATCTTAATGAGACGAGTGAAGGTTGGTTATAAGATCCTTGAGATCAGAAAATGATGGTTAAACTGTCACGAGCCTTCTGATAGAATCTATAAGTAACAGCCTTAAACCTTGGAGTACGGTTACTCTAGGAAGTTACTATCTGATTTAGTCAGACCACGTCCAACATCTGTTGTTGGTGATTACACTGATAAATACTATTAGATCAGAATGTCAATCCACCCAAAACGCAGTGAGAGTATGGTTTAACCATTGACCCATTGTGGTTTTGTGGATTTTACAGTCTGCTGGGGTGATTGATAACCTGTGGTTCTTGGTGGGCTGTATAGGATTCTGATCATAGAGGTTGGTTTGAAAGCCTTAACCCTGTGAATGGAGTTTTGGTACTCCATTCTGTTTCACCTCTCGTAGAACCACCCGAGTGTCTCGGAGCCCGGTGGGAGCAATTGGATCTACACGGAAAAGAGTCAAATGAATAGGAAAGTTTAAACTTTCAGCGCAAAGCTGAGTGGTCTAGAGGTAATTCCCTGACTAGTAGAGAGTTAACCAGACCTTGAACTCTCTCACCGCTCAGTCTTGCTAGATTTCGTTAGAAAGCAAAAAATAGGGGTGATTCCCTGGGACTCTCTTGCCGAAAAACGGAGTCTGGATTCATTCGGAACAGAAGGGTCTTGGTTAGAACAAATGGCAGGATGACTGCCAGGGCTTATATCCTTTGTGGATTTAAGAGAACCTCTCGGTCATTTAAAGTCACATGTTTTAAAATATGTGGACTTGACCAGAATATTGATAAGTCTTTCATAGACTGAATATCAATATTGGTAAAGTAGTTGTATTAGTGTTTATAAATGATTGGAAACAACATGAGTGTTCTATCTGAAGTCAGAAACTGACACGCCAAGATTCTCTGGATGAGAGAATTGGACTATATTCTAAGAATTCGATACGGTCAAATTCACAAGAATGAGTCATTGGCTATCCCATCCGTCTTATTGGTTAAGATGATCTTGCATATACGGATGCAACATTCAACGAGAGTAGTCCTACCCTACCTCTCAGGAATGACTCTCTAAATCTTCGGATAAAGATAAAATGGGATAGAGTCTCTCTTGGATAACGGCAAGTCAGGTTATAACAAGTCAATAGTAGTCGAATCTCAGATTCGAGCATTGGATAGAAGTTTAATACATCCTCAAGTATCTTTGAAGAACGGGGAATAATATGCTTGTATATTCGGGTGCAAGTGGGAGTACTGCCTGATTAGATGGCCCGGAGACGTTTCGATCCTAAAGATCGTCTCGAGCCGACAACCAAACTAATCAGTGTACCAAGTCGAGTACTTGGAGGGTACGGCATTGAGGGATATATCTCATCTGCTTTTAGAGCAAGTGGGAGAGTGTTGTGAATAAGGTGAGAAAGGGTGTGCTCTAAAAACAATCGTTGCTTGTCATTTCGTGCAAGTGGGAGATTGTTAGGTGTAGTGCCTGAAAGACAATTTGTGTAATTGTTTTTGATAATGGATGACAGAATTTATCTCACCTTATTACTTGCTTTGTTCTTGTAAGTAATACACTACTGCAAACCCTAAGTATATCAGTATGTAACCGCTTAACTCAGTGTATGGCATGCACATGAGGATTGAGTTAATGGTGATATACTTAAACTGTTAGTCCGTGGTGAACTTAATTAGAGTTTAGTGTCTCATGATTAAAACAACAATAATGTGCCCAGAACACCTTAGGGTGTGATAGTCTTATCCGGACTGTCGGTAGAGGGTACCTACGTGGGGCATTTATATATGACGGCATTCATATAGGAATGGACCGATTTAATCTGAATTTCATGATATAATTCCGTAATCGAGGAATCTTATTAAATCATTAGATGATCATATATGGATTGACCTTAATCCTGAGGTTATCACATGGTGCTACTTGTCTCGGGGTAGTGTTTGATGTGTTAGTTACGGTTCACTTAAATATGTGTTCCAAGCCACTTCTCATTGGCACTATGTCCTGATGAGTTAGTAGTTCTGATTTTCATAGACATGGAATCCATTCTTTCCTGCGGGAAGTAGAGAGTCAATTCCCTTATTTGTTAGCCCTAAGAAAGTGATCGATCCCGGGAGTTCATATTAGACTAATTGATCACTCGTCAGATATGTGAACTAATTGATCATCAGGGGGTTAATGGTATATAAGGATAAGATATTCTGTGTCGGGTTTACGAAGACATCCCACACAGAGTGGACAGTCTATGAAGGGTTAGTCCGTATGTAGTGATTATATCAATGGACGCTTATTCACTCTATAGGTTGAGTATAAATATATATCTATAATTGGTAGAGTTCAGTTTCGGGTTTATGGTGGCGTAATCCCGGAATTAATAATTTAATATATTTATTCTGTTCGATTAATATTATATTTAATTATTGGAGTTACTGGTTATAGGTCCATGGTCCCCAATGTCGCTTCTATAATTCGGGCTTATATTCTTGTTTATTTGGGCCTCAAAAATAATTAATTGGCTGGGCCAATTAATTGATATGCATAGATATTATTTAGTTGGGCTAAATAATATAATACATAGAAAATACATTTTCTGTGGGCCTAAACCCTGGGTGTGGCGCCTCCAGTGTCATTAAATGCAAGATTTGATTTCTTGTGTGATTAATTATTTACTTGGTAAGTAATTAATTAATAAATGATAATTGATTTGTAATTGATTGATTGATTAATCACAATCTTTTATAAATGGAATTATCCTTTATTGTGATTTCTTTTTAATTAATTATTTAATTAATTAGAAACTTGGAGGCCAAGGATTTACTCTCCTATATAAAGAGAGTTCTTCCAAGACATATTGCATAAGCAATATTCGCCCCCCCCCCACACCAAAATAGAGAGAAAAAATTGTTTCTTATTTTGGGTTTTTGGTTGGAGTTTTTCTTGGAAGCATATCAAGGAGGTTCTCATATCAAGAAGGGTGTCAACCAACCACCGTTTGGAGAACACATTGGAAGATCAAGGCTTCTCATCCTAAGATCAAAACTTCTCTTCCTACTATTGGTATGATTTTTCTTAACCCCCTTGTAGTAATTAAATCATTTGTTTATGTGTTATAATATTTGAATCGTGATCCATCCGCTGCGCATAGATCTAGTTTGTTTAGATCTAAGATCCTACTTCCTACATGTGGAATCCCAATGTGGCTTCTATAATTTGGGGTTATATTCTTGTTTATTTGGGCCTCAGAAATAATTAATTGGCTGGGCCAATTAATTGATATGCATGAATATTATTTAGTTGGGCTAAATTATACACATAAAAGACATTTTCTGTGGGCCTGGTGGGCTCAGTGTGGCGCCAATATGTCTTGGATTTTCCAAGAAATTAGTTTTCTTGGATAATGACATATTGTGTAATTAGTTATTTATTTGTTAAATAATTAATTGGATAAATAAAAGAAAATAATTTATTTATTATTTATCTCTTAACTATAAGGATAATTGTATTTTCTTATTATAAGATTATAATTATCTCTTATTTTTATTGGATAATAATAATTAGAATTATCTCTTTTATTTTGTTAAACCGATTGGGTATAGGTTTTCTCTCTTGGATTTTGCCTATAAAAAGAGAGTTCTCCCCGAGCCCTAAGGGAGGAAAAAAGCCACGAAATTCATAAAGAAAAAAAGGCCAAGAATCGGTGTCCACCAACCTCCGTTTGCAGAACACATTGGAAGATCAAGGCTTCTCATCCTAAGATTAAAGCTTTTCTCCTTACTATTGGTACGTTTTTCTTAACCCCTTGTAGTAATTAAATCCTTTGTTTCTGTGTTATAATATATGAATCGTGATCCATCCGCTGCATATAGATCTAATTCGTTTAGATCTAAGATCCTACTTCCTTTCATGTGGTATCAGAGCTACTCATGATCACTCATCAGGAGATAGTGCCAATGAGAAGTGGCTTGGAACACATATTTAAGTGAACCGTCTAACACATCAAACACTACCCCGAGACAAGCAGCACCCTGTGATCACCTCAGGATTAAGGTTGATCCATATATGATCATCTAATGATTTAATAAGATTCCTCGATTACGGAATTATATCGAGAAATTTAGATTAAATCGGTCCAGTCCTATATGAATGCCATCTTATATAAATTCCCCACGTAGATACGCTCTACCGACAGTCCGGATAAGACTATCACACCCTAAGGTGTTCTGGGCGCATTATTGGTGTTTTAATCATGAGGCCCAAAACTTTGATTAAGTTCACCATGGACTAACATTTTAAGTATATCACCATTAACTCAATCCTCACGTGCATGCCGTACACTGAGTTAAGCGGTTACATACTGATATACTTAGGGTTTGCAAGCGGTGTATTACTTACAAGCACAAAGCAAGTAATAAGGTGAGATAAATTCTGTCATCCATTATCAAAAACAATTACACAAATTGTCTTTCGGGCACTACACCTAACAGCGTTCTGGTGCAACGTGTGTCCTCCACGTGTCTCTAAAAATTCTGCTTTTTAGTTTGACATTCAGAAAATTGAAAATCTTAGCTCGGTAAACCGGAGGTGACCCTCGGTTTACCAGGGCTTCTTTTCCCCAGATTTCTCTGTACTCCTTCACTGCACACTTTAATTAATCTCTCTGCTCAATTCTGACCTCAAATTAACTAGTCTCTTACTCCTTTTGTTGTTATTTCTGACTCAATCCTAACCTACTTCACTAGAATCCACAAAGATTAAAAAAACCTTCCCAACAACCATCGGTTTCAAGCCTAAGGGTGCGGTAGGATGAAAAAAAGCTCGTCCCTTCATCCAACTACTTTTATTCATTCCTAATCTACCTAAGGGTTCAAAGGAATATTTCTGAGTTTAAAGTCGGCAGCTCAACTTACCTTCGGACCTTCAATCAATCAAAAGTCGGGCCTTAACTCGCCAAACTTGCATCTTTGAGGTTTCAACCATCATGCAATTCCCTTCTCGTCGATCAATATCTTTCAAGAGTGCCTTGTCATGGTTTTCCATAGAAACTTTCTGAGCTCTCTTCCTAGCACGCCTATCTCTCTTTGCTCGTATGCTAGGTCGTCATCTACTTCGAGATTTAATCTTTATGCCCAAGGATTCCACATTTTCCACTTTAAGCTCTAATCCGTCACTACGCAATACGGAAGGACTAGCTTCCGTGAGCGCCTTATTGTGGTCCTTCTCTTCGCTCTCTCTAAGCATTAATCTCATGAATTCCTGCTTAATAGTTTCTACTACAACCTCTCGTTGCTTATGCCCTTCCTTCTGTATCTCCATGACTTCTACTTTTCCTGAATCATAAGTCATCTTGCAACTTTCCGGCCTATTATCTAGGGGCTCCAAGATTTTGAAAGATACTGTATCATTACTTAATCTTAAGGTGATCTCCCCATTATCAAAGTCCATGATTGCTCTGCTTGTCGCTAAGAAAGGTCTTCCTAACAAAACTGAGGCATTTGGATCCTCTGGTACGTCTATAACCGTGTAATCAATTGGAAAAGTGAACACTCCTGCTTTAATCGTGCACTTCCTAAGCAGACCGGCAGGCATATCTCTTGTCCTATCAACAAAAGTCATGGTTCGGGTTTGATTCATAATGACCGGAAACTTAATCTTTTGGAAGAGGGATAGAGGTAGAATGTTACAACTTGAACTGGAATCACAAAGACCTAAACCTACAGATATACCAGTGATAGAAATTGGGAGTCGAAACGTTCCAGGGTCTCCTAACTTTTCTGCAGTATCAGAATCTGGGTAATCCTCAGAATCTGAGAATATGGTGTCTAGATCCTCCTCCGGATCATCGGAGTCATAATCGGACGATATATGAAACGTATATGGTCGATAAGTCTCATACTCTTTCGGGTTTTCCTCGGCTTCCCGTTTAAGCTTTTCAGTCTCCTCCTCCACTCGCTTCTTATCAGCCTCATATTGCACTCTAGCTTCTGATCCAGGGTACATAGAGATGGGTTTGATGTTCAACACAGTACAAGGCATTGTGTCTGACTCGTCTAGCCTTAATTACTTTTTCTTGACTGAATTTCCGAAGTGTCCGGATACTTCCTGCAAAAAAGACAATATAAAACAAAGAAAATGTTAGCAACTACCGCTTCAGTTGGGATTGATCCCAACTGTTGCGGACCTACTAACTAAAATCAATAGGGAATAACACAGAATAACAAAGGCTGTCAGAATTCAATTTTCTGGGCCTCGGTAAACCGGACGTAACCCTCGGTAAACCGGGCCAAGAATTTCTCCTTCTGGCAGATTAACATGTGAAGGTTTGATCCAGAATGACTTAAGACTCAAAAGAAAATGAAATAAAATAAAAACGACTTCTTAGTCATAATTAAAACGTTTATCTTTAAAATTGGCCATTGTCCCCGGCAACGGCGCCAAAAATCTTGATCGCGTGTAAGTCACTAATGTCGATATTACTAGCAAGAAAACTTATATCGTAGTATAGTAAATGCGAGTCAAGGTCGATCCCACAGAGACAATGCAACTCTAATTATAAACGATTCTAACCTAATTAAGAAGCGACATATAGGCGGTCATTGACCAACTATGAACATAAAAGAAACATAGTATTTCTCCCCCTCTTCTCACCGATCTACTAACTTGGATTAGTTAATCTTTACGTTTACTTCCCCACATAATTTCCGTAAATTAATCGAGCGAACGTTTAATTTAGTTTAAAGCTACGGGTACAACTCCTAACCCTATTTACTCCGACAATGGTAGTAGACAATCTATACGCAAGCTACCCTCCTTACCTAGTCCGTAATAGCCCATATGCATAAAGAACGCCGATATCGAGCGCTAACTCATACCGCTAACCCGCCTAGACAGCTGTCGACACTGATCAGCACGTTCCTAGGGTCCATCAAAACTATGTCCAAACTAACACTTCACTATTCATATTCCATGCTAGTTTTACGATTACAATAAGCAGATTGGCCAGATCTAACCTACTGTTAATTAAACATGTCGATCAACGTAGCTGTACTGCATCCTCCGGATTAAGTTGTCGAAATATTGCCTCGGTAAAACGATATAGACCGCTGGTTTACTAAGGTCAGCTTTTCTTAATTCCGGATCTACATTGCTCAATTACGATTAATCTAAGTAAATCATGGGGTCGTTAAACATGCAGATTAACTAAAACACATAAATACGAACATATCTACCATATTGAAGACAAAAAGGAATGTTCAAAGCTTCATACCTTCAACAATGGAGATCTAGCTCGATCTACTCAAGCTAGAGATGGTAGAGAAAGAGAGAAAACTAGAAATAACTCCTCAAAAGCTTGGAATAACTTTTATTTCATCAAATTGTATAATGTAATTGAATATAATTGAGTGCTGATGAAAACTTCAGCTAATGCGGATTTATATAGATACAATAGCCGACTTATGACTCTCAGAAACCCTAACCGACCTAGATAATGTGGCATAATCGATTTCGTGTTCCTCAAGGCCCTCGGTTTACCGGACCTAGCCCTCGGTAAACCTGGCCGACTTTTCTCCTTTTTCTTCAACAGACTTCTTCTTGGACTTCAATCACTTGGCCCCACATACTTCTTTGCTCCAGATTCGTTCTCCAATGCTCCAGATTCGGTACATCCTATAAAACACATAAAACGAGACAAAACAGTACCAAATCTTTGGGAAAATAACATAGATGCAGAATTACAATCCTGGGAACACGCACATAGCATTTAATACATATTCCATACAATAACGAACCTATCTATCCCTTCTTGAGCAGAATGCGGGGTAAATATAGGTATAATTAATGGTACCATTTAGGGCGTTATCACATATCTTATATGGAAGATGATGACATCAAATCCATCTTAACCGATGATTTACGGTTGTCATGTATCTAACAAGCATGCAATGTCTTAAAGGCTTGGATATTAGTATGACATATGCAACTTTGTGGGATATCTTAGCAGGTACACTGGATGTTATTTACTTACCCGCGGAGCAAAAGTGTTTTTCTCCAAACATACTGTCTTCTAGAGGAAGTGTGTCTTCCAAGAGAAATAGTGGGAGTAAATAAGATCTCAAAGGAGTTTGAGAACCACATAAAGATATTCAACCATTGGAGTGTGAGCAGGTCCTGCATAGTGATGAGGTGCAGGACACTGCTCAATGCACATAAGCATTCTATGAGTCTATAGATAACCACATGCTTGAAAAGGTTACTGGAATGTTCATCTTGAAGAATGAAGATCTTATGACTTACATAGAAATTTATGAAAGGCAAGATTAAGAGATATGGCTAGGAGCCATAGTATCTGAAGCAGATTCCATGTTTGACAACCGGATTATGAACCTTGTATGTCATACCTGAAAGGGAATGTCCCTAAAAGGTGTAGCATGTCCTTATGAAAGACTGACATGGATGGTAACACGATTACCATAAGGCTAAGTTGATAAGCTGAAGGCTACGGGATGTAAACCTTGTAATTACATTTATGCTACCAACTGTGCTTAAATCTATTCAGATAGTGCTTGTTGTAGCTACGTTTCAAGTCTATATGATAGTGTTGAAAACGTTGGGCCAAATGTTTAATGTTCATAGACGATAATGTGATATGTAAGCTTATGAGATCCACTTAAGGTCTCAAACATGTTTCTCTGTGTAAGTTATTTACTTTGATAATAAAAAAGAGTTTGATTTGATCAAAAGAAATGATATGCCTAATCTTTTTCACAACCTTGGGCACTCTTTGACCCATTTTCTTTTGATTATTGTAATAGTTAATTTCCACTTCCCTTAGCTTAAAAACACCAAAACATAGGTAGATTTTACCCCCTCTTAGCTTAGATTTCCATTTTCTCTCCTAAGATTTCACCTTTTGTGTGAAGCTTTTTATTGTACTGTTGGATCTCAACTCGAATTTCTCTCAATTTATGGTATATTTCTCTTCTCTTTTACTTATTATGGCTTCCATTTTCTGTTTTGTATATGTTTTTGATTAGTATAATGAGTAGCTAATCCCTTTTCATAGTCGAATCATGTGAAATTTGGTGAAATCTCCCTTTGGGTGATGAAATTGGGAGTGGGTAGTGCTTTTTATTGTTTAATCTTGCTTGTTTCATGTCTTAGAACTTGTTATAACAGATTTGGGTTAGATTGATCACCTAGGTCAAAATCACACACATCACTCTTGAGAGTTGTTTAGATAGAGGGGTGTGGGAAAAGGGATTCTAGGATCGCGGCGTAGACCCGGCTTAGTTGTTAAGCCCGGGCCCAAAGTGAGGTTACTCGTTTTAACGTTTAAGCGGCTCTAGTGCATATCTTGTCTTGTTGCGGGTTTTTGAGCAAGGTATTGATTATCCTCCCCGAGAACTATCATCCCAAGTTACAATCAATTAATGTTTGGTAGTTCAAGGCCTTTACGAAAGCTCTTGGAAATAGCAGTTCTTGTTTTGGAAATAAGAATCTATAGTGATAGATTTAGATACTTCTTAATCATCACAATTCACCCTTACAGATTGGATGCTAAAAGAGTTTAGCATATATCACATCAAGAGGTACTTCTAGCCAGCATTCTTGGGATCTATCTATGACAGGACGTCAGCCCTGAGGACAAGGTGAAAGATGATACTTATGGAATGTTCTATTTGTTGCTGCAATAGGATCCATATCATAAGAGTTGTACCGGTTGTTCATACTGCATGAAGAGTCATGAATAAGTATGAAAGTGATTTTGGTAAATGTCGAGAATATCCTTAAAAGTGTTCAGGATGAGTTCATAGTTTAATAAAACTTGGAATTGAATAATCGTAGATATAGGGATGTATACCCAGGGTCTTATGAAGACAGTGGGAGCTACAGTCTGGGTTTTCCGTCACTTTGATTAAGTGATACAGTGAGCTGGAAATGTTCTTAGCTAGAAATCACTGAAAATTCTAAAACTGAGCCAAAACACAGTATCGCCTTGGAGGCATAGCTGGAGCAGTACATGGATCTAAGAGGTTCATTCCTGAACCTTGTATGGTTCTTCCACCTTTACTATATAGCTGATATGGTGGTGGATTTATTGCTTGAAGAAAGGACCCGGGTCTCGTCAGTGATTCATATGTGTGTTGAGGCGGTTCCTTTTGACTTGATCATTTGGAGCATGATATGAGGATAGTCTGAGTCCCCACGGATAGTGATCCATTCATGCTTAGGGCTGGTTGCAAGTATTGAATGAGATTCTTGTGTCTCAACTTGGTCTTGTGTGTACGAGTGATTGTGTTAGGAACATTTTATTGTGTTTTGATGATGACCATATGATGACGGTCTAATATATAACCTTTTTTCATCAACATTTTCCCTAAAAGGAGCATAACGTTATATTATTTTACGTCGAATCACGTGTTTATAGTGCTTAATTCATGTTGTGTGATTTGTGAATCGTGATTTGGTGTTTATGCATTTTTAGCCCCAGAATATGTTTTACAGCTCGATATTTATCATAATTATAGGTTCCGGAAAATCTCAAGTGAAGTGGAAGGAGATCTGGAGTGAATACTGAAAAAGCCCAACATAGCACAGATCGTGGAATGGAGTAAAATGAAGTGCAAACGAAACCGGGCCAGAAGCCCAGTTCGCTGGAGCGAAGTACCCATTTCACCGGGTCTAACTGCCCAGTTCGCTGGGGCAAAATCGTCAATGTACTCCGCCGCTTTAGGGTTTCGAAACAATAATTCCTAGGGTTTCTAGAAGGTTTTAAGTCGGCCAGAAACACCTATATAAGGCCGCCATTCATACATTATTTCACACACCGAAAATACAACGCAAAATACAATACACTTGTATTATCTATATAGTTTTTCTTTGTTTTCTTTATGTTCTTTCATTACGGAGTCGATAGATTCTCATGTTAGGGATCGCATCGAGGAGTCGGAGTCACGCTCGTCGTTGAGGGTAATGCCTACTTATAAATGCTATCTTTATTCGTAGATCTATTTTATCTTGTTATAAGGTAGTCGTTTATGTATTGATTTCGCGATGTAGTAATTAACGAACCCATATTAATGTAGATCTAAGCCGTACGAAGACGTTTTACGAGAAAAAATTCTGGAATCGCCGGTCTAGCTGGAGCCGCGGTCTTTACGGCTGGAGCTAGCCACTAGATTCTGGGAATTTTCTGTGAACAACTTCGGCTACATCTGTTATCTGATTGTCATAAAACGAGTAATAAACCTGATCAACTTATTATATCGTGATCGTAAATTAACATAAATCCTAAAAGTGGAATGTTAATTAGGACATAGAATAATCGATTGTCTACGAGGTGTGCCACCCTACCCGGGCTGGTTGCCTAGATAAGGTGTACGATTTATACCGGCATCCCTAGTTTTGAAAGCATGTTTTATTATATAAGATAGAGACCTACCCGGTAAAGTCATGTAATAAACATAGGGGTTTAGAGTCCTACCCGGATCTAGATCTATATAAGGGGATGACTCCCGTAGCCAATAATATAATCAATCTTAATGTCTTATTTGTCTCGGCTTAGATATACATATATGGGGGAGTAATTACTACTAGCGTTATCAATACTGTTTCTTAAGCGTCTTATAAAAAAACCATAAAAATACTAGTGTCGTGTCGTTGTGTGTATTGTTAGTCTTGTGTGTTCTATCTTTTTATTCTTCGGTTATAGTTGGTCGTAGACCGCCCTTAATTTTCTTTAGTTTAATATGTTATACTTGTTTATTTCGAGTCTCTGAGGGATCGACCTTGACTCTATCTAGCTATACTGCAATTGTACCTAGTACCCTTGCTAGTTGGTTGTGTAGATCAAATTATAAATTTAACTTGACCCCCATCAAGTTTTAACTTGACTCGAGTCATTAAATTAAGTATAGCTTATTTTATTAAAAGTAGATTTGTAAATACTGTGAATATTGTCTGTTTATTTAATTTTTATAGCATAGAGTTAACAGGAAATCTTCGTAGAACAGATCTGGGCTGGAACCCAGAAAACCAGCACCCTTCGCTAGGGCGAGGCATCCAGTTCGCTGGAGCCAGCCTCGTTTTTCTAGAAATTTTTGCGTCGTTCTGTTCTACACAGTGTCTGCTTTAGTTTTTATTTTATAGGAGTCGTTAAAAACTGGAATGAAATGAAACTGCCCAGTCCCAGCAGGAAAGACAGTTTCACTAAAGCCAACTGAGTATCTCACTGGAGAGAACCTGCTGATTCTGGAAATCTTCGTTCTGTTCTGTTCCGTTCAGAGTCTGTGTTATTCTTGTCTAATTTTGAGTCAGTCAAAGGCTTTAGCCTTTGCAGTTTCATATTGTTTAGTGTTGTTTTTATTTTGCAGTATGCTACCCACAGTTCTAAGGCACCACTTGAGCCTTACCACCCCGAGATCTAGAAATTCGCAAGGAAAAACTGCAAGTTGCATAAAGGAGAAGGATCTACAAGAAGTCTAGAGGAAATCGAATCAAGGTTAGCGGAATTGGCTAGCCAAAGTGAACCAAGTGGGTACGAATCTGAGGAAACAAACTATTCTGTGATTACTGAGTCAGAAATGGAGAACGGACTGCAAAATCCCGTCAACCCTAATCAGGTAATCAATAATAATAATAATAATGTGAATATTCCTAATCAAGCTATCGCTGCAGGAGAAAGGCGTACTTTGCAAAGCTATGCAACGCCTACTATTGAACAATTCATTCCCGCTATCGTAGCACCTGAAGATGTTGTGGAGGTTTATCACCCGAGACCTAATGTCATTCAAATGGTGACAAACTATTCCACTTTTCATGGTATCCTGAAGGAGGATCCTGGAGTTCACGTGACGAATTTCTTGGAGATCGTTAGCACGGTGAAGCCATAACTAATCCCGGAGGGTAACATTAGGCTTAAGCTTTTTTCCTTTCACTCTAAAGGATAAATCTAAGCAATGGCTTCTCTCTTTAACGGCTTGATCAATCAGGACTTGGGAGGAACTGCTGCGAAAGTTCATGAATAAGTACTTTCCTCTAGGAAATACCTTTAGGTTACGCCAAGACATCTTGGGGTTTAACCAGCAAGCTGATGAGGGTTTTGATCAAGCCTGGGAACGCTTTAAGGAATCCATGAGGAGGTGCCCTCATCATGATATCTCACTATGGCTTTTAATGCAAATTTTTACCATGGATTGAGAGAGATTGAGAAGATAAGAGTAGATGCCTCAAGCAATAGAGCATTTGTTCTGTTATCTCCTGAGGAGGCACAAGCAAAGATGGAGCAAATAGCGATGAATAGCCAATGGGGAGGCAATGATAGAGCAACCGTGAAGATGGCCGCTGATGTTTGAAGAAAGTGCATCAACTAAGATCCTATAGCAACTATCGCTTATCAACACTAAGGTGGATGGAATGCAAGAGAGGATGGCAAGAGTAAAGAATGGAAATGGGATTGAGATGATCAATCAAATCGAGAATGCCGGTACTGAAGAAGCCAACTATGTTGGAAGACAAGGGAACCAATATGGAGGTTACACACCAAATCATGACCACCCTGGATTCCGATATGGTGACCCAAATGGAGGAGAACGGCCTAGACAGCCTAACACATATGCACCCCAGCAACCTAAAACTTTTGGTTGGGAAGCTGCGATTGAAAAGACGAGCAATGTCGTGACTGACAACATGGGACAATTGTCAAAATCTATGACCGAGTTGGCTACTGACTTTAGCCAATATTGTCAAAAGAACGACGTGAAGGTAACCAATCAAGAAGCCCTAGTCCAGAATCTCTCTCACCAAATAGGTCAACTAGCTGAACAAGTTTCAACTAGACCTCCTAGTGGATTGCTGAGTAACACTAATAAGAATCCTAAGGGTTTGAATGCGATAATGACTAGGAGTGGGAAAGCACTGAATCCACCAACCCTGAAAGACAAGGATAAATCATAGAAATTAGGGATGGTGAGCCAGAGGCTGAAGCAAGTACTTCGGGAACCTTCCTTGTGCAAGATACTGCGAAGGAACCTGCGACTACTGGTGTTGAGCATACAAGTAAGTTTCCTGCTCCTATTTCTATCGACCCTTCAACTTTACCTTATCCTCCATGCAAATCTAAGCCTAAATTTGACGATACAAGGTACAAGAAATTCATTGATATCTTTAGGAAACTACAAATTAATATACCTTTGGTAGAAGCCCTTGCTAAAATGCCTGAGTATGCCAAGTTCTTAAAAGATGTTGTCTCTACTAAGGGGAAACTCTTAGACTTAGAGACCATTTGCCTAAATGAAGAGTGCTCAGCCGTTCTTCAACATAAATTGCCTACAAAATGTTAAGATCCGGGAAGTTTTCTCATTCCATGCACTATAGGTAACGTATGTTTGAACAAGGCGCTATGTGATCTAGGAGCGAGTGTGAATTTGATGATGTTATCTATCTTTTGCAAGCTTGGTATGAGGGAGCTAAATAAGACTTCCATCACTCTACAACTAGCTGACCGTTCGGTCAAGGAACCTTGTAGAGTGGTAGAAGATATGCTAGTAAGAGTTGACAAGTTTATGTTTCCAGTCGACTTTGTCATACTAGATATGGAAGCAAATTACGAAGTGCCCTTGATTTTGGGAAGACCCTTATTGGCCACTAGTAAGACGCTAATTGATGTTCACAAAGGAGAATTGGTATTACGCTTAAATAAAGATAAGGTAGTCTTCAATGTGTTTGACACTATGAGACAAGCGGATGATACTGAGGATGCATGTTACAAGTTGGATTCTATTGACGAAATGGTCAATGAACTTCAACAACATGAAGATACAAAAGAATTAATCACCGACTCCTTAGCTTTAGAAGATGACACAAGCTCTGAGGATTCTGATGAGGAAAAGGAGATATGGCCAGGATATAGTGAAGGAACTCCTCACCACATCAAGAAAATTAACTCGACTGAGATTGAGAGGTACTATCATAGGCCGGCATGGCATAATTTCTTTGAACTAAAGCTAACCGGACAAAGGCTTAAGACATCATTAGCAGAGCCTCTTGTCAACCTAACGTTAAAACCCTTACCTGCGCATGTAAAGTATGTGTTTCTGCAAGATAAGACCCTGCCACTCGTAATTTCTTCCTCCTTGACTGAGATAGAAGAAGAAAAGCTGATGAGAATACTGAGAAAGTATCGTGGAGCATTTGGATGGACAATAGCCAATGTCAAAGGCTAACTAGCATCTGCATGCATAAAATCTCTGTGGACCCTAAAAAGAAAGCGGTTGCATAACTTCAAAGAAGGTTGACACCTAAATTAAAAGACGTGGTACGGGATGAAGTCATAAAGATGCTAGAAATGGGAATAATCTTCCCTATTTCTGATAGCGAATGGGTAAGCCCCATCCACGTAGTTCCTAAGAAGGGAGGTTTGACGGTACAAGCAAATGAGTTCGATGAGTTGATTCCCGTCAGACTTATCACCGGTAATAGGGTGTGCATAGAATTTAAGAAGTTGAACGATGCAACTCGTAAAGACCATTTCCCTTTTCCCTTCATTGATCAAATGCTCGAGAGACTGAGCGGACATGCATTTTACTGTTTCCTTGATGGTTACTCGGGATATTATCAAATTAATATCTCACCCGAGGATCGTGAGAAGACCACATTTACATGTCCATATGGAACCTTTGCTTATAACAGAATGCCCTTTGGTTTGTGCAACGCTACAGTAACATTTCAAAGATGCATGTGTCTTTGTTTGCTGATATGGTTGAAGATTTCCTGGATATCTTCATGGATGATTTCTCCGTATTTGGAGATGATTTCGATTCATGCCTCACGCATCTAGCTAGAGTTTTAAAGAGATGCGATGAGACGAATCTGGTGCTTAACTGGGAGAAATGTCATCTGATGGTTACTGGAGGCATAGTACTTGGCCACCGTATTTCAAGGAACGGTATAGAGGTAGTTAGAGCAAAAGTGGAGGTGATCGAAAAGCTTCCCCCACCAACAAATCTTAAGACATTGCGAGGTTATCTTGGCCACGCAGGATTTTACCGCTGGTTTGTGAAAGAATTTTCCTTAATCTAGACCTCTCACTGAACTTTTGGCCAAGGATGTTCCGTTTGAGTTTACAAGTGAGTGTACCAAAGCCTTTAATGCGCTTAAAAAGATGCATATCACTGCACCAATTTTAATTGCACCCGACTGGAATCTGCCTTTCGA
Source organism: Gentiana straminea (assembly GCA_036785695.1). Lineage (NCBI taxonomy): Eukaryota > Viridiplantae > Streptophyta > Magnoliopsida > Gentianales > Gentianaceae > Gentiana > Gentiana straminea. Next base: position 568,776 of record JAVUPR010000244.1, read on the forward strand.
GTTACTGTGTGACGCAAGCGACACTGCGGTAGGCGCGGCCCTTGGACAAAGGGAAGATAAGATATTTCGACCTATCTACTACGCTAGTCGCACTCTAAACTCTGTGCAAAGGAATTACGCGACCACTGAAAAAGAACTCCTGGCTGTCATCTTTGCGTTTGACAAATTTTGATCTTACCTTGTGGGATCTAAAGTCACAGTGTGGACCGACCACACTGTTAGGAAATAAATCGAGTAGCACAGGGAATTTTAAAAAAATTGATTTCCCGATCCAGGATCGTCTCCGTTTAAACAATAAACATATAAGAGAGGGGACGGTACTATAACCTTGGTTGATCTAAAAGATCGACGCTTTGACCGTCTGGTAGGAGTAGATGTGCGTGAGCCGTCCAATTGTCCGGCCTCTACCAGTAATCCACATGAGCACCTCGCCGGAATCCCACCAATGATTGCTACTAGAAAATCCCAACTGCTAGGTCGGCCTTTTCTCTCTCTACAAAATCTCTCTAGAAGCCCTCTTACTTTTCACAAGAACAATTAGCTCTTGGAATTATGGTGTATAAAAGAGCTAGCCAATCTCTCCTTTATATAGAGTAGGTGCGCAGGTCACAAGAGAAAATCCTTGGAGATTAAGTCTTGTGTTGTGTAAGGAGAAAGAAAACCTTTTCCTAATAAAATAAGGAAAATATCTATGATTGATTTATCTCATTAATATTCAATATCTTATTTTAAATATTTCCAATATTTTGTCAATATCTTATATTGACTATTTATCTTATTACCATAAATCTATTTTTCCAAAATCAATTAATATCCAATATTAATATTATGGTAATCTTATTAATTAAATTGCACAACTCAAACACAAGATGGCGCCAATATTTAGCCAAATTCATGTGATACACAAATTTTGGCCATATATTTTTAATTAATCAACATAATTAATATCTTGTATTATACTTATTCATAATAGATAAATACCACCATATTCATTTACCACTATAACCTTTATATTATTGAGATTAAACTTTTCTTATTTGGTTATCAACTATAACCACATTTTAATCCGACTCGATGTTCATATGTGTGTGACCCGATAGGCTTCCGAATATGTTGGCCGTAGACATAAGGCGCAATTTACAAAAATTCCCTTCACCTCTAACGATCACGGATAGCGTCTAGAAACACGTCCATGACCCCTAATCATCGGAAGAGTCAATACGCAATGACTACTACCTTTCATGTGCTCGGTTAGCGTGTAAATAGAATCCTATTGCTTTAATAATATCCATACGGTCGTACGTCGAGTGTCAAGCATTGACGACCGTATCTTATAATCTGGATATCATGCTCTCTCGAAGTAACTAATTTACTTTCACTTTGCAAAGATTCATGAGAGTAAGACATTCCTTATAAGAAGACCCTTTCGGATATTCACCCTTTCTCTTAGGGTACGCAATTCTCAGACGACCTAACATTTATACTCCGCATGATTCAGTATCACACCCAATCACTATCGCATGATCGCCCTATGGTTAGAGGAAACCTCAATAGTGTCAAAGCATGACAATCCACACCGTGATGCCATGTAGAGTCCGGTCCTAAGGATAATTACACAACCGTCACATAGTGTGACACTTAACAGTGTAAGTGGGTCCGTCTAACGTACGCATTCTCTAATACACATCCACGTACAGTCCAAGTGTCTCAACACTTTGATAGACGAGATCTATCCCTCCACTTAAAGACATAAGACATCTAATACGTGATAGTATGTACGTACTATCAATGTCCTATTTAATAGTACATCAGCCTAGAGACATTTAAGTATCAAACTTATTAAAGTGATTAAAGATCTCATCAACCATAATCGCCTATCATGGTTTTTCAATCACAGTTTAATACTAAGGTCCTTATCATATAACAATTCGTAATTGGTTCTTTAAAAGAACACATATATGACAACAGAAAAGCCATTTATTATATATGTATAATCATAAAGAAATAGTAAAAATGATCCGACCTGGTCGGATCCCGTCCAACCCGATTCGGTTTAGGACACTATTTCAACAATCTCCCACTTGGCCTAAAACCAATCACTCGTACACACAAGACCAAGTTGAAACACAAGAATCTAATGCAATACTCGCAACCAGCCCTAGCCGTGAATGGATATCACTATCTGTGGGGACTCAGACTATCTTCATATCATGCTTCAAATGATCAAGTCAAAAGAACCGCCTCAACACACATGAATCTCTGATGAGACCCTGGCCTTGCTCCAAGTAATGAATCCACAACTATATCAGCTATATAGAAAATGTGGAAGAACCATACAAGGTTCATGAATGAACCTTCTAGATCCATGTACTGCTTCCGCTGCGCCTCCAAGACGCATACTGTGTTTTGGCATAGCTATAGTCTCCACAGTGATCTCCAGCTAAGAACATTTCTAGCTCACTGTATCACTTAATCAAAGTGACTGCAAACCCAGACTGTAGCTCCCACTCGCCTTCATAAGACTGAGGATACACGTCTGTATATCTACATTTGTTAGGAACATTTTATTATGTTTTGATGATGGCCATACTAGCTATTATAGCAAGCCTGAAATAAGTTAGAATTCTCTGTATAAGTCTTTACTTAGAGTCTGACATGTTGTATAGTTGAGTCAGACAAGTATTGTACTAGTTGGTAGGACGGCTAAGTAAAAACAGATACACGGCAGAGTGAAGCCAGCCAAGTACCAGCAGAGAAGTATGAAGACATTATGGTCTGACTTATAACCAAGGAAGTCTATGAAGACCTTGGATAAGTCTAAGTAATGAAATACATTGTCAAATATGGTGTACACTGATCTCACCCAAATTAAGGATCAGTGAAGTACAAAAAGTACTCGAAAGAATTAAAGAAAACAACAATGCAGTAAACCGGAAAAGTAAACTGACTTTCGGTAGAGTAAAGACAGAGCAGTGAAGGAAGAACCAAACAGCCAAGTCAGAAGAATCACTTATCCGTTCAGAGAATGATCAAGTAAACCTTACTCATTCAGATTCCAAATGATGAAGATCAAGCATTAAATGCACAATCAATTGAGGATCAATCAAGGACGGATTTTCTGATAAACGGTTGAGGAAAAATCCGATCACTGAAATCAAGGAGAATATAATTAAGGTGTAATCAAGAATTAAGTCAAGGATTATTCTTCATATTAAATAGCCAAGGACGGAAATTCAAATCAAGGATTGTCAAGGCTATAAATAGAAGGCATTGACAGAAAAGAAAAACACCGATTAAGTCTGAAAAAATACAAGCAGAAAACTCTGTCAAAGTAAAAAGCCTTCCATCTGTACTAAGAGGAAATATCTAGAGATCAACTAAGGAATCAGAACTTCAATTGCAAATCAAGCTTTGAGATTGATCAACAAATTTGTGAATCCGATTCACATCAACTGAGGGAATTGAATCAGAGAAATCTGAGAAGGAGTTGCTACCTTTGTGATAGTTGCTGAAAGATTTGTTCTCAAGGAGCAGTGATAGAGACTGAGTCACTGAAGCTTTTGAAGCCAGGGAGTGATAGTCCTGAAGATTGTGAAGCTTGTGTAGTGAAGGACAATCATACTATTGTATCTGTGAAAACAATAGTGAATTCCTCCAATCATCACAGGAGAAGAGTGGATTAAAGCATTACACCACCCTGAACCACTATAAACCCTTGTGTCTATTTACTTTCAGCAATTTACCTTATAGCACTTTATTTCATTATACACTCTATACTGTGATTGCATAAACTACTTTGAAACAACATTTTAAGAAGGGACTTATCCGCTGTCCAAAGGCTTTTTATTACAATTTTTTTTTTGAAACTCCACTATAGTCATTCACCCCCCTCTGACTATAGTTTTACCCTTCTCTGAGATCAACAATTGGTATCGGAGCAGTGTTTCAGTATCAAAACCTATTCAGATCTAATTTTTGGTAACAAGGAGATCACATATTTTCAAAGTAGTTTTCAAATTTGTGCAATCTATATATATATCCACGGGAGGATTGAGTTAGTGAAGATGTACTTAAAATACAATTAGCCTGTAGTGAAGTTAATCAAGAGTATCGGGTCTCTCCTTTAACGTGCTATTAATGCGCCCAGAACACAATAGGTGTGATTGTCTTATCCGGACTTTCGGTTAAGAAAACCTAGTGGGGCATTTATATATGATAGATATATCATATAGGGCTGGACCGATTTGATTAGAGTTCACGATATAATTCTGTAATCGAGAAGTCTTATCGAATCAATCGATGATCATGTGGAAATATATCACTCAGCAGTCTGCTGAGGCTCAGCAGGGTGATCGGCAGACTGCTGATCCTCATGATCACAGCAGACTATGTCGTGCATAACTTTATTTGTACACTTTATTTATTTGTAAAAGACATATTAATTGTGATACATATAAACAATTAATATGTCAAACTCTAGTTTACTTTATGTCATAGACATAGACATAGATTGTACTTTTACTTTTTGCTTTTGTGCCGCCCACATCTACATACTCAAGTGGCCGCCCTAGCTAGCTAGTCTCTTTCCAAATTGTATCTATTTATACTCCTTCATTATCAATGAATAAAAGATAAGTTGAAGTTTACTCTTGTGTTAACACATTCTCAAACTCTCTTCATGGTATCAGAGACATTTGTGTTCTAACTTTTCCGCTGCAAAACTCATATTTCTGAAGAATGTCTTCCACATCCGACATTACTTCAACCTCAGCAGACTCTCGGCGGCCTCACTGATCGGGAGTATCGACAACTCCTCTTCTTATACAAACCATAGACTTGATGGTAACAACTATCTCGTTATGGTCAAGGTCTATGAAAATGTACATTTTCGGACAAAGTAAGATGGGATACTTGTCCGGAACAAAACCCGCACCCGCCGAAACCGACCCCGGTTTTGAAGCATGGGACACAACAAATAATCAACTCATGACCATCCTCACGAGGTCAATGACAAAAGAGATAAGTGAAAACTTTATGATGTATGATACGCCAAAGAAATGCGGGATAATGCCGAGAGATCTTTACTCCAAGAAGGATAATACATCCGAGGTATATGAACTAGAAGCTCGATTCAAACTTGCGGGCAAGGGGATATGTACGTAACTCAATATTTCAATCAACTATCTAAGGCTTGGCAACACTTAGATATGTTAGAAACTCACTCATGGAATGATGTCAAGGATGCTGCTCTTTATAAAGACATCATAGAAAAGAAGAGAGTATTCAGGTTCCTCACTGGACTGAATCCTACTCTTGATGATGTTAGGGGAAGAATTCTTGCCACCAAACCTCTTTCAAATCTCAAATCCATGTTTGCTGAGGTCAAACATGAAGAAAGTAGGAGAAAAGTCATGCTTCTGAAATCCACCACTGACAACCCTACTGAAGGTGCTGCCCGCCGACCGTCGGGAAAGGCCGCCGAGGTTGCCGAGACATACAAGAAACCTGCGAGAAAAGCGGAAAAGCGTTCGTGATCACGCAAACGCACAAATCACACCAAGGACAACCGCTATCTTGGAAGCTCCATGGCAAGCCTAACTCCTCAAAAACCTCAAAACCTATCGGGGAAAGTCAAGGCGGACACATCGGTGAGGAGGAGAATGACAACCGGATGAATGCTCGGTTGTCGCATTCAAAGCCTTCCCGAATCAACAAAAGGAAGGTAGTCACTCTACCGATATTGCTACTCATACTCATACGGGTAAATTCTACTCTTCCCTTAGCAATGAAACATGGATTGTTGATTCTGGGGCATCCTCCCATATGATTGGTAATAAAAACCTTATAACCAACTATATGCCTTGTCACCAAATTCATAACATTAAAGCGCGATGGATCTATCTCTCGTGCAAAAGGTGTTGGAAATGTTAAACTCACTAATAAGATATGCCTACGGGATGTCCTATTTGTTCCAAACTTAGACCGCAACCTTATATGTCAAGTAGACTCACTAAAGATTTGAATTGGACTGTTGTTTTTAAGGAAAATCAGTGCACATTCCAGGATCCTACTTCACAGGAAGTGATTGGGAAGGCTAAACCTTGCGCTGGATTGTTTCTGGTCAACCCTGCTGAAGACAAGAAGACCGAAGACTGAATCTGCCTCAGCAGCTGCTCCCAGACTTTAGACAATATCATGTTATGGCATTATAGATTAGGACATCCAAGTTTTGGTTACTTAAAATCTTTAACTCCTGAATTGTTTAAAGGATGTAATCTGAATGACCTTCAATGTGATATTTGTCAATTTGCTAAACTTACAAAATCTCGTGTATGCTAAGTTACCTCATTTGCATTCCTCACCCTTCACCTTAATACACAAGTGATGTGTGGGGACCTCTAGGGTGAAAAGTATAACGGGGAAAAGGTGGTTTGTCACCTTTATTGATGATCATACCGGGAACACTTGGGTTTTTTTAATGAAAGACAAATCGAAGTTGGTCATATCTTTCAAGAATTTTATCATATGGTCTCCACTCAATTTGATACTAAGGTCAAGATCTTAAAGGCGATAATGCTCTAGAATACTATGAGTCTAATCTCGGTACCTTCTTGACGGATAGAGGAATTGTTCATATCGGTAGTTGTGTGGAAACACCTCGGCAGAATGGGGTTCTTTGAGAGAAAGAACAGCACTGCTTGGAAATGGCCGGATCAATCATGTTCACCACACATGTTCCTAAATATATGTGGGGTGAAGCTATACCGACCGCAACTTATTTACTCAACGGACTTCCCGGCGAGTGTTAGGTTTCAAAACTCCACTCCAAACCCTACCGACCACACACTCCTGCCATCATCTTGTTTCCCGAGCTTGCCTCCAAAGATCTTTGGTTGTCTTGTGTTTGTGTATATCCATGCTCAACACAAAAGTAAACTGATCCTAAAGCTCACAAGTGCATTTTTCTAGGTTATGCAAAGGACAGAAAAGGTTACAAGTGTTATTCCCCTATTGAAAAGAAATTTTACAATTCTATGGATGTAAAATTCTTTGAAAGGACCCCTTATTACAGCAAACCTACCGAGCCATTCACTGATGGAAACCTGATTGAAATTGACCTAAACCCCTTCCCTCAGCAAACTCTTAACCCTCAGCAACCTACTGATCCTCAGCAGACTGAACTTCAGTACCCTACTGACTCTCTACAGCCTAATACTTCTCAGCAACCTCCTGAACAAGAGTCTACTGACCCAGAGCCTGTTGAACCAGAACCTCAGCAGCCTACTGAACCAGAGTCTGCTGGACCTCAGCTTATTGACTCTCGGCAGATCTCGAAGGGGATGACAGACCTATTGCTCTAAGGAAAGGGAAAAGATCATGCACTGATCATTCTATTCATTCTTATTTATCTTATGATCAGTTGTCTCCTGTCTTTGCCATGTTTACACAGGACCTGGACTCTCACTCTATCCCTAGAAATATTCGGGAGGCCCTTCAAAATGATAAGTGGAAGGTCAACGTTAAAACAGAGATGATCGCCCTCCTGGATAATCATACTTGGGATCTCACAACTCTTCCAAAAGGCAAGAAGACGAGTCGGTATTTGCAAATGGTTATTCACTATCAAATACACCGCGATGGCACTATTGACAAGTACAAAGCCAGATTGGTAGCCAGGGGATTCACTCAAACTTATGGCATTGACTATAAAGAAACTTTTGCACCAGTGGCAAAGCTCAACACTGTCAGGGTACTAATTTCTCTAGCTGTCCAACTTGGTAGCCTCTTCATCAATTGGACATCAAAAATGCTTTTCTAAATGGGGACCTTACTGAGGAGGTTTATATGACTATACCTCCTGGTTTTATCAATCCTCATACTCAAGGCAAGGTGTGCAAACTGAGGAAATCTCTATATGGCCTGAAGCAATCACCAAGGGCATGGTTTGGAAAATTAACAAGCGTGGTCAAAGGCTATTTGGATATCACCAATGCAATTCGATCACACTATGTTCATCAAGACAACCAACCGAGAAGAGGTCTATTCTTATTGTCTATGTGGATGATATCATCCTTACCGGAGATGACCCTGTGAGATCCAACACTTGAAAGAATTCTTTGGCAAAGGTATTTCGGGTTAAAGACTTGGGTTTACTTAAATATTTTCTTGGCATGGAAGTAGCTAGAAACATCAAAGGAATCTCGTCTCCCAAAGGAAATATGTACTTGGACCGCTTGAAAGAAAGCGGCATCTTTGGGGTGCAAACCTGCTTTGTATCCCAGTAGACCCCGATCATACCCTGCTACATGGTGACATTCTTTGTAAGAAAGGAACAATATCAAAGACTTGTAGGGAAACTCATCTACCTATCCCATACAAGACCGGATATTGCATATGGTGTCACAGTTAGCGGTTCATGCATTGCCCTACCGAGCAACATTGGGATGCGGTGAATAGAATCTTGCGGTATTTGAAGTCCACTCGGCCAAGGGTTACACTTCACCAAGTCTGGCGATAGATCCATCAAGGTCTATATGCGATCGATTGGGTGGATGCCACATAGATAGAAGGTCTACCACGGGCTATTGTTCCTATGTATGGGGCAATCTTGTTACTTGGAGGAGCAAGAAACAACCTACTGTGTCTAGAAGCAGTGCTGAAGCTGAACTCAGGGCACTTGTTTTAGGCATTTGTGAAGCTCTTTGGCTCAAAAGAGTACTTACTGAACTTCAGCAACCTATTCAGCAACCTATCACACTCTGTTGTGATAATAACTCAGCACTATGCATGGCAGAGGATCCAGTCCATCATGACAAAACAAAACATGTGGACATTGACAGACACTTTCTGAAGGAGAAGATTGATGCCAAGATTATTCAACTCCAGTATGTTCCCTCAGAAGATCAAAATGCTGATATTCTTACCAAGGCTATTCCACCTCTTACGTTCAGCAGACTAAGTAGCAAACTTGGCTGCATCAATATATACAGCCCAGTTTGAGGGGGGGTGTGGAAATATATCACTCAGCAGTCTGCTGAGGCTCAGCAGGGTGATCGGCAGACTGCTGATCCTCATGATCACAACCAGACTATGTCGTGCATAACTTTATTTGTACACTTTATTTATTTGTAAAAGACATATTAATTGTGATACATATAAACAATTAATATGTCAAACTCTAGTTTACTTTATGTCATAGACATAGACATAGATTGTACTTTTACTTTTTGCTTTTGTGCCGCCCACATCTACATACTCAAGTGGCCGCCCTAGCTAGCTAGTCTCTTTCCAAATTGTATCTATTTATACTCCTTCATTATCAATGAATAAAAGATAAGTTGAAGTTTACTCTTGTGTTAACACATTCTCAAACTCTCTTCAGATCATATTTATGGATATATCTTAATCCTGAGGTGATCACAGTCAACTGCTTGAATCAGTATGAGGTTTGACTTGACGGTTAAGGATTACACTGAGTCTGTGGTCTGAATTACCCCATCTTGGCATTGTCTTGGATTGAGTGAGTAGTACGTTCTATCACGGATACGAATCCATTCCTTCCATTTATGGAAGATAGACGATTCCCTTATTTGTTAATCCTAGAAAGCGATCGATCGCACGAGTTCATATTACACTGATTAGCTACCAGTGAGTTGTATGAATTAATTGATCACTAGGGGGTTAATGGTAAATAAGGATAGGAGGTTCTAAAAAGGGTTAACGGTAACTTCCCGATTTAGAATGAACAGTCTATGGATGATTAATCCATATGTAATGATTATATCAATGGACGCTTATTATCATTCTCGTGAGGAGATAAATATAATCTTATAATCGGAGGAGTGCAGTCATAGGATTATGGTGGCATATTCCTGTGATTGATTTATCAAATATAATTATTCTGTTCGTAAGATAATTATTTATTTGATTTATCGGAGCCGCTGATTATTAGTCCATGGTCCCCGACGTGCCTCCAATATAGCATAGCTATTCTCGGACGTCGAATCCTAATAATATTAATTTAGTTCTTATTAGAATTTAATTAAAACGATATTTGAATTAATTGTTTAGTGAACTATTAAATTAGTTGGGCTAAATAATTAAATATGTGAAAAAGACAATTTTCATAATCTTGGCCAATATTAGTGTTATGGCCGAAATTCATAATTGACTGGGTCAATAAGAGAATTTTCGGCCCCAAGACATGTTTTTAGTGTCAACAAGAAATTGTTTTCTTGTGATTTAATAAGACATGTGCACAAAATATTTATTGGATAAATATTTATGGTAAGAAATAAAGATAAATAATATTCTAGATTTGTTTTAGAATATTATGGGATTATTTTTATTTATTGGATTTAATTATTTGCAAAATAAAATCCTTGGAGGACAAGGATTACTCTCCTATATAAAGAGAGTTCTCCCAAACCTAAAACACTACATAAATTTCGACTATCACCTCTTAGAGAGGAGAAGTAAAAATTCGGCCAAGGGGAGAATAAGGGGAAAATCTTGGAGGTATTCCAGGTAGCATATCGGGAGGATTCGAGACGAGAATTTCCTTCCACCGGGATTTGCTTGGATCACACGTGCGGAAGATCGTGGTGCTCTTCACACAATCTTTTATTCTTTCTATTGCGGCTCTTCAACTTGGATTTTGAGATCCAAGAGGTATGTTCTACAACCCCCTTGTAGAGTAGATCTAGTTATTTTATTTCGTGTAAATTATAGATCTAGATCCTTAAATCGCTTCCGTTGCAGATGGTATTACTAACAGTGGTATCGGAGCCCAAGGTGATCTATATTTATACGTATAAAATATTAGATCTAGGAGTGGTAAACATGTAGATTTTTTGTCCCAATTTTTTTTAGGGGCCGAAAATTTGTTTTATTTATGTTATGAATGACTTGGTTGAAGTGATGGATTGGGGTTGGTACTATTTACTCGTTAGATCTATTTTGTAGCTCTTTTGTTTAGTAACAATTGAGAATAAGAATTGTATTTATTTTATGTCAATTTTCGAAAATTTCATATAAAAGTAGCATCTTTTATTGTAATTTTGATGTTCCGGGGTCGGAAAGTTGAAGATCAAGGCGAAACCCAATGTATGAACGAGGAGAAACGGATAAATTTTTTTAAAAAACTGCTACAGGACTTTCTGCGACGCTGAAAAGCGTCGCTATACGTCCTGTTTATAAAATATTGCATGCGGCTGGGTTTTTAATATTGCGGCTGCATGATATTTTTTTAACCTAATTTTTATCTATAAAACTGCCGATTGGCAGAAAAGAAGAAAGAAAATTTTATTTTTTGGAAAATTATTTTTGTAACAGCCGCATAATACTAAAAAAAAAAGTTTTTTTTTAATTACAATAAATTGGGTTTATTTAATTAAAAAAGAGCATTTCTCCTCTCGGGTGTTCGTGGTTCGTGATACGGCGGTTCGACTTCAAGATTTGAAGATCAAGACTCGAAGACATAGATTATGTAATTTTTTTCCCTAGGATAGATTAGATACGGGGGTACCAACAATCCATCTCGGTGTTTAAATTTTCCGCAATTTATTTTTTATGTGTTTGATCATAAAATAGATATAAAATCGGAATTGCCATGACATGCATCATATCATAAATCCACTCCATGCATACATGTAGAATTTTAATTTTGGTAATTAAAATAGGCATGTATACAAACTCGCGTAATTAGTTGAAATTTAATTAATACGTGGTAATTAATTAATTTAGTAACTAATTAAAGATCCGAGGACGGGTTATGAAATCGTTAAGCATTTTCGGTGTGTGTTCTCGGTGAACCGCCTTAAAAGCACAAACGAGATCACGTTTTCGATTCGTAGTGTCTACGAGATTGAATGATGGTAAAAGAACAATAAATCTTGGATAAAAACGGTTCACCTATAGGTTGGGTGGTCAACTGAGCTGGGCTCGACCGACTTAACCCTCCTAGTGTGATGTATGCACGGGGGTCCGGCAAGACTAAGCTACACCGGCGAGCGGATGGGTGATTCCTTCTTAACTCAATGGGGCTCTCTTGACCCGACTTCGTCCGACTGTCACATATGTTCCAACGAATAGGACGGGTAGGCTTGCCTACGTTACCGACACCATTCGGAATCCTGGATTTGATGTGCTTTTATGTTAACATCAAAAAGACGTGGTTAGTTAACCCACCACCACTTCCAAAATATTGAGTGGGAGCGGGGGAGGCAACAGCCAACCCCACGGCCTCTACTATAGATACAAGTAAGTGAGAGAAGGGTGATGCCTCGCGGCGCTTTGATTTCGTCCCCCTAAGGATGGTGTTCACCCCTATCAACATTCATGGCTTGGTCTCCGAAAGGATAGGATTTTCGGGTACTCGTCAGGTCACTGACCTATCCTAAGACGGCACACTCGGGGCGTACCTAAGAGATCCGATATAGTAGGTCACACTCATCAAGGGTATTCTTGATAATATCTAGGCTAAAAAAAGGAAGGTAGTCAATGAATAAAGGGATGTTCGATTCTTACATGTTATTCATTGATGAGATTGTCTCGATTTAACCGTCATCTCTTTGACCTACCCTAAGGCGGCACTGAGATGCTAGGTTAAAACCTTGGAATGGTAGAGTAGACTTAATTTTAGTTTAAAATTCCTAAAATAAACTTATATAGTAGTGTTAAACTTGAATATATGTCATTTTATTTACAACATTATATCCCTTACTAAATTGCTTGAAAATTAGTAATTGACTTCGTTAAAAATTGGAAAGTAACTAGGACGTTGAACTAGTTAATCGTTAATGCAATTATTTTTCGAAAGAGATATTTTCTCTTATGCCTTTTAAAAATCAGAATGACATATAGGTATGTCACTAGTGTCATTCGTGTCAAACGGGAGACAAACTTAGTTTGATCAAAGGTGATTTCGGACTTTGAAATTCTTCTAGTGAATTTTGAGTGTGTAGTGATTACACGAGTAATTTTCTAATTGGAAAATCGTAAAATCATGAAGTGTCGCTAGTTGGACGAAATTTTGTATCGATGAACTAGTGGGAGCTTTATGATTTGTTGTTTTTCTAGAACATTAGAAAAGTGTAACTGACTACACACGTAACCGTTCTAATTGAAAAACCGGAAAGTCATGAAATGTCGCTAGTTAGACGATATTTGGAATCGATGAACTAGTGGGAGTTCTATGATTTGTTGTTTTTCTGGAAACATTGGAACTATGTACGAAAGATTTTCTAATCGGAAAAATCGGAAAATCATAAAAATAAAGCATTGCTCGTTAGACGGTACTTGGAACCGATAAACTAGTGGGAGCTTTAATGTTATGATTTGTTGTTTTTTCTGGTATATTAAAAAATCCGAGAAGTCCCGACGAGTAACACTCGAAATAGACATCCCACGGTTCAAGAGTAGTGTCTACTCAAACGAACCACCGGTTCAAGACTCGTTTCCATTCACGGAAAGTCAAGAATGGGAGAATATGTCTAAAAGTGTTAGTCATCTAGGCGAGAAAACTTTAAGGCTGAACCGAAAATTAATTAACTGAAAATCATAGGATAAGGACAGTGATTTTGGATCACCAACCTATGAATCCTTGGCAATTTTCTCGAGCTAAGTTCTTTGAAGAACAAGGTAGAAGTGCATTTAACGATTAAAAGAGTAAACAACGGGCAGTTAATTTTAGCTAGAATAGTGGGAGTGATATAAGGATATGAATCTCGGATTCAATCGTTGGATATCGCGGAAAAAAAAATATTTTCTGTTTAAGATTCGTTGGAACGATAGGATTTACCTTCTACTCGATAATTTGTTTGTCGTATAAAAAGTGAATATACCATTTGTAGTACGAATCCAAGACTCGGACTTTTGTTTGATAAAGTCAAAACCACTTACAACTTCTGAAATATGTATATAAAACACATCTTAATAATTATTAAAAGCAATTGGTTTCTATATTTAGATAAACGCTTCTTCATATTCCATAGTTAGTGCATAGTCCCTAAAAGACAAGACCTGAAGACTGGCTCAGGGTGATTCCTTTCTCCCAGTCTGGTTATATTGTCTCAAAGGTTCAATGACTAAATTTCCTTTTCAATCGGGAAATGATAATGATTATAAAGAAGTAACATAGCTTGTTCATGACGACCTTCGGGGTGTGATGAAAGATACAAGCTAGTAGGACCTTCCGAGTAGTGACTTCTTGTCTGATAACTATTCAAACACTCCGGAAATTTTATCCAAAATATTTCGAGGTTTCTCTGTTTTCAACAGAGATAGAGTATTCTATACTCAGAATAGGCCATTCATAGTCCTCGAGACTGATGCTCAGCCTGCCTCATTGTGACATGTTCTCACTAAGTGAGAAACCGTTAAATTGCCTTACATAGTTTTAAATGTGCTACAATACACTGCTTAACTCTATAAAGATATTGGAAGCGAAATAACGGTTTACATTGAAATGTAAGACCGAGAAGTCTACCTAGAATATGCTTTGGAATTTACGGATAAGGTGTGGATTCGGTTCACCCCACTTCCATAAATATAAGCATTTAGCACACGGTGCTTGAAGGTAAGACTGGGAATTTCGTGCATACGTTCGGTCAATGACCATTCATGATATATCTTTTAAGCTATTGTGTATAAAGGTTAGATATAGGATTCTTGGAATCAGGAAGGGACAGTTATACTGTTGCATCCTTTCTGATAGAGTCCATAAACAGCAAAACCTTGAACCTTGAAGTATGTTTACTCAAGGTAGTTACTAATTGATTAAAATCAGACATCCAACATCGGTTGTTGGTGATAACACTAAAACACTACTAAACTAGATCAGAATTTCAATCCACCCAGTAAGTATTGGGAGTATGGTTTATCCATTACCCATTACGGTTTGTGCGGACTTGGTAGTCTGAGGATCGATTGATGACCTATGGCTCTTTTGTGAGCAGTATAGGATTCTGATAATAGAGGTTGGTTTAATAGCCATAACCCTATGAATGGAGTTCGGTACTCCAATTCTGTTCATGCTCTTGTTGAACCACCTGAGCATCTCAGGCCCAGTGGGAGTAATTGGATCTACATGGAAAAGAGTAGAATGAATAGGAAAGTCTATCTTTCAGAGCAAATCCTGAGTGGTCTAGGGGTAATTCCCTAAGAAGTAGAGAGTTAATCAGACCTTGGACTCTCTTACCACTTAGTATTGCATGATTTCGTTCAAAAGCAGAAAATAGGGGTGATTCCCTGAGATTTTCTTGCCAAACAAATGGAGTCTGGATTCATTCGAAACAGAAGTGTATTGCATTATGAACTTATGACAGGATGACTGTCAAGGTTTATGTCCTTTGTGGATAAAAAGCAAACCTCTCGGTCACCGGAAGTCATATATTTCTACAATATGTGGATTTGACCGAATATTGATAAGTCTTTTGTAGACTAGATATCAATTTTAGTACGTAGTATATATATATATATATATATATATATATATATATATATATATATATATATATATTAGTGTTTGTGAAGGATAACACCGCACCCGGTTGGAATCAACATGGGTGTGTTATCCGAAGTCGAATACGACAATGCCACAATTCTACGCAAAGAGATTTGGACAACATCCTAAAGAGTTTGACTCGGTCGAATTCATTAGAATCGATCCGGTTTCCCATCCACCTTATTGGTTAAGATGATGCATCTGTGTATGCAACATTAAACGAGGAAGTTCTACCCTATGCCTCAGGAATGACTTTCTAAATCTTCGGATCAAGAGAAATGGGATAGATTCACTTTCTAGTAAGACATGGTCAGGTTATTGAACGTCAACTTTGATCGAATCTTAAATTCGGAGGTTAACAGAGCAAGTTTAGTATGCACTTTAGTATCTTGAAGAGAACGAGGAATAATATGCGGACATGTTCATATGTGAACTTGGATATGTGTGATACACTGATTTTGACTTTAAGTCAGATTGAGGATGATCGTTAAGTCGATCTCGGGCTCAGTGTATACTCTTGGGTTGAAGCTATTGCCTGGAGGAATCCAGCAACGCCAACTCGACTTTAACTAGTTGGGTGATTAGATGTTTTTGTAGTAGCTAGAGAGGCGATATAGCTTAAGGATTTCCTTTTCATATCGGGGAGTGATTCTAGATTTGGAAGCCGATACCACATCATTGTGCAAACGATGAAAGGGTAGCTTATAAGGATTTTCGAAATCACTAGAGGTCAAAAGCTTATTTGGAAAGTACCACATGATTAGATGGACCGGTAACGTTTTGATTCTACGGATCGTCTCGAGCTGACAACCTGACTAATCATTAAGACCCATGATATTTAGATGTAGGTACTCCCCGAGTCACTGACCTATCCTACGACGGCACACTCGGAGTGTATTTTGTCATCTACAATGGTTATGATATGCTTAATGGGTACTAGAATAAGGGATGAGGCTCCATTGCTTTAGAGCAAGTGGGAGATGTAGTTTGTTGATGTTTAAATAATAGGGTGTGCTCTAAAACAATTAATCACATGCTTTCGTGCAAGTGGGAGATTGTTAGGTGTGTTGCCCGAAAGACAATTTTGTAATTGTTTTATTTAATAAATGAAATGATATTATTATTCATATTTATTATTCTCATATTCACCGATGTGACAATAGTATTTACACTACAAAAACCCTAAAGTATATCGTTTATGTAATCACTTAACTCAGTGTATGGGATATACACGGGAGGATTGAGTTAGTGAAGATGTACTTAAAATAGAATTAGACCGTAGTGAAGTTAATCGAGAGTATCGGGTCTCTCCTTTAACGTGCTATTAATGCGCCCAGAACACAATAAGTGTGATTGTCTTATCCGGACTATCGGTTAAGAGAACCTAGTGGGGCATTTATATACGATAGATATATCATATAGGGCTGGACTGATTTGATTAGAGTTCACGATATAATTCCGTAATCGAGAAGTCTTATCGAATTAATCGATGATCATATTTATGGATATATCTTAATCCTGAGGTGATCACAGTCAACTGCTTGAATCAGTATGACGTTTGACCTGACGGTTAAGGATTACACTGAGTATGTGGTCTGAATTACCCCATCTTGGCATTGTACTGGATTGAGTGAGTAGTCTGTGCTATCACAGATACGGAATCCATTCCATCCATTTATGGAAGATAGACAGTTCCCTTATTTGTTAGTCCTAGAAACTGATCGATCGCGCGAGTTCATATTAGACTGATTAGCTACTAGTGAGTTGTATGAATTAATTGATCACTAGGGGGTTAATGGTAAATAAGGATAAGAGGTTCTGAAAAGGGTTAACGGTAACTTCCCGATTTAGAATGAACAGTATATGGAGGATTAATCCATATGTAATGATTATATCAATGGACGCTTATTATCATTCTTGTGAGGAGATAAATATAATCTTATAATCGGAGGAGTGCAGTCATGGGATTATGGTGGCATATTCCTGTGATTGATTTATCAAATATAATTATTCTGTTCGTAAGATAATTATTTATTTGATTTATCGGAGCCGCTGATTATTAGTCCATGGTCCCCGACGTGCCTCCCATATAGCATAGCTATTCTCGGACGTCGAATCCTAATAATATTAATTTAGTTCTTATTAGAATTTAATTAAAACGATATGTGAATTAATTGTTTAGTGAACTATTAAATTAGTTGGGCTAAATAATTAAATATATGAAAAAGACATTTTTCATAATCTTGGCCAATATTAGTGTTATGGCCGAAATTCATAATTGACTGGGTCAATAAGAGAATTTTCGGCCCCAAGACATGTTTTTAGTCAACAAGAAATTGTTTTCTTGTGATTTAATAAGACATGTGCACAAAATATTTATTGGATAAATATTTATGGTAAGAAATAAAGATAAATATTATTATAGATTTGTTCTAGAATATTATGGGATTATTTTTATTTATTGGATTTATTTATTTGCAAAATAAAATCCTTGGAGGACAAGGATTACTCTCCTATATAAAGAGAGTTCTCCCAAGCCTAAAACACTACATAAATTTCGACTATCACCTCTTAGAGAGGAGAAGTAAAAATTCGGCCATGGGGAGAATAAGGGGAAAATCTTGGAGGTTTTCCGGGTAGCATATCGGGAGGATTCGAGGCGAGAATTTCCTTCCACCGGGAGTTGCTTGGATCACACGTGTGGAAGATCATGGTGCTCTTCACACAATCTTTTATTCTTTCTATTACGGCTCTTCAACTTGGATTTTGAGATCCAAGAGGTATGTTCTACAACTCCCTTGTAGAGTAGATCTAGTTATTTTATTACGTGTAAATTATAGATCTAGATCCTTAAATCGCTTCCGTTTCGGATGGTATTACTAACAGTAGTCAATGCCAGCAACCAGGATAACCCAGTGGTGATCGATGATGGTATGGCAAACGAGGAAGAAAAAGAAGAAGAAGTCACCTACCTGGAAGAAGGTGAGGAAGGATATCGTCTTCCTTTATCTGATGAAGAAGGCAGTGAAGATGAAGAAATTGCTACTGACAGTGAGGCAGAAAAGAATACAGAAGAACCATAGGAAAGAGATCAGTTTGAAAGAGATCAAGAAAATATGGGCATTTCTGATGATGATCAGACAATTCAAGAGGTACACTTTAGGAGCCTCAGCAAAGTGGCCAAACAGCCGAGTGAGCCAGCTGATCAAGCTCTCTCTGCCGAACTTGTCCACACCCCCATCATTGATCAAGGGGAAACCAGCTGAAGAAATTAAGTCTCTAGCACATGAAAAAGAAAATCAGTCGTTCCAGGGCCAGGCAAGTGCAAGCATCTCTCAGCAACCTCTCCCTGAACCTGAGAGTGTGGAAGAAGAGACAAAAGAAATGAAAGAAGAAGAGAAGGGAGAAGAAGAGATAGAAGAGGAGAATGAGGAAGATGAGGACAATGAGGATGATGCATCAGCACCAGAAGAAGTTGATCCAGAGAGACTCTTCAATCCGGACATTCAACCATTAATCGTGGACATGAAAAAGCAGTACCACATCAGGCAAAATCTGAAAGCTGCATTAAGGAGTGATGCAACCTCCTTCAATCACAAAATTGAAGCCCTCATCAGTCACATTAAGGTTTGAGATGAGGTGATGGAGAAACAGGGCAACTTACTTTGCAATCTACAGCATCTCATTCCTTACCATGTCCAAACAAATCTCGAATTTCATACTAACAAGATTGATGACAATATCAAACCATTGGTGGATACCTTGAATGCTCACACACAACAACTCCACCATCTAGATAAGGTTATGAACTATTCTGGCCAATAACTCAACGCCCTCATCAATGTCACTGAAGCAAACAACAAAATTCTGGAGAAAAAATATGGTCCTCTCCCAGAACCTGAGGCAGTAAACAAAATTCTTGAGGCACAGTTTGGTGCTGCCAAAAAGGGGGAAGGAAGCTCAAAGCCTGAAAGCTTCAGTGGAAAGAAAGAAAGCCCAACAGATAAGGGCAAGGGCATCAAGGGCAAAGGCAAGGGCATCAAGTTTGAAGAAAAGAAGAAATAGCCCTTTTCATAAGTTTTTAATTTACTCTATGCCTTTGACTTTTATTAAAAGATGCAATATCTTATTGCCCTTCAATGGATGAATAAAATTATTGAGCTTTATTCTGTTATTTATTATGAAAAATTTGGTACACTTATGTTCAGGCTTATGAGGGTTTTGGCATCATAAAAAAGGGGGGAAATTGTTAAGAACATTTTATTATGTTTTGATAATGGCCATACTAGCTATTATAGCAAGCCAGAAATAAGTTAGAATTCTCTGTATAAGTCTACTTAGAGTCTAACATGTTGTATAAGTTGAGTCAGACAAGTATTGTACTAGTCGGTAGGACGGCTAAGTAAAAACAGATACCCGGCAGAGTGAAGCCAGCCAAGTACCAGCAGAGAAGTATGAAGACATTATGGTCTGGCTTATAACCAAGGAAGTCTGTGATGACCTTGGATAAGTCTAAGTAATGAAATATATTGTCAAATATGGTGTACACTGATCTCACCCAAATCAAGGATCAATGAAGTACAAAAAGTACTCAAAAGAATTAAAGAAAACAACAATGCAGTAAACCGGCAAAGTAAACTGACTTTTGGCTGAGTAAAGACAGAGCAGTGAAGGAAGAACCAAACAGCCAAGTTAGAAGATTCACTTAACCGTTCAGGGAACGATCAAGTAAACTTTTCTCATTCTGATTTCAAATGATGAAGATCAAGCATTAAATGCACAATCAATTGAGGATCAATCAAGGACGGATTTTCTGATAAACGTTTGAGGAAAAATCCGATAACTGAAATCAAGGAGAATATAATTAAGGGGTAATCAAAAATTAAATCAAGGATTATTCTCCACATTAAATATCCAAAGGACGGAAATTCAAATCAATGATTATCAAGGCTATAAATAGAAGGCATTGACAGAAAAGAAAAACATCGATTAAGTCTGAAAAAATACAAGCAGAAAACTCTGTCAAAGTAAAAAGCCTTCCATCTGTACTAAGAGGAAATATCTAGAGATCAACTCAGGAATCAGAACTTCCATTGCAAATCAAGCTCTGAGATTGATCAACAAATTTGTGAATCCAATTCACATCAACTGAGGCAATTGAATCAGAGAAATCTGAGAAGGAGTTGCAACCTTTGTGATAGCTGCTAAAAGATTTGTTCTCAAGCAACAGTGATAGAGACCGAGTCACTGAAGCTTTTGAAGCCAGGGAGTGATAGTCTTAAAGATTGTGAAGCACGTGTAGTGAAGGACAAACGTACTATTGTATCTGTGAAAACAATAGTGAATTCCTCGAATCATCACAGGAGAAGAGTGGATTAAGGGATTACACCACCCTGAACCACTATAAACCCTTGTGTCTATTTACTTTCAGCAATTTACCTTATAGCACTTTATTTCATTATACAATCTATATCTATGATTGCATAAACTACTTTGAAACAACATTTTAAGTAGGGACTTATCCGCTGCCCAAAAGCATTTAATACAAGAAAAGTTTTTGAAACTCCACTATAGTCATTCACCCCCCTCTGACTATAGTTTTATCCTTCTCTGGGACCAACAACATTTATCCGATTCCAAGTTTTTGATAAACTAGGAAACCATCCTTAACTCGTTTAAGGATATTCTCGATATTCACCAGATTTACTTTCATTCTTGCTCATGATTCTTCATGGACTATGAACATCCGGCATCATCTTTCACCTTATCTTTAGGACCAACGTCCTAAAATAGATAGATCTTGAGAACACCGGCTAGCAGTATCTCTTGTCGCGATCTATGCTAAACTCTTTTAGCATCACATCTATATAGGTAAACTATAATCTAACAGCAATTAAATCTATCACTATAGATTCAGAACTACTAATCCAAGTGCTTTCGTTAAAGACATTGAACTACCAAACATTGATTGATTGTGACGTGGGGTGTTAATTCCCGAGAGAGATATCTAATACCTTACTCAAGAATCATAACACACTCCCACTACATTGTGCATATCCCTTATTTTGACTAAATCAAACTCTTTTGATTATCAAACAATGAAATCGTCTAGATAAACTTGTTTGAGTCTATAAATGGATCTCATGGGCATCATATAATATTATCATCTATGAACATTGAGCTCTCTGCCCAACATCATCAACACTATCATATAGCCATGATACAAAGTTACAACAAGCATAGTCTGAATAGAACTGGGCTCAGGTGACAGCATAAAGATAATTACAAGGTTTACACCCCGTACCCTTCAGCCATCACTATAGCCTTATGGTAATCATATTGTCATACATGTCAGCCTTTCAGGGATATTCCCTCTAAGTAAGACAGACTAGGTTCACAACCTGGTTGTCACTGATGGAATCTAATTCAGATATTATGGCTCATAGCCATTTCTCTCAATGTTGCCTCTCAAACATTCCTTCATAAGTCGTGAAATATTCATTCTTCAAGATGAACACATCAGCAGCCTTTTTAGGCCACAGACTTATAGAACTTTTGTGTGCACTGAGCAGTGTTCTACACCTCATCACTATATGGCGTCTGCTCACGTTCCTATGGTTGAATCTCCCTTTGTGGCTCTCAAACTCTTTTGAGATCTCACTTACTCCCACTATCTTTTTGGAAGAAATACCTCCTTTAGAAGACAGCATGTTTGGAGACAAACATTTTGTTCCACGGGAAAGTAGATGATATCTAGCGTACTTGCTAAGATATTCCACAAAGTCGCATATGTCGTACTAGGCCCCAAGGCTTTCTAACTTTTGCCTATGACAACTTCAAATCATCGGTTAAGATAGATTCGACATTATCCCCTTCCATATTTGATATGGAATTTATTCAACCTTTATTCTTTGGAACACGGTTAAGTATATGTATTGTATAAGGGCACTATCCCAAAACGTGTAAGGGATATTTCGCATGGCTTACTTCTCACCTTTATCTTATAAAGTGTTGTTTCCATTTTAGAAACACAATCTAATTGCGTGTCCAAGAATGACATCCTTCAAGGGGGAATCTTATTCCTTTTCAGGAAACTTCTGAAACACCCTCCAGTTATTGATTACTTCAATCCAATTGAAGATCAACTCCTAAGTTTCATCTATCTCATATTCGTACTTGCTCGAACCTTTTGGGCTTTCAGAAAATTCAACTATTTCTAAAATAGTCCAAGAGAGAGATAAACGATTATTTATGGTATAAATTGTCATAAGCCAACAGACATCAATATGTTTAGGATCTAGTCAATTTTCTAGATTTCATAACCATTTTCATAAAAGGGTATTTTAGTCCTCTATGGATAAGATACGTGTAACCCACATGTTTCATAATCACATGCACATGTTTCATAATCACATGGTTCAGGCGTCATCAGAATGACATCTGATCACACGATTCTCCTCCGTAGAGACTATGTCTAGAACAACCACAAACATTAAGGATAACAGCCATACAAATACTTAGTTGAGATCTTATCACCTATATCAACTATATAGTGACAAAATCTAGTATGTTAGATTCAGTGACTGTTCAACCTTGTCGGAATAGCATTTATTCCTTACAATTGAATTTGTCCAATAAATCCTAACGTATAGCTGAAAATATGTTCTTCCTAAGAACCAGAACATAATAACATTTATTTAGTTCCCTTATTAGCTTACTAGATTCAGAATATGGTAAGTGTTACAACGTTTGCTTCACCTTCCAAATCTGTAATTAATAGTCACACTCGTATAGGATATCATATATCCGAGAGTTGACTTGAGTTTAGATAGATTTATCTCAACTTACTTGCTTAGCGTAGAGACTTCGATAAGTTCTCTTACTCAAGCACTTGCCCTAACTTTCCATTTTAATCCTTCAAGCTCTTGTAGATATTTCTTGATTTAGTCTTCATAATACTTAAGAAAAATCACAAGAGTTGTGTCTTCTATTTTCTTTCATAATGAAAATCCAGCGTTTGTTAAATAGCTATTCAACCTTTTGAATCATATTCAAAACATGAACTATTTAATTTACTTTTATGCAATGATTAAAGAATTAAGTCGACACTTAAATCTCACAATTTTGAAATCAACCTTTCAATATTCGACATGGTCATCCTTATCCAATCCTTCTAATGTTTGAATAATCGTCATCGTATGACGGAGTGACCCATTGGATATTTTATGCCCAATATGTGAGCTTCCGTTAATAATTAAAGTCTTAGAGGACTTCATCAAGTATGTAGCCTCCTTGTCTTCAACTACGAAAATGTGATTGCTCGTGTCATTGCTTGTTTTAAAAGGATTAAAATTACTTAACCAACTTGAGAACATTTCTCAAAAGGTAACAGTCATAATTTGGTTTTACTAATTGATAATTAAAGACATAAATAAAATTTGCTAAAGCTACAACATTAAATAAAGATAAAAGAGTGTTGTTGATTATACATGCAAAATCAAAGATGGTCTTTGGGATTATGATTTTGCTCCCACTAGTCAACTACTCCTAATTGTCTTTCAAGAATTTTCCAAAATTCTTTAGTGGCTGGAATCCTATCTAGTTGATTTGATCCCCGACGTGGGCCGATTGACCATGTCAATTTTGACGGGTAGGTACTTCTTACCAATCGCGTCCAACACGACTTCCAGTGGTTTGACTAGTCAACTCTTTGACAATTCACATCGTCTATGTGATAGTCAAACTCATGTATCTAAAATCAGACGGTCCTGACGTGGGCCAATCACAACAAGATTCTTAGTCGAGTCGTAACCCAAGTATTCATGAGATCTCATAACGATCATATCTCTATAATGATGATATACCCGAGGTAGATCAACTCCCGATGTGGGCCGATCAGTTGGATCCAAACAAGGGCTCTTCACCGTCACTATAATATTTGGAGACATATTATGACTCGGTTTTTTTCGTGGGAGTAATTTTAAATTAATTCACTTAATTAATTAATTACGGTCTCATCTACTACGTGCATATTACTACAATATCATATAAAGTAAAACATACACTACATTCCGCGCACAATATAACCGGTATGATCATGGACTTTTCCTAGGTGCGGTTTCGAGTACAAACTGGCGAAGCCGCTGGCCACTAGTAAGGGTAGCCGCAACCACCAATGGATCTTTAATGTGCTCCATCTCCATGGATCTTTATCCTTCTTTCTTTTGGTCCTCTTCTTTGTCATCGATTTACTTTTACATAAAAAATCTATCTAATAAATTTTACACCCGCCGCACATGGGGGGAGCTAACGGGAATGGGATCATGCAAAAATAAAATTAGCTCACATTCTTCATTACGGCCTAGGACAACAAAAAAAAACAACAAAAAATAAAGCATTCACATCTATCCTATTGACCGAGTCCATGATCAATCAGGGTCCATATAATCATATTATATCTACTATCTAATTCATACAATCAACATCTTATGGAAAAGATAAAATTAAATTTTAACTACTTGTGTCTTATAGCATCCAATCAATTAATTAATCAACGTTTAATTAATTAATAGCTATAATCGAAATAATATTAACCATTAATAATAAATCGATTTTAATTTTAATTTCCTAATTTAAAAATATTTTAAATAAAATTAAAATCAATTGGGTCTCTTTGGTTTGTTTCCTTTTTGATTCTTAATCAAAAGGATGCCTTTGGTTTGGTCCAAAGGCAATTTAAAGGCATCCTGGGCCATTTCCATAAATCAAATATTTTTGGAGAAGGCCTAGGACCTTAGGCCCTTTCCAAAATCAAATGTTTTGGAAGAGGCTTAGGCCTAATCTAAAAATTTGGAATGGCCTAGATTTGGTTCATAACCAAAACATATTTCTTCCCAACAAATTGGGTGATGCCACATGGCTTCCCAAATGCCAAACTATTTGAACCATTGGTTAGTTACATGACATCAATTAAACAAAAGAGAAATTACCAACCATGGACCATATTGAAAAATAAAGATGCACAAAACAAAACAAGAAGGGGAGGGGGACGGTGGTGCCGACGGCCGCCGGCAACCCGGAGGCCGCCGGCGCCGATGTGGCGATGGTGCCGCTGCCGCCTTTTCCCTTTTTTTCTTTTTTTTTTCTGTGCACTAATTATGAATCAATATCATACATGATTTAATCTACTGGATCTAATTTACTACGCGAATAAAAGATGCTTATTGCTTAAGCTCGAAGACCGCTCCGATACCACTGTTAGGAAATCAATCGAGTAGCGCAGCGGAATTAAAAAAAAATTGATTTCCCGATCCAGGATCGTCTCCGTTTAAACAATAAACATATAAGAGAGGGGACGGTACTATTACCTTTGTTGATCTAAAAGATCGATGCTTTGACCGTCCGGTAGGAGTAGATGTGCGCGAGCCATCCAAGTGTCTGGCCTCTACCAGTAATCCACATGAGCACTTCGCCGGAATCCCGCCAAGGATTGCTACTAGAAAAACCCAACTGCTAGGTCGGCCTTTTCTCTCTCTACAAACTCTCTCTAGAAGCTCTCTTATTTTTCACAAGAACAATTAGCTCTTGGAATTATGGTGTACAAAAGAGCTAGCCAATCCCTCCTTTATATAGAGTAGGTGCACAGGTCACAAGAGAAAATCCTTGGAGATTAAGTCTTGTGTTGAGTAAGGAGAAATAAAACATTTTCCTAATAAAATAAGAAAAATATATTTGATTGATTTATCTCATTAATATTCAATATCTTATATTAAATATTTCCAATATTTTGTCAATATCTTATATTGACAATTTATCATATTACCATAAATCTATTTTTCCAAAATCAATTAATATCTAATATTAATATTATGGTAATCTTATTAATTAAATTGCACAACTCAAATGTATCCTATACACAAGATGGCGCCAATATTTAGCCAAATTCACGTGATACACCAATTTTGGCCATATATATTTAATTAATCAACCTAATTAATATCTTGTATTATATTTATTCATAATAAATAAATACCACCATATTAATTTACCACTATAACCTTTATAGTATTGAGATAAAACTTTCCTTATTTGGTTATCAACCATAACAACATTTTAATCCGACTCGATGTTCATATGTGTGTGACCCGATAGGCTTCCGAATATGTTGGCCGTAGACATAAGGCGCAATTTACAAAAATGACCTTCACCTTTAACGATCACGTATAGCATCTAACAACACGTCCGTGACCCCCAATCATCGGAAGAGTCAATACGCAATGACTACTACCTTTCATGTGCTCGGTTAGCGTGTAAATAGAATCCTATCGCTTTAATAATATCCATACGGTCGTACGTCGTGTGTC
This sequence comes from Gentiana straminea, assembly GCA_036785695.1. Classification (NCBI taxonomy): domain Eukaryota; kingdom Viridiplantae; phylum Streptophyta; class Magnoliopsida; order Gentianales; family Gentianaceae; genus Gentiana; species Gentiana straminea. The sequence continues at coordinate 595,644 of JAVUPR010000244.1, forward strand.
AAGCATTGACGACCGTATCTTATAATCTGGATATCATGCTCTCTCGAAGTAACTCATTTACTTCCACTTTGCACAGATTCATGAGATTATGACATTTCTTATAAGATGGCCCTTTCGCATATTCACCCCTACTCTTAGGGTACGCGATTCCCAGACGACCTAACATGTATACTCCGCATGTTTCAGTATCACACCCAATCACTATCGCATGATCGCCCCATGGATAGGGGAAACCTCAATAGTGTCAAATCATGACAATCCACACCGTGATGCCATGTAGACTCCGGTCCTAAGGATAATTGTACAACCGTCACATAGTGCAACACTTAATAGTGTAAGTGGGTCAGTCAAACGTATGCATTCTCTAATACACATCCACGTACAGTCCAAGTGTCTCCACACATCGATAGACAAGATCTATCCATTCCCTTAAAGATAGAAGACATCTAATACGTGCTAGTATGTACGTACTATCAATGTCCTGTTTATTAGTACATCAGCCTAGAGACATTTAAGTATCAAACTTATTAAAGTGATTAGAGATCTCATCAACCATAATCGCCTATCATGGTTTCTCTATCATAATTTAATACTAAGGACGTTATCATATAACAATTCATAATTGGTTCTGTAAAAGAACAAATATATGACAATAAAAATGCCATTTATTATATATGTATAATCATAAAGAAATAGTAGAAATGATCCGCCCCGGTCGGATCCGGTCAAACCCGATTGGGTTTAGGACACTATTTCAACACACGCAGCCCTGAAGTACCTATTGGCAAAACAAGATTCCAAGCCGAGATTCCTGAGATGGATTTTACTACTTCAAGAGTTTGATGTACAAATCCGAGATAAGAAAGGGTCTGAGAACCTGGTTGCGGATCACCTTTCCCGTTTAGCAATAGAGGACAATGAGCAATTGCCCGAGATTGGAGAGACATTTCCTGACGAACTATTATTCTCCATCTCTACCCTTCCCGGAAATGGTGGTTGTGCAACGATATCGTCACGTTGTGAAGAGGTTGAGGCTTCGGAGCCACAACCATGGTTTAAACATATAGTGAACTACTTATCCGCGAGATATCTGCCACCAGAATTCTCGAAGCAACAAAAGAAGAAATTCTTTGCAGACCTTAGACAATACTACTAGGATGATCCCTACTTTTTTAAGCTATGCTCGGACAATGTGCTTTGTAGATGTGTTCCTGAGAGCAAATTCAATGATATACTCAAACACTGACATGCTTACGAGGTAGGAGGACACTTTGGAGGAGACAAGACGGCTGTGAAAGTCCTTCAATGTGGTTTTTGCTAGCCCAATCTTTACAAAACTACGCATGACTACGCTAGAGCCTGTCATTCCTGCCAAATGACGGGAAATATCTCAAAAAGGAATGAAATGCCACTAAAGAGTATCCTAGAAGTGGAACTCTTTGATGTGTGGGGAATTGATTTTATGGGACTTTTCACGTCTTCTATTTCAAATCGCTATATCTTAGTAGCAGTCGACTATGTATCCAAATGGGTTGAGGCCATTGGTTCACCCACTAACGACGCAAAAGTTGTATTGCGGTTTCTAAAGAAGAATATCTTTACGCGGTTTGGAATCTCTCATGCCATTATTAGCGATGGTGGAAGCCATTTCTATAATAGGTTATTTGAAAAAATTAATGATTAAATACGAGGTAAGACATAGGTTAGCTACCGCATATCACCCTCAGACAAGTGGGCAAGTTGAGGTTACAAATCGAGAGATCAAGCGCATTTTGGAGAAAACTGTGAATCCTACAAGGAAAGATTGGTCGTTAAAGTTAGATTATTCTTTATGGGCTTATAGAACTGCTTATAGGACTACAATTGGAATGTCCCCATATAATATTGTCTTTGGAAAAGCATGTCATCTACCGGTTGAACTTGAACACCGAGCCTTATGGGCTACTCGTCTGTTAAATTTTGATGAGAGTTTAGCCGGAGAGAAGAGACTACTGGAATTAACTGGCTTAGAGGAGTTCCGCATTGAATCCTACGAGAATGCTCACATCTTTAAAGCGTGAACAAAGAAATTCCATAATAAGAAGATATTAGACCAAACCTTCAAGGCAGGAGATCTGGTTCTGGTCTACAATTCGCGCCTGAAACTTTTTCCGGGCAAGTTGAAATCACGGTGGTATGGCCCTTATCGAGTTAGTAAAGTTTTTCCTTCTAGAGATGTAGAGGTAATAATCTTTAAGATAACACCACCTTTGTGGTTAATGGGCACCGATTGAAACATTACCTAGATACTGCTCTTGATAAAGAGGAGGAAGTCTTTACTCTGGAAGATCTGACATACACTTAGACCATCATGGAAATAAAGTCGAGCTGACCAATATAACCTCATAACTATTTCTTAAACTTTCTTTTAGTTTGTTTATTTTCTGCAAATAAAGTAGCATAGAGACTATTGAGGTTTTTTCATCTCGCAATGTTCCGAGTCTAAGTTCGGATTAAGTGAGGTTTTTCCTTGATGGCCACCATGTGAGTTCGGTAGTTTGTTTTGTTACCCTTTAATTACTTGTCATCGGTTAAATAAAATAAAGTGGCTCAAATTGTTTTTGGATATTATATCTAATTACTGCCACATTATTTTATCACTTCCATTGACATGTTACTAACGGTTTCATGGAGTTTGTTATTTTGGTTTCTCTATGCCGTGAAAGGATCAGTCCCACACTCTGCTTCCTTCTTGAGAACCGTTTCCAGAGCTAAGTCCTTTTCTTATTTCTCCTTTTATTTTCTCATTGAGGACAATGTCGAATTTAAGTGGGGGTTAAGGAGACTTAGCTATAAACCTATAAACTTATAATTGAAACGGGGTATTAAAAAAACTGAATAAACTATTTCTCCTTAGAATCATGAATTCTTTTGGATTTAGTGAGAAAGGAACCTAGTAGCATGAGTACGTACGTGATCATATTATACTTGTGTGAGTGAATTTAAGGATATTCATGCTGACTGCTGCATGTAGTTATTAATTATTTGATTACTTAATAAATCGACGATTTACACGCGAATGATAATAGCTGGAAGAATCAATGTGTACATGCGGATATGATTGGTTATGAGGACCTAGTGTCGATATTTATCTGCTGATGTATTCCGAGCTTCTGGCCATCACATCGGAGTAATAAGCTTAAGAACCATACGTGTTCTAATATTTGCATTAAACACTGGGCTTGTGGAAACGTTGTCAAAGTAGCCTCGAGCTTGTGGCGATGTTCAAGGTTGTTGATGTTAGGAAATCTACGCGGGAATGCAGCGGAATTCAAAAAATTATTTCCTTTAACCAGGATCAACTTCGTTTAAGCAATAAACAAATAAGCTAAAGACGGTGGTTACGTTGCTTGATCTAAAAGATCGACGCTTTGACCGTCTAAGGAGAGTAGTTCTGCATAGAGCTCCCCAAGTGTTTGGCCTCTACCGCTAGTCCACACGAATAGCCCGCCGGAATCCCATCATGGATTGCTACCGGAAAACTCCGGTTGCTAGACCGCCTATTTTCGCCTATCTCCAACTCTCTGTAGGATGCTCTCTATTTTACACAAGAACTATTAGCTCTTGGAATTGTGATGTACAATAGATCTAGCCAAGCCTCCAATATATAGAGCATTGGGGCACCCCATCTTATTCCCAAACTGATTGGGATTAGAATCTAAAAGATTGATGAGAGAGAAAACCTTTTTCTAATAAAATAAGGAAAATATAATTGATTGATTTATATCATTAATATTAAATATCTTATATTAAATATTTTCTCAAGATATATATTGACAATATCTTATATTGAATATATCTTTATCTTATTACCATAAATCAATTTACACATGTATATATATCACATATATAAATCTATATATAACTATTGCAAGTGTGCACATGTATATCTTATATAAATGTTCAAACACACGCACCATCATGATATATATATATATATATATATATATATATATATATATATATATACATACATTAATATCTAATATTAATATTATGTAATCTCATTAATTAAATTGCACAATCCAAATGTGTCTTATACACTAGTCATATACGCCTATATGCCAATTAATTGGCTTCCGGAATATTCTTTAATTAATCAATATAATTAATATATTGTATTTTATTTATTCATAATAAATAAATATCACCATATTAATTTACCACTATAACCTTTATAGTCTCGAGATAAACTTTCCTTATTTGGTTATCAACTATAACCACATTTTAATCCAGCTAGATGTTCATATGTGTGTGACCTGATAGGCTTCCGAATATGTTGGCCGTAGACACAAAGTGTAAATTACGAAAATGCCCTTCATACCTAACGATCACGGGATAGCGTCTAGCAACACACCGTGACCCCCAATCATCGGAAGAGTCAAATGCAATGACTACTACCTTTCATGTGAAATAGTTACCGTGTAACTTACAATCCCATCGCTGTAATAATTTCCATACGATCGTATCTCGAGTGTCAATACATTAACGATCGTATCTTATAATCTGGATATCATGCTCTCTCGAAGTAACTCATTTACTCCCATTTTGCAATGATTCACGAGAGTAAGACATTCCTTATAAGAAGGCCTTTTCGGATATTCACCCCTACTGATAGGGTACGCGATTCCCAGACGACCAAATATGTATACTCCGCATTCTTCAGTATCACACCCAATCACTACCGCATGATCGCCCCGTGGCTAGGGGAAACCTCAATAGTGTCAAAGCATGACAACCCACACTGTGATGCCTTGAAGACTCCGGTCTAAAGCATAATTACACAACTGCCACATAGTGCGACACTTAATGTAAGTGGGTCAGTCTAACGTATGCATTCTCTAATACACGTCCACGTACAGTCCAAGTGTCTCTACACTTCGATAGACGAGATCTATCCCCACCCTTAAAGACAGAAGACATCTAATACATGCTAGCCTATTCGTACTATCAATGCCCTATTTAATAGTACATCAGCCTAGAGACATTTAAGTATCAAACTTATTAAAGTGATTAGTGATCTCATCAACCATAATCGCCTATCAAGGTTTCTCGATCATAGTTTAATACTAAGGACGTTATCCTATAACAATTCATAATTGGTTCACTAAAAGAACATATATATGACAACAGAAAAGCCATTTAATATATGTATAAACATAAAGAAATAGTAGTAATGATCCGACCCGGTCGGATCTGGTCCAACCCGACTATTTCAACAGTTGACTAGTCCGGGATAGGGGATTCTTGCTTGGTACCTGCCAGTGCAAGTTTCTTTCTTGAGAAGTGTCAATACTTGTGCATATGAAAACAAGAAGCAATTCAAATTTTAGAGGCCTTTGAGTAGTACTCGGTCACCAAGTCCATAAAATTTTTAATTGAGGCTCTTGCTTATTGATAGGAACCAACTTTACTATACATTTCTGTACAGTTTAACCCATGGTTATCATGTTATAGCATGTTTTGGGTGAGTTTAGACCCTATATTGAGTGTTAATGAGGTTTTCTTTGCACGGCGAGTAACTGTCAGTTTTTCCATAAACTCAGCCTACTTTTAGCACTTTATACTCATTTTCGAGCACCCGTAGTTTGCGGGGTTATGCGTTTGCTTGTTGTTTCCATGTTTATGCAGGATTTGGGTGAGTCGGGAGCCTGGAAAGCGATGATTTATGAGTTTAGACGCGTCCGAGGCGAGGAACGAAGACTAAGTATGAAAAAAAATGAAAATGATGTTTTTGAAGTTAAGGCATCTATCCGTACGGACAACTCTCAGATAGATGAAAAAATATTGAACAGAGACTTATCCGTACAGATAGCCATTTATCCGTACGGATAGACTGAAGCAGCAGAAATCTATCCGGACGGATATAAAGCCAGCCGTACGGACAGACACTTGGGAGCACAAAACAGAAGATGTGATAAGAGACTTATCCATACAGATAGCCTGGAGAATCAAGAACTAACCATACGGATAGCCTGTTATCCGTACGGATAAGCTGAATTTTTCCCTAGGCTATAAAAGGGCACCTCAAAGGTTTTCTTCAGCAGATTTTTACGAATTTAGATAGTTTTAGCCTTTTTCGGGCGATTTCCTTCATCCGGAAGCGTAGAATTAAGTTCCATATACCATTGTTCTTGTCTTTTCATCCTCTATTACATTAGATACATTACAACATCAATCCGTTACATTTCGATTGTCAAAATTTGATCTTTGTGAGCACAACTTTGGTACTTCATCAATTATCAATAAAGTGGGTATGGTTTCTTGTTCTTTTATCGTTTATATCATGAATTACGTTACTGTTTATTGTTTCAATTCGATAATGAGTAGCTAAATCTTTCATACGGCCAAATTATGTGAAAGCAGATGAAACGCCATTAGAGAGATGAACCGGGAGGTAGTGTAGCACGTAATAAAATGTTCTAATCGATAATTCATATCACGAAACCTGCTTTAATCATAATTGAGCTGGCTTGATAACCTAGTTCACCATCACACACACCTAGCTTATAAATGTATGTTGCGGCGAAGTATGGGAACCAGGGTTTCGGGACCGTAGACGTTTTGTCTTAAAAGGTAGTTTGACACCTACCTGTGCACTAGATTGACACTCTAGTCGTTAGGTCCATGTCCAATACGGGGTTTTTATCGTTCACTCGGGCGAGTCTAGAACTTAATCACGTTAGGTGAGTTGGCCTTCTAAAGGGAAGGTTGATGAGCTTTGCGTAGGGTGTGAGTTAGCACAAGAATTAGGACTCGACACCTGTGAGTTTATCATTAGACATGCAAGGAAGGTAGAGCACACTCCCGGGGTAGTTTGTCTGAGGGTAGAGTAATCCGCTGGATCGTAGTTCGGCTGTACCTCTTTTAATTGTTAGGAAATCCGATTAGTATAATCTGTCTTTTGTGCAATAGTATAACGACATATTTTTCTGGTTGACCTGGACTGAGTGCGAAGTCAGCTGTGGTACTCAAAGACAATCTCTGTGGGTTCGACCTCGGACTCCTCAAGCACTACCTACAATCGATCCGGTCCACTACCGGTTAGAAAGTAGATTTTGCTAAGGTTTCGAGTTTTTACTTGATTAACTGGATTGCAAAAAATTCTCTTATTAAGTTGGTGCCATTGCCGGGGATTGGCAATACTTTGATATCACAAAAGTTGACCGAAAGCTTGGGCTTAGGTCGTTTTTTTATTGTTTTCTTGTTGTTTTGTTTTGACTTGCAATGTATGACCCGGAGCTCTGGGGCACCTCTTGAGCCTTTTTATCCGGAAATCGACAGGCACGCAAGGCATTTGAGGAGAAGGTTGTTTGCTCCTGTTCCAGAAACCGTGGACGGACACGAAACATCAGACTTCTCTTCAGAGGAAGAAGAGATGACAACCAATGGTAGAGATCGGTTGAATGATGATGGGACGTCTCAAATGGGGGGTTTGGGTACTTTAAATAACCCACCTCCACGTGAGAGGAATCCTATGGACCCTCCTATGGCTGCAAGGATAGTTGGGTGAAATTTATTTGACCCCACTCTAGAAGGGGATGATGGAAGAAACAGACAGGACCAACAAAATAATGTGTGAAATGGTCAGAGGCAGCCGAATGGACAAAATGGTAAAGTGAGGGGTGGTCAGTTCCAAAATAACAACCCACCACCTCTTCACCAACAACAACACCAACAAGGGGTGGTCAGTTACAGCAACAGCCGCCTGGCCGAACAATTTGCAAATGCAGATGTATCAGTTAATTCAACAACAGATGGCACAGATTCAGCTTCTACAAGCAAATCAGAACAACCTGAATAATAACCCGAATGACCAACAGCTTCCATTGGTCCAGAATAAGGAACAACAGAACAACCCACAGGCAAATCAGGGGTTTGTATTAGCAAAGGATTACGTGGTTACCCCGTATCAAGGGACCGGACATAATCCGATCAGGATCCCAGCTATCCATGCTAACAACATGGAACCGAAGCAGAATGTCATCAACCTGATCAGCGAGAATGCAGTTTTCTACGGCAGTAGAATGAGGACCCGAATGAATTCTTAGACAACTATCTGCAGATCATCTCAACACTGAAGTACAACGGAGTGAGCGATGAGGCGCTCAAGTTGATGATGTTTCAATTTGCATTAAGGGGAGCTGCAATAACATGGTTCAACACCCTTCCTAACGCCTCATTATCTACATGGGCCGAAGTGGCTGATGTTTTTCTGAAGAAATATTTCCCTCCAGCAAAGATTGAGGATTTAAAGCGAGAAATACACAATTTCAGTGGGCGAAAGGGAGAAACCATGAAGGAGACAGTTGAACAGTTTAGGGCATTGCTAAAGAAGTGCCCTCCACACAATTTGAGTACAGTTGAGCAGGTGATAAAGATTTATAGATCCTTCGATAAGTCAGACAGAAATCTCTTAGATGCAACTAGTGGAAACGGTTTGACGAGAATTGACCCCGAGCTAGCAATGCAACATATTAACGATGCTATCTAGAGGGATGATGAATGGGTTTCTAGTTTCTGGGACATAAAACCAGAAAGAGCCACAACAAACTGTTAAGGCCCTTGAAGAGCAGTTGGATAAAGAGACGGCCGCACATAATGAGTTGTTGGCACTTCAGACATGCAGAGATGAAGAAACTGAAAGAGGCACAACAGGTTTTTCAGTTGTGTGGCGGTAATCACTCGGCTCAGTTCTATACGACCCCGAACATAATGAATTATTCTCAACAATTACCACAATAGATACCACAACCGACCCAACAACAACCTTAGCAAATGTATCTCAGCAACAACCAGTGGCAGTTATGGAAGATCTAGTTGCAGCGCTTAACAGATTGGGGACAGGGAGTTCAAATAGCGGTAATCAGCAGGTTTCCGGGAGGAATCCACAATTTGGTCAGCAACAAAATTCTGGGGGACAATGGAACCAGAACAACCCATGAGGGAACAACCCAAATTGGCAAGTTCCACCGAACTACCAAGATTATGAGCCATCGATGGGGTGTGGCATGGAAGAAGATTTCCAACAAAATGATTGATTGAGGTCAAGTTAAACTATTAACTCGATGCCTAAAAAACCACTAGCAAGTAAACTAGGTTTAATCGCAGTATAGCTAGATAGAGTCGAGGTCGATCCCACAGAGAATCAATTTGTGGATCCTAACTCAAATAGCCAACCTATTTATTCCGTTTGACAAAGACGGTCTATGACCAACATAGGATACAAGAAAAGAAAGACACACTCAAACATATAAACAAATAACATGTAAACAAATAACGTAATCAACTGCCCAATTATAACCGTAATCATTTGGATCTAGACAATTTATATAACAACGAGACTTATCAACTACTAATCCGTTCATATCTGTTTATATTGGCTACGGGAGTCATCCTCTAAAACTTGACGTAGCACCGGTAGGTCACTAGGTCACTGTGATATTGTTACGTGACTTCGCCTTTTAAGTGCCTCCATCTCATATAACTCACACGCTTACGACTCTAAGGATGCCGATATTAACCGTACACCTCGGCTAGGCAAAATTCCTATGGTTAGGCGTACTTCCTAAACGATCACTCAAACTCTCGTCCAACTAACAATTACTAAGTTATAATCTCATGCTAGTTTACGATCTACATATAAACAAGGTGCGCGCAATTCCCTAATATAAACCTACCTAGATAACGCTGAACGTCCGTGAAGATCAATTCATAAGCCCACCTAAGAGTTTTACATTGGTATTTCCTTTTTACACGTTTTAATTAAATCAAGCGAGTAATGTAGCCATAGCCATACCTACTGAGATAATAGATTCAATTAAGCTAATCTAATCATAAAGACGTGACTGATTAACGGATGAAGCAGGGTTAGAGGCTCTCGGTCGACCGAATGCATAGGCTCGGTCGACCGAGTGACACCACTCAGCTACCCGAGTGCTCCACTCCCCATATTACACCCCTGAATATATTTCTCAGCGTTTCTCATACAAATCGGATTAAGTAGTGATTCATCAGGCAATCATATAAACTAATCTAAATACACGTAAATCAAACACGTAGATTCATCCATAGATGTTAGGAAGAGGACGTAGGGTATGAGATCCTCATAGACAAGGCATCAACACCTCCCTAACGTCATAACCTAGATCTACATCATCTAGCTATGAATAACTACTCAAACAATTAAAGCATAATTGGGAAATTAATTACTAAAAAGAAAGGGAAGAAAATAAACTAGGGCTTACATGTTTGCAACCCTAGCAACCTTCACAAGCCTAATGAATCCTTATTTGATCGTATGTATATATGAATGAATTGGTGTTCGTGTCTTTTAAAAAATACAAAGGACCTGTGTTTATATAGAGCTACAGCCGACTTAAGAAGACCAACTTAAATGTGGAAAACACTAAACCCTAACCGCCTCAAACAATGTGCCGGACTCCTGCTGGACTTCAGGCCCGCTCGGCCGACCGAATGCATAGGCTCGGTCGACCGAGCCTTGTATCCTTTTGGGCTTCCTTCTTGTTTCGTCTTGGTCTCTCTGAACTTGTCTGCAATTAAAACTTCTCCGAAGTCCATCCTTGTGCTCCCAAATGAGTTACTACAAATATAGCATAAAATACAGTCAGTAACATCAAATAATATAATAAAACCTCTAAATTCATAATAACGAATCGTAACTCTCGGCATATGCAAATTAAGCGTATTACAACTTATTATTACTCTATTATAGCTCTTTTAAACTAGAATTGGGGATAAAGATCATAGAATAACGGGCACAAAATGACCGTTATCAATGATGTGAGCTATGTCGGAAATAATTCTGGGGGAAATTGGAACCAAGGAAATAACAACCAGGGAAGTTGGAACAACAACAATTCTGGGAACAATTGGAGGAACCAGAATTCGGGGAACAATTGGAGCAACAACCAGCAAGGCCAGAATTGGAACCAAGGAAATCAAGGAAATCAGAGTGGTCAGGGAAATTGGGACCGAGGCAACAACCAGAACAATCAGTGGTCCCGACAAAATTCCAACAATCAGGGCCCAGGCAACCGCGGTTGGAGTCAGAATCGGGACCGGGGGAATTCTCAAAATTCCCAAGGGAATTGGAGAGAAAATAACCAAGGTAGTTGGAATCGACAAAATCAAAATTCCAACAACCAAGGCTACGAAAATCAGAATCAAGGTTCGGGGAACCAAAGTTGGGGCCAGAATCGACAAGGCCAGTGGGGTAATAATCAGAACCGAGATCACGGGAATAGAGAGCAAGGGCAACAATCCGGCAACCAACAGAATAACCAACAAGCCGGAAATCAGAATTCTGAACTTATCAACACCCGAATGCTCATAGGCAGAATAACTCTTATAATCAACAAGGGAGTGGTACGGGGAACCAGAAGAAGCCATCTGATGAAAGCTCTGATCAGTTGAACAAATTCATGATTGAACAAAAAACGGCCATGTGTAATTTGGAGATTCAGATAGGGCAGATGACCGAGAACAGAGCTCAACCACCGTTGAATACGGGGCTTCCTAGTAACACGGAGAGGAACCCCAAAGATTCAAAAGACATTTGTGCGGTAGTTACCCGAAGTGGTGAAGAGGTGGGACAAGCAAGCCGGGAACTTGAGAAAGTGGTGCCGAATTCTGAAAAAGAAAAATTTTCTGACTATAAAGGGCCGTTGGAAGAGCAAGAATGGTTTGATGAATATGTTGAGAAGAGGGCAGAAAAGGAGAAGATCTCGAGATTGAAAAGGGAAGTGGAGGAATACAAGAGAAAGTGGGAATAAGCGACAAGGCCAAAGCCGGACACGGTGATCATTGACGTAAAGGAAGAAGAGCCATCGCCACCACTCAAGCCGAAAGGTAATAAAGGTAAAATTCCCCCTCCTCCCCCGGGTTTTGATGTGGCCACTTTACCATTTCCTCCTAAAACAGCCAAAAAGGAGGTCTTGACCCAAAGTCAAGCCAAATTTTTAGAAATGTTGAGGAAATTTGAAGTGACCATGCCAATGTTGGACATCATTGCCAACATCCCGTCGTATTTCAAATTTTTAAAGAGTATGCTCTCGAGTAAGGAGAAAATGCAGCAAATGGTGCAATTGAGTTATGAGTGTTCTGCTATTTTTGAGAACAAGATACCTCCCAAAATCCAAGATAGGGGCAGTTTTACCATCCCTATAACCATAGGAGATACTGTTTACAAGAATGTGCTTTGTAATTTGGGGGCGTCTGTTAGTTTGATGCCAAAGTCTGTGTATGATAAACTGGGTTTAGGGAGATTAGGACCAACTAGCATGACATTGCAAATGGCGGATAGGTCGGTTAGGACACCGCTAGGAGTAGCTGAGGATGTGTTGGTTCAGGTTGATAGATTTGTGTTCCCGGTTGATTTTGTGGTTCTGGACATGGACACTGACTCTAGGACACCTCTTTTATTAGGTCGGCCTTTCCTAAACACTGGGGAAGCTTTGATAGATGTTCAGAGGGGGGACATATTTTTACGTGTCGGTCAAGAGAGCGTGACTATAAATGTGTATAAAACCATGAAACACCTGGAAGATGAAAACGATTGTTTTTCGGTGGATGTTATCCACCCTTGTATTGTCTCCAATGTGAATTTGTAGGGATATAAAGAGCCGTTGGAGAGGTGCCTGATGCAGTCGTGCAAGATTGATGATGAAAGCCAATTGATGCAAGTTCATGCTATGAACCTCGAGGCAGGTGAATCAGTTGATGCAAAGTGGAGCGAGAAGCTAGACCTCGGATCTCCCAATGATATGCCGAAGCCGTCTATTTTACAGCCACCAACAGACTTGGAGTTGAAGCCGCTGCCTTCTCATTTAAAGTATGTATACCTTGAAGATAATGATTTAATTCCTGTAATTATTTCTGCCACGCTAACCGCCTTGCAGGAAGTGAATCTGGTTCAAGTACTTAAAAAGAGGAAGAGGGCATTTGGGTGGAAAATGGTGCACATCAAAGGCATTAGTGCTGAAATCTGCAAGCACAAGATTATCTTGGAAGATGGGGCAAGGCCGAGAAGGCAACCACAGAGGAGGCTGAACCCTCACATGCAGGAAGTGGTCCGAAAAGAGGTCGTGAAGATGCTTATCCTGGGAATGATCTATCCGATCTCGGATAGTGAGTGGGTGAGCCCTACTCAGGCGGTGCCTAAGAAAGGAGGAATGACAGTGCTTACATCCGAGTCAGGTGAATCTTTCTCTGTTCGCCCTATAACCGGTCATCGTGTGTGTATCGATTTCCGCATGCTTAACGAAAAGACTAGGAAAGATCATTTCCCCCTTCCCTTTGTTGATCAGGAGTTAGACAAACTTGCGGGTCATGAATACTATTGTTTTCTTGATAGTTTTAGTGGATATTATCAAATCCACATTGATGTGAATGATCAGGAGAAAACTACTTTTACGTGTCCCTATGGCACCTTTGCATTCTGAAGAATGCCGTCCGGGTTGTGTAATGCACCCACGACATTCTAAAGATGCATGGTTGCCATATTTGCTGATATGGTTGATCACTTTATGGCTGTGTTTATGGATGATTTTACTGTGTATGGTGATAGTTTTGATGCCTGTTTAGCCAATATAGATAGGGCTCTTGCTCGTTGTGAGGACACTGATCTAGTTCTGAATTGGGAGAAGTGTCACTTTATGGTGACTGAGGGAATAGTCTTAGGTTATAAGGTGTCGGGTAAGGGGATAGAGGTCGATAGGGCCAAGGTAGATGCTATATCTAGGTTGCCTATGCCTACTAATCTGAAAACTCTAAGATCTTTTCTAGGCCATGCCGGCTTCTATCGTAGATTTATCCTGAATTTCTCTTTTAAGGCCACACCTCTCACCAATAAGCTGAAAAAGGGAGCGAACATGACTTTTGATGAGGAGTGCGTAGAGGCTTTCAATGATATTAAGAAGCTGTTGACTGAGGCTCCCATTCTGATAGCTCTGAACTGGGAGCAAGGTTTTGAAATTATGTGTGATGCAAGCGATCTAGATGTGTTAGGGCAGAAGGTCGATAAGCTATTTTGACCCATTTACTACGCCAGTCATACCCTTAACCCGGCCCAACAGAAGTATGCCACGACCAAGAAAGAGTTGTTGGCTGTGGTATTTGCTTTTGATGAGTTTAGATCCTATCTGGTGGGGTCTAAGGTGATCGTGCATACGGATCACTCCGCTTTGCAATACCTGTTTGCAAAGAAGGATGCTAAACCACGCTTGTTAAGATGGATTCTGCTCCTTCAGGAGTTCGACTTAGAGATTATAAACTGTAAGGGTTGTGAGAATGTAGTAGCTGATCATCTCAGTCGTATAGAGCCGGTTAAGGATGAGGAATCTGAGAGGGTGGAGATAAATGACTCGTTTCCGGTTGAGCAACTGTTCGTGGTGGACACTATGTTGCCGGAAAAGCGAGGGAATTTTCTGCGTAGAGGAAAAGAGGGTGCACCGTGGTTTTCCCCGATTGTGAACTACCTTGAGAGTGGGTTTATAGATCCAGAGTTGGATGAAAATCAGAAGAAGAAGCTCATGAGTGAGGCTAAGTACTTTGTCTGGGAGGATCCTTATTTGTTCCGGTTGTGTGCCGACGGTATTCTGAGAAGGTGTATTACCGAGGTTGAGAGGTTGAGCGTGTTATCTTTTTGCCCTGATAAAGAGGCCGGAGGCCATTTCTCGGGGCAGAGAACCGCGTTGAAAGTTTTACAAAGTGGGTTGTATTGGCCCACGATCTTTAAGGATGCCTATGCTTATGTCAAAACTTGTGACGCGTGTCAACGTTCGGGCCTAGTCTCAAGAAGGAATGAAATGCCTCAACAGCCTATTATTGTGTGTGAAGTTTTCGATGTTCGGGGCATCGATTTCATGGGACCTTATCCTCCTTATTTAGGGAACAAGTTCATTCTAGTAGCTAGTGATTATGTCTCAAAGTGGGTGGAGGCGATCGCCTCCCCCACTAATGATAGACATGTAGTCATCAAGTTTCTGAAAAAGTTCATTCTGACACGATTTGGTGTACCAAGGGTGATAATTTCTGATAATGGCACTCATTTCGCCAATAGAGATTTGGATAAGCTGCTTCTAAAGTATGGGGTAACACATAAGTTAGGAACAACCTACCATCCTCAGACGAGTGGCCAGGTGGGGTTTCCAACCGTGGTATTAAGAGAATTCTGGAAAGAACTGTTGATAAGAACTGTAAGAGTTGGTCCATGAAATTAGATGATGCATTGTGGGCTCACAGAACAGCGTTTAAGACTCCAATTGGTATGTCACCATACATGATCGTTTTTGGAAAAACTTGTCATTTACCAGTGGAGATTGAGCATAGAGCGCATTGGGCCATTAAGGAGTTGAATATGGACGAGACTCTTAGTGGTGAAAGGAGGATGGCTCAGTTAGTTGAGTTGGAGGAGTTTCGCCTGTGAGCTTATGATTGCTCGGTGAGAGATAAGGAGAAAACTAAGCTCCTCCATGATAAACTGATAAAACCGAAGGTGTTTAAGGTGGGAGATGAGGTTTTACTGTATGATACGTGTTTACATCTTTTTCCGGGGAAGCTGAAGTCCCGATGGTCGGGACCTAACACCGTTGTGAAGATGTTCGACTCGGGAGCGGTAGAGATAAATCTTTCGAAGTACGGGACCTCAATTACCAATGGTCTTCGTTTGAAGAGATATGAGAACTTGCCATTTGACGAGGCTCTCAAGGTTGTGATTTTGGAAGATCCGAAGTTGGAAGATGTCACGGATTTTTGCAATGAAAACAAACAAGTAATAAATTTATAAATCCGGTATACCCCAAGTGCAGGGATCGTAGTATAGAGGTTGATACCGGGTCGATCTTACGGGGAATCGGGGTTGTTTAATCTAGTTTTTATTATCTAACCTAACTATGTCACGAGTACTACTAAAAACCTATGAAAACAAAACAGTGAAAACTAAAACGAAAAACACGAAACTACAAATAAGAATAACTGGACAGAAGATCAAGATCTAAAGCCAGGAAAATATGGTTGCGAACAAATTATCTAAACTAAGTCTATTCTAAATCTATTATGAAATAAAGATTGTAAATTTACTAAACAGTTCAATTTCAAGTGATTTAATCAATATTTTACGAACGAACAAGCAATTGATCCACCTATCCTACAACAATCAATCTCTATCTCGATTATTTCGTGATTTCTAACCAAGTTGTGATTCACCTAGCCAAGGTATGATCTCCTATTTTCTTAGACAAGTTCGCCTATTAATCTTCTATCTTTCGATCCTAAAGATTAACGCTTACAAATCAAAGATGTGAAATCTCTCAATTTCTAACCTAGGAATCCAACCTAACCAACTCTCGTTATTTTTAGGTTAAAGACCTAATCTTTATTATGGTGATCTAGGGTTTAACAAGATTTTAATCAATATAAACAATAAACATGCAAGGATCTTTCGATATAAATTGCATAAAATCAACGTAGACATAATAAAGATACAACTTGAATTAAAAACTCACAAGACAAACGAGAATCGAAACTGAATTGTTGATCGGACGGCCTCACAATGCTTGTTCAATAGAGGTTTAGCCTCTTAGCATCCTCTTGAAGATCGACTTGATTGAGTAAAAATACATAAAAAGTGTTTTAATCTACTAGAAAATTAAAAACAATAAAAACTGAGCCGCCCCTAGGGTTTAGGGTTCGAAATTCTGATGATAATTATGGGAAAAAACGCAGCTATATATAGAATTTCAGAGTCGATCGGTTCTGCTAAGTCGGCACTTGGACGCCCGTCCGTTGTGCTGAACGCACGTCCAGCCTTCAATAAAAACTTCGAGTCGGGCCGAGCTGGATCAGACGCCCGTCCTTCTTTAATTTGGACGCTCGTCCACTAAATTTGGGAGAACTCTGAATCAAATCACTTCTTCTGGACGCCTGTCCACTTGCTTAGACGCCCGTCCACTGGACGGAGGATTGAACGCACGTTCAGGTTACTTCAAATCTGATTTTTCCATTTCTATCTCTTCTTCTTCATATAAATTCGATCCTTGACATCTTTTAATCCTCTTTTGAGCCAATTTCGTGTATCTACAATATAATAAAACATCGCAAAGTGTAATATCATCCAAATCAATATAAAATCAACAATAAAACACCTAAATCAACCAATTTTGCGATTAAACCGTTTAAAACCTCATTTGCTCAATAATTCAATTAAACACTTAATTTCTATGCAAATTATACGAATATGGAGAGAATTGTTACAAAATATAACGATATAAATCATATAAAATCACCCTTAACAACTCCCCCACACTTAGCTTTTGCTCGTCCCGAGCAAAACAAAGCAGAATAAAGGCTCGAGAAGAGATAGACACTTCAGCAAGTACAAAGTATATTCAATAAATCTGATGCTCACCCCTGTGTGTGTGCAAAGCCATAGTAAACTTTCACTAAGTCCAAACTTGAAAATGTCAAGCAAACTAGCTAATACCCCCTTCAACTAGAGATAAATGATACTTATAAGATGCACCCTACAAAACGTAAAATATCCTGAAAAGGATGATAGAATACATTTAGGACCTTTCTGACATACTCAGAGGATAATCCCTACAACATATCTGTCGGTTTATACTGGGGATAAGGTATGCGATAACTAAGTCTTTCACTTATTCATACCACTTCTTATTCAAGTTGATTTAACTATTTTCACATTTAAACGCACATCAGAATGAGCTATTGCCCTGTCATAGAAGAATAGGATATTCGAGATATACCCTACCTTACTCAAATCATAAGGCAGCTTCTTCTAACTGTCGTGAGCTTTTGGTCATCATAGTGGTATAGGACATTCGAGATATGCCCTACCGCACTCAAATCATCGACCAGCTTTCGACACACCCAATTAATTCATTTAAAATTCAACTTTTTCAACAACATTAGTTACATTTTACTTATCACATTCAAACTTCAGATATTCACAGTATGTCATACTTTGGATCTAAACACAAACTATTATAATTCCCACGATACGTACGTTAGCACTAAGCACACGACTTATAAGATAACAAAAATCACTAATCAAAAGGGGTATAGCTTTATATTATAGCTCATCATTCACTATGGCTCGTGAAAAATATATATAGGGTGAAACAACTAACTTACTAAACATACAGTATGCAACATCAATGACTATAGAAAATAACGAACAAATATTATGCATTGCTTACTCGGGACAGAACAAAATTTTTGAAAAATATAGCTCATTTTTGCATAGAAACAAAACGAATTAAGCAAACGAATAGATACACATAAACCATTCCCTCCCCCACACTTAAACCACAACATGTCCTCAGGTTGTGCAGAATTAAAGAAAAGATAAAGGACTTAGCTGATTGCAATAGATACTCGGATCGTTAGTCAGGCCGGAGCCTACGTAGTGACAAATAGAACTCGTAACCACACGATGTAAAAGCGAGCTCGACAATACCGCTAAAAATATACCTGCACTACTTGACAAACACGGAAAAAACCTTGGGGAAAACGGGGAAATATACCAAAATGAAAGGATACAGAAAAATCGAATCATGTCAAAAGATGAAGCATGCAATACAATGAAAAGTGAAAGTATAAGAAAGTCAAATGAAAGTACGGAGTGCCTTAAGGCTTACAAGATTCATCGAGAAAAATAGACAGTAGCTAGACGAAAAATACAATGAATCAAGTAATGAAAAGTAGCAGGACAATACAACCATCGTATCAAAGAAAGAACAAAAGCTAGAAGCAGAAAAATAAGATCAGGTTTGCCCCGGTGCCGCAGAATCATTAGCCGGAGGTGATCCACCCGCAGGAGAGTCAGGCTGCTCCTCACCCGAAGACGACTCAGACTCTTGAAGAACATCCGCAATGGCCTGCTCAACCTCGTCAGAATAAACGTAATCGATAATGCTCGGGTTGAAGACTCTGTCGTCCCTCGGAGTTCGGCCCTCATTTATACACCGCAAAATAGACAAGATATTGTTCTGTGAAGTCCTAATATCCTCCATCCAATTCCGTACAATATTGGCCATGCTCAACCTCATCCGGACTGAGGGAGATAAAGATGGAAGGGAAGATGCTTGAGGTGGTGCTGAAGATGAACCGGGCTCACGTGCTACCTCAGCCTCAGACTGTCCCGAAGATTTCACTTTCTCCCGCTGCAAGTACCTAGGATTCTTCGGCTTGTGGTCAGTTTTGTACTCGGGAACCCTAGCATCTTGACAGAGACTGTGGATCAAATACGGACATATCAAACATCGTGTATATACTTTCTGATTCGTGGATATCTCATCGAAAATTGCCTGTCCTAAATCCACATTTAGCTTAAAGTTCAAGGCATATAACATTCCAAGGTCACCAATGTGAAAGTGAGTCAGGTTGTTCTTAGGTAACAAACTGTTCTGAATAAACCGACATTGGACCTTCCAATCCTCCGTCCAACTCGTTGTCACCAAATCTTTCCTATCTCCGCCCGGTCGAAGTGTCCACGGCACCTCCGGGCACACTAACAATCGCAACTCCTCCAACGGATCTTGACCGGCATCCTGCTTGGCCTTTATCGCCTCCTTGTAGTCCATCCCTTTAAAAGGTGCCAAGTTATACTTCTCGTTTATAACCTTAGGCGTAAATGGCACCTTTACTCCCCGAACCATGACAACTCCGGCTTCCAAATCCGTTTCCGAGCAATTGGCATAAAAATCTCGGACTAATGTCGCATTAACCGGGGTCCTCGGGGTTCTCATTAATGCTCCCCACTTCCTATCCGTAAGCATTTTAACAAACAACGGATCAACCTGAGGCTCAAGGACGGCTCGCTCTATTAACATTGTCCTCGAAACATAGTGCTTATTGTACACCTCGAAAGCCTTTGGATTTATGAACCTACGAGCCAAGGGAATAGGGATAGGAGGTCTCACATTCTGTCTAACCGGCTCAGCTCCCTCAGTTGCTTCCTCGGTTCTACCCCTAGGTTCATTTGCATCTCTCTCACCCCGAGTCTCCGACACCCTAGTCATCTTTCTCACTAAGGGCTCATCATCGGTGTCGACCCCGACTCGACTCATCTCGTAAAGGAACCCCGGATTGACCTCTAGGAGGATTATGACGCTCACCAATACGGATACCTTGGTTTGGGTTGACTAAAGTGGGGTCCACACCCTTTTTCTTCTTAGTAGGCTCCTTTGCTACCCCCTTACCATGCCGTTTCTGAACTTGTTTCTGCACCATCGTAAACTAAGACTAAACAAACAACACCCCAAATCCAAATTCAAACAAAACCACCCGTTTATCGTCCAAACGGGATTTCCCAAACAATCCAACACCAAACCAACATCAAAACAGCAATGCAGACCATCCATCATTATCCATCAACATCCCAGATCACCCACAGGGGAAGAAAAATAAACAAAACAAGAAGAAAAAAACCAATAAGGCAAATTGCATGTAAAAGAGTCGACTCGAAGATCGAACTCAAAAAAACGTGAAATAATCTAAGAAAAGCTTATAAAATCTTACCAAGTACGATGATGGGATGATGATAAAAAGGATTAGAAGTCCAAACAATGCCAAATTGAACCAAAAAATCAAATTTTTCTTCAAAAAGGCCGCACCAACTATGTCACTGAATCGAATTAATAGGTGTTTGTTGGAGGATTTGGAGTGGAAAATCGAAAAGAGGGGATTGAGAGCTGCTTGTAGGACTTTGAATCGCCCAATTTGGTATAGAAACGTTGATTTTAGGGTAAAAGGTGTCGAAAAGTCGGGTTGAAACTTTGAAATTTTTGTGGCTCGACTGAAATTGGGAAGCAGGGGATATATATAGACGCAGGGTGGACGGGCGTCCAGGATGGGTGGACGCTCGTTCACTGAGGATGGTATGAACTGGACGGGCGTCCAGATAGTCAGACGCTTGTCCAGCTGTTCAAATTAAGAACAAAGTTGGAGTGGATCTCGCAGACGGGCGTTCAGGATGGGTGGACGCTCGTCCAAGGTAGACACATAACAGACGGGCGTCCAGATATTCATGGACGCACGTCCAAGGTTGAATTGCAGCAAAAACTTAAAAAAAATTTCCATTCAAATCAATTTCAAATTTTTATTTCATCATAAATACTCATACAAAACGTCAAATAACAAATAAAACTAGAAAACACTAGAAAATAGTGGGTTGCCTCCCACCGAGCGCTTTTGTTTTACGTCGTTGGCTCGACGAAACAGCCTAACGACGCTAGTCATCATAAATCTCCGCCCAATCCACAATCCGGATCAGACGGCGGAGCATGTCAATAGCAGGAGGAAAATCATACTCGTCCTGTAGAGCCCAGTCCTCGCCAGCAACATCCATGCCTTGAAAATGCTCAGCTTGCAGCACTAGCGCCAAGTCGGTCAAAGATCGGATCATTGAGGATTGTATACGGTCGTCCTAAAGTCTCCTGCAGGTCCTCTGAGCTAAAATCTCCACCTCCCGAAGAACGGGGCACAATGAGAACATAAGTAACGGTCCTTATGCGGGTACTAATATCAAAGTCTACGTCCAAAATGATAGTCCCTCCGGGTCCGTCACCTAGAGTGATAAGTGGGATCCTACTAATGAAAGGAAACTCCTCTGGTAGAACTCCGTAATCCATATCTAAAAACACAGCTAAACAGAACAGATTCAAACAAAATCTTAATTAGACTTAAGATAAAAACTAAATCAACGAAAAGAAACAACATAAAAGAGAGACTTAATACAATAAAGGATATCTAGGATGCCTCCTAGTGGCGCTTTTGGTTTATGTCGTTAGCTCGACACTCTTTTAGGTCAGCCTGGATCAGGCCTTTTAACTTTTCTGCCAGCCACTACTTCGTGTAGGCTTCGATCAGTAGTGTGGCTGCAGAAACAACAGCTAACACATGGGGTGAATTCTTTAATTGCCTTCCACACACGCTTAAACCACCCCATGGCTGATTTCTTCTTCTTCTGACGACGTTTCAACTGTTGCTCCTTCGCAAAATCTTCCATGTCCCAACTACCTTCTAGAACTTCTTCAGAGGGACCACTACCGTCATCCTCAGAAAATAAATCGGGCGAAAACTCGTCAAATTTATCGACTTCTGAAGTGCCACACCCGAGGATATCGAGGAATCGAACAATCAAAGGTTGTTCCTTGGCTTGACCAATGTAATGCTTGCACCTTTGACCATTCACTCGGAACGGCTGGTCACCATAACCTCGTAGTTCTAAAACACCTCCAGGAATGATTTGGAGAATTTCAAAGGGGCCGGACCATCGTGTCCTCAGCTTACCAGGGAACAGATGTAACCTGTAATTGTATAATAAAACTTGTTCCCCTACTTGAAATTCTCGCTTCTTGATTTTGGCATCGTGAAGGAGTTTTGTCTTTTCCTTACTTATCCTGGCGCTTTCGTAGGCCTAAAGTCTAAATTCGTCCAACTCATGCAACTGTTGTAATCGATGTTTTCCACAAGATTGGGTATCGAAGTTTAAAAACTTCGTGGCCCAATAGGCTCTATGCTCTAACTCGACTGGCAAGTGGCATGGTTTACCATAAACCATTTGATAGGGTGATGTACCCATGGGGGTCTTATAGGCAGTTCGATATGCCCACAATACATCATCCAACTTTAGACTCCGCCTTTTCTATGATCGTTAACCGTTTTCTCCAGGATCTTCTTTAAACTTTGGTTGCTTCTTTCAACTCGACCACTAGTCATAGGATGGTATGGTGTGCCAATTTTGTGCCGGACACCATATTTCTCAAGAACTTTCTCCAGAGGTCGGTTGCAAAAGTGCGTCCCCTCATCACTAATCAAGGCGCGTGGACACCCGAATCTCACGAAGATGTTTTTCTTTAAAAACTTCATGACTGTCTTATGATCATTGTGAGACGTGGCTTGGGCCTCCACCCATTTCGATACGTAATCCACGCAGACTAAGATGTATTTATTTCCACAAGATGATGGGAATGGTCCCATAAAATCGATGCCCCATACATCAAAGACTTCACATTCTAGGATGGGTTTCAATGGCATGTCGAAACGCCTTGTCAAAGTTCCGGTTCTTTGACACCTATCACAAGCTTTACAGAAAGCTTCTGTATCTTTAAAGATCGTGGGCCAATAGAAGCCGGATTGAAAGATCTTAGCAACGGTTTTCCAAGGACCAAAGTGACCGCCAATGGGTCCACTGTGGCATTGCTCAATGATATCACGTTGCTCAGATTTAGGAACACATCTTCTCAGCAAACCATCTTTACAGATCTTGAAGAGGTAAGGTTCATCCCAAACGAAAGTTTTCAAATCAGAGAAGAATTTCTTCTTCTCTTGATAGGATAATTCTGGGTCAAGATATTGGGAATGAAGGTAGTTTACGATGGAAGAATACCATAGAACATCTGGAGCACAACCGTCGATAAGCATGATATTCTCTAGAGGAAAGTAAAGATCTATATCGTCAGGTTCATCCTTTTCCTCACTTAACATTCTTGAAACGTGATCAGCCACTACGTTTTCACTGCCCTTTTTGTCTTTAATCTGAACATCAAACTCTTGTAGGGTCAGTATCCAACGTAGCAAGCACGGTTTAGCCTCTTTCTTAGTCATCAGATATCACAAGGTAGCGTGATCAGTCCACACAATCACTTGAGCACCCAGCAAGTATCTACGAAATTTGTCCATAGCAAAGACTACGGCCAATAGTTCCTTTTTAGTCGTCGTGTAGTTTACTTGGGACGGATTGAGTGTGTGACTGGCGTAATAGATTGGCTGGAATTTCCCTTTTATTCTCTGTCCTAAGACTGCGCCAACAGCATAGTTTGACGCATCGCACATAAGCTCGAAAGGAAGATTCCAGTCAGGCGAAATAAGGATCGGTGCGGAGATTAATCGACTTTTAAGCTCCTCAAACGCTTGCTTGCAACTTTCATCAAAATCGAATACAACGTCTTCTTTGAGTAGTGTAGACAGAGGCTTGGATATCTTGGAAAAGTCTTGAATGAATCTCCTATAGAAACCGACATGTCCAAGAAAACCTCTGACTTCGCGCACATTCTTAGGATAACTCATCTTCTCGATAGCTTCCACTTTGGCCCTGTCTAATTCAATACCTTTGGCGGAGATCTTGTGGCCAAGAGCTATTCCCTCATCCACCATAAAATGGCACTTTTCCCAGTTGAGGACTAAGTTCTTTTCCACGCATCTGGATATGACCTGGTCAAGATTATCAAGGCAATCATCGAATGATTGACCAAAGACCGAAAAGTCATCCATGAAAATTTCCATACACTTTTCAACTAGCCCGTCAAAGATAGCCAACATACATCGTTGAAACGTAGCTGGGGCATTGCAAAGGCCAAATGGCATCCGTCTGTAAGAGAATGTACCATAGGGGCAGGTGAAAGTGGTCTTTTCGTGGTCAACTGGATCGATGGGTATCTGAAAATATCCTGAATATCCGTCCAGGAAGCAGTAGAATGCGTGTCCCGCCAGACGCTCAAGCATCTGATCAATGAAAGGAAGGGGGAATTGGTCTTTCATGGTTACCTCATTGAGTTTCCTGTAATCAATTCAGACTTTGTAACCAGTAACAAGTCTCAATGCTATCTCTTCTCCCTTCTCATTCTTCTCAATAGTGATCCCTCCTTTTTTTGGGAACTACCTGAGTAGGGGATACCCATTCACTGTCCGCGATTGCGTACATGATACCCATATCTAAAAGCTTGATAATCTCTTTCTTGACCACCTCTTGCATATGAGGGTTGAGCCTCCTCTGGGGCCGTCTAACACATTTCGCACCCTCTTCAGTCTTGATTTTATGCATACAGATGTCAGGAGATATCCCTCTGATGTCTCCTACTTGCCAACCAAAGGCTTTCTCATTCTTCCTCAAGACGTTTACCAGCTTCATTTCTTCTAATCGAGACAGCTTGGCAGATGTAATTAATGGAAGCTTGTCACCTTCTCTTAAAAACACATACTTTAGATGTTTAGGCAACGGCTTCAGTACCAGATCCGCAGGGGGGTCTTCCAAACTTGATTTAAGATCTCCACTTTTTAACTCAACATCGCTGAGTTTACTTAGCGGTCCCACTGCCAAAGCTTCTCCTTTCAACAACTCATCCTCAATTTCAGCTTCTAACTACTCTAGACTCACCACACCATGATTATTCAGCTTCTCGACTAGTCGCTCGTATTCAGTTGCAACAGCCATGACTTGCTTTTCCATGAAATCATTGAAGTCATCAGACGTATCGTCAATGGAGAAGCCGGTTGGTCTTTCAGAGGGTTTCTGGTTAGCTTTGGAAACATTGTAACTCACCTCTTGATCACCAACACGTATCGTCACTTGCCCACCATCACAGTCAATGAGGGCTCTGGCTGTAGACAAAAAAGGTCTCCCAAGAATTAGAGGGACATGCTCATCCTTCTCTATGTCCAGAACGTACCAGTCCACCGGGAAGGTAAATCTGTCAATTTGAACTAGGACGTCTTTTAGTATTCCCGCAGCTTTCTTAGAAGATCTATCTGCGAATTGAAGATTCATGGTGGTGGGTTCTAGAAGATTGTCTAACCCAAGCTGTTTGCATACAGACAATGGCATCAGGCTTATAGATGCACCCAGGTCCATAGAGAGTTTGGGAAGACTAGGCCTCCCACCAGCAATGTGAGCACAAATTTACCCGGGTCACCCCTCTTGATTGGTAGATCTTCATAATTGATCATAGAGCAATCCTCACCAATCAACCGATCCATGTCTGCTAACTTCTTCTTAGAAGAAACAACATCCTTGATGAATTTAGTATACTTAGGCATCTCGACCAAGACCTCGGATAATGGAAGATTAACCTGAGTATTTTTCAGAAGGTTTAGCACTTTTTCATACTTTTTGTCCTCATTCAAGGGGATGCTGCTTTTTCTAGGTGGAAATGGAAGCTTTTTCAAGTCACTCTCAGAAAGGACTTTCTTCGAGGATGAAGTGACAGCTTTGTCTTCCAAGTCTTTCCACCTCACCACTTTTTCGTTCTTCTTACTAGTCAGGGGATCAGCCTCCTGACTCTCATTTGATTCTTCATTCCTCAGGGGTTCAGCCACCTGAGTATTCTCTTGCAGCCAAGGGGAACGTAGGTGCTCGACTTCCCCTCCTGCCTCTTTGCCGGCAGGAAGGGTTAGTGGTTTCCCTGGTGAGGGGGACCACTCAGTTGAGTACCTGACCTTAGGTTCATCGCACTGGCCTCTTCTCTAACGTACGGAATTGAAGGTACCAGGTCAGTGCATTGGCTATTATTTAGATCGGTCTGGGCAACTTGACCACCCTTAGGATTCTTTTCTGTGAAGCTGGGCAACTGCCCTGGGGGTCTAGAAGCTAACTGTTCAGCCAATTGCCCTAGTTGCCTCTCGAGATTCTTGTTTGTGCTCATTAGCAGTTGGATGTTTTTATTTTGCTCCGCCACTTTAGCTTCAAGACTATTGGAGTGAGAGGGGCCTTGAGAGTTTTGGAAGTTTTGCGGAAGAGGCTGGCCAGACTGACTCTGTATTGCAGAATTGGAATTGTTTGGCCAATTCTGATTTAACCTTTGATTCTGATTGGAAAAATTGGAGTTCTGGTTCTGATTGTAAGTGGGGTTTCGATTGAAGTTTTGATTAAAATTCGAATTTGGATTGAAATTTTGATTTTGGTTAAAGCCCTGATTCTGATAATTACCTTGGCCAGAGAATTGATTGTTAAACCTCTGATTTTGCTGGCCATAGAAAGCATTCACTTCAGCATTCTGTCCATTCAGAGGACAGAAACGAGATGTATGCCCCACATTATCCCAGTTTTGACATGTGACTGGATTATACTGTCCATTGTCATGAACAATATTAACTTGATAAGCAGAGGGGGAAATAAATTGACACTGGCCAACCATATGGCCAGTCTGACAACAATTCTCACAATACAGAACCTGAGAGTTCTGTTGAAGGGAAGGATTCTGAGTGATCGGATTAGGAGAAATTTGAGAAGCTGCCATCTACTTTTGCAGCATGTCAATCAGACTTTGCATATTCACCTCCTCTATCTTAGGAGGAGGAGGAGGTGCTTGAATAGCTTGAGCGGGGGCGTAATTGTACTTGGCAATATCCTCAAATAGTGCTCATCCCTTTTCAGGTGTCTTTCTCAAGAATGCCCCGCCAGAAGAACTATTGACCATGCCCTTAGTGAGCTCGGTCAGTCCACCGAAAACGTATTGACTTGCCTCTGCAAGTCAATACCATGATGGGGACATTTCCGAAGAAGAGATTTGAACCTCTTCCATGCATCAAAGAATGACTCGTTCTCCTTCTGATAGAATGTAAAAATTTCACTGAGGCACTGGGCTGTCTTGGAAAGTGGGAAATATTGACTTAGAAACTCTTTTTCAAGTCCAGCCCAAGTGGTAATGGATTCAGCAGGGAGAGAGTTATACCACTCTTTTGCCTCCCCCTTCAAGGAAAACGGAAACAATTTCAGCGTAATGGCATCCTCGCTTACACCTTGAATGCGAGTCGTACCACATAACTCTAGAAATGTGTGTACATGAGTGTGCGGATTTTCAGACTGATAGCCGTGGAAGATAGATGCATGTTGCATCATTTGAATGAGACCAGGCTTGAGTTCGAAAGTCTGAGCATTTATGGTTGGTAGAACGATAGCCGGGTTGACCTTCACTACGCCAGGCATGGCGTAGTCAGCCAACGTACGCCTATCTTCAGCAGCCATAATGACTATATTTTCGATCTCATGAGCTAAATCCCGCTCGATATCCCGGTCGACTGCGTTCTCTTCGTCAGGGAGGTCCGGAAAACGTAGCCTTCTCCTATTTGGTCGGACTATGGTCCGCTCGAGGTCAGGGGTATAGAGTAGTGGCCCTTTTTGACTCCGAGTTTGCATATACCGAGACCAAAATCTAGTTATTTAACCTTTAAATCAAAGGTTAAAACCGAGAAAAGATTTTGAAAAAAAAGAGGTCAGACGGGCGTCCAGATTACTGGACGGGCGTCTGCCTGAAAGATGAACTGGATGGGCGTCTGACTGGGTAAACTACGAAAAGAGTTAGAAAAATTTAAACGGACGGGCGTCCGTATCAACTGGACGCTCGTCTGATTAAAAAAAAACGGAAAAACAGAAGAATAGAAAAGATAAAATAAACTAGGAAGATGATAACTACGAAACCTAATGACGAACAATCTAATAACTTTACTATAAATTACCTAATAATAAAAGAATAAAGAACATAAAAAGAGAAATAAAAGTAAAATAAACAAGTAATAAATAAATAAAAACTAGACAACCGTCCGGCTCCCCGGTAACGGCGCCAAAAACTTGTCACGGATTTTTGCAATGAAAACAAACAAGTAATAAATTTATAAATCCGGTATACCCCAAGTGCAGGGATCGTAGTATAGAGGTTGATACCGGGTCGATCTTATGGGGAATCGGGGTTGTTTAATCTAGTTTTTATTATCTAACCTAACTATGTCACGAGTACTACTAAAAACGTATGAAAACAAAACAGTGAAAACTAAAATGAAAAACACGAAACTACAAATAAGAATAACTGGACAGAAGATCAAGATCTAAAGCCAGGAAAATATGGTTGCGAACAAATTATCTAAACTAAGTCTATTCTAAATCTATTATGAAATAAAGATTGTAAATTTACTAAACAGTTCAATTTCAAGTGATTTAATCAATATTTTACGAAAGAACAAGCAATTGATCCACCTATCCTACAACAATCAATCTCAAACTCGATTATTTCGTGATTTCTAACCAAGTTGTGATTCACCTAGCCAAGGTATGAACTCCTAATTTCTTAGACAAGTTCGCCTATTAATCTTCTATCTTTCGATCCTAAAGATTAACGCTTACAAATCAAAGATGTGAAATCTCTCAATTTCTAACCTAGGAATCCAACCTAACCAACTCTCGTTATTTTTAGGTTAAAGACCTAATCTTTATTATGGTGATCTAGGGTTTAACAAGATTTTCATCAATATAAACAATCAACATGCAAGGATCTTTCGATATAAATTGTATAAAATCAATGTAGACATAATAAAGATACAACTTGAATTAAAAACTCACAAGACAAACGAGAATCGAAACTGAATTGTTGATCGGACGGCTTCACAATGCTTGTTCAATAGAGGTCTAGCCTCTTAGCATCCTCTTGAAGATCGACTTGATTGAGTAAAAATACATAAAAAGTGTTTTAATCTACTAGAAAACTAAAAACAATAAAAACTGAGCCGCCCCTAGGGTTTAGGGTTCGAAATTCTGATGATAATTATGGGAAAAAACGCAGCTATATATAGAATTTCAGAGTCGGTTCTGCTAAGTCGGTGCTCGGACGCCCGTCCGTTGTGCTGGACGCACGTCCAGCCTTCAATAAAAACTTCGAGTCGGGCCGAGCTGGATCAGACGCCCATCCTTCTTTAATTTGGACGCTCGTCCACTAAATTTGGGAGAACTCTGAATCAAATCACTTCTTCTGGACGCCCGTCCACTGGACGGAGGATTGAACGCACGTTCAGGTTACTTCAAATCTGATTTTTCCATCTCTATCTCTTCTTCTTCATATAGATTCGATCCTTGACATCTTTTAATCCTCTTTTGAGCCAATTTCGTGTATGTACAATATAATAAAACATCGCAAAGTGTAATATCATCCAAATCAATATAAAATCAACAATAAAACACCTAAATCAACCAATTTTGCGATTAAACCGTTTAAAACCTCATTTGCTCAATAATTCAATTAAACACTTAATTTCTATGCAAATTATACAAATATGGAGAGAATTGTTACAAAATATAACGATATAAATCATATAAAATCACCCTTAACAGAAGAAGTAAGCTGTTTAGTCCCGTCATGGACTCCAATGCATGACGTCCCACTCTTATAATCCACCATCCGTCATATCTCTATCCCTCGTTTTCCTCACCCGTGCCGGTAGTATAACTTGGAAAAACCGGCACAGTTTAAGTCATTATGTCGGGCCAACGACATTAAACAAAGGCGCTCGGTGGGAGGCAACCCACCATCTTCTGTGTTCTATTTGTTCTTAAGACCCACGTGTTGTGTTTTTGGTGTTTTGGTTGTGTTCGGATGGTCACGAGGCGGTTTTTCTATCTAAAACTTTGTTTTCACTTTGCCTGCCTCCATCCGTACGGATAAGTTATCATCCGGACGGATAACTCCCAGTATCAAATTTTTCCAGTTTCACCAATGCATCCGAACAGATAGCTTATTATCCGTACGGATAACTCTCAGTCAAAAAGATATGGATTTTCACAGTGTTATCCGTACGGACAGTTTCACCATCCGTACAGATAGTTCATCTCCTTCAAACTTATCCATACGCACAGTTGTTTATCGGTCCGGATAGACCAATTTCTATAAATACCCCATCCTCTCAACTTCCAGGCTTCTTCTCCAAATCACCCCCTATTTTTGCCCTCAAACACACAAAATCTTCAATTCTTCACCGTTTCCAGAAATTTTTGGTGCTATAAACACCTATCCACTTCCTCTCTTCAATTATTCAAACAAATTCCATCCACAAACAACGAGAGGAGAATCAAGCAACTTTTTGGCCGATTTTCGTAGGTCTAAAATTCCATCTTGGGCTTCTCCGTTGATCGTCCGGGGCTTCCGTCAACTCCGTTGCACTCCTATCATCCAGATTGGTAAGTCTAGTCGATCTTTCTCAGTTTAATTTCACTTTTTCCCGTGGTCGATTTTCGAATCGAACCCCAAACGAACCTTTAACTGATTAGGTTGTCTTTTCTTGTTTTTCTTGCTTTTTTGTTGTTCGTGATGGTGTGTGATGGTTTGGGGACGTCTACATTGCTGTTTTGATTATTGTGTTGGTGATTTCTGGTGGAATGTTGGTGTTACGGTGGATTGACGGGGTGTTTGATTTCGTCTTGGTTTTTTGGGGGTGTTTTCGATTAGTGTTCATAATGAGTCCTAAGAAGAGAGCAGAAGAGGGGGGTTCTAAGTCCGTAAAAGGGAAGGGGAAGGGCAAGGCTATTGCCACTAGTAAGAAGAAACCTAGGTTCGAGGAGATTCCGTTGTAAACTTTGAACAGGCCGTTGACAATCGGGGGTGATAGAACAGATAGACCGGTTCGGGAAGTTAGGAAAAAACCAGTTTATGGTCAACTTGCAGATGAGTCGGGGACGGATACGGATGTGGATGAGGAACCGTTAGTCGACCCTCGGAAGACTAAGAAAGTGAGTACTGAGCAGTCTGGGGGTGAGAAAAGTCAGGATGAGCAGCCTCGAGTTACTAGGGGTGTTTTGCCTTTCAAAGATAGATTTATCAACGAGAATGCCGAGAAAGCGTTTAGATCGAGATTCAAGGGTCGGGAAATTTTAGAAAGGGCCGTTGATGTGGAAAAGGTTGAGAAAAGCTTCCGAGACAATTTGAAGAAGAGGAAGTGGGATGAGTTTATTACGGTACCAGATTTCAATGTGAGGAAGCCCAATTTGACTTTGTCACGGGAGTTTTTGGCCAATTTGAGTGAGGCGGATCTGTTATCGGGGGTGGTGAATGTCCGGAAAGTTGATGTACCTTTTACACCCCAGGCCATTACGGACTACTACAAGCTGCCGGCCGTCTCTTTTGATTATTTGTATGCGATCAAGGAGAAGCAGGATAAGGGGGAAGACCCATTTGAGGAGTTGCGTTTAGCCATTGATCCTGACATCCCTTTGAAAATGAAGAAGACCGGGGTAGCTAGTATGAGAGACATGCTCAAGACCACTCGTTTCTCCCGGGATTGGAAGGTGAAAGCCCGCTTTGTTCAGAACCGCCTTCTACCCAAAGACAACTTCCATAAGTTTATTATGCTTGATTTGGCTATGCTCTACTCACTTTATTTCGACATCCCGAAAGATGTGGGAAGGGTGTTGTATAACGAGATTACGAAGAACCGGCACGATCAGAGTGCCAAGCTTGTTTGTATCCATCTACTCAATTGTTTATGTTTGAAGGCGGGTGTGAAAGAGTATGAGTTGGATGAGCGGCACATGAAGAAGCCGATTTTGTTGAGTCCGCTATCCGAGACGGGTCCGGGTGGACCATCTGTCGAGGGGGATGTTGAGCACGAGGCTGAGGGTAATGGAGGGCAGGGTGATCAGGGTCCTGAGGCAGAGCCAGTTGATGAGCATTCTCTTGATTTTATCCGCACAGTTC
Organism: Gentiana straminea; assembly: GCA_036785695.1. Taxonomy (NCBI): domain Eukaryota; kingdom Viridiplantae; phylum Streptophyta; class Magnoliopsida; order Gentianales; family Gentianaceae; genus Gentiana; species Gentiana straminea. The sequence continues at coordinate 627,959 of JAVUPR010000244.1, forward strand.
CCTTACCAACACGCACCCGGTTTTTGATGATGGATGGGCTGCGGAATATGCTAGACAGGCAGCGGATTCAACTGAACGCGTTAACCGAAGGGGTGCAGGTGATCGGAAGGAACCTCCCGGACATGCCCGAGCTTAAGGTAGATGAGGAGGCTTACCGTTTCAAGTCTTTCATCGAGGAGGCCATCGAGTTATGCTTAGAGGAAGATGCAGCCGAGACGGTTTTTAGAGCTGCCGCGACCACTTCTGGTGAGGGTGTTGGTACCTCTCAGGCTGTCCCTGCCACTACTACTGCTGCTCCTACCACAGAGACCCCGAGCACACCAGGGACTGCCCTAGCCACTGCTACCACTATTACTACTTCTGCTTCTGAGCCCACACTACCTCCTCCCGAGGACCAGACTGGAGTTTAGAGTCGATGTTGTTCGTTTCGTGTCAGTCCTTAGTTTTCCTTTAGGTCAGGGTGTTGGTGTCTCAGTTTCCGTTTAGATTTGGCTAGGGTTTTTCTTTGCGATCACTTTTGTGCTACTTTTCTCTCCTTGTTTTGTAAGCCATAAGACACATCTTTTCACTAATTTTGCCTTCTTGACTTGCTTTCTAGATTATTCATGGATGGATGATGATTTTAGATGTTTTATATATCATGTTTGATGCTTTATCCATATAGTACTCTCATTCGAGTTTTCTGACGTAACGAGGTCAAATATTTTGATTATCCCCGGATTTCCCCCGTATTACTTGCTATGGCACGTGGACCATGTCCCGTGCATGTCTTGGATATGTTTTTCTTTATATAGGGATTCGGGATGCTTTACCTCACGACCGCTACGGGACTTGATCATGCCGTTTTGCCGGGTTACTAAGCTAAGTCTCTTTTTCCTTTTCGTTCACACACCGAGGATGGTGTTTCACTAAAGTGGGGGGTGGTACGACTTAGCTTATTCGCATGTTTTCATAGTTTACTATGCCGTTATGTGATGAACTTAGTTTTACTCGTTTTCGTGTTGGTTTCTAGGCATTTTCAAATTTTTCCAGGGCTTTAACACCGCAATATATGCATGCTTTTCAAGGTTGAGTTAGTAAACGGTTTTCAGCCTTATGAATGTCTCGCAGTGAGTCCATTATATCATGATACGGAACACTTTTAGTACACGTTTGACGATGGTTATACTTAGTACGATTGCTTTACACACCTGTACCCCTAGTTTTGAGGCGAAATAGAAATGATTCACCCTGGGTAGGTTCGGGATGACGGGAAAGGCATTTCTTTGAAGCGACCAGAGCCAAAAGCCAACATCCCCACATTATCCCTCTAAACCCTCCTAAGCCTTGATAGGAACGGTCTGACCACCGTCCGAAATTTGAGCCGTTTTTGGTTACTTAGCTTATAATTCCTAGCCCTGAGCCGATAATTTGGTCACGCTTCTTTTTGACTACCCTACGAGTGGATTTAGTTGTTCCTTTAGACACACTTGCCAAGGCAAGTGTGGGGTGGGAGAGAGTATGTGAAATGATATGAGGAGGGAGTTTTGAGCTAACATCTAGAAGGGGAGGAGCTCGAGGAAATCTTCGATATGGCCTTTGGTTCGAAAGAAAAGTTTGTTCAAAAAAAGAAGAAGAAGAGTGAATAAAGTCAAACCAAAGAAAGCCGGAAAAGGAGTATGCATATTAGCAAATATGATGTTGAGTTTGGATGTTGTTCTAATGGAAATTCGAAAGACGTTTGGTGGTTCGAGTTGAGGGAGTACACGCAATGATTAGGTTCACTCGTGCCTTCTTGTCTCCAGTCCCAAATTATCTTTCGATAACCCCCGTCCGAGCCTAACGTTATAACCTTTCAAGTCCTACCAGACCGGATCTCTTGCCCTGGTGAACCTCGATTAGTGGAGACTCTATGAAGGGCAGATTGTGTGCAGTCGTTTGTCCGGTATTCCAAGCCGGTAACCGTATTGAGCATAAGTCGTCGTCATTCACCACACACTCACTCCGTTTCGTGATTTTGTGGAGTCAAGGTATTACATTCACTTGTCTAAGTCCATTTTACTTTGATATTTTGAAACGCATGCATGTACCGTAAAGTTGATTCCTTGGCATAGTTTGATCGCCTGATTTTCTCGAGGATGAGTAAAGGCTAAGTGTGGGGTGGTGATAGGAACCAACTTTACTGTACATTTCTGTACAGTTTAACCCACGGTTTTCATATTTCTAGCATGTTTCGGGTGAGTTTAGACCCTATATTGAGTGTTAATGAGGTTTTCTTTGTACGGCGAGTAACAGTCGGTTTTTCCGTAAACTTGGCCTACTTTTAGCACTTTATACTCATTTCCCGAGCACCCGTAGTTTGCGGGGTTATGCGTTTGCTTGTTTTTTCCATGTTTATGCAGGATTTGGGTGAGTCGGGAGCCCGGAAAGCGATGATTTATGAGTTTAGACGTGTCCGAGGCGAGGAACGAAGACTAAGTATGAAAAAAAATGAAAATGAAGTTTTTGAAGTTAAGGCATCTATCCGTACGGACAAACGTCTATCCGTACGGACAACTCTCAGATAGATGCAAAAATATTGAACAGAGACTTATCCGTATGGATAGCCATTTATCCATACGGATAGACTGAAGCAGCAGAAATCTATACGGACGGATAGAAAGCCAGCCGTACGGACAGACACTTGGGAGCACAAAATAGAAGATGTGATCAGAGACTTATCCGTACGGATAGCCTGGAGAATCAAGAACTAACCGTACGGATAGCCTGTTATCCGTATGGATAAGCTGAATTTTTCCATATGCTATAAAAGGGCACCTCAAACGTTTTCTTCAGCAGATTTTTACGAATTTAGATAGTTTTAGCCTTTTTCGGGCAATTTCCTTCTTCCGGAAGCGTAGAATTAAGTGCCATATACCATTGTTCCCGTCTTTCGATCATCTATTACATTAGATACATTACAACATTAATCCGTTACATTTCGATTGTCAAAATTTGATCTTTGTGAGCACAACTTTGGTACTTCATCAATTTTCAATAAAGTGGGTATGGTTTCTTGTTCTTTTATCGTTTATATCATGAATTCCATTACTGTTTATTGTTTCAATTCGATAATGAGTAGCTAAATCGTTCGTACGGCCGAATTATGTGAAAGCGGATGAAACGCCATTAGAGAGATGAACCGGGAGGTAGTGTAGCACGTAATAAAATGTTCTAATCGATAATTCATATCACGAAACCTGCTTTAATCGTAATTGAGCTTGCTTGATCACCTAGTTCACCATCACACACACCTAGCTTATAAATGTATGTTGCGGCGAAGTGTGGGAACTGAGGTTTCGGGACCGTAGACGTTTTGGCTTAAGAGGTAGTTTGACACCTACCTGTGCACTAGACTGACACTCTAGTCGTTAGGTCCATGTCCAATACGGGGTTTTTATCGTTCACTCGGGCGAGTCTAGAACTTAATCACGTTAGGTGAGTTGGCCTTCTAAATGGAAGGTTGATGAGCTTTGCGTAGGGTGTGAGTTAGCACTAGAATTAGGACTCGACGCCTGTGAGTTTATCATTAGACAGGCAAGGAAGGTAGAGCACACTCCCGGGGTAGTTTGTCTGAGGGTAGAGTAATCCACTGGATCGTAGTTCGGTTGTACCTCTTTTAATTGTTAAGAAATCCGATTAGTATAATCTGTCTTTTGTGCAATAGTATAACGACATATATTTCTGGTTGACCTGAACTGAGTGCTAAGTCAACTGTGGTACTCAAAGCCAATCTCTGTGGGTTCGACCTCGGACTCCTCAAGCACTACCTACAATCGATCCGGTCCACTTCCAGTTAGAAAGTAGATTTTGCTAAAGTTTCGAGTTTTTACTTGATTAACTGGATTGTAAAAAATTCTCTTATCACTTATTTCTCCATGTCTTTACCCACGTGAGGCGTAGGAAGTGAGAGTGTTGATGTTGGTAGGTTGAGATTGTTAAGTTGGCATAAACTTTAATCTTGATATGATTATATAAAACTGAATACACATGAATAATGGATGACTTATGAGTATGAGTCGGTATGAGTCGACTCGGATTTCTTGTAAAAGTATGGGATGACCATGGAAAATGTTTTCTAGGGGAATATTTTACTGATGCTTTTTTCGGGATGATCAAAGTCTAAGTGGGGGGTAGTTGATGACGGTCTAATATATACCTTTTTGTCATCAACATTTTCCCTAAAAGGAGCATAATGTTATATTATTTTACGTCGAATCACGTGTTTATAGTGTGGAATTAATGTTGTGTGATTTGTGAATCGTGATTTGGTATTTAAGCATTTTTAGCCCCGGAATATGTTTTACTGCTCGATATTTATCATAATTATAGGTTCCGGAAAATCTCAAGTGAAGTGGAAGGAAATCTGGAGCGAAATACTGTAAAATCCCAACATAGCACGGATCGTGGAATGGAGTAAAATGAAGTGCGAATGAAACTGGGCCAGAAGCCCAGTTCGCTGGAGCGAAGTATCCATTTCGCCGGGTAAAACTGCCCAGTTCACTGGGGCAAAATCGTCAATGTATTCCGCCGCTTTAGGGTTTCAAAACAGTACTTCCTAGGGTTTTTTAAAGGTTTTAAGTCGGCCAGAAACACCTATATAAGGCCGCCATTCATACATTATTTCACACACCAAAAATATAGAGCAAAATACAATACGCTTGTATTATCTATATAGTTTTTATTTGTTTTCTTTATGTTCTTTCATTACGGAGTCAATAGATTCTCTGGTTAGGGATCGCATCGAGGAGTGGGAGTCACGCTCATCGTCGAGGGTAATGCCTACTTATAAATGGTATCTTTATTCATTGATCTATTTTATCTTGTTATGGAGTAGTCGTTTATGTATTGATTTTGCGGTGTAGTAATTAACGAACCCATATTAATGTAGATCTAAGCCGTATGAAGACATTTTACGAGAAAATTCTCGAATCACCGGTCTAGCTGGAGCCGCGGTCTTTACGGCTGGAGCTAGCCACTTAGATTCTGGAAATTCTCTACGAATGACTTCGGCTACGTCTAGTTATCTGATTGTCATAAAAACGAGTAATAAACCTGATCAACTTATTATATCATCATCGTAAATTAACATAAAGCCTAAAAGTGGAATGTTAATTAGGACATAGAATAATCGATTGTCTAGGAGGTGTGCCACCCTACCCGGGCTGGTTTATACAGGCATCCCTAGTTTTGATTATATAAGATGGAGACCTACCCGGTAAAGTCATGTAATAAACATAGGGGTTTAGAGTCCTACCCAAATCTAGATCTATATAAGGGGATGACTCCCGTAGACAATAATATAATCAATCTTAATGTCTAATTTTTCTCGGCTTAGACATACATATATGGGGGAGTAATTACTACTAGCGTTATCAATACCGTTTCTTAAGAGTCTTATAAAAAAACCATAAAAATACTAGTGTCGTGTCGTTGTGTCGTATTGTTAGTCTTGTGTTTTCTATCTTTTTATTCTTCGGTTATAGTTGGTCGTAGACCGCCCTTAATTTACTTAAGTTTAATATGTTATACTTGTTTAATTCGAGTCTCTGAGGGATCGACCTTGACTCTATCTAGCTATACTGCAATTGTACATAATACTCTTGCTAGTTGGTTGTGTAGATCAAGTTATAAATTTAACATGACCCCCATCACCATACTAGTTTTTATATCAAGCCTGAAATAAATTAGAAAGCTATGTATAAGTCTTTACTTAGAGTCTGACATGTTGTATAAGTTCAGTCAGACAAGTATTGTACTAGTTGGTATGATGGCTAAGTGAAATAGAAATCCGGCAGAGTAACGGCAACCAAGTACCAGTAGAGAAGCATGAAGAAATATGGACTGCCTTATAACCAGGGAAGTCTATGATGACTTTGGATAAGTCTAAGTTCTATTACAAGTGATGAAACTCATTGTTTAAATATGGTGTACACTGATCTCACACAAATCAAGGATCAGTGACGTACAAAGGCTCTTGGAAAATCAAAGAATCAGAGAAAGCAGTGAACCGGCGAAGTAAACACTCTACCAGCTGAGTGAGGAATAACTGTGATCAACAACCAAGTAAGCAGAAGCACTTAACCGGTCAAGAAACAGTCAAGTGAAGGAATAGCTGAGTAAGATATATCATATATACTTGTTCAGAACGTGTGAAAATTAAAAGATCAAGCATTAAATGCAGAATCAATCAAGGACGGATTTTATGATAGACGTTTGAAGAAAATCCAGATCACTGAAATCAATGAGAATTAAATGAGGAGAAATCAAGAATAAAATCATGGATTATTCTCTACATTAATTAGCCAACGGACGGATTTTCAAATCATGGATTATCAAGGCTATAAATACAAGGCATTGACAGACAGAAACAACAACGATTTGAACACACAAGAACAAGCAGAAACTCTGTCAAAATCCAAAGCCTTTTATCTGAATCTAAAAAGACACATCTAGTGATCAACTCAGAACTCAGAGCTACAATTCCACATCAATCACTGAGATTGATCAACAAATCTGTGAATCCAATTCACACCAGTTTGCAGCAACTGAATCAGAGAAATATGAGAAGGAGTTGCAACCCTTTTGTGATAGTTGCTGAAGGATTTGTTCCCAAGGAGCAGTGTTGAAGACTGAGTCACTGAAGCTTTTGAAGCCAATGACTGATAGGCTTGTAGATTGTGAAGCTTCTGTAGCCAAGGACAATCTTACTATTTTATTGGTGAAAAACAATAGGGAATTCCTCCAATCATCACAGGAGAAGAGTGGATTAAGGGATTACACCACCCTGAACCACTATAAACCTTTGTGTTCATTTACTTACTGCACTTTACTTTACAGCATTTACTTACTGCATTTTATTCATACTCTGTTTGTGTGTACTCTACTTTGAACCAACTTTTAAGAAGGGACTTATCCGCTGGCCAAAATCTTTTAATTACATGAAAAGTTTTTGAAACTCCACTATAGTCATTCACCCCCATCTGACTATACTTTTACCCTTCTCTAGAACCAACAATTGGTATTGGAGCAGTCTTACTAGTGTCAGAACCTATCCAGATCTGAATTTTGGTAACAAGGAGATCATATATTTTCAAATCTTTGTTTTCTATAAATATACCTTTTATCTGTGATTATGGATTCTTCAAATTTCATGTCTAAAGTACGTGTATTCAATGTCAATAATTTTGATGAATATAAAATAAGGATGTTGTCTTATCTTGCAGCCACTCATGAGGAAATGATGGATGTTATCAATGATGGACCAATTCAGATGGAAAAGACCAAAAAGGATTGGACCAAAGATGACAGAAAGAGAGCAAACCTTGACTATGTGGCAAAAGTGTTGGACATATTTTGAGTTTTAGTGATGAGTGCCAGACTAGCTGTTATAGAGCAAAGGCATAAAGATGTCTAGATTAAATGTATAGACTTATTAGAGTTTGATCTTTGTATAGGTTTGATCAAACATGCATTGTAAAAGGTCAGCTGACTTTCATCAGCAGACCTGTCTAGGTCAGTAAGGTAACTAGGTCAGTAGACTAGTTAGGGACCTGCTGAAGACTGAAGGCTGAGGGGTCAAACTCAGTTATTGAAGGCTAAGGGATCAAACTTAGTATTTAAAGTCAAGGATATGGAATCAGAATTTAGGGAAGTTTGTGATGACCTAAACTGATTACATATACCTTGTGTACAAGGTCTAAGTTCCATAAGTTAAGTGGTGATTGAAACTTAGTTATGTTCAAAATGGTGTACTCTAACTTCACAATCAAAAGTTAGACAGAATACAGTCAGTTGAACTGTTTCATAAACACAGCAAACTTCAGACAGCTGACTGACAAGTATTTCAGTAGACTTACATACACAGGAACCTGCTGAATATATATTTCGATTTAATCAAAGGTTACATTGGAAGATTACAAGGATAAGGACTATAACAAGTCTTGATTTTGTCAACAAATCAATGGTCAAGATTAAAGGGACGTTGGAAAGATTCAGAGCTTTATCCTATGGACACAAGTCAAAGGGAGACAGTCTGAAAACTGACAAAAAGAAGACTGACTGTGTCAGTACTATGAACAGTCAGAAAAAGCAAGTCAAGATGGGGACAAATCTGAAACGGCTATGTTTGAATTTCAAACAGAAGTCACAGGATTCTCTACTATAAATAGAGGGCTTCTGATTCAGATACAAGTGATGAAAATTAGATGAAAACAACAATCAATCCTAAGCTATCAAGTTTATTATCAAGAAATTCACCCTGCTGACTTTACTGAGCTTAAAGCTACTGATCCAGTATATTCTTCAAGTGTAACCTGCTATCAAGTTACATTAAGTTTACACACTTGGAGACATCAATCTGCTGATCATTTCATCCTGATCAAGCTGCTAAAAGCTGAATCATCTACTTTTTTCAAACCTTCTTTTACAAGAAACCTGCTAAAGAGAGTGAAGCATCTTTTGGGTGTCAAGGACCGTTGTTTGTGGTGGAGCTGGTGAAGAGGCAATCCTGCCCTTCAAGGTCCAGTGAAGTAATTTGGAGCAGCAATCCTACCTGTTTCAAGTGTTCAGTTTGTGAAGCCATAGCTATTGGTGAAGGACAGACAACTTAGGGATTTTTGTAACTGCAACCTCAAAGATCTCTAGTGAATTACCTCCAACATCACAGGAGAAGAGTGGACTGACAGGATTACACCACCTGGAACCACTATAAAATTTTCCTACTTACTTTCTGCATTTAATTTATGCATTTAGTATACTTATCACATCAACCTACATAAACTAGAAACTGAATCACACACTTACACTACTGTGTATCTAAACTTAGTATCATCTTTTAAACAACAAGTAATAAGGCTTAATTTGAATATATTCCGCTGCAACAAATCCAGTATTATCGAAGTCGGCGGACTGCGAGCGTCAATGAGCTGCGACCTTGCTGAGTTTGTTAACTCCAAAAGTTTTAAGTGTTAAGTTTATTCACCCCCCTCCTCTAAACTTAACCAAAGCCTTTTCAAGGGACCAACAATTGGTATCGGAGCAGTGCTTCTGTTCTTAAGTAATCCTATTTGTTGTGCTTGTGAAAATACTTTGAAAACTTTTTCAAGTTTCTGATTTTCAAAGCTTTGCATCATGGATAACAACCAGTATGCTAGAACTATGTTGATGTGTTCCTTAGATCGTTTTGATGAGTATAAACGTTGTATGTAGGCTTTTCTAGCTGCAACACAAGATGAGAAGATGGGTGTGCTGACTGATGGACCACTGGAGATCACTAAGTCAGTAACTGTGGGAAATGAAACTCAGTACATTCCAAAACCAAAAAGAGTGTGGAATGCTGAAGATAGAAAAAGAGAAAACCTCAACAATATTGATGTTGATATCATATACAGAACTTTAGATAGCAATATGTAATGAAGGTAAAGGATTGCAAGATTGCAAATGAACTTTGGGATAAGTTACAACTAATCTGTGAAGGTACTGATGCTATCAAGAAAAACAAGATCAGTGTAGCCTAAAAGAAGTTTCAGGATTTCAAAATGAAACCAAATGAAACTATTGAACAAATGGAGTCAAGATTCAATGCCATCATGGATGAACTCACTCTGCTAAATGTAGTCTACTCAAAAGAAGAAATCAACTCAAAAATCTTAGAAGCCCTACCAGCAAAAGAAGTTTGGGAAATGAAGGTTACTGCCATAGAAGAAATGAGAAGTCTACATGAAAAGGACACCTTCAAGTTATTTTTAGATCTCAAGGCTTATGAATTCAGTAATAAACTTGTACCTGAGACTGAAAAGGAAGAACCAAAGACCACTGCATTGGCTGCTACACATCAAGAAGAATCATCAGGAGCTCAGGATGATTTACTGGATGAGATGCAAGAGCAAATTGCCCTACTAAGCAAGAAAATCAGAATGATGAAAACAGGAAGGGTTCTCCAAGAAACTTCACTAAGAAATCAAGTGAAAAGAAGAAGGAAGAATCCAAGAAAGACAATGATTACTTGTGTTTTCAATGTAAGAAACCAGGACACTTCAAACTTGACTATCCTGAATTGAAACAAAAAAAGGAACCTGATTATCTGTGCTTCAACTGCAAGAAACCTGGACATTTAGAACCTGATTGTCCAGACCTATTGAAGAACAAAAATCAGCAAAGAAGACCTGGCAAGAAAGCAATGGTTGCTGATGAATCAGGATATGAAGTTGAATCAGGAAAAGGAAATGAATCTGATGATACTGCACTTGTTGCTGATATGGAAGATTATGCTTTGATGGCAAATATGGATGAAACAGAGGAGGTATACAATTCTGTATCTATAAACACTCCTACTGAAAGTGATTGTGAATCAACTTGTGGTTCAAATCCTAAAAATTCTGACAATGAAGAAACTTTGGATGCCATCCTTAATCAACTGAGGATAATACAATATGGTTCTGAGATTGTGAAGGCTGAAAAAGAAGCTCTTCAAACAAAAGTTGAAAGGTTGAAATCTGAATTAAGAGTTCTCAAGGGTAAGGAAAAAGAGTTTGGATAGATTCAACATAAGTCTATTGTACCTTCAATAGCTGCTGAATCTGATGAACAATTTAGTTCCTCCACTGCATTCAAATCTGGAAAGCCTTATGGTGATAGAACATGCCTTGGATTTGGAACTCAACAATCTAATAAGAGTGGATCCAGTAAGGATACTGAACCTAGCACCAGAATTGGTCCTAAGTTCGTGCCTGCAAAAGATCCAACTCCCAAAATGGTTGCTGATGCAGTGAAGCCTACTGAGAAGACTTCAAGGAAGCAAAATTAGAAGTCAAAAAGGTCAACAACACCTATCAAAAAGAATACATCCAAGAGTAGGACTGATGTACCTTCCAGACCTATTGATAGCAGACCTGCTACCAAGTCTGCTGGACCACAAAAGGGCAAAAATCAGAAATATTCCAAGGATAAGAATCCTAAACCTAAAAATGTTAATCATTCTAGGGATACTTATCTCAGAGGGAAAGGTAGATTATTCCCTGTTGATGATGATTGGCATATTCCTGCCCCTACTGCTAGAAAAAATAGACATAACCATAATGCAAGGGCAATACCTCAGCAATGGAATCGGTAGAGGACTTATACTAGACCTCAGCAGGGACCTCAACAGACTCCATATTATAGGGTTGTTCCTAATAGACAGCAAACCTATGGTTATGTCAGTGCTTTTAACAATAGAAATCACTTCAAACAACATTATATACCAAAAGGCCAGAAAACATATGTGAATTCTACACAACCAAATATTAGACCTTACGGATGTATGGAATACATGTATGAACAAAAGTATAATACTTTTCAAAGAAGACCTTATGGAAATTTGCCTAGGGTCATGCTTACCACTGATCACTATGGACCCAAACAATTTTGGGTACCTAAAATATATTAACTTTGTTTTGTAGGGTGTCTGGTACTTTGACAGTGGATGTTCCAGACATATGACAAAGAATAAGCACTGTTTGACAAATTATGTGGCAAAGGATGGTCCAAGAGTCAACTTTGGCAACAAGAACACACCAGGACACACTAGAGGATATAGCACACTTGTGAGAAATGGATTAACTATCAGAAATGTTGCATTCGTGGAAGGACTGGACTACAACCTACTGAGCACTGGACTGTTCTTTGACATGGGTTACAAGGTCACTTTTGACGAAGTCACATGTATTGTCATTAGTGAAAGAGGTGATCAAGTTGTGTTTGCCGGAAGAAGACAACAAAACATGTATGTTGTGGATTGGTCTACTGTTGTTCCAGAGACATGCCTGATTGTGCATACTAAGTCAGAACTGAATTGGTTGTGGCATAAAAATTTGAATCATCTTAATTTTGATGATATCAATCAATTGGTGAAAAAGAAGTTAGTGATTGGTTTACCTGAGATCACATTAAAAAAGGATGCTATATGTGATGCATGCCAGCAATGTAAACAAACCAAGTCAAGCTTCAATTCAAAGACTAAGCAATCAACAAAAAGAGTTTTGGAGCTACTGCACATGGATCTGTTTGGACCAGTAACACCAATAAGTGTGACAGGGAAGAAGTACACTCTGGTAGTTGTGGATGATTATTCAAGATACACTTAGGTAGTATTCATGAACAAGAAAAGTGAAACACTTCAAAAGATGCCTGAACTTTTGAAGAGATTGCAAAATGAGAAAAAGTTTGACAGTAGTGAAGATCAGATCAGACAAGGGTACTGAATTTCTCAATAAAGTCATAAGAGAATATTGTGAGCAAAATGGTGTGCTACACCAATTAGCTGCTGCTGGAACACCTCAGCAAAATGGGGTTGCCGAGAGAAGAAACAGGACTTTGAAAGAAGCAGGAATGACTATGATATGTGAAGCATTATTACCTGAAAGATATTGGGCTGAAGCAGTCAATACAACATGTTATACACAAAACAGGACCTCAGTAAACAAGAAGCTGCTGAAGACACCTTATGAGATTTGGAATGGAAGGAAACCTAATATATCCTATTTCCATCCATTTGGAAGCAAATGTTTTATACTAAATCATAAGGAGCAATTGAAGACATTCCAACCAAAATCAGATGAAGGAATCTTCTTGGGATATTCTTCTGTCAGCAAGGCATTCAGGGTACTGAATAAAAGAACACTGAAACATGAAGAAACAATACATGTTGTATTTGATGAACCTAAGTTCATTGGAATGGAAGATGAAGCTTCAGAACCTGCTGAGAATCAACAAGTCACTGATCCAGAATGTGTTGATGTTTTGGAAAGGATAAATGACTTAAAGATTTCGATTCGCCTGCGTCGAAGACCCGCGATAGCACTACTGATGCAACAACTGAGGCAGTTCAAGGATCTGTTGAACCCCCTGCTAAAGCAACAACAGACCCTACTGAAGATGATATTCCTGAGAACCAATCTAACCAAAATCCACAATGGTTAAGTGATCACCCTGCTGAACAAGTTATTCGCAATATACAGCAAGGTGTGAGGACTAGAAGACAATTGGAAGCAATGTTTACTTGTTTTCTATCTCAAATAGAACCTAAAGTTGTTGAATAAGCAATATCAGATCCAGATTGGATAATTTCTATGCAAGAAGAATTGAATGAATTTGAAAGAAATCAAGTTTGGACACTAGTGGAAAGGCCTAATCATGCAAATATAATTGGAACTAAATGGGTATACAGAAACAAATTGGATGAATTTGGTACCACTGTGAGTAATAAGGCCAGACTGGTAGCAAAAGGCTATTCTCAAGCTGAAGGAATAGATTTTTATGAGACATATGCCCCAGTTGCAAGATTGGAAGCTATAAGATTATTCTTGGCATATGCTGCTTACAAAAACTTCAAATTATACCAGATGGATGTCAAGAGTGCATTTCTAAATGGCATTCTGGAAGAAGAGGTTTATGTTCAACAACCTCCTAGTTTTGAAGTTAAAGATCAAGAAGATATAGTGTACAGACTCAATAAAGCACTTTATGGTTTGAAACAAGCACCAATAGAATGGTATGAGACCATATCTCAATTCTTGGTGGACAATGGTTTTACCAAAGGAACCATTGACAAGACTCTTTTCAGAATCAATGAAGGAGACAGCACCCTGCTGGTACATATTTATGTTGATGACATAATCTTTGGTTCTGAAAATGAATTGCAATGTGAAAAGTTTGCTAATCTCATGAAAAGCAAGTTCCAAATGAGTATGATGGGAGAGATGAACTACTTTTTAGGATTGCAAGTCAAACAAATGAAAGATGGAATCTTCATTCATCAAACCAAATACACCAAGGAGTTACTGAAGAAGTTTGGCATGGAAAATACACTAAAGTGTCAACTCCTATGAGTACCAACATTAGATTGGATGAAGACAAAGAAGGAAAAGATGTTGATCAGACCTTATACAGTAGGCAGTCTGATGTACCTCACTGGCAGCAGACCTGATGTATCCTTTGCTGTAGGTGTTTGTGCAAGATTTCAATCTAAACCAAAGGAAAGTCATTTAGCTACAGTCAAAAGGATTCTCAAATATCTAAAAAAGACTTTGGGAGTAGGGATATAGTATTCAAAAGATGGAAGCTTCAAGGTTATATCCTACTTAGATTCTGATTATGCTGGATGCAAGATTGATAGAAAAAGTACCACAGGAACCTGTCAGTTGATGGGAAATAGACTGGTTTCCTGGTTCAGTAAGAAATAGAATTCAATATCAACTTCTACTGCTGAAGCTGAATATATAGCTGCTGGAAGTTGCTGTGCACAAATACTATGGTTAAGACAACAGCTAAGGGATTATGGAATTGAAGAAAGAGAAATTCTTATAATGTGTGACAACACAAGTGCAATTGCAATCATATAAAATCCTGTTTTGCACTCAAGAACCAAACATATTGATGTGAGACATCATTTTATAAGAGATCATGTTGAAAAGAAAGATGTGGTGGTTCTTTACATCCCTACTGAAAATCAACTTACTGATATATTCACAAAACCATTGGATAGTGAAAGATTTGCTAAGTTAAGGACTGAACTTGGAATTATAAAAGTTGACTGATATACTTAAATGATCAGCAGTGTACCGGTATTCACCAAGGGGATTAGTCTTTGCTATGTTCGGTGAGCTCACTTAGCAGACTAGTCATTGGTATCAACAATTCCATGTACCTAATAAGTTTGAACAATTGAGCAAATGAAGTTGCCAAGGGGATTGGTCTTTGTCCTGTTGGGTGAGCTCACTTGACAGATCAGTCATTGGTATTAAACTTCATCTTGTATTATCAGTTGGACAAAACAATGGCATTTGAAGATCAGCAGAGTAACCTTGTCAGCAGGCTGCTGAGCCACTCTTGTCAGCAGACTGCTGAGCGAAGTCTACTGATGGCAAAGGCTGTTGAATAGTACGTTACAAGATAGTCAAACTTAAATGAAAGTCAACAGTAATTGGATATTATTCTTATCCTTTATAACCGCAGTTACAAATATCCAACGGTTACAACTTTTATGGAATCAATTAGTGGGACACGTGGCAACATCACATTTATTCCAGCTTTAATCATGGTTAAGTGCTACAGTACATGTACAGTACTTTATCTGACAGATACTACCCACTTTCTCTATATATACAGATATATACAGAGAGTTGATGCATATAACCTTCAGATCAATCTCTCTCTGAATAAACACTGTGTGAACACAGATTTGAAAGATCTTTTCTTCATCTTTTTCAAATTCTAATGGCGGATAAAGATGATGTTCACATTGGAAAGAGCCAAAGTGTCGGAGGGTTTGTTGTTGATGCTCACAAAACTGAGTTAGCTATCAACATTGGTAGAAGAATCATAAGATATGAAGGACTGGAAGATATTCTTAATCTGAGACTGGAAAGCATATCTTACACAAATGTTGTAAATTTCTGGAGAAACATTGTGATAAGAGATGATAGATAGGCGTTTTCTACCACAGTTAATGGCCAGGAGATTGAAATTTCCTCAAACATGCTGAGGGAAGTGTTTGGGTTTGGAATTGGAAACAATGCTCCTACAAATCCTGAATCAATATTTGTTGATAAAATAAAGACCAACCAATCCATTAAGTCCTCACTGAGTATCAATGTGAAGCACATCAAGATGGAATATAATCTGTTGAGTAAGATTATAGCCAAGAACATTTTGGGATTCAGTGGAAGTCTTGACACATTGTCAGGACCCAAGATTGATTTGCTGATCATCATCTGCAAGAGTATGAAGTTTGATTGGGCTGGATTCTTTGCCCAATACACGAAGAAAGTAATATAAAAGGACAGAGATGAGACAAGGAAGTCCAAGACACTGCCTTTAGGTTTGATGGTGCAGGCCCTACTGACTCATTTGAAGGTTGCTGATGTTGCACCTGAAAAGATAAACAAGTCCAGATACAAAAAGGAGATAAGTTATATCATCCCTGGTTTGGATGATGATGAAGAGTTGGACACTGAAAGGACAGAGAGTGACAATGATGGAGATGATGATGCTGGTGGTGAGCAGGTTAAACAAGTTGCTAAATCTGCTGCACCTAAGAAGGCTGCTGAGAAACGAAAGGCTGCTGATACAAGGAAGATAACTGAGATGCTTAAACCTAAGAAAACAAGGAAGCAACCAGTAGAGACTGATGAGTCTACTAAGGGTTCAGTTGCAGTTCAATGTGCTGACCCTACTGAAGTTACAAAGAAGAAATCTGCTGCAGAAATTTTGAAAGAGCAATAGAAAGAGGAAAGATGTTGAAATTGAAGTTGAACGACCCACAAAGAGGATGAAAGAGATTGCGAAGAAGAAGAAGCATGGAAAGGGTAAAGTATTAAGGAACCTGGAGGACCAAAGGAAAATTGAAGAAGAGGCTGTTGAGCCTATTGTTGATACTGGAGATGTTGTTGTTGAGCAACTTGCTGAAGAACCACAGCAGACTACTAAATCTACACCTGCTGTGGAGATTGATACGCCTGTTCCTAACCCTGTTGTGGATGCTACAACTCAGGGGGAACAACACACTTCTGCGGACCCTACTGATACTCATACAAGTCAGGGGGAACCTAGTGTAGAACAGTTGGAGGTGGTAGATACAAATGTGCAACCTGATGAAAACACTGACCTGATTGTATCTGCTATAGTTACATTGACTCACCTTGTTAATGCGTTTGGAGAACAACAGGCTGAGAAATCTACACCAACAAGGCCAACTATGCCCTTTGAAAGAAAATAGGAGAAATCCAAGAAAGAGAAGGTAGATCCCAACTTCAAGGTAATACAGAAATACTTTCAATGGAAGTTTGGATTCTACAATAGACAAAAGCCAGGTGCTGAAACCATGAGTGGATTTGAAGAATGGGCATTTGATCAGTTGGGTGTGGAAATCCTACTGGAATTGGTGGATACAACGTTGCTGCAGACAAGGTTAATGGATCTATTGGATGAAGGGAAGAAGAGCTCTAAGATTATGTTCAAAGATCCCAAGTACACACCTGATAGTGATGATTCTTCATCATCTGATTTTGATGATGATCATCCTATGTTTCTTGGGGAGTCCAGTGGAGTGGCCAAAGGAACATCTACTGAAGCAACAGGCGGTCAAGGATCAAGGCGAGGAAACAAGACAGATCGGTCTCCGTCGATGTCGGTAAGTCCTATTTGAAGGACAACAGACTGGTAATGTGGATGAAGACATGGAGGACTTGACCAAAGATGATTTGGAAGCCTTAATAAATGATGGAATAAATTTTGGAGATAACAGGCTTGTCAGTATCTGTGATACATTACTAGTTGTGGAATCTGATGCACACTTTACTGATAAGCAAACTGAAAATTTGAATGAGGAGACAGTCATTGCACACAGTGAGCTTGACATCATTTCTGAGGATTCAGCTCAATATCAGGAGTGGTTTGACACTCAGGACACTTTATCTCAAACTGCTGATATTCTACAGAAGATTGCTGATGATAGAGGAGTGCTAGAGGAAAATTTGGCTGTTTTTCCTTTTATATTAGTTGATGAAAGGGTCCTGATCTTTGAGGAACAAACAGTGATAGGAAAAAGATTGGATTTAGTGATGGGTTTTGAGGAATCACCCACACATTCTGTTGAAGAGGTGGTTCAGGATGCTGAGGAACAAACAACACCTGAATACAGGTTGGAACATGAGGTACATGTTGCTGAGGATCAGACAACACCTGGACAAAGGTTGGAACCTACAATGGGTTTGGAGGAAACCCTTGTACTTGTTGAAGAGATTGTTATAACACAGGTTGCTGAAACACCTATAAGTACAGTGCAGGCTACTGAAGTACAGTCTACTAAAGTTGTCACGGATTTTATCTAATGAAAATAAACAAGTAATAAATTTATAAATCCGGTATACCCCAAGTGTAGGGATTGTAGTATAGAGGTTGATACCGGGTCGATCTTACGGTGAATCGGGGTTGTTTGATCTAGTTTTTATTATCTAACCTAACTATGTCACGAATACTACTAAAAAGATACAAAAATAAAACAGTGAAAACTAAAACGAAAAACACGAAACTACAAATAAGAATAATTGGACAGAAGATCGAGATCTAAAGCCAGGGAAAATATGGTTGCGAACAAATTATCTAAACTAAGTCTATTCTAAATCTATTATGAAATAAAGATTGTAAATTTACTAAGCAATTCGAATTCCAGAGGTTTAATCAATGGTTTACGAACGAACAAGCAATTGATCCACCTATCCTACAACTATCAATTTCTATCTAGATTATCTTGTGATTTCTAACCAAGTTGTGATTCACCTAGCCAAGGTATGAACTCCTAATTTCTTAGACAAGTTCGCATATTAATCTTCTATCTTTCGATCTAAAGATTAACGCTTTCTAACCAAAGGTGTGAAATTTATAAGTTTCTAACCTAGAGATTCAACCTAATAACTCTCGTTAATTAGATTAAAGGTCTAATCTTTATTATGGCGATCTAGGGTTTAACATGGTTCTCATCAAAATCAAACATCATACATGCAAAGATCTTTCGATATAAATTGCATAAGAACGGAATAAGCATAATAAAGATACAACTTTGAATTAAAAACTCACAAGACAATCGAAGATGAAATCAATCGTTGGTTGGATGGCTTCACAATGATTGTTCAAGGGAGGTCTAGCCTCTCAACATCATGTTTACGACTAATTTTGTGGTTTATATCGAGTTATTCCGTAAAAATATCTTCCGTGTTTTAGTGATTTTTATAGAAAATCACTTGCTAAAAGGGTAAATCGGAAGAATGGGTTTAGAATTTATTAAAGTGTGAAAATCGAGCTATTTATGTGGTTTTTATCTATTTATGTACGATTTTACACTTTGCTCGTTTCTATCGCCTTGTAGGGATGCTTGTGTGTTGTGAAAGGAGCTAGAACGGTGTTTGATTGAAGATTAAAGGAAAGAGAAAGATGCAAGTTTGAGATTGGCATGAAGGTTTACATGGCTGAACTGGCGTCCATTGCATCCGTCCAGTGGACGGGCGTTTAAAGCACCAGACGGGCGTCCAGAAGGCTTATTCGATTCAAAGAACAAAGGTCCCAAGTGGACGAGCGTCCACTATTCCAGACTGGCGTCCAGGAGAGGAAATTTGATACAGAGAGTTTGGACGCAGCATGGACGGACGTCTGGAGCAAAGTTAAGATCCAGTGGACGGGCGTCCACCAAACCGGACGGGCGTCCAATAGCCGACTAAACCCTAGCCGCCTCAAAATCTTATAAATACCATCGTGTATTGAACCCTAAGGATATACCATATCATACGCATTATTCACTCTTAAACACCCTAGCAGCAGCATACTCAAGAGAAAAACAAGAAGATGAACTCTTCCATCCCAACAATCATGATCATCAACATGATTGTTGGCTAAGCAATTCGCGGTGGGACAACGGAGGAAACCAATCAACAACTACGCCAACTAGAGGATTTTTAGCTACATCTTTAGTGAGTTAAATTTATGGTTTTTCATCAATTGAATGTTGTGATTTATCGTTTATGTTTTATTGAATCGTGAGATCGATGGAACTATCTTTTCTGATTGAATTTATATGAGAATATGATTCATGTCGTGATTTATCTCAATTGATGCAATTAATTATAAATCAAGAGATTGTTTATGATTAATTGAGTAGAGTTTTGGAGACAATCTCATGATCACGTTATGCATGTTAGTTTAGTTTTGCTTGAGAAAGAAAACGAAACCCTATAAATTGATTAAAGAGATTTAATCGAATTCGTGATTTGATCATTACTAAAAATCGTACCTTTAGCTCACAATCTAGTTGGGGTTGGTTGGTTGGTTGGTGGATTCTCGTTGCCTTACCGTTCCTTTAATTATTTGATAAACCAAATTCGTTCGTATCAACTTTCGTTGCTAAGCTTAGTTATTTTAAAAACCCTAGTTTTTACCTGCTGTTTTCTGCGTATTTTCTGTTTCCAGATTATCGGACGCCCGTCCACATCAGTGAACGCCCGTCCAGTGTCGTCTTTGTTCTATTTTCTGCTATTTTCTGTTTCTAGTCATAGTTTCTAGATTATAATTAGTATATACCTTAGTTTTAGATAATAATTCGTGACATAATCGATACAATAAACTGTACTTAATCCGATAGACGTTCGATTCCCTTAGGACGACCCGGTAACACCTTTACTACGAACCTTATACTTGGGGTGTTTCGGTTTATAAATTTAAAACTAGTTTTTACCGAACACATCACTTTGAAGCTCGAATTACTTGAGTAAAAATACATAAAAGTATTTGAATTTAACTAGAAAATAAAAGCAATGAAAACTGAGCCGCCCCTAGGGTTTAGGGTTCGAATTATCTGATGCAATGGTTGTAAATAACGCAGCTATATATAGAATTTTAAGGCGGGGCTGCTATGTCGGCCGACTAGACGCTCGTCCGTGTAGCTGAACGCCCGTCCACTTAGCTTGAAATCTTCGAATATGGCCGAGTCATGATCAGACGCTTGTCCTTCTTTAAATCAGACGCTCGTCCATCAATTTTGGGAGAACTCTGAATCAAGTTTCTTCTTCTGGACGCCCGTCCAATATGGTGGACGCCCGTCCACTGGACGGAGAATGGGACGCCCGTTCAGATTACTTCAAATCTAATTTTTCCATCTCTATCTTCAATCAACTTCATCTCTATCTCTTCTTCTTCATATAAATTCGATCCTTGACATCTTTTAATCCTCTTTTGAGCTAATTTCGTGTATCTACAATATAATAAAACATCGCAAAGTGTAATATCATCCAAATCAATATAAAATCAACAATAAAACACCTAAATCAACCAATTTTGCGATTAAACCGTTTCAAACCTCACTTGCTCAATAATTCAATTAAACACTTAATTTCTATGCAAATTATATGAATATGGAGAGAATTGTTACAAAATATAACGATATAAATCATATAAAATCATCCTTAACAACTCCCCCACACTTAGCTTTTGCTCGTCCCGAGCAAAACAAGACGAAAATCAAGGCTCGGAAAAGATAGACATCTCAGCATATATAACACATATGCAATAACTTAGAGGTTCACCCCGGTGTGTGTGCAAAGCTATAACAAACTTCCACTAAGTCCAAACTTGAAAATTTCAAGCAAACTAGCTAATACCCCCTTCAAACTAGAGATAACTGATACTTATAAGATGTACCCTACAAAACGTAACATATCCCGAAAAGGATGATAGAAGGTATTTAGGACCTTTCGGACATACTCAGAGGATAATCCCTACAACATATCTGTCGGTTTATACTGGGGATAAGATATGCGATAACTAAGTCTTTTATTCATTTCATACCACTTCTTATATAAGTTGATTCAACTATTTTCACATTTAAATGCACATCAGAATGGGCTATTGCCCTGTCATAGCAGAATAGGACATTCGAGATATACCCTACCTTACTCAAATCATCAGGCAACTTCTTCTGACTGTCGTGAGCTTTTGGTCATCATAGTGGTATAGGACATTCAAGATATGACCTACCTCACTCCAATCATCGACCAGCTTTCGACACACCCAATTATTTCATTTTAAATTCAACTTTTTCAACAACTTTAGTTACGGTTTACTTATCACATTCAAACATAAGATATTCACAGTATATCATACTTTGGATCTAAGCACAAACTATCATAATCGTCATGATACATACATTAGCATTAAGCACACGATTTATAAGATAACAAAAATCACTAATCAAAAAGGGTATAGCTTTATATTTTAGCTCATTATTCACTATGGCTCGTGAAAAATAGATATCGGGTGAAACAACTAACCTGCTGAACACACAGTATATAGCATCAATGAATATAAAAACCGAACAAAGATTATGCATTGCTTACTCGGGACAAAACAAAAATTCCAAAAAATTTAGCTCATTTGCATAGAAACATAACGAAGTAAGCAAACGAATAGATACACATAACCATTCCCCTCCCCCACACTTAAACCACAACATGTCCTCAGGTTGTGCAGAAAAAAGAAATGAAGTACTTAGCTGATTGCGTAGATATTCGAGCCGTTGGTCAGGGTGGAGCATGAAAAGGCCAACGCTCGCGAAGGCGTATAGAACTCGTTCCAACATGACTCAAATGTTATCGTGACAAAACGTCTATAAAGATATCTGCACTACTTGACAACCACATAAGAAATCTCGGGGAAAACGGGGGAATATTATCTCAAAAATGAAAAAGAATGATAAAGATAAAAATTGAATTAGATCAAAAGAGAAAACTTTCAACCCTATGAAGATCGAAAGCATAATAATGTTAAACACAAATGAAAGTACGAAATGCCTTAAGGCTTACAAGATTCATCGAGAAAAATAGACAGTAACGAACATGAAAAGTACAATGAATCAAGTAAGGGAGAGTAGTATGACAATACAATCACCCCAAAAAGAAATACATAAGCTAGAATCAGAAAAATAAGATCAGGTCTGCCCCGGTGCCGTAGAATCATCAATCGGAGGTGATCCACCTGTAGGAGAGTCAGGCTGCTCCTCATCCGAAGACGACTCAGACTCGTGAAGAACATCCGCAATGGCTTGCTCAACCTCGTCCGAATAAACGTAATCTATAATGCTCGGGTTGAAGACTCTGCCGTCCCTCAGAGGCCGGCCCTCACTTATACACCGTAAAATAGATAAAATATTGTTCTGAGAAGTCCTCATATCCTCCATCCAGTTCCGTATACTATTAGCCATACTCAACCTCATCCGGACTGAGGGAGATAAAGATGGAAGGGAAGATGCTCGAGGTGGTGCTGAAGATGAACCGGGCTCATGTGCTGCCTCAGCCTCAGTCTGACCAAAAGATTTCACCTTCTCCCGCTGCAAGCATCTAGGATTCTTCGTCTTGTGATCATTTTTGTACTCGGGAACCCTAGCATCTTGATAGAGACTGTGGATCAAATGCGGACAAATCAAACACCTAGCATAGACCTTCTGATTCGTGGCTATCTCATCGAAAATGGCTTGTCCTACATCAACATTCAGCTTGAAGTTCAATGCATATAACATCCCGAGGTCACCAATATGGAAATGAGTCAGGTTGTTCTTAGGTAACAACCTGTTCTGGATAAACCGACATTGGACCTTCCAATCCTCTGTCCAACTCGTTGTGACCAATTCCTTCCTATCTCCCCCCGGTCTAAGTGTCCACGGCACCTCCGGGCACACTAACAATCTCAACTCCTCCAACGGATCTTGACCGGCATCCTGCTTGGCCTTTATTGCCTCCTTATAGCCCAACCCCTCAAAAGGTGCCAAGTTGTATTTCTCATTTATAACCTTAGGCTTAAACGGCACCTTTACTCCCCTAACCATCACAACTTCGGCTTCTAGATTCGTCTCCGAACAATTGGCATAAAACTCACGAACCAATGTGTCATTAACCGGAGTCGTCGGGGTTACCATCAATGCTCCCCACTTCCTATCCTTCAATAACTTCACAAACAACTTTAGTCTCTAAAACAACCCTCTCAATCAACATTGTTCGGGCTATATAATGCTTGTTGTACACATCAAGAGCCTTAGGGTTTATGAACCGACGAGCTAATGGCATAGGAACTGGGGGTCTAACGTTCTGTCTAGGTGGCTCAACCCCTTCACTCGCTTCCTCCTGTCTAGGCCTAGATGCCTCACCACTCCGATCACCCCTAGAAAATCTCACCAAAGGCACATCATCATCAGTATCCGAACTAGATGCAGACTCATCACGCAGTGGTGCTCTAGATGGAGCTTGTGTAGCCCTAGGAAGGCGTTCTCTTATAAGCACACCCCGGTTAGGATCAACTAAGGCCGGATCTACGACCTTTGGCCTCTTACTCGGTTCAGTGGCAACTCCCTTACCATGCCTTTTTTGTGCCCCTTTACGCACCATGATTAACTTAGGCTAACCCAACAACCATCCCCAACTACAATTCAAACAAACCAACCGTTTATCGTCCAAACGGGATTTCAAAACCAATTCACACCAAACCAACACCAAAACCACAATGCAACCCATCCAGAACCATCAACATCACCCCAATCATCAACAAAACAAGAAACAAAAACAAAACAAGAGAAAAAAAAACAAATAAGGGAAGATTCATATAAAAGAGTCGACACGAAGATCGAACTCGAAAAAAAACGTGAAATAATCTAAGAAAAGGTGATAAAAACTTACCAAATAGGATGATGGGATGAAGATAAAGAGGATTAGAAGCCCAAACAATGCCAAATCGAACACAAAAATCAAATTTTTTCTTCTATGAAACCGCACGAGCTAGGTTACTGGATCGAAATAACGGTTGTGTGTTGGAGGATTTGGTTTGAAAAATCGAAAAGAGGGGATTGAAAGCTGTTTGTAGGACTTTGAATCGCCCAATTTGGTTTAGAAACGAAGAATTTAGGGCAAAAGGAGGGTAAAAGTCGGGTTTTGCAATTTGAAAATTCTGAGGTCGAATCAATTTGGGAAGCAGGGGTATTTATAGACACAGGCCCGAATGTGCGTCCATGAAACTGGACGGTCGTTCAGCTGGGGATCTCATGAACTGGACGGGCGTCCAGATATTCAGTCGCTCGTCCAGGTTGTCAATTTTTGAACAGAGTTGGAGGGAATCTTGCAGACGGGCGTTCAAGAAACTTGGACGCTCGTCCAATATTTCCAAAGGACGGATGGGTGTTCAGGAAGGGTGGACGCTCGTCCAAGGCAGACACAGATCAGACGGGCGTCCAAAGGCATGGACGCACGTCTGAGGCAGAATTTAACAAAAACTTAATTTTTTTTATTCAAATCAAATTCAAACTCTTATTCCATTATAAAAGTTCATACAAAGCTTCAAATAATAAAAAAAACTGAAAAACACATAAAAACACTAGAAAATAGTGGGTTGCCTCCCACCGAGCGCTTTTGTTTAACGTCGTTTGCTCGACGAAACAGCCTAACGACGCTAGTCATCGTAAATCTCTGCCCAATCCACAATTCAGATCAGACGGCGGAGCATGTCAATAGCAGGAGGAAAATCATACTCGTCCTAAAGAGCCCAGTCCTCGCCAGCAACATCCACTCCTTGGAAATGCTCAGCTTGCAGCACTAGCGCCAACTCAGTCAGCATCGGATCATTGAGGATTGTATATGGTCGTCCTAAAGTCTCCTGCAGGTCCTCTGAGCTAAAATCTCCACCTCCCGAAGATCGGGGTACAATGAGAACATATGTAACGGTCCTGATGCGGGTACTAATATCAAAGTCTACGTCCAAAATGATAGTCCCTCCGGGTCCGTCACCTAGAGTGATAAGCGGGATCCTACTAATGAAAGGAAACTCCTGTGGTAGAACTCCGTAATCCATATCTAAAAACACAGCTAAACTGAACAGATTCAAACAAAATCTTAATTAGACTTAAGATAAAAAACTAAGTCAAAGAAAAGAAACAACATAAAAGAGAGTCCTAATATAATAAAAGATATCTAGGATGCCTTCTAGTGGCGCTTTTGGTTAATGTCGTTAGCTCGACACTCTTTTAGCTCAGCCTAGATCAGGCCATTTAACTTTTCTGCCAGCCACTACCTCGTGTAGGCTTTGATCAGTAGTGTGGCTGCAGAAACAGCATCTAACACATGGGGTCAATTCTCTAATTGCCTTCCACACACGTTTAACCCTCCACATGGCTGATTTCTTCTTCTTCTGACGACGTTTCAACTGTTGCTCCTTCTCAAATTCCATGTCCCAACTACCTGCTAGAACTTCTTCAGAAGGACCACTACCGTCATCCTCAGAAAACAAATCGGGCGAAAACTCATCAAACTTATTGACTTCAGGAGTACCACACCTGAGGATGTCGAGGAAGTGAACAATCAAAGGCTGTTCCTTGGCTTGACCAATGTAATGCTTGCACCTTTGACCATTCACTCGGAACGGCTGGTCACCATAACCTCGTAGTTCTAAAACACCTCCAGGAATGATTTGGAGAATCTCAAAGGGACCGGACCATCGTGTCCTCAGCTTACCAGGGAACAGATGTAACCTGGAATTGTACAATAAAACTTGTTCCCCAACATGGAATTCTCGCTTCTTGATTTTGGCATCGTGAAGGAGTTTCGTCTTTTCCTTACTTATCCTGGCACTTTCGTAGGCCTGAAGTCTAAATTCGTCTAACTCATGCAACTGTTGCAATCGATGTTTTCCACAAGATTGGGTATCGAAGTTTAAAAACTTCGTGGCCCAATACGCTCAATGCTCTAACTCGAATGGCAAGTGGCATGGTTTACCATAAACCATTTGATAGGGTGATGTACCCATTGGGGTCTTATAGGCAGTTCGATATGCCCACAGTACATCATCCAACTTTAGACTCCAGTTTTTTCTATGACTGTTAACTGTTTTCTCCAGGATCTTCTTTAAACTTTGGTTTCTTCTCTCAACCTGACCACTAGTCATAGGATGATATGGTGTACCAGTTTTATGCCGGACACCAAATTTCTCAAGCACTTTCTCCAGAGGTCGGTTGCAAAAGTGTGTCCCTTCATCACTAATCAAGGCACGTGGACACCCGAATCTCACGAAGATGTTTTTCTTTAAAAACTTCATGACCGTCTTATGATCATTGTGAGACGTGGCTTGAGCCTCCACCCATTTCGATACGTAATCCACGCAGACTAAGATGTATTTATTCCCACAAGATGATGGGAATGGTCCCATAAAATCGATACCCCATACATCAAAGACTTTGCATTCTAGGATGGGTTTCAATGGAATGTCGAAACGCCTTGTTAAAGTTCCGGTTCTTTGACACCTATCACAAGCTTTACAGAAAGCTTCTGTATCTTTAAAGATCGTGGGCCAATAGAAGCCGGATTGAAAGATCTTAGCAACGGTTTTCCAAGGTCCAAAGTGACCACCGGTAGGTCCACTGTGGCATTGCTCAATAATATCACGTTGCTCAGATTCAGGAACACATCTTCTCAGCAAACCATCTTTACAAATCTTGAAAAGGTAAGGTTCATCCCAAACGAATGTTTTCAAATCAGAGAAGAATTTCTTCTTCTCCTGATAGGACAATTCTGGATCAAGATATTGGGAATGAAGGTAGTTTACGATGGAAGAATACCATGGAACATCTGGAGCACAACCGTCGATAAGCATGATATTCTCCAGAGGAAAGTAAAGATCTATATCGTCAGGATCATCCTTTTCCACACTCAACATTCTTGAAACGTGATCAGCCACTATGTTTTCACTGCCCTTTTTGTCTTTAATCTGGACATCGAACTCTTGTAGGGTCAGTATCCAATGTAGTAAGCGTGGTTTAGCCTCTTTCTTAGTCATCAAGTATCGCAAAGCAGCATGATCAGTCCACACAACCACTTGAGCACCCAACAAGTAACTATGAAACTTATCCATAGCAAAGACTACGGCCAATAATTCCTTTTCAGTCGCCGTGTAGTTTACTTGAGACGGATTCAGTGTGTGACTGGCGTAATAGATTGGCTGGAATTTCCCTTTTATTCTCTGTCCTAAGACTGCGCCAACAGCATAGTTTGACGCATCGCACATAAGCTCGAAGGGGAGATTCCAGTCAGGCGAAATAAGGATCGGCGCAGAGATTAATCGACTTTTAAGCTCCTCAAACGCTTGCTTGCAACTTTCATCAAAATCGAATAAAACGTCTTCTTTAAGTAGTGTAGACAGGGGCTTGGCTATCTTGGAAAAGTCCTGAATGAATCTCCTATAGAAACCGACATGTACAAGAAAACCTCTGACTTCGCGCACATTCTTAGGATAACTCATCTTCTCGATAGCTTCCACTTTGGCTCTGTCTACCTCAATACCATTGGCGGAGATCTTGTGGCCAAGAACTATTCCCTCATCTACCATGCAATGGCACTTTTCCCAATTTAGTACTAAGTTCTTTTCCACACATCTGGATAAGACCTGGTCAAGATTATCAAGGCAATCATCGAAGGATTGACCAAAGACCGAAAAGTCATCCATGAAAATTTCCATACACTTTTCAACTAGCCCGTCAAAGATAGCCAGCATACATCTTTGAAATGTAGCTGCGGCATTGCAAAGACCAAATGGCATCCTCCTGTAAGCGAATGTACCATAAGGGCAGGTGAAAGTGGTCTTTTCTTGGTCAACTGGATCGATGGGTATCTGAAAATATCCTGAATATCCGTCCAGGAAACAGTAGAATGCGTGTCCCGCCAGACGCTCAAGCATCTGATCAATGAAAGGAAGGGGAAATGATCTTTCATGGTTACCTCATTGAGTTTCATGTAATCAATGCAGACTCTGTAACCAGTAACGAGCCTCAATGCTATTTCTTCTCCCTTCTCATTCTTCTCAATAGTAATTCCTCCCTTCTTGGGAAATACCTGAGTAGGGGATACCCATTCGCCGTCGCCGATTGCGTATATGATACCCATATCTAAAAGCTTGATAATCTCCTTCTTGACCACCTCTTGCATATGAGGGTTGAGCCTCCTCCGGGGCTGTCTAACACATTCCGCACCCTCTTCAGTCTTGATTTTATGCATACAGATGTCAGGAGATATCCCTCTGATGTCTCCTACTTGCCAACCAAAGGCTTTCTCATTCTTCCTCAAGACGTTTAATAGCTTCATTTCTTCTAATCGAGACAGCTTGGCCGATATAATTAATGGAAGCTTGTCACCTTCTCTTAAAAACACATACTTTAGATGTTTAGGCAACGGCTTCAATACCAGATCTACAGGGGGGGTCTTCCAAACTTGATTTAAGATCTCCACTTTTCAACTCAACATCGCTGAGTTTACTTAGTGGTCCCACTGGCAAAGCTTCTCCTTTCAACAACTCATCCTCCAATTCAGCTTCTAACTATTCTAGATTCACCACACCATGATTATTCAGCTTCTCAACTAGTCGCTCGTATTCAGTTGCAACAGCCATGACATGCTTTTCCATGAAATCATTGAAGTCATCAGACATATCGTCAATGGAGAAGCCGGTCGGTCTTTCAGAGGGTTTCTGGCTAGCTTTGGAAACATTGTAACTCACCTCTTGATCACCAACTCGTATCGTCACTTGCCCACCATCACAGTCAATGAGGGCTCTGGCTGTAGACAGAAAAGGTCTCCCAAGAATTAGAGGGACATTCTCGTCCTTCTCTATGTCCAGAACGTACCAGTCAACCGGGAAGGTAAATCTATCAATTTGAACTAACACGTCCTTTAATATTCCCGCAGCTTTCTTGGAAGATCTATCCGTGAATTGAAGATTCATGGTGGTGGGTTCTAGAAGATTGTCTAACCCAAGCTGTTTGCAGACAGACAATGGCATCAGGCTTATGGATGCACCCAGGTCACATAAAGAGTTTGGGAAGACTAGGCCTCCCATCAGTAATGTGAGCTCAAATTTCCCAGGGTCACCCCTCTTGGTTGGTAGATCTTGGTAATTGATCATAGAGCAATCCTCACCAATCAACCGATCCATGTCTGCTAACTTCTTCTTAGAAGAAACAACATCCTTGATGAATTTGGTATACTTAGGCATCTCAACCAAAACCTCGGATAATGGAAGATTAACCTGAGTATTTTTCAGAAGGTTTAGCACTTTCTCATACTTTTTATCATCATTCAAGGAGATGTTGCTCTTTCTAGGTGGAAATGGAAGCTTTTTCAAGTCACTCTTAGAAAAGGCTTTCTTCGAGGATGAACTGACAGCTTTGTCTTCCAAATCTTTCCACCTCACCACTTTTTCATTCGTCTTACTAGTCATGGGATCAGCCTCCTGACTCTCACTTGATTCTTCATTCCTTAGGGGTTCAGCCACCTGAGGACTTCCAACTTTTTCACCTCTCAGGGGATCAGCCACCTGAGTATTCTCTTGCAGCCAAGGGGAACGTAGGTGCTCGACTTCCCATACTGCCTTATCGCTAGCAGGAGGGGTTAGTGGTTTCCCTGGTGAGGGGGACCACTTAGTTGAGTACCTGACCTTAAGTTCATCGCACTGGCCTCTTCTCTACCGTACGGAATTGAAGGTACCAGGTCAGTGCATTGGCTATTATTCCGATCGGTCTGAGCAACTTGACCACCCTTCGGATTCTTTTCTGTGAAGCTGGGCAACTGCCCTGGGGGTCTAGAAGCTAACTGTTCAGCAAATTGCCCTAGTTGCCTCTCAAGATTATTGTTTGTGCTCATCAGGAGTTGGATGTTTTTATTTTGCTCTTCCCGAAAGGAGCTCCATTCAGCTTGGATATCATTCGAGTGCGTGGGGCCTTGAGAGTTTTGGAAGTTCTGCGCATAAGGCTGGCTGAACCTATTCTGAAATGTAGAATTAGAATTGTTAGGCCAATTCTGACTGAACCTTTGATTCTGATTGGAAAAATTGGGGTTCTGGTTCTGGTTGTAAGTAGGGTTTCGATTGAAGTTTTGATTTTGATTAAAATTCGAATTTGGACTGAAATTTTGATTCTGACTAAAACCCTGGTTTTGAGGATTACTCTGGCCAGAGAATTGATTATTAACCCTCTGATTGGTCTGGCCAGCGAAAGCGTTTACTTCAGCATTCTGTCCGTTCATAGGACAGAAACGAGATGTATGCCCCACATTGTCACAGTTCTGACATGTGACTGAATTATACTGTCAATTGTCATGAACAGTATTAACTTGATAAGCAGAGGGGTGAACAAATTGACACTAGCCAACCATATGGCCAGTCTGACAACAATTTTCACAGTACAGAACTTGAGAGTTCTGTTGAAGGGAAGGATTCTGATTGATCGGATTAGGAGAAATTTGAGAAGCTTCCATCTGCTTTTGCAGCATGGCGATCAGACTTTGCATATTCACCTCCTCGATCTTGGGAGGAGGAGGTGCTTGGATAGCTTGATATGAGGGAGCATAATTGTATTTGGCAATATCCTCGAATAATGCCCACCCCTCTTCAGGTGTTTTCCTTAAAAATGCCCCACCAGAAGAACTATTAACCATGCCCTTCGTGAGCTCGGTCAATCCACTGAAGAAAGTATTGACTTGCCTTTGTAATGGCAAGCCATGATGGGGACACTTTCTAAGAAGAGACTTAAACCTCTTCCAGCATTCGAAAAATGACTCATTTTCCTTCTGGCAAAATGTGAAAATATCACTTAAACTTTGGGCTGTCTTAGAAGGTGGGAAGTATTGACTCAGGAACTCTTTCTCGAGTTCCGCCCAGGTAGTGATGGTTTCAGAAGGGAGAGAGTAGTACCACTCTTTTGCTTCCCCTCGTAAGGAAAATGGAAACAGTTTAAGTTTTATAGCATCCTCACTTACTCCTTGGATGCGAGTTGTACCACATATCTCTAAACGTGTGTAAGTGAGTATGAGGATTTTTCGACTGATAACCGTGGATGATAGATGCATGCTGCATCATTTGAATGAGCCCGGGTTTCAGTTCAAAAGTAGGTGCAGTGATGGTTGGTAGAACGATAGCCGGGTTGACCCTGACTTCGCCAGGCATGGCGTAATCAGCCAACGTACGTCTATCTTCAGCAGCCATAATGACTATATTTTCGATCTCTTGAGCTAGATCTTGCTCGATATCTCGATCGACTATGTTCTCTTCGTCAGGGAGGTCCGTAAAATGGAGTCTTCTCCTGTTTGGTCGGACTATGGTCCGCTCGAGGTCAGGGGTATAGAGTAGTGGCCCTTTTTGACTCCGAGTTTGCATAAACCGAAACCAAAATCTTGTTATTTAATGAGAACGAACAGAGAGGGAAAGTATTGGCAGAAAGGCCAGACGGGCGTCTGCCTGAAGAATGAACAGGACTGGCGTCCAAGTTACTGGACGCTTGTCTGACTGGGTAAAAATACGAACAGAGTTATAAAAACTTAACCGGACGGGCGTCCGCTACTCTAGACGCCCGTTCACTGGAACAAAAACGAAACAGAAACTAAAACAAAAATATCTAAAGTAGATTACTAATGAAAATAAAACTAGACAACCGTTCGGTTCCCCGGCAACGGCGCCAAAAACTTGTCACGGATTTTAACTAATGAAAATAAACAAGTAATAAATTTATAAATCCGGTATACCCCAAGTGTAGGGATCGTAGTATAGAGGTTGATACCGGGTCGATCTTACGGGGAATCGGGGTTGTTTGATCTAGTTTTTATTATCTAACCTAACTATGTCACGATTACTACTAAAAAGATACGAAAATAAAACAGTGAAAACTAAAACGAAAAACACGAAACTACAAATAAGAATAACTGGACAGAAGATCGAGATCTAAAGCCAGGGAAAATATTGTTGCGAACAAATTATCTAAACTAAGTCTATTCTAAATCTATTATGAAATAAAGATTGTAAATTTACTAAGCAATTCGAATTCCAGAGGTTTAATCAATAGTTTACGAACGAACAAGCAATTGATCCACCTATCTTACAACTATCAATTTCTATCTAGATTATCTTGTGATTTCTAACCAAGTTGTGATTCACCTAGCCAAGGTATGAACTCCTAATTTCTTAGACAAGTTCGCCTATTAATCTTCTATCTTTCGATCTAAAGATTAATGCTTTCTAACCAAAGGTGTGAAATTTATATGTTTCTAACCTAGAGATTCAACCTAATAACTCTCGTTAATTAGATTAAAGGTCTAATCTTTATTATGGCGATCTAGGGTTTAACATGGTTCTCATCAAAATCAAACATCATACATGCAAAGATCTTTGGATATAAATTGCATAAGAACGGAATAAGCATAATAAAGATACTACTTTGAATTAAAAACTCACAAGACAATCGAAGATGAAATCAATCGTTGGTTGGATGGCTTCACAATGCTTGTTCAAGGGAGGTCTTGCCTCTCAACATCACTTTGAAGCTCGAATTACTTGAGTAAAAATACATAAAAGTATTTGAATTTAACTAGAAAATAAAAGCAATGAAAACTGAGCCGCCCCTAGGGTTTAGGGTTCGAATTATCTGATGCAATGGTTGTAAATAACGCAGCTATATATAGAATTTTAAGGCGGTGCTTCTATGTCGGCCGACTGGACGCTCGTCCGAGTAGCTAAACGCCCGTCCACTTAGCTTGAAATCTTCGTATCGGGCCGAGTCATGATCAGATGCCCGTCCTTCTTTAAACCAGAAGCTCGTCCATCAATTTTGGGAGAACTCTGAATCAAGTTTCTTCTTCTGGACGCCCGTCCAATAAGGTGGACGCCCGTCCACTGGACAGAGAATGGGACGCACGTTCAGATTACTTCAAATCTGATTTTTCCATCTCTATCTGCAATCAACTTCATATCTATCTCTTTTTCTTCATATAACTCCGATCCTTAACATCTTTTAATCCTTTTTGAACCAATTTCGTTGATCTACAAGATAATAAAACATTGCAAAGTGTAATATCATCCAAATCAATATGAAATCAACAATAAAACCCCATAAATCCAATAACTTTGCGATTAAACCGTTTCCAACCTCACTTGCTCAATAAACCAATTAAACACTCAATTTCTATGCAAATTATATGAATATGGAGACAATTGTTACAAAATATAACAATATAAATCATATAAAATCACCCTTAACAAAAGTACATTCTACTGAAGTGAAGGCTACTGAAGGAAAGGATAGTCAGCAGACTATTGTTGATGAAGAACAGCTGTTGGATTATGACTTCAGTGATGAGGAATTCCAGATGCCTGAGGAAGAACTAGTTGCTAATGAACCTCAACAGGCACATGTACCACTTTTTGAGGAGGAACATGATGTGGAACCTCAACCTGCACAAGATCCAATTTTGGAGGAAATATTTGGTGATGTGATTGAAGAGGTCCTGAACCTGCTGGATAGGACATAACAAGAGCTATGGTTGTCAGCAGACAGAGAACACAGTACAATGTTGAAGAGCCTACTGATGATGCTGCTGGACACATGGCTGAAGGTGTGGCTGGTGCAGGACCATCACATGTTTTGAATGAGTTGAGAGCAATCAGAGATGACATCACACAGTTAAGAACTCAACTAAATAAACAAGAACAAAGATTTGAAGATTTAATGAATCTTGTAGAGAATAGGGGAAGGACTACTGAAGCAGCTGCATCTAACATCACATCTACTCAATATGCACTTGCTGATCTTACCCTAGATGTGAGAGGGATAAAACAGAGCAATACACACAGAGATAAATTTCTGAAAGAACAGTTTGCCTCATTTCATGAAAAGCTTGACAAGATTACGGAGGCTCTCAAGCCTACTGTGGCTAACCCTGCTGAAACACCTCAATCTGCTGCATTGGATTCTAAGGTTACTGAAAGGATCAATTTGCTGGAGCAAACAATGGAAGGAAGAATCACTGCAGTTGACACAAGAACAGAAATTATTGAGGGTCAACTAGAAAATTTTGTGCTCACACAGGAGAGTGTTCATGGTCTACTGTCCCGTTTTGTTGATGATGTCAATAAGGGGGAAGAGGGCAGTTAAGGGTGATTTTATACGTTTTATAAGGATATATTTTATGTCAATATTCCCCATATTCTTAGGATTTTCATAGAAATCGAGCTTATAATCGATTAATTGAGTAAATGGTGTTTCTAGTAGGTTAAATTGCAAAACGTAGAGATTTATGTGTTTAAATCATGATTTTATATTATTTTAGGATTGTGTTACGCTTTGGTATGTTTTTCCTACATTGTAGATACACATTGTTGATGGAAAGGATGATTTTAAAGAGATGAATTCGAGTGGAAAATCCCGAAATATACTCGTAATACGACGGGCTAATCAAAAAGGCGTTTTCTGAAGAAGAGTCCTTAATGAAAGTTGTAGAGTTTTCTGAGAGCTTTTTTATGACATTCGGATCATAATTTTTGGAGGTCTACAACTCAAGATATGAATTTTAGAAGTTTGAGTCCATGCGGGAACTAGCGTCCAGATTGTCCAAACCAGCGTTCAGAGTTCAAGAAGCAGTACAGCGTCTTCAGACGCCTTTCAAACTGGCGTTCCAGCTCCGTTCAAAGACACTGGACGTGCGTCCATGATTCAGGACGTCCGTCCGGGAACCGCCATGCACAGCCGCCTCACTTTTTAATTAATAGCCGCATGCAAATTCTTTTTGGAAAAAGAATTATTCAGCCGACTCAAGTAGCCGACATACAGCATCTATTTAAATAGCTGCTTGCAACCCTAAATCATTATCAAAAAAAAATACCAAACAATTCATTCAGCGGCAACTTCACAGAACAGCCGCCAATCTTGAGAGATTCAAGGCCGGTCACCCGAGCCTTGTGCTCGGGTGAACCGGGGTTAGATTAGGATGCGTTTTTCTTTCCGTTAGTCGATTCATGGATCAATCGTGTACTAAAACTATGTGAGTTTAATTTATTTTAATTTATTCAATCTTTTTTTCGTTTTCATGATCTTTGATTTTTATTGTTTCTTTCTATTCGTTTTATGATGCCATGTGAACTTATATCGGAAGATTGGTTTACTATTGATATGTTTACAAAATACGGAAGTTGCGTAAACTAGATCACCGTAGAAAGAATAGATCTTTTATCTAAACAAACGGAAGTTGATAGATTAAATCTAGGTTGCTTGAATTTATGAATTTAAAACTGCGGAAGCTACTTAGGTTTGTTAATTCATACACCTTCGTTTTGTATTGTAATTTTGATCTCAACATTCGAAAGAGGAGAGATCGATAATTGAATTCACTAAGGAATTAGGGATTCATAGCTTGAGAATACGGATTCACTAAGAGATTAGGAATTTGTATCTCGTGTAAAGGTGAAACCACAATTTGAATTAAAATCATGAGATGAACTAGGATTGAGATCACTTGGTTTGTATTATGTTTGATCCCATGTATCGTTGTTTTATGTTCTTTTCGTTTATAGTTTTATTTAATAATTTTCGCTTTTATCCTTCCTGGCTTTGGATTGACAACCCTCTGTCCAGTTTATTTTCCGTTTTAGTTTAGGTTTAGTAATAAATAGTAGTAACAATTTAAGGAATTAATAAGATTATATTCAACATCCCAATTCCCTGTGGATCGATACCCGTACTTACCCTACTATGCTAGCAATTACCCGATATTCGGTCGGTTAGGAGTTAGTTTGCATGTTAGGTATAGGTTTATAAATTATTTTTTTTTAGTGATGCAAAATCCTCCGAACAAAAAAGTGGCGCCGTTGCCGGGGAATCGGTGTTTTGTTGAATCTTCTTTCGTTAATTTTTCTATTTTGTTACGTTTTATTTGAATAAAAGTAGCGTTTAACAAATCGAGAGTTTTTATTTTTGCCGTGTTTCGATAACCGTTGGGTTAAGAATGTGCAAAAAGTTTTTTACTCGATTTATGAAACGTGAACTATATGGTTGTTTGTATCTAGTCTAACCCTCTGTGCTTTAATTTGATGCGGCTGCTCTGTGATATTTGATGTATGATCTTTTAAGAAATTAGGGTTTTTGTATTTCCGCGTTTTCTATGCAAATTCGATCGTTGGACGAGCGTTCGTGTAAGTGAACGCCCGTCCGATCCCTAACATGCGGGTAAACGAGCGTCCGGTTTGTTGGACGCTCGTCCGTTCCAAAACGTATCGGCTCGTTCGTTTTCAAGAACCGACGTACGTCCATATATCTAAACGCCCGTCCGGCCGCATAAGTTTTAAACGCCCGTTTGAATTAGTGAACGCCATCCGGGTTCCGATTTCTTCTCAATTTGATTTTTAATGCTTTATTTGATATGGATACTTTAATTTGAGCTTCTGTGGCTACTTATTTTCACGTAGATGTTCTGAACTTGCATGTTTACATCTTTCCATCTACGGATCCATGTTAAATAATTGAATCTAATGGATAATATACTTGATTCATCCATGCAAGTTATAGTTACTGTCGGTTCTCGTATACTATAACTGGTCTTCGTGTCAATTAGTAGCTAATGTCGGTTTCCGTATGCTACATACCGCTGTGATGAATCTTTTAAGCTTTGAGACTTATGTGCTTCCTTGTTGTTTTTGTAACTCATATGGGTAGCTACTGTCGGTTTTCCGTATGCTACGTCCAAATCCATATGAGTTATATCTGTTTAGAATAGCTAACTGTTGGTTTTCCATAATGCTATCACTTTTTACGAGTCTTAAGGCGCGTCTACACTGCATGTAATGAATAGCACTGTCGGTTATCGTAACCTGTCATTATTTGGTAGACGTTTATTATATACATGTCATGTTGCTAATGAGTGGGCTAGTTTTCTTTCTTTTATTTTCTTTTATTTTTACATATCACTTAGATGCATATCATTTAGTTGCATGTCATCTAGTTGCATTGTTTTCCTATTTTTCTTTTATTTTTCTTGAGTGTAGTTAACTGTCGGTTTTCGTAATACTACCTCGTTTTTTTCTGATTCTGCACGGGCCGTAGTCACTGTAGGGTTGTCCTCTCAACTTGCTCAGCCTGAGCCTGTCAGAATTTATTTATTTTATTTTTAGGATTGCATATCATGTAGGTCGCATTGTAGTATATTTTCATGTAGTTGCACCTAGCCTATCGTTGTGTAATGTTCCATGTATATGTATTCCATCTTTATATGAGCTTAAATTTGAACTATCTCTATATCTCCTTTTCCATGTGCTTTATATATGTAATCTTTTCTTTTTCCCCGTAGACTCTTTTTGCACCGATCAAGTCTCGGGATATTTTTGATAGCTATTGTGCACTTTCACGATGAATTCGGTTTACCCGTGATGCTCCACGATCTCATCGAGCTATGCAAAGCAATTTTGGTTTTTACCTATTTTTCCGGAATTGCCGCATCCAATCGCCTAAGTTCTCTAATTTATTATTTACGCACAACTTGAGGACAAGTTGCAATCTAAGTGTGGGGGAGAGGATGGTTTATATGTATCTATGAGTCGTTTGCTCAATTTCGTTATATTTCTATGAAAAGTGCTTAATTTTAAAATTTTTGTTTTGTCCCGAGTGAGCATTGCATGTCTTTGTTCGATGTTTATAATCATTGATGCCGTATTCGCATATTTAGTAAATTTAGTTGTTTCACCCGACACTATTTTTCACGTGCCTTAGTAGATGATGAGCTATGTTTTTAAGCCATACCCATTTGATTAGAGATTTTTGATGATTATCGCATGATTCTTTGCTTCCATACGAATTTTGAAAATTTTAATAGTTTGTATTTAGAGTTAAAGTATGACATACTGTGAATATCTGAAGGTTTGAATGTGATAAATGACACGTAACTATTGCGCTTTTGAAATGAAGTGAATAAGTGAAGTTGTTTTAAATTATAAATGTGTGTGTCGAAAGCTGGTCGATGATTTGAGTGAGGTAGGTCATACCATGAATGTCCTATTCCACTATGATGACCAAAAGCTCACGACAGTTAGAAAAAGCCGCCTTATGATTGGAGTAGGTAGGGGATTAGCGGGAAATGTCCTATTTCGCTATGAGGGCAATAGCTCATTCGATGTGTGTTTAAGTGAAATAATTAAATCAACTTATGAGAATAGTGATATGAATTAAACGAAAGACTTAGTTATCGTCGATCTTATCCCCAGTATAAACTGAAAGATATGTTGTAGGGACTATCCTCTGAGTATGTCGGAAATATTTTAAATGCTCCCTATTATTTTTTTCGGGGTTTGTATGTTTTGTAAGGTGCATGTTATAATCGTTTTTATATGTCTAATTTAAATGGGGTGTTGGCTAGTTTTGCTTGAATCAATTTCAAGTGTGGATTTAGTGGAAATTTATTATGGCTATGCACACACTCACTTGGGTGAACCTCTAAACTACTTGAATATGTTTTATATTTGCATAAGTGTTTATTTGTCTCGAGTGATGATTATGTTTTGTCTTGCTCGGGACGAGCAAGGTTTAAGTGAGGGGGAGTTGTTAAGGGTGATTTTATACGTTTTATAAGGATATATTTTATGTCAATATTCCCCATATTCTTAGGATTTTCATAGAAATCGAGCTTATAATCGATTAATTGAGTAAATGGTGTTTCTAATAGGTTAAATTGCAAAACGTAGCGATTTATGTGTTTAAATCATGATTTTATATTATTTTAGGATTGTGTTACGCTTTGGTATGTTTTTCCTACATTGTAGATACACATTGTTGATGGAAAGGATGATTTTAAAGAGATGAATTCGAGTGGAAAATCCCGAAATATACTCGTAATACGACGGGCTAATCAAAAAGGCGTTTTCTGAAGAAGAGTCCTTAATGAAAGTTGTAGAGTTTTCCGAGAGCTTTTTTATGACATTCGGATCATAATTTTTAGAGGTCTACAACTCAAGATATGAATTTTAGAAGTTTGAGTCCATGCAGTGAACTAGCGTCCGATTGTCCAAACCCGGCGTTCGAGTTCAAGAAGCGATACGGCGTCTTCGGACGCCTTTCAAACTGGCGTTCCAGCTCCGTTCAAAGACACTGGACGTGCGTCCATGATTCAGGACATCCGTCCGGGAACCGCCATGCACAGCCGCCTCACTTTTTAATTAATAGCCGCATGCAAATTCTTTTTGGAAAAAGAATTATTCAGCCGACTCAAGTAGCCGACATACAGCATCTATTTAAATAGCTGCTTGCAAACCTAAATTATTATCAAGAAAAAAATACCAAACAATTCATTCGGCGGC
The DNA here is from genome assembly GCA_036785695.1 of Gentiana straminea. Taxonomy (NCBI): domain Eukaryota; kingdom Viridiplantae; phylum Streptophyta; class Magnoliopsida; order Gentianales; family Gentianaceae; genus Gentiana; species Gentiana straminea. Next base: position 667,682 of record JAVUPR010000244.1, read on the forward strand.
AACTTCACGAACGGCCGCCAATCTTGAGAGCTTAGAGGCCGGTCACCCGAGCCTTGTGCTCGGGTGAACCGGGGTTAGATTAGGATGCGTTTTTCTTTCCGTTAGTCGACTCATGGATCAATCGTGTACTAAAACTATGTGAGTTTAATTTATTTTAATTTATTCAATCTTTTTTTCGTTTTCATGATCTTTGATTTTTATTGTTTCTTTCTATTCGTTTTATGATGCCATGTGAACTTATATCGGAAGATTGGTTTACTATTGATATGTTTACAAAATACGGAAGTTGCGTAAACTAGATCACCGTAGAAAGAATAGATCTTTTATCTAAACAAACGGAAGTTGATAGATTAAATCTAGGTTGCTTGAATTTATGAATTTAAAACTGCGGAAGCTACTTAGGTTTGTTAATTCATACACCTTCGTTTTGTATTGTAATTTTGATCTCAACATTCGAAAGAGGAGAGATCGATAATTGAATTCACTAAGGAATTAGGGATTCATAGCTTGAGAATACGGATTCACTAAGAGATTAGGAATTTGTATCTCGTGTAAAGGTGAAACCACAATTTGAATTAAAATCATGAGATGAATTGGGATTGAGATCACTTGGTTTGTATTATGTTTGATCCCATGTATCGTTGTTTTATGTTCTTTTCGTTTATAGTTTTATTTATTAATTTTCGCTTTTATCCTTCCTGGCTTTGGATTGACAACCCTCTGTCCAGTTTATTTTCCGTTTTAGTTTAGGTTTAGTAATAAATAGTAGTAACAATTTAAGCATTTAATAAGATTATATTCAACATCCCAATTCCCTGTGGATCGATACCCGTACTTACCCTACTATGCTAGAAATTACCCGATATTCGGTCGGTTAGGAGTTAGTTTGCATGTTAGGTATAGGTTTATAAATAATTTTTTGTTTAGTGATGCAAAATCCTCCGAACAAGGGCCAAACAGCAGTAGCAAAAGAAGCTGCAAGGATCTTTGCAAAGAAGAAATGGGAGGATGATACTAATGCATTCAGGAACCTTACACCTGGTAGTTTGCAGTTGACTGATGCCCCCTGAAGGAATTTAAGCAGCTTTACAATGGAAAGAAAAAACCTTACAACCGCATGGGATATTTTGAGGGTCTGGATCACTTATGAAGCTCTGGGAAACAAGAGTCAAAGCTATAGGAGCTTCTACTAGAGGTGGAAGATGAGGCAGAGGTGGAAAAGGTGCTAGATTGGGACTATGCAATCAGCAAGGAATTCATTGGATGAATTCAAACATTTCTATATGAGACAAGGCTTTAATGTTCACACCATAAGATTAACTCTACTAGAAGCCTGGAAGTGGTGGAAAGATCTGAATCATTGGATTGACTTTTCTCCAATTGAAAATCAATGGATGCAGGATATTGTCAAAGAAATCATGGAGTATTATCAGAAGAAAGAGCAAGACAGAGACTGAAGATAGTTCACCATACTTACACTACCAATTTCTACTGCTGATTCTTGTTTGTAATAATTTTGAACAAATTTGATTATAATGAAGAATGACAGAATTTGTTCTGTTTTTGTTCATATCTTTTTGCTGTAAGGAGGGTATTGGCATCGTCACCAAAAAAAGGGAAATTGTTGGACATATTTTGAGTTTTAGTGATGAGTGCCAAACTAGTTGTTATAGAGAAAAGGCAAAAAGATGTCTAGATTAAATGTGTAGGCCTATTAGAGTTTGATCTTTGTATAGGTTTGATCAAACAAGCATTGTAAAAGGTCAGCTGACTTTCATTAGTAGACCTGTCTAGGTCAGTAAGGTAACTAGGACAGTAGACTAGTTAGGGACCTGCTGAAGAATGAAGGCTAAGGGGTCAAACTCAGTTATTGAAGGTTAAGGGATCAAACTTAGTATTTAAAGTCAAGACTATGGAATCAGAATTTAGGGAAGTCTGTGACGACCTAAACTGATTACATATACCTTGTGTAGAAGGTCTAAGTTCCATAAGTTAAGTGGTGATTGGAACTTAGTTATGTTCAAAATGGTGTACTCTAACTTCAATATCAAAAGTTAGACAGAATACGGTCAGTTGAAGTGTTTCATTAACACAGCAAACTTCAGATAGCTGACTGACAAGTATTTCAGTAGACTTACATACACATGAACCTACTGAATATATATTTTGATTTAATCAAAGGTTACATTGGATGATTACAAGGATAAGGACTATAACAAGTCTTGATTTTGTCAACAAATCAATGGTCAAGATTAAAGAGACGTTGGAAAGATTCAGAGCTTTATCCTATGGACACAAGTCAAAGGGAGACAGCCTGAAAACTGACAAAAAGAAGACTGACTGTGTTAGTACTATGAATAGTCAGAAAAAGCAAGTCAAGATGGGGACAAATCTGAAACGGCTATGTTTGAATTTCAAACATAATTCACAGGATTCTCTACTATAAATAGAGGGCATCTGCAGATACAAGTGATGAAAATTAGATGAAAAACAACAATCAATCCTAAGCTATCAAGTTTATTATCAAGAAATTCACCCTGCTGACTTTACTGAGCTTAAGGCTACCGATCCATTATATTCTTCAAGTGTAACCTGCTATCAAGTTACATCAATTTTACACACTTAGAGACATCAAGCTGCTGATCATTTCATCCTGATCAAGCTGCCAAAAGCTGAATCATCTACTTGATTCAAACCTTTTTTTACAAGAAACCTGCTGAAGACAGTGAAGCATCTTTTGGGTGTCAAGGACTGTTGTTTGTAGTGGAGTTGGTGAAGAGGCAATCCTACCCTTCAAGGACCAGTGGAATACTTTGGAGCAGCAATCCTACATGTTTCAATTGTTCAGTTTGTGAAGCCATAGCTATTGGTGAAGGACAGACAACTTAGGGATTTTTATAACTGCAACCTCAAAGATCTCTTGTGAATTACATCCAACATCACAGGAGAAGAGTGGACTGACAGGATTACACCACCTAGAACCACTATAAAGTTTGCCTACTTACTTTCTGCATTTAATTTCTGCATTTAGTATTCTTATCACATCAACCTATAGAAACTTGCAACTGAATCACACACTTACACTACTTAGTATCAAATACTTAGTATCATCTTTTAAACAACAAGTAATAAGGCTTAAGTTGAATATATTCTGCTGCAACAAATTCAGTAATATCAGAAGTCAGTAGACTACCGAGCAGTCAGCAAACTATTGAGCAGTCAGCAGGCTACTGACCTTGCTGAGTTTATTAACTCCAAAAGTTTTAAGTGTTAAGTTTATTCACCCCCCCCCCCCCCCTTCTAAATTTAACCAAAGCCTTTTCAAGGGACCAACAAAAAGATATCATCTTAAAGACTCTGGACAGTAATATGTTCATAAGGATCAAATACTGCAAAACAGCAAAAGAGATGTGGGATAAACTGGCACTTATCAATGAAGGATCTGTAGCAATCAAGGAAAACAAATTATTTGTTGCAAAACAGAAATTTGAGCACTTCAAAATGAAGAATGGTGAATCCATTGATCAAATGCATAATAGATTCTCAAGCATCATCAGTGCAATACAACAACTTGGCCACAGATATCCTCAGAAAGAAGTTTGCTTGAAGATCTTGTGAAGTCTACCAGAAAGATGGAAAATCTGTTGGTCCCAGAGAAAGGTAAAACTATAGTCAGGGGGTGAATGACTATAGTGGAGTTTCAAAAACTTTTCTTATATTTAAAAGCTTTTGGGCAGCAGATAAGTCCCTTCTTTAAATGTTGGTTCAAAGTAGATTAGACAGTCACAGATATAATATGCAATGAAATAAAGTATTGTAAAGTAAATTGCTGAAAGTAAATAGACACAAAAGTTTGTAGTGGTTCACGGTCGTGTAATCCCTTAATCCACTCTTCTTCTGTGATGATTGGAGGAATTCACTATTGTTTTCATAGATACAATAGTTAGATTGTCCTTGGCTAGACAAGCTTCACAATTTTCAAGACTCTCACTCCCTGGCTATAAAAGCTTCAGTGACTCAGTCTCTATCACTGCTCATTGAGAACAAATCTTTCACCGGTATCACAAAGGTTGCAACTCCTTCTCAGATTCCTCTGATTCAATTGCTTCAGTTTGATGTGAATTGGATTCACAGATTTGTGATCAATCTCAATGCTTGATATGGAATTTGAGTTCTGATAGCTGAGTTGATCTCTAGATATTTCCGTTAAGTTCAGATAGAAGGCTTTTCAAATTGACTGAGTTTCTACTTGTTTCTTAGCAGATTTAATCATTGTATTTCCTGTCTGTCAATGCCTTATATTTATAGCCTTGATAATCCTTGATTTGAATTTCCGTCTGTTGGCTATTTAATTTGGGGAATAATCCTTGATTTAATTCTTGATTCCCCCTTAATTATATTCTCTTTGATTTCAATGATCGAACTTTTCCTCAAATGTCTATCAGAAAATCCGTCCTTGATTGATCCTCAATTGATTGTGCATTTAGTGCTTGATCCTCTGAATCTTCTTTATACTTCATAATCTGAACATGTAGAGTTTACTTGGCTGTTCCTTCAACGGTCAAGTGATTCTTTTGACTTGGCTGTTCTTCACCGCTTTGTCTTTACTCAGCCGATAATCACTTTACTTTGCCGGTTCACTACTTTCTTGATTTCTTTGATTTTAGAAGACTCGTTGTACTTCACTGATCCTTAATTTGGGTGAGATCAGTACACCATATTTGACAATGTATTTCATCACTTGTAGTATAAAGTCTTAGACTTATCCAAGGTCATCATAGACTTCCCTGGTTATAAGTCAGTTCATAGGTCTTCACTTTACTGCTTCACTTCTTTACTGGCCTGCTGATCTTCAATCCATTGAGCTGCTATCCTGCAGAATACAGTGCATGTCTGACCAAACTTATACAACATGTCAGACTCTAAGTGACCTATAGAAACCATCATTCTAACTTAGTTTCAGGCTTGCTATAACAGCTAGCATGATCATCATCAAAACTATAAAGTGTTCCTAACAAAATCATCACATCAGTTCTTAAGGGAACAATAGATCTTGCAAAGACTGATACTCTGACATTAATGTCTCAATTAAAAGCTCATGAATTTGAATTGAATAATGAAGACAGTTCACCAGCGGAGGCACAATAAGCCAGTGCACTGGTGGCACCCCGGCAAAGCAAAGCGGCTGACACAAGCAGCAATGTGACACAAGAGCTAAAAGAACAAATTTCTCTACTAATTAAACGTTTTGATAGGTTTAGTAAGAAGAAAAAATTCAAGGGAAGTTCATCATCAAACAAGAAGTCAAACTCAAGCAAAGACATGAAGAAAAAAGATGATGAATACAGATGTTTCAATTGCAAGAAGAAAGGACACTTCAAGGCAGATTGTCCTGATGAAAAAGACAAAGATAAAGAAAAGAAGAAATACAAATCAAGAGATAAGAGAAAAATCAAGAAGGCACTAAAAGATGAAACCAGCAGTGAAAGCGGTGAAGAGTCTTCTGAAAATGACTCAGATGACAGTGAAGGCACCAGCTCAGACAATGACAAAGCCTATCTATGATTAATATGGCAAAAGAAATTGAAGAAACAGAGGTAATATATGGCTCATACTCATAAAATGCATCCACATCTGACACTGTACAATCTTCTATCTTCCTATTAGATTCTGCAACCTAATTCGAAATCTCATGAGTAAATTTGAAGAAATTCAAATAACTCATGAAATTCTGGAACAAGAATGTGAGAATCTGAGAGAGGAAAATAAAATATTAAAGAAAGAAGTGGATGAACTGAAAGCTAAATCAACTAGTAAGGAAGCACACCCAGCAGATCAACAAGTAACAGATGATCACTCATCTAGTGCTGACAAACCGGCTGAGAAACCCTTCCTACCAGTTAAGACCACCACTGCACCACCTAATGCACCAGCTTCCAGATCTAGTCTTGGCTACAATAGTCAAGATGAGAAAGCAAACAGTGGACAACACAATTCTGAATCAAGGACTAAGACTATACCTAAATTCAGAAAAGGACAGACTACAGTTTAACTTACTCATCCTACACCAATGAAATCAAAACCCACTGTAGTGAAATATTATAGTAAATCATCCTTCCAGCCCATTAAAAGCAAAGTCTTACTGAAAGGTAAGGGAAGACTTTACCCTTCAGAGGATGATTGGAATGTGTTCAGGGTCAAATTGTATGATTTTTATAGATATATTTTATATCAATTTCCCCCGTATATGTATTATTTTCATAGAAGTAGGGCTTTATATCGAAATATTTAGTAAATGATGTTTTTAAGAGGTTAATTGCAAAACGTAACGAATTATGTGCTTAAATGATGATTTTATGTTATTTTGGAAATACGTTACGCTTTGGTATGTTTTCCTATTGTTGTAGATACTCATTGATGATGGAAGAGAGGATTTTAGAGAGCCAAATTCGTGCTTGGAAAGGATCAATCAAAGTTATGGAAGATTGAAAGATATAAGGAAAGAAATCAATCAAGATAAATGTCGGAAAATCAGGATTCCGGGTAGTGACGACCTTCCGACGCAGTTCTTGATATGATATAAACTGATTTGACTCTCGACCTCAAGAGAATAGTTGTAGGGCTTGAAGAGAGGATTCTACAGGAGTTTGAATCACTCCATTCCGACTTACGAGGCCCGAGATATGAGCGTTACAAGTTTGGATGCTGTTGCTGAAAATAGTGGACGGGCGTCCGGATCTTCAAACGGGCGTCCAGCGTTTTTACTGTAGCAACCGACCTGAAAATTCTATAAATACAGCAGCGAATTGAACCTTAAACATAACATTATTTTCAGCCGACTTTTGACAGCAAAGGGCGGCCACTCTGAGCAGTTTTCAGGGCCGATCACCCGAGCCTTGTGCTCGGGTGATCGGGGTTAGATTAGGTTTTATTTTTCGTTTCTTTCATTCCTTTGGTTCGTTCCATGTTTGATCGCTTCGGTCATTATCATGTTCGTTAGATAGATTTATTGTTGTAGTTTAGATTTATTTTATGTTGATCGCAATTATCCTTCCCGGCTTTGGATTAACAATCCTCGTCCGCTTTTACTTTTCCGTTTTAGTTTAGGTTTAGGTTAATAAAGAAGAATTAATAAGTTAGATTCGATGTACCCAATTCCCCGAGGATCGATACCCGTACTTATACAACTTTACTAGCAACTACCCGGTATTCGGCCGGTTAGGAGGTAGTTTTGCATGGTAGTATAGGTTTTATAAATTTTCTTTTGTTTTAATGATGCAAAATCTCCCCAACAAAAGTGGCGCCGTTGCCGGGGAATCGGTGTTTTGTTGAATTTAGTTGAATTAATTTTTCGATTTTGTTACGGTTTATTTTTCGTTTTCAATAAAAGTAGCGTTGAATAAATCGAGAGTTTTTTATTTTTGCCGTGTTTCGATGACCTTTGGGTTAAGAATGTGCAAAAAGTTTTTTTACTCGATTTGTGAAACGTGAAGTGTTTTCTAGTCTAACCCTCTGTGCTATAATTTGATGAGGCTGCTGTGTTGTTATGTGTATGTGTTGATCTGTTTTGAATTGATAATCTGTTAGGCTATTTAGGGTTTATCTATGGGTTGCTGCGTTGTTCCTGCATTCTGTTGCAAATTCATTGTTTGGACGAGCGTTCAGGTAAGTGAACGCCCGTCCAGTCCCTAACAATGCAGGTAACCGAGCGTTTGAGGGGTGGAACGGCCGTCCTGTGCAAAAGATCAACTCTGCTCTGGTTTCAAGAATCAGACGGGCGTCTGACTCACTGAACGCCCGTCCGACCTGTTTTTATTGCAAACGAGCGTCTGAACTATGGAACGTTCGTCCGGGGTTCAGTCCAGGTTCTGGTTTTTCTTGATTTTATTTTTAATGCTTTTATTTGATGTGGATTTTTCATTCGAGCTTCTGTGGCTAATTGATGTTTACATAGATGTCCTGAACTTATATGTGTTTACCTTTCCATCTATGAATCCATGTTAGATAATTGATCAATTCTTTATATATGATTCATCTATGCAAGTTATAGTGACTGTCGGTTCTCGTATGCTATAACTGGTCTTATTGTTATTTAGTAGCTAATGTCGGTTTCCGTATGCTACATACCGCTGTGATGAATCTTTTAAGCTTTGAGACTTATGTGCTTCCTTGTTGTTTATAACTCATATGGGTAGCTACTGTCGGTTTTCCGTATGCTACGTCCTTTTCCATATGAGTTATATCTGTTTAGTATAGCTAACTGTTGGTTTCCATAATGCTATCACCTTTGATGAGTCTTAAGGCGCGTCTACATTGCATGTAATGAACAGAACTGTCGTTTATCGTAACCTGTCATTATTTGGTAGACGTTTATTATATATGTCATGTTGCAAATGAGTGGGCTAGTTTTCTTTCTTTTATTTTCTTTTATTTTTGCATATCATATAGATACATATCATTTAGTTGCATATCATCTAGTTGCATTGTTTTTCTATTTTTCTTTTATTTTTCTTGAGTGTAGTTAACTGTCGGTTTCCGTAATACTACCTCGTTTTTTTTCTGATTCTGCACGGGCCGTAGTCACTGTAGAGTTGTCGTCCCAACTTGCTCAGCCTGAGCCTGTCAGCATCTTTTTAGTTGCATTTCATGTAGATTGCATTGTAATATATTTTCATATAGTGCACCTAGCCCTACTACTTTGTAATGTTCCATGTATCATTATTTCTGTATGCACATGTTGGGCCTTATTTGTATTATAAGCTTCTGTGGCTTTATTCTTAGATGTCCTGAGTTTAAGTGTTGATCTTTCCATCCGAGCTATTATTTCTTTTTGTGCTTATATCAAACTTCCGTATTTAGACGCTTAGATGATCCGTACTTTCCCGTTTGATTTTTCCATCCGAAGCGATTCTATTTTGGGCTCGTGTGTTCTATTCCCCCTTGTCCCCGAGATATTTCCTTGTTTGTCAAGTGTGCAGGATCTTTGCGATAGCAATTGTGAGTTTCAGATGATATCCGTTTTCCGGTGGATGGTCCACAGTCTACTGCTTTCATCAAGCATTTCTGGAGCTTGATCACTTCCAGACTTGCCATTTTTGAACGACAATTAGCTAAGTTCTTTCTTTCTTTTTATTTCTGCACAACATGCGGACATTTTGTAATTTAAGTGTGGGGGAGGGGATAGTTGGTTATGTGTATCTATCATTTGCTTAATACATTATAATTCTATGCTAAAGGGCTAAATTTTTCAATTTTTCGAAATTTTCAATTTTTGTTTTGTCCCGGGTAACTTCAATGGCATGCTAGTTTTGTAATTTGACACCTTTAGTTGTTATCAGTAGTCGTACCATGTTCTAAGAATAGGTTTGGTAGATCTGATACTCACTTGAACTTCAGTACACGAACCTGTTAGATGAAGAACCAAAATTTAAATAGTCTCCGGTTAGTTAAAGGATAGCCGATTCTCGATGCCAGATAACACTTACTTAGCATTGATGAAAGTTAAGAATTCGTACTATACTCACGGTTAGAATCTAAGTACCTTAGTGTTCTTGAGAACCTTAAAAGTCTTGAATGTGTTAGAAATAATATCTGACTAGGAGTTTCCAAAGAGTTTGGGATTAAATATAATACTATATATATATATATATATATATATATATATATATATATATATATATATATATATATAAAATAAATTGAGTTTGTTTGTGACTATCACCTCGAGTCCATTTGGATACCGCCCCAATTGGGGAGTGTGGTTTACCTTGGACAAGTATGGGTTTGAGTGATCTCGGGTGATCGCTTCTAAAAAAGGGGAGAGTGTTATACTTTTGAGACGCAACGATAGAAAACCAAAATTTTTGCTTTTTGGAACTCTAAGTCGATTGATCTAAACCCAAGATAGACCCGAAAGGTATTTTCTTGGCACCAAGTAAAGGATTTTAAATGTGAGTTGGTTACGGTGTTCTTGGTAATTAGTTTTTGTAGGGTAAGTGCTGTAGACGAGATGAAACCTTCGTTTATTTAACCGGATGACTGTTAGTGCTTGAGTTAATACTTCAAGAGTGGATCGGTGGAAGTTCAGCAGGTTTTGCACACACAATCACCGAGTGAGTTTGATTTGCTAAACACTAGCTTAACGTGAGCATGACTACATCTCGTGTCAGGTTATGTGGGTTTTTGAAAGTTTGTTGTTGTTTTGTTTTGCTCGGGACGAGCAAAAGTTTAAGTGTGGGGGTGTTGTTCGTGGTCAAATTGTATGATTTTTATAGATATATTTTATATCAATTTCCCCCGTATATGTATTATTTTCATAGAAGTAGGGCTTTATATCGAAATATTTAGTAAATGATGTTTTTAAGAGGTTAATTGCAAAACGTAACGAATTATGTGCTTAAATGATGATTTTATGTTATTTTGGAAATACGTTACGCTTTGGTATGTTTTCCTATTGTTGTAGATACTCATTGATGATGGAAGAGAGGATTTTAGAGAGCCAAATTCGTGCTTGGAAAGGATCAATCAAAGTTATGGAAGATTGAAAGATATAAGGAAAGAAATCAATCAAGATAAATGTCGGAAAATCAGGATTCCGGGTAGTGACGACCTTCCGACGCAGTTCTTGATATGATATAAACTGATTTGACTCTCGACCTCAAGAGAATAGTTGTAGGGCTTGAAGAGAGGATTCTACAGGAGTTTGAATCACTCCATTCCGACTTACGAGGCCCGAGATATGAGCGTTACAAGTTTGGATGCTGTTGCTGAAAATAGTGGACGGGCGTCCAGCGTTTTTACTGTAGCAACCGACCTGAAAATTCTATAAATACAGCAGCGAATTGAACCTTAAACATAACATTATTTTCAGCCGACTTTTGACAGCAAAGGGCGGCCACTCTGAGCAGTTTTCAGGGCCGATCACCCGAGCCTTGTGCTCGGGTGATCGGGGTTAGATTAGGTTTTATTTTTCGTTTCTTTCATTCCTTTGGTTCGTTCCATGTTTGATCGCTTCAGTCATTATCATGTTCGTTAGATAGATTTATTGTTGTAGTTTAGATTTATTTTATGTTGATCGCAATTATCCTTCCTGGCTTTGGATTAACAATCCTCTGTCCAGTTTACTTTTCCGTTTTAGTTTAGGTTTAGGTTAATAAAGAAGAATTAATAAGTTAGATTCGATGACCCAATTCCCTGAGGATCGATACCCGTACTTATCCAACTTTACTAGCAACTACCCGGTATTCGGCCGGTTAGGAGGTAGTTTTGCATGGTAGTATAGGTTTTATAAATTTTCTTTTGTTTTAATGATGCAAAATCTCCCCAACAGAATGTGGCACCCCCAAAATACAAGAAGAAACCATTTCATGCCATGCAACATGTGATTAGGAAAAGCCAAACCAGGCATGTTCCTAGACACAAGAAGCAAAATGAAATTAAGTTTCCTCCTGCACATTGGAGAGTGAAAAATGATGCAAATGCACCTAAAGGTAGAGAATTGTATCAGAATAATTCTAGAAAGAAGTATTCTGACATACCTTATACTTATGAGGTTGATGACTTCAACCATCCAAGAAGAAGATCCTTTGGATTTATACTTGGAATGGGAGGCATGACTACTAATAGGTATGGATCCATACAGTGTTGGGTACCTAAATTTGGTTAATTTGTTTTGTAGGACGTCTGGTACATAGACAGTGGATGTTCCAGACACATGACAGGGAATAAAGGATGGCTGACTGACTTTAAAGCTTTTGATGGATCCAAAGCTACTTTTGGAGGCAAGGAAAACCCCGGAAAAATTAAGGGGGAAGGCATCATGTTCAAGAACAATTTGAAGATACAAAATGTGGCTTATATTAAAGGAATGAATTTCAAACTTCTAAGCATTAGTCAATTCTGTGACAAAGGCTACAATGTGCACTTCAACAAAGAAGGATGCAGAGTGATTCACAATCAAACCAGCACAGTTGTTCTTACAAGAGAAGAGAGTGCTAGAAGTAATAGCACCGATCGAGACACTCGATCTTAGCACAGCGGAAGCTTGTTTGTTTTACGATATGAGACATTACTAATTAATCCTATGAGAAGGTTGCAAATTTACCTTATCGGAGAGGAAGAGATAATCGACCAAAGGGAGGTGCCATGATCCTCCGGATTGTATCTCCAAGCAACGACCGGTGGATGTCGATCCTCGTTGAAGAACCTCCTCGAACATGCTCTTCTTTGTTTTGTGAAAGTGGCGCAATTAATGTTGTATATTGTGTTGGGAGGAACTCTCTTTATATAGAAAAATAACTAGTCAAGAGAATTATCCTTTTCACACCATAAAAACCTATTCCCATATGAAAAAGATATTTGCCAACACCATTACCTATTCCCATAAGGAAAAGATATTTTTGCTACAAAATAAGAGATAATTCCCAAAAAAATAAATCTCTTAATTTCCCATTAATTATCCAACAAATAGATAATTAATTAATCACACATGTGACATAATCCGGAAAAATTTCTTCATCTAAATTAATCCTAAATGTGCGCCATTATGTCATTTATTTTTAATAGAAAATGTCTTTTCTATTTTACATATTATTTGCCAAATAAATAATATTGCTTGTTCATTAAATAGACCAACTATTTAATTTATTCTCGAGGTTCCACAAAACGAGAATTCACTCGCGTGTTAGGAGCCAAACCGGGGACCATGGACCTATAATCAGTAGCTACAATAAATTAAGTAAATTATTCATCGAACAAAACATTTCCAATTAACTTATTAATTCCGGAATTACGCCACCATAAATCCGAAACTGAACTCTATCGATTATAGATATAACTTATTCTCAAACGTCGAGTCGAGTCGATAAGTGTCCATTGATATAATCATTTCATACAGACTAACCCTCCATAGACTATCCGTAACGAAGTAGGAATATTTTTGTAAACCTTCTTCAATACATCTTATCCTTATTTACCATTAACCCACTAGTGATAAATTAGTTCATAACCAATACGAACTCGGCCGATCGATCAGTTTCTTGGATTAACAAATAAGGGGATTGTCTTTCTACTTCCCGTAGGAAGGAATGGATTCCATATCTGTGAGACACACGCTTCTCACTCATTCCAGAATAGTGCCAACGTGAAAGTGATTCGGACCGCCCCTCTTAGCGATCCTTAATGAACACATCAAACCCTATCCTGAAACAAGCAGGAGTCTGTAATCACTTCAGGATTAAGGTTAATCCATCTATGATCATCTTGTGATTTAATAAGATTTCTTAATCACGGAATTATATGAGAAACTCAGAGAAATCGGTCCAGTCCTATATGACTCTCATCATATATAAATGCCCCACTTAGACAACCAATGTCGACGGTCCGGATAGGACAGTCACACCATAAAGTGTTCTGGGCGCATTAATGGTGGTTTAATCAATAGAGCCCATACTTTGATTAACTTCACCAAGGACTAATAGTTCAAGTGTATCACCATAAACTTAATCCTCATGTGTGACACACACTAAGTTATATGGCTACATATGATACGACTTGGGGTTTTCAGCAGTGTATTAAATATAAGAACAAAGTAAATAATAAGATGAAATAAAATCTGTCATTTATTAAATAAAAACAATTACATAAATTGTCTTTCGGGCACTACACCTAACAATCTCCCACTTGCCCGTAATGACAAGCAACAATTGTTTTTAGAGCACACCCTATTACATTTATCTATCTACTATATATTTCTCCCACTAGCTCTAAAGCAGATGAGACATGTCTCTAACTCCCATACTCTCCAAGTGCTTGTCGAAGACATTGGATGCCAGCGTCTTGGTGAACGGATTAGCTAGGTTGTCGGCCGAGGCGATCTTTAGGACCGAAATATGGCCCCTGTGCACGATCTCTCTGATTAGATTGTACTTTCTCTCTATGTGATTTGATCTCTTGTGACTTCGCGGTTCCTTGGAATTCGACACCACTCCATTGTTGTCACAATAAAGTGGTATTGGATCATTTATATTCGGAATTACTTCCAAATCACCAAGAAACTTCTTGAGCCATACAGCTTCCTTAGCTTCCTCAGAGGCCGCTATATACTCGGCTTCCATAGTTAAATCCGTAATGCTGGGTTGCTTTACGCTTCTCCACACTACGGCTCCACCTCCAAGAATAAACACTGAGCCTGAGATCGACTTACGATCATCCTTATCTGACTAAAAGTCAGAATCATTGTAGCCTACGATATTCAGGTCTGCACCTGAATATACAAGCATATAATTCCTCGTTCTCTTAAGATACTTGAGGATATTCTTTACTGCTGTCCAGTGCTCCATGCCTGGATTTAACTGAAAACGACTGACCAATCCCACGCTGTAGCAGATGTCCAGTCTTGTACACAACATTGCATACATCAGACTTCCAACTGCAGATGCATAAGGAATACGTCCCATGCTCTCTTGTTCATCAGGTGTTTGAGGACACTGTTTCTTCTAGAGAGCTATGCCATGACGGGTTGGTAGGAAACCCTTCTTTGCATTCTGCATACTATAACGCATCATCATCTTATCAATGTAATATTCCTGGGACAAAGCCAACATTTTGTTCTTCCGATCCCGAATGAGCTGGATCCCTAGAACATAGCTTGCATCTCCTAAATCTTTCATTTGGAAATGCGTGGCTAACCAACTTTTAACATCAGACAACATCCCTTTTATTGTTTCCAATTAGCAGGATGTCATCAACATACAACACTAAGAATGCCACATTTTCCTTAATGATGCGCTTGTATACACAAGGCTCATCATGATTTTGTTCGAAACCGTAAGACTTGATGGTTTCATCAAATCTGTGGTTCCAAGACCGAGATGCTTGCTTTAACCCATAAATGGATTTAAGCAACTTGCAGACTTTGTGCTCTTGGCTTTTCTCAATGAAAGCTTCTGGTTGCTGCATATATATTTCCTCGTCAAGATAGCCATTTAGAAAAGCCGTCTTAACATCCATCGGCCAGATTTCATAATCTAAGCATGCAGCAATCCAAAAAAGAATACGAATGGACTTTAGCATGGCCACAGGTGAGAAATTCTCCTCATAGTCGACTCCCTCTCTTTGGGTGTAACCCTTTGCCACTAGCCTAGCTGTGAAGGTTTCAACCTTCCCATCCATGCCTCACTTTCTCTTATAGATCCATTTACTGCCTATGGGCCGTACACCCTCAGGGCAATCCATAAGTTTCCAGACTGAGTTAGAGTGCATAGACTCCATTTCTTGGTTCATTGCGTCAATCCATTTATCCTTGCTAGAATCATCCATAGCCCTCCAAAAGGACAGCGGATCATCCTTCACTCCATCAGAGACGGCAATATTTGCCTCATCTTGCATGCCATACCGAGTAGGTGGCCGAACCACCCATTCGGTACGTCTGAGTGGTCTAGGATTCTCTGGATTAACTGTGGCTTTATCAGTGTTGTTTGTGACACGAGGTGTCACCGGTGGTCTGACCGTGTCAGAAAGTAACTCCTCGAGTACTACTTTACTTCGAGGTTTGAAGTCTGTCATGTATTGATCCTCAAGAAACGTGGCATTAGTCGAGACTATCACCTTGTTGTCTTCCGGATCATAAAACAAACCTCCTCTCGTTCCTTTAGGATAGCCCACAAACAGACATACTTTTGAACGTTCTTGCAATTTGCTAGTCTTGTCTTCCAGAACATGTGCAGGACATCCCCATATGCGAAAGTGGCATAAACTAGTTTTACTCCCCTTTCAAAGTTCATTGGGTGTCTTTTCGACAGACTTTGACGGAACGACATTTAATATGTCAACCGCTGTTTGTAAAGCATATCCCTAAAAGGAAATCGGCAATGATGCGTAGCTCATCATTGACCTAACCATGTCAATTAATATTCTGTTTCTTCTCTCAGCAACTCTATTTTGCTGAGGTGTTCTGGGTGCGGAACGCTGGGAGCAAATCCCATGTTCCAAGAGGTAATCAGTGAAGTCAGTATCCAAGTACTCGCCTCCTCAATCAGAACGAAGGCACTTCAATGATTTACCTAGTTGCCTTTCGGGCTCTGCCTAAAATTCCTTAAACTTACCAAAAGCTTCGGACTTCCTGTGCAAAAGATAAACATATCCATATCTCGAGTAGTCATCGATGAAAGTCACAAAATACTCAAAACCACCTCTAGCTTGTACATTCATCGGACCACACAAGTCTGAATGCACTAATTCCAAAGGTTCTTTGGCTCATTTCCCTTTGATGAGAAGGGTCGTTTAGTCATTTTTCCCTCTAGGCAAGATTCACAGACTGGGAGTGTGTCAACAGATAACTCACTCAAGGGATTACCCTTGGCCAGTCGTTTGATTCTTTCCAAGGAAATATGACCAAGTTTTAGGTGCCAAAGGTATGTTTTATCTTCGTGAGAAAATTTCTATCTTTTAACAGATTTCTGATGTTCTACTTTAAACATTTTAGTGTTAAGCAGTGGAGTTTCTATTGGTTTAATAAAAAACAATCCATTTTCTAAATTTTGCAAAACAAACATCACGTCCATTTCTGGAAATGACGATTTTATTACTATTAAAAGAAAGAGAATAATCTTGTTCTTGCAACATTGAAACTGAAATTAAATTTCTACGAAAATGCGGAATATAAAAAACTTTGTCTAAAACTAGAACTTTATTTCCAAAATTAATTTAACTACTCCCACTGCTTTAGCTGAAACCACGGCATCGTTGCCTACTCTCATCCACGGCGTGCCGTCCTCCAGGTCCATGTATGAACTAAGGATCTGTAAAGAAGAACAAACATGGTTAGTAGCTCCATAATCTAGTATCCAAGTTGATACATCTTTAGCCACTATATAGGATTCCAAGACTAGTAATTCAGAATTACTTGTCTTATCCTTGCCATTTTTCTCAAGGCCTTTCCCTTCCTTAGCCTCTTTGAGGTATGCTGGACAATGGCGCCTCTAATGTCCTACCTTATGGCAGTGGAAACATTTCCCCTTGGGCTTGGAAGTTGCCTGTTTAGCCTTCTTCTTCATTGGCTTAGCACGGTTCTCTTCATGTTTTGGCTGTTTTGCCTGCTTTGCCTTGGGCTTATTCTTGACTCCAGAACTCGATGCCTTAGCTTCGTCCACGTGGGCCTCGGCCTTTACTTCCCCTTCTCGGCTTCTCCCAAATGAGATAGCTTCGAACACTTACAGTTCATTAATCAACTGAGTCAGATCAAATTTGAGTTTGTTCATGACATAGTTACTCTTGAACTAGAGGACTCAGGTGTAAGTGATTCTATGATCATACTCACTTGAGTTGCATCGTCAAAACTAGAGCCATGAGTCTCAGCATCAGCAAAGTAGTTAATCATGTTCATCACATGACCAGTTACCGACTGACCTTACCTCATTTTGGCATTTTTGGCCAACTTGACGCCCTCATGTCTTGCTTGATCAGATGGGGCACCAAACATGAAAATAAGAGAGTCCATGATTTCTGCGCACTCTCTATGTTCTCATGCTTGGTCCTTATGATCTCCGACAAGGAGGTTAGCATGATGCCACGAGCCTTATTGTCCGCCTCTACCCATCGCTTATGGTCATCACGTATAGCTCGTGAAGTGTTCATGAGAGGATTTGGCGGACAAGCCTCAGACAGGACAAACTTAACGTTTTTGAAGATGAGCACAACGTTCATGTTACTTTTCCACTTGTTAAAGTTGTTTCCGGTCAAATTTTCATTTAGCAGACTAGTTACTTGAGAAGACATTGTGCTGTAGAATAAAAGTGACAGAAATAAATCAAATCATACACCGCAACTAAATATGATTTTAGGAATAATAAACGTGTTATGCATACAGTTTATCCTACCATTCCAAGAATTTGATCTCACACCTCAATGCCGCCGAAGGGTAGGTCAAAGAGGTGACGATTAAATTGAGACAATCTCTCTCAACAATTAACTGAGAATCAGACATCCCGTATTAATTGTTGATTACCTTCCTTTTTCAGCCAAGATATTTCAGAAAAATACCCTTTAGAGTGTGACCAACTGTTTCAGATTTTTAAGTAGACCCCGAGTATGCCGCCAAAGGGTGGGTCAGTGACCCGACGAGTACTCAAAATCTTATCATTCCGGAAACCAAGCCTTGAATTTTGATAGCGGTGAAGGCCATCCGAAGGGGGCCGAAATCAAAACGGCACGAGGCGTCACATTCTCTCACGGCGCTTGTGTTAACAGTAGAGGCCGAGGGGTCAGTTGTCACCTTTCCCGCTCCCACTCGTTATTTTGAAATTTAGGTAGTCTTTTTTTAGGATTTTAGAATTTTCACATAATCCCAAAAACAATAGATCATGAATATTTAATTTAATCCTGTAACTAGTTCATCGGTTCCAAATACCGTCTAACTAGTGTCACTATATCCACGATCCTCCAATTTTATGGATTAAAATTCCTTTTTGTGTAGACACTACACAAAGAATTTTATTATCCTAAATTGTAATGATAAAAGTTCTGGGATTGTTGAATTTTTCGAATAAATCGAAAAATAATAAATCAAGAAAAACAACCACCATTGAGCTGGTTCATGTACGACTGCTGGATGAATCGGGCTCAGGTTGCCCCATTGAGCCTCAGCTCGCCGGATAGCTTGACCTTGCCGGACCCCCGATGCTAACCTCACACTTGGACGGACAAGTCGAGTCAAGCCGAAGCCCTGTTGACCGCCCGAACCTATTTTCGAACCTTCTGCTTAGTTGGTGTCCAACTTTTTCGGATTTTCCAATTTTTGATTATTAAAATTCAAAATTTATGTAGACACTACATGACCTAAACCTCGTAGGATTTACGATCCCGAATTAAGTTTATCATGTGAATTTTATATCCCCATAAAATTTCGTTCGTTTTAATTGATTTAATTAATTACCGAAATTAATCTAAATTAATTATGTGGTCATACATGTCTAATTAATGTCAATATTAATTCTCTACATGTATGTATATGCTAGAAGTGGAATTCATAAATATGATGCATGTCATCACATTGTTATTTCATATAAATTATCGAACTTGAAAATAAATGCAAAAATAAATCACTGAGATGGAACGTTGGTACCCCGTATCTAACCTATTTAACCTGGGAAAAGCAACAAAAAAAAAAATTTTATTATTTTAAACATATGCGGCAACTTGATCTTCAATTTTGATCAAAAAAAATTTGATGCTGCCGCCGCCGCCTCCTTTTCTTTTTTTCTTTTTTTTTTTTCTTCGTACAGCAGCCTGGATCACCTTTGATGCAGCCCCTTTTTGCTTTTCCACTTGGAGATTCTTGGCCGACGGATTCGACGAAAAATAAAATTACTACTATGAAATTTAAATTGTAAATTAAATTACATAAATCGCAAAATAAATTACATATATCCTATACTCGTATAATACTAATTATACGAGCTTGCAATAAATCTAACGGTAACAAGTACCAACCTCAATCTATCTCGTCAACCACAACATTCAATCACATAAATAAAAATAAAAGTTGCACATCTTATATGCAATTCCAGTCCTAAATTAATTAATCATGCACTCGATATCGTAAAATTTAACCTTGGCTCTGCTACCACATGCTAGAAGTAATAGCACCGATCGAGACACTCGATCATAGCACAGCGGAAGCTTATTCGTTTTACGATATGAGACATAACTAATTAATCCTACGAGAAGGTTGAAGATTTACCTTATCGGAGAGGAAGAGATAATCGACCAAAGGGAGATGCCGTGATCTTCCGGATTGTATCTCCATGCGACGACCGGTGGATGTTGATCCTCGTTGAAGAACCTCCTCGAATATGCTTGCACTAAATGACTAGTACAAGAAACTAATATTTTCTTCTTTGTTTTGTGAAAGTGGCGCAATTAATGTTGTAAATTGTGTTGGGAGAACTCTCTTTATATAGGAAAATAACTAGTCAAGAGAGTTATCATTTTCACACCACAAAATCCTATTCCCATAAGGAAAAGATATTTGCCATCACCATTACATATTCTCATAAGGAAAAGATATTTTTGCTACAAAATAAGAGATAATTCCCAAAAAATCAATCTCTTAATTTCCCATTAATTATCCAACAAATAGATAATTAATTAATCACACATGTGACATAATCTAGAAAAATTTCTTCTTCTAAATTAATCCTAAATGTGGCGCCATTATGTCATTTATTTTTAATAAAAAATGTCTTTTATTTTTTACATATTATTTACCAAATAAATAATATTGCATATTTATTAAATACACCAACTATTTAATTTATTCTCGATGTTCCACAAAATGAGAATTCACTCGCGTGTTAGGAGCCAAACCGGGGACCATGGACCTATAATCAGTAGCTACAATAAATTAACTAAAATATTCATCGAACAGAACATTTCCACTTAACTTATTAATTCTGGAATTACGTCACCATAAATCCGACACTGAACTCTATCGATTATAGATATAACTTATTCTCAAACTTCGAGTCGAGTCGATAAGTGTCCATGATATAGTCATTTCATACAGACTAACCCTCCATAGACTAACCGTAACGAAGTAGGAATACTTGTGTAAACCTTCTTCAATACATCTTATCCTTATTTACCATTAACCCACCAGTGATCAATTAGTTCATAACCAATACGAACATGCCGATCGATCAGTTTCTATGATTAACAAATAAGGGGATTGTCTTTCTACTTCCCTCAGGAAGGAATGAATTCCATATCTGTGAGACACACACTTCTCACTCATTCCAGAATAGTGTCAACGTGAAAGTGATTCGGACCGCCCCTCTTAGCGATCCTTCATGAACACATCAAACCCTATCCTGAAACAAGCAGGAGTCTGTAATCATTTCAGGATTAAGGTTAATCCATATATGATCATCTTGTGATTTATTAGGATTTCTCAATCACGGAATTATATAAGAAACTCAGATTAAATCGGTCCAGTCCTATACGACTCTCATCATATATAAATGCCCTACTTAGACAACCAATGTCGACGGTCCGGATAGGACGGTCACACCATAAAGTGTTCTGGGCACATTAATGGTGGTTTAATCAATAGACCCTATACTTTGATTAAGTTCACAACGGACTAATAGTTCAAGTGTATCACCATAAACTTAATCCTCTTGTGTGACAGACACTAAGTTATGGCTATATATGATACGACTTAGGGTTTTCTGCAGTGTATTAAATATAAGTACAAAGTAAATAATAAGATGAAATAAAATCTGTCATTTATTAAATAAAAACAATTACATAAATTTTATTTCGGGCACTACACCTAACAGAGAGAAGACACCATGTATGTTGTAGACCGGAAGACAGCAAAAGCAGAAAAATAAAAAACCAACTAGTTGGATTTGGCACAGAAGACTGAATAATCTCAACTTCAAGACCATCAACAAATTATCAAAGAACAATCTAGTTGAAGGCCTTCCATACATCGCATTCAAGAAGGAAAGTCTTTGTGATGCATGTCGGAAAGGGAAACAGATTAAAAGCACTTTCAAGTCAAAGCCACAACAATCAACAACCAGAATTCTACACCTCTTACACATGCATCTATTTTGACCAGTAACACCAGTAAGTGTAAGTGGAAAGAAGTACACTCTAGTGGTGGTGGATGAATTTTCCAAGTTTACATGGACTGTATTCATGAACAAGAAAAGAGAGACACTCAAGAAGCTACCAAATTTGCTGAGGAGAATTCAAAATGAAGATCAACAAGATAAGATCAGATAGATGCACAGAGTTCCTAAATGAAGTAATCACAACATACTGTGAAGAAAATAGAGTACTACATCAACTATCAGTAGCAGGGACTCCACAACAAAATGGTGTAGCAGAAAGAAGAAACATAACACTCAAGGAAGCAGTCAGAACCATGATTGCAGAAGCATGCCTACCAAAAAGATTTTGGACTGTAGCAGCAAACACATCATGCTATACTCAAAACAGATCTATCATCAACAAACATCATGGAAAAACAACATAAGAAATTTGGAATGGAAGAAAACCTAACATTTCACATTTGCATATGTTTGGATCTAAATGTTTTGTTTTGAACAGGAATCAGCTACATACTTTTGATGAAAAAGCTGATGAAGCAATCTTCATAGGATACTCAGACACAAGCAAAGTATTCAGAGTGCTCAACAAAAGGACCTTGGTGATTGAAGAGTCAATTCATGCAGTTTTTTATGAACCAAACACAAATGGTGAAAGCTTACACAACTTTGAAGAAGACGCAGCACAAGGACAAGTCTACATGAATACAACAGTACCAGCCACTTTTATGGACCACACATTTGGTGATCAAGATGAAGTACCAGTCAATACAATAGCAGAAGCACCATAAGATCATGAAGTTGATGCACAAGCTGGAGCTGTGGAAGAACCAGAACAAGAGCAACTTCACCCTAATTTGAATTGGCTGAGAGATCACCTTGAAGAACAAGTCATTGGAGATGTTCATACATGAGTTAGAACCAGAAGACAACTAGAGAGCATGTTAACTTGTTTTCTATCATAGGTGAAACCCAAGACAATTATTTATGCAATTCAAGATGCTGATTGGATTACAGCCATGCAAGAAGAGCTCAATGAATTTGAGAGAAACGAGGTCTTCGAATTGTTGACAGACCAGACATGGCAAACATCATTGGAACAAAATAGGTATTCAGAAACAAGATGGATGAACAAGGAACCGTTGTCAGAAACAAAGCAAGACTAATTGCCAAGGGTTCATCTCAAACCGAAGGCATAAACTATGATGAAACCTTTGCACCAGTAGCAAGATTGGAAGCAATCAGACTCTTTCTAGCTTTTGCAGCACACAAGGATTTCAAAGTTTATCAAATGGATGTCAAAAGTTCAATTTTGAATAGACTTCTAGAAGAAGAGGTATATGTGGAACAACCACCTATGTTCCAACTCAAAGGGAAGGAAGACAAAGTATACAAGCTCAAAAAGGCATTATATGGACTCAAACAGGCAACTAGAGCCTGGTATGAAACACTATCACAATTATTAATCAACAATTGATTCAACAAAAGGGACCATTGACAAGACTCTCTTCAAACTAGAAGAAGGTACAAGCACTTTACTAGTTCAGATCTATGTTGATGACATTATTTTTGGATCAGAGTATGAAAAGTTTTGTGAGAAATTTGCAAATCTGATGAAAAGCAAATTCCAAATGAGTATGATGGGAGAGCTCAATTATTTTCTTGGTTTACAAGTGAAACAAATGAAGGATGGCATCTTTATCAATCAAGCAAAGTATACAAAGGGCTTCATACATAAATATGCTATGGATACAAGTGGCACATCAGATACACCAAGGTGTAAGTGTTATTCTTAGGAAGGATGAAAATGGAAAAGATGTTGATCAAAAGTTATATAGAGGAATTATTGGATTTGTACTCTATTTAACTAAAAGCAGACCTGATATTGCTTTTGCAGTAGGAGTTTGTGCAACATTTCAAGCTCAACCTAAGGAATCTCACTTACTAGCAGCTAAAAGAATCATCAAATATTTGAAGCAAACGATCAATGTAGGAATTTGGTATCCAAAAGATGGTGGTTTCAAGTTGATATCATATTCAGATTCAGAATATGCTGGATGTAAGATTGATAGAAAAAGCACTTTAGGAACTTGTCAGATTCTAGGCAGCAGACTAGTATCATGGTTTATCAAAAAGCAAAATTATGTATCCACTTCAACAGTTGAAGCAGAATATATAGCAGTAGGCAGTTGTTGTGCACAAGTATTATGGATCAGGCAACAGCTAAGAGATTATAGAATAGAGGAGAAGATAATTCCAATAACGTGTGACAACACAGTGCAATTTCAATCACAGAAAATCCTGTACTTCACTCAAGAACAAAGCATATTGATGTGAGACATCACTTTATCAGAGATCATGTGGAGAAATAAGATGTTATCTTAAGACACATATCTACTGAAAAGCAATTGGCTGATATTTTCACAAAACCACTCAGTCATGAAAGATTTTGTATGTGAGAACTGAGTTGGGAATGATTGAAATTGATTGAGTAAGAAGAGCAGTTAACTGGAGTAATCATTAGAGCGACTTCACCTGCTGACTGAACCTTTTCCATTTTGGGTGCGCTCCTTTCGCAGGTAAGGCACTGGTAACCAGCGAAGTTCACTTCACTGTTTGTTAGGAACAGTTTTATACAGCAGGTCAATAAAGAAGTCAATATACCGGCTTAGTGACCAGCCAAGTTACTCCACCGCTAAATAACTTGAAGAAAACAGTGAAGTAAAGTGTGAACAAAATCAGTGTTGTACATGTGGAAAATCAGAAGATTTATGGAGAATTGTTTTATGGAAGATTACCCACGTGGATTTTATTTTATATCGTGGAGGTTTAATTTTTTAAGGAATGACGGCAATGCCTCGTTTCCCGGGATTTATTATTACATACCTCAATCCACTCCCCCACTACACTCAAAAACCGTGTTTTATATACACAAAATCACGCCATTACTCCACAAAATCCTTCCATATTCAATCGCATTCACACTATCAAAATTTCTCTTATATAAACAACACTTTAAGGTTTTCAGAAAATTTCTACGCTATATTGCATTTTACAAACCCTATTTTTCTAAAAAATCGAAGCTTTTTCAGTCTCAAACCCTCTAAGGCAATGGCTTCATCTTCTTCAGTTCAAAAATCAAGCCAGCACTATAAGAAATCGATGATCACTGGATCGTTCTTCCAACCTGAGCAGTATCTAGCTTTGTGCAACTATGATCCTCAAGCACAAAGATTGGCTGATGGATGGATAAATTTGGGTCTAATGACCTTCTTAAATCCCCCAGTCATATAGATATGCAATGAAAACCTAATCGCCTTCTGGAAAAACGCGAAGTTCATACCCAGTGAGAAGAAGGGTAACCCTGATTGTATTGTCAGCAACATATTTGGACGAGAACTAGTTATCACCTCAGGTCTCCTCCATAGATGTCTAAATCTCTTAAGCACCGGCCCAGTAGATGTAAAGAGGATGGAGATAGACATCAACGCTTTCTGGGCTGAGATAGCCAAGAATCCAAGGCAGGGAGGCAAGAAACTGAACTTTTATAGAGCGGCACTCAAACAACCCTTTGCCGAGTTTGCTCCCCTACTAACCAAGAACAGTGAAGGAAGAAAGGGTTCTATGCACAACATGACCGAGATTAGAATCAAACTGATGGTTGTTATCTATCAAGGCCTTCAATTCAACTAGTCGTTGTTCATCTTCAACGGATTAAAGGAACAACTTCAAATAGAGATTGAACTGGTCACTCTGGCAGTAGATAGAAGCCAATAGAAGCAAGGTGTTTTCTGGGAGAGAAAATCGTATGGACTTCCTCTTCAATTTTTATTTGATCAATTCAAAGTGCAACCCATTCAATTGCACAAACTGCATAAGGCAAAGGTAATGTTTGCCTATGTTAAACCATCCTAGAAACCACAATGTTAAACCATCCTAGAAACCACAACCCACATCAGAAAGGAAAAGAAAGCAACCTGCAAGCAGCAGTTCAGGGATTGGGAGAAGGACTAGATCCCAAACATCAAAAGTTCAACATAGGAGTCTACCTAGTAATAAGGATAGACCACTTGAGATAAGTGATGATGAAGAACATCAGGATGATGAAGTCTATCTGGAAGAAGGTGAGGAAGGATACTACCTCACTCCATCAGAAGATGAGGAAGATGACGATGAAGAGAAAGAAGATGATCATCTAAGTGATGATCAAGACATGTTTGAAACTTCTAATGACGATCTGACGCTCCAAGAAGTGATTCTAAGGAGCAAGAAGAAAGTTCAACAACAATTTGAGTGAACCAAACCGATCCAACTCACTCACTCGATGACATGCGAAAGATTCCCGCCTATGATCAAGGGGGAATACCGACAGAAGGAGTTGAAACTCTAGCACATAAAGATGCAGAGCAATCCTCACTAGGACTTGGAAATGAAGGACAACCCCCTCAATATTAATCTGATCATGAGATTGAAAAGGAAGCAGAAGAAAACGAAAAAGAAATAGAAGAAGAGTAAGAGAAGGCAGAGAAGGAACCAGCTGAGACATCTGCACCAGCACAGGAAGATCCTGACAGCCTTCAATCTGGACATAAATCCACTGATTGTGGACATGGAAAGGCAGTATCCGAGTAGACAAAATCTCAAAACTGCACTGAGGAGTAATGAAACCTCTATGCATCACAAGATTGAGGCTCTAATCAGTCATATCAAAGTTCAAGATGAAGTGATGGAGAGGCAAGGAGACTTACTTTGCATCTGCAACATCTAATTGCCCTTCATGTCAAAACAAATATAGACTTCCTAGCAGAGACACTTGATGGAAAACTCAACCCCATGGTGGACACACTGAATGAGCATACTCAACAAATTCAAACCATGAATGAGATCTTGGATCACTCAGCAAAGCCGCTCAACACACTTATCCAAGGATCTGAGGCAACAAATAAGATTCTGGAAGAACGGTTTGAAGCTACCAAAAAGGGGGAAGGTAGCAGTAAGCATGAAAGCTCCAAAGGGAAGGGAAGCTCAACAGGCAAGGGCAAGGGCATCAGGTTTGAAGATAATAAGTAGCCATTTAATAATAACTTTTGTGTTTGAATAATTTTGAATGAACTCTTTATTGCCCTTCTATGGATGAATAAAATTATTGAGTTTTATTTTGTTATTATATGAAAAATGTTTACTTATGTTCAGGCTTATGAGGGTTTTGGCATCATCAAAAAGGGGAAAATTGTTAGGAACATTTTATTGTGTTTTGATGATGACCATACTAGCTGTTATAGCAAGCCTGAAATAAGTTAAAAATCTCTGTATAAGTCTTTACATAGGGTATGATATGTTGTATAAGTTCAGTCAGACAAGTATTGTACTAGTTGGTATGATGGCTAAGTGAAACAGAAATCCGGCAGAGTAAAGGCAGCCAAGTACCAGCAGAGAAGCATAAAGACATATATGGATTGACTTATAACCAGGAAGGTTTGTGATGACCTTGGATAAGTCTAAGTTTTATTACAAGTGATGAAACTCATTGTTTAAATATGGTGTACACTGATCTCACACAAATCAAGGATCAGTGAAGTACAAAGACTCTTGGAAAATCAAAGAATCAAAGAAAGCAGTGAACCGGCGAAGTAAACACTCTACCGGCTGAGTAAGGAATAACTGTGATCAACATCTAAGTAAACAGGAGCACTTAACCGGTCAAACAACAGTCAAGTGAAAGAACAGCTGAGTAAGATATATCATCTACACTTGTTCGGAACGTGTGAAAATTAGAAGATCAAACATTAAATGCATAATCAATCAAGGACGGATTTTGTGATAGACGTTTGAAGAAAATCTGGATCACTGAAATCAACGAGAATTAAATCAGAAGAAATCAAGAATAAAATCAAGGATTGTTCTCTACATTAATTAGCCAACGGACGGATTTTCAAATCAAGGATTATCAAGGCAATAAATAGAAGGCATTGGCAGATAGAAACAACAATGATTTGAACACACAAGAACAAGTAGAAACTCTGTCAAAATCCTAAGCCTTCTATATGAATCTAAAAAAACACATCTAGTGAGCAACTCAAAACTCAGAGCTACAATTCCACATCAAGCACAGAGATTGATCAACAAATCTGTGAATCCAATTCACACCAATTTGCAGCAATTGAATCAAAGAAATATGATAAGGAGTTGCAACCCTTTTATGATAGCTGCTGAAGGATTTGTTCCCAAGAAGCAGTGTTGAAACCTGAGTCACTGAAGCTTTTGAAGACAATGAGTGATAGTTTTGTAGATTGTGGAGCTTGTGTAGCCAAGGACAATCTTACTATTGTATTTATGGCCAACTTTGCGATAGTTTATTCATAGTACCCCTAACACCAGTGTTCCCTGCAATGCTTAAAAGGTTAGTAGCAGGACATAATCGAATCTAAAATGAATTTAGTCTAACCACAAATAACGGCTGACAAAAGGGAAATGAAGGGCACACATGCATGTCAATGAACATATAGCTATTGTAGTCGCATTGTTGCCGGAATGAGACACCTTTGTATTGGAGTTTTTGATACATTGAACCAGAACTGTCCAAAACTTCTTGGAAGGAGTTATGGCAAGCGCATCTCGAGTGTTTTTCTTCTTTAAGTCAAACACATACATATTGTAGTAATGTTCAATATCAAGTATTAGTGTTAAAGCATAGACATGTATAAAGACAAGCTAAGCAGAGTAAATACATATAAAGCTATTAAATATGTCTTTTTTGTAAGTGTAGAGGTCATACAAAGGGGTTGCTTAGGCAGGGCAAAAACGGGGCGGTTCTATCTCATGTGAACAACTACACAATCAAAAGGCCATAAACCAGTAGATAGAAATTAGAATAATGCAAAGAATCCATCATGACTCATGTGTGAGAATAAAGGCAAAAAAAAGTATTTGATGTAATAAGATTGTGTGGTGAAACAATCTAAAACTAAAAGATTCAAAAGCAAGCGTTTGAACAAACTGATAGTACGTCTTCATTAACTTCTTTGTTCACTACCTCACCTGAAAAAGATTTACAAGTCCAATGGCAGAGTCACCATTCCTTTAATGATAGTAGTACTAACAAAAGAGAATGAGATTATTAACGGACATCATAGATGAAAACTCGACCAACATGGATAAAGAGATGTGGCATTTGGCATATCCTTCATTACTAATTAACAATCAAATTCAATAGCCAATCGGGCATATCCTTCATAGTAATAACTCGAGAAACATAAACCAATGTGGATAAATATGAGTGAGAAACAACATTCAACAGATAATGGACTGAATGAAAACAACTGTCCAAGGCAAGACAACAGATATTGAACCTCATCATATGTCTTTTTTTTTTTTGACTCAGTATAGATTCATGACCTAACATTGATTGAGCATTTGGCAGGCACACTGTAAAGTAGGCATAAAATATATTCGTTAGAATTATGGCTGGAAATCTTCATGGAGAACATCCCATATTCTGAAGGAGGGAATTTGTCAAAAAAAATCCATAACTACACAAACTTATAAGTGTGTGTGTGTGTTACAGAACCTTATTTATTTAGCAAAAAAGGATCAAAAAAATACATGGGCCAAACCAACAACTGACAAGGAAATGTACATAGAGTGTATTTAATCTTACCGGCTCATATTGCCACCATCAGCCACATTCAATTCTCCAACATCACGATTCCACACAAAAAGAAAACTTATAATTAGTAAATTCTGGAAAGCTGGTGGCCGAATATATATCACGTTAAAAATAACAATGCAATTCTTATTCTTTTATTCAATATTTATTCTTTTGATAAGAGAATTAGTTTATCAAGAGCCTTTAAAATATTTCCAACTTCATCATCATGAAAAAAACAAAGGAGAGGTAAAGCAGAGATTTACCCAAACAACAATCAGTCATGGTGGTTCTGTCTCATAACTCGACACGTTTTGCTGGTGATTATCAGCTAACAACTACACAAAGTGACCTAAGGGCCTTAGCTACATAAAACATAACTTAATCTGAATAAAAGAAAGACAACAGTAAACAACAATGATGACTGCTAAAAATAAAAGAATTTAACACCCTTTTGGTAAAACTACCTCAGAAGACTGCATAAAAAACATGGTGCTAAATCAACAAACCTAGGAAATAGCCATCAGAACCGAGGTGAGGTGTGCTTAATAGCTTCTGTTGATATTCCTTCAACTTTAATCATATTGCAGACCTGTAACAAACAACACAACATGGAGCAACATGTTACATATGCAACACAAAGGGCAGGTTTACAAATAACAGGGAAAAAATGGCAGCCATATATATAACCAAAAAAGGATATATTGGCAAGCACATATCAGTGTTTGCATCTAAGAGAGTCAAGAGCTCCACATGGATTATATTGATAGTCATGATCTAATATTGATAGTTTTCTTACGATGGATTAGCAAGAAATAACAGCCCCACATGTAGCTCCAAAAATTCTGCAGAGCGACCTAACAATCAAACTTTCTCAAACAAGCCCCAAAATTTAAAAAACACACTCAGTTCAAGAGACTATATAGCAATCGAAAAAGCATGTAGCAGAGACACAAGTTTCTACCTTTACGCAAACATTCAAGTCGACCCCAAAAATTTGAAGGAGGTAAGAAGAAAGAATGAAAAACTGAACCCATTTCTAAAAGACAGCAAGGGAAAAGCATCCAATTTTAAGTTTTGACCTAAATCAGATTCAAAAGATCAAAAGTCATACCTCCATCCCTATCTCTTTCCGATCATACATCATTGGCGTCGCTGCATATCCATCACCATCATTGTCAATGTAAGCTTCATCATCGCCGCCGCCGCATATCCTCGTTGAGATGATGAGAGAGAATGAAGAGAGAGGGTGTGATAATGGAAGAAAGGAAATGAATAATGATACGTGCACTACACTCTTGTGTAGTGCATAAACCACTACACAAGTGGTAGCCATGGATTAAATTGATGAATTATTTTTTGTGATGGGTCCCAACAGAATATGTGGTGTAGATTGTGTTGTGTAAGATGTTGTGGTTGAAAGTGTAGTGGATGTATCACTACTGAAAAGAAATTGTCAAACGGAAGAGACGTTTACTTAGGAAAATGGGAAAAGGGATGAAATTGTCAAACGGAATGATTTTTATTACGGGGAAACATAAGTGGAAAGAGGGTGGGGTTGGTTTTCCATCATTACTCAAAGCCGGGCTAAATTACAATTTTGGTCCTCTAACTAGACACTTTTTCGATTTTGGTTCTGGTTTTTCTCCGGCGACAATTTTAGTCCCGTAAGTGGTTTTTTTTTTGCAAAAAAATACCCCGAACGCCGGATAGACCACTTACGAACTAAAATGTCCCTGAAAGACCACTTACGGGACTAAAATTGTCGTGAGAAAACCAATTTTAGTCGCGTAAGTGGTCTTCCGTGCTCGTGATTATTTTTGCAAAAAAAAAAGACCACTTACAGGACTAAAATTGTCGCTGGGAAAAAACCAAGACCAAAATCGAAAAACGTGTATAGTTAGAGGACCAAAATTATAATTTAGCCCTCAAAGCTGTATTAATGAATATTAGCATACGGAAATTTTTTTTAAAAAAATTGTAAAAGACTTCTCAAACAAAAACAGAAAAGAAAAGAAAAAGGTTGCAAAATGTATTTTAGTGTAGGAAGAGAAGAAGTGGTGCCACATGTCGGGAAGAGGAGGAGGGTAGGTGTGTTAGGTTTTGACAAATAATTGCTGTAACTTTAGCGATTTTTCTATATTTTAGCAATATGTATTACTTAAGTGTTCTATTTTTAGTTTTCACATATATTAATAAATGTAATTAATGTATTGTGTTTCATATTATATTGATATATTTATCCCTAACAAATAATAAATGTTTGTTTTGGAATATAAAATGAGTGTCACAAATAAATGTTGGACTAATCTTATGTCTGGAAAATAAGCATTAAATGATGCATTAGTAATATAAAGTGACGCTTTTTATGGGTCAATTGTTTTTCAAAATTTGGACACTTATTTCAGGACGGATGTAGTATTATTTTTAAAATAAATGTGTGCGAAAACACATTACCTAAACTGGGCATGTAAATCCGTGAGAGAACGAAAATTAAAAAAACGGAAGCAAAAAGAGGTAACAAGAAACAATAGTATTTTAAGAACAAACCATCAACACACAAACAACCGAGCATGTAAATTTGTAAACCAACGGAAAAAAAAGCACGAAGCGGCAAACTATCCACACGTAAACACGAAAACTAATAGATAGAAATTTAATGGTTTATTAATCTATAGTCATGTTAAAGTATATAATACATAGGATTATTATAATGCATAATAAATGTGCGGAGGGCGACATAAAAATCGATCGATGACTCCCTCGAAAACCAATGTAGACACACAATATAAAATATATATACGCAAAAGGATAGGATAATAAACGTGCGGAGGGCGACAAAAGAAGCAATGACTCCCCAAAAAACCGACGTAGACACACAACGTAAAATATATATATATATATACGCAAAAGGATAGGATATATATATGTGATATAGGAAATTGGGGGGGGGGGGGGGGGGGAACCCAAAAAAAGAAACGAAGATGAGAATGAGACCGGAAAAAGGAAAAAACAATGGGGAAAAAACCATAGACCTAAGGAAAAAGCCGGCACACAAAATATATAGAAGTAAAAGAACGAAGACGAAAAATAATAATAAACACACAAAAAAATTCGATGACTCCCCAAAAAACCGACATAGACACACAATGTAAAATATATATACGCAAAAGGATATGATATATATATGTGATATAGGAAAGGGGGGAAGAAAAAAAAACCCAAAAATTAGGAAGAGAAGAAGTGGTGCCACTTGTCGGCAAACATATATGCAAGAAAACCGATGACTCCGTAAAACGCCGACATAAATACACAATATAAAATATATACGCAAGAAAGGGAAAAAAAACCACACACACAAACAAACTCTAGTACATTGAAATATCACATAGCCGTAAAATATATACGCAAGAAAGGGAAAAAACAACACACACAAACAAACTGTAGTACATTGAAATATCACATAGCCGTATTACATAGGAAGATGTTGATGTGGTCCACCCATTTTTATTATTTTCCAAAACAAGAAAAAAAGACAAGAGAGGAAGTAGGGAAAAAAAAAAAAAAAAAAAAACTGGACCAATAGGAGGGGGACACGTGTCAGCCCACTATCAATCCCCCTTGGCTTTGTATTATATAGTAGGATATGATAAATGGCTTTATGTTATTATATATTTGTTCGTTTAACGAACCAATTACGATATTGTTATATGATAACGTTCTTAGTATTAATATGTGATAGAGAAACCATGATAGTGATTATGGTTGATTAGATATCAACTTACTTTAAAATGTTTAATACTTAAATGTCTCTAGTCGTATGTACTATTAAATAGGACATTAGTAGTACGATTAGACTAGCACGTATTATATGTCTTCTATTTTATTGAAAATAGGGATAGATCTCATCTATCAAAGTGTAGGGACGCTTGGACTGTACGTGGACGTGTATTAGAGAATGCGTACGTTAGACTGAACCACTTACTTATTAAGTGTCGCACTATATGGCGGTTCTCTAATTATCCTAAGCCCGGAGTCTTCATGACATCACGATGTGGATTGTCATACTTTGACACTATTGAGGTTTCCCCTAGCCATAGGCGATCATGCGGTAGTGATTGGGTGTGATACTGAAGCATGCATACGATTCATGTTGCTTGTCCGAAAATCGTGTATCCTATGATTAGGAGTAAATATCCGAAAGGGCCTTCTTATAAGAAATGTCTTACTCTCGTGAATCTTTGCAAAGTGGAAGTAAATGAGTTACTTCGATAGAGCAAGATATCCACATTATAAGATACGGCCGTTGATGTTTTACACTCGATGTACAACCGTATGGATATTGTAACAGCGATAGCATTATATTTACACGGTAACCGTTTCACATGAAAGGTGGAAGTCATTGCATTTGACTCTTCCGATGATTGGGGGTCACGGTGTGTTGCTAGATGCTATTCCGTGATCGTTAGATATGAAGGGCATTTTCATAATTTTCACTTTGTGCCTACGGACAACATATTCGGAAGCCTATCAGGTCACACACATAAGAACATCTAGCCGGATTAAAATGTGGTTATAGCGATAACCAAATAAGAAAAGTTTATCTCGACTATAAAGTGTTATGGTGGTAAATTAATATAGTGGTATTTATTTGTTATGAACAAATTAAATACAAGATATTAAATATGTTGATTAATTAAATATACATATTTGATGTATATTTCGAAATGTATATGTGTATATGATACACATGTATTTTGCAAATTAATCATAATGTTATATTAATTAATTGAGAATATTCCGGATAGCAATCTGATGGCATATGGGGCGCAGTTTATAAGTGTATAAGATACTCTTGGATTGAGCAATTTAATTAATAGTATTATCATATAGGGGGAATGAGGGAGAAGGACACAAATATTTCATCAATTAAGTAGAAGGACAGTCTTTTGAAAATTTTGCATAAAGGACAAAACTATTTATTCACTGTCAAAATTCACTTGTGTTCGAAATTCACTGTTTAAATTCACTGCCAAAATTCACTGTCGAAATTCACTAATTTTCAAAATTCATTGTCGATATTCACTAATTTTCGGGATTCACTATCAAAATTCACTGTCAAAATTCACTGATTTCGAGATTCACTGGGGAGATTCACTGACTTTCGGGATTCACTGTTTGTCCTTCTCGCTATAAAAATTATGTAGTTGTCCTTCTCCCTATAAAAACTATGCAGCTGTCCTGTTACTTAAAAATATTTCAGATTGTGTCCTTATCCCTAATTTTCCATATCATATATTAATATTAGATATTAATGACTATAGATTTGCACACATGTGTAAATAGATTTATGGTAATATAATAAAGATAATCCATATAAGATATTGACAATATTTTAGTATTATTTAATATGAGATATTAAATTAAATGAGAAAAATCTAGAATACCTATTTTCCTGATTTTATTGGGAATTGATTTTCTTTCTCATCTATCCAATAGGAAGCTTTTCCGAATGGGATTGGGACTATATGGGGCGCATGTATCACTATAAATATGTAATGGATGCCAAGCTCTTTTGTATCACAATTCGAAGAGTTCATAATTCTTGTGAAAAATAGAGAGTTTCTTCTAGAGAGATTTTGAGAGAGCGAAGAAGGCCGCCTAGCAGCTGACTTTTTCCGGTAGCAATCCAATGGTGGATTCCGGCGGGTTGTTCGTGTGGATTAACGGTAGAGGCCGAACACTTGGGCGGCTTCGTGCAGAAACTACAACCGTAGATAAAGCGACGATCTATTTTAGATCATCCAAGGTATATTCTACGTCTACTTCTTTTATGCTTGTTGC
Source organism: Gentiana straminea (assembly GCA_036785695.1). Classification (NCBI taxonomy): domain Eukaryota; kingdom Viridiplantae; phylum Streptophyta; class Magnoliopsida; order Gentianales; family Gentianaceae; genus Gentiana; species Gentiana straminea. The sequence goes on from JAVUPR010000244.1 coordinate 702,788, forward strand.
TTAAACGAAGTCGATCCTGGTTAAAAAGAAAATAAATTTTAAATTCCGCTGCGTTCCCGCGTAGATTTTCTAACAAAAGATCCTCTGCAGCAATGGAAAAGCACACACAGAAGAAACACAACACAGTTATACTACTGCATAATGTTGTTGAAGAGTTTTCTGAAACACCAGAAGAGTTCGCTGATGTTCAGAGTTGAAGTATCTCCCTCGCTGTTGTATCCCGGGAGACAATTGCACATCCGTGGGTACATGCCGGAGCAAATTTGTCTTAAAGACAGAGACTCTTTCTCGCCTCAGTTTGAAAATATATCCTTACTGTTTTGTTATTTCATTTCTTTTCATTACTGTAATTGTTCTTCTACAAACATATAAATAAAAGTGTTCTTCGTTTTCTGCTTCTTTGTTTATTTCGCATACGATACAACGGGGTTAAGAGTGTGCAAGGGTAGGATGAATATGATGCAAATAATAGCCTCTTTTGTTATTATGTTTAACTTTAGCATATACAGTTTTGTTGTTTATAAATTGTTATAATGTTGTAAAACTAGTGAAATAATGTTTCAATAATCCAACGTAAAAATACAATCGAGACACAATACCGTAATTGTGAAAGAATCTAATTTCATTTCTCTATATCAATGGTTATACAAATGATATTATTTACAGAATTTCTTCTATTTGGTTCCAGCCGCTTGTCAGCAACATGCTTCATCAGAAGTTGCTTAACTAGCCACATGTTTCATTATAAGCTGCTTAGTCGTGCTTGCGTCAATACTATCTGCTTAGTCGTGCTGACGTCGAACTTAGCTATTGTGTACGGTAGATGTAAGCTAGTACTTTACACCGGAAAATGTTTATCACATATAATAGATATCCACATATTACATGCATACTTGTAACACTACCCCTCAGATGTTCATTACACAAAATTTGCACCGTTAAATGTTACAACATTTATTTTTGTTTTGCTTCCCATGATTTGAACATCTCTTCATGTGTATAGTCAGTGCATTCCGATCTTCATGCTCAAACACTCGAATGTAGTGGTAGTCAATAAATTAATGAACAAATCTTCTAGCTTGGGAAAAATTGTAAAAATAGTTCTGTAAGCTGGCATATTTAGCGTTTTAATCCTAATTTTTCTCCAGTGACAATTCTAGTCGCATAATTTTTTCGTGCAAAAATAGTCCACCGTTGCTTGAACTAGCTAACAGGGGACCTGATTTATAAAAAACAAAGTTGGCGTGGCCTCCTGTTGGTGGTGGCATGTTCAACGGGGCTCCATTTCTGCTCCAACACTTTTCCCTCCAACTAATTTCTTTCATCCCTTACATAACAACTTCTTCCACCCTTTTATCTTCTAGGTTAAGAAAAAATTCAATGCATGCTTGCATTGATGATGTGTCGGCTGAATTCACATGCTTGCTTCAAGAAGATGTCATCATCTTCCGCATCAATTCGAAATGTCTATTGTGGTTGCATAAAACGTGCTCAGTTACGTACCTCCTGGACCGATGAAACCAAGGGAGGAGGTTTTATGAATGTCCTCGATGGAAGGTTACTTGTGTTTCACGTGTATTTTTTCTGTACATAATTTTAACCAAAAATGCCTAATTATTCAATGTACGTTGTGTGAATTTCATTCTAACCACCCAAACAAAAATGCCTAATTATTCAATGTACGCTGTGTGAATTTCATTATGATGCAATAGAGAGGTGAATGCTGTTTTTTGTTTGGGTGGTTCCTATGATGCATGGATACGTGGGTTTCCCGGCGTATCGCGTATCCGATACGCCACGGATACGGATACGCCGCGGATACGGATAAGCCGCGGATACGCCGGATACGCGATGCGATACGTATTGAAAACTTCAGATACGGCATTTCGGTTACGCGAATTCTGATAAGATACGCGTATCCGTCTTCGGATACGGCTACAATGAGAAAAGTTGATTTTTTTTTTCATTTTTGTTTTCATAATGTCGTGAAGATTAAATTCGGCTAAATTACAATTTTGGTCCTCTAACTAGACACGCTTTTTGATTTTGGTCCTGGATTTTCTCCGGCGATAATTTTAGTCCTGTAAGTGGTCTTTTTTTTGCAAAAATAGTCCTGAATGACGGAAAGACCACTTACAGGACTAAAATTGCTCTTTTCCGGCGACAATTTTAGTCCTGTAATTGGTCTTCCCGGCGACAATTTTAGTCCTGTAAGTGGTCTTTCCGGCGTTCAGGAATATTTTTGCAAAAAAAAAGACCACTTATAGGACTAAAAATGTTGCCGGAGAAAAACCAGGACCAAAATCAAAAAATGTGTCTAGTTAGAGGACCAAAATTGTAATTTAGCCGATTAAGTTCTGTGCCCTTTCAAAGTCCCAAAATTCCTCCGTCCCAAGAATTGTAACTTTTCTTTCCATCTTCTCTGTTAATCTCTAAATGGACTCGCGGGTATTTATATTTACAATTTTGTCCTAGCATTTTAATTATTTACAGTTTGGTCCTTCTATTTTCATTATTTACAAATACACCCCGTATCCGTATCCTATATTTTACAAAAATCCCATATCTACGTATCTTATATCCGCGTATCCCGTATCCACGTATCTGTATCCGTGCATCCTAAGGTTGTTCCTTCAATGTGCTCAAGATCACTGAAAATTATCTCAAGATTACTCTGAAACTTGATGTGTATGAAGATGAAGTGAAATGAATGAAAATGATGGTGTATTAACTTAAATTGTTGCTAGTTGGGGGTACTTTCTTGTCAATTTGGTTGGCCAAATTTCGTTTAAGTGTATAAGTTGATTAGGTGTTAGGGGTTTGCTAGTTCGATTTTGAAAAATAAGTTAAGGTTGTTACATAGTTATGTAGCTCTCTTTTGTATTGTGATGCCAATGTAAAGTTTTCTTTGGAATGATGTATTTTATTTTATTTTTTCCTTCTCAAATTTTATTTTCTTCTTCTGTTGATTTTTTTAATGCACTTCTTATGTTAATTGAAAGTGATATTTTGGTCTAATACAATGAAAGATGATTTAATCATAATGTTTATTTTGAAAAACTTATATATATAGGAGAAAAGGGCCAGAAGAACAAAAAAAAGTCATAAATGGGGATTGAAGGACAAATTCAATTTTTTATAATTAAAAATGACAAATTTATAATAAATTAACCGAAATAGACATGATTTTTTTTACACATTAAATATGTAGTAACACTAGAAAAAGTGTAATAACATATAAAAAGTAGTTAAAATCAATAAAATATAGTTACCACAAAAAAGATGTAGTGACACTCGAAAAACAAGAAGTAACAGTCAATAAAATAGACATAGTTACAACCAAAAAATATAATAACATTGAAAAATAGTAGTAACAACCGATAATATACATAGAGCAAATAAAAAAAATGTAGTAACACTAATATGAATCGACGACATAGGTAATTTGAATCAAGATTGTAGATAAAATTATTCGTACAAAATTAGATCGAAACCGGAAAAACAAATGATTCGAAAAATGCTTGTCCAAAGCAAAAACTAGAGGCCGAAAAATCAAAAAAACTTTAGTGCAGAGTCTTTTCATTCAATCGGCGATAGAACACATAAGAGAAAAGGTAAAATGAAATTTTGTACGACCATGAATCACGCTGAAATTATTTCCCCTTTCATGATATATTGGCCCATTGGGTCGGATTGTACGTAGTTGGGCCGGGCCTGTTGTGGAAATTAGACGATAGAGATAAACAGGCTGGTCAAGACACTGACCAAATCTGTAACGCCCCGTCCCCGGACACCGAGTCCTTATCCGGAAATCGAAACGTTCGGCATGCATAATATTAAATAAATAATATTACACGTAAGCCTCTACTACGTCGTATCAAATTAAAGCAAACGAAAGCTAAAAAGACTCGGGTAATTTTTTTCAAACAACCAAGAATAGAAGTCCAGAACTAAAGATAGAAAAATGTAATACTTATTACAACGGAAAACCAAACGAATCGAAAAGTACGAATCCCAAAGTACTAAAAGTGAACTACAAAGTTCAATAATATCTCAAGTCTGTGGCATAAATGAAATAAATGATAAACAAGGTCTTCAACTCCGGCGTCCTCAAACGTCGTCATCAAAGTCCTCCTCAAAGTCCTGACCAACCTGTTCGTCTTCTCTCCCCCAAACACATAAATAAACATGCATTTGAGGTAAGTACAAAGTACAAAGTAAGAAGTAGAAGCTACAACTCAATTAAGGTTATTATTAAATGATTATCTTAATGAGACCGACTTAATTTAGGGTTCACTCCATGCCTATCGACACGTCATGACTATACGTTTCTAGCTTAGCTTATCTTTGTTACATCATTACTCAAGGACGCAATGCATGGTGAAAATTCCACCACGAGATATACTTGCCAACTACGGTGAATATCACCGGTAGTCCCGGGATCTCCCCGGTATGCATATACGTTCCATGGATTTCCTCCACTACCCTTCAGGCTTTTGAGCCAGTAGCGTTGTCCACCTTTTATGAACGTATTACATCACCGATTTGAATCAGTGCCTAACCAAGAATAGATGATGTTTTAGCTTTTACTACACATATGTAATTATTAGTGTGAATTATCTAACCACCTAAGTGTTTTCAGAGTAAAACTCACCTTAACAACACTACTCCCTCACCTAGACAGCTAGACATCACATCTTAACAATTACACAGACATTGATGAACTCTAGTTCATCAAGCACAAGCCCTTTCATGCCCTTCCGACGGATCCGAACTTCAACTCCCTTTAAGAGTACATTCGGTGTTTTAACTGAACGAATCGGAAGTTCAATCGAAGCTTGTTCATATTTTAATGAATGTTATCATATTAGGATTAAGGGTTTAAAATAGTGAAAACACGATTAGGAAGCCAAAAATCCAACCTGAAAGATAAAACAGTATAAACAAGGTAAAACAGGCCAGACGCCCGTCTGACATTCTATGGACGCCCGTCCGTAACCAAACGCCCGTCCACTAACCTCGGACGCCCGTCCGTCTAAAACAGCTAAATCCTGAATCAAAATTCTAACCTCAAACGCCCGTCTGCCTATTTCAGACGCCCGTCTGAGTTACCAGGGTCTCGGATGCCCGTCTGCCTAGTGCAGACGCCCGTCCGACTGGGTTTTCCCCAAAATGCTAAAATCTTCACAACTCGATTTCTGAATCGTTTCTAACCTAATTAACCTCGCTTTCAACTCAGAAAAACATGGAAAACATATCTAAACATCTATGATCCTTTGATCAACGAAAAGCATAACTTTCTTGCATCTACACATCATAAAACTTGATCTAAACCTCAATAACAATAATTAGAATTGTAGGAAGAGCCTCTTACCTTCTAAGCAAGCTTAATCCAACTCCAAACTCAGAAAAACAGCAGCAAAACTGATCCTTTTCTGCAGGAAAACATGTGCGATAAATCCAAACTTAGATTAGATTCAATCACACGCTTCTTAAACGACAAAAACTACGAATTGATGAGTTTGAATCCATCAAACTCGAATGGTGAACTAAATTAGGGCTTACACATACCTTATCAAAGCTTCAACTTTTTGATGTCAAAACGTTGCTCTCTTCACAACGATTCCGGTGCTCGACGCTGATCTTAAAACCGTCAAGGATTGAATTAACAACTGATGAAAATCCTCTCAGCCCTATTCCCTCGCTCACACACGCACAAATTAAATTTGGAGGTGGAAAATCCGATTAGAACTTTTAGGGGCTGATTAGGTTGATTTTCCCTTAAATAGGGAAAATCCCAAAATTACCTAATTTCACTGTTTTTCCTTAATCACCCTTATTGAATCAGATTTTCTTCCCCTTAAATATATGCATATATTTCGAAACTTTACATATATTTAACTAAATAATTAAAATCCGAATAAAAGGAACCGAACCCAATATTTCGTTTTCGCAAAATGACACGTCTGCCTTTTCCTGAAAATCGGAATATTACATTCTCCCCCCCCCCCAAAAAGAGTTTCGTCCTCGAAACTTAGAACATACCTGGTAAGTCCATAAAATTTGGAAACGTGCTGATCATATCGTCCTCAACTTCCCAAGTAGCTTCATCTGGTGAATGATTGCTCCATTGCACCAGAACCAAAGGAATCAACCGTCTCTTAATCATCTTTTCTTTCCGGTCCAAAATTCTGATCGGTGCCTCATCATACGCAAGATTGTCTTGAAGAATCTCCGGATCAACCGTAGTCTCAACATCCGTCTTGGTCAAACACTTCTTCAACATCGAGACATGAAACACATTGTGGACTCTTGACATGGATTCCGGTAACTTAAGCTTATAAGCCAACGGTCCAACTCGTTCCAAAATCTGAAAAGGTCCAACGTACCTAGGGCTTAGCGTTCCCTTTTGTCCAAAACGTTTCACTCCTTTCATTGGTGAAGCTCGTAAGTAAACTCTTTCACCAACTTCAAACTCTAAGGGCCTTCTCCTAACATATGCCCAACTCTTCTGTCTATCTTGAGCCGCCTTCAAATTCTTCTTAACCAACTGAACTCTTTCTTTAGCTTGCTCAACCAATTCCGGCCCGGTGATTTGTCTTTCCCCGACTTCATCCCAAAACAGCGGTGTTCTACATCTTCTTCCATACAACGCCTCAAACGGTGGCATGCCTATACTTGCATGATAACTGTTGTTATAGGCAAACTCCGCTACCGGTAGGTAATCATCCCATGATCCGCCTACTTCCAAAACACAAGCTCTCAGCATATCTTCTAGTTTTTGGATGGTTCTCTCAGATTGTCCATCTGTCTGAGGATGAAAGGCCGTACTCAAATCCAACTTGGTTCCGAAAGCTGCTTGTAAACTTTTCCAAAACCGAATGACGAATCTCGAATCACGATCTGAAACTATCGAGATAGGTACTCCATGTAACTTCACTATATTATCCAAGTATAGTGTCGTCATCTTCTTCAAGGGCATATCAACCTTATACGGTAAGAAATGAGCGGATTTGGTCAATCTATCCACGATCACCCAAATCGCATCATTACCGCCTCTCATCTTAGGTAGACCGGTGATAAAGTCCATAAAGATCTTATCCCATTTCCATTCCGGGATATCCAAAGGCTTAAGCATTCCTCCTGGTCATCTATGTTCTGCTTTAACCTTCTGGCAAGTATCACACTCTGCAACGAACTTGGCTATCTCCAGTTTCATCGAGGGCCACCAAAACCTTTCCTTCAAGTCTCTGTACATTTTAGTAGCTCCCGGATGAACTGCAAAAGCAATCCGATGTGCCTCTTCCATAACTCTCTGTCTTAAATTGCCGACATTAGGCACACACAAACGATCCTGATACCAAAGATTCCCATTCTTGTCTAACACATATCCAACTGTAGCCTTTTCTCTTGCAACTCGCTTCAAGTCAACCAAAACTGGGTCTTCATCTTGCTTTTCCCGAATGTCGTCCATCAATTCGGACCTTGCTAACAACGGTGCCACAAACTTCCGGTCTTCAATCTGATCAAAACTCCGAATCTGCAGCCCATCTAACCTCTCTGCAATAACTTCAACACTTGAAACCGCAAACACTGGTTTCCTACTCAAAGCATCGGCTACTACATTTGCTTTGCCCGGATGGTTCTGAATATCCAAGTCATAATCCTTAACAAACTCTAACCATCTCCTTTGCCTCATATTCAGATTCTCTTGGGTAAAGAAATACTTCAAGCTCTTGTGATCGGTGAAGATCCTAGCCTTAACTCCATACAAATAGTGCCTCCAAATCTTCAAGGCAAACACAACTGCTGCTAACTCCAAGTCGTGGGTTGGGTAATTCTTCTCATGCACCTTCAACTGTCTAGATGCATAAGCAATTACTTTCCCTCCCTGCATCAACACACAACCCAAACCTTGTCCCAAAGCATCCGTGTAAACGTCATAATTATCAAAGATCTCCGGAACTGCCAAAACTGGGTCTGTGGTCAACTTCGTCTTCAATGTCTGAAAAGCCTCTTCACACTCACTGGTCCACTCGAACTTTACATTCTTTTGAGTGATCCGGGTATGTTGTGTAGCTATCTTTGAGAAGTCTTGTACAAACTTCCTATAATAGCCAGCCAAACCGAGAAAACTTCTAACCTCTGAAACGGTAGTCGGTCTGGACCACTTCTCAACTGCTTCAATCTTCGCGGGATCAACCTTAATGCCATCTCCAGAAATGACATGACCCAAGAAACTCACTTGATCCAACCAAAAGTCGCACTTCGAGAACTTAGCATACAGCTGGTTCTTCTTCAAAGTATCCAACGCTATCCTTAAGTGTCCTTCATGTTCTTTCTCATCCTTAGAGTACACTAGGATATCATCTATGAACACTATCACAAACTTATCCAAGTATGGCATAAAACGCGCTTCATTAAATCCATAAATGCAGATGGAGCATTAGTGAGTCCAAAGGGCATAACTAAGAACTCATAATGTCCATACCTCGTACTAAAATCCGTCTTTGGTATATCTGCTACCTTGATCTTCAACTGGTGGTATCCTGATCTAAGATCAATCTTAGAGAATACTCTCTTGCCTTGCAACTGGTTAAACAAATCATCAATCCTCGGCAAAGAGTATTTATTCTTGATGGTAAGATTATTCAGCGCTCTGTAGTCTATGCACATCCGCATGCTACCATCTTTCTTCTTAACAAACAACACTGGGGCTCCCCAAGGCGAGGTACTAGGCTGAATTATATTCCTCTCGAGCATATCCTTAAGCTGTGCTTTCAACTCCTTCAATTCAGCCGGTGCCATCCTATAGGGTGCCTTAGCAACTGGTGCCGCTCCGGGTACCAACTTAATCTCAAATTCGATCTCCCTATCCGGCATGTTTCCTGGTAACTCTTCTGGAAACACTTCTGGATACTCCTTGACTACAGGGGTTTCCTCTAACTTAGGCTTCACTTGTTCCACATCTACTGCGTACAACAAGTAGCCTTCATAACCTTTCCGACTAGCTCTTATAGCCTTAACCGCTGAAATTATAGGGTGACGCTTCTTACTGGGCTTATAAACATTCCCCTGATAAGTCTTATCTGACTTTCCCGGTATCTTAAAGGTCACTCTCTTTTCTCTGCAATCCAAATGGACAAAATTCTCGGATAGCCAATCTATTCCAAGAATCACATCAAAATCTGAAAAGTCCAAAACCATAAAGTCACTCTTGCAACGATACGTTCCCACGCGAACACCTACGTGAGGTATCAACTTGGCTACCTTAGTCACTTTCCCTAAAGGTGTCGTTATCTCCAAAGTGTTTCTTAAAGGTTCCATTGGTAGGTTAAGCTTCTTAGCTACCTTAGTTGACACAAAAGTGTTAGACGCTCCCGTATCAAACAATGCCGTAACTGCTAAGTTGTCTAATATTATTGTACCTAGGATGTGAATTCATTTATTTAAACACAAATACAACATGATTTAGATCATGCCATAAAAGTACTCAAGTAAATTACAATAAACAATAAAGGTACCTGAAATAACATTATCGTCTGGTTCCGCCATTTTAGCATCCACTGCAAAGACTCGAATTGGGGGACTCGGGCCGCCTTTCCCACTTCCTTGCTTCGGAATATTCGAACTCCCCTTCGTTGGACACATCTTGGCAAAATGTCCAAGATCTCCACAGTAGTAGAAGCCTCCTGTATTAGCCTTACACTCACCTGAGTGATTCCTGTTGCACTTAGAGCATAAAGGTGCTCCGGTTGGTGGTTTACTCGCTGCAGGGGCCGTCGTCTTCTTGAAATTTTGTTGGGGTGCTCCCCGGCTATTGCCCTGGCTTGTTCCAAAATTCCTCTTGCTCCCGATAACAACGGTGGCCTTCTTCCTAAATGTCTCAACCTCTAAGGCCTTATTCAACAACCCAGCCATGTTCTTGGCTGTGAAACCCAACATGCCAGACTGTATCTGATACGATAACCCTTCCTTGTATAGGGCCATCTTCCTCTCTTCTACCTTCATCAACTCAGGGTAGAATCTTCCCAACTCGTTAAACTTGTTGGTGTACTGTGATACTGTCATGTAATTACCTTGCTTATGCTTTAGAAATTGACTTGACATGTCTGTCTGCACTGTTGCTGGAAAATACTCATTATAAAACATGGCCTTAAATCTTTCCCAGTCTGCCACTTTACCATTACTGCTCTGTATAGCATCTATCCATGCTTCAGCTGCACCTAAAAGGAAACTAACCGCCAACTGTGCCATCTCAGTCTCAGGGACATGTATGTTCCTACATGCCTTCTCAAAACTTCTTATCCACTCTTCGGCCTTCGAATGCTCGACATTCCCAAAGAATTCTTGAACTTTGTTCCTCCTTAATCTCGTATACCAATCAATTGGTGGTGCTTGCTCATGTGCCGGTCTGACCGGTGGGGCTTGCAGATAAACTGGAGGATATCCAAAAGGTATTTCTTGCTGCTGGTACTGGTGTTGGTGGAAACCGTAGGGTGGGTAACCAAATCCTTGATGATGGTCAAAACGGGGTGAAGGTGGTACAGTATGTCGAGGAGTATGACCCACTGGAGGAGGGTAAAAGGTCTGATGTTGCTGATAATGGAAAACTGGTGGCAAGGGGTGGCTCACCGGTGGAGGGTAAACACTCACTGGAGGTGGATAAACTCTAGTTGCTGGGGGTACATGGACTGGTGGAATGTCTCCCACTACAGTGACTCGTGTAGGTGCTTCTCCCGGTTCTCCATAGATGTAGTTATACCTCGGTGGAGGGTAGCTCACTGGTGGCGGTACTAAACCCGCTAGAACATCCCTTATCAATGAAAACTGAACCGAATTTCCCACATGCCATTGTGGGCGTTGCTCCTGATGAGGTCGCGGTGACAAGCCCTACTGAGACCGCGGTGTAGGGGTTACAGTATGAGGGGGTGGAGTGGGGCTCGGATGAGGTGAAGGATTCTGCCTCACAAAACCGCCTCTAACAACTGGTGTCGGACTTTCTCGTCGAGCTCCTGATGCTTCAGCACCTGCTCCAGTTCTCGTGAACACCATCCTGATGATCAAAGAAAACTAGAACGTTACTAGCAGATCTAAAGAAAACTTATCTTAAAAGAAAGGAAGCCTAAAAGACGCTTCTCTCTGATACCAACTGTAACGCCCCGTTCCCGGACACCGAGTCCTTATCCGGAAATCGAAACATTCGGCACATATAAATAAATAATATTACACGTAAGCCTCTACTACGTCGTATCAAATGAAAGCAAACGGAAGCTAAAAAGACTCGGGTAATTTTTTTCAAACAACCAAGAATAGAAGTCAAGAACTAAAAATAGAAAAATGTAATACTTATTACATCGGAAAACCAAACGAATCCAAAAGTACGAATCCCAAAGTACTAAAAGTGAACTACAAAGTTCCAATAATATCTCAAGTATATGGCATAAATGAAATAAATGATAAACAAGGTCTTCAACTCCGGCGTCCTCAAACGTCGTCATCAAAGTCCTCCTCAAAGTCCTGACCAACCTGTTCGTCTTCTCTCCCCCAAACACATAAATAAACATTCATTTGAGGTAAGTACAAAGTACAAAGTAAGAAGTAGAAGCTACAACTCAATTAAGGTTATTATTAATTGGATATCTTAATGAGACCGACTCAATTTAGGGTTCACTCCATGCCCATCGACACGTCATGACTATACGTTTCTAGCTTAGCTTATCTTTGTTACATCATTACTCAAGGACACAATGCATGGTGAAAATTCCACCATGAGATATACCTGCCAACTACGGTGAATAGCACCGGTAGTCCCGGGATCTCCCCGGTATGCATATACGTTCCATGGATTTCCTCCACTACCCTTCAGCCTTTTGAGCCAGTAGCGTTGTCCACTTTTTATGAACGTATCACATCGCCGATTTGAATCAGTGCCTAACCAAGAATAGATGACGTTTTAGCTTTTACTACACATATGTAATTATTAGTGTGAATTATCTAACCAACTAAGTGTTTTCAGAGTAAAACTCACCTTAACAACACTAATCCCTCACCTAGACAGCTAGACATCACATCTTAACAATTACACAGACATTGATGAACTCTAGTTCATCAAGCACAAGCCCTTTCATGCCCTTCCGACGGATCCGAACTTCAACTCCCTTTAAGAGTACATTCGGTGTTTTAACTGAACGAATCGGAAGTTCAATCGAAGCTTGTTCATATTTTAATGAATGTTATCATATTAGGATTAAGGGTTTAAAATAGTGAAAACACGATTAGGAAGCCAAAAATCCAACCTGAAACGCTAAAACAGTATAAACAAGGTAAAACAGGCCAGACACCCGTCTGACATCCTATGGACGCCCGTCCACTAACCTTGGACGCCCGTCCGTCTAAAACAGCTACATCCTGAATGAAAATTCTAACCAAAAACACCCGTCTGCCTATGTCAAACGCCCGTCTGAGTTACCAGAGTCTCGGACGCCCGTCTGCCTAGTGCGGACGCCCGTCCGACTGGGTTTTCCCCAAAATGCTAAAATCTTCACAACTCGATTTCTGAATCATTTCTAACCTAATTAACCTCGTTTTCAACTCAGAAAAGCGTGGAAAACATATCTAAACATCTATGATCCTTTGATCAACGAAAAGCATAACTTTCTTGCATCTACACATCATAAAACTTGATCTAAACCTCAATAACAATAATTAGAATTGTAGGAAGAGCCTCTTACCTTCTAAGAAAGCTTAATCCAACTCCAAACTCAGAAAAACAGCAGCAAAACTGATCCTTTTCTGCAGGAAAACATGTGCGATAAATCCAAACTTAGATTAGATTCAATCACACGCTTCTTAAACGACAAAAACTACGAATTGATGAGTTTGAATCCATCAAACTCGAATGGTGAACTAAATTAGGGCTTGCACATACCTTATCAAAGCTTCAACTTTTTGATGTCAAAACGTTGCTCTCTTCACAACGATTCCGGTGCTCGACACTGCTCTGAAAACCGTCAAGGATTGAATTAACAACTGATGAAAATCCTCTCAGCCCTATTCCCTTGCTCACACACACAGAGAGTAAATTTGGAGATGGAAAATCTGATTAGAACTTTTAGGGGATGATTAGGTTGATTTTCCCTTAAATAGGGAAAATCCCAAAATTACCTAATTTCACTGTTTTTCCTTAATCACCCTTATTAAATCAGATTTTTTTCCCCTTAAATATATGCATATATTTTGAAACTTTACATATATTTAACTAAATAATTAAACTCCGAATAAAAGGAACCGAACCCAATATTTCGTTTTCGCAAATTGACACGTCTGCCTTTTCCCGAAAATCGGAATATTACAAGATCATACCTCTGTACCGAATAGTCAGCGGAGCAGGACTCCCCCATGTTTTGCGCAGAAGTATACTTGGATAGAATAATCGGATGAGCAAGACGAAGACCAAGTCAGTGGCGGTTTAACTGTCTATAAACGTGGGTAGATCCCACACCTGGTTATATCCAAGATAACCGACGATAACTCCTCACCATGATGGATGAGGTTACCAACACTATCTGAAAATATAAAAGGAGAAGTCTGCACTACGAGGGGGACTTGATTCCGATTCCACACTTGAATTGGATACGTAGGCAGCTCTCTCAAGGAGTTCAGTCCAAACTTATACACAAATCTCATTGTTCTTGTATTATTTTCCTAACTCAAATCATCCAATTACAATTTTGCGCAATATCATTTGGTGCTAGAATGAGGGCAGATTCTAGTTAGTGAGTGAGTATTACAGCAAAATGGCAAGTGAAGAGAGTTTGAGAAAGTAATAATACTTGAGTAAACTCAACTTATTTTATTCATGATAAAAGTATGAGTATAAACAGATATAAGCAAGAGTAGAGTAATGAATGCTATTAAATGCTAGAGTCGGCTAGTATTAAGTGCTAGAGTCGGCTAGAGCATAATAAGACAAAATAGAGTTACTTTATGACATATTAATTGTTTATACACTACAACTAATATGTCATGTTACAAATAAGTAACGTGTTACAAGTAATGTAATATTTTCACACTAGTAATGTAATATTGCCACACCCCCCCTCAAACTGGGTTGTATATGTCAATACAGCCAAGTTTGCTACTCAGTCTGCTGAATATAAGCGGTGGAATGGCCTTGGTGAGAATATCAGCATTCTGGTCTGCTGAGGGAACATATTGAAGTTGAATGATCTTGGCATCAATCTTCTCTTTAGGGAAATGTCTGTCAATGTCCACATGTTTTGTCTTATCATGATGAACAGGATCCTCTGCCATGCATAATGCTGAATTATTGTCACAGCAGAGTATGATAGGTTGCTGAAGGGTCTGCTGAAGGTCAGTAAGGACTCTTTTCAGCCACAGTTCTTCACAAATGCCCAAAACAAGTGCCCTGAGTTCAGCTTCAGCACTGCTTCTAGAGACAGTAGGTTGTTTCTTGCTTCTCCAAGTGACAAGGTTACCCCACACATATGAGGAATAGCCTGCGGTAGATCTTCTGTCTATATGGAAACCAGCCCAGTCAGCATCAGTATAGACTTTCACTGATCTTTCAGTAGACTTAGTGAAGTGCAAACCTTGGCCAGGAGTGGACTTCAAGTATCGTAGTATTCTGTAGACAGCATTCCAATGGTGCTCAGTAGGGAAATTCATGAACTGACTGACAAGACTAACTCCATATGCAATATCAGGTCTTGTATGAGAGAGATAAATGAGTTTCCCTACAAGTCTCTGATATTGTTCCTTTCTTACAGCAATACTACCATGCACTAGTGGATTACTGGGGTCTACTGGAGAGATAGATGGTTTGCACCCTAGCATTCTAGTTTCCTTCAGTAGGTCCAGCACATACTTCCTCTGTGAGACTGAGATACCCTGGCTGTTTCTTGCTATTTCCATGCCAAGGAAGTACTTGAGGTAGCCCAAATCTTTAACTTGAAATACCTTTGCTAGTAGGGTCTTCAAGTGCTGGATCTCAGCAGGGTCATCACCAGTAAGGATGATATCATCCACATAGACAATAAGGATGGATCTTCTCATATTGGTTGTTTTAATAAACATCGTGTGATCTGAGTTGCACTGATGATATCCAGCAGCTTTAACCACAATAGTCAGTTTGCCAAACCATGCTCTTGGGGACTGCATCAGGCCATACAGAGATTTTCTCAGTTTACAAACCTTCCCTTTAGTGTGAGTGTTGGTGAAACCAGGAGGTATAGTCATATATACTTCCTCAGTGAGGTCACCATTTAGGAAGGCATTCTTGATGTCCAATTGGTGGAGTGGCCAGTCAAGTTGGACGAAGAAGGAGATCGCACTCGACCGTGTTGAGCTTTGCCACAGGTGCAAATGTCTCCTTGTAGTCAAGTCCATATGTTTGAGTGAAGCCCCGTGCAACCAGTCTAGCTTTGTAATTGTCAATAGTACCATTAGCATTGTACTTGATGGTGAATAGCCATTTACAGCTGACTGTCTTCTTTCCTTGTGGGAGAGTGGTGAGATCCCAGGTATGGTTGTCAATGAGTGCAGTCATTTCAGTTTTGACAGCAGCCTTCCACCTGTCATGTTTGAGAGCTTCCTGTATATTCTTAGGGATGGAATGAGGATCCAAATCCTGTGTAAACATAGAAAAACCAGGTGACAAGTGATCATATGACACATAATTATGAATAGAGTGGTCAGTACATGATCTCTTTCCCTTTCGGATAGTAATGGGTCTGTTATCAATATCAGTAGGTTCAGGATTATCAGTAAGTTGCTGAGGTATATCGACGGAGTTGCCGAGGTATATCAGCAGGTTCAGGAGGTTGTGGAGTATCAGCAGGTTGCTGAGGTTCAGTAGATGTAGGGAGCTCAGAGTCAGCAGGCTGATGAGTCTCATGAGGTTGCTGAATAGTAGGAATTGGTATAGGGATTGGCACGGCCTCAATATTCTCAGTTGGGGGTGCATTTGGAGTTAGAGGACTATGAGAGGAGGGAAGAGTTATTGTTTCAATTAGGTTTCCATCTGTGACAGCCTCAGCAGGGTTGCTGTAGTAAGGAGTTTTTTCAAAGAATTTCACATCCATAGAGTTGTAGAATCTTTTGTCAGTGGGAGAATAACACTTGTAGCCCTTCCTGTCTTTGGCATACCCAAGGAAAATGCACTTATGAGCTTTGGGGTCAAGTTTGCTTCTATGTTGGGCATGGATATTGACAAACACAGTACATCCAAAGATTTTTGGAGGTAAGTCAGCAATGAGATGAAGGTAGGGATGAGTTGTCAGCAGGGTTTGAATGGGAGTCGTGAATCCTAACACTCTGCTGGGTAACTTGTTGATCAGGTATGTGGCAGTTAATATAGCTTCACCCCACATATATTTAGACACATGTGTGGTGAACATGATTGATCTAGCCATCTCCAGTAAGTGCCTGTTCTTCCTCTCAGCAACCCCATTTTGCTGAGGTGTCTCTACACAGCTACTAGTGTGAACAATTCCCTTATTATTCAGGAAGGTGCTGAGGTTGGACTCATAGTATTCCAGGGCATTATCTGTTTTTAAGATTTTAATATTAGTGTCAAATTGAGTGGATACCATGTTATAGAACTCTTGGAAGATGGTTTCAACTTCAGATTTATCTTTCATTAAAAACAGCCATGTGATCCTGGTGTGGTCATCTATGAAGGTGACAAAACACCTCTTTCATGTTATACTTTTAACTCTTGAAGGTCCCCATACATCACTATGTATTAGAGTGAAAGGTGTGGAGGGTAAGTAAGATATTTTAGTATACACAGACTTAGTAAGTTTAGCAAACTGACAAATATCACATTGAAGGTCACTGAGGTTACATCCTTTAAACAATTTAGGAAATAAAGACTTTAAATAACCAAAGCTGGGATGACCTAGTCTATAATGCCATAACATGATATTGTCTAAGGTTTGGTTTCAGGCTGCTGAGGCAGTTTCAGTCTTCAATCTTCTGTCTTCAGCATGGTTGACCATAAATAGTCCTGAGCAGGATTTAGCTCTCCCAATCACTTTCTGTGAAGAAAGATCCTGGAATATACACTGATTATTATTAAACAAGACTGTCCAATTTAGGTCTTTAGTGAGTCTACTGACAGATATAAGGTTACAATCTAATTTTGGAACAGATAGGACATCCTGAAGGTAGATCTTATCAGTAAGTTTAACATTTCCAAAACCTTGTGCACATGAAATAGATCCATCAGCAATCCTAATATTGTGGGTCTGATGACAGGGCTTAAAATGAGATATGAGACTCTTGTTACCAGTCATATGGGATGAAGCCCCAGAATCAACAATCCAAGTATTATTACTGAGAGGTGAGTGGAATATACCTGTTTTTAGTATGAGTAGCTATGTCAGTGATAGAACTAACTTCCTTTTGTTGAGAAATGAAGGCTTTGAAGGCAGCAAACTAAGAATCCAATGTGGTATCTTTGTTCCCTTCTTCACTGACATGCCTGCCCTGACTCTCCCTAGTTGATTTGGAGGGTTTAAAGGAATTAGGCTTACCATGTAGTTTCCAGCAAGTGTCCTTGGTGTGATTTGTGCGTTTGCAGTGGTCACAAAACAACTTTCATGCCTTCTCAGTAGGTTTCCTGTAAGTCTCAGTAACCTCAGTAGGTTTCCTGACCACCAACATTGCTGAGCTTTCAGTAGAGTGATCAGCAGGGTTGCTTTGCAGCATTACTTTTCTCCTGCTTTCCTCATGTTTGACTTCAGCAAACACAGATTTAAGGTTGGGGAGAGGTTTAGTAGCAAGAACTCTACCTCTAACATCATCAAGGGATGAGTTCAGTCCTGTAAGGAACTTGAATACCCTCTTCTTCTCAATGATATCCTTGTATAAGTTAGCATCCTCTACATCCTTCCATGGGTGAGTTTCCAGCATATCTAGGTGTTGCCATGCCTTAGATAGTTTGTTGTAGTACTGAGTTACAGACAGGTCTCCTCGACTGCAATTTTGGATTTGGGCTTCAAGTTCATAGACCTCAGATGTATTTTCCTTTTTTGAGTAAAGGTCTCTGGCATTATCCTAGATATCCTTAGCAGTGTCATACATCATGAAGTTCTCACTGATTTCTTTTGTCATTGACCTCGTGAGGATGGTCAGCACTTGGTTTTTCTGTATCCCACGCTTCAAACTTGGGGTCAGTTTCAGCAGGGGCATGTTTGGAGCCAGACAAGTATCCCATCTTGCTCTGACCTGAGATATACATTTTCATAGATTTTGACCACAGCAGGTAGTTGTTGCCATCAAGTCTGTGATTTGTAAAAGAATAGTTTTCAGTGACCCCAGCCTGCTGAGGCTGCTGGGACTCAACTGAGGATGAAGAGGCGTCGGATAATGAAGACATTTTTGAAAAAAAGAGATTTTGCAGCGGATTAGAACGATTATGGCTCTGATACCATGAAGAGAGTTTCAGAAAGCAATAATACTTGAGTAAACTCAACTTATTTTATTCATGATAAAAGTATGAGTATAAATAGATACAAGCAAGAGTAGATTAATGAATGCGATTAAATGCTAGAGTCGGTTAGTATTAAGTGCTAGAGTCGGCTAGAGCATAATAAGACAAAATAGAGTTACTTTATGACATATTAATTGTTTATACACTACAACTAATATGTCATGTTACAAATAAGTAACGTGTTACAAGTAATGTAATATTTTCACACTAGTAATGTAATATTGCCACAGCAAGAAATCAAGGAAATGCGAAGAAAACAGCAGATTCAGCAAGAAAAGGAAAATCAGACCGGGGGGGGGGGAAAGAGCCCATACAGGAATGATCAAGAAACCGGAAATAAAATTCTGGAAGAAGGACAAACTAGAAATCCAAACGCGGTCAAACAAATACTGGTGGAAAACCTTGCAAATCTCAAAGCTGAAGAGATAAAAGCCATATTTGAAGAAGTCCTGAAAGCCAGAAATCAGGATAACGATGTCTCTAAAACACCTACTCCGTTTCAGACCACTAAGAAAGAGAAACACGAAGCAGAATCAAGCATAAGAGTGGTAGTTACTCACCCAGGTGGTGATAATGACAGCGCAGAGTTAGATGCTATCCTGAAGCCTAAACAAGATGAGTTTAGGCTAGTATCCCCTTTTACTGAGAACATTGATGCATTTCCTTGTCCTCCGGGATTTAAGATTCCCAAGATCTAGGCATATGATGGCACAAAAGATCCATATGATCATATGCATCAGTATATTCAGCATATGAATCTATACAACGCACCAGAAGAAATGAAATGCAGGGCATTTGCAACTCTTCTCACAGGAAAGGCAAGAGATTGGTTCAACAAGTTGAACCCCAGATCCATACCAGATTTCCCCACTCTGACCAGGAAATTCATGCATGCATTCATCGCAGTGAGACCTTTCCAGAGAAACCGGACATATTTGCTGACCATTAGGCAAAAAAGTGACGAAACAATATTGCAGTTTATCAAAAAATTCAATGGAGAATCATCCTAGATAGCATATCTGGATGATAAATTCTTAGATCAATCCTTCGTAGCAGGTCTTAGAGAAGGGCGGTTACATGCAAAGCTGAGCAGCAAGAATCCAAGTATGATGGAAGAATGTCTGGAAATTCCATACAGACATTGTCAAGGAGAAGAGGCTAACAGAGCCAAGAGAGAGAAATCCCACAGGGATTCTAAAAAGGGAAAAGCTGATGATAGGTCTGACAAGAGGAGAAAATCTGTTTGGGATAGGGTAACCGCTCCCATTTCTGAGAGGTTAGGGAAAAAAGGTGTTTTGCAGGACAGAGACCTTATTCCTCTGAACAGATCTCGTGACCAAGTTCTGGCGATTATGGAAAAGAAAGGCATTGCAAAGACCCCCCCTCCATTGAGGAGTCTAAGGGAGAAGAGAGACCATACCAGATGGTGCAAGTATCACAAAGACATTGGACATGATTCTGAAAAATGCAGGGACCTGATCAGAGATATAGACGCAGCGTCAATGGAAGGAAAGATCGATGAATGCATCGATCGAGCGCAGGGAGATAACCCCAGAGGAATGAGAGAATTTAAAAAAACAACACAACAATCATGACAGGTACAATCAAAGGAGACACATAGATCCATCCCCTGATGCCGATGGACATAGAGAAAATACCCCAATCAACACAGTGAACATGATTGTTGAAGGGCCAGGATGAGTTAATAAGGCTGCCCAGCAAGAAAAAGGTGGCAGCACAGAAAAGACGGAGAAGCAAAAAAACAGAAGGTTATGGGAACCGTTCAGTATGGCCCAAAAGACGCACTACCAGCCATCGTAAGCAACGAAGGACTAGTAATAGAAGCGGTTATTCAGAAAAATCGGTCGAAGAATGCGTAGACACGGGCAAAGCACGAACGTATCGTATTACAGTGCATTCCAGGCAATGAAGTTAACAGACTCGGAATTGACTCATGTGTCAACTCCTCTTTTTGGATTTACCGGACCTCCCATCCATCCTGTGGGTATGTTGAAGTTATTGATGACTTTCGGAAAAGGATCATAGAGCAGGACTCAGATGGTCAATTATGTGGTAGTAAAAGCTTTATCGGCGTACAATGTGATTTTGGGAAGACCAGCGTTGATTGATCTCAGGGCAGTGGTATCACCGGCACATAACAGTATGAAATTCCCAACATTTGAAGGAGAAGCTACCATTAAAGAGGATGTGGACGCTGCCAAGAACTGCTACACAGCCACAATCAGTGGAAAGATGAAAGTGCAACAGGTAACAATGGAAGATCTCATTCCAGAGGAAGAGAAAATTTGGCAGTCTAATGACCCCGTAGAGTCAGTGATGTTGGATGAGATGAACCCCGAATCCATGATCAGTGTATGATCATGGATACCGTCTAAACAGAAGCAGATGTTGGTCATGATTTTAAGAGACTACAAAGATGTATTCGCATGGAAAGCAAGTGATATGCCGGGACTGTCAACAGAATTGGCTGTCCACAAGCTCAACATCGATCCAACAAGAAAACTTGTGAAGCAAAAGAAGAGATCTTTCACACCAGAAAGGATACAGGCTTTCCAGCAGGAAGTGGAGAAACTGTTGCAGGCCAACATGATTAGAGAAGTCATATATCCAGAGTGGCTAGGAAATCCGGTACTGGTCAAGAAGCCAGATGGCTGCTGGAGGATGTGTGTGGATTTCACAGATTTAAATAAGGCATGTCCAAAAGATAGTTACACTTCCCCTAGAATTGACAGGCTAGTAGATTCCACAGTTGGATATGAAATTTTTTCTTTCTTAGATGCTTATAAGGGATATCATCAGATTATGATGGACCCTGTGGATGCTGTAAAAACTGCTTTTATTACTGAATTTGGTTCCTACTACTATGTGTCTATGCCTTTCGGATTAAAGAATGCAGGGGCTACCTACCAAAAGGCAGTTAATACCATTTTCAGCCAACAAATTGGCAAATCTATGGAGGTATATGTGGATGATCTACCGATCAAGAGCAGGACTCTTGACCAATATTTGAAAGATGTAGCAGAAGTTTGTCAAGTGTTAAGACAAACAAGGATGAAGTTGAACCCCAAGAAATGCACTTTTGGAGTAAGGTCAGGCAAATTCCTTGGTTATATGATATCGGAAGAAGGTGTCAGGGCTAACCCGGATAAACTAGAGGCTTTGAAAACAATGCCTGAACCGAAGAATATTAAATAAGTCCAATGACTGACAGGAAGATTAGCAGCGCTAAATTGTTTCCTGTCAAAATCTGCACAGAAGTCATTGTCGTTCTTCAAAATTCTCAGGAAGGCCAGCCCATTCAAGTGGAATGCAAAATGTCAACAAGATTTTCAGGATTTAAAGGATCATATCATTCACTTGCCAACCCTGACCCCCCCTCAAGAAGGTGAGATATTATTCTTATACTTGTCTTTTTGCCACGAAGCAGTAAGTGCTGTGTTGGTAAAACAACACGGTATGTTGCAAAGTCCTATATATTTTGTAAGCAAAGCCCTACAAGGGCCTGAGATCAGATATTCGGAGGTGGAAAAATTAGTTCTGGCCCTGGTACATGCCACGAGGAAGTTAAGGCCCTATTTCCAAAGCCATCTAGTGGTAGTGTTGACTAATCAACCCTTAAAGCAAATTTGGATAAACCAGACAAGTCTGGAAGATTAGCAAAATGGGTAGTTGAATTGGCAGGGTTTGATATCGAATACAAACCAAGGACGGCAATTAAAGCTCAAGCATTGGCCGATTTCTTGGCAGAAGAAAAAGCTTTGGGTATAGAGCAAAAGGCAGAGCAGAAAAAGGCTGAGCAGTGGCAGCTTTATGTGGATGGAGCTTCAAACAAAGAGGGAGCAGGAGCAGGTCTCCTACTCATTAGCCCAAAGAGGGAAGAATTCCCATATGCTCTTCATTTTGAATTTCAATCCACCAATAATGAAGCAGAATATGAAGCTTTGATAACTGGATTTAACCTAGCACAGAAGCTAGGTGTACAGAATCTGAAAGTGTACACTGATTCGCAGCTTGTAACCAATCATATCAAGGGAGAATACGAAGCTAAAGAAGGCCCATCGTAAATATCTATGTGTCAAACTTGTAGCGCAAGGACACTCTAAGCAAAAGACCCATCGTAAAAATCTAAGTGTCAAACTTGCAGCGCAAGGACACTCTGGGCAAAAGACCCATCGTAAAAATCTAAGTGTCAAACTTGCAGCGCAAGGACACTCTGGGCAGGGATGAGACTCCAAAGGTTTGAAATAGAGGAGTTTTTTGACAAGAGAGATAATTATGTGCAAGAAGTGGAAGCGACGGAAAGGTTCAATCCACAGTTATGATAATGAACGGATGTGACTTGGCCTCGATTCGTGATATATTAATAACGGAAGTTACACCATCGCAGACTAGGGCAGCTGTAAATCAGTCTGCCCCAGTCTGTGGGGACTTATGATGATATATAGGCCCATTGGGTCGGATTGTACGTAGTTGGGCCTGGCCCGTTGTGGAAATTAGACGATAGAGATAAACAGGCTGGTCAAGACGCTGACCAGATCATAGCTCTATACAGAATAGTCAGCGGAGCAGGACTCCCCTATGTTCTGCGTAGAAGTATACCTGGAGAGAATAATCGGATGAGCAAGACGAAGACCAAGTCAGTGGTGGTTTAACTGTCTATAAACATGGTTAGATCCCACGCCTGGTTATATCCAAGATAACCGACGATAACTCCCCACCATGATGGAGGAGGTTACCAACACGATATGAAAATATAAAAGGATAAGTCTGAACTACGAGGGGGACTTGATTCCGATTCCACACTTGAATTGGATATGTAGTCAGCTCTCTCAAGGAGTTCAGTCCAAACTTATACACAAATCTCATTGTTCTTGTATTATTTTCCTAACTCGAATCATCCAATTTCCCGATTACAATTTTGAGCAATATCACCCTTGATTCACATCAGATTAGCTATAACCAGAGGCGGATCTACCTTGATCTAAATGGGGTCCGCTGACTCCGCTAAAAATAAGAATACTTTACGTTTTACCTATGGAAAAAAATTTCGGACCCCGTAAAAAAATTATTTACTTTGTTAAATATTTACGGACCCCGCTAAACAAAAAATTTCTAGATCCGACACTATTTATTACCTCGGGCATGAATCATGTATATCAGATATGGCTGTTAGAACACTCGCAGTAGAATCTATATATGATGTTAAATCTGAATTTTACAGATTTAATTTTTTAGATTTATCTACAATAACACTCTGACGATACGGGATTTCACCCCTCCACATGGAATTATCTAATTGGTCCAGCTGACATGTGGGGAAGTCCAAGTCTTTTAACCACATCGGGTCGAATACGAGACGTACCAATGATTACCACGGCAGCCAGCAGATCTTGAAAGTGTCTCATCTTGAGCACCCATGTCGGTGTTATACGAGTCAAGACCAGAGTTCCAGCCCAGATTCCTAAGCCCAACATCCGGAGGGTTACTTGGGCAAGGGGCAAGGCCCAATAAGGGTTATTTATGTCAATAGACTAAACCGCCTTAGGTTTAGGGCAGAAGAAGGGCTTATGCCTATAAATACTCCAGTCCAGGAACTACGTAAGGCTTGATTCCTGGGACATTACACAAGATACGTAGGCAATCCAAGATACATTCTTGGACTCAGCCATAAAACGCCAAAAACATCATATTTTCTACAGTTCGAGCTGTGCATATTCTTCTTGACTCACCCTTAGATTACACGTGGCCCTGTTAACCCGGTGGTGCATTATTCAGCATCATCGTTTGGCGCTAGAATGAGGGTCTTCTACCGGTGAGTTGGTAAGGATATCGCAATGGCACCACCAGCAAGGAGTAAGAAACCAACGAGTAGCAAGAACTTACAGACGGAAGAGCACACGGATTTAGATCCAGCAGGGGTACAAATCCTGGTACCTGAAATCCCCACTGGATCAAGGCTTGCAGCTGCACAACCGCCAAAGCCCCAACTTCCCCCACAGTTACAAGACATGGCTGACCACTTAGCGTCGTTAGACGAAGACGCCCTGAAACGAGTGGTGGCATCTGCATTCATAGACAAAGGGATATATACCACCCTTGAGGAACATAACCTGTTAGACCCACAGGGTCGAAAGGAGATGGAGAATACAAGGGGAAAGAAGCCTGTCGATCCTCGAGAAGAGTGCGTAGACGAAATAGAAGTCAGTGTCACTAACGCCAAGAAGCATCCTATACAGGAAAAACAACAAAGGCAAGTCGAGGATTGTATTCAAAACGAGTTCAATCGCATCGTAGGAAAGGATCAGGTCATAGAGTGGCTCGAGTCGCCATTCAGTCCCGAGATAGAGGAATTCTCGATGCCTGAGTCCTTTAAGCCACCAAAGATGGAACCTTATGACGGTACTACGGACCCAGAGAATCACTTGTATCGATACATATCACTGATGAGATTAAGGAATGCAAACGATGCTATGAAGTGTCGTGCCTTCGATACATTGCTCACGGGTCGAGCTCGAGAGTGGTTTCATAAACTACGATCAGGGTCGATATCTAGTTTTCTACAGTTGGGGCAGAAATTTCGAGGTGCTTTTATCGGGAATAAGAAGTTCCATCTCAGTGCCACTCACCTTATGAACATCAAGCAATAAAAAGGAGAGTCAACTATTGATTTTATGAGGCGCTTTAATCTCGAGGCTATGAAAGTGCACAATGCCAGTGATGCACTTCAGGTCAATTCATTTGTTAGAGGCTTGCGCAATATGAAGCTATACGACAAGATTTCTAAGAAGATGCCTAGTGACATGGACGAATGTTTGAACATAGTCCACAGGTTTTGCCAAGGTGAAGAGGCAGTGCGCCTGCACACCATTTCACTTGGCCTCAACTCGATGAATGATAACCGAGGCCAGACCAAGGGTCAGCCTAAGGATCAGAACGATGAAGGAAAGTCAAATGTGTTCGATCGATTGACCGTACCGATCACGGATCGGCTTGGAAAGAAGGGGAACTTGAAAGATTGAGATTTCATCCCTCTCAACCGATCTCGAGGGGAGGTGCCGGCCATCATGATTAAGAAAAATATCGCACGAACGCCCAAGCCGATGTCCAAGGATCCAGAAAAGAGAAAGAATACCCACAAATATTGCGACTATCATAAGAATGTGGGGCATGACACATAGGAATGCTTCGACTTGAAGAGAGATATCGATGCGTGTATTCAAGAGGGTCGGTTAGATGAGGTGGTCGATAGATCAGAGAAGAACGAGCCCAAGGGTCGTAGAGAACATAAGAGAAAGATTTATAATGGGGGGGAGAGACCGATCGCCACGTCGAGATAATCAGAGGTGTCGGGATAGGTCATCCGAGCCGACTCACAGAGATAACCGTAAGGACGATTGAAGGGAAGATCAGAATCGAGACCTTCACGAGGATAATCGCATCGGGTATGGTGTCAATACGATTGTTACGGAGCATGAGTCAGATCGACCTCGATCCAGTCGTCAGTCCACAGACAGATCGAGGGAATCGAAGAAGCTCAGGTTCACGAAGGAGGTGGGTTATGGACCCAAAGATGATATTCCAAGCTCCCACAGTCACAGTGAGGGTTTGGTGATAGAGGCAGTGATAAGCTGGGGCCTGA
This sequence comes from Gentiana straminea, assembly GCA_036785695.1. Taxonomy (NCBI): domain Eukaryota; kingdom Viridiplantae; phylum Streptophyta; class Magnoliopsida; order Gentianales; family Gentianaceae; genus Gentiana; species Gentiana straminea. The sequence goes on from JAVUPR010000244.1 coordinate 728,968, forward strand.
TAAAGAGAGTATGTGTTGATAGTGGAAGTGCCGTCAATATTCTCTACTACTCAGCCTTTAAAGCCATAAGGTTGAGGGATGAAGACATTGTACCCTTATCAACCCCTTTGTTCGGATTCACAGGGCAGGCCGTCCACCCTGTCAGGTCGATCAACCTACCGACCACAGTAGGAGATGGAGAAAAAGGCCGAACGATGGAAATGACTTATGTTGTAGTTAAGGCCCCATCAGGTTACAACGAGGTATTAGATCGACCCGCCCTATACGACGTGAGAGCCATTTTTTCTACATTCCACAATAACATGAAATTTCCCACCTGGTATGGAACCCATGAAGTAAAAGGAGACATTGAGGTGGCTAGGAATTGTAGTTTGGTTACGATAAAAGGGAAAGGCGTCAGACAAGTGCTAGTCGAGGAGTTAATTCCTGAGGAAAAGGAAGATCGAAGCTGGGTCTCTGTTGACCCGACAGAAGAAGTTTGTGTGTGGAAAGAAGAAGGCCAAGGGGTCCAGATCGGGAAGTGGATACCATACCCCGACATGCAAGCCTTGGTCGATCTCCTGGTCGAATATCGAGATGTGTTCGCTTGGAAGGCCGACGATATGCCAGGCCTATCAGTAGATATAGCAGTTCATCGACTCAATGTCGACCCGAAAAAGAAGCCGACACGGCAGAAGAAGAGAAACCTCGCCCCTGAGAGGAAGGAGGCGGTAAAAAAAGAAGTAGATAAATTGCTAGTTGCTGGAATCGTCAAGGAGGTTAGCCAATCCAATCTTGGTTAAGAAGTCAGATGAGAGCGGGTGAATGTGTGTGGATTTCACGGATCTAAACAAGGCATGCCCTAAAGACTCGTATCCTCTGCCAAAAATTGATCAGTTAGTCGTTTCGACTATGGGTTTCGAGGTCTTCGGTTTTTTAGACGCTTACAGGGGTTACTATCAGATTTTTATGGACCCCCAAGACTCGGAAAAGACCGCCTTCATCACAGAGTTTGGTACATTTTGCATCGTGACGATGCCGTTTGGTCTAAAGAACGCGGGAGCCACTTATCAGAGAGCGGTCAGCAAGATATTCGAGAAACTGATAGGTCGTAATATGGAAGTCTATGTTGATGATTTGTTAATCAAGAGCAAGTCCATGGGACAGTTCCTTGTAGATACTTGAGAAGCTTTCGAGGTGCTCCGAGCTGCGAGTATGAAGCTCAACCCAAAAAAGTGCACCTTTGGGGTTCGATCCGGAAAATTCTTAGGGTATATGATATCGAAAGATGGAATCCGAGCTAACCCAGACAAGATCGACATCCTCAAGAATATGTCTGCACCTCGTAATGTCAAAGAAGTGCAGCGTTTGACGGGTCGGATGGCGGCCCTCAATCGTTTTTTATCGATATCCGCGCAAAGAGTGCTACCCTTTTTCAAGATATTAAAGAAGGCAAGTCCTTTCCAATGGGTAGACAAGTGTCAAAAAGCGTTCGAAGAGTTAAAATTATTTATCTGATTTACCAACACAGTCTTCACCTCGGGAAGGAGAGAAACTCCTGGTTTACCTAGCAAACTGTGAAGAGGCAGTAAGTGCAGCGTTGGTCCGAGAAGGAGAACAGGGACATGTTCCAGTGTATTTTGTGAGTAGGGCACTTCATGGTGCAGAGATCAGATATTCACTAGCCGAGAAGTTAGCACTGGGTTTGGTTCACGCATCGAGGAAGTTGAAGCCTTATTTTCAGGCACACCCTATTGCTGTAATAACTGACCAACCGCTGAAACAAATTTTGGCTAAGCCCGAGACATCAGGTCGATTAGCAAAATGGGTTGTTGAATTAGCTGAGTACGACATCGAATTCCTACCTCGTACAGCTGTTAAAGGCCAAGCTCTGGCATACTTCATTGCCAAGGGATTATCAATTCAGCTAGAGCAAGAGAAACAAGCAACAGAGGAACAATGGACCATCCATGTCGATAGAGCATCCAGTAAAGAGGGGCATGAGCTGGGTTACTATTGGTCAGTCCGATGGGAGAAGAGTTCCCCTATGCGCTTCGATTAGAGTTCAAGGCCACCAACAATGAGGCAGAGTATGAAGCCATGATTACGGGTCTGAAGCTGGCATCCAAGTTAGGGGTCGAGAATCTCCTGGTATATAGTGACTCTCAGCTTGTAGTGAATCACATACGAGGCGAATATGAAGCTAAAGAGGAAGCTATGAAAATTTATTTGAAGGTAGTTCAAGGGTTGATATCGAAGTTCAAAACAGTTCACATCGAACAGGTACCTCGAAGCGAAAATAAAAGGGCCGATGCGTTGTCCAAACTCGCATCGAATTTCAAATCAAAGAGGAAAGTTCTGGTAGAAATGTTAGCAGAGCGGAGCTATAACGAGGTCGATGTGCAACCAGTTACTCAGGGGTCAACATGGATGGACCCGATAGCTCAATATTTGAAGGACAGAATTCTCCTGTCTGACAAGTCCCAAGCCAGAAAGATTCGACTACAAGCCTCTAGGTATGCTCTGTTTGACTATGTTATTTACCGAAAATCGTTGGTAACGCCCTGGATGCGATGTGCGTCGGAAGAAAGGGGGCCTATCTTCTCGAAGAGATGCATCGGGGGGTTTGTGGAAACCACTGTGGAGCTCGGATGCTGGCAAGAAAGTGTAAGCTGGCAAGGTATTTTTGGCCTTGATGCAAAAAGACGCCAACCATTTGGTGATGAGATGCAGAGCATGCCAAGTGCATGATGTGGTAACACACCAGCAAGCGCAGGAGATGAATGCCATCGAATCAGTGTGGCCGTTTGATGAGTGGGGAATTGATATAGTGGGGCCTTTACCTCGAGCTCCGGGCAACTTCAAATTTGAAGTGGTCGCAGTTGATTAGTTCACGAAGTGGGTCGAGGCCAAAGCTCTTACCGACATCAGGGCTCAGACCATCAAAAAATTTCTATGGGAAAATATTTTGTGCAGGTTTGGGATTCTGAAGTATCTGATCTTGGACAATGAGACTCAATTTCTAGATGACAGAGTACAGAATTGGCTTGAAGAGTACAAGATTGAGCACAGAACAACATCAGTGGCCCGACCTCAGTCCAATGGACAGGTCGAACAGACAAATAGGCAGATAAAATTTGGTTTGAAGAAGCGGCTAGAGGATGAAGGTCGATATTGGGCGGCTCAGCTGCCTAGCATTCTATGGTCGTATCGGACGGCACCCAATTAGGCCACACAGGAAACTCCCTTCGCCGTGGCTTATGGATGTGAAGCAGTCATACCTGCGGAGATAGGGTTAGCATCACCTCGGGTCCTGGCCTATAATGTCGAGACAAATGGAGCTGATCTACGACAAGAGAAAGATAGTGTCGAGGAAAGGAGAGAGATTGCAGCCCATCGAATGGCAAATTACAAAAGAAAGATCTCGCAGTGCTACAATGCTAGAGTGAAGTGCAAATACTTCCAAGTGGGTGACCTCGTGTTGAGGAAAAATAAGGCAAGTAGGCAAGATCCAATAGGCTCTCTCGAGCCGAATTGGGAAGGTCCATACAAGATTCTGAAAGTCCATCCTAAGGGATCGTATCAACTGGGCAGGTCGGAAAATATTGGCAAGATCCAATAGGCAAACTCGAGCCGAATTGGGAAGTACAGTGCCTCGAACTTGGAACGCCCCCAATCTCAGAAAATATTATGTTTAAAAGTTTGTTCACTTTATGACATTTACAATTTTTGCTTGCCTAGAGATTTGTAACAAGTCGAAATGACGATTGATTTCCATGCTTTTTATCTATGTAATTTTCCCTTTTAAATTGTGATTTACTTAAAAATTCATGTAAAAAAGAAAAGGGGGATGGAACAAATAAAAAGAGCAAAAATCGACCACAATAAGCACTCCTCGACACTGGAGTTGGAATAAAATGGTGAAAAACTCCAAGTCACTGACAGTGCTTATATCACTCCCGACCTGCTAATAAGCCACGATGCGAAGCGGTTGGAAGATCCCACGAAGGATACCTTATTCGACCAGATCATAAGCACCACGAAGTGCTACAGTCGAATAGGGAGTTGTCAATTCGACCCAGTCATAAGCCTGACGAGGCATGATAGTCGAATCGAGCTCCGATCAAATAGCCAACTCAAGCCGATGCGGCAGTACGATGCAAGGTCGACTCGTATATAAGTGTACCATGAGTCATGCACTCATACTACACTTCGAGGGGCCCAGGGGAATTAAGTTCGAAGGACTGCAGCCCACAAGGCCAAGGGAATTAAGTTCAAAGGACTACACCCTAAACAAATAACCATTGACACAAAAGAAAGACAATGGAAAGCACAGATTGAAATTCAAAATTAAGCACAGATTGAAATTCAAGTTTCTGAGATCGAATCACGTGTTCATCTCGATGAGAGCATAATTGAATGAATAAGAAGTCAATGAAATGTTATTTCAGCCAAATCGAATCAAATTGTTCAAAAAATGATAACAAGAAACAAGGTCAGGAAGCAGGCTGGTTTGAGATAGAGGTGTTGGGGTCGACTGGATCCTCCGACTCAAGGTCCTCCTCTTCACCTCCCTCCATGGCAGGGGCCACATACTTGTCATGAAGAGAAATTCTAGCCTTGAATTCGGTGAAATATCGACCATAACGAGGGATGGCCTCAAGATCGTATAGGTGGGCCTTCTCAATGCTGGACACTTCAAAATCCGGGACGACCACCTTGACTTGATCGAGAGCGCTCGAAAATCCCCTTTTCATAGCCTGACTCATCAGCAACATCAGGTCGTTCTCGAGCTCTGCAGAAGCCAGGAAATCCTTTTTAGCCGCCTCCAGACGAGTCGTAAAGCTATCGACCTCAAGCTGAAGGTCATCTCGAACCTTGAGGGATCTCGCCAGCTCAGTTCTCGCTTCATCGAGCTCTGACTTCACCTTAGCAAGCTCGGATAAATATTTGCGCGCTATGGACAACTCGTCCTGAGCAGTGGCCAGGTCAGATTCCAGTCTAAGGCGTTGGCCATCCAACTTTTTAACTGCCGACTTCTGCTTTTTGATCTCTGAGTTCAACCGGTTGATCGTCTCCCTCTGTTCCTCCAAGGCCGCTGATGGAGACTCAATTCTGGTCATGGCCACTTTAGCTGCTAGCCGAGCTTGCAAAGGAGAGTACTGTTAATATCAGAAATAGACAAAAGTCCCAAATTTAAGGGAAGTAAAATAAAGACCTACAGCTCGGTTGCTTTTCATGAAGAAGTCATGCAACTCTTCCGGAGACATAGTTTCCATCTCTGTAACGCTCACTCCAGGGATCGGGTCGGTCGCATTCGAGCTAGGGGGAGGGAGGTTACGAGTTTCTTTTCCAACTCCATGTCTCACCTCAGTGACTTTCTGCCGTTTTCTCGGGACAAGACTCCCTTCAGGCTGCTCAGTCACCTAGGCATCGTCGGGCTGCTCCCTCAGTAGATCTGATGTCGAGGCAGGAGTGGATGACCGAGCGGGAGTCCTTTGACCCCCGGAGATTATTGCACCAGACACAGGTTTTTTCGAGCTGATACCGGCTAGCTCTTGAATCTTCTTGGGGTCAACCTTCTTAGGGTCGGGCACTTTGCCCACCGCCTCCAACTTTGAAAAGAATTCCACTGCAAACACAAAAAAATAAACATCAATATACAGTCAAAACAGAAGCAAGTATAGAAAAAGAAAAATACAGAAGTGTAGCAGCTCGACAGAGTGAATAAATATCCTACATAAAACTCGAACGTCCTTATCGAGTTCCAGATAAGCGCCCGGACCCGCCGTCTCGATATCAGCGAAGGGGTATAGGGAATGCAGATTTCGAGTTGCGACATCGGGGCTAACTCTCTCGAGAATCCTACATTCAGCGGAGGCATTGGAGTCCAGCCTATCATGCCATTTCCTAGGCCTTTTGTACCAAGTATGGATGTCGATGTCTTCCAACCCGTGTTGGATGAAGAAAAAATGAGGCTTCCACTCACCCTGAGACGAGGTCACTCTCCTCACAAACTCTGAAACCAGGGGCGCCTCTGGAAAGTATACCATCCCGCATCTTGCAGACCTTGGATCGAATAATATTGTCTGAACAGCCGGACAGTGAACTCGACTTTGGCGATTCGACACGCCAACACGAAGCCCATAACGCTCCTAATCCCATTTGGAGCGAGTTGAGTGATGCAGATCTGATAGTGTCGAAGGACTTCTATGAGAGACGGGTCGAAGGGAAACCTTAATCCCTCCTTCAATTGCGCCTCGTATATGGCACAGAACCCAGGGGGAGGGTCACAGGCGTATTGAAATCGACCGTGTGACACTTTGATGTTTTCAGAAGAGTATGGGATGCCATATCTTAGACAGACGGCTTTGGCTTTTTCTTGGGTTAGGTTGGATATACAACCATAAGGTCCTTGGCCTTTCATCCTGGTTTGGCATTTGGTAACAGCAGGTCGAGAAGTCGATTCTTCTTCTCCTCCCTCTCCTTCTTCTCCAGCTACTCTCTCACCGGAGGCAAGCGGTTGCTCAGAAAATGTTCTCTCCGCCGATTCTTCTTCCAGTACAACATGTTCCTCCATATTTTGAGAATCGCTCTCACTCCTAGACATGGAATTGAGAAAAGGCAAAGGAATAAAACACTAAGGAAGAGTTTGAGTAAGATTAGGGCTTACTTGAGATTTTCAGATAAAGCGGAGAGTTGGGATAGCAAATTAGAGTCTTCGGTGCCTTGAACTCCTTTTATGCTCCACAATCTTGCAAATGATTTGAAAGGGCAGGATTTGGGGGCAGTTATAGAGTTTGAAACACGGTAATCAAGGATAGTGGACCAATAAAGACGCTTCGTTTCCTGCACACATTAATACTGATACAGCGTGACGTCATCCTACGACAGCCTACCTTGATCTAGGAGACAACTGTATTCCCGCCTAGAGAAGGCCACGTATCGAAGAGATAATTCAAATTTTTAGATCCGACTTCAGCATACGAGATAGGCTTCTCTCCGATCTCGGGGGCTTATGACGATACGGGATTTCACCCCTCCACATGGAATTATTTAATTGGTCCAGCTGGCATGTGGGGAAGTCCAAGTCTTTTATCCACATCGGGTCGAATACGAGACGTACCAATGATTACCACGGCAGCCAGTAGATCTTGCAAGTGTCTCATCTCGAGCACCCATGTCGGTGTTATACGAGTCGAGACTAGAGTTCCAGCCCAGATTCCTAAGCCCAACATCCAGAGGGTTACTTGGGCAAGTGGTAAGGCCCAGTAAGGGTTATTTATGTCAATAGACTAAACCGCCTTAAGTTTAGGGCAGAAGAAGGGCTTATGCCTATAAATACACCAATCCAGGAACTACATAAGGTTTGATTCCTGGGACATTACACAGGATACGTAGGCAATCCAAAATACATTCTTGGACTCAGCCATAAAACACCAAAAACATCATCTTCTCTACAGTTCTAGCTATGCATATTCTTCTTGACTCACCCTTAGATTACACGTGACCCTGTTAGACCGATGGTGCATTATTCAGCATCATCACACTCCATTAAAATCTTTGAGATAAATCTGAAGTCTCAGATTTTGGAAGCATTGCGCTATATCTACCGAATAAAGGTATGATCTGAACAGCCGCAATATTTATTCCTCTCCCCAAAGTTTTATTTTTGGCTCTGCTGCTTGATTTTTCCTAGTCTCCTTTTTATTTCTACTTTTTGAAGACGGTAAATGGTCTTTGCTTCCTGTTATGCTTTTTTATTTTTTTTTCATTCTCAATTTTGTTTGTAAATTCTGTTTTTCTTTTCAGAGAAAAAAAATAGCTATTACAATGATATGTGTTTCATGCTTTATGGTGCCCTTTCGTTCGATCATATATATGGTGTCGTTGATATATATATATATATATATATATATATATATATATATATATATATTGTATTCATTATATTTAATAGAGACACTGATGCAGTTGACATCAGGTAAAGATTCTGTAAAATAGACAAAAAAATGATGTTTGAATCTGTAAAATTGAGAATCTGTGAAGAGACACCCTTAAAAAAAAAAGATATGGCTGTTAGAATTAATTTTAAAAAAAAATATGTTGTTGGAAGTTTACTATATTTTTATCCTGATTAATCTCCAGTTTCCTTGAATACTGTAAATCTGTGCTTCTTGTCAAAAATCTATTTGAAATATAACTGTATACTAAATTAATAATACTAATATATTTTCTCAAAAAAAAAAAAAAAAAAAACTAATATATACATTCGGTTTAAACATAAGTATGCTGGAATTCGACAAATATTTGTTTAACGAGTCGCATAAATTATGGCAAAAGTTCAGTGATATATTTTAATCAAAGGATTATACGATGAGCTGAATCAGATCTTCTAATCAACAACTGGAATCATTAGTGTGAAAACACGTCAATATGGAAACAAGATGACGTGCTAAACTTTATTTTTAGATAATCTTTTGCCTTTTATTTTGCCCGGTATTAATGTCATTGGTCGAATTCAACCTTCCAAATATATCTACCTTTCTTCTCAAAATATATACCACGGTTTTGCTAGGGATTAATTCTATATTCTTTTCGTTTGTTTTTCTTATTAAAGAGTCGGCCGGCAGAGGCTAAAGTATATATTTATCATCAATGGTCAATGCAGTAAACACTGAACCCATGCAAGTTTGCGGTGGCGGTGCCGCCAGTGGCAGTGGTGGTGGTGGTAAAAGGCCAAGAGTGGAGGAGCGCAATGATGAAGAAGGAGGAGCAAATAATGAAGATGAACGTCGAAAACTTCGATGTCGTTATCAGCAAGTTAAGGAACGAATTCCTGGTATACCATTGTCTTTTTATTTTTCAAGATATCCGCGAAAATTATGATATGCACCGGCCATAATAGAGATATTTTGTTTTAAAACTTTAAAGTTTTAGGGTTTTACGTGTATTTAAGAAATAAAAGTCGTAGCATTTTTATGTATTACTATATTATTACTAAATATGTTTAAAAGTAATATGAATTTTAAATGTTGAAACGAATCATGTGCGTTACAGTTGTTGCACATCGGAATTTTCCCGGATTAAGTTGGATTGGACTCTTTGATAAAATAAAATAAAAAAAGTTGGATTGGACTCTAATAGTTCTCGTGGGGGTAGCGGATTGAGATCATCTGTCTAATTTGTCTATTTAATTTGGGGTCGTTTGAAGAAAAAATAATAATTGAACAGGAGATCGATCTCATGCCCAGAGTCGTGATAGGAGTATTGGACTCTAAAAGTTCTCGTGGCAGTTCTCTTGATCGGTGTACATCGGAATTTACCTATATTGGGTTGGATTGGACTCTCTGGGCAGCTATTCTTGTATTATAAATTATAACACTTATTTAACCACTCAAAACTTGATCACAAAATTGCTACTTTTACTGACGTTGTAAATACCCACTAATTTTTGCAGGGTCTTAGATTAGTTTTCTGGTGTTGGCTTGACATACAGAATGCTCCCCCTCTATAGGTGGTCATGAATCACTAACTCATACTTATTGAACCTTAATAGGGTAGAAAATTTACGGTGGGGTATTTTATTAATCATAGGGTTATGTCATTTTATCTTTAATAAATCTTTTGATAAATAAGAAGCTAGTATTTTATTATATAAGTCATACGATATATGCCTTTTAAATATTTCTTTTCATAATCCCGATAAAAAGACTTAATCTTCTTTCACGAAGATGCTCCGGTCTCTCTAAAGAACAAATCACGAAGAAGCTTTTGTAGTATACTCGGATTGTATTAATTTAATGCAACAAATATTCCATTAATTCATATATTCGGATTGTAGAATATTAACCTAGTTATCGTTTTATAACTTATTTTAGAGGTTAAAGGCATTTTATTTTTCGCTTGACACGGTATAAGAAAGCATTACATAGGAGGGGGTTGGGCCGTTGGGGTGTGGGCAGGTAGAAAACCGCGATCATTACACCCAATTAAAATCAAAATTTCTTTTGCTGCTAGATGCACGGGAATATTTCTCACTCACTGCATGAAAGGAAAGGAATAAAAGACAACAAAAAAAATGCACCAAAGAAATATTTTTATCAAAAAATTATTAGTTAATAAGTATGAATATGATATACAGTTTACCGACAACCGATATTAAAATAAAAATAGTTAATTTGTTTTGGGATGAATGAAATTCAGCTAAAGAAACTAGTATTTTTCTTGTTGATTTCCTAACATATATAATTTGATGTAATTAATTTATAACATTGCTAAATTAAAAAGAAATCAATTATGAAATCTATCTGCTAGGTAGCATTTAATTTTCATTATAAGATACAACTAAAAGTTATCCATCCTCACCCATTCTCAACGTTTTTAGTTTTATTATAAGTATACCTTAATGCTTCTTGGGATGGTTAATCAGTTAATGCACCGGCGTAATTGTGTATCTAAAACAAATTCTAAAGCGTAGTTCTAGTATTCATTGTATAGCGTCTTGATGTGTTGTTTGAACTCTTTATACAAAAGCTTGTTTATAAATAAAGATCCTCTTAAACCAAAAAAAAACTTCTATAGCTTTTGAAAAACTTTTTAACCATTTGAGTACTAATCAATCATCAAAGCATTAAAAAAAGAAAAGCTTTATAATTATGGTTGAATCAGTTCAATGCGTAATCAGAGATGTAAATTTTATTTATTTTTTTTGCGTTTGAAGATTTGTGTGTAGAAGAGGAAACATTTATGTGTAGTCTAGTCGATTGCAAATAATGGCAAAAAGGACAAATATTCATTCCATTGGAGGATTATGTTTTTTGCCCTTTTTTGTTTTTGTCTTTGTTATAGTGAATTTGTTTGATATTATAAGGTTTTAGTGGATTTGTTTGGTAGTGGATTTGAATTCGTTAAATGTCGCAAGAGTAATTCCGTCTTTTCGATGTATTTGTCATTTTTCACAATTTTTCACTACCTACATCCTTTTTGACAATTTCTCATCTAGTTTTGTCCTTTATTACCATAATCCCTTTTGCAAACAACTGTCACAAAATATAAGAAAATTTTTATAGACTTTTTACACAGTTTAAAGAAACCGAAGAATGCGACAAATTTTGAAGGATAAGAATTCTATGCATATAATTATTAATATAATTGTTGTAACTAATGAAAACTTATTGAATCAATAATAGCTGAGGATTAAAATACAAAAAAATGTAATAAATGGTCTATTGTTAATTTAAAAGACTTTATATTATAGCACAATGATAAATGTTATATTTTGAGAGGTAGTGTATTTGGTAATGCATTTTGCTTTACTTTTGGCAGATGTGAGAGATGGTGGCACGGAAAATATTATTGATGGTCTGGATAAGTTACAATCAATCCTTGAGCAAGTTGATGACTTGCATCAGCTTGGTATATATATCTGAGAGAACTTTTATTTCTGTCCTTTTATTTTAAAGATCTTTGGTTCATGCAGTAACTAGAGTGAGAGGCGGCGAAACTTTTTAACCGAAATTAAACCCTTTATTTTCAAATATTGACCCACTTTTTATTTATTTATTTATTTTATATTTTGACTCATAATTACATATGTAAAATTGAATATACAAATATGTGTGTCATACGGAAAAAAAAACTGACAAACTTCTGACTGACCTCATGTAAAAAATCATGCAGCCGCCCCTGAGAGAACATCAACTACTTATTCATAATATAGTAATTACATTTTACAAAGGAATCATGGCATTCAACTGGGATTTTTTTGGTTGTTGGATGTACAGTGCAGAAGCCAAGGGAACAAGTAGCAGATGCACAGGCTCTCTCAAGAATCACAGATGTTTTGTTGACATCTGTTAGAAATAATAGTAATTCCAATGGGGAATTGACCCCTGAAAATTTTGTCACTAGTTTGCTTAGGGATTTCGGGCAACAACAAGTCGGATCATCATATAACACCACAATACGATGGAAAGACATTGGCCTTGCTTGCTCTCATGTTTTCAGTATTGCTCCCGGATGCTCCACCATGTAATTTTTAACAGGCCTTATTTAATTTCACCATTAATGTATTAATTACTGTTTTTGCTCATGATCTACGTTAATTAAGCAAGCTATTTCAAAGACTCTTTTTTTTACCCTTGACTTGATGATGGAGTTGTTCCTGCAGGATCGGGCCAATAAGTATTGAAAAAAAACCACGACGCAAAATTGTTGATCTTACGAAGCGTACAAGAGCATCAAAGAAAGCTATTATGCCTGAAGAGGTAGTTAATTAATAGTTATATATATGTATATATATATATAGGCCAAATTATTGTTAATTAATGTTTAAATTATTAATTAATGTCTAAATGATGATCTAAATCGATGTTACAGCTTAAGGAGACTACTGCTGCTGAAGAGATACAAGGCAGTCATAAAGATGTGGTTACAATATTGTTTGGTATTTTAAGGAAGAAAAAAATAGCGAGGCTTGAGAATTTAATACTGAACCGGAAATTCTTTAATGAGACCGTTGAGAATATATTAGCCCTATCGTTTCTTGTCAAAGATGGAAGAGCTGAAATAACAGTGGATGAGCATGGCCATCATCTTGTTTGTATGAATATATATATTTTCCTAACTACTAATTACAGTGTGTACTTATATATATATTAATTAGTTGTATTAATTATTTTCTCTGTGATATCTCTTAATTAATTAGTTCCCTTTTTGTTCTGTATAGCACCAAGGAATGCACCTGGTTCTAGAGGGGTTCCGTCTAATAACCATGTTTGTTGCAGCTTTTTATTTAGATTTGACTTTAAGGATTGGAAGGTAATTAACTAAATTACATTTTGATCACTAGCTATACGTTTCGGGAAATGTTACTATAGTGTAAATTAAAATGGCTGTATATTAATTAAATCCTCATGATCATTGGTGTTTCTTGATATTGCAGTTAATGAAGGACTGTGTTGGTGATGGTGAGGAATTAATGCCACATAGGAATCTAGTGGTTAATACTACCACACTTGTTTCTCAACCATCAATATCAACAACACCAATAAATACATTTTGTAGGAATCTAGATTTAAATGAGCCAGCTGTTGAAGAGTCTTCTCAGAGTGGTTATGAATCAACACAAGATCGGGGTGTTGCGGTTCCTATAAGCAAGTTTTCCAGAAATCTTGATTTAAACGTCTCTTCTGAGATTGAGGAACCAACAACAGAATCTAGGGCTCTTCCGATTCGAAAACGCAAGTTGTATAGAAATATAGATTTAAACGAGTCAGCTGTTGCACAATGTTCTGAAAGGGAGGAACCAACGGAGAAAGCGGGGGCTTTTGCGACTCGAGAAATTAAGTTTTGTAGTTGTAGGAATCGAGATTTAAATGCTGTTGCAGAATCTTATGAAAGCTATGAAGAAACAGCAGAAGCAGCTAGGGCCGCTGCGGTTCGGAAAGGAAAACAAAAGCTTGTGTAATGGTGGTGGTGTCGTCCAAATTAAAGGAGTTTGTGCATATATTAGAGTACTAGTGGTTGATCTCTTGAATGCATCTTGGTGTTTTTCGTATGATATTGTTAGTTGTTACGTAGTGGTATTATTATGTTATAAACGATTTTAACGTAGTTTTACTTTTTATTGTTTTCCACTTAAATTTCATCAGTGATTTTACGCATGTCAGACACTATCCATCAATCACATATTTTAGAATATATATGTTGTTTTTTTAAATATATGGGATCCAACAAAATAAGCGAATCTGATTGGTTTCGGACGACCAAGTTATAGTTGTGACTGGACCACCACAAATTAGCCAAAATTCAAACCCCTTGTCAAAAATAAGAGGAGGAAATAGGCACCGTAAGTTTGTTTGTTTGTTTTTTTTTTTTTTTCTTGTGCAAAGAATGGCGGAGGCCTTGTTAAGATGCTTGTAACTTGATCAAGCTGGTTTCCTATAAGCAAGTTGAGCAGCAGTATTACGAAGTTGAGCAACAGGGCAACTGCACCTTAAAGAGAGATCGGACGCGCGGTTGGGGCTAAAAAAATTTCTTTAGTAGGAAAAATAACAATAATATACATTGTTATAACCAAGGACAAGGAATCCGGATGCAAAAAAATAATTAACAAACAAGAACACAAGATTTGACATGGTTTCTGGAGTTTGTGCCAATTGCTTCACGGATAGAAAAAAGATATTTTATTATGTACTGAAATTCAGACGGACTACACACTTTACATTGATTACAACAATTGGTAATTATAGGCACAATTCTCTAAACCCTAGCCGCCCAGATTTGGGCCCAGCATCAGCTGACACCACCAGATGAAACTTAGCAGCAGCTGACCTTCCAGACTTGTAACCAACCGGACCAGATGTAGAACTCAACTGTATTCAAGAACCTTAGCAGACTCAGCAATCAACTGACACAGAAGAAACTCAGCAGACTCCACCTACTGACTTTCACAGACTGAATACACTTACTCAGCTGACTATCACTCAGCTGATTAACAGATTAGTTTCACCAGATTAAAGATCAAGTCACTTTGCTGACAAATCTCCACCTTGACTTGAACTCTCATTTACTGTCAACCAGATTGCATAAACAGATGTACTTATAACAGATGCATTCATCAATGCCAAGATGTACTTGTACCAGACTTCTCCTCAGAATCCACTCAGCTAACCTGCCCTCAGCTGAGTTTCTAGATTTTCAGATTATAAGCTTTGAATATTCAACAAGTCAAGACACAACTGAAACTTGCTCTACTGAACTGTTTTAGTAAACATATCAGCAAGATTCTCCTTGGTGCTGATCTTCTTTACTACAACCATCTTCTCATTTCTTAGAAAATGATACCTCACATCAGTATGCTTGGTTCTCTCATGATGAACCTGATCCTTAGCCAGACAAATTGCACTCAAATTGTCACAGTATATCTCTGCTTGATCCTGATATAGCCCCAAATCTCTTACTAGTCCTTTAAAACTGATACCCTCTCCTTGGATGTTTCAGTAAGCGCCATGTACTCTGCCTAAATAGTTGATAACTGAATTCCCCAATGTGAAAACATAACTAGTCATAGATTTTCTGCTGTCCACATCACCTGCATAACCAGCATCACAGTACCATGTGACTAAACTATGAGTATCACCTCCATAAATGAGACCAACATCAGTTGTACCCCTAAGGTACCTGAATATTCTTTGCACATCTTTCCAATGTTCCTTTCCAGGTTGAGCCATAAACCTGCTGACAACATTGACTTCCTGAGCCAAATCAGGCCTAATGTACACCATAGCATAAATAGGACTGCCAACTACACTAGCATATGGAACTTTTGATAAGTACTCCATCTCCTCTGCTGATTGTGAAGCATAAATTGACAAATGAACATTTGATGCCATTAGAGCATCTATTGGTTTTGCAGCAGACATGCCAAACTTGCCCAAAATCTTCTGTATATAACCCTGCTGAGACAAGATTAACTTCTTCTGACTCCTATCTCTCCAGATCTTCATCCTCAAAATCTTCTTGGTTGCACCCAAATCTTTAATTTCAAACTCAGCACTGAGCAGGTTCTTTAGATTCTAAACATCAGACTTATTTTCAGCAGCTATCAACATATCATCCACATACAAGGTAGATATATGATCCATCTCTCAGTTGACTGTGATACACACAACAGTCACATGGACTTCTGTTATAACCCAGCTGGATCATGCAACTGTCATACCTTTTATACCACTACCTTAGAGCCTGTTTCAGTCCATACAAGGACCTTTCAACTAACACACAAAATTTTCCTTGATAGGAACATGGAATCCCTCTTGATGAGTCGAGTATATCTCTTTATCTAACTCGCTATGTAGAAAGGTTGTATTCACATCTAACTGCTCAAGTTCAAGATCCTGCTATGCCACCATCGTTAGTAACACTCTGATTGTAGTGTGTCTGACTACTGGTGAGAATATCTCATCAAAGTCTACATACCCCTTCTTTCTTACTGAACCCTCATGCAACCAAACGTACCTTATACTTGAATCCCTGTGACTCAGTCATTCCTTCCTTCTTCTTGAAGATCCACTTGCAAGATACTTGAATCCCTTCATCTTGATCCGTCGTCAGCCAGTCCTGCAAGGTCCCGAGAACTGGAGCATCCTCGCAAAATGCCTTAAGGCACCTCGCCACATGATAGAATCCCTGGTCATACCCGTCCAATAAAGCATCATTGACCTTACTGGAAACGTCGGCGACAGCAGCCTCAGATTCATTCAGCTCGCTCTTCAATCTATCAATGAGCTCATGGGCCTCTGTCACCATAGCAAGGGCTTTGTCTTTCTCCGACTCAGCGGATTTTTGGAGATCCACAGCTGATTGAGCCTTCTTGGAAAGACTCGAATTCTCAGAATGAAGCCGACCAACCTTGGCCAGAAGAGCCTTCTCCCTTCGTTCAGCTGCGTTAGCCCGGCTCCCTCATCATCCAACTTCTCTCGCACCTCAGTGAGCTGCCTCACCACCTGTTTCACCTCCTCGTTACAAGCTCACTCGACTAGTTTCAAATTGCTGGCAACCTGAAAAGAAAAAAGACTCAGGGCCAGAAAACATAATGGAAGAGGAATTCAAAAACAGAAAGTATATGTTACCGTGCTGGCTGTAGTCCCGTAGAGACCAAGCGCCTCAAACAAGAGTTGTAAGCTTGAAAGGGGCACTACAGATGCTATCGAAGCTACCACGTCGGCCTGGGCTATCCGATTAACGATCCCCTGACCGACCAAAAACTGAGGAGTGTCAGGCAGCCTCATCTTCAGATTTTGTAACGGGACCACATCGCCGATTGAAGCCGATAGATCCCTTGCCGTTCTCAAGGTAAGGGGCTGCTTCATAAAATCATTGTCCAGCCACAGGGCCGGTTTTCCCTTAAAACCAGTGGGAATTTTCCTTTTACCGGTTCCCTTTTGTGTTGGATCGACTACAGCTGGCTCACCCTCGCCAACGACCCTCTTCGCGGGACTCTCGGTCAGATCGACAGTGGCCGTGAGCGGCTCGATGCCCTGGGAGACCTGAGCATCCTCAATTGCTTTAGAGGAATCAAGAGCAACGTCGCTCGAGCCTTGGCCGCTGCTGGCCTTAGACCTCTTGGGAGAGGATACGCCACCTATGTCGATTGACTCCTCATCCTCATCTATCAGGCCAGTGTTCTTCCCAGCAGGCCTTTTCCTTTTTGCTTTGGCAGCCGCAACAGGCCTCACGACCCTCGAAGCAGTAGCACCATCCTCAGTAGCCACAGTATTAAGAGGAGCCACAGAAGAAGCCGCATCGGTCGATAAGGCATTTTCAATGCTCACCGGAGGAGGGGGATCCATAGGTTTGCTAGCCTTTAACAGCTCCTGGCGAGCTTTCTTCTCATATTTCAACCGAGCCATGATAGCATTCCTGTCTTCATTGGCGACCACCATTGTACCTTCCAAATAAACAGTCAGAGCTCGAGGACAGAATGCAAAGCTACTGACGAAAAAGAAGAAAAATAAAACAAAGCAGCAAATTACAAGCAGGCCGTGACACCTCGACCCCTTGGCATGTCGGACATTTTTTAGGAAAACATTTCCTTAAGTGACACTCGGCATGCCAATCCTCATAGGTACCTAGAGCGGACACTTTCACCACAGGCTGAGCAATAATCAGCCCAGGGATCCCGGCTACGGATCAAAAGGGAGCCTTAAGATCAGTCATGCTCCTCCAACTAAAAGTTCTTTTCTGGGTTTCACTCTCCTCATCCCAACCGAGAAGTTAATGAAGTTTACCAAAAAGCTCCTGCTCGACATGGTCGAGGGTCTTGGTCACAATGATTTTGTTTTGCCTATTCTTCGGGTGCACCTCAAATTTCCGAAACGGCCACCCGACATCCTCACCCATCATAGCCCTCGTATTCTAACCCCGGACTTTATTCGAGGTCCAATAGAACAACCTGCATTCTTTTGCTCGGGTCGAAAGGAAATTGCTTGAGTCCACTTTGTTCGTGGTTGCCTTGCCGAAGGTATAAAACTTCAAGAAAACCTTAAGTGAAGGTTCATAACCCAAGATCCGACAAAGTATGACAAATGCCATCACAACCCTGACTGCCCCAAGGGTGAAATCACATGGGAGAGCCGCTAAACTCCACATCACATCGATGAAGAATGGCTCATAGGGCGGCCTAAGGCCTGCAATAAAATGGTCATAAAACAAGACCAGACCATCCTTCTGCAATCTCCGACGACCAGCTCGGTTGGCTACCTTCTTCCAGCCAGAGAAAAGATACCTAGAAGATATATTGAACTCGGAGAAAAGTTTGGGATCCTCAAGGCGAGGCCGGATCACGGCCCAGTCACACTCTATTTACTTATCAAGGGCATCAATGGCTTCATCTTCCCTGGCCGCCTTCGAGTTTTGCGGCTTCGGAGTCTTGTTACTATCTTTGGACTCGTCTCCGTCGTCGCCGGATCTCCTTTTCTGTTTGGAATTTTTAGGCTCTGGCGCTGCAACATTGGAGGAGGAACCTTTGGCCCTGGCGGCTTCTTTCCTAAATTTCTTTTTTGGCTCTAAGGGAGCCGCAGTTGAAGGGACAGACTGGCCTATCGCCACCTTGAAAACAACAGCTTTCGGGCGAACAGACTGAGACAGAGCCAGCTCAGCCAGCATCTTCGGTATCATCGTCCTCACCGGAGCTAGTGCTCGTCTCCTCAGCCTCCTCAGAGGCGTAGCCGTGAACATCATCATCGTCATCACTTCCCGACCTACTACCATGCATCCTGCAAAAAGAAAAGGACGAGGCGGAGAAGCCATGACCTAGGACAACTGAAGTCGGGCCGAGACAGTCATACTCATCTTGACACCCCGTCTTTTCATTTCACAATCAGACGCATGCAGAACCCGGAAATTGGGGAAGAAAAGGACGAAAAATCCCTCAGAGTGGGACAATAATGATACCAGAGAAAAATTAAAAATCACAACAGACAAAAAGCATGGCTAAAGTCCAAAAAAGCCTCAGAATGCAGACGGAGGCAACAAAAGTGTCCCATGAATTCAAAATCAATAAATATTCGAGTGACCAAGTCCCAGGAAATAGCAAAGAGCAAAACTGAATCGATTGCGAAAATATGAAAAGTCAGGAGAAGAAAGATATACCTGATAATCGGCAGGGAGCACAAAAAGGGCAAAAGAATGTAGAACGCACCTTCGGAACCTTGCCAGAAATTGCCTCACCGGAATGCTTTCACCGCCGAATAGCTTGCAAATCGTTGTCTGAGAAAGTCGAAGACTTGGAAAATGTTTAGGTCAAGGATCCGCCTCTCTTATATAGGCTGGGGGATACAAGTCCGACGGCCACGATTCCTCTAATCTAACAGATGAGATTAAGGGCGGGAATTTCACGTTTCGAAATTCGAAACTACCATCATTGCGGCATAGGGATTGAAAGGACTATAACCAATCAGAGTAAGCGGTAAGATGCATCAGTTGTCATGTCAAATTAGGGCGGGAATAAATCACACTAAATTGACCCAATGAACGATACGTTAACAAGGGGGCCAGCCCCGGACAACCGCTCAAATCGGCTAGGGATCAAAGATCCTGAAACGCCATCCTGCGAAGTTAAGGCTATCCGCCCAGTTATATCTTCAAATCGGCTAGGGATCAAAGATCCTGAAACGCCAAATCCTACGAAGTTGGGCCTATCCACCCAATTATAACTTCAAATCGGCTAGGGATCAAAGATCCTGAAATGCCAAATCCTATGAAGTTGGGGCTATCTGCCCACTTACAACTTCAATCGGCTCGAGGCCAAAGGCCAAAGAAGCCAAATCCTATGAAGTTAGGGCTATCCACCCACTTATAACTTCAAATCGGCTAGGGATCAAAGATTTTGAAATGCCAAATCCTACGAAGTTAGGGCTATCCGCCCACTTATAACTTCAAACCGGCTAGGGATCAATGATCCTGAAACGCCAAAGCCTACGAATTTGGGGTTATCTACCCAATTATAACTTCAAATCGGCTATGGATCAAAGATCCTGAATTGCCAAATCGTACGAAGTTGGGGCTATCCGCCAACTTATAACTTCAATCGGCTTGAGGCCAAAGGCCGAAGAAGCCAAATCCCACGGAGTCAAGGCTACTAGCCTAAGATAACCTCCGGCGGCCACGGTTATTCACCCCTCAGAGCCATTTTGAAAGAACAAGAAGGCTACTCCTTACCCAACGCCTCGAGACGTCATGGATACGGAGTAGGGGGCCATTGATAGGTAGGGCAACACCGTCTCCCGGCCCACCGACCGGCGAGTACTGGCAAATGGGGGCCGGGGAAAGGTGGTGCGGCCAGGCCCCTGCCGTCCAAACACAATCACTCTAGAAATGGGCTTCGACAACAGGCCCATGATAAGTATAAGGGTGAGGGATCCTGATCACGTGCAAGGAACTTACTAGCAATAAGACTAGTCTATCGTAGTAGAGTATAGGTGAGTCAAGGTCGATCCCACAGAGACTCGTAAGAACATCTAATTATCAAGATTGAGCTTGTCACGATTATGGTCTACGACCAACTATAATATAGATAATAGTAAAATTGGTAACAATCAACCAGCAAGATTATGCAAGTTCAACAAGGCAAACTAGAGTTTCTAATGTATTAGTTCAATTATGAGTTATTAGTTATTCCCCCCACACATGCAACAGTCCTCCCCATTGGTGAATTTATTCATTGTTCAGCTACGGGTACAACTCCTAACCCTATCTACTTCGACAATGGCAGTAGACAATGGAAGTAGACAATCTATACGCAAGCTACCCTCCTTAATTGGTCCGGAATAGCCCATACGCAAAATGAACTAGAGCTGTCGATATTGAGCGCTAACTCATACCGCAAACCCGCCTAGACAGCTATCGACATTGACCAGCACGTTCCTAGGGTCCATTCTAGATAATGTCCTAATTAACACTTCACTAACAGTCCTTCATGTTAATTTACGATAAAATGCAAATAGTTGATCAGGCTAAAAACATGTAAATTGAATCTATCGATCAACGTAGCTGGCGCCGATTATCATGAATTAGTAATTTACTAGGTATTAAGATCTAACGATATAGACCGTCGCAGATCTGAAGAACGCAACTACTATTCCATGATTTCTTCACCAACGAATCAGATCTATAACACATGGGGTAAAATAAACTAACTACTACATAATTAATCTAAATAAACAATCAAAAAATACTAGTCGAATAGAAAAACGATAGATCTACATCTTGGAAAAGACAAAAAATCATACCCTTGAAGACGAGCGTAGATCTCCTTCGGATCTCTCCCTAGGCGGTGACTCCGTCGTCTCTCCGACCAGAACTCATAAAATAAATAAAATAAAGAACAATGAACTTTTTATTGCATAATGCTTGTAAATTGTATGATACTATTGTTACATTTAGTTCTGAGGCGAATCTTCTTATTTATAGCTATCTAAACCGACTTAGGAACATCTAGTTCGATCCCTCATCCATGAAAATGCGTTTTGGTAGATTCTCGAGCCTCGGTAAGTCGGCACCGCTTCCCGGGTTACCAGGGGTATTTTTGTCTTTTTTCTTCAACCGATTTAGCTTGGATGCTTCTGGAATACCCTAGGCCCAATCCTTTCGTTCAGTCCACTCCAGATTCGTCCATCATGCTCAGCCCAATATTCCGTATCCTGAAAATCATCAAATAATACACGAAATAATATCGAAATAGGGAAAATAAACGCTAAGTGCAGATTTCTCGACTCACGAACCCGACATATGCTATTCAACTCAAATGGTTTATATTTATAGGTCGAAACAACTATTTTTAGCTCGTAATGGATAGAATATTGATGCCGTAGGATAAACTATTTTAACCGTCATCAACTACCCCCACTAGCCTTCTGCTCGTCCGCGAGCAGAGTATCGAGGCGGAATGTACCTCCAAGAACAATCCTCATCAACTACCACACATTCAATAAAGATTTCTGGCAGAAACATACATCAAACCACAATCCATAAGCTGCCCATTAATCACTACTTACCACGCATCAATGTGTCGTGTGATGAATCAGTCGTGATAGTGCGTTCGTGAGAAGAATCAAGTTGTATTAACCACACAAACTTAACTTGCTTGCGTATACACTCACTCATCTTGCTTTCAGACTTGGTTACACAACATGGTACCACAATTGGTTAGGGCAGACTCGGGGACTGAGCTTCGCTCTTAAGTCCTCATTTGTTTCTTTTTATGCGAGGGTCGTGCCCTTTTTACACGAGTTCGCTTCCCTCACTGCCTTATTGCATATCTTTTTTTTTCATATTTGTATTTTCATTTTTTCTGGCAGATTTCCTCACTTTTTTCTCTTTCTCTCACAAGTCCGTTTGTCCCGGTTACCTTTCGTCATCCAAGTTGCTTCCCTTGTCTTACAACAATTTGTTAAAGTATATAGACAGACAAATAATGATTCCCGGTTAAAACAGTTCATCATCTGATTTTAAACACTTCTCACTCAGATTATGTGCTAAAATATTGATTGCAATGATAGAATAATAATTAATAAGTTACTTCTTCATGCAATATAACATATGCTCGTTCTTCCATACTAAAGTGAATATGCTATAGCTCATTTAAAATTGAACTTGGGCTCCTTTTCTACCGATTCCTTACTCGAAAATGTGCAATAAGAAAGCTAAAAAAAGTGTTAAAATTTCAAAAATATTCCCTTTTTCGATTTTCCAGCTAAGATGCCTACCCCCCACTTATTATAGACATTGTCCCCAATGTCTAATAATAAAGAAAAGAAAAGGTACTTAGCTCTGGAAATGTTGGCTGAGTCAAAATGAATCCTGGAGTAGAATCATTAGCTCCTAGGTCATTCCTCTTCCAAGTTGTTACCTGCGTCTCAAAATTCTGCCAAAAACGGTGAGTAACATGCGAAGGGCAATAAGAAAATAAGGTGTCGGTAATCGTGCATACCAGAGGAATGCGTAAAATCAGTTTAAGCCATTTTATTCTGTTATTGGCCTAAGCAAGAAGCAAAAACTTTTTTGAGGGTATCACATGAGAATCGTGAAGGAAAAAACCACATATATCTCTCACCAGGTGACTGAAGATATATGTGATGAAAAATCCTTACGATTGTCATTCTACTTTATTGACTCAAAATAAAATAAACAAAAGCAATAAATAAGGGTTTAGAAATAGTTATGAGTTTATAGTCGCCAGCTCGACTGTACTAATAGGGCTCCTTCATTCATATTCTGGCTCTTCTAACGTAAAGACTTCCAATTCACGGTTATGTGTGTGCTCCAGGTAATGTTTCAGCCTGTGGCCGTTAACTGTGAATATTTGCCCAGAGTGTTCATGTCTAACTTCACATGCACCTGAATTGTAGACTTTTGTGACTACGTGTGGTCCAGACTATCTAGACTTCAGCTTCCCAGGGAAAAGACGAAAACGTGAGTTGTACACCAGCACCTTATCTCCCACTTGAAATGTGCGGTTTAGAATCTTCTTATCACGCAGACGTTTCGTTCTTTCCTCTTAAATCCTTGCATTCTCATATGCTTGAAGTCTAAACTCTTCCTATCTATTCAACTCTAGCATTCTTTTTTCACCGTCTAAATCCTCTTCCATGTTCAGAAACCTCGTAGCCCACAACGCTCGGTGCTCGAGTTCTACCGGTAAATGACATGCTTTTCCAAATAATATCATATATGGTGACATCCCAATCGTGGTCCTATAAGCTGTTCTGTACGCCCAAAGAGCGTCATCTAATTTCAAAGACCAATCTTTCCTCGTGGGATTCACAGCCTTTTCTAAGATCCTTTTAATCTCTCTGTTCGTGACTTCTACTTGTCCACTCGTCTGGGGGTGATATGCTACTGCAATCTTATGTCTAAACCCATATCTCATCATCAACTTCTCAAACAACCTATTACAGAAATGACTCCCTCCATCACTAATTATGGCTTTAGGCACACCAAACCTCGTCAAAATGTTTTTCTTAAGAAATCTCAGGACAACCCTTGCATCATTAGTAGGTGAAGCTACCGCTTCCACCCATTTGGAAACATAATCAACTGCTACCAGGATGTAACTATTTGATTCTGATGATGTGAATGGCCCAACGAAATCAATTCCCCAAACATCGAATAATTCCACTTCTAAGATACTCTGCAATGGCATCTCGTTCCGCTTAGAAATATTACCAGTCATTTGACAGGAATGACAGGATCTTGTAAACTCGTAAGCAGATTTATGAATTGTTGACCAGTAGAATCCTCACTGCACTACCTTTGCTGCTGTCTTGTCTGGCCCATAATGACCTCCAGCTTCTCTGGCATGACACATGTGCAAAATACTTGGAATCTTATCATCGTGGATGCAACTTCTAAGAATGGCACCAGGGCACAATTTGTATAGGTAGGGATCGTCCCAATGATTATGCCTCAGATACATGAAAAACTTCTTCTTATCTGCATTATTGAATTTTGGTGGTAGGTACTTTCCTGCTAAGTAATTGACAATGTTAAAAAACCAAGGGTATACCTTGCCCACTCTTGATGTATGATATCGGGTCTGAGATTCAACCCGAGCTACCACTGAGACGGAAAAAGTTGTTCATCAGGAAAGCTCTCCCTAATCTCAGACGGTTCCTCTTCTTCCAGAAAAGTTAATCTTGACAGGTGATCAGCCACCTGGTTCTCAGATCCCTTTTTATCTTTGATTTCCACATCAAACTCTTGTAAGAGTAGAATCCATCTTAACAGTCTTGCCTTGGAGTCTTGCTTGGTTAGAAGGTATTTCAAAGCTGCATGGTCAGTGAATACAGTGACTTTCGATCCAATCAGGTAA
Source organism: Gentiana straminea (assembly GCA_036785695.1). Taxonomy (NCBI): domain Eukaryota; kingdom Viridiplantae; phylum Streptophyta; class Magnoliopsida; order Gentianales; family Gentianaceae; genus Gentiana; species Gentiana straminea. The sequence continues at coordinate 753,824 of JAVUPR010000244.1, forward strand.
GGTCGAAACTTGTGAAATGCAAAGATGACATCAAAGAGTTCCTTTTCTGTAGTTGCATAATTCCTCTGGGCACTGTTAAGGGTACGACTGGCGTAATAGACAGGCTTAAATATTTTATCCTCCCTTTGTCCCAGGGCTACTCCCACTGCCGTGTCGCTAGCATCACACATAAGCTCAAAAGGTTTGTTCCAATCTGGTGCTACCAATATTGGGGCGGTTATAAGCATTCGCTTCAATGTGTTGAATGCTTTCTTGCACTCTTCTCCAAATACGAAAGGTACATCCTTTTCAAGTAATTCCATCAAAGGTTTAGAGACTTTAGAGAAGTCCTTAATACCTATAAAATCATGTGTGGCCAAGAAAGGCTCGCAATGTCTTCAAGTTCATTGGAGGGGGTAACTTCTCTATCACCTCTATCTTTGCTCTATCAACTTCCATTCCTTTCTTAGAAATCCTATGACCCAACACTATTCCTTCTGTAACCATGGAATGGCATTTTTCCCAGTTAAGTACAAGGTTGGTCTCTTCACATCTTCTCAATACTTTACTCAAACTGCCCCAGCATTTATCAAAGCTATCTCCAAATACAGAGAAATCATCCATGAAAATCTCTAGAAAATCCTCTACCATGTCCACAAATAATGACATCATGCACCTTTGGAATGTTGTTGGTGCATTACATAACCCAAAGGGCAAGCGATTGTATGCTAAAGTTCCATAGGGAAATGTGAAAGTTGTTTTCTCTCGGTCGTCAGGGGCAATATGGATCTGATAATAACCAGAATATCCATCTTAGAAACAATAAAATGCATGACCGCTTAATCTTTCTAACATCTGATCAATGAATGGTAGAGGAAAATGATCTTTATGAGTTGTATCATTCAGTTTTCTGAAGTCAATGCAAACTCGATGTCCAGTAATTAGTCTTACATGGATTAACTCATCAAACTCATTAGGTTGGACAGTGAATCCTCCTTTATTGGGCACCACATGAATCGGGCTTACCCACTCACTGTCTGCAATTGGGAAAATGATTCCCATCTCCAACATATTTATGATCTCTTCCTTAACAACATCCTTCAGTTGTGGTGTCAACCTCCTTTGAGGTTGTGCTACCGTTTTCTTTTCAGGGTCAACAGAGATCTTATGCATGCACACTGATGGGCTTATTCCCTTAATATCTGCAATTGTCCACCCAAACGCTCCTTTGTGCTCTCTCAGTACTCTTAAAAGTTTCTCCTCATCTAAAGGTGATAATAACGATGAAATTATGAGGGGGAGAGTATCATTTTGTAAGTACACGTACATCAGGTGAGATGGCAAAGGTTTCAATGTTAAGTTCCTTGGTGGCTCTTCTAATGATGATCTCAACAGCTTACCAGTCAATTGTAAGTCAAAGAACTTGTGGCAGGAAGGTCTATGAATGGTTCCTCCTAAATCCACAGAAGATATAGGCTCTATTTCTCGCACTTGACCTTCACTACACCCAGGCCAGGTTTCCTCATAAATTTCCCCATCCTTTAGGAGTAAAGTCTCTGCTACTTCAGGGTCTAGTGCCACTTGCTGATATAATTCTAAAACAAGTTCATCTATGGCATATAGCATGTAACATGCTTCTCCTTCATCATGAGCATATCTCATTGAGTTCATCACATTGAACACTACTTTGTCCTTATTCACTCTCAGAATCAGCTCACACTTATGAACATTTATCAAGGTTTTACTCGTATCTAGGAAAGGTCTTTCTAAGATCAATGGAACATCATGGTTAGCTTCCATGCCTAGCACCACAAAGTCCACAAGGAATACAAACTTATCAACTTTCACCAAAACATCCTCCACTACTCCACAAGGTTGCTTCATAGACCTATCTGCTAATTGAAGGGTTATAGATGTTTCATTTAACTATTTTATGCCTAATTTATGAAAGATGGAGAGGGCATCAGATTGACACTGGCTTCAAGATCACACAATGCTTTGTTTAGGTATACTCCTCCAATTGTGCATTGTATGAGGAAGCTCCCAGGATCTTTACACTTAGGAGACAGTTTGCGTTGCAAAACTGCCAAGCATTCCTCGTTAAGGCAAATAGTTTGAAGGTCTAACAATTTCCTTTTGGTAGAAATTTCTTCTTTCAAGAACTTTGCATACTCTGGCATTCTGGCCAGAGCTTCTACCAAATGTATATTTACTTGCAACTTTTTAAACATCTCTATAAACTTCTTATAACGTGCATCATCATTATTCAGCTTATATTTCCTAGGGGGAAAGGGTAAAGTAGCAGAATTAATAGTTACAATTCGTGGAGACTTACCTGTTGATTGATGCTGCTCTGCCTGCTTGTCTGCTGAATTTTCAGACTCCCGGTTTACCGGAGTAGTGTCCCGGGTTACCGGCCCCTCTTTTTCTCCAGATTCTGCTGCGTTTTGCTGCTGACTGCTTTCTGATTCTTCCTAAACAGATGGTATAACTGGTCTAGGTAGTTCCTTTCCACTTCTAGTCATGATTGCATTTACGTCCTTCGGATTCTTCTCAATATTACTTGGAAATCCTCTCGGAGGACGGACTGACACGTGTTCTACAATCTGCTCCAGTTGGTGCAACATATTATACACTATGGCTTCTTGATTGGTCAGTCTTGTATCATTCTTCTGAAAATATGTGGTGAAGTTTGTATTCATCTCAGTCATGGATTTAGTAAGTTGATTGACCGTATCGGTCACAGTTGAGCTCATTTTATCCATGGCTTCTTCCCAACCACCGGACTTGTTGAATTGAGGCATGAATCCACCAGCTTGTCTCGGTCTCTCTCCACCATTAGAATCACTTTGTCAAAATCCCCCAGTAGGGTCACTCATTCTAAAACCAGGGTGGTCTTGAGAACCTGGGCGATATCCGCTCCCATAAGGATTTCCTTGCCTCCCTATATAGTTCACGTCCTCAGTGTTGGTTGTTTCGATATCTTGAACTTTCTCAACCTTGGCTATGCGATCTTGCATGCCATTTATCTTTTCATTCAATGCCATTAGCTGATATAAGATCTTTTTAGAAGTATCTTCTCCAAATACGCCTTCAGCTACTTTGGCCGTTTCAACTTGATGCGTTTCCCATTGACTTGTCTGTGCGATTTGCTCCAATTTCTCTTCGTCTTCTTCAGGTGATAGCAATGCAAAACATCCGTTGCTTGATGCATCGACTCTCATTTGTTCACTTGGCTGCAATCCGTGATAAAAACTATGCATTCGTATGGGCAAAGTGATATCATGATGAGGGCATCTCCTCTGTGCTTCCTTAAATCTTTCCCAAGCATCTTCAAATGTTTCAGTGGGCCTCTGCTTGAAGTTCATGATTTCTTGTCTCATCTGTAGTGACTTCCCAGGCGGGCAGTACTTATTCATAAATTTCTGCAACAGATCGGTCCAAGTTTGAATCGATCCTGGTGCTAGAGACAATAACCATATCTTTGCTTTGTCTTTCAGAGTGAATAGAAACAATTTCAACTTGATATTATCTTCAGGCACTCCTGCTGGCTTGACCGTGCTGACTATCTCCAGGAAGTTGGTGATGTGTACACTAGGATCTTCGTTCATTACTCCATGAAAAGTAGTGTAATTAGTCACCATTTGTATCACATTTGGTTTCGGGTGAAATACCTCAGCTGCATCCTCAGGCTGAACAATTGCTGGCACGAATTACTCAATCGTAGGCATTGCACAACTCTGTAGAGTTCTCCTATCTGCTTGTACCACAACTCCTGCTCCATTCTGTCCGTTCTGTGCCATGTTGGTTTCTATATCTTCTTCTTCTCTCTCGCTGTGATCTCCTTCGTGCGAAACCACGTCGTCCACCAGCCTAACAGATCTCTCTCGAGTTTCCTTTCTATTTTGTCTTGCAAACTTTTCAATTTCAGGTATGAATCTCTCGAGTTTGGCTGCTGAACTTCGTGTAACGTACTACAAGACACAAAAAGAATAAAAAGGTTAGTTACTTGCCTCGGCGGCTGTTACACACACCTGGCAGACTCAAATATATAGACTCTGACTACTGACTCAGCTCTGAACTGACGAAATGATCCTGGCAAAATTGGGACCCTCGGTTTACCGCAGGTAACCTCCGGTATACCGGTCGTACCTTTTTTTTTCCAGATTTTAACAGGACTTACTCTATATGACTCCAGTATACACAGACTATAAAACAGACTCAATCAAATAGACTCAAATATATATAGAAAACTCAATCTTAAATAAAAAGTATTCTTGACACGAGTCCCCGGCAACGGCGCCAAAAATCTTGGTCGCGTTCAAGGCACTTACTATCAATAGGACTAGGTCTATCATAGAGTACTGGCGAGTCAAGGTCAATCCCACAGAGACTTGTACGAACGTCTAATTATCAAGATTGAGCTTGTCACAATTATGGTCTACGACCAACTATAATATAGATAGTAGTAGAATTGGTAACAATCAACTAGCAAGATTATGCAAGTTCAACAAGGCAAACTAGAGTTTTTAATGTATTAGTTCAATAATGAGTAATTAGTTATTCCCCCACACATGCAACAATCCTCCCCATTGGTGAATTTATTCATTGTTCAGCTACGGGTACAACTCCTAACCCTATCTACTCCGACAATGGCAGTAGACAATCTATACGCAAGCTACCTTCCTTAATTGGTCCGTAATAGCCCATACGCATAAAGAACTAGAGCTGTCGATATTGAGCGCTAACTCATACCGCAAACCCGCCTAGACAGCTGTCGACATTGACCAGCACGTTCCTAGGGTCCATTCTAGATAATATCCTAATTAACACTACACTAATAGTCCTTCATGTTAATTTACGATAACATGTAAATAGTTGATCAGGCTAAAAACATGTAAATTGAATCTATCGATCAACGTAGCTGGCACCGATTATCATGAATTAGTAATTTACTAGGTACTCAGATCTAGCGATATAGACCATCGCAGATCTGAAGAACGCAACTACTATTCCATGATTTCTTCACTAACGAATCAGATCTATAACACATGGGGTAAAATAAACTAACCACTACATAATTTAACTAAATAAACAATCAAAACATACTAGTCGAATAGAACAGTGATAGATCTACATCTTGGAAAAGGCAGAAAATCATACCCTCAAAGATGAGTGTAGATCTCCTTTGGATCTCTCCCTAGGAGGCGACTCCGTCGTCTCTCCGACCAGAACTCATAAAATAAATAAAATAAAGAACAATGAACTTTTTATTGCATAATCCTTGTAAATTGTATGGCACTATTGTTACATTTAGTTTTGAGCTGAAGCCTCTTATTTATAGCAATCTAAACCGACTTAGGAACATCTAGTTTGACCCCTCGTCCAAGAAAACAGATTTCGGAAGATTCTCGAGCCTCGGTAAGTCGGCACCGCCTCCCGGGTTACCAGGGGTATTTTTTTTCTTTTTTCTTCAACCGACTTAGCTTGGATGCTTCTGGAATACCCTAGGCCCAATCCTTTCATTCAGTCCACTCCAGATTCGTCCATCATGCTTAGCCCAATATTCCGTATCCTGAAAATAATCGAATAATACACGAAATAATATCGAAATAGGGAAAATAAACGCTAAGTGCTGATTTCTCGACTCACGAACCCGACATATGCTATTCAACTCAAATGGTTCATATTTATAGGTCGAAAGAACTATTTTTAGCTCATAATGGATAGAACATTGATGCCGTATGATAGACTATTTTAACCGTCATCAGATCCGCCAGAGGTCCTTCACCCCCAACACTTAGAGAATGCAGACTGATGACCCAGCAAGCCCGCTAAGGATATGGGATGGCAGCTCGAGGATCCACATCACCCCCAGTCAGATGCGACTCAACTGGCCACCGCAAATTTATTCGTACTATGTCCTTAGTTGTAATTATGTTTGAGTATAAGTCGGTTCTCACCCTATAAATAGACCTCTATGTAACATTCATAAACCAAGTGATATATATGCAAAACAAGGCAACACTCTGCCTATTTAGTTGCTCTCTCTTTACTTACATTGTATTATCACTCACCACCGCCGGAGTTCTTTAGCTCCTCCTCAGACCACCACTCTCATACACAAATCACAGCCAGATATCCACCACTAATCAACCGCTGAACACCCTAGATAATTTCGACGTAATCATTGAGGTATCATCTTCATCACTTTAGTAACTCTTCCTAACAGTGTGGTTAGATCCAAAGTATTCCTTAAAGCTTCCATAGGTAAGTTAATTCTTAGCAACCTTAGAAGACACAAAAGTGCTAGACGCTCCGGTATCAAACAAAGCCTTAACTGCTAGATTATCGACTAGTGTCATACCTAAAAATATGGATTCGTTTATTTAAATACAACTATAACGTGATCTAATGTGCTATAATAGTACTTTAATAACATAGAATAAACAAATTAAAGGAACCTGAGATAACATTATCATCTGGCTCCGCAACCTCAGACTCTATAGCAAAAACTCGAACCGGTCGGCTTGAACTTCCTTTTCCGCTTGCTTGAATATGATTTTCCTTACCTCCCTTGGTTGGACAGTTCCTTGCAAAGTGTCCAGGATCTCCACAGTAGTAACAACTTCTCATGCTAGCTTTGCACTCACTCGAATGGTGCCTCTTTCATTTCTAACAAAGGGGAGCACTTGCAGAAGGTGTTGCTGACAAGGACGCTGAAGTCTTCATCACATTTTAATGAGGGGCTGCCCGACTACTTCCTTGGCTCGTCCTAAACATTCTCTTGGCACCAACTGTCACTGAAGGCTTGTTCTTAAAAGTTTCCACTTCTATGGCCTTCTTCAATAATTCCGCCATATTCCTCGGTGAAGCTCCTATCAAACCTTCTTGGATCTGACAAGATAAACTGTTCATATATATGGCCATTTTATTCTCCTCCACTTTCATGATTTCAGGATAAAACCTTCCCAACTCATTGGAACGGTTAGTGTATTGAGACAATGTGGTGTGCATACCCTGACTATGCCTCAAAAACAGACTTGCTTGAACCATTGGTGGGTAGTACTCATTATAAAAAAGTTCCTTGAATTCTTTCCAATCTGTAACCTTTCCTAGGCTACTCTCTATCGCATCAAACCAACTCTCTGCCATATTCAACAAAAAGCCCGCAACTAACTGAGCCATCTCCACTTCAGGAACATTCACATTTCTACATGCCTTTACAAAACTCCTCAACCACATCTCATCCTTAATTGGTTCCACATTTCCATAAACATCTTGCATACGGTTCCTCTTCAACCTAGTGTACCAATCCATGGGTGGTTCTTGCTCATAAACTTATGGTCTAACCGGAGGGTAAGCTGGTGGATAAACTGGTGGGAAACCATAGGGTACTTGTGGGGCTTGAGGTGGATAAGGTGGTGGATATGACTGTTGAGGTTGAGCCACATGTGGTGCTTGTTGATAAGGGTGATATCTTGGATGATGTGGTGGATTATGGTACGGATGATGTAATCCATAAGGTGTATATCCAAAGCCATAGTGATGGTCAAACCATGGCGATGGAGGTATTGTAGGTTGAGGTGGGTGAGTTGCGGTTGGAGGGTAAAAGGTCTGTTGTTATGGAGGGTAAACTGAGGTTGGAGGTAACTTACCGATGGAGGTGGAGGATAGACTTCTGTCACTGGTGGTATAAAACCCGGTGGAACATCTGTGACCATAGTAACTTGAACCGACCCTCCCACATACCACTGTGGAGGTTTCTCCTGTTGAGCCCGCGGTGGTGGTGTTTGAATTTGGTGAGGTGGAGCATTCGGTCACACAACTCCACCCCCTACCACTGGTGCATGACTGCTTGTCCCTGGCCTAACTCCCGAACTCTCGGATCCATGAACACCTCTCCTGGTTGTTACAATTCAGAAAGATCAAGGAATATCATAATGTTACTAAGTGGTCTAAAGAAACTTATATCAAGAAAGGAAGCCTAAAGGATGCTTCGCTCTGATACCAACTGTAACGCCCCATTCCCGGATACCGAGTCCTTACCCTGAAATAGGACGTTCGGCACGTATAATATAAAATAAATTCTATATTATACGTAAGCCTCTACTACGTCGTATTGAGTTTCGCATTTACGGAAGCTAAAAGACTCGGGTGTATTTTTTATAGATAAAAGTATAAACACAACATACTAAGGATACAAAGATATCTTACAACAACGATACATAAGTTTTACAACCATACGAATTCTTAAAGAAAGAAAGTACAACATGTCTTGGAAAGTAAAGTGTAACATAGTACATTACATAGTTTATTAAACAACAAGGAAAGGTCTATCATAACATAGCAAGTATGATCACATAGCATCTTCGAAGTCCTCGTCAAACTCTTGCTCAACCTGTCCATCTTCTCAACCCCAAACACAAAAAAACATGCATTTGAGGTAAGTACAAAGGTACTTAGCAAGAAATAGAAGCTATTGCATTAACTTTATTTATAAAGGGTTTTAATTAATCATTACGTTATGCATACGAAATCGACTCCATTCTAGGGTTCACTATGCTCATCAACATTTTGTGACTAAATGTTTCTAACTTAAGTCAAGTTTGTTACACCGGCATTCAAGGGCACTACGGATGGTGCTATCCACCATGAGGTATCGTTTGCAACTTATCAGTGGATCACACCAATAGCCACGGATTAAGACCCGATAGTGTACACGTTCGGTGAAGTCCCTCTACCATTTAACCATTTATAGGCTAGTAGAGCTATTCACTTTATCTGACCGCCCACACATCACGATATAGCCAAGTGCCTTACCAAGAATGTTACGATGTTTAGTCTTTTACTACACACTTATTTATGTTATTAGTCATTAACTAGCCACCTAAGTGTTTTCAAGGTAAGAGCTCACCTAACATCTCTACTCCCTCACTTAGACTCTAGACACAACACCCTAGGCACGTACACAGACATTGATGAATACTAATATCAAAGCACAAGCCCATCATACCCTTCCGACAGTCCTGAACTTCAACTCTATGGAAGAGTACATCCGGTGCCAGAACTAAATGCATCGGAAGCTTAATCGAGGCTTATTGATGTTCATTTAATGTTATTAGGTCAAGAAACAACATTTAAAACTAGACTCGAGTCTCAAAACCGATCAAACACAAAAAAACACAGGCAGTGCGCCTGCACTGGCTTTAGTGCACCCGCACCAAGCCTCTGAAAGTAAAATCGAACTTTTTGTCTATCCAGTGCACCCACATTGGATCTAGTGCACCCACACCAAGTCTCTGAATGTAAAAAAATGACTTCCTGCTCTTCTTGTGTGCCCGCACTGGCCTTGGTGCGCCCGCACCAAACGCAACAAACTCCAAAAACATACTTTTTCTGCACTTTATCGGGTCCCTACCACTTCCAAACCTTTTTTTCATCCATATATTCATCAAAACAATAGAAATTCACCACTTTAACAACATAACATCATATACTAGCAAGATAACAATTATACATGAAATTAAACATCATATTACTTCCAACACCAAGCCTAAACTCCACCAAACCGTAATCATAGCAAGAGAGAAGATTTTCTTACTTGATCAAAGCACAAAACCAAAGCAAACTTGTACAAAATCTGCAGCAAGACCTTCAACTCCAACAAAAACCTATTTAATCTACAACCAATTCAAGAGTTAGTTACGATCAAAGTTTCTAACTATTTAGAACTACGAGTTACACACATTCTTCAACCCAATCTTTTCAAAACATGATGAAAACTAGATTTACGGCTATTTTCATACCTTGGTAAAACTCCCAACTTTTGGTATCAACACGATCCTTGCGCTCTCACGATGCTTCTGCTCTACTTAAATCTGAAATCTGTTAAAAGCCTTGTGAGATAATTGGAAAAGTATCAATTGTATCTTCTTTTGCTCTCAAAGTCTGAAGTTTCTACGTTAATGTTTCTGAGAACTTCTGTTTAGTGGGAAGTTTTATTCTCCCCAAATAAAACTTCTCCCATAATTACAAAAATTTCCTTTTATTATATCCTTAATTGCAAATTAACCCTCATTAAAATACATATATATATTTCAAATTATATTTATATATATAACTATATTTCTTTAATTCCTTAATTAGAATGAATCCATATTTAGTTTTCGCAAAATGACACATCTGCCCTTTCCTGAAAATAGGAATATTACAGTGTAACTGGTCCAAAAAGATCCATATGTAGAAGCTCTAGTATTCTGCTTGTTGAGTGTTAAGATTTTGTCTTGAAGTTTGACTTAATTTGCTTTCCTTTCTAATAGGCATCACAAATGTTGTCTTTCTTATAGGTTATCTCCGGTAGTCCAATTACTAACTTTTTCTTCCGAAGCAAGTTGATCTCATCAAAGTTTAAGTGACTTAGCTTCTTGTGCCAACCAACTGACTTCTGATTTGGTATGCACAAGTAAGCAAGTTTCACTGTGGTTGACCAATCTACGACATACATATTGCCTCTTCTTATTCTAGCTAAAACAACTTGGTGTGTCATCTCACTGATTACTATTCAATATTCCTTGTCAAAAGTCACTATGTATCCCATGTGTTGGAAATAAAATTTATGTTTTGATGATGATTCATCACCTTTTAATTGTTTGTTTAAACGCCATTGATGAAGTGACATGACTAGCTGTTATAGTGCAAAGTAAAAAGATGTCTACAATTGAATGTAAAGGTTTTATTAGAGTCTGATTATTGTATAGGCTAAATCAGAAAAGCACTGTAATAGATAGGAAGCAATAACTGAAGTTGAATAAAGTCTATTTTTACAACTAAGGGTTCAAACTCAGCTGACTTTATTACAAGTGAGACTGAAGAAGGTAAGTTCGCTGAGGGAATAGACCCAGTTGGGTTATATATAAAAACTGAAGGCTAAGGGAGCAAACTAAGTTTTGGAAGTCTAAGGGACACCAACTCATTATTCAAGATTGAAGAACTGAGGGTCCAAACTCAGTTTATGAAGACTAAAAGCCGAGACTATAAAGTTAGAATTCAAGCAAGCATGTGATGACCTGAACTGACTTACAGATCTTGTACGAAGACCTAAGATACATAAGGACAATGATATCTTAGAGGATATAAACTTAAAGGGTTTACTCCGATCAAATCAATTATGATCATATGAATACAAAGTACTTTGTTTTGAAGAAGAGTAAAAACTGAGTAAATGCTCTATAAAATGAAAGCTTGGTATAAGCTGAAAGTGAGATACTTAAAACTCAGTTTAGTTAAGGTCAACCAAGAAACTGTAGTAAAATTAGAATGTTGAAAAGCAAGCATTCTTATTTGATGAAAGACTGTCATGTTAGAAAGGACCAAAAGACATTTAACATACAAGGACCACCAGCGTCTATGAGAATTCATAATTCAAACGTTGGAAATACCCTTATAAATAGACCGCTCTTTCATAAAGAAGATAGCAGAGTTCTAAGGATTAATATATTGTGAAAAATCAAGATTAAGGGAAAACAACAAGTTTTGAAAGAACAAGATAAAGAAATCTTCTAAGTGTTTTTGAAGCATTCAAGGAAACATCAAGATCTACAACACTTGAAGAAACACAGAGCTACTATATTGATTATATACATCAAGAAGAAAGCTCATCACAATTGGATCATAACCTTGATTCAAGTCTCAAATTTGATTTTATTCAAAGTTTAGAGTGTGAAACACCAAGACGCTGTGAAGGACATTTGTGGTGCAGTCAGAAGGACTTTGTTTGTGATGGAGCTGGAGGAGAGGCAATTCAACCCTCTAAGGACCGGTGCAATCAGTTGGAGAGCAGCAATCCGACCTGTTCTTTGATTGTGTAGATAGTGAAGCTATAGGGATTAGGCATGGACTATCAGTTTAGGACTTTTTGTAACTGATCTACCGCAAGAAGTTCTAGTGGATGTTTTCCTCCAACATCACAGAAGATGAGAGGACTGACAGGATTACACCACCTGGAACCTCTATACGTTTTGTGTTATTTATTTTATGCACTTTACTTACAGTATTCATTATTGTGATTGTTTGTTTACTTTATCTTTGATTAATCCATCATATCACAAACTCAGTCTGCAACAATTACTGAGACAACACAGCAGATTCCAAATCATTACCACAAACTGATAAAGCGCTTAAAAAGGCTAAAACTTAACCCACTTCCGGTTAACTCATTTTGAGTAAAAGTTAGTTGACTAATACTCAGCTATATTAGCTTAACTCCACACAAGTTTAAAACTGAATCTGGATTTAGTTCAAGTATCAAAATTTTGGTGACATGTTTATTCACCCCTCTCTAAACTTGTGTCTAGCCTTTCCAAGGGACCAACAATTGGTATCTAAGCACTTCTTCTATTCCGAAGAGATCCTTAGCAGATCTATACATCAGTCTGTTGGTTTAAATTTTTTAAAGTGTTTTCAAACCTGCATCATGGACTCACAAAATCAATTTAGAAGCATACTTAGTTGCTCATTTTTTGGATTTGATGGATACAAGAATAAATTGCAGGCATTTGTTGCTGATACTCAAGAAAAGCAATGTAAAGCCTTCACTGAAGAACCAATTGCTCAACCTGGAATCACAGACTCATTGGAAAATACTGAAGTACTACCATTAAGCTATGTAGAAGGAACTCACACTGAAGTGATGAAGGAATCATTTTGTTTAGAACTGGTCTCACTGAACAATTCTATGAATCAAGCAAAGTCAAACAATCCTTGATTGAATAATGTGAAGAAGTTAGAGCTCAAAAAATGTTGACCAATTCTAATATGGTAAATGCTTCAATGAAACTCCTGACATACTCTTAAAGGAATTAGAGGAAATTCAAAAGAATTCTGAGAATGTCAAGAAAGAAAGATATTCACTAAAAACTGAATTTTTAAGATTGAAAGCTGAAGTCAATCTTATCAAGTCTAGTAGGAAAACTCAAGAAGTTAGCTCTACTGATGATGTTGCAGAAGTAACAAATATCACTGAATCATCTGCTGATCCAACTTCAAAAGTCTAGTTCAAACTAGGAAAGCCATATGGTGACAAATCAGGCTTAAGGTTTGAAAATCAACAGCATTTTAAGGCTGGACCTAGTTCAGCAGCGCCTAAGTTTGTGGCTGCACAAAAGTCCTAAGAAAATTGATGAAACTATTAGAACTGATAAAAACATAGCAAATCCTTTTTCTGAACTAACTAGACGATCAGTCAGAATAACTTATCAAACTGGCAGATCTTACAAAAAAATTCAGCAAAATGGTATTGTGGAAATATTACAGCATTACTTCAGCAGATTGATGAGTCTGCTGAAGTTCAGCAGGGTGCCCAGCAGCCTCAGAAATTCGTACAGGATATTTTGTACACTTTATTTAATTATAAAAGACATATTAATTGTGATACATATAAACAATTAATATGTCAAACTCTAGTTTACTTTATGTCATAGACACAATTAATATGTCATAGACATAGCTTTTACTTTTACTTTTGCATGCTTGCCGCCCACATCTACATACTCAAGTGGCCGCCCAAGCTAGTGCTAGTCTCTCTCAATTGTATCTATTTATACACCTCTCATATCAATGAATAAACTAAGTTGAAGTTTACTCTTGTGTTTATCACATTCTCAAACTCTCTTCATGGTATCAGAGACTTACTGAGTTCTAAAATCCGCTGCAAAACTCAGTTCTTTTTCAGAAAAATGTCAACATTATCTGAAGTTTCATCTTCCTCAGTAGACTCACAGCTGCCTCAGCAGACTGGGATAACTGAACACTCTTCTTTTACAAATCATAAACTTGATGGTAACAATTACTTGCTATGGTCAAGGTCTATGAAAATGTATATCTCCGGCCGGGGCAAGATGGGATATCGTCGGGTTCCAAACCCGCCCTGCTCGAAACCGACCCCAAGTTTGAAGCATGGGACACGAAAATAACCAAGTCATGACCATCCTCACGAGGTCTATGACAAAAGAGATCGATGAGAACTTCATGATGTATGATACGCTAAGGAAATGCAGGATAATGCCGAGACCTTTACTCAAAAAAGGACAATACATCCGAAGTCTATGAACTCGAAGCTCGGATTCAAAACTGAGACAAGGAGATATGTCCGTAACTCAATATTTCAATCAACTATCTAAGGCATGGCAACACCTAGATATGTTGGAAACTCACACACGGAATGATGTCGGGGATCTTTCTCTATATAAAGACATCATAGAAAAGAAGAGAGTATTCAAGTTCCTTGCGGGTGAATCCTACTCTTAATGATGTTAGAGGAGAATTCTTGCCACAAAACCTCTCCCAAATCTCAAATCCATGTTTGCCGAGGTCAAACATGAAGAAAGCAGGAGGAAAGTCATGCCTTGAACACCCCGCGATAACCCTACCGAAGGTACCGCCCGCCGAATGTCGGGAAGGCCGCCGAGGTTACTCGGGACTTACGGGAAGCCTGTCGAGAAAATAGGAAGGTTGTTCGTGATCACGCAAACGCACAAATCACACCAAGGACAATTCTTTGGAAGCTTCATGGCAAGCCTAATCCCTCTAAAACCTCAAAACCAACCGGGGAAAATCAAGGCGGACTTGCCGGTGACGAGGAGAATGACGACCATCCGAATGCTCGGTTGTCGCCTTTAAAGCCTTTATTGCTCGGCATCGGGAAGGTAGCTCCTCTACCGAAATGGCCACTCATGCTAAAATAGGTATATTCCGCTCACCTCTTAGTAATGAGACTTGGATTGTTGATTCGGGGCTTCTTCCCACATGATTTGGTAATAAAAACCTCATTACCCACTATATGCCATGCACCCAAATTCACGAATAAAAGCTGGCGATGGTTCTGTTTCTTATGCAAAAGGTGTTGGGAAGGTTAAACTTACTAATCGGATATATCTACAAGGGGTCTTATTTGTTCCAAAGTTAGATTGTAACCTTATATACGTCGATGTAAACTCACTAAAGATCCGAATTGGACTCGTTGATTTTGATAAGGATCGGTGCACATTCCGGGATCTTTCTTCACAGGAAGTGATTGGTCAAGCTAAACCTCGCTCGGGATCGTTTGTGATCAACCGCCGAAGATAGAAGGCGAAGACCGAATCGCCTCGGCGGCTTTGCACTCAAAACCTAGACAATATCATGTTATGGCATTATAGACTAGGACATCCAAGTTTTGGTTATTTAAAGTCTTTAATTCCGAGAATTGTTTAAAGGATGTAATCTTAATGATCATCAATGTGATATTTGTCAATTTGCCAAACTCACCAAATCGTGTATACTAAATTACCTCACTTCCCATCCACACCTTTCACCTTAATTCACGGTGATGTATGGGGACCCTCAAGAGTGAAAAGTATAACAGGTAAGAGGTGGTTTGTAACCTTCATAGATGACCACACCAGAATCACTTGGTTATTTTTAATGAAGGATAAATCTGAAGTTGGATCCATCTTTCAAGAGTTTTACAACATGGTATCTACTCAGTTTGACATTAAGATTAAAATTTTGAAGACTGACAATGCTCTTGAATATTATGAGTCTAATCTCAGTAATTTCTTGATGAATAAGGGAATTGTCCATATCAGTAGTTGTGTTGAGACACCTCGGCAAAATGGGGTTGCCGAGAGAAAGAATAGGCACCGCCGGAAATGGCCGAGATCAATCATGTTCACTACAAATGTTCCAAAATATATGTGGGGTGAAGCTATATTGACTACCACATACTTAATCAACAGGCTTCCAAGCAGAGTGTTAGGTTTCAAGACTCCTATCCAAACCCTGTTGACCACACACTCCTGCCCTCATCTTATTGCCCAATTGCCTCCAAAAATCTTTGGTTGTCTTGTGTTTGTTTATATCCATGCCCAACACAGAAGCAAACTTGATCCCAAAGCTCACAAGTGCATTTTCCTAGGGTATGCTAAGGACAGGAAAGGTTACAAATGCTATTCACCTACTGAAAAGAAATTTTACAACTCTATGGATGTAAAATTCTTTGAAAGGACTCCCTACTACAGCAAGTCTACTGAAGCAGTCACTGATGGACATCTAATTGAAATTCATCTAAATCCGTTCCCTCAACAAACTCTTAACCCTCACCAACCTACTGAGACTCAGCAGACTGAACCTCAGCACCCTACTGACCTAGAGCCTGCTGGACCTCGACCCTACCGACCCGCAGAGCTCGCCGAACCCGAGCTCGCCGAGCCTCAACACCCTACTGACTCAGAGACTGCTGAACCACAGCACCCTACTGACATTGATGACAGACCTATTGCTCTAAGGAAAGGGAAAAGATCATGCACCGATCATTCTATTCGAGACTTATTTATCTTATGACCAGTTGTCTCCCGTATTTGCTATGTTTACACAGACTCCGGACTCTCACTCTATTCCTAAAAATATTCGGGAGGCCCTTCAAAATGATAAGTGGAAGGTCGTCGTTAAAACGAGAGATGATCGCACTCCGGATAATCATACTTGGGACCTCACAACTCTCCCCAAAGGCAAGAAGACGATCGAGTTTGTAGATGGTTATTCACCATAAAATACTATGCTGATGGTACTATTGACAAGTATAAAGCCAGATTGGTGGCTAGAGGGTTCACTCAAACTTATGGCATTGACTATATAGAAACTTTTGCACCAGTAGCAAAGCTTAACACTTTGTCGAGTGTACCGATTTCTCTAGGTTGTCCAACTTGACTGGCCTCTTTACCAATTGGATATCAAAAATGCTTTTCTCAATGGTGACCTTACTGAGGAAGTCTACATGAATGTACCTCCTGGTTTTGTCAATCCCCACACTCAAGGCAAGGTATGCAAACTCAGGAAATCTCTATATGGCCTGAAGCAATCCCCTAGAGCCTGGTTTGGAAAACTCACTACTGTGGTTAAAGCTGCTGGATATCATCAATGCAACTCTGATCACACTATGTTTATCAAGACAACCAACCAGAGAAGGTCTATTCTTATTGTATATGTGGATGATATCATCCTTACTTGGAGATGACTCTACTGAGATCCAACATTTGAAGACTCTACTGGCAAAGGTATTCCAAGTTAAAGATCTGGGCTCCCTAAAATACTTTCTTGGTATGGAAATAGCTAGAAATAGTAAAGGCATTTCAGTCTCTCAAAGGAAGTATGTACTGGATCTGCTGAAGGAAACTGGCATGCTGGGATGCAAACCCGTCTTGTATCCCCGCAGTAGACCCCGTAACACCTGCTCGCATGGTGACATTGCTGTCAGAAAAGAACAATATCAAATGCTTGTAGGTAAACTCATCTACCTTTCTCACACTAGGCCTGATATTGCATATGGGGTTAGTCTGGTCAGTCAGTTCATGCACTGCCCTACTGAGCAACATTGGGATGCTGTGAACAGGATACTGAGATATTTAAAGTCCACTCCTACCCAAGGCCTGCACTTCACCAAGTCTACTAATAGATCAATCATGGTCTACACTGATGCTGATTGGGCTGGATGTCACATTGACAGACGATCTACCACAGGCTATTGCTCATATGTATGGGGGAACCTGGTTACTTGGAGAAGCAAGAAACAACCTACTGTGTCAAGAAGCAGTGCTGAAGCTGTACTTGGCATTTGTGAAGCTCTATGGCTAAAAAGGGTACTGACTGAACTTCAGCAACCTCCTCAGCAACCTATCACACTATGCTGTGATAATAATTCAGCCTTATGCATGGCTGAAGATCCTGTCCATCATGATAAAACCAAGCATGTGGACATTGACAGACACTTTCTGAAGGAAAAGATTGATGCCAAGATTATTCAACTCCAGTATGTTCCCTCAGCGGATCAGAATGCTGATATTCTTACCAAGGCTATTCCACCTCTTATGTTCAGCAGACTTAGTAGCAAACTTGGCCGCATCAACATATACGACCCCGGTTTGAGGGGGTGTGGAAATATTACAAACATTACTTCAAACAGATTGATGAGTCGTGAAGTTCAAACAGGTGCCCAACGGCCTCGTAAATTCGTACAGGATATTTTGTACACTTTATTTAATTATAAAAGACATATTAATTGTGATACATATAAATAATTAATATGTCAAACTCTAGTTTACTTTATGTCATAGACACAATTAATATGTCATAGACATAGCTTTTACTTTTACTTTTGCATGCTTGCCGCCCACATCTACATACTCAAGTGGCCGCCCAAGCTAGTGCTAGTCTCTCTCAATTGTATCTATTTATACACCTCTCATATCAATGAATAAACTAAGTTGAAGTTTACTCTTGTGTTTATCACATTCTCAAACTCTCTTCAGGTATAAATGGAAAAACTAACCAAAAGTCAGTTAACAAATCAATCAAATCAGGTATACCAAAGAATGATATTCATTCAAGGGTTACTAGAGTCAGGGGAAAAGGTGGACTTTTTCCCACTGATTAAGATTGGGATGTTTTTACTCTTATTGCTAAATCAACTATGTTTCACAAAGCTCGTAAGGGTAAACCTCAATACAGAACTGTCAATCCAAGACAACGGAACTACGTGAAAACTGATAGATCCAGCTATAAGAATAGAAATATTTTTGACGAATCAAAAGATCGAGAAAGATATTTGAGAGAAATGAGCTCAATCCTTAATATGTTCAAAATTCTTGAAAAAGAGATTAATTCAGTCAAGAAACCATCCTCAAGAATTATTCCAAAAGCTAATAAAAAAAGGGCCGAAGAAGGTATGAGTACCAAAGGTAGATCAATCAGATTTGCAGGAAAACTGATTTTTCAAGAAACAATTGGAATTGACTCTGGAAAACTGAGTCTTGGATGCAAAAATGAGTAAGGTGTGAAAATGACAATGATGAAGCTGACTAAGTCCAAAGGACAGCTGAAACCAAATTGTTTATAGCTGGAGATTCGTTGCATCCGTATTTCTCACGTATAACATCTACAAATATCATATAAAGCCTTCACCTATGACAATCATAACCGTTGATTCCCCACTAAACGCCACTATTCTGTATCTCAAGCAAAAGCGATGTGACTGCTGATACGATAGCCAACCTTTAAAAATTCCACTCACCCACTTTCCTCTAGACTATAAATATCATCTCTATACATTCATTAAAACCTTTATCACTATCTTTGCATTCATATGCTCTTACCTACGTCTATAATACAGAAGTTTTTCCCTGCTCTTTCTTATAAATTTCTAACATCATGTTTGATTACAAAATTGAACAATGTCTGTCCATATCAATGGATCAATACCTCGACAACCATGATAAGTTACTTTTGGCTAATCAAATTGTTGAAAAGATCAGAAGTATAAAAGGACTAGAGGCAGTATTCAATATCAACATGAGTATAGTTTGCTTGGAGACCATTAGTAAATTCTATGAGAATATGACTGTATCAGACAAGGAGATGAGATAATCACTAAGGTACATGGAAAAGACGTCAAAGTCACAGAACAAACCATCCAAGAAATCTTTGGTTTTGATCAATCGGCCTACCCCAGCTTCATCAAGTTGGAGAATGAAATTAAATAGAAAAGATCTGGGAAGTTACTGCCAAAACAGGATTCAAGATGAATCTAACTGCAAGCATAACCCAATTTCAACAAGAATTCAGTTACCTAAGCCAAATGCTAGCCAAGTGCATCATATGAAATTTGGGAACCTTTTTCAATCTTTATGGAGCTAAAATGGAGTTAATGTATGCATTGTGGTATCAAAACATTTTCAATACATTTTGGGAAATAATTCAACTGGTATCAATACATTTTCAATCCTTTGAAAGACCAGTTTGCTAGAGTACTCAAGAAAGCTGAGAATGGAGGTGAGAAGAATGGAAGATTCTATCAGACTAAGACTTTTCCATTTCTGGTTCAAAGGATTTTTTACCACTTCCAAATACCCAAGGAAAAACTGACTAAAGTTTCCGACAACAAGATACAAATCAAGATAGAAAGGAGCAAGTCAAAGAAAAAGAAAGTTGAACCTAGCGATAAAAAAGAAGAGGAAAGCAAGCAAAAAGTTGTCAAGATAATCAGTGGAGATCAGGCAATTGCAGATGTCTTTGAGTTAGCAGAAAGAAGGAAGAAGCTAGAAGAGAATGTTGGAAACATAACTGAAGTTGAGACTCAGTTAGAAAAGGAATCCAAGAAAAGGAAAGTTGAATCTCTGAAATAAACTGAGAAATCAACCACTTTTGACACAGATGTTGGTCCCAAAGAAGGGTAAACGTATAGTTAGAGGAGGGGTGAATGACTATACTGGAGTTTCAAAAACTTTTCTTATAATTAAACGATTTTGGGCAGCGGATAAGTCCCTTCTTTGAAACTCTTTCAAATTAAGTTATGCAATCACTCTCAGAGTATGAACTAAGAGCCGTAAGTAAATGCTGTAAAGTAAAGTGTGGTAAGTAAATGAACACAAGAATTATGGTGGTTCAGGGTGGTGTAATCCCTTAATCCACTCTTCTCTTGTGATGATTGGAGGAATTCACTATTGACTTTCACCAATACAATAGTGTGATTGTCCTTGGCTACACAAGCTTCACAACTACAAGACTATCACTCATTGGCTTCAAAAGCTTCAGTGACTCAGTCTTCACCACTGCTCCTTGGGAGCAAATCCTTCAGCAGCTATCACAAACACAACTCCTCAGATGGCTCTTATTTAACTGCTTGACTAGGTGTGAATTGAATTCACAAAGTGGTTGATCAATCTCAGTGCTAGATGTAGAATTGTAGCTCTGAATGCTGAGTTTATCACTAGATGTGTTCTTTTATGGTCAGATAGAAGGCTTAAGGAAATTGACAAATTTTCTGCTTGTTCTTGTATTTTCTGATGGTGGTTTTGTCTGTTTGTCAATGCCTTCTATTTATAGCCTTCATAATCCATGATTTGAAAATCCGTCTATTGGCTATTTAATATGGAGAATAATCCTTGATTTAATTCTCCTTGATTTCAGTGATCCGGATTTTCTTCAAACGTCAATCATTAAATCCTTCCTCGATTGATTCGGCATTAATTGCATTTATTTGATATTCTGTAGATGGCAACCTTGACTTTGATGTTTAGGCTATAGCTTGACCAGCTAAGTGAATCTTCTTCTGCTGTTGAGGCCTTTTTCACTGATTATTTTAGTCAGCCGGTAAAGAATTTACTTCGCCATTTTTCTATTTCCATTCTTTCTTTGTACTTCACTGATCCTTTGATTTGTGTGAGATCAGTGTACACCATATTTAAACATTACATTTTATCACTTGTAGTACAACTTAGACTTATCCAAGGTCATCACAGACTTTCTTGGTTATAAGTTAGTCCATAAGTCTTCATTCTCCTACACTGGTATATGGGTCTCTTCACTTTGCCGATTTTCTGTTTTACTTAGCCATCCTACCAACTAGTACAATACTTATCTGACTGAACTTATACAACATGTCAGACTCTAAATTAAAGACTTATACATATTTTCCTAACTTATTTCAGGCTTGCTATAACAGCTAGTATGACCATCATCAAAACACATAAAATGTTCCTAACAATTTCCCCTTTATGATGATGCCAAAACCCTCATAAGCTTGAACATAAGTAAACATGTTTTCATATAATAACTAAATAAAACTCAAAAAGTTTATTCTTCCATGAAGGGCATAAGATTCAACAGGTAAAATAAGAAAATTATCACAATCTACTTATTTTCTTGAAACCTGATGCCTTTGCTTGTGCTGTCCTTGCCCCTGCCCTTGACCTTAGAGCTCTCAGGCTTATTGATACCTTCCCCCTTTTTGGTAGCATCAAACCTTTCTTAAAGTATTTTATTGGTTGCTTTAGATACTTGAGTGAGAGTGTCAAGCTGCTTTGTGGAGTGATCCAAGATACTTTGAATGTTCTAAATTTGTTGAGTGTGTTGATTTAGAGTATCCACCATGGGTTGAAATTGTCATCAAATGTCTCGGCTAGGAATTCTAGATTTGTTTGGACATGATGGGGAATTATATAATTTAGGTTGCAGAGTAAGTCTCATTGCCTCTCCATTACTGCATCCTAAACTTTAATATGACTGATCAGGGCCTCAATCTTGTGATCCATGGAGGCATACTTGCTTCTCAAAATAGTCATGAGATTCTCTCCACTTAGATTTTGCCTTTCTATGTCCACAATTAATGGATTGATATCCAGATTAAAGACTCTGTCTGAAGCTTCATGTGCTGGTGCAGATGCATCAAATTTTTCTTTTTCCTATTTTTCTTCTTCAATCTCTAGATCAGATGGAGATTTGAAAGTGTTCCTCATTTCCAAGGTCAGGTGAGGACTGTGCTTCTTCCTCTTACATTGCAGCTTCAATATCTTCAGCTGGTATTTCCCTTTGGTCAAAGCTGGGGGTCATTTCAGGATCAGCTGTATGAATTTCCTTAGCTGGTTCACTGAGTTGTTTTTCTTTCATAGATTTGCTCCTTCGAATGACATCTTGAAGCATCGAATCATCATCAGAGTCCTCTTCTTTCTCTTGATCATCACTTTGATGATCATCTTTCATCTCTGCATCTCCATCTTTTGTAAGGTGAAACTCTTCATTATCCTCGTCCTCTTCTCCATCTTCATCTGACAGAGTCAGATAATATTCTTCCTTATCCTCTTCTTCATCCTCGGGATGAACTTCTTCCTTTGGATCTTATTCATCTTCACTAATTACAAGGGGTCTGTCTTTATTGCTTGGTAGACTTCCTTGTTGAACTTTTGTTGTTTGAGATCTGGTTCGTCTGCCGATCCCAGAGCTACTACTTTCTGGATGCTTTCTCTTTTTTCATGATGATGTCTGTTGTTTTTGCCATGGCTTAACATAAGTGAACATTGCCTTTGCCTCATGCAATTTGAAAAGATGAATAGGCTTCACTTTTATCTGATCAAACAAAAATTGAAGAGGAATCCCATACGATTTCCTTTCCCAGAAAATGGTCTGTTTTTTCCTGGCCTCTCTGTGCCGCCAAATTTCCCAAATCAATCTCTCTTTGAAGTTGCTCCTTCAGCCGGTTGAAAAAGTAGGCTGCCAGTTGAACAAACTCCATAGATCCTTTCGTTCATTTAATACTCCATAGATCCTTTCGTTCCTTCAATGCTCTTGGTGATCAAGTGAACAAACTCGGAAAAGGGCTGTTTGAGCACCGATCGAGGATAAATGAGTTTCTTTGCTGCCCGCCTTAGGTCCTTTGCAATCTCAGTCTAGAAGGCATTGAGATTGATCTCCATCTTCTTTATCTCCACTGAACTAGTGTTGGAGAGATTTAGACATCTATGGAGGAGGCTTGGAGTGATTACCAGTTCTCGGCCAAACATATTGCTGATGATGTTGTCGGGGTGCCCTTTTTGTGCTAGGAACATACTTTGCATTTCGCTTGTAGGCAATTAGGGTTTCATAGCATATTCCTGAGATTGGAGGGTTGAGAAAGGTCATTAGCACCAGATTTGTACATCCACCCACCAATCTTTGTGCTTGTGGATCATGGTTGCAAAAATCTACATAATGTTCTGACCGAATGAACGCTCCAGTGATGATCGATTTCTCAAGGTGTGTACCGGACTTACGAGTGGAGGAAGATGAAGCCATTTTCTTAGAAAATTTGAGAGGAGAAAAGCCTTGATTTTTCAAGGGAAATGAGTTTTATAAAATGCTAAGAGGGTGTAAAATTTCTAAAAATAGTCTAAGTGTTGTTTATATAGGAGAAATATAGTGTGAACGTCGTGAATATGGAGGGATTTTGTGGTGTGATATTATGTATATAAATCAAGGTTTTTGAGTGAAGTGGGGGAGATGATTGAGGTATGTAATGATCAATCCTGAGAATCGAGGCATTGCCGTCATTCCTTCAGTTCAAAAATAACCTCCATGATTAAAAATATAATCCACGTGGGTAATCATCCATAATAAATATCTAAATCTTCAGATTTTCCATATGTGTGAATATATTATTCATTTCACACTATATTTCACCATTGCTTTACTGGTAGAGTAACTAGTATGTTGTTTCCTCTGCATTTCTTTCACTAAGATTCATCAAAACTGTTCCTAACAACCGGCGAAGTGGACATCACTGGAACCGGTGCCTTACCTGCCAAGTGAGCACACCCAAAATTGCAAAGGTTCAGTCAGCTAGTGATGTCACTCCGCTGATTACTCCAGTTAGCCGCTCTTGTAACTTAGTCAATTTCAATCATTCCCAACTCAGTTCTCCACTTACAAAATCTTTCATGACTGAGTGGTTTTGTGAATATATCAGCAAGTTGATCTTCAGTAGATATATATCTCAAGATTACATCTCATTTTTCCATATGATCTTTGATAAAGTGATGTCTTACATCAAAGTTCTTTGTTCTTGAATGAAGCACTGGATTCTCAGTAATGGATATTGCACTTGTATTTTCACACATGATTGGAATTGTCTTATCCTCTATTCCATAGTCTCTCAGCTGTTGTCTGATCCATAATACTTGTGCACAGTAGCTACCTACTGCTATATATTCTGTTTCAGCTGTTGAAGTAGATATGAAATTCTGCTTTTACTAAACCATGATACTAGCCTGCTGCCTAGCATCTGACCAGTTCCTCAAGTGCTTTTCCTGTCAATTTTACATCCATCATAGTCTGAATCTAAATAATATATCAGTGTGAATCCACCATCTTTTGGATACCAAATTCCTACATTGATTGTGTGCTTCAGATATTTGATAATCCTCTTTGCTGCTAAAAGATGTGATTCCTTTTGTTGTGCTTGAAATATTGCACAGACTCCTACTGCAAATGCTATATTAGTCCTGCTTGCAGTTAGATGGAGTAGAGATCCAATAATTCCTCTATATAAATTTTGATCAACATCTTTGCCATTTTCAACCTTTCCAAGAATAACTCTTGAACACGTAGGTGTTTCAGAAGTTCCACTTGTGTCAATACCATATTTGTGGAATAAGTCCTTTGTATACTTTGCTTGATTTATGAAGATCCCATCCTTCATCTGCTTCACTTGTAAACCAAGAAAATAATTGAGTTCTCCCATCATTTTCATTTGAAAATTGCTCTTCAAGATTTGCAAATTTATCACATAGATTTTCATCTTCTGATCCAAAGATGATGTCATCTACATAGATCTGAACTAGCAATGCGCTAGTTCCATCTTCTAGTTTGAAAAGAGTCTTGTCAATGGTTCCATTGCTGAATCCATTGTTGATTAAAAATTGTGACAGAGTCTCGTACCAGGCTCTAGGGGCTTGTTTGAGTCCGTATAGTGCCTTCTTGGTCCTGTATACTTTGTCTTCTTTTCCTTTGATCTGGAAACTAGGTGGTTGTTCCACATATACTTCTTCTTCCAAAAGTCCATTTAGAAATGCCCTCTTGACATCCAATTGATAGACTTTGATATCTTTGTGAGCTGCAAAGGCTAGAAAAAGTCTGATTGCTTCCAATCTTGCTACTGGTGCAAAGGTTTCATCATAATCCATGCCTTCAGCTTGTGAGTGTCATTTTGCAGCTTGACTTGCCTTGTTTCTGACAATATTTCCTTGTTCATCCATCTTGTTTCTGAATACCCATTTTGTTCCAAAGATGTTGGCCATGTCTGGTGTGTCCACAAGTTCCCAGACTTTATTTCTCTCAAATTCATTGAGCTCTTCTTACACGGCTATGATCCAATCAGCATCTTGGATTGCATCATCTATTGTTTTGGGTTCCACCTGTCACAGAAAACAAGTGAGCATGTTTTCCAGTTGTCTTCTGGTTCTACTGCTGGATATACAGAAACCCGAAACTGGATCCGATCCATAATTAGATCGTCAGATCTAATTCACAGCACAGATCGAGACGCTCGATCATGCACATCGGAAGCTGCGAATTAAATTTGCATTCTATTTTACCACGATTTAATTCACATGATTAATTAATATCACGACAAGAGAGTTTAAGATTTACCCAACCGGAGAGAAGCCGTGATCTTCCGAGTTGTATCTCCAAGTGATGATTGGTGGACGTCGATCCCGCATTCGAACCTCCTCGAATATTCCTTCAATAAAACCTAGTTTTTCTTCTTCCAATGGCTAAGACAAGAAAACAAAATTTCTCTCTTTTTCCTCCAAATAGGCATCGCCTATTTTATTCTAATAATGGCGTTGGTTTTGCTCCAATTTTGTGTTGGGAGAAACTCTCTTTCAATAGGAAATAACTAATAATTTGAGAGTTTATCTTTTACACACAAATTTATCTTTTCCTTTTAGGAAAATAAGACCTTTATCCAATAGGAAAACAAATTTCCTATTTATCCAATAAGAAAATTAATTTCTTATTTATAATTATTTAACACATTATAATTACATTATCCACATTATAATTAATTAGGAGAAAATTTCTTTTCCCAAAACCAAATAAAAGTGGCGAAATTTTTGTGTGCCAATTAGGATAATAGAAAATGTCTTTTATATACTACATATTATTTAACAAATAAATAATATTCGCATATTCATTAAATAGACCAACTATTTAATTTATTCTCGAGGTTCTAAAATACAAGAATTCACTCGCGTCTTAGGAGCCAACCCGGGGACCATGAACCCATAACCAGTAGCTACAATAAATTGAATAAAATATTCATCGAACATAATATTTCTACTCAACTCATTAATTCCGGAATTACGCCACCATAAATCCGAAACTGAACTCTATCCATTATAGATATAACTTATTCTCAAAAAGTCGAGTCAATAAGTGTCCATTGATATAATCATTACATACAGACTAACCCTCCATAGACTATCCGTAACAAAGCGGATTATTTCCATAAACCTTCTTCATTACAACTTATCCTTATTTACCATTAACCCAATAGTGATCAATTAGTTCATAACCAATAGAACTCAGCCGATCGATCAGTTTCTAGGATTAACAAATAAGGGGACTGTCTTTCTACTTCCCTCTAGAAGGAATGGATTCCATATATGTGAGGCACACACTTCTCACTCATTCTAGAATAGTGCCAACATGAAAGTGATTCAGACCACGCCTCTTAGCAATCCTTAACGAACACATCAAACCCTATCTTGAAACAAGCAGGCGTCTGAAATCACTTCAGGATTAAGGTTAATCCATTTATGATCATCTTGTGATTTAATAAGATTTCTCAATCACAGAATTATATGAGAAATACATATTAAATCGGTTTAGTCCTATATGACTCTCATCATATAAATGCCCCACATAGATAACCAATATCGACGGTCTGGATAGGCGGTCACACCTTAAAGTGTTCTGGGCACATTAATGGTGGTTTAATCAATAGACCCCATACTTTGACTAAGTTCACCACGGACTAATAGTTCAAGTGTATCACCATAAATTTAATCCTCACGTGTGACACACACTAAGTTAAATGGCTACATATGATACGACTTGGGATTTTCAGCGGTGTATTACATATAAGCATGAAGCAAATAATAAGATGAGAATAAATATATCATTTATTAATTCTAAAAACAATTACATAAATTGTCTTTCTGTCGCTAATTGCAACAATCTCCCACTTGTCCGTATAGACAAGCAACAATTGTCTTTCGGGCACTACATCCAACAATCTCTCACTTGCCCGTAAAGACAAGCAACAATTGTTTTTAGAGCACCACACCCTTATTCTATCTATCCACCACATTTTCCCACTTGCTTTAAAGCAGATGAGACATATCTTTCAATTCTATACCCGCCAAGCTCTTATCAGTGACATTAGATGCCACACGACATGGTAAACTGATCAGCTAGGTTGTCGGATTGAGGCGATCTTTTAGGACCGAACATCACCTCTCGCACGGTCTATCTGATCAGGTGGTACTCTCTCTCAGTATGTTCTTCACCTTTTGTTATTGCGAAGATCCTTTTGTATATGCTACCTCTCCATTGTTTTCACAGTGAAGTGATATCGGCTTACACAGACCTAGAATTTCTCCCAAATCAGAAAAGAACTTCTTAAGCCACACTGCCTCTTTAGCTGCTCCAAAACCTGCTATGTATTCGACTAACAGAGTCAAATTGGCAGTGCTGGATTGCTCCAGACTATAGCTCCATCACTATGAGAAAACACTGAGCCCGAGATTTTGGATCATTCTTAATCAGACTGTAAATCAGAATCAGTGTAGTCAACAATACTCAGGTATGCACCTGAATATAGACGTGTTTTATTTTAGGAAATCACTAGTTTAACGCAGCGGAATTTAAAATTTTGATTTCCTTTTCTAGATCGTTCTTCGTTTAATGCAATAAACACGTTAAGTAGTTTGATGGTTATACCTTGATGATCTAATAGATCGTCGCTTTGACCGCCAACGGAGAGTAGTTCAATGCGCAAGCCGTCCACGCGTCCGGCCTCTATCGCTAATCCACACGAACCCCTTGCCGGAATCCTCCTTGGATTGCTATCGGAAAAACTCCGGCTGCTAGACCGGACCTTTTCTTTCCTCACAAACTCACTATGGAAGGCTCTCTATTTTACACAAGAATTATGAACTCTTGCAATTGTGATGTACCAAAGAGCTTGACACCCACCTCCTATATATAGTAGAAGGTGGTGCCCCAAAGGTGTGTAGGAGAAGAAAACCTTTTCCCAATAAAATAAGGAAAATCAACTAGATTGATTTATCTCTTTAATTATAATTTATTTTGTCAATATCCTATATTGATTATAATTATCTTATTACCATAAATCTATTTTTCAAAATCAATTAATATCTTATATTAATATTATGGCAATCTTTATTAATTAAAGTGCACAATCCAAGTGTATCTCATACACTTTAAAGTGGCGCCCCATTAGTCAACAAATTGACTTCCGGAATATTCTTTAATTAATATAATTTGTATATAATTAATATCTTGTATTTTATTTATTCATAATAAATAAATACCACCATATTAATTTACCACTATAACTTTTATAGTCTAGAGATAAACTTTCCTTATTTGGTTATCAACTATAACCGCATTTTAATCCGACTCGATGTTCATATGTGTGTGACCCGATAGGCTTCCGAATATGTTGGCCGTAGACACAAAGTGCAATTTACTAAAATACCCTTCATACCTAACGATCACGGGATAGCGTCTAGCAACACACCGTGACCCCAACCATCGGAAGAGTCAAAAGCAATGACTACTACCTTTCATGTGAAGCAGTTACCGTGTAACTTACAATCCTATCGCTGTAACAATATCCATACGATCGTATCTAGAGTGTCAATACATTGACGATCGTATCTTATAATATGGATATCACGCTCTCTCGGAATAACACATTTACTCCCACTTTGCAAAGATTCTCAAGAGCTAGACATTCCTTATAAGAAGGCCATTTCGGATATTCGATCCCAATCATAGGATACGCGATTCCCGGACGACCAATCATGTATACTCCGCATGCTTCAATATCATACCCAATCACTACCGCATGATCGCCCCGTGGTTAGGAGAAATCTCAATAGTGTCAAAGCATGACAATCCACACCGTGATGCCATGAAGACTCCGGTCAAAAGGATAATTACACAACCGCCACATAGTGTGACACTTAATGTAAGTGGGTCGCCTAACGTACGCATTCCCTAATACACGTCCACGTACAGTCCAAGTGTCCCTACCCTTCGATAGACAAGATCTATCTCTATCTTCTAAAAGATAGAAGACATCTAATACGTGCTAGTCTGATTATACTATCAATGTCCCATTTGATAATACATAAGACGAGACATTTAAGTACCAACCTTTTATAGTGATTAGAGATCTCATCAACCATAATCACTATCATGGTTTCTCTATCACAGATTGATACTAGGGACGTTACTATATATATACACAACAAATAATGTGAAGATAAACAATATATAATAACACAAGTGCTTTTATTAATCATAATAAAGTTATTACATGAACTAAATAGACTGTAAACGACCCGACCCGGTCGGATCCGGTCCAACCGATTGGGTTTAGGACACCTTTCCAACATATTACTCCTCGTTCTCTAGAGATACTTGAGGGTGTACTATACTGGTATCCATTGCTCGAATCCAAGATTTGACTTTAATTGACTTTTAGTAACCTGACTTTCTCTATCCAAAAGAGAATCTATCCTATTTTCTCTATATCCGAAGACTAAGAGAATTATTCCATGAGGGGTTGAGTAGCAAACCTCTCGTCGAATCTAGCATTCAAATTTGCATCATCATCTTAACAATAAGATGAATAAGATACTGCCAAAGAACTTGTTCTCATGAATTCGACCGAATCAATTTCTAAGAATATAGTGTACATATCTAATTTAGAGAATCTTGGCTCGTCAGTTTCTGACTTCAGATACCACACCAATGTTGTTTCCAACTGTTACAGTGTTATCTATTATAAACACTAACGTCTACTACTTTACAAATATTGATTCTTCAGTCTACAAAAGACTCATCAATATTCTGGTCAAGCCCACCCATTTCAAATATGCGGCTTTTAATGACCTAGAAGTTTGCTTTAATCCACCAATTGATATAAGCATAGGCAGTCAATCTGTCATTGGCTTTAAGCTAAAATCCTTCCGTTCCGAAAGAATCTAAGCTCCATTGTATGGCAAGAAAGTTTCAGGGCATCACCCCTGTTAAGCTTTCTGCTTTCCATGGAGTCAAGCCCTGGTTAACTCTGAATACCCATTTTGTTCCAATGGTGAGAGTGTTGCAGGGCATCACCCCTGGTTAACTCTCAACTTCTCAGGGAATTACCCCTAGACCCCTTGGCTTTGCCTTGAAAGTTAAAATTTCTCATTCATTCGTCTATTCTACACGTAGACCCAATTACTCCCACTGGGCCCGAGACACTCATGTGGTTCTACAAGATTTTGAACAGAACTGGAGTACCAAAACTCCATTTACAGGTTTATGGCTTTAAACCAACCTCCTTTTATCAGAATCTTATACAATCCTTTCAAAATGCCATAGCTTATCAATCACCCTCAGCAGATTGCAAAGTCTGCATGATCACAGTGAGTCAATGGTAAAACCATACTCCCACTGCATTCGGGTGGTTTGATATTCTGATCTAGTTTAGTAGTATTTATCAGTGTTATCCCCAACAACCAATGTTCGATGTGGTCTGAATAAATCAGATAGTAACTCATTGAGTAACATCACTTCAAGGTCCAAGGTTGTTATATATACATTCTCCTAGAAAGGCTATGACAGTACAACCGTCATTATCCGATCTTCAGAATCTTATAACAACCTTCACTCATTGCATTAAGATATTTCATGAACAATCACCATTTGAACGTGTAAGCAAAATCTCCAGTCCTACCTTCAAGCACTAATGCTAAATGCCTCTATTTGTGGAAGTGGAGTAAATGTACTTCACTCTCAATTGAGTGAAGCAATGTAATGTAGCATATCAATAACTATACAAGACAATACATGGTTTAATCCTTTCAGTGAAATCGTTTCACTCGGAGGTAGGCCAAGCATCAGTGTCAAAACCATGCCATAGCCTATATATGAGCATGCAATACTCGTTTCTCTGGTAATATCAAAGATTCCTCCAAATATTCAGATAAACTAATCGGCGTTTCGAGTAGTCATTAGACAAAATGTATATTACTCAAAAGCTTCAACTAGCTTGTATCATTCATAAGACCCCGAAGGTCAATATGAACAAGTTGTGATACTTCTTCAGCTCTATTACCTTTTCCTAATTGAAATGTAACTTAGTCATTTTTCCTTTGAGATAGTGTTCTTAGACTGGGAAATAAGAATCACCCTTAGCCAGTCTTAAGATCTTATCTTTCAGATACATGCACTAATTAATAGATGCTGAAGAATCATTTATCTTAATATGGAAACCAATTGTCTTAATAGCTTATGATGTGTTACATATACCTTTTCAGCATTACATAGTGGTTATGGCTTTATCAGACAAAAGTCCGAGTCTGAGAATCGTATACAAATGTCATATTCACTTTCTTTAAGGCAACTATATTATCGGTTTGAAAATGAATCCATTTGTTCCAAAGAATCTAAAAACAGAAATTAAATTTTTGCGATATTCAAGGATTAAAATCTGAAATTTGTTTTCTTATATCACTCCCACTATCTCAGCTGAAATAACAGCCCGTTGTCTACTCTTTAATCATTAATGCCTGGCTAGTTCTTACAAAAGAACTTAGCTTCCGGGTAATAATCCCGGTTAAGATAGTCTCAAAGAATTCATAGGTTAGTGATCCGAAATCCCTTTCCTTATCCTTTATTATCTTTTATTAACATTTCGGTTTAGCTTTTAACTTATTTAGTTTAGATGACTTTGTTAGTAATACCATCCGCAACGGAAGCAATTTAAGGATCTAGATCTATAATTTACACGTAATAAAATAACTAGATCTACTCTACAAGGGGTTGTAGAACATACCTCTTGGATCTAAAAATCCAAGTTGAAGAACCGCTATAGGAATAATGAAATGATGGTGTGAAGAGCACCACGATCTTCCGCACGTGTGATCCAAACAACTCCCGGTGGAAGGAAATCCTCGTCTCGAATCCTTCCGATACGCTACCCGGAAAATCTCCAAGATTTTCTCTTTCTCTCCCCTTGGCCGAAAATTATTTCTTCCTCTCTCTAAGAGATGAAGTCGAAATTTCTAGTATGTATTAGGCTTGGGAGAACTCTCTTTATATAGGAGAGTAATCCTTGTCCTCCAAGGATTTTATTTTGCAAATAAATAAATCCAATAAATAAAAGATAATGCAATAATATTCTAGAACAAATCTAGAATAATATTTATCTTTATTTCTTACCATAAATATTTATCCAAAAAATATTTTGTGCACATGTCTTATTAATCCACAAGAAAACCAATTTTTTGCTCACTAAGACAATGCTTATGGCCGAAAATTATCTTCTTGACCCAGTCAATATTATTTTCGACTATACACACCAAATTGGGCCAAGATTATGAAAAATGTCTTTTTCACATATTTAATTATTTAGCCCAACTAATTTAATAGTCCACTAAACAATTAATTCACATATCGTTTTAATTAAATTCTAACAAGAACTAAATTAATTTTATTAGGATTCGACGTCCGAGAATATCTATGCTATATTGGAGGCATGTCGGGGACCATGGACTAATAATCAGCGGCTCCGATAAATCAAATAAATAATTATCTTATGAACAGAATAATTATATTCGATAAAT
Source organism: Gentiana straminea (assembly GCA_036785695.1). NCBI lineage: Eukaryota > Viridiplantae > Streptophyta > Magnoliopsida > Gentianales > Gentianaceae > Gentiana > Gentiana straminea. Next base: position 787,078 of record JAVUPR010000244.1, read on the forward strand.
CAATCACAGGAATATGCCATCATAATCCCGTGACTGCACTCCTCCGATTATGAGATTATATTTATCTCCTCACGAGAATGATAATAAGTGTCCATTGATATAATCATTACATATGGATTAATCCTCCATAGACTGCTCATTCTAAATCGGGAAGTTTCCGTTAACCCTATTTAGAACCTCTTATCCTTATTTACCATTAACCCCCTAGTGATCAATTAATTCATACAACTCACTGGTAGCTAATCAAAGTGTAATATGAACTCCATGGATCGATCGGTTTCTAGGATTAACAAATAAAGGAACTCGTTTATCTACTTCCGTAAATGGAAGGAATGGATTCCGTATCCGTGATAACACGGACTACTCACTCAATCCAAGTACAATGCCAAGATGGGGTAATTCGGATCACGGACTCGGTGTAATCTTTAACCGTCAAGTCAAACCTCATACCGATTCAAGCGCTTGATCGTGATCACCTCGGGATTAAGATATATCCATAAATATGATCATCGATTGATTCGATAAGACTTCTCGATTATGGAATTATATCGTGAACTCTAATCAAATCGGTCCTGCCCTATATGATATATCTATCATATATAAATGCCGCACTAGGTTCTCTTAACCGAAAGTCCGGATAAGACAATCACACCTATTGTGTTCTGGGCGCATTAATAGCACGTTAAAGGAGAGACCCGATACTCTCGATTAACTTCACTACGGGCTAATTGTATTTTAAGAACATCTTCACTAACTCAATCCTCTCGTGTATATCCCATACACTGAGTTAAGTGATTACATAAACGATATACTTTAGGGTTTTCTGTAGTGTAAATACTATTGTCACATCGGTGAATATGAGAATAATAAATATGAATAATAATATCATTTCATTTATTAAAGAAAACAATTACAAAATTGTCTTTCGGGCATCACACCTAACAATCTCCCACTTGCACGAAAGCATGTGATTAATTATTTTAGAGCACACCCTATTATTTAAACTACAACAAACTACATCTCCCACTTGCTCTAAAGCAATGGAGACCCATCCCGTAGTCTAGTACCCATTAAGCATATCATAACCATTGTAGATGACAAAGTACACTCCGAGTGTGCCGTCGTAGGATAGGTCAGTGACTCAGGGAGTACCTACATCAAAATATCATGGGTCTTAATGATTAATCAGGTTGTCGGCTCGAGACGATCCATAGAATCGAAACGATACCGGTCCATCTAATCATATGGTACCTTCCCAATATGATTTTGACCTCTAGTGATTTTGAAAATCCTTATAAGCTACCCCTTCATCGTTTGCACAATGATGTGGTATCGGCTTCCAAATCTAGAATCACTCCCAGATATGAAAAGGAAATCTTTAAGCTATATCGCCTCTCTAGCTACTACAAAAGCCGCTAATCATCCAACTAGTTAAAGTCGAGTTGGTGTTGCTGGATTCCTCCAGGCAATAGCTTCAACAAAAGAGTAAATACTGAGCCCGAGATCGACTTAACGATCATCCTCAATCTGACTTAAAGTCAAAATCAGTGTATCACACATATCCATGTTTACACATGAATATGTCCGTATATTATTCCTCGTTCTCTTCAAGATACTAAAGGACATACTAAACTTGCTTTGTTAACCGCTGAATCTAAGATTTGATCAAAGTTGACGTTCAATAACCTGACCATCTCTTACTAGAAAGAGAATTTATCCTATTTCTCTTGATCCGAAGATTAGAGAGTCATTCTTGAGGCATAGGGTAGAAATTCCTCGTTGAATGTTGCATACACAGATGCATCATCTTAACCAATAAGATGGATGGGAAACCAGTGACTGATTCTAATGAATTCGACCGAGACAAACTCTTTAGAATATTGTCCAAATCTCTGTTGCAGAGAACTATGGCATTGTCAGATTCTGACTTCAGATTACACACCATGTTGATTCCAACTGGTGCAGTGTTATCCTTCACAAACACTAATATATGTATATATTCACTACTGTTCTAAAATTGATATCCAGTCTACAAAAGACTTATCAATATTCTGGTCAAATCCACATATTATAGAAATATATGACTTCCAATGACCGAGAGGTTTCTTTTTATCCACAAAGGACATAAGCCTTGACAGTCATCCTGTCATAAGTTCATAAGGAAATACCCTTTTGTTCCGAATGAATCCAGAATCCGTTTGTTTGGCAAGAAAGTCTCAGGGAATCACTCCTATTTTCTGCTTTCGAACGAAATCATGCAATACTAAGTGGTAAGAGAGTCCAAGGTCTGATTAACTCTCTACTTCTTAGGGAATCACCCCTAGACCACTAAGCTTTTCACTGAAAGATGAACTTCCTAATCATTCTTCTCTTTTCCATGTAGATCCAATTACTCCCACTGGGCCTGAGACACTCAGGTGGTTCTACAAGAGTATGAACTGCTCTGGAGTACCAAACTCCCTTCGTAGGGTTATGGCTTGTAAACCAACCTCTATTATCAGAATCCTATACAGCTCACAAAAGAGCCATAGGTCATCAATCGTTCCTGTAGACCATTAAGTCCTCAGAACCCGCAATGGGCAATGAAGAAACCATACTCCCACTACATTCTGGGTGGATCGACTTTCTGATCTATTTCAGTAGTATTTTAGTGTCAGCACCAACAACCAATGTTGGATGTGGTCTGATTTTAATCAGTTAGTAACTACCTTGAGTAAACGTACTTCAAGGTTTAAGGTTTTACTGGTCATAGACTCTATCAGAAAGGACGCAACATTATGACAGTCCCTTCCCGATCTCAAGAATCTTATAACAAACCTTTTTCTCAATGCTACAAGATATATAACGATTGGTCATTGACCGAACGTGTGCGCGAAATTCCCAGATCTACCTTCAAGCACCGTGTGCTAAATGCTTATATTTATGGAAGTGAGGTGAACCGAATCCACACCTTATCCGTAAATTCCAAAGTATATTCTAGGTAGACTTCTCGGTCTTACACTTCAATGTAAACCGAAATTTTGCTTCTAATATCTTTACTGAGTTAAGCAGTGTATTGTAGCACATCTACAACTATGTAAAGCAATTCAACGGTTTCTCCCTTAGTGAAAGCATTTCACTATGAGGCAGGCCGATCATCAGTCCCTATGACTATGTGATGGCCCATTTCTGAGTATAGAATACACCATCTCCGACAAAATCAGAGACACCTTAAAATATTTTGGATAAACTTACCGGAGTGTTTGAATAGTTATCAGACAAGAAGTCACTACTCGGAAGCTCCTACTAGCTTGTATCAGACCCCGAAGGTCGTCATGAACAAGCTATGTTACTTCTTTATAACCATTATCCTTTCCCGATTGAAAGGAAACTTAGTCATTGAACCTTTGAGACAATATAACCAGACTGGGAGAAAGGAATAACCCTAAGCCAGTCTTCAGGTCTTGTCTTTTAGGGACTATGCACTAACTATGGAATATGAAGAAGCGTTTATCTAAATATCGAAACCAATTGCTTTTAATAGTTTTTAAGATGTGTTTTATATACATATTTCAGCAGTTCTAAGTGGTTTTGACTTTATCAAACAAAAGTCCGAGTCTTGGAATCGTACTACAAATGGTATATTCACTTTCTATACGACAAACAAATTATCGAATAGAAGGTAAATCCATTCGTTCCAACGAATCTTAAACCGAAAATAAATTTTCCGCGATATCCAAGGGTTGAATCCGAGATTCATTTCCTTATATCACTCCCACTATTCTAGCTAAAATTAACTGCCCGTTGTTTACTCTTTTAATCGTTAAATGCACCGCTACCTTGTTCTTCCAAAGAACTTAGCTCGAGAAAATCGCCAAGGATTCATAGGTTGGTGATTCAAAATCACTGTCCTTATCCTATGATTTTCAGTTAATTAATTTTCGGTTCAGCCTTAAAGTTTTCTCAGTTTAGATGACTAACACTTTTAGACATATTCTCCCATTCTTTCTGTGAATGGAAACAGTCTTGAACCAGCGGTTCGTTTGAGTAGACACTACTCTTGAACCGTGGGATGTCTATTTCGAGTGTTACTCATCGGGACTTCTAGGATTTTCTAATATACCAGAAAAAAACAACAAATCATAACATTAAAGCTCCCACTAGTTTATCGGTTCCAAATACCGTCTAACGAGCAATGCTTTATTTTTTATGATTTTCCGATTTTTTCGATTTAGAAAATCTTTCGTACATAGTTCCAATGTTTCCAGAAAAACAACAAATCATAGAACTCCCACCAGTTCATCGATTCCAAATATCGTCCAACTAGCGACATTTCATGACTTTCCGGTTTTTCAATTAGAATGGTTACGTGTGTAGTCAGTTACACTTTTCTAATGTTCTAGTAACACTTCATGATTTTCCGATTTTTCAATTAGAAAATTACTCGTGTAATCACTACACACTCAAAATTCACTAGAAGAATTTCAAAGTCCGCAATCACCTTTGATCAAACTAAGTTTGTCTTCCGTTTGACACGAATGACACTAGTGACTTACCTATATGTCACTCTAGTTTTTAAAAGGCTTAAGAGAAAATATCTCTTTCGAAAAATAATTGCATTATCGATTAACTAATTCAATGTCCTAGTTACTTTCCACTTATTTACCAAATTCAATACTAGTCAATTATTAATTTTTAAGCAATTTAGTAAGGGATATAATGCTGCAAATAAAATGACATATATTAATTCAAGTTTAACACTACTATATAAGTTTATTTTAGGAATTGTAAACTAAAATTAAGTCTACTCTACCATTCCAAGGTTTTAACCTCGCATCTTAGTGCCGCCGTAAGGTAGGTCAAAGAGATGACGGTTAAATCGAGACAATCTCATCAATGAATAACTTGTGAGAATCGAACATCCCACGAGAATCGAACATCCCTTTATTCATTGACTACCTTCCTTTTTTAGCCTAGATATTATCAAGAATATCCTTTGATGAGTGTGACCTACTATATCGGATCTCTTAGGTACGCCCCAAGTGTGCCGTCGTAGGATAGGGCAGTGACCCGACGAGTACCCGGAAATCCTATCCTTTCGGAGACCAAGCCATGAATGTTGATAGGGGTGAACACCATCCGTAGGGGGACGAAATTAAAGCGCCGCAAGGCGTCAACCTTCTCTCACTTACTTGTATCTATAGTAGAGGCCGTGGGGTTGGCTGTCGCCTCCCCCGCTCCCACTCAATATTTTTGGAAGTGGAGGTGGGTTAACTAACCACGTCTTTTTGATGTTAACATAAAAGCGCACCAAATCAAGGATTCCGAATGGTGTCGGTAACGTAGGCAAGCCTACCCGTCCTATTCGTTGGAACATATGTGACAGTCGGACGAAGTCGGGTCAAGAGAGCCCCATTGAGATAAGAAGGAATCACCCTCTCGCTCGCCGGTGTAGCTTAGTCTTGCCGGACCCCCGTGCATACATCACACTAGGAGGGTTAAGTCGGTCGAGCCCAGCTCAGTTGACCACCCAACCTATAAGCGAACCGTTTTTATCCAAGATTTATTGTTCTTTTACCATCATTCAATCCCGTAGACACTACGAATTGAAAACGTGATCTCGTTTGGGCTTTTACGGTGGTTCACCAAGAACACACACCGAAAGGCTTAACGATTTCATAACCCGTCCTCGGATCTTTAATTAGTTACTAAATTAATTAATTACCACGTATTAATAAAATTTCAACTAATTACGTGAGTTTGTATACATGCCTATTTTAATTACCAAAATTAAAATTCTACATGTATGCATGGAGTGGATTTATGATATGATGTATGTCATGGTAATTCCGATTTATATCTATTTTATGATCAAACACATAAAAAATAAATTGCGGAAAATTTAAACACCGAGATGGATTGTTGGTACCCCCGACTAACCTATTTTCTAAGGAAAAGTAAAAATTTAATCTAAGTCTTCAAATCTCGATCTTCGATCTTGATCTTGAAACTTTCGGATCTCCAACCTTCGATCTCGACACGAACCATGAACAACGAGGAGAGGAGGCTGTAATATACCAATATATTAAAAAATATATCTATATTATCAAATTGTTTTTAAAAAAAAACTTTTTTTTAATAACAGGCCCTCAGCCAAAGTTAATGAAAAAAAAACTTTTTTTTTTCTTCTTCACGGCAGAATTATTATAAAAAAAACTATTTTTTTTTTTTTTTTAATGCTGCATGCCTTTCGGCCATGCAAAATTAGGTGAAGCAAAACAAAAAATGGGGAAATTGGCTATATAGACTGTTTTGAACAAATCATGGCCTTAAAATTTTGACCTAGAAGGCTAGAACAAATACTTGCCGCATGTTTAAAAAGAAAAATTGCCGTGACCAATAAAATAAAATCAACAATCGGCCTCCTCTCGTTTTACCTTTTATTGCATTATCTTGATGATCTTCAACACCATGATCTTCTACACATCATCTTCGTCGTCTCGAACCCGGATCAAAATTAAAATTACAAAAGAGCCATCTTTACAATTTTCGAGTTGCATAAAATTAAATTACAAGTCCTATGCTCAAGTGATACTAATCAAAAGAGCTACAAAATAGATCTACGGGTAAACAATACCAACTCCAATCCATCTCTTCAACCACGACAATCACAAGGCATATATCCATGATATTTTCGAAAATAAAAAATAAAAAACGAAAATAATGCAATCTACACATGCATATTCCACTCCTTAGATCTAATATTTTATACGTATAAATATAGATCACCAGGCTCCGATACCACTGTTAGTAATACCATCCGCAACGGAAGCGATTTAAGGATCTAGATCTATAATTTACACGTAATAAAATTACTAGATCTACTCTACAAGGGGGTTGTAGAACATACCTCTTGGATCTCAAAATCCATGTTGAAGCACCGCTATAGGAAGAATGAAAGGATGGTGTGAAGAGCACCACGATCTTCCGCATGTGTGATCCAAGCAACTCCCGGTGGAAGGAAATCCTCGTCTCGAATCCTTCCGATACGCTACCCGGAAAATCTCCAAGATTTTCTCTTTCTCTCCCCTTGGCCGAAAATTATTTCTTCCTCTCTCTAAGAGATGAAGTCGAAATTTCTAGTGTGTGTAACACCCGATTTCCAATCCCGTCGGCCGCCGGTATTGGTCACCGTAGTGCCACTCATCACGACACACTAAATTAATTTTATTAGGATTCGACGTCCGTGGCGGTAACATGCAACATTCCACAACAGAAAGAAAATAAACATTCACCATTCATTATTTTAAAAGAAAGTATTAAAGTGAATACAAGTATCCTGAAGAAAATGAAATTATGCGGAACGTCAAAATCTTTAAAATTTAAAATTCCAAATAATGTAGAAAACATGTGACTGCGACTACGTGGCTCTCAAACCCCGCGACATCCCAAAGCAACAAGCAAACATCCATAGAAGTACCTGCTAAGAATCTGCTCCCCATAAATGGATCATAGCAGGGTCAAACGAAAGCAAAACCGTCAACTATAAAGTTGAGTAAGAATAAATCTAGTATACGTAAGGTAAAACCAACCCATGAAAAGTACCACCAATTTATGAAGGACCCAACCAATCTATAAAAGTTACGACCTGCCCATAACAGATACCAAACATCACAACTAGCCACCTAAAGGTCCCGAATGTGCACATCCCTCAAAAGGGTAAAGCCCTAGAGAGGAGGGTCCTAAAGGTCATCCAATGGTACCATACTAGATGGACCATCACGTGCTGGGGTGCAAGGAAACCTTCCCGGGTTCCCGGCTTCGGGTACTACCTTATCCGGCCCGACCACATCACTGTCTGCAACTCCCCAAACACGTAGGGTCATTGAAGTCGTAAGGAAACCTTCCCGGGTTTACGGCTTTGGGAGCTACCCTATCCGGCCCAACCACTACGGGTCTACGAGCTCCAATGCCCAAAATCCAAAACCCAATGTTACCAATACCGTTGTCTCATCCAAACACAACTTACAAAACATGCTCGTAAGGTTTATCCATAACTAACAAAGAAGAGAAAACATTTAAACTGGACGCCCGTCTGAAATGTTGGACGCCCGTTTGGAAGAAGTAGACGCCCGTCCAAGATCTCGTACGCGCGTCCAGGGAAACCCGTTACATCCCGAATCGATTTTTAGCACTCGGACGTCCGTCCATTATACTTGGACGCCCGTCCACCAGAAAACTTTACATCCTGAATCAAAAGTAGCCCTTCAGACGCCCGTCCAGGAATCCGGACGCCCGTCTGAGTTGAGACCAAGACTGGACGCCCGTCCTCTCAAGGCGGACGCCCGTCCAGCCTGGGTTTCAACTAAAACCCTAAAAGCTCTCTACGCGATTTCTGAGCCGTTTCTCCACAACACAGCAGCAAAACAACACTTTAGGCCCAGAAAACTCCATACAAAGGTATCATATAGACTGTAGATTTTTAACTAACACAAAAACACACTACTAGGAACGTTTAACACACCAAAACCGTGGCACACAAGCATAGAAGTCTTAAATTGAACTTTTAAAGCATCAAGTTAAAATTTTGACAGCATAGAATTATCCTTACCGGAATTGCTGCGTTCTTGAAAGCCCTTGCTAAGCTAGAAACGATCCTCAACGAAGCTCGAATCTATAAAAGGAAACAGCGATTACTGACGACGAATTCCTAAACACCAAGGAGAGATTTTTCTCTCCTTCTTCCTTACAAGGGGCCGACGGCAAGGGGAGGGTTTGGGGCTGAAAATTTTGTGTTTTGGGGAAAATAAGGGAGGAAAAAGGAGTGAAAATCCTTTTAATTTATTAATAAATAAATCCTTTTTAATTAAAACTCCTTTTTAATTATTAATAAATCCCTCCAAAAATTAATAAATCCCATAATTTCCCAAATAATTAGATCCTTTATTAATTAATTAGTAAGTCAAAATTTCGGGATATTACATCCTCCCCCCCTTAAGACAAAACTTCGTCCTCGAAGTTCAGGTTCGTACCGGGCGTTGATCCACCCCCCTTAAAACACCCTTCGTCCCCGAAGATAAGCAAAAGGACTTAACGTGCAAGGCTTGAAAATTGCATACCTTAGGAGAACAAATGCGGGTACCTCTGTCGCATAGCATCCTCAGCTTCCCATGTCGCCTCCTCGGTGGCATGGTTAGACCATAAGACCTTGACGATGCTAACCTCACGTCCCCTTGTTTTCCGTACCTTGGTATCTAATATCTGCACCGGTACCTCCTCGTAGGTCAAGGATCGGTCTAGCTCAACCACCTCCGGTTCGATCACGTGAGAAGGATCACTCACGTACTTGCGCAACCGAGATACATGGAACACGTTATGCACTTTATCCAACGCCGGCGGCAAAGCTAATCGGTATGCCACTTCACCTATGCGGTCCAAGATCTCATATGGCCCCACGTACTTGGGACTCAACTTCCCCTTTTTGCCAAAACGCATCACTCCTCTGGTTGGTGATACTCGTAGTAATACCTTATCGCCCACGGCGAACTCAATATCCCGTCGGTGTAAGTCTGCATAGCTCTTCTGCCTATCCTGGGAAGCCTTCATCTTTTCTCGGATTATCCGCACTCGCTTAATCGTATCTTCGATCATCATCGCGGTCCCAAAATCACGCCTCGGACGAATCGTCCCAACAAACCGGACTTTTGCACTTCCTACCATAAAGTGCCTCAAAAGGTGCCATCTTAATACTGGCATGGTAACTGTTGTTGTATGAAAACTCAATAAGATCGAGCTTTTCCTCCCAAGAGCCTTTGAATTCTAACACACATGCCCTCAACATGTCTTCTAAAGTTTGTATGGTCCTCTCCGTCTGACCATCGGTAGCAGGGTGAAAAGCTGTACTCATTCGTAGCTCCGTCCCCAAGGCTGCCTGTAGCTCCTGCCAAAACCGAGATATGAATCTCGCATCTCTATCTGACACAATGCTGCTGGGTATACCATGTAGTCTCACAATATTTCTCCGGTATGCCACAACCAACTCCATCTTACTCCAGGTGTCTTTCATCGGGATGAAATGCGCCGCTTTGGTCAGTCTATCCACAACGACCCAAATCATATTATTCCCTTTAGGGCTCCTCGGTAGTCCGCATACAAAATCCATAGAGATGGAATCCCACTTCCAAACCGGCACATCCAACGGCCGCAAGATACCCCGTGGCCGTCGATGTTCAATCTTGACCTTCGACAAGTCAAGCACTTTGACACAAATTCTCGCTACCTCGCGTTTCATATTGGGCCACCAAAAGGTTTTCTTGAGGTCTTTATACAATTTGTCTCCTCCCGGATGAACCGAATAAGGCGTACTATGAGCTTCACTCAAGATCCGCCTCTTGAGTTCTTCGTCGGCTGGTACACACCACCGACCCTTAAACCGGATACTACCATCCTCGTGTAACGTAAAATCAGCCGCTCCATCTGTACCAATCTTGGCCTTCTTTGCCTCAATTACCCCGTCACCCACTTGTTTTGCCCGGATCTCGCCGTATAATTCGGGTTGCAAGACGAAGTCGCTTTTATCTCCGCCTTTCGGATGACACAAATATCCATGCGGTCCAACTCTTCTCGCAACCGATCCGAGCTACTTCCTCGCACAAGGAATGAATCGATTTCCGACTCAAAGCGTCCGCCACTACATTGGCCTTCCCTTCGTGGTATTGGATTTCCATGTCATAATCTTTAATTAGTTCCAACCAACGCCCGACGCATGTTGAGCTCCTTCGTGTAAATATGTACTTCGACTCTTGTGATCCGAAAACACCTTGAAAGTTATTCCATACAAATAGTGTCGCCATATCTTCAATGCGAAAACCACAAAGCTCGCCAACTCTAAGTCGTGAGTCGGGTAGTTACTCTCATATGGTTTCACCGCCTCGATGCATACGCGATCACTCGTCTCCGTTGCATCGCACGCAACCCGACCATTCTTCGACGCATCGGTATAAACCTCAATATCCTCATTACCCTCTCGGTAGTGCTAAAATAGGAGCCGTAGTCAACCGTTCCTTGCAGCTTGGAACGCCTCCTCACATTTTTCATCCCACTTAAACCGGTTCTCTTTCTTCATTAATGTAGTCATCGGCCTCGCAATCTTGGAAAAGTCTTTTACAAATCTTCGGTAATATCCACCAAACCCAAGAAGCTTCGAATTTCCGCAACATTCTTAGGTGTTGGCCATCTCGTCACCGCCTCTATCTTGCTCGGGTCAACGGATACACCGTCTTTCGAGACAACATGCCCCAAAAATGCCACTCGTTCCAACCAAAATTCACATTTCGACAATTTCGCATACAGTTGTTTCTCCCGTAAAATCCGCAATACGAGCCTCAGGTGCTTGGCATGTTCTTCCTTAGTCTTAGAGTAGACCAGGATGTCGTCAATAAAGACTACTACAAACTGGTCCAAGTAGGGTCTGAATACCCGGTTCATCAAATCCATGAAAATTGCTGGTGCGTTGGTCAATCCGAAAGGCATGACCGTGAATTCGTAATGTCCGTACCTGGTACGAAATGCGGTCTTTGGAATATCCGCATCTGCTACCCGGAGCTGGTGATACCCTGATCGCAAATCAATCTTCGAGAAAATACCTGCCCCCCGTAGTTGATCGAACAAATCATCGATCCTAGGTAACGGATACTTGTTCTTCACTGTGACGTTGTTCAGTTCCCGGTAATCAATACACAGCCGCATACTACCATCCTTCTTCTTCACAAACAACACCGGTGCTCCCCATGGTGATACACTCGGTCGGATATACCCCTTATCGAGCAGTTCTTCCAATTGTACCTTTAGTTCTGCTAATTCCTTAGGTGCCATACGATAGGGTGCTTTCGATATCGGTCTGGTCCCGGGCACCAACTCCACTGCAAACTCTACCTCCCTCTGGGGTGGCATGCCTGGTATCTCGTCAGGGAATACATCCCCAAAATCACGGACTACATCAATGTCCGCTAGTTTAGGATCCCCCGTGCTTACATCATGTACGTGACACATAAACAACGGGTGCCCTTTCTCGATGAGAGATCTCAAAGTCATCACCGGAATAATCTTCACATTAGGTTTATCCACAAATCCCTTGTAAGATACCCGCACCCCTTTAGGACCTCTCAAAGTCACCTTCTTCTCGCTCACAAGTCAATTTTGGCTTTATGCCGGTTCAACCAATCCATACCCAAAATAACGTCGAAGTTCTCGAGAGGGAACTCGATCAAGTCAACCGACAAGTTGACTCCTAAAATCACTATTGGTACATCTCTATACAACTTAGAACATGGTACTAACTCTCCTGATGGTTGCATAAATTTGCTGTCAATTACCTCAAATGTAGCTAGACCTAACCTCAAAACATGCGAACTTGCTACAAAGGAACATGATGCACCCGAATCAAAAAGTACATAGGATAAGAATGAGTTAACCGTAAAATTACCCGTCACTACGTGGTTGCTCGCTCGGCCTCCTCTCCCCCCCCTGCGAATAATCTCCCGCCCGATTTTTCTCGGCCCCCCGAACCGTGCCGGCCGACCCCGATGGTCGGTTTCTCGTTTCCACCCGCGTGGCCGCAGTGCACCCCCCCGTCGGCTCGTGCGAGTACCACTCGCCGTCGGTTACCCCTACCCATGTTCCCCGTGTTGCTCCCTGGAGTCCCACCCATGTTGCTTCCCGTAACCGATGCCGACCCGGCAGGTGTGGGAGCCGTAAAGCACTCATATCGTCTATGTCCAAACTTCCCACAATTGTGACACTGAACCTGCGCACCTGAACAATCGGTACCCGGATGATTTCTCTGGCACCGCTTGCAATGATAACTTCGTGGCCGACTAAACCCCTGGGAGTTACCTCTCACCGGCTGACCACCACTGCCCCTGGTAAGGTGTGAATTTTCCGAAAAGGACGGTCGTACTGGTGGGTTTCCGGAATTGCTCCGCTTTTGCTGCCCCTGATTGTCCTCAGAGACGCTCTTCCTCTTGTTAGTAGTATATGCCGCTTTGACCTCTCTCCGAATCCTCTCAATGTTGCATGCTACTTCACACATCTCTTTTAAACTCGTGAAGCCCCCGCTTGCACCCATACGATCCCGGATCGCTAAATCTAAGTGTTGCTCAAACTTCACCATCTTGGCCTCTTCGGCCGGCACTAGCTCGATGCATAAACCGCCAAGTCGACAAACTTCTCGTAGTATTCTTGGGAGTCATATCCCCCCGTCGGAGATTATCGAACTCCACCCGCAGCTCTTTCCTCTTGGATTCGGGAAAGAATTCACGCCTCGCCTCCCGCTTAAACTCACCCGTTCGGTGGGACCAATACCGTTTCCCCTTGCTCATTTACGTCCGAGCCAACCGATCTTTGTTAGCACCCCACCATAAATCAGCCCCGTCAACCAAGTAGAAAGCGCTTGGTCGACCTTCGCCTTCCGGGACGGCCCTAGAGTGGCGAAAATTTTCTCAAACTCCCTAATCCACCGCTCGAGTCCCTTAGATCTCCCTTACCATCGTACCGACTAGGCCTCCGCCGACTCACGGCCCTAGTCATGCCGGTGGTTGACCCCCGAGAACGATCCTCTCCGTCGCCTTGTTGACCGCCCGAATCGGTCTTGATTCATCTTAACCACCGATCAATCACTCGGTCCCTCTCATTTCCATTCCTAGGAGGCATAGCTAAACTACAAAGGTAAACAATCATACATTCAATTATCACCTATATCATGCCACAGAATATTTCACATATACTAACACTTACTGTCCAAAATTAATTGCAACACACATAGCCACATTGCCACATACATCAGAACTTACCGTACTTTCCCTACATAGAACTCAATACCTACCCCACACATCCTCACTGTGCTTATTTTAGTGAATTTAATCTTAAGGTTCATTTTAGGTGGTGGTCCTGGAGTCGAACGTTGCTCTGATACCACTTTGTAACACCCCGATTTCCAATCCCGTCGGCCGCCGGTATTGGTCACCGTAGTGCCACTCATCACGACACACAGTCGTGGCGGTAACATGCAACATTCCACAACAGAAAGAAAATAAACATTCACCATTCATTATTTTAAAAGAAAGTATTAAAGTGAATACAAGTATCCTGAAGAAAATGAAATTATGCGGAACGTCAAAATCTTTAAAATTTAAAATTCCAAATAATGTAGAAAACATGTGACTGCGACTACGTGGCTCTCAAACCCCGCGACATCCCAGCAACAAGCAAACATCCATAGAAGTACCTGCTAAGAATCTGCTCCCCATAAATGGATCATAGCAGGTCAAACGAAAGCAAAACCGTCAACTATAAAGTTGAGTAAGAATAAATCTAGTATACGTAAGGTAAAACCAACCCATGAAAAGTACCACCAATTTATGAAGGACCCAACCAATCTATAAAAGTTACGACCTGCCCATAACCGATACCAAACATCACAACTAGCCACCTAAAGGTCCCGAATGTGCACATCCCTCAAAAGGGTAAAGCCCTAGAGAGGAGGGTCCTAAAGGTCATCCAATGGTACCATACTAGATGGACCATCACGTGCTGGGGTGCAAGGAAACCTTCCCGGGTTCCCGGCTTCGGGTACTACCTTATCCGGCCCGACCACATCACTGTCTGCAACTCCCCAAACACGTAGGGTCATTGAAGTCGTAAGGAAACCTTCCCGGGTTTACGGCTTTGGGAGCTACCCTATCCGGCCCAACCACTACGGGTCTACGAGCTCCAATGCCCAAAATCCAAAACCCAATGTTACCAATACCGTTGTCTCATCCAAACACAACTTACAAAACATGCTCGTAAGGTTTATCCATAACTAACAAAGAAGAGAAAACATTTAAACTGGACGCCCGTCTGAAATGTTGGACGCCCGTTTGGAAGAAGTAGACGCCCGTCCAAGATCTCGTACGCGCGTCCGGGAAACCCGTTACATCCCGAATCGATTTTTAGCACCGGACGTCCGTCCATTATACTTGGACGCCCGTCCACCGAAAACTTTACATCCCGAATCAAAAGTAGCCCTTCGCACGACGCCCGTCCAGAATCCGGACGCCCGTCCGAGTTGAGACCAAGACCGGACGCCCGTCCTCTCAAGGCGGACGCCCGTCCGGCCCCGGGTTTCAACTAAAACCCTAAAAGCTCTCTACGCGATTTCGAGCCGTTTCTCCACAACACGGCGCAAAGAAACAACACTTTAGGCCCGTAAAACTCCATACAAAGGTATCATATAGACTGTAGATTTTAACTAACACAAAAACACACTACTAGGAACGTTTAACACACCAAAACCGTGGCACACAAGCATAGAAGTCTTAAATTGAACTTTTACAGCATCAAGTTAAAATTTTGACAGCATAGAATTATCCTTACCGGAATTGCTGCGTTCTTGAAAGCCCTTGCTAAGCTAGAAACGATCCTCAACGAAGCTCGAATCTATAAAAGGAAACAACGATTACTGACGACGAATCCCTAAACACCAAGGAGAGATTTTTCTCTCCTTCTTCCTTACAAGGGGCCGACGGCAAGGGGAGGGTTTGGGGCTGAAAATTTTGTGTTTTGGGAAAAAAAATAAGGGAGGAAAAAGGAGTGAAAATCCTTTTAATTTATTAATAAATAAATCCTTTTTAATTAAAACTCCTTTTTAATTATCAATAAATCCCTCCAAAAATTAATAAATCCCATAATTTCCCAAATAATTAGATCCTTTATTAATTAATTAGTAAGTCAAAATTTCGGGATATTACAAGACATTTACCTTCCCATTCTTGGCTTTCTATAAAAGGAAATGGCCTTGAACTAGCAGTTTATAAGAGTAGACACTACTCGTAAATTGTGGGATGTCTGGTGAGATTGATACCAAATCATTCTTGTCATCTTTGAACTAATATCGGTTGTCTCTCGTTCAACATGAGTGACATCAGTGACATACTCATCAATGTCACTTAAGTTTGAAGGCTTAAGAGGGAAAACCTCCACCGAAAAAATAATTGCATTCTTGATTAGTGAGTTCAATGTTCTGGTTACTTTTCCACTTTTATGAAGTCGTTATCAGTCGATATAATATGTTTAGCAATTTAGATACCTTGAGATGATATGTAGTTGCAAATATAAATTATGACAGAAATATAAATCAAATCATACACCAAAACAAATAAGAAATTTTAGGAATTATAAACGTGATGTTATGCATGCAGTTTATCCTACCATTCCAAGCATTTAACCTCACATCATACTGCCGCCGCAGGGTCAATATCAGCACAATGACGATTAAATTGAGACAATCTCTCTCAACAATTAAACAATAATTAAGAATCAAACATCTCAATTTAATTGTTGATTACCTTCAATTTTCATCCAAGATATTTCCAAAATATCCTTGTGAGTGTGACCTACTGTTTCAGACATTAAAGTACGCCCCGAGTATGCAACCGCAGGGTCGGTCAGTGACTTGATGAGTACCCAAAATCCTATTCTTTTGGAGACCAAGCCTTGAATTTTTATATGGGTGAAAGCCATCCACACGGGGCCATAATCAAAGCGGCTCGAGGTGTCACCCTTCTCTCACGTTCTTGTGTCAACAGTAGAGGCCGTGGGGTCGGTTGTCACCTTCCTCGCTCCCACTTGTTATTTTGAAAATTAGGTAGTTTCATTAGGATTTTCAGAATTTCCTTTTCAATCTGGAAAAACAATAAATCATGAATATTTAAATTAATCCTCCCACTAGTTTATCGGTTCCAAATACCGTCTAACTAGTGTCACTATATTCATGATTTTCCAATTTTATGGATTTATTAAAATTTTTGTGTAGACATTGCACAATTTAAAATTCACCAAGAATTTTATAATCATAATACATTAGGACTTATGAATTTCCCAATAATTTGAAAAACAATAAATCACGAAATTTAAAGCTCCAACTAGTTTATCGGTTCCAAATACCGTCTAACTAGTGACACTATATTCATGATTTTCCAATTTATCAATTATTTAGAAACCTTTCGTGTAGACACTACACAATTAAAATCCCCGAAGAATTTCATATTCCTAATCTTGTCATGATAAAAATTTAGGATCTTAGAATTTTTTCAAAAATAAAAAACAATAAATCATGAAAAGCAATCACCAACTTATTGGTTTCAAATACCGTCTAGTTAGTGTCCTATTTTTCATGACTTTCCAAATTTTTGGTTATTTAATCTTATTTATGTAGACACTACATAATCAAAGTTCTCAAAGAATTTTAGATCCCAAAACCATATTTACCAAGTAATTTTTTTTATAATGTGAATTTATATCCCGATAAAATTCCGTTTCCTTCAATTAATTTAATTTATTATTAATCTAAATTAATTATAATTTTCATACATGTCTAATTAATGCCTAAATTATTTTTCTACATGTATGCATATGCTAGGAGTGGAATTCATGAATATGATGCATGGCATGGTTATATCACATAAATAATCACATAAGAAAATAAATGCGAAAAATAAACCACTGAGATGGACCGTTGGTACCCCCGCATCTAATCTATAAATTAAAATTAAATAAATAAACCCTACATTTAAAGGATTTACTGATTTCTAATTAATTAGAATCTGGGGCGGATCTGCTTCCATATCAATTAGCTGGTCCAGTTCTTTATCAATCTACTTGATAGCCGAGTTGGTAAGTCGCCTATTTTCCCACCGTCGCAGCTCGACTTCAATTCCCGGGTGCTGCATTTTTATTCTTCCTTCATCAGCTAAAAATCCATCTTTTCTGAAAAATTCCCAAAAAATTTCATTATGTGGGAATCGAACCTGGGTTTTCAAGTTGCAGAATTCACGTCCTCACCACCACAACGCTGCATTAGCTGTGATGATGTTCTTCGAAAAATATTGAAATACAACAGAGCCGCAGTAAAATAAATAATTATAATTACTAGAAAATTAAATTGCAACAAATAAATTAAATAATTTTCTATACCCTAAAAATTTGGGTTTACAATAGATCTAACGGTAAACAAGTACCAACACCAATCCATCTCGTCAACCAAATCATTCAATACGCATATATGTATAAAAAACATATAAAAGATGCAATTTTTATTCAATTCCACTCCTTATTAATTAATTATGCAATCAAGATCGCAAAATCGCTGATACCACATGCTGGATATACATAAACACAAATCCGGATCCGATCCATAATTGGATCATCAGATCTGATTCACAGCACCGATCGAGACGCTCGATCTACGAATTAAATTTGCATGCGATTTTACCATGATTTAATTCGCATGATTAATTAATATAACTACAAAAGTTTAAGACTTACCCCACCGGAGAAAAGCCGTGATCTTCCAAGTTATATCTTCAAGCGACGATTGGTGGACGTCGATCCCGCATTCGAACCTCCTCGAATACGCCTTCAAGAAAAACCTAGTTTTTCTTCTTTCAATGGCTAAGAGAAGAAAACGAAATTTCTCTCCTTTTTCTCCACGTAGGCGTCACCTATTTTATTTAAAAATGGCGTTGGTTTTGCTCCAATTTTGTGTTGGGAGAAACTCTGTTTTAATAAGAAAATAACAAATAATTTGAGAGTATATCTTTTATACACAAATTTTTCTTTACCTTTTAGGAAAATAAAATCTTTATCCAATAGAAAAACAAATTTTCTATTTATCCAATACGAAAATAAATTTCTTATTTACAATTATTTAACACATAAATAATTATATTATCCACATTATAATTAATTAGGAGAAAATTTGTTTTCCCAAAACCAAATAAAAGTGGCGCCATTTTTGTGTGCCAATTGGGATAATAGACAATGTCTTTTCTATATTACATATTATTTATCAAATAAATAATATTCCCATATTCATTAAATAGACCAACTATTTAGTTTATTCTCGAGGTTCTAAAATACGAGAATTCACACGCGTGTTAGGAGCCAACCCGGGGACAATGTAGTGCTGGCCAAAATAACCGGACCGGCGGTTGGTTAACCGGAACCGGCGGTTATGTAACCGGCGGGTGGAGTAACCGGCGGTTGGGTGAACCGCCAGTTGGTGGAACCAGCGGTTAGGCGGTTAGAGTACGGTTGGGGTTTTGGTGGAACCGGAACCGGCCCGGAACCGGCGGTTGAACCGGCAAGGCCGGAACCGGTGAAAACCGGCCGGAACTGGAACCGCCGGTTGAACCGGCCCAACGGTAATATATTGCAACGGCTATTTTTTTTTTCTTCCAAATACCTCAAAAAATTCTATAAATACTTCCCAAATCCATTACATATTTCCTACATCATTCTTACATCTTCTTCCCTAATTTCTTACATCTTCAACTCATTTCTTTGATTATCAAGTTGGTTTAGTTTTTATAAACAACAATCAAATTTACTTTACGATACCGATTTTTTAAGTTGTTCTGATTTAATCGTTACTTCAATACGGTTTTAGTTACAAGTAAATTTGTTTGTATTTTATTCAACTAATTTATTTACAAGTGTATAAAAAATTTAATTTTATAATCAAATTTACTTGACTAGACCGAAATTTGAAGTTGTTCTGATTTAATCGTTACTTCAATTCGGTTTTAGTTATAAGTAAAATTGGTTAGATAAATTAAATTTTTTTTATTCGTAATTTTTATTTTTATTTTTATAACCGTTAGATTTAATTTTGATTTTTTACAATGTCAACAAGAGGAAGAGGTGAATCATAGAGAGGTAATCGAAATGTTACTTTCCGTGAAGACACGGTTGTGCCGGAATCGGATGAATTTGTTGGTGGCTATAGACCCCAATATTATACGGACCATTCGTCACCGGTAATCACATTTCGATTCCTCGCCTTGACACACCTTCAAAGTTACAATCAAGATGATTTTGATAGTCATTACGACGATATAATGTCTCATCCCGGAAATTTTAACATCAACCTTAACGAAGGTGAAGATAATGATGAAGACGATGTTGATGAAGATGTATATACTAGGGATGCTTCCCGTGCTAGACAAGCACGTGGTGGGAGTCGTGTGCCTGTAAGAACACCGCGTGATGCTAGTGATGATGCTACTCCTACTCCCGAGTCAGTCAATTTAGATGTTGATGAAAGTACCCGATCCAAAGCACAAGAAAAAAGGTTAAAATCGAAAATTTTTACGGAATTTTTCACAAAGGTTCCTCGGACTGATGATATAGCATTAGCTAACCCCGGAAAGTTTTTCTTCGCGGTGTGCAATTTCTATGGCACAAAATACCAATTTAAACATTCCGGTGGTTACGGATCAATGCGGACTCACATGTTAACTAAACACCCGGAAAAATTGGAAGACGGCCACGTCTCAAGCCCAGCTAAACATGCCGAGCTCCAGCGGAGGTAACACTAATCCACTCTTTATTTACACTCGTGATAACTGTAGAGATTTAACCACGGATCTTATTGCGGGGATGGGTCTTCCTTTTAGCTTTCCTGAGAATCCTTTTTTCGAAACTTACGTACAAGGGGCTTTGCAGCCGGCATTTACTAAGATCCCTCGTGCAACGGTTACTAGGGATTTCAAAAATAAATTTATTAAACGACAAAATATTATTAAAGAAAGTTTGAAGACAAATAAATTCCGAATATGTGTATGTGCCGATATTTGGGAGGATAGTAGGACCAATAATTTTTATTTGGGCGTGTCGGCTCACTGGATTGACAACACTTGGATTGTCCAAAAAAGGTTACTTGCTTTTCGTTTATTTAACGAAACTCATAACGCTTCTAACATTGCATCTTTATTAGTTGATATTTTTGAGGAATACGATTTAAAAGATAAAGTTTTTTCAATTGCGTTTGACAATGCTTCAAACAACACTGCTTCTATTCCCGATCTATCCCGATTTTGCGAACCTGTTTGTAATGGTCAATTTTTTCATGTTAGATGTTTATGCCATATTTTTAATTTATGTGTAAAAGATAGTTTAAAAGTTTTTGACCATAATATTAATGCGATAAAAAGTTCTATTTCACATGTGTAAGGTAGAAATAGTCTTGTTCATAAGTGGTATAAATTTCTAAACGAGAAAGGTCATCGCCGTATCAAACTGCCGCAAGATGTACCGCATAGGTGGAACACGACTTATGATCTTTGGAAAAAACCATACAAAATTAAAAATACATTTTGTGAACTTTTAAGTGTACATTGTCCGAGCGAATATCGTTTGTATCCCTCTCTTTGGACTGCATGCAAGAAACTGATGGATGTTTTTGAATTATTCAAAAAATATACTGAATTGTTTTCAAAATGTTATCAACCCACCGCACATTTAGTCTTGCCTCGCTAGTGTAGAAATAACTGCCGAGTTTGAAACCTTGGAACATGACGCTACATTATTTCAATGTTTAGAGCCGATGAAGGAGAAATGGAATAAGTACATGTTGCATATTCCTGACACATATCTCATTTCTTATATTCTCGACCCTCGTTTAAGACTATTAGGTGTGTCTAACATGTTAAGTGCTTACTATGATGCTTTGTCTGATACTCATGGTGTGCCCCCGGTAGATTATAAAGTTGAAGTAGATAGAGTTGAAAATTTATTAAACACTTTGTTTGTTGAATATGAGCGTATGTATGGATTGAGAAACGATGCGGTTCCCAATCCATCCGCAAGTGCTTCTACTAACCCTGCAGGTGCCCTGCGGGGACTTAGAAAAGTTCTGTATAAAATGAACGCAAAAAAACAGAAGGGAGCGACAACGTCATCCGATCAACGTACAGAGATATCAAATTTTTTAAACACAACATTTGAAGGCTGTGAAACCGATGATTCCTATGATTTCGGCTTCGACTTATTGAAGTGGTGGAAGAGACATGCTAAAGAATTTCCAGTGCTATCAATGATAGCAGTCGAGTTTTTAAGTTGCCCTGTTTTCGACCGTCACTGTTGAACGATGTTTCAAAGATGGCAGATACGTGATTAACAATAAAATATGTTCACTTCATCCCACCAATTTAGAGAAGCAAATGTGTTGTCAAGATTGGGTACGAGCTGAGAAGAGGGTGCAGGACATTGTGTCAGAAGATGATGAGTCACAGTTCGAAGGCAGTGACACTGAATCTTCAGGAGCAGGAGCAAGCGGTCGAAATACCGACATCGATTAAAGGTACGCAATTTATATCTTATTTATATATTTGTTACAACACTATACAAAAAAACAACACTATACAACACTATAAAAAAAACACTATATAAACACTATAAAAAAACAACACTATATAATAATACAACACAATATATACACTATAAAAAAACAACACTATAAACACTATAAAAAAAAAATTAATATAAACACTATAAAAAAACAACACTATACAACACTATATAATAAAACAACACAATATAAACACTATAAAAAAACAACACTATATAAATAGTATAAAAATACAACACTATAAAACACTACATAAAAAAACAACATTATACAACACTATATAAACACTAAAAAAAAACACTATACAACACTATATAAAAAAAACAACACTATATAAACATAAACACTATATAAAAAAACAAAACTATATAAAAACAACACTATACAATACTAAAAACACTATAAAAAAAACACTATATAAACACTATAAAAAAACAACACTATATAAACACTATATAAAAAACAAAAACTATATATAAAAACAACACTATACAACACTATATAAAAAAATATACTAACATATCAAACAAACTATAAAAGACTAAAAAAAAAAAACAATAAGAACTACGTTCGCTTTGATTTTTTTATACGTATCGTGCCTCCGACACGATTACATATAAAAGATACGTAGGCAACCGAATTTTCGGTACAAGCGTTGAAAAAATAACACAATTTACATAAATAAAAAACATTATATCTCAATTAATATTTAATTAAACAACATTTTTAATCAACGTATACTTAAAACCGACTAAAAAAAACTTATAAAAAAAAACTATAAAAGACAATAATAAACAATAATAAAATAATATAATAACCTATCAAACAAACTATAAAAATAAAAAAAAAAACAAAAAAAAACAATAAGAACTACGTTCGCTTTGCTTTTTTTATATGTATCGTGCCTCCGACACGATTACATATAAAAGATACGTAGGCAACCGAATTTCCGGTACAAGCGTTGTAAAAATAACATAATTTTTAAAAATAACATGTTTTATATATAAACAAAATAACACAATATTACTATTATATTTAAAACCGAATATAAAACTATTTATAAAAAAAATTCATATTATATTACAATCATTTTAGTAATTATAGTAAAAAGAATAATAATTGTTATTGTAGTGAAAATAATAAGTATTATATGAAAAAGTTAAAAAAAAAATTATGAAATTTTAAAACCGTGTTCTGAACCGTGATCTGAACCGTGACCGAAACCGGGAGCAAACCGGCAAAACCGTGAACCGGCACCAACCGGCAACCGGCGGTTTTCAACCGTCAACCGCTGGTTTTGTCAACCGGCGGTTTGTCAACCGGCCCAAACCGGAAAATACCAAAACCGGCAGTTCCGGTTAAGGGGGAGGGGGGGGGGGGGGCGGTTGGGGCATTTGGCCACCACTAGGACCATGGACCTATAACCAGTAGCTAAAATAAATTGAATAAAATATTCATCGAACATAATATTTCTACTCAACTCATTAATTCCGGAATTACGCCACTATAAATCCGAAACTGAACTCTATCCATTACAGATATAACTTATTCTCACAAAATCGAGTCAATAAGTGTCTATTGATATAATCATTACATATAGACTAACCCTCCATAGCATATACGTAACGAAGCGGGATTATTTCCATAAACCTTCTTCATTACAACTTATCCTTATTTACCATTAACCCAGTAGTGATCAATTAGTTCATAACGAATACGAAATCGGCCGATCAATCAGTTTCTAGGATTAACAAATATGGGGATTGTCTTTTTACTTCCCGTAGGAAGGAATGGATTCCATATTTGTGAGATACACTCCTCACTTATTCCAGAATAGTGCCAACTTTAAAGTTATTCGGGCCGCGCCTCTTAGCAATCCTTAACGAACACATCCAACCCTATCTTGAAACAAGCAGACGTCTGCAATCACTTTAGGATTAAGGTTAATCCATATATGATCATCTTGTGATTTAATAAGATTTCTCAATCACGGAATTATATGAGAAATGCAGATTAAATCGGTCCAGTCCTATATGACTCTCACTATATATAAATGCCCCACTTAGATAACCAATATCGACGGTCCGGATAGGACGGTCAAACCTTAAAATGTCCTGGGCACATTAATGGTGGTTTAATCAATAGACCCCATACTTTGACTAAGTTCACCATGGACTAATAGTTCAAGTGTATCACCATAAACATAATTCTCATGTGTGACACACACTAAGTTATATGGCTACATATGATACGACTTGGGGTTTTCAGCGGTGTATTACATATAAGCACGAAGCAAATAATAAGATGAGAATAAATATGTCATTTATTAATTATAAAAACAATTACATAAATTGTCTTTCGGGCGCTACTTCCAACATGAACATCACCAATGACTTGTTGTTCTTGATGATCTCTAAGCCAGTTTAAGTCAGGTTGAAGTTGTGCTTGCAATGGTTCTTCTACTGTTCCTTCCTGAGCATCAACTACTTGATCTTGCCTTGGTTGTTCTGTTGTTGCAGTGATTGGTACTTCCTCTTGATTTCCAAAAGTGTGATCCGGAATAGTAGCTGGTACTTTGTATTCATGTAGACTTGTCTTTATGGAGCTTCCTCTTCAAAGGATTGTAAATCTTCACTACTGGTGTTTGGTTCATTGAATACTACATGAATTGATTCTTCTATCACCAGAGTTCTTTTGTTGAGTACTCTGAAAGCTTTGCTGGTGTCTGAGTATTCCATGAATATTGCTTCATCAGCTTTTTCATCAAAAGTTTGAAGTTGATTGTTCAAAACAAAACATTTTGATCCAAACATATGTAAATGAGAAATGTTTGGTTTTCTTCCATTCCATATCTCATATGGTGTTTTTCCATGATGTCTGTTGATGATAGATCTTTTTAGTATAGGATGCTGTGTTTGCCGCTTCAACCCAAAATGTTTTTGGTAGACATGTGATGTGATCCGTAACCCGAATCAAATCCGAAAATGCCCGAGGACTTGACTGAAGTCACCAATAAGATGAGCACCGTGACCCTTAGCTAACCCGTAGCCAAAAACCTTGGTATAAATGGACACCCATAAGGTTCGCTCACAACCTCGATAATTCCCGTTTGGAATCCACCAAACACCGGTGTCGGAATCCACCAAACACCAACATGAGAAAACTCACCAAAGCTTAAAAGCTTTAAATATGTTTATATCAAAATTTTTTTGATCTTTACAATGACTCTAAATACCTTTATATAGGCTACAGACTCCAAGACGAATTGCTAATTTAGCAATGTAGGACAAAATAACTATAAATAAAAATAATAACAAAAATAAAAGACTAATTAATCAATTTGGGACAATAAAAGATAACTAAAAATAAATAAAATACTCAAAGTAAATTTAACAAGTTTCTACACAACGGGAATCACATCAGCATGCTTCAGCAATCATGGTATAAATGCTTCCTTCAGAGTTCTGTTTCTTCTTTCTGCTACTCCATTTTGTTGTGGAGTACCTGTTACTGATAGTTGATGTAGAACACCATTTTCTTCACAGTATGTTCTGATCACTTCATTTATGAATTTGTGCCTCTATATGATCATATTTTGATGATCTTTAACTCATTTTCATTTTGAATTCTTCTCAGCAATTCAGGTAGCTTATTGAGTGTCTCTCTTTTCTTGCTCATGAAAATGGTCCAAGTAAACTTGGAGAAGTCATCAACCACTACTACAGTGTATTTCTTCCCACCTACACTCATTGGATTAACTGGTCCAAAAAGATCCATATGTAAGAGATGCAGAATTCTGGTTGTTGATTGTTGTGGCTCTGATTTGAAAGAACTCTTGATCTGTTTTCCTTTCTGACATGCGTAACAAAGTCTTTCCTTTTTGAAAGTAATGTCAGGTAGGCCTTCTACAAGCTTGTTCTTTGATAACTTGTTGATGGTCTTGAAGTTGAGATGGTTTAGTCTTCTATGCCAGATCCATCTTGGTGATTTTTTGTTCTTTATTAGTGGGCAATTTTTGCTTTAGCTGTCTTCCAATCTACCACATATATATTGTCTTCTCTTTTTTCTTCAAGTACAGTTGTGCTAGTTTGATTGTGAATCACCTTGCATCCTTCTTTGCTGAAGTGCACATTATGGCCTTTGTCAAAGAATTGACTAATGCTTAATAAATTGAAGTTTATACCCTTGACGTATGCTACATTCTGAATCTTCAGATTATTCTTCAAAATGATGCCTTCCCCATTGATTTTGCCGGGATTTTCTTTACCTCCTAAGGTAACTTGGGGTCCATCAAAAGCTTTAAAGTCAGTCAGCCATCCTTTATTTCCTGTCATGTGTCTGGAACATCCACTGTCTATTTACCAGACATCCTACAAAACAAATTTAGCGAGTTTAGGTACCCAACATTGTTTGGGTCCATACCTGTTAGCAGTCATGCGTCATACTCTAAGTGTAAATCCAAAAGATCTTCTCCTGGGATGGTTGAAGTCATCAACCTCATAAGTAAAGGGCATGGCAGAATAGCTTCTAATAGATTTAAAAGTATTCTCATACATTTCTCTAACTTTATGTGCATTTGCATCCTTTTTCACTCCCCAATATGCAGGAGGAAACCTATTCTCATGCTGCCTCTTTTATCTAGGAACATGCCTGAGTTGGCTTTTCATAAATACATGTTGCATTGCATGGAATGGTTTCTTCTTGTATTTTGGGGGTGTAACATTCCAATCATCTTCTAAAGGGTAAAGTCTTCCCTTACCTTTCAGTAAGCCTTTAGTGGGCTGGTATGATGATTTACTCTTCTGTTTAACAGTACTGGGTTTTGACTTTGGATGAGTAGTTGAACCTACGGTCTGTCCCTTTCTAAATTTTGGTCCAGTCTTAGTCTTTAATTCAGATTTGTGTTGTCCATGGTTTCCTTTCTCATATTGACTGTTGTAGCCAAGACCCGATCTGGATGCAAACCTTTTTGGGGGTTTGAAAGCTGGTGTATCAAGTGGTGCAGTGGTGGTCTTAACTGGTAGGGGAGTTTTCTCAGCCGGTCTATCAACACCAGATGAGTGATCATCTACTGTTTGTTGATTGGATGAGAGTACTTCCTTACTAGTTGATTCAGCTTTCAATTCATCCAATTCTTTCTTTAATCTTTTATTTTCCTCTCTCAGATTATCAAATTCTTGCTCCAAAATTTCATGATTTGTTAGAATTTTTTCAAATTTATTCATGAGATTTTGGATTAGGTTTGCAGAGTCTAATAGGAAAGTAGAACATTGTGCAGTGTCAAATGTGGATGCATTTAATGAGCATAAACTAGATATTACCTCTGTTTCTTCAATTTCTTTTTCCATTAAGCATATGCATGCCTTTTCATTATCTGAGCTGGTGCTTTCATTGTCATCTGAATCATTTTCAGATGATTCTTCACCTCCTTCGCTGCTGGTTTCATCTTTTAGTGCCTTTTTGTTTTTTTCTCTTATCTGTTGATTTTTATTTCTTCTTTTCTTCATATATGTCCTTTTTTTTCAAGACAATCAGCTTTCAAATTTCCTTTCTTATTGCAATTGAAACATCTGTATTCATCATCTTTTTTCTTCATGTCTTTGCTTGAGCTTGACCTCTTGTTTGATGATGAACTTCCCTTGAAGTTTTTCTTCTTACTGAACTTGTCAAACCATTTGATTAGTAAAGCAATTTTTTTCTTTTAGCTCTTTTGTCTCTTTGCTGCTTATGTCAGCCGCTTTGCTTTGCTGGGGAGCCACCGGTGCACTGGCCTTATGTGCCTCTGCTGGTACACCGTCTTCACTATTTAACTCAAATTCATAAGCCTTTAATTGAGACATTAGGGTCAAGGTATCAGTACTTTCAAGATCTATTATGCCTCTAAGTACTGATGTGACAATCTTCCATCTTTCAGGTAGACCTCTCAGGATTTTCAGACACACTTCTTTCTGAGGATATGTATGTCCCAGTTGCTGCAGTTCATTGATGATGCTACAAAATCTGTTATCCATTTGATCAATGGGTTCACCAGTCTTCATTTTGAAGTTCTCAAATTTCTGTTTTACAACAGATAATATATTTTCTTTGACTGTTCTGATCCTTCATTGATAAGTGCTAATTTGTCCTACATTACCTTAGCTGTTTTGCTGTCTTTGATTCTCATGAACATATTGATGTCCAGAGTCTTCAAGATCATGTCTTTTCCAAAAAAAGTCAAGATTTTCTCTTATTCTATCATCTTTGGTCCAATATTTCTTAGGTTTCTCTATTTTCTTTCCTTGATCTGCTCCTGTGGTTACCACAGTCAAGATCTTGATTGGGCCATCATTGATAACATCCAACATCTTTTCATGAGTTTCTCCAAGATAAGACAGCATTCTTATTTTATATTCATAAAAATTATTAACATTGAATACATGTTCTTTAGACACAAATAAAAGGTATATTAAGAAAGCACAAATTTGAAAACTACTTTGAAATTAAGTGATCTCCTTGTTACCAGAAATTAAATCTGAACAGCATTTGATACTAGGAACACTGCTCCAATACCAATTGTTGGTCCTAGAGAAGGGTAAAAGTATAGTCAAGGGGGGGGGTGAATGACTATAATTGAGTTTAAAAAATATTTCTTATAATTAAAAGCTTTTGGGCAGTTGATAAGTACCTTCTTAAAAACTCTTTCAAAGTAAGTTACACAATCACACACAGAGTACGAACTAAGAGCAGTAAGTAAATGCAGTAAAGTAAAGTAAAGTGCGGTAAGTAAATGAACACAAAGAATTATAGTGGTTCAGGATGGTGTAATCCCTTAATCCACTCTTCTCCTGTGATGATTGGAGGAATTCACTATTGACTTTCACCAATACAATAGTGTGACTGTCCTTGGCTACACAAGTTTCACAATCTACAAGACTATCGTTCATTGGCTTCAAAAGCTTCAGTGACTCAGTCTTCAGCACTGCTCATTGGGAACAAATCCTTCAGCAGCTATCACAAACAGAACTCTTTATCAGATGGCTCTGATTCAGTTGCTTGACTGGAGTGTGAATTGAATTCACAAAGAGGTTGATCAATCTTAGTGCTAGATGTTGAACTGTAGCTTTGAATGTTGAGTTGATCACAAGATATGTTTTTTTAAGGTCAAATAGAAGGCTTAAGGAAATTGATAGAGTTTCTGCTGGTTCTTGTATTTTCTGATCATTGTTTTGTCTGTCTGTCAATGCCTTCTATTTATAGCCTTGATTATCCTTGATTTGAAAATCCGTCCGTTTGCTATTTAATGTGGAGAATAATCCTTGATTTAATTCTTGACTTCTCCTTGATTTCAATGTTCCGAATTTCTTCAAACGTTTATAAAAAAAATCCGTCCTTGATTGATTCTATATTAATTCATTGATTCCACATTCTGCAGATGGCAACCTTGACTTTCATGTTTAAGCTCTATCTTGACTGGCTTAGTGAATCTTCTTCTGCAGTTGAGGTCTTCTTCACTGATTATTTTAGTCAGCCGATAGAGCTTTTACTTTGCCATTTTTCTGTTTTCATTCTTTCTTTGTACTTCACTGATCCTTGATTTGTGTGAGATTAGTGTACACCATATTTAAACATAATATTTTATCACTTGTAGTACAACTTAGACTTATCCAAGGTCATCACAGACTTCCTTGGTTATAAGTCAGTTTATAAGTCGTCATTCTCCTCTGCTGGTATATGGCTCTCTTCACTTTGCCGATTTTCTGTTTTACTTAGCCATCCGACCAACTAGTACAATACTTTTCTGACTGAACTTATACAACATGTTGGTCCCGTGAAAAGGCTGACACAAGTTTAGAGGGGGGTGAATAAACTTGTCCCAAAAAACTGAATCTTGAACCAAATTGAGTTCAGCTTTAAACTTGTGTGGAGTTAAGCTAACTTAGTTAAGTATTAGTCAGACTGACTTGTACTTCAACTGAGTTAACCGGCAACGGATTATTAAAGCCTTTTTATAAAACTTGAGTTATCAGTTTATAAGATGAAATGCAGTGCTACACTGACTCAGTTTCTTATGTTTGCTGAGTGTGTGGTCTGATGAGATATAAACTATAAAGCAGTAAATAAATGCTTAAAGTAAATAAGATTAAGTTTATAGAGGTTCCAAGTGGTGTAATCATGTCAATCCTCTCTTCCCATGTGATGCAGAGGAAAATTCCACTAGATCTGTGAAGTAGATCGGTTACAAAAAGTCCTAAACTACTAATCCTTGACTAAGCCCTGGCTTCACTATCTAAGCAACTACAGAACATGTAAAATTGCTGCTCTGCAACTTCTTGCTCCACTGGTCCTTGAAGGGTTGTATTGCCTCTTCACCAGCTCATCACAAACACAGTCTTCCTGACTGTCCTTCACACCTTCCTGGTGTTTCACAGTCTGCAAATCTTTGATAAAATCAAAGTTGACACTTGAATCAATAACTTTGATTCAACTTGTGATATAGAGCTTCTCCTTCTTGATGTATATGATATTCTCAAGCTATGTTTTTCTACAAGTGTTTGATCTTGATGTTTCCTTGAATGTTTAAAGACACTTTGAAGATTTCTTGATCTTACAATAAACCATGAAGTAGGAGTTCTTTTAGTTTACTTTTCTCTTTTACTAAAATCTTTCTTGATATCTTTTTCCTTAGAACGGCGCACTTCTTCTTCAGGTAGAAGTGACCCATTTATAGGGGTATCCCTAACGTTTGAACATTTGAATTTGAATCCTTGTATCCGTTGGTGGTCCTGCTTATTCTGTGGAATGTCAGTGTCCTTTTCTGACAATCCTGTGTATCTAATAAAATTTCATGCTTTATAACGGTCAGATTCTTCTTCAATTTTTATGACTTCAGCTTGAGATATGTCAGTTTTCAGCTTTAAGAGCATTAACTGAGTTTTTACTCTTCTTCAGAAACTTGGTACTCTATTCTTCATCCGATTATTATTTACGTAATCAGAGTACACCATATTAATTAAATTATCCAAGATAACATTGTCCTTATATATCTTAGGTCTTCATACAGGATCTATAGAGTCAGTTTAGGTCATCACAAACTTACCTGAATTCTAACATTATAGTCTCGGCTTTAATTTTCATAAATGAGATTGAACCCTCAGTTCTTCATTCTTCAATAACTGAGTCTGTGTCCCTCAGTTCTTCATTTACTGAGTTTGTTCCCTCAGCCTTCATCTTCTAGATAAGTCAACCGAGTCTGTGTCCCTCAGCAAACTTACATTCTTCAGTTCTACTTTGCCTTCTCAGTTTTCTTGATAAAGTCAGTTTCTTTTATGAATACTCTTCTTGTAAGCTCAGTCTATTCTCAGTTTTCTCAGTTAACGTATTCTATTACAGTGCTTGTCTGATTAACCTATACAAGTATTAGACTCTAATAAATCCTATACATTCATTTGTAGATGTCTTTTTGCTTTGCACTATAACAGCTAGTTACGACACTTCATCAATGGAGTGAAAAAAAAAACTGAATAACCGATGAATCATCATCAAAAGATAAATTTTATTTCCAACAGTTTCCCCTTTTTTGATGATGTCAATACCCTCCTTAAAAGCAATGGAAAAAGATAAGGACAAAACAATAACAAACACAAAGAACTGAGAAACTGAGTTTTTATTGATGATACTGAGTTACAGAGTACATAGTATTAAAATACAACAATGAAAAGAAACTAAGCTTCAACTTCTTTACCTTTTCCTTCAGTCTTTTCGTCATACAATTCAGCAACTTCCTTCATGGAAAGATTTGTTGAACCATTCTCAATTCCATTTATATTTGCCCAGACATTCCATGAATTAGTCATATTGTGCTTTCCGAAAAACTTGCTTTTGAATAAAATTGCAAATACGAACACAGTTTTCTTCAACTTCTCACTAGTAGCTGTCTTTAGTAAATCTTTGACAAACTCAGATTCGGTTTGTTCAACTTTCTTCTCAGCTTTTTCTGGAGTACCATTTTTCCCATTTGTTCAGATTTTTCCAGTAATGAACAAGGACTTTATGCATATTTGGAAAACTTTCTAAGGCTTGTTCTCTTGATTCACCTTCCTTAGTGGGAAGCTCATTGAAAATGCTGTATAGTTGTGTATCTAAGCCATGTTCTTTCCCAGTTGGTTCAGAAAATTTTGCAATCAGCTCCATATCTTTATCATCCATGTCTCATCTTGCTTTCTTCAGTTCAGTCAGCTTCTCATCAATACTTCCAAGAACTTCGGGCATTTCTACTGCATTGACTTTTAAAATATATAGACTTTCACCCTTATTGACATCATCTTTATGAATCAAGCTCCTGATATAGGAATTTAGGTGCTGATGATTTGATGCCAATATGGTTTGTGCAACAACTGAGTCTCTCATGGCATTTTCCAATAGAAGCACCTGTCATACACATTAGTAACAATGTCCTCCAATCTCTCCCGAGTCTCAGTCTTCCTAGCATCAGTCTAAATGGATGTTTTTCTGATTTCACTCAATGTGTCGTGACAATTCTTTTTGACACTATCTAAGGTATTTTGCATGTTGGATCTTTCATTTCGGTTTTCCATGGATTTCAACACCTTTCCAAAGATGCTCATTTCTTCATTTTGTATCCTTGTAAGATTATTATAGTTAAACTTGATTATCTCAGCTTGATTAGATCTTTCTTTTCAGTTTTGTCAGTATCTTGATTTTCCTCAGTTTTGGCTTCCTCAGCCACAGACACTTTCTCAGCTTCAATAGGTAACTTTCCTTTGGATAGAGGAGAGATGATTTCTTTCAGTTTTTCCCTTTAATCTTCTGACTTCCTTCTCTTTTGAGACTATTTTCTTAATTCTTCCTGATTTGATTGACTAACTTCTTTGACTTGTGATAGCTTTACATCAAACTCATCATCAGTTTCTCCTTCGGCTTGATCAGCTTCAGCCTTAGCTATTTTAGAACTTCTCTATCAGTTGGTGATTGGTAGCCTTCTTCATCTTCATCTTTTCTTGATTATGACTGAGTTTCAGAATCTGAATTATCACTTTTCTTAGAACTGTCTTCTGCTTTCTCTTCAGCAATTTCTTTTGTTTGTAAAGAGGCAAGAATTTCTTTTTGTAGATCAAGATCTCCCTGTGAATCATCATTATCATTCTTCTTTGACTTTGAAGTTCCTTCTTTAGTAAACTTCTCCCAGTAACTGTTTCTTATTAATGAGTATCCATTACTCAGAAATTCTTCTGAATTAAATAACTGAGACAAGTGGGTTATATCAAACAAATCAAAAACCATTGCTCCATGTATTCTATAAATTTTTATTGGCTTCTTTGATTGCAGATTGAACTGAACTTCCCATGTTGATAAGCATCAAGTTTTCTTTAGTCAGCTTCAATCAGTTTTCCAATGTCGAAAGAGGGATCAAGCTGGGTCAAGATGTCTTCAGTTTCTCTAGGAACCTCCAAATTTAATTCAGTTAGAGTCCCAACTTGTTCTTCAGTTTTCTCTACTTCAGTTTTGCTGGATTCCCCCTCAGCAACAACTGGGATGATATATGATTCAGCTTCAGCTTCAAGAACTATTGTGGATATAGTAACCTTCTCAGCTTTATTCTTTTCAGTTTCCTGCAGAAACCCTTTTGTAACATCTTCTTTCTCAGTTTTAGCCATTGGTTCGATAACTTGTTCAGGATTCTCCTCCATCTCGGCAACCTGAACTTCGCATGATTTCTCAGTTGCTTCAATAACCAATTCAGCAACTGGTTTCTCAAGTTCATCCACATTATTTTGATTTTCTTCTTCAACAAGCTCATCCAAGGTGATGACTTGTTGTGGAGCAGATTCAATCTCAACAACTTCTTTGCCTTCAGACTGAGAGGCTTCCAATTCTCTAATTGATTCTTCGTATTCCAATCTAGATTTTGACTTTTGTGGTGTAGATCTTGATTAAGATAACAAGTTGAGCATTGCAAGTACCCCTGGTCCAATCAGCTCTTCATCACTTTCAGTTTCTTCATCATCAAACTCAGTTCTCAAGGTTTGTTCCCCTTGAGTGTCAGCTTCTGGTAGTGATGCAGTGTGTACTTGAATTTCATCAACTGATTCATTTTCAAAGATAGGTTCTTTCTCTGTTTTTGCTTTTGTGTTGCTTGCGCCTTCAATACTTGACTTCTTTGTTGTTTGACTTGCTGGGTCAGAAACTAGGAATCTCACAGGTGAGGGTTTCTTTGATTTTTCAGTTTCTTTAGCATTCTTTGCTATCTCCAAGGCTTCTAGTTTCCTCTTTTTCTCTTTCAATCATTCAAGATCTTGCAATGCTTCTTCTGTGGTGATTTTCTTGGATGATCTTTCTTTTCTTTTTGGGTTCAGCTTCAGAACCTTCAGTTTTCCTTTTTCCAGTCTTGCTCTTTTCATCTTTTACTACAATCTTTCCATCAACAATTGTAGTTGATCCTCTTCTTGTAGTTTTAAAATGATCAATGATCCTCTGTACCATCAATTCAAGCATCTTCTTGTGACCGAATCTCCATATCCTTACGTCAGTTTTCTTCTTCGGAACATCGGATGATTGACCGGCTATTTGGTCCAGAATGTAACTCTACCAAGTGAAGTTTTCTTCGAAACATATCACATATAACAAATCTATCTTGGTGCCGGATACATGCTGAAATTGCCAGCACTTCCAATTACACAATTTACTAGTTAGTTAGATAATTAAATTTGTGTTTGAGGAGGCCTATTGATCATAATGATACATTTGAGTCTCCTTTTATTGCAACATCCTTCCACAACTTTTCCCTTTGCTCTTTATTCAACTTGATAGCAGAAGAGTATACAGACTTATTGAAACAAAAAAATTCTGCAATAAGGTCCTTAGTGACCTTATTTCCTTATCACCGACCTTGGTGGTGTAGGTATAAACCTTACCTTCTATGGCTTTCCTTCCAAACTCATAGAAGTCGCCAATGCTTTCCAGACATACACTTTCCAGGGTGATGTTTAACACTTCTTCAAGACCTTTGATTTTTATGATTTTCTCCATGATTTGCTTAGCAAGATCCGGATTTCCATTCTTTTCAAGATATTGATCAAGTGAAATGATCAAACTGGCTTCAACTCTAGTGAAAGTCATGATTTCTGAATGTTGAAGTGAAAATTTGAAAAACTTTGAAGATAGAGATGATTCTTCAAACTAAGGGTTGAGCAAAAACTGAGTGTAAAGAATTGATAAGGATAATATGAAGGTATTTATATAGGCGGTGAAACGTGCAGTTAGAAATTTTTTGAGTGGGTTTTAAAACGTCTTGTCATAAATCATATCAGGTGTCGAGATGCGAAAAATATGGTGAGTGGAGAAGATGTACGGTTCAGATTTGTTAGGCTACGACTTTCTACCAACCGTAGCTTGTATCAATAACTGCAGTTGATACAGTGTATCTCCAGCGGTAAGTGTCCAGCGTTGATTTTATCCACTACTTGATCAGTCTTCAGTTATCTATATCTCAGTTTTGTCTTCCTGATTAGTTCCAGCGATTCAATTGAGAGTATGATTAAAAACTCAGTTTTATTTGAGTCAGTTCTCATACTTCTTTCAGTTTTATCTGCAAAACAATTTAAGAGCTTTTTGGAACTCATATATGTTTGGGTCCTTTTTGGTTAGTTTTTGGATAAATCTTGAACCATATTGAGATGATTCCATTTTTACTGAAGTTGATCTCATGAACCCTTCTTGTCCTTTCGACTGAATAACGTCGGTTTTCACAAAGCTTCGTTGTTTTGGTCTAATGGTCTGTTGTTGGTTTATTTTGTGAAACTGATTTAGTCTATTAGTGATCATAGGTCCATTCCAGTCTTCATCAGTTTGAAAGAGTCTTCCTTTCGCCTTGATTTTTTTATTCATATAATGATGAACATTCTTTGATTAATATGACTTGAATGTTCTATTAATTGAACTCTGATCAGTTCTGCCTTTTTCAGCCTTCTGAGTTTTTTTTGTAGAATCTGTCAGTTTGATTGTATCCAACTGATCTTACAGTTTTGTTAGTTTTTGATCTTTGTTGAACTTTTATCAGTTCTAATAATTTCAACAGTTTTCTGAGTTCTAGACTTTTGTGCAGCTACAAATTTTAGTGCAACCGAACTTGGTCTGAACTTAGAACTCTGTTGATTGTCAACCCTTAAACCCGATCTGTCTCCTAATGGTTTTCCTAGTTTGAACTAAAATTTAGGAGATGGTCCAACTAATGATTCTATGATGTTTATAACTTCTATTACTTCATTAGTTGAGCCAGCATCTTGAGTTCTGTTATTAGCCTTGATAATGTTGATTTCAGCATTCAATCTTAGAACATCAGCTTTGAACAATTCCTTTTTCGACATTCTCATGACTCTTCTGAATTTCCTCTAATTCATTCATGAGTATGTGTAAGGTTTCATTGAAATATTCAATTCTATGATTGTTTATGGCAGGGTTATAGTTGGATGTAGAAGCATCTACCTCATAACATAAATTCTCAATTCTAGCTTCTTTATATTCCATTATCTGTTTTCCTTTATTTGATTCAACTTTTTCTTTTGTTGGTTTAGCTTTAAGCAGCATGATTTCTTCATCGCTTTCAACATGATCATTTCCTCCAAAGCTTATGGGTAAGAGTTCAACTTTTTCTTTACTTCTAGTGACTGTTAAATCTTCAATGAAGGTCTCAATCAGCTTTTCTTGAGTATCAGCTACCCATGCCTAAAATTTACATTTGTACTCATCATATCTAAAAAATGAGCAGTTAATTAAACTTCTAAAGTGATGATGTGTATCCATGATGCAGTTTTATAAAACAGGTTCTGAATATACTAGAATCAACAATTGATAAGGCTCAATCAGGTATGACTGATTATCAGTTACTTCGTACTGATAAAATCAATCAAAGATATCTTCAGAGTAGAAGATTTGCCCCGGTACCAATTGTTGGTCCTATGAAATGGCTGACACAAGTTTAGAGGGGGGTGAATAAACTTGTCCCCAAAAATTGAATCTTGAACCAGATTGAGTTCAACTTTAAACTTGTGTGGAGTTAAGCTAACTTAGATAAGTATTAGTCAGACTGACATGTACTTAAACTGAGGTAACCGGCAGCGGATTATTAAAGCCTTTTTATAAAACTTGAGTTATCAAATTATCAGAAGAAATGCCGTGTTGTGCTGACTCAGTTTCTTATGTTTGCTGAGTGTGTGGTCTGATGAGATTTAAACTATAAAACAGTAAATAAATGCATAAAGTAAATAAGATAGAGTTTATAGAGGTTCTAGGTGGTGTAATCATGTCAATCCTCTCTTCCTCTGTGATGCAGAGGAAAATCCCACTAGAACTCTTTAAAGTAGACCGGTTACAAAAAGTCCTAAACTGATAGTCCTTGACTAAGCCCTAGCTTAACTATCTAAGCAACTATAGAACAGGTAGAATTGCTGCTCTGTAACTGCTTGCTCCAATGGTCCTTGAAGGGTTGTATTGCCTCTTCACCAGCTCATCACAAACACAGTCTTCCTAACTGCAACTCAACTGTCCTTCACACCTTCTTGGTGTTGCGTAGTCTGCAAATTTGATAAAATCAAAGTTGAGACTTGAATCAATAACTATGATTCAACTTGTGATATAGAGCTTCTTCTTCTTGATGTATATGATTTTCTCAAGCTCTGCTTTTCTTCATGTGTATGATCTTGATGTTTCCTTGAATGTTTAAAGACACTTTGAAGATTTCTTGATCATACAATAAAGCATAAAGCAGGAGTTCTTTTAGTTTACTTTTCCCTTTTACTAAAATCTTTCTTGATATCCTTTTTTTAGAACTCCACACTTCTTCTTAAGGTAGAAGTGACCCTATTTATAGGGGTATCCCCAACGTTTGAATGTTTGAATTTGAATCCTTGTATCCTTTGGTGGTCCTGCTTATTCTGTTGAATGTCAGTGTCCATTTCTGACAATCCTGTGTATCTAATAAAATTTCTTTCTTTATAACGGTCAGATTCTTCTTCAGTTTTTATGACTTCAGCTTGAGATTGTCAGTTTTCAGCTTTAAGAGCATTAACTGAGTTTTTACTCTTCTACAAAAACTCTGTACTCTATTCTTTATCTGATTATTATTTACTTAATCAGGGTACACCATATTAATTAAATTATCCAAGATAACATTGTCCTTATGTATATTGGGTCTTCATACAAGATCTATAGAGTCAGTTCAGGTAATCACAATCTTGCCTGAATTCTAACTTTACAGTCTCGGCTTTAATATTCATAACTGAGTTTGAACCCTCAGGTATTCATTCTTCAATATACGAGTCTGTGTCCCTCAGTTCTTCATTTACTAAGTTTGTTCCCACAGCCTTCATCTTCTGGATATGTCAACCGAGTTTGTGTCCCTCAGCGAACTTACCTTCTTCAGTTCTACTTTGCCATCTCAGTTTTCTTGATAAAGTCAGTTTCATCTTACGAATATTCTTCTTGTAAGCTCAGTCTATTATAAGTTTCATTAGTTAACCTATTCTATTATAGTTCTTGTCCGATTAACCTATACAAGTATTAGACTCAAATAAATCCTATACATTCATTTCTAGATGTCTTTTTGCTTTGCACTACAACAGCTAGTTATGACACTTCATCAATGAGGTTAAAAACAATAACTAAATAACCGATGAATCATCATCAAAACATAAATTTTATTTTCAACACAACATCTCAGACTCTACGTAAAGACTTATACATTGTTGGTCCCAGAGCCTTCTATAGTCAGAGGGGGGGGGGTGAATGACTATAGTGGATTTTCAAAAACTTTTCTTATATTTAAAAGCTTTTTGGCAGCGGATAAGTCCCTTCTTTAAATGTTGGTTCAAAGTAGATTATGCAATCACAGATATAGAGTATGCAATTAAATAAAGTGTTGTAAAGTAAATTACTGAAAGTACTGAAAGTAAATAGACACAAAGGTTTATAGTGGTTCAGGGTGGTGTGATCCTTTAATCCACTCTTCTCCTGTGATGATTGGAGGAATTCACTATTGTTTTCACAGATACAATAGTACGATTGTCCTTGGCTACATAAGCTTCACAATCTGCAAGACTGTCACTCCCTGGCTTCAAAAGCTTCAGTGACTCAGTCTCTATCACTGCTCCTTGAGAACAAATCTTTCAGCAGCTATCATATAGGTTGCAACTCCTTCTCAGATTCCTCTGATTCAATTGCCTAAGTTGATGTGAATTGGATTCATAGATTTGTTGATCAATCTCAGAGCTTGATTTGCAATTGAAGTTCTGATTCCTGAGTTGATCTCTAGATATTTCCTTTAAGTACAAATGAAAGGCTTTTCACTTTCACAGAGTTTATGCTTGTATATTATCAGGCTCAATCATTTTTTTTCTTTTATGTCAATGCCTTCTATTTATAGCCTTGATA
The DNA here is from genome assembly GCA_036785695.1 of Gentiana straminea. NCBI lineage: Eukaryota > Viridiplantae > Streptophyta > Magnoliopsida > Gentianales > Gentianaceae > Gentiana > Gentiana straminea. The sequence goes on from JAVUPR010000244.1 coordinate 826,709, forward strand.
GTCCTTGATTTGAATTTCCGTCCTTTGGCTATTTAATGTGGGGAATAATCCTTGATTTAATTCTTGATTCCCCCTTAATTATATTCTCCTTGATTTCAGTGATCGGATTTTTCTTCAAACGTTTATCAGAAATTTCGTCCTTGATTGATCGTGCATTTAATGTTTGATACTCATCACTTGAAATCGGAACCAGTAAACTTTACTTGGCTGTTCCCTGAATGGTTAAGTGGTTCTTCTGACTTGGCAGTTTGGTCTCTATCACTGCTTTGTCTTTACTTAGCCGAAAGCCTGTTTACTTTGCCGATTCACTGCTTTGCTGTTTTCTTTGATTATTTCAATTACATTTTGTACTTCATTGATCCTTGATTTGGGTGAGATCAGTGTACACCATATTTCACAATGTATTTCATCATTTGAAATATAACTTAGACTTATCCAAGGTCATAACAGACTTCCTTGGTTATAAGTCAGACCATAATGTCTTCATGCTCCTCTGCTGGTACTTGGCTGGCTCCACTCTGCCGAGATTCTATTTTACTTAGCCATCCTACCAACTAGTACAATACTTGTCTGACTCAACATGTCAGACTCTAAGTAAAGACTTATACAGAGAATTCTAACTTATTTCAGGCTTGTTATAACACCTAGTATGGCCATCATCAAAACATAATAAAATGTTCCTAACAGTTTCCCCCTTTTTGATGATTCCAAAACCCTCATAAGCCTGAATATAAGTGTACAAAATTTTCATAATAAACACTAGAATAAAACTCAAAAAATTTATTCATCCATTCAAGGGCAATAAGATATTGCATCTTTTAACAAAAATCAAAGGCATAGAATTAGTTAAAAAAAATTAATGAAGGGCTACTTCTTCTTTTCTTCAAACCTGATGCCATTGCCTTTGATGCCCTGGCCCTTATCTGTTGGGCTCTCTTTCTTTCCACTGGAGCTGTCAGACTTTGAGCTTCCTTCCTCATTTTTGGCGGCACCAAACCGTGCTTCAAGAATTTTGCTTGCTGCCTCAGACTCTGGGAGATGATCAATTTTCTCCAGAATTTTGTTATTTGCCTCAGTGACATTGATGAGGGTGCTGAGTTGCTGGCCAGAGTAATCCATAACCTCATCCAGATGGTGGATTTGATGTGTATGACCATTCAAAGTATCCACTAGTGGCTTGAGATTTCCCAATCTTATCAGCAAGAAACTCAAGGTTGGTCTGGACATGATAGAGGATTAGCTGCTGCACGTTGCAAAGTAAGTTGCCCTATTTCTCCATCACCTTATCTTCAATCTTAATGTAACTGATGAGGACCTCAACTTTGTGATTTAAGGAGGTTGCATCACTCCTTAAGGCAAGTTTCAGGTTTTTCCTGCTCTGGTATTGCCTCTCCATGTCCATAATGAGGGGTTGAATGTCCAGATTGAAGAGTCTCTCTGGATCAACTTCTTCTGGTGCTGTTGCATCATCCTCATTGTCCTCATCTTTCTCATTCTCTTCATCATCCTCGTTCTCTTATGTCTCTTCTTCATTCTCTTCTTCTTCCTTCTCTTCTTATTTCTTTTCATTTTTCTCTTCTTCAGTACTCTCGTGTGCAGGGAGAGGTTGCTGAGAGGTGCTTGCACTTGCCTGGCCCTGGAATGACTGATTTTCTTTTCCATGTGCCGGAAACTTAATTTCTTCTGCTGGTGTTCCCCCTTGATCAATATTGGGGGTGTTGACAAGTTCAGTAGAGTGAGCTTGATCAGCTGGCTCACTCGGTTGTTTGGCAACTTTTCTAAGGCTCTTGAAAAGCACCTCTTGAAGAGTTAGGTCATCATCAGAAAGACCCATCTTTTCTTGATCATCTTGAAGATGATCTCCTTCTTGTGGCACTTCTTTGCCTTGTTCTGCCTCACTTTTAGAAGCATCTTCTTCATCTTCAATCTCTTCATCTTCAAATGAAGTAAGACGATATCCTTCTTCACCTTCTTCCAGATATGTGACTTCTTCTTGTTTCCCTTCCTCAGTTGCTGTATCGTCACTAATAACCACCAGGTTATCTTGGTTGCTGGCAATGATCTGGTTCTTCTTCCCACTCCTGATCTACTACTCAGGCTCTTTTCTTTTACTTCCGATGGTGGGTTTGGGTTTCTGGGATGCCTTTACATAGGTAAACGTTACCTCGGCCTTATGTGGAGCATGAAGATTGATGGGTTTCACCTTCAATCTATCAAACATGTGTTGAAGAGGAAACCCATAAGATTTCCTTTCCCATAAATCACCTTTTTTCTACAGGTTCTTGCTTGGTTCCATGATCGCCAGATCAATTTCCTTCTGTATTTGACTTTTCAACCTATTGAAAACAAACTGTCACCAGTCAAAAGGAATACCTTGATAGATAATCACCATTAACTTGACCCGTAGCTCTGTCAAGTTTTCCATCGACCCTTTTCTTCCTTCAATGTTTTTGGTGATTACCGGTGCAAACTCAGCAAACGGACGTTTGAGTGCGCTGACCTGGGAAGGTTGTATGTCTTGTTGTTCTTTCTGGGATTCTTGGCTATTTCTGTCCAAAATGTTTTGATGTCAATCTGTATATTTTTCACATCAGCCGGACCAGTGCTGGGAAGATTTAAAAATTGGTTGAGTAGACCAGGTGTGATGACCACTTGTTTGCCAAATATTGAGCTCTTAATGCAATCAGGATCACTCTTCTTTGTGCTCGGCACAAACTTTGCATTTTCCAAAATGAAATCAGGTTCTCATAGCATATCCCCTCGATTGGGGGGTTTAGGAAGGTCATTAACCCTAGATTCGTACATCTACAACCAATCGTTGAGCTTGTGTTTCATTGTCACAGAATGAGAGATAGTGTTCAGGCCTGAAAAATGATCCAGTGATGATCGATTTTTCAAAATATTGTTCTGTGGCAGAGATTGTAGAGGATGAAGCCATTGTTGAATGGGATTGATATTCAGAAAAGCTTCGATTTTTCAGAGAAATAAATAGGGTTTATGATTGCAAGGGAGCGTAAAGAATTCTGAAAAACCTCTAAGTGTGGTTTGTATATAATGATTTTTGGTAGTGTGAATGTGGTTGAATATGGAAGGATTTTGTGACGTAATGGCGTGATTTTGTGTATGTAAATCACAGTATTTGAGTGAAGAGGGAGAGAGGATTGAGGCAAGTAATGATAAATCCTGGATATTGAGGCGTTTGTAATTCAAAAATAATATAGTTACCTCCACGATTATGAATTGATCTCAACGTGTGTAATCTTCCACAAAATAATCCTCCATAACTTCTTGATTTTCCACGTGTATAAAGATGATTTAGTTCACACTTTAGTTTGTTGTTTACTTCAATGTATATTTCGGTGGAGTGACCTTGCCGGTCATTAATCCGGTGTAGTGACTTCTTCACCGAGCTTCTGTATATAACTATTCCTAACAATTAGTGCAGTTGACTTTGCTGAGTACCAGTGCGTTACCTGCCAAATGAGCTCACTCATAATGGCAAAGGTTCAGTCAGCTGGTGAAGTTACTTAGCTGATTACTCCAGTTAGCTACTCCTTAGTACTTAGTCAATTTCTATCATTCGCAACTCAGTTCTCAGCTTGCTGAATCATTCATGATTGAGTGGTTTTGTGAAGATGTCAGCCAATTGATCTTCAGTGGGTATGTATCTTAGAATAACATCCCATTTTTCAACATGATCTCTGATAAAGTGATGTCTCACATGAACGTGTTTTGTTCTTGAGTGTAATACTAGATTTTCAGTAATAGATATTGCACTTGTGTTGTCACACATAATTGGAATTGTCTTCTCCTCCATTCCATAATCCCTTAGCTGTTGTCTGATCCGTAGTACTTGTGCATAACAAACTGCCTGCTGCTATATATTCTGCTTTAGCTGTTGATGTAGATATGGAGTTTTGCTTTTTGCTAAACCATGAAACTAGTCTGCTGCCTAGCATTTGACGGGTTCTAGAGGTGCTTTTTCTATCTATTTTGCATCCAGCATAGTCAGAGTCTGAATATGAAGTCAACTTGAATCCACCATCTTTTGGATACCAAATTCAAACATTTATGGTGTTCTTTAGGAATTTGATTATTCTTTTGGCTGCTAGGAGGTGTGATTCCTTTGGTTGAGTTTGAAATCTCGCACATACTCCTACTGCAAAAGCTATGTCAGGTCTGCTTGCAGTTAGATAGAGTAGGGATCCAATGATTCCTCTATAAATCTTCTGATCAACATCCTTTCCACTTTCATCTTTTCCAAGAATAACCCTTGCACACATTGGTGTATCTGATGTGCCACTTGTGTCCATACCATATTTGTGTATCAAGTCTTTTGTGTACTTGTCTTGATTTATGAAGATGCCATCTTTCATTTGTTTTACTTGTTGACCAAGAAAATAATTTAATTCTCTCATCATTCTCATCTGAAATTTGATTTTCATTAAGTTTGCAAATTTTTCACAAAGTTTCTCATCTTCAGATCCAAAGATAATGTCATCAACATAGATTTGGACTAATAGGGTGCTTTTTCCTTCTTCTAGCTTGAAGAGAGTCTTATCAATAGTTCCCTTGTTGAATCCATTGTTGATCAAGAATTGTAATAGTGTCTCATACCAAGCTCTGGGTTCCTGTTTGATTCCATAAAGTGCCTTTTTGAGTTTGTACACTTTATCTTCTTATCCTTAGAGTTGAAAACCAGGAGGTTGTTCCACATATACTTCTTCTTCTAAAAGTCCATTCAGAAATGCACTATTGACATCAATTTGGTAAACTTTGAAGTCTTTGTGGGCTGCAAAAGCTAGAAAGAGTCTGATTGCTTCCAATCTTGCTACTGGGGCAAAGGTTTCATCATAATCTATTCCTTCTGCTTGAGATTAGCCTTTAGCAACTAGCCTTGCTTTGTTTCTAAATATTGTTCCTTGTTCATCCATCTTGTTTCTGAATACCTATTTTGTTCCAATGATGTTTCTATGTCTTGTCTATCAACAAGTTCCCAGACATCATTTCTTTCAAATTCATTTAGTTCTTCTTGCATAGCTGTAATCCAATCAGCATCTTGAATTGCATCATCAATTGTTTTGGGTTCTACTTGTGATAGAAAGCATGTTAGCATATTCTCCAGTTGTCTTCTAGTTCTGACTACTGCATGAATGTCTCCAATGACATGATCTTCATGATGGTCTCTTAGCCTGTTGAGGTCAGGTTTAAGTTGTTCTTGACTTGGTGCTTCCACAACTTCAGTTTGTGTATCACCTTCATGCTCTTGTGCTGGTGCCTCTTCTGTTGTATTGATTGGTGGCTCATCCTGATTTCCAAAACTGTGATTCAGAATGGTAGCTAGTACTGTTGTATTCATATACACTTGTCTTTGACCTGCTTCTTCTCCAAGTTCTTGAAAGCTTCCACCATTTGTGTTTGATTCATCAAAGACTACATGAATTGATTCTTCAATCACCAATGTTCTTTTGTTGAGTACTCTGAAGGATTTGCTAGTGTCTGAGTATCCCATAAAAATTGCTTCATCAGTTTTTTCATCAAAAGTATGTAACAGATTCCTGTTAAAAACAAAACATTTAGATCCAAACATATGCAAATGTGAGATGTTAGGTTTTCTTCCATTCCATATTTCATATGGAGTTTTTCCATGATGTTTGTTGATGATTGATCTGTTTTGAGTATACCATGTTGTATTTGCTGCTTCTGGCCAAAATGTTTTTGGAAAGCATGCTTCTGCAATGATTGTTCTGACTGCTTCTTTGAGTGTCCTATTTCTTCTTTCTGCTACACCATCCTGTTGTGGAGTCCCTGCTGCTGATAGTTGATACAGTACTCCATTTTCTTTATAGTAAGTTCTAATCATTTTATTTAGAAACTTTGTGCCTCTATCTGATCTGATCTTCTTGATCTTCAGTTCCTTCTCATTTTGAACTCTTCTTAGCAGATCTGGCAACTTTTTGAGTGTCTCTCTTTTCTTGTTCATGAATATGGTCAAGCTGAATTTGGAAAAGTCATCCACCACTACTAAAGTGTATTTCTTTCCACTTACACTTACTGGTGTGACTGGTCCAAACAGATCCATATGTACTAGATGTAGAATTCTTGTTGTTGATTGATAGGGCTTTGACTTGAAAGAGCTTTTGATTTGCTTCCCTTTTTGACATGCATCACATAGACATTCTTTCTTGAATGTGATCTCTGGTAAGCCTTCAACTAACTTGTTCTTTGATAGTGTGTTGATGGTTTTGAAATTTAGATGATTCAATCTTCTATGCCAAATCCAGCTGGTTGATTGCTTATTTTTGACAACCAAACATGTTTCTGCTTTAGTTGTCTTCCAATCTACCACATACATGTTGTCTTCTCTTCTTCCTGTAAGTACAACTGTGTTGGTTTGACTGTGAATCACCTTGCATCCTTCCTTGTTGAAGTGCACATTGTAGCCTTTGTCACAAAATCGACTGATACTTAGTAGATTGAAGTTCAATCCTTTAACATAAGCCACATTTTGAATCTTCAAACTGTTTTTGAGCATTATGCCTTCCCCTTAATTTTACCAGGGTTTTCTTTGCCTCCAAAGTAACTTTGGGTCATTCAAAAGCCTTAAAGTCAGTGAGTTATCCCTTGTTTCCTGTCATGAGTCTGGAACATCCACTGTCTATGTACCAGACATCCTACAAAACAAATTAATTATGTTTAGGTACCCAACACTGTTTGGGTCCATACATGTTAGTAGTCATGCCTCCTACTCCTAATGTGTATCCAAAGGATCTTCTTTTTGGATAATTGAAGTCATCAACTTCATATGTATAAGGCATGGCAGAATAACTTCTAAAGTTTCCACTAGAGGTATTCTGATATTTTTCTCTACTTTTTGGTGCATTTGCATCCTTTTTCACTCTCCAATATGTAGAAGGAAACTTATTTCCATGCTACTTCTTGTGTCCAGGAATATGCCCTGTCTAGCTTTTCTTAAACACATGATGCATATTATGAAATGGTTTCTTCTTGTATTTTGGGGTGTAATATTCCAATCATCCTAAAAAGGGTAAAGTCTTCCCTTACCTTTCTGATCTCCTTTGCCTTTGTTAGGCTGGATTGATGATTTATTCTGCTGCTTCACTACACTAGGTTTTGACTTCACCGGTGCAGGATGAGTGGTCTAAACTATGGTCTGTCCTTTTCTGAATTTTGGTCCAAGTTTGGTCCTTGAATCAGAATTGGGTTGTCCATTGTTTCTATTTTCATCCTGACTATTGTAGCCAAGACCAGATCAGGATCCAAACCTTTTTGGGGGTTTGTAAGCTGGTGCATTAAGTGGGGTGATGAGAGAAAAATACACCCACTAAAATATTGGTCCCCGGCAACGGCGCCAATTTTTGATGAGCGAAAAATTCACCCACTAAAAATACATTTATAAAGACTCGCAACTGTGGGTAAACTAACTCTCTAACTGGCAGAGTACCAGGTCGATTGCTAGGATAGCTACAGGAGTACGAGGTCGTCCCAAGAGAAATGTGGTTGTGAGTACCAAAGCGAACGTGATTCTTAGTCTAGGCGATCAAAGTTTTAAGTGGAGTGTTTATACTAATGCGAAAAATAAATTTTAACTAACGAGATTAACTAGGTGATTAAAAAGCATAGCCGAGCCATGATCCAACAGGTTATCTCCCCACAGGAAAAACTTGATAAGGAGTGTATTTTATCTGATTCAGTTCATATGACATTCACGGGTGTCAACTCTTTATTCTTGCGTTAAGATCTGAACAGCTCTCACTTAACCCCCACACTAGGTTTATTAACCCTCCCTTTAGAGAGCTAACTCGCCTAACATGGTTGACCGGAATAAAAAGCCGTTGAAAAACCTCACAAAAACATAATTTTAACGTATCACTTAGGTTGCCAATCTAACGATTAAGACTATGGTTTAGTGATTTTAAAACATGTTTCGCACATCTCGTAAAAAAAAGAATTTCACTTAGGCATAGTCCAGATCTGTCACTTAGATTGTCAATCTAACAATCAGGACTATGATTAGTGATATCCATATCTCACATCTCACCGCAAAATACATTTATAAGCTCGATGTAACCGTGAACAAAGTTGTCAATTTTATTCAAAGTTATTAAAATGATCAAAACAAGTTTTAGAACATGATTTTATCATAAGAACGTTTAATTAAGCACACACAACTCCCATCTCGTTTCCCGAGGGTTGATTTTACCCGTTTTCACATAATTCGGCTATGTTGAGTTTAACTACTCATATTAACGAAAATAACAAAACGAAAGAAAACAAAACGAAAAAGATAACTACAGCTATATAGATATACGTATAGATGTATATATAGATATATATAGATATAGATATATATATAGTATACGTATATATATATATTTATACTAATTGCATAAAATAAAAGAAAGCAATAAAAAACGGAAACGAAATTATATTAAAACTATAACTAGTCGGGTTATTACACCGACATTATAACGACATATATATTACATATAGGCCCCCAAAACATAAAAATAAAATGGAAGAAGATGAAGGAGAAGAGGAGAAAAGGGGGCAAACGATTCATCTGCTCTGATCCCCTATTTATAGAAAATAAGTTGAAGCCGGACCGGGCCGGGAAAGAGCCGGACCAGGCCGGGTATCATCATCACAGATGACTCACCATGATTCTGGATCCTTCGATTGTGTATTTATTTGTAATAAAACTTCTAAAATTCATATCTTGAGTTGTAGACCTCCAAAAATTATGATTCAAACGTCAAAATTAAGCTCTCGGAAAATTCTTCAACTTTCATGAAGGACACTTCTTCAGAAAACGCCTTTTTGATGGGCCATTCCCATTACGTGTCGTTTTCGGGATTTTCACTGATACGAATCGATTAGCCACTTGACCACCATTTGAGTTGTAGAAGTCCGATTGACTTGATTCAAAATCCATTGGAAATCTTTCTTGAAGATATACAACTTTTATTAAGGAAACTTCTTCAGAAAATGTCGTTTTGATGAGCCATTCGTATTACGAAGATATTTCGGGATTTTTACTAATCCGAATCGGTTAGTCAATTGACCATAACTTGAGTTGTAGAACTCCAATTGACGTGATTCAAAGTGCGTTGGAAAGCTTATGTGAAATTCTACAACTTTCATTAAGAAGTCATCCCCTGAAAATGCCTCTAAGCTGGGTCAAATCTCCGTCGAAAATATGTAACGATTCAAGTACTTAGGAAAAACGACCCTTTTGAACTCGTAAGCTTGTGGCACCTTCTTCTAACCCTCTAAACACCTCTTTTAGGGCTCAAAACATGTCGTTACGTAGAATCTTGGTCAATGTATAATCCTGCAATGAACCACCAAAATACCAAACGTAAATCCGACACGACACTCCGGTTACTAAACCGGTACAAAAACTAGTAAAAACACGATAAAAATACGATATTTTATATAATAACTACTACTAATATATTTAGATGAAACATTGGAATTAAAGACTCGAAATGATACAAAAGTGCTCAAAATGATATCAGAAACGGGGTGAAAAGTTATAAAAATAACAGTGAATTTTTCCGTTATCACAACCCCCCACTTAGCTTTTGGTCGTCCTCGAACAAAACAAGCGATAAAATAAAAATGAATGAAGGAAAAATTCATGAAAAGATAAGATGTAAGGAACACCCAAATGATATAACCTTTAGAATTATAACCAGGTGTCAACCTCAATATAAGTGTATAACAGAGTGCGTGTGTGACAAGCCTTTTCAATTTCCACTATCCTCTCTTGAATAAATCAAGCAAACGCACTAGTATCCATTCAGACAATCCTAACAACTTTCCTAGGTATAGGCATTAACAGTTCCACACAAAGTCCTCCCGTGTACTTATTAGGATAATCCCTAATGCATATCATTTAGTTTATACCGGGGATAGTCAGAAGATAACTTTTCTCTCTTTTTTTTTTTTTTTTTTTACATAGAATACTAACATATCCAAACTCATTGCCAAAATCGACTATCTTTCAAGAGTCATGAGGTGAGATCGAATACGTTAATACCTATCTAACTCTTTTCTTTTCTTTTTTCATTTTTTTTTTTTTTTATGTGTAGCATATGCCCTCATTCCCAGCAATAGGATGTTTCGTGATAACACCCTAGCTGGACTATTATCATCAGGCAGCCGGGAGCTTGTAAACCTCATAGTGGTATAGGACGTTTCGTGATAACGCCCTACCGCACTCAAATCATTGGTAGCTACAACCGACATATATATAGTTTATCTTATTTTGACATTCTTTCTATCACATTCAAACCTTCAGATATTCACAGTACACGTTCAGAAGTTAGGTACTAAGTTACTACTATCTCTAGGATAAACCACTAGAATACTGAATGGGTACAGTTTAAAATTTTTGCTTCAATATCAAAGGCTTACGTGAAGGAATTCATGTTATACAAATAAATTTCCGGTTAAAATACACTTGCGGTTCACATTGGTTATACAAATCCAAATTGATCATTACATCTTTAAATCCATGAAATATATACCTTATACAAATTATTTTAATCAACTAAATAATGCTCGAAAAAGATCAAAAACTAAAGGTTTAAACACTTACTGCCATTTCTAAACCAACCAGACTCTACCCCCCACTTACGATTTTGCATTATTCTCAGAGTGTAAATGAGATAGAGAGGAAGACTTAGCTTATAAATCAGGCAGAAAGGTGCTATCGAATCCCGTAACAGCCATGAGAAAGCACGTCCCGAATCCCTATATGAAAACAACCAAAACAAAGCAAACACAGGACATGGTCCTCGTGCCAAGACATCGAATAGGGATATGGGAATAATAAGATAATGGACCTGTCACGTCATAAAATTCGATAGGCAATATAATCGCTTTAGATGGAAACATAACTCACACGGGTAAAGCACAGAACATCTAAGCATATACGTATCATAGAGAGTATCATGTGAGCATATATCATAGTCAAGTCAGCAATTCATATATTCATTTTTATTACACACAGTTTTATTAAGGCGGGAATACTCACCACTATACTACGACGACCAGAAATTTGAAACAGACTAGATCATAAAAATGAAATGTGTGAAAGAGTATAGAGTCTTTTATACCCAGATCCTCAAGGGTTCAATAACCTAAGTCCAAGAAAGGATACATTTGAATTTTTATCTTTTTTCTCCATCGGGATTTTCGGATAACCACCTAATCATTCCCTCTTAATGAAATTCAAACATCCATCCTGAGACTTGGTTGTACTTTGTGTTCATCTTTCATACAGATTCTACATTTCATTAAGACTAGTCTTATCCAAATTATTATTATTATCGGGCTGCCTCCCGGTAGCGCTTTTGTTTAACGTCGTTGGCTCGACAGGGTGACTCTATACAGACTCAATCAACCAAAATCCGAACTTAAGAAGATCAACAGCTTAAGAAAAATTAACAATGCGAGAACCAAAGAAATTAAATTGTCTAGAAACGTACCTCGTTTGGCTCTCGATGCTACCTCCTCCCAGCCAGAGAATCTTCTTTTATCAGACTGTCGAACCATCTTCTTTTGAAAATTACCATAAAGCTCATCCATTGGGGAGTATACAAACTGGACCGCAGAAAATTCATCCTCACAGAGTGGACGAATGTAATAATCCGGGACTGTCATATCAAATATTACCAACTCTCCCGGTGATTCTACCAAAGATGGCCGATCACTCTCCTGCTCTTCTAACTCTGAAATCCCATTATAGCAAACTGAATCCTCAACCTTATTCTCAACCTGAACTTCTTCAGTGATAACATCATCATCCTTAACCACCTCACATGTCTCAGTCTTTTTCACATACCTCACTAATTCAATCAATTCCCCCACCTTGTCTTGAAGATTTCTTATGGCGGAGTCGTACTTACCTTGAACTCCCGCATGTCCAACGATCGCTCTTCCAAGATCCGGTTCAATCGTTCTAATTGCTCTATTTGTTGTCGGTGAATTCTTCTTGTGGCATGGGGGAAAACTGATCGTATTGACTTTGATATATTGGAGGTGAGTAGCAGTCTTCTTGCCATTCCAGACACTGATCAGGTGGCTGAATCTGGTTGAAGCTATCAACGCATTGAGCATGAACACCGTAATCCTGATAAGCACCAGGGTTAGGACAACCCTCGTAATATTGTGGCTCATAACTCGAATAACCATAATTCGGTCCCGGTATGCATTTGGGCAATTATAGGACCGAGAACCCCGGTTATTCTTGCTGTTGATACTGAGGCTCAGACATGAACTGTTGTTGATAAGGTTGGTAGGGGTATTGTTGTTCAGATGAGTAATATTGATTGAAATATTGATCCATTTAAGTTCAAACTGCAAGATTTCAGAAAACAACACGAAAACAATAAAATTTTTCTTTTTTTTTCGGTTTTTTTTTCGGTTTTTTTTTATGGTAGCCGAAGACCCTAAGCCTTAGTTCTAGCTGGACTTACAAGATATCAACCTAATATAACAACCCCGTAAAGAGATTGGGTTGAGTACCAAAGTCGTATTCAAACCGAGTTCAGGACAATATCACTTCAGCATCCCAAGACTCTTATCGAAAATAAAAATAAAAACCTAGGCCCAAGCCTTCGGTTCACTTACAAGATATCACAACAATATCACACATTTCCCCGGCAACGGCGCCAATTTTTGATGAGAGAAAAATACACCCACTAAAATATTGGTCCCCGGCAACGGCGCCAATTTTTGATGAGCGAAAAATTCACCCACTAAAAATACATTTATAAAGACTCGCAACTGTGGGTAAACTAACTCTCTAACTGGCAGAGTACCAGGTCGATTGCTAGGATAGCTACAGGAGTACGAGGTCGTCCCAAGAGAAATGTGGTTGTGAGTACCAAAGCGAACGTGATTCTTAGTCTAGGCGATCAAAGTTTTAAGTGGAGTGTTTATACTAATGCGAAAAATAAATTTTAACTAACGAGATTAACTAGGTGATTAAAAAGCATAGCCGAGCCATGATCCAACAGGTTATCTCCCCACAGGAAAAACTTGATAAGGAGTGTATTTTATCTGATTCAGTTCATATGACATTCACGGGTGTCAACTCTTTATTCTTGCGTTAAGATCCGAAATGCTCTCTCACTTAACCCCCACACTAGGTTTATTAACCCTCCCTTTAGAGAGCTAACTCGCCTAACATGGTTGACCGGAATAAAAAGCCGTTGAAAAACCTCACAAAAACATAATTTTAACGTATCACTTAGGTTGCCAATCTAACGATTAAGACTATGGTTTAGTGATTTTAAAACATGTTTCGCACATCTCGTAAAAAAAAGAATTTCACTTAGGCATAGTCCGGATCGTCACTTAGATTGTCAATCTAACAATCGGGACTATGATTAGTGATATCCATATCTCACATCTCACCGCAAAATACATTTATAAGCTCGATGTAACCGTGAACAAAGTTGTCAATTTTATTCAAAGTTATTAAAATGATCAAAACAAGTTTTAGAACATGATTTTATCATAAGAACGTTTAATTAAGCACACACAACTCCCATCTCGTTTCCCGAGGGTTGATTTTACCCGTTTTCACATAATTCGGCTATGTTGAGTTTAACTACTCATATTAACGAAAATAACAAAACGAAAGAAAACAAAACGAAAAAGATAACTACAGCTATATAGATATACGTATAGATGTATATATAGATATATATAGATATAGATATATATATAGTATACGTATATATATATATTTATACTAATTGCATAAAATAAAAGAAAGCAATAAAAAACGGAAACGAAATTATATTAAAACTATAACTAGTCTGGTTATTACACCGACATTATAACGACATATATATTACATATAGGCCCCCAAAACATAAAAATAAAATGGAAGAAGATGAAGGAGAAGAGGAGAAAAGGGGGCAAACGATTCATCTGCTCTGATCCCCTATTTATAGAAAATAAGTTGAAGCCGGACCGGGCCGGGAAAGAGCCGGACCGGGCCGGGAAAGAGCCGGACCAGGCCGGGTATCATCATCACAGATGACTCACCATGATTCTGGATCCTTCGATTGTGTATTTATTTGTAATAAAACTTCTAAAATTCATATCTTGAGTTGTAGACCTCCAAAAATTATGATTCAAACGTCAAAATTAAGCTCTCGGAAAATTCTTCAACTTTCATGAAGGACACTTCTTCAGAAAACGCCTTTTTGATGGGCCATTCCCATTACGTGTCGTTTTCGGGATTTTCACTGATACGAATCGATTAGCCACTTGACCACCATTTGAGTTGTAGAAGTCCGATTGACTTGATTCAAAATCCATTGGAAATCTTTCTTGAAGATATACAACTTTTATTAAGGAAACTTCTTCAGAAAATGTCGTTTTGATGAGCCATTCGTATTACGAAGATATTTCGGGATTTTTACTAATCCGAATCGGTTAGTCAATTGACCATAACTTGAGTTGTAGAACTCCAATTGACGTGATTCAAAGTGCGTTGGAAAGCTTATGTGAAATTCTACAACTTTCATTAAGAAGTCATCCCCTGAAAATGCCTCTAAGCTGGGTCAAATCTCCGTCGAAAATATGTAACGATTCAAGTACTTAGGAAAAACGACCCTTTTGAACTCGTAAGCTTGTGGCACCTTCTTCTAACCCTCTAAACACCTCTTTTAGGGCTCAAAACATGTCGTTACGTAGAATCTTGGTCAATGTATAATCCCGCAATGAACCACCAAAATACCAAACGTAAATCCGACACGACACTCCGGTTACTAAACCGGTACAAAAACTAGTAAAAACACGATAAAAATACGATATTTTATATAATAACTACTACTAATATATTTAGATGAAACATTGGAATTAAAGACTCGAAATGATACAAAAGTGCTCAAAATGATATCAGAAACGGGGTGAAAAGTTATAAAAATAACAGTGAATTTTTCCGTTATCATGGGGTAGTGGTGTTCTTAACTGGTATGGATATTTTCTCATCTGGTCTTTCAACATAAGATGAGTGATCATCTGCTGCTTGTTGATCAGTTGAGTGAATCTCCTTACTAGTTTGTTTAGCTTTTATTTCATCAAGTTCTTTTTTTAATCTTCTATTTTCGTTTCTCAGATTCTCACATTCTAGTTCCAAAATTTCATGATTATCTTGAATTTCTTCAAATTTGCTCATGAGATTTTGAATTAGACTTGTAGAATCTAAAGGGAGAATATAAGATTGTGCATTGTCAGATGTGGATACACTAGATGATGAATATGAGCTAGATGATACCTCAGTTTCATTTGACTCTTTAGCCATAATACATAGGTATATACTACAACATTTTTGGCTTTTTACGTCACAAAATAAATGCCGGGAAATGGAAAATAAGCGCCGTAAAAAGCAATCCCGGCACATAAAACGGCGGTTATTTAAATGTCGTCAATAGTGGCGTCGGCAATGTTTTGCGTCAGTTTGTTGTTTTGCCGGGAAGTTTTTGCGGCGATTATGCGGCATATAGTCAAAGTGACGCATGATTTATTTGCGGCAGTTCACTGACACTTTTGTAATGTGTCGGAATGCTTTACGATGGTTTTTCCGGCACTTGATTAATGTGACGAACATAACTTTGTGGCATTTTACCGACACTTATTTTAATTGCCACACGTACTGTGTGGCAAATTTGCCGACACTTTTCATTTAGAGGGACATATGTTTGTGGCACTATACCGGCATTCGTTCCATTTGACGTGGTTTTTTAAATGGAAGTTTACCGACACTAATTTTAATTGCCGTGAATCTCCCAACATGTGTATGGCACGTATTGAAAATGGCGGTTTTGTTTAATGGCACTTTTGTGACATGTATTATGTTTGTCGGAAAATTATTAACAATCTTTTTTCGCATTGTCTTAATGTAACTTAATTGTTCACCATGTTTATGTCATGTTTATCAATATACGACTGAAATAATAGGTATTCTTACATGAAATTCATATATATTTATAATCCGCATTTGAACAAAGACATAGATGGAAACAAAATTATTCAGAATATTGAACATATAGGTTGATGTTGAAATTAAATGAAATGAAAACTAAACACCAAAGAACGACTATTATCCAACCATTCAATCCAACAATAAGTTGAAATTAACAAGAAAAATGAAAACGATCTTTAAATGATTAATGCGTTCAATACTAAAAAACGCAACTATTTTCCTCTTGAAAACGAACAATTGTCCAATCTCTGTAACTTTCAATCCCAATAACATGGATATGTCCTGCATAAGGTAAATTGAATGGTATGAAAAGTTGTAGAATTGATTAGAAAACTATTGTAGTATGTATGATGTGCATGTATATTTTACCTTTCATATGCAACTCTTCTGTCTCATTTTCCTCTTCATTGCTCTATCCTGCATCCATTGAGAAGAAAACACAAAATTGGTCACGACAACACATATCAATATACAAGTCTTTTCTTTATCCATAAAAAGCAATTTTGTAAAATATCATCAAAATAATAAAATAAAAAAATTCAAGTGAGCTTAACATTTGAGCAAAGAAGCATATAATGTGGCCATGCATTGACCATCAAAACAAGAAATGACATAAACAGGGGAAATAAAAATAACCATGCAAATTGATTTGTTAAAAACATACTTTAAAAACTTCTCAAACTCAAAGTACCACAACACAACAATTTGATGCAATTTAAACTTTAACATTTCGCTACTGAAGCAACTTAACAATATGATGATACATATTGTAATACACCCATCATTTTACAATCCCATTGGCATAAGACTAATGGACATGTAATGCATCATGTATGTGAAGAAGGGTTATCAGTAATTTGCCAGAACATTAGTGCGGTATAGAATAACAAAACTTTACCCAAATTCTGAATATATAATAAAGCATATGAAAAATTAAAGAGATTAAAAAGAGGTACAACCACATAGTCAAAACCAAAGCATAATCATATAAGTATGTGCATGAATATTGTAATTGTGCGAAACTATACCTCTTCACCCGCGTAATTGTTTTGAGATCCTTTACCTCCAACTTCAACCTTGATTGATAATAAAATAGTCAACTACTTTGTAGAAGAGTTCTTCAATAAAATGTTTTCAACACTGATAGCATATAATGAAAAATAACATTAATACATATATTCTTGATTCCTTGGGCACCAAGAGCTTTACTCCAAAGTTTTCTTGTTGGTAGACAAACTCCTTTATTCATTTTTGTATAGGAAGATGTCATATATTCAATCACCTAACATACAACGACAAAATTCAATAAATACACAAGTATGTGTTGAATACATTAAACGTAGCCATATTGTAAAAGTGGATGTTAGTATGTATTTCAATGGTAATATGTTGAATAAATATATAAAATACATATTATAACAACATGAAATAATCAATCATCACAGCAGTCTTCCAACATTGCCCTCACTATTCAATTCAGCATATTTCTACTAGGTCCCACAAGGAAATGAAAGTTCCATGTTTCATTTATTATTATTATTATTATTATTATTATTATTATTATTATTATTATTATTATTATACTTTTAGAAATCTTTCACATCCATTCTTTTGTTGGGGGGGGGGGGGGGGGGGGGGGAATATCTTTACCCCTTTATTCTTTGAATTCTGTGTTGACAAGTCGAATCATTTGATATAATTTTAATTTTAAGAATGAATCATTTGATATCTAATTGGGTACACATATATTTAAAGGACTCTACCTGGCGCCATTCTAATCTTGTCTAAAAAAATTTCTAAGACTCAATTTTTATTTTTTTATTTTATTTTTTAAGCCGGTATTTTTTTAAGGTCACTTTCCATTAAACATTATATATAAAGGAAACAAAGTCGAAGTAATGAAGAAGAATTTAATTTGATATTTGTCATGAAATTGAAGCACTTTACAAATGAAAATAACCTTAAAAAAACAGAATTGTGGTAAACTTATAAAATATATAATTGATAATAATAGAGCATTTGCTAAACATAGTAGAAAAAGCAATATAATACATCAATCGACAATTTGGCTACTTTAATCAAATTAAAAGACGTTTATACAATTCTTTTTAATATACATCAAGTGTCGAATTCTATCCTCAAAATAATAAGTGCCGAATTCAAATACTTGTTACCATAAACAAGTATCAAAGTGTTTTAGGTTTTGAATAATTTTTTTTCACAAGAAGTATTTGAAATTTATACCTGAAAAATATAAAAAAAAAAAAAAATTAAATCGATGATGAATCTTATATATTTATTTTGTTATATGGTATTTATAACCTGGCACGTGACCAGATTTCGAGTCTCGTTAGGGACAAAAATGGTGCGTGTGTAAAACCTTTCGTTTCCGTAAAATAAATAATAATAAACAAAAACGTTAAAAAAGATTTTCTTTTCAGCTACATAGTGAATAAACTTGTTTTATTTATTTATTTTTCTTTCTATTTCACCATCCCACATCTGTGTTAAATTGATACAAACTTATCAATATTTGTGAGATTTATGTTTGATATATTAATTTCAACAAGTTCATGATAATTATATTAAAAAAGTGTTTGCGTTCTGAAAGGTTACATAAATTCCGTGTTGACAAACTAATCAAGTTATATTATTCATGGATTCAACTTTAAAATGACAAAAATCTTACGCATTTCCTTCTCATATACAATGAATCAAAGATGAAATCAATTTAGACCAAAATAACATACCATCATGGAGATAAAATTCAATTCACTCTTGAGATGCACTTGATTTCCATGTTATCTGCAACAACTGTGGAATTTTTTCTAGGAGAACTGTGGTTTGAATGGGTTTTTGGAAGGTGGTTATCTCGGTAAAGATTATTTTTTTTCGATTGGATTAGTTATAATTTAAGAATTGAATTTTTTTTCTTATCACTTTTAAAGAGTTTAATTGAGAAATGGGAACATGTGTTTTGAGTTTTTGTGGGAAAAAAAGGTGTGAAAATTTTGACAGCAAAAAGTGACGCTAAAAAAAGGAAAAACAAAAACCTAAAATAATGCTAAGTGATGTAGTAGCCCACGTTCTTTTGTATATCATGTCAAGAAGTGTTTTTTTTTTTTTTATCGAAAAAAAAAACAAGAACGTTCCACTAAAAGAAATGAACCACGTGTTTTGTTTTTTTAACAAATACACTTCAAAATATTTTTGTTTTTCTTCTAAGAAACAAAATCCTTTTTGATTTTTTTTTTTTGAGTTCAGAAAATCCTTTTCAATTGTTTAGTTATCCTACACAACAATTGGTATCCTATTAATTTATACTTAAAAAATAATGATGTCTTCATAAAACACGTATTTTTTGAAAATATTGCCATCGTAATATTATTGATAATATTAATGTTTTGTTCGTTTCCATATTATTACACTTTTTTAGGATAACATTATTACACTTAAATTAACAATAACGATTATAAATTGTTATATATATATATATATATATATATATATATATGTATGTATTTTATTACCCCCAAATTTTTTTAAATATTAACCCTTGACACTTACATTTTTAAAATTAATGCTTAAAAACTTGTAATACAATGTGCCGTTCTCGATTCCCGACCTGTATCGGAGATTTCCTGGAGCCGCTACCATATTACAGGTCATGACAATTATTCGTATAGATCTGAGCACAATTTAGATCTTCAGCTCATGGTTCAATAATTGATTGAACCGCCCACTCAAAGGTTTTGGTCGGTGCCTTGAGGTTTCAATAAAGATAGTGGTTCATGAACCAACGGTTCAACTTAAAGTTCGGGTTAATTGTTCGTCAAGTATCTTTTTTTTTTTACACATTTGAAAATTAGTTTCTTTTACAAGTAATTAATCAAATCAAACTTGAAATAGTTTGGTGTTTGTAATCGAATTGAACTTCAATTAACATCAAATTGGTATTTGGTCATCGAATTATAGTAAGTATATATTATAGGATGTTTAAAGAGGATAAGGGGGTAGAAGATTTATTGTAATTTCATATTTATATATCAATAATATACACATCAATTACACATACAAATCGACTATACTGCCAGAGTGACGGTCTTGGTTGGTGACCCATTGGGCTATGAATAGACGGTTCGGTCATGGTTCGATACATTACATATCACGTTTCAAGTCATAGGTCAACATATATTATTTATTTTCAAACACTTAAAAAGTAGTTTAATTAAATAAGTAATTGAATCGAACTTAAAATAAAATCCATTTGGTGTTTGTGATCGAATTGAACTTTAATTAACATCAACTTGTTATTTGGTCATAAAATTATAGCAAGTATAGATTATGGGGTTTAAAATGAGAAAGGGGTAAGAAATTTATTGTAATGACATATGTGTATTTTAATGCTATAAACATCAACTACACTCGAAATTAGACCGAAATGCCAGTTTGATGGTTTTGGTCGGTGACCATGAACTGTCACGATTTTGCTACAGTTCAAATCACAGTTCACGTCATTATTCAAATAATATTCTATTATTTCACACACTTAAAATAGTTTGTTTTATAAATAATTAATCGAATAGAACTAAAAATAATATTAATTAATAGGTAGAAAATTGGGTTAAAATGGATAAGAGGTAAATGATTTATTGAAATGTCATATATCATGTATTTCAATAATATAAACATCAACTATACTAAACATTGACTGAACCGTCATAATTACGGTTTGGTGACCCGCCAATTCATGAACAAACGGTCTGATCACGGTTTGATACGATACGTATCACGTTTTAGATCATTGGTCAAAGAATATATTTTTCACACTTAAAAATATTTATTCTATAAATAATTAATCAAATGGAAATTAAAATAATATCCCGAAAACGAAAGTTGTATAATACGTATGGATTATATGTGGTTAAAAAGGGATAAGGGATAAATTATTTATTGTAATGTCATATTTTTATTTTAATGATATAAACATCAAATTATACTAAAAAATCGATTGCAGCGCTAGTGTGACGGTTTTTGTCAATGACCCACGTGTTCATGAACGGTTGATTCATGAATCAACAGTTCGGTCACGGTTCGCTACAGTTCAGATCACGGTTCAGGTCATTGGTCGATTAATATTATCCTTTTTTAAACTTTTAAAAATAGTTATTTTGTTTTGTAAATAGTGAATAGAACCAAAAAATAATAATATCAATTTGATGTTTATAATGTAGTTGAACGTCAATTAACATCAAGTAGCTATTTGGTCATCGAGTTACGGTACGTATGGATTATCGGGCTTAAAAGATGATAATAGGGTAAAACATTTATTATAATTTCATATCTATATTTAAGTGTGTAAAAAAGTATTAGTTGACCAATGACCTGAACCGTGATCTATACTGCAATGACCGTCGGTTCATGAACCAGCTATTCACCAACCGGTGGGTCACCGACCAAAACCGTCAAACTGATGGTGTGTGTATGTATATATAAACTGACACAAACATAACAATTTATAATCCTTATTGCCAATATAGGTGTAATAAATTTATTAAAGACAACAACAATAGTGTTATCAAATATATAAGCATGACAAAATTTTCAAAGTATATAAGCGTTCAATAAAGACAACTATATTTTTAAGCATAAGTTAATGTGACATCATGAATTGTGAATTTATACGAAATTTATTTTTTTAGGGAATGTTATACAATTTTATAAAATATGTAATTATAAACTCATGCTTTATATCTATATTATTCTTAATAAAGAAAAATCGCTTAGTTATGAAAATAAATAAAAAAAATTATTATTTTTTTTAAGAATAAAAAAATTCTTGAAGTGCATTAATAAAAGAAAAGTGTTTGTTTAAAAAAAGTCTTTTTTTTGTCAAAAGAAAAGAAAATAGACAACAAATGATTTATAATAAATTTAAAAAAAAAAACACCCACTCTTCGGACACTACACAATTATCTTTTTTTTTTTTTTTTTTAAGCACAATTTTTTATTCCCACCAAAGATTTGAGAGTTCTTAAAAAGAAGAAAAACAATTAAAGAAGTTCCCATTAGCAATTAAACTCTTTGAGTATTTTAAAAAAGAAATTCAAAACACATTTTCCTGATAATTTTCAACAACCAAAAAAAAAAACTTTTCTGGATATTAATCCCACTTTTTTGCTCCAGACTACAATCTTTTATCTCCAATTATTGCTGCAATCTATTTTTTTTTCTTATATCATTTAAATTCCATGTATAGGATGGGGTGTTCTCACAGGACCTCCTCAAATTTCGAAAATACACGTTTATTTTTTATATTTTTATAATTATATTAATATTATTAATTATATATGCATCAAAAGTCTCAAAATGTCAATATTAAGACCATTT
This sequence comes from Gentiana straminea, assembly GCA_036785695.1. Lineage (NCBI taxonomy): Eukaryota > Viridiplantae > Streptophyta > Magnoliopsida > Gentianales > Gentianaceae > Gentiana > Gentiana straminea. The sequence continues at coordinate 849,135 of JAVUPR010000244.1, forward strand.
AGCTTGGTGGTGTAGGTGTAGCTTCTATCTTGACCTTAAAACCAATGAAAATTAAGACCACCCATAATTATGTCATGCATCCGCCCTTGCGCATAAGGCCATGATTGCAACATGATAACTAGAAGGGCTTGTTTATTGTATCCAAGCCAAAAAAAAAATAAAAAATTTGAAACAATAAAAATGAATAGCATAGGCAATGCTAACTTTTTATCATTCTATCTTTACCATTGGAAGTAGGCGAGAATTAATGTGGTGAGCTGATTTAAATCGTGAAGGATGCAAATTTTATTCATAGCGAGGAAAAGGGATGAAATGTGTGGGAATAAGGTCTTTTTAGTTGGTGTACAAAGACTCGACTAAAATATCTCGGCTCGAAACTCGACTCAAGGTCAATCACATGTTCGAATGTTATTCGTTAAGTACTCAATTTAACTCGATTCGGCTCATAAAATCGATTATCTTTTAGAATTTATTCAATTCAATATAATATGACAAGATCGAGCTCGACTCAAGTATTAATTAATGCTTTACATAAACTATTATTTATTAATAAAGTTTTTAAATATAAGTAATCGAATAATTATTTAATGTTGCTCGATTAACTAGTGAGCTACTTGGTTAGTATGGTTTGAAGCTCGAAACTGGCTCAGTTAATCGAGTCGCACGACTCGAGCTCAAACTCAAAAAAGCCAATCGAGACAAACTTCTCTACAAGTGGAGTATACGAATAGCTTGGTTAACTTACAACCATAACAAAGACGAAGTCATTTACATCGCACCCTTTGAACACGCATTAACAACTCACCAACGATCCACTTGCCTAGCTATAACCCATCTTTTCATTTACACAAATGCACTAGCGTATGCCTTTATAAGAGAAAAGCCTATCGACGTGGCTTACCAGAGGGGTTTTTGGCCATCTTCTTAATGTATATATGATAGATGAAGATATATATGGTTACGATTTTGTGTGTGTGTGTGTGTTTTTAGTTTGAATTTATGACGAAATACCATGATAAGAGACATATTATTTCTTATATCATCATTTTTAATTTCATAGCGCATTTTGATATATTGTTATGAAAACGCTTTATATTATTACAAAATACAAAAACACCATATCTAGTGTCGTTTTTTCAATGCATAACAAGTGGCAATTTGAGAAATGTCGGGTATTTTGTGGCATTATGTTTAAATGCCACGATATTGTCATAAAAATTATGACATATATACAGTGTGTCGTAAATGTTACGTATTCTATACGACATAACAATAATTTGCCACAAAAATTGCCACAAATCTGTGACATTAACATTGATTGCCGGCTAAATGTCAGAAATTCACTACACAAAATAATATGTCGCCAAAATGCCTCACTTTTACGGCAATTAGTAACTTATGCCGGAAAATTTACAACATATATCAAACTGTTACAAAGTAAGTGTCGCTAATGGCCTGTTTTGTTGTAGTATGCCTTTTCATTGTCTGAGCTGTCATCTTCATCATCATCAGAATCATTTTCAGATGATTCTTCATTCTTTTCACTGCTAGATTCAGCTTCGAGTGCCTTCTTGCTCTTTCTCTTTTCAGTTGTCTTGTACTTTTTCTTGTCTCATCTTTGTCTTTTTCTTTAAGGCAGTCATCCTTGAAGTGACCATTCTTCTTGCAGTTGAAGCATCTGTACTCATCATCCTTTTTCTTCATGTCTTTGCTTGAGCTTGACTTCTTGTTTGATGATGATCCTCCTTTAAATTGCTTCTTTTTGCTAAATCTATCAAAATGTTTGATTAGTAAGGCTACCTATTCTTTCAGTTCTTGTGTCTCCTTGCTGCTTGAGTCAGCTGTTTTGCTTTGCTGGGGTGCAACCAGTGCACTGGCCTTATGTGCCTCAGCTGGTGCACTCTCTTCACTGTTCAGTTTAAATTCATGAGCCTTTAATTTAGACATCAGAGTTAAGGTGTCAGTGTTTGAAAGGTTTGTTGTTCCTCTAAGTACTGATGTGATGATCTTCCATCTTTCAGGTAGGCCTCTCAAGATTTTCAGGTACACTTCTTTCTGAGGATATGTGTGTCCAAGTTGTTGCAATTCACTGATGATGCTAGAGAATCTGTTATCCATTTGATCAATGGATTCTCCAGTCCTTATTTTAAAGTTCTCAAATTTCTATTTTGCAACAGATAATTTATTCTCTTTAACTGCTTCTGATCTTTCATTGATCAGTGCCAACTTGTCCCACATCTCCTTCGCTGTTTTGCAATCTTTGATCCTCATGAACATGTTGTCTAGAGTCTTCAAAATCATATCTTTTGCAAGAAAATCTAGATTTGCTCTTCTTCTGTCATCCTTGGTCCAATCCTTCTTTAGTTTGTCAATCACCTTTCCTTGATCTTCTCATGTGACTATCACAGTTGTTATCATGATTGGGCCATCATTGATTACATCTAGCATCTCCTCATGAGTTGCTGCAAGATGAGACAACATCCTTATTTAATATTCATCAAAATTATTGACATTGAATACATGTACCTTTGACATAAAATTTGAGGAATCCATAAGTATAAATAGGAGATATATATGGAAAGCACAGATTTGAAAACTACTTTGAAAATATGTGATCTCCTTGTTACCAGAAATTAGATCTGAACATGTTCTGATACTAGGAACACTGCTCCAATACCAATTGTTGGTCCCAGAGAAGTGTAAAACTATAGTCAAAGGGGGGGGGGGGGGGGGCGGTGAATGACTATAGTGGAGTTTCAAAAACTTTTCTTATATTTAAAAGCTTTTAGGCAGCAGATAAGTCCCTTCTTTAAATGTTGGTTCAAAGTAGATTATGCATTCACAGATATAGAGTATGCAATGAAATAAAGTGTTGTAAAGTAAATTGCTGAAAGTAAATAGACACAAAGGTTTATGGTGGTCAGGGTGGTGTAATCCCTTAATCCACTCTTCTCTTGTGATGATTGGAGGAATTCACTATTGTTTTCACAGATACAATAGTACGATTGTCCTTGGATACACAAGCTTCATAATCTGCAAGACTATCACTCCCTGGCTTCAAAAGCTTCAGTGACTCAGTCTCTATCACTGCTCTTTGAGAACAAATCTTTCAGCAGCTATCACAAAGGTTGCAACTCTTTCTTAGATTCCTCTGATTCAATTGCCTAAGTGGATGTGAATTGGATTCACAGATTTGTTGATCAATCTCAGAGCTTGATTTGCAATTGATGTTCTGATTCCTGAGTTGATCTCTAGATATTTCCTTTAAGTACAGATGGAAGGCTTTTCACTTTGACAGAGTTTATGCTTGTATATTATCAGACTCAATCATTATTTTTCTTTTCTGTCAATGCCTTTTATTTATAGCCTTGATAGTCCTTGATTTGAATTTTTGTCCGTTGGCTATTTAATGTGGGGAATAGTCATTGATTTAATTATTGATTCCCCCTTAACTATATTCTCCTTGATTTCAATGATCGGATTTTTCTTCAAACGTTTATCAGAAAATCCGTCCTTGATAGATCCTCAATTTATCGTGCATTTAATGTTTGATATTCATCACTTGAAATCTGATCCTGTAAACTTTACTTGGCTTTTCCCTGAACGGTTAAGTGATTCTTCTGACTTGGTTGTTTGGTTCTTCCTTCATTGCTCTGTCTTTACTCAGCCGAAAAGCCAGCTTACTTTGTCGATTCACTGATTTGCTATTTTCTTTGATTCTTTCAAGTACGTTTAGTACTTCACTGATCCTTGATTTGGGTGAGATCAGTGTACACCGTATTTGCCAATGTATTTCATCATTTGAAATATAACTTAGACTTATCCAAAGTCATCATAGACTTCCTTGGTTATAAGTCAGACCATAATGTCTTCATGCTCCTCTGCTGGTACTTGCTTGGCTCCACTCTGCCGAGATTTTGTTTTTACTTAGCCGTCCTACCAACTAGTACAATACTTGTCTGAATCAACTTATACAACATGTCAGACTCTAAGTAAAGATTATACAGAGAATTCTAACTTATTTCAGGCTTGCTATAACAGCTAGTATGGCCATCATCAAAACATAATAAAATGATCCTAACATACATATTTTTCTAACTTATTTTGGGCTTGCTATAACAACTAGTATGGTCATCATCAAAACACAGAAAATGTTCCTAACAACAGAGAGTCATTCTCTTGTCACTAAGAAACTGAGACATGAAAATGATATTCCCTCATCACCTAGAACTGAAATTCAGAGGGAATCAGTTCAACAATCAGTTCAGACACCAGCTGGTTAGCCCAGTCCAAGAACCAGCCTTGGAACCTGTTGAAGAATCAGAACCAGAAATGATTGAACAAATTTAGGAAGTTGAAGATGGAAACTTTGCACATGGAATTCTAAATATGCTAGATCTGATCACAAAAGCCAGATCTATATCACAAAAATCAGTATCAAGAATTTCATTTGAAAAATCAATTGAGGAAGCTGAAGTTTCTCAATCACATAAAAAGGAATGAACTGATATGCCAGTTCAGAAACCGATCGTTATTGAAGAAGAGACTGAAGAAGTGAACCAAGAGAAGGTTCTGACTCAAAAAGAGAAGAAGGTTCAGGTAGAAAGAAAAATTGAAAAGAGGAAAGCAACACAGATTGAAGCGACAGAGATTTGAATCTTTGCTAAATCAACAGAAAAAGCTACAGGAACTGAAAAAGGAAGCTCTGATAAGGCAACTGAAGGAGATGAAAATTTCATTACTGAACCTCAAGTTACTAAAATTTCTGAAAAGGACATGGTTATGGTTGATGCAGCTGAAGCTGATAATGAAAAGCTATCTGTAATTGATGTTCCAGAAGCTGAGACTAAAAAAATTCCATAGTCATCACAACTGAGAAGATGGATGAACCATCTATCTTTCCTGAAATTACAATAGAAAAAACTGATGTGAAAGATGTGATGGAAAGAAAAATCATTGCTAAACTGAAGAGATTTGATGACTACATCAACTGGAAATTCAAATCCATTGGAAATCAATGCGGAAAGATGGAACAAATGATGATAGAGGAACCATGGGTGTTCGGATTATTTGACATCACCCATTTATCACAGTTTTTTGAATTATCAAATTTCATAAGAAATGGACATGCAGCTATCAGAGAATGACATTGGAAAATATTGATGGGAGGGGAACCCAGTCAACCAAAGAAGAAGAATGACAATGATGATGATGATTCTCAAGATAATCCAAATTTACAGAAAGTTATTTTAGCTCTTTATCAAGGATACCTCTAAGAAATCTATAACTAAGAATGAAGAAGTAGATGGAAAGTCTGAAGAAGAATGTGCATCTGACACAGAATCACAGTAAGATTCAGAGTCATCCTCAGAAGAACAGTTTGAAGAAAGATGACCAGAATCACCAATTGGCAGGGAAGTAGTAAACATTTCCAAGGATATTGAAAAATCGGTGGAAGACATTGAAACTGAAGAAAGAAAAGCTGAAGAGGAGGAATCTAAAGAAAAGAAGACTGATGAAACTGATTCTTAGTTTGACCCCATGGAAATTGATAAAACTAAGGGGTAAGTCAATCCAGCTAAAGAAATCAAGAATGACAAAGTTGAAGATGTTGTCAGAAATTCAGTGGTGGACAAAACTGATAAAACATCCACCAATGAAACTATAAAATCCACCAAGGAAGTTGCAGTAACGGAGGAGGTTAACCCATTAGCAGGTGGAACTGATAAAACAGCTAGTGATGAGAAAACTGAGAAACCCTTACCCACAAAGACTGACAAAGAAGGTATCTTTGTTGGAAATAAATCAGAAGAGGAAACTCACAAAATAGCTACTGATGTAAAAACTGATAATGATCAAAAGAAACCAGTCCAAGACTGTAGTGTACCCACTAAACTGGAAACTCTAAGGGACACACATGATTTGGTAATCAGAACAATCAAACTCTTTTGGAAAAAGTTCTCACAAACATGGATGAAAGAAGAAAATACGTGTTTTAATACTCTGGTTGACATCAGAAAAACAACCATAGAAACCAAAGCAAAAATGATGAAACCAAAAGGGTGGTTATAAATCTTGTAAATGATATGAATGGAAGGATTCAACTTGTTGAAAACACGTTGAAAGACTCAGTGGTTGCTCAAACCATTTTGGCATCCGTTCAACAGAAAATGAAATCTATTTTGCTGAGCATGTTATCAAAGGATGATGCCAATAAGGGGAAAGTGGGCAGGTCTCAAAAGTCAATGAAGAAGATTGACTGGAGTTCTCAGTTCTATAACTGAAAAGTTGGCAGAACTGAAGAAAGCGAGGGCTGGATTTACTGATGAAAAGGAGTTAATTATAAAATTTTCAGTACTAGCAAGAAATCGAGTAGAGCTAGATCTTTATCTCTACAAACAATTCCAAGAAATACCCATAGATTAATATGAAGCAAGAGAGCTAGATCTGGAAAGATTCCTATTGATGAAGAAACGAATCAGGCATTATGGGAATAAATTGTCCATACAGGAAAAAGAAGGGACATAAAAGAAAGCTGAGAAATCCATTTCAAAAGCTAACCCTATACCAGCCAAGCAAGAAACTGAAAATATGACTACTAAGAAGAACTGAATAATAGCTTAAGAAGATTTGCTATCTTATTCAAAAGCAAGTTCTTTGGAAATACTAATATGGCCACTTCATGGAAAGTTTGGACAAATATCTTTAACTTGAAGTATGAATCAGTCTTTGGAGCCATGTTAGAGCTAGCTGGAAATTTTGACAAAGAAACCAAGAAGAACATCTCTGAAGAAATTGAAAAGAAGACTTAGTTTTATATTTTTAGTTTTTGTATCAAATATATTCTAATGTTCATTGTAATCCTAATGTAATGAATCAATGAATAAAAAGCTTAATCTTCTTAGTTTTGTGTTCATGTTTTCATCATTTTTGCATTGCTTTTAAGGAGGATATTGCATCATAAAAAATGGGGAAATTGTTGGAAATAATATTTATGCTGATGATTCATCACCTTTCAATTGGTAGTTTAATCCCATTGATGAAGTGTCATAACTAGTTGTTATAGTGCAAAGCAAAATGATGTCTACAAATGAATGTATAGGTTTTATAGAGTCTGATTATTGTATAGGTTATATCAGAAAAGAACAGTAATAGACAGGATTCAAAAAATAAAGGTTTAATAAAGTCAGTTTTTACAACTGAGGGTTCAAACTCAGCTGACTTTATTACAAGTGAAAGTGAAGAAGGTAAGTTCGCTGAGGGAACAGACTCTGTTGGCTTATCTATAAAAGCTGAAGCCTGAGGAAACAAACTCGATTTTGAAGACTGAAGGACACATACTCAGTATTGAAGATTGAAGAACTGAGGGTTCAAACTCAGTTTAGTAAGAAGTCAGCAGGACCTAACAATGTAGGTAAATCTAAGGCTAGGTCACTGCACCTCAAAGGCAATGTGATGGCAAATTTACTGCACAATCTATAGGACCGCAAAAGGCTAACTCAAAAGCCAAGACGCATAAAAAACCTAGATACACCAATATAAAGTCTAAGAATGTTAATCATTCCAGAGATAACTATCTCATGGGGAAAGGCAGACTATTTCGTTCTGATGAGGACTTTGATTTTCATGCTTCTGAAGTTAAATCGGCTAAGGAAAACCAGTTTTCTAAGGTTAGACCTCAGTAAAAGAATTATCAGAGATTTTATCCAAGATCTCATCAGAAGGATCAGTTCAGAGGTCAACAAAGACCTCAGTTCAAAGCTGAATTCCAGAATCAGCAGAGTAATGGTTATTATGCTAGGTTAAATAACAGAAAGCACAGTGTGAATTAGTTTATACCTAAAGGTCGGAAAACATATGTGAAGAATTCACAGACCAATGGTAGATTATATGGATCTGTAGCCTACATTTATGAGAACAAGTGCAACTTCTTTAGGAGGAGACCATTTGAAAATGTTCAAAGAGTTGTACTTATAACTTACTAGTATGGACCCAAACAGACTTGGGTATCTAAAAACAACTAATTTGTTTTGCAAGGAGTTTGGTACATAGACAGTGGATGCTCAAGACACATGACCAAGAGCAAACAATGTCTAGTGGACTATATCACTAAACATGGAACTAAAGTCAATTTTGGAAGAAAAGATCGACCTGGTTATACAAGAGGTATGGTACACTTGTGAAGAATGGACTGCAAATAAAAAATGTTACGTATGTCGAAGGACTGCAGTATAACTTGCTAAGCACCAGTCAATTTTGTGACATGGGATACAGAGTAACTTTCGACAAGGAATACTATATAGTCATCAGTGACATGGCACACCAAGTCATTTTAGCTGAAAGAAGGAGAGACAATATGTATATATGTTGTTGATCGGTCAATGGCAGTATTTGAAACTTGCTTACTTGTGCATACAAAATCAGAAGTCGGCTTGTTATGGTACAAGAAACCGAGTCACCTAAAATTTGACGATATCAACCTACTTGTGAAGAAAAAGCTAGTAGTTGGACTACCGTAAATTACTTACAAGTAATACATTGTAATATCCCGACTTTTCGAAAAGGACGGTACGTGTCTTTTGGCGAAAAGTGGAATATTATGTTTATTGATTTACGGATTTAATTATTTTATGTATATATATATATATATATATATATATATATATATATATATATAAGGGTAATTAAAGGATTTAGTTATAATTTTAAAAGAGATTTATTTAATAACTATAAAAGGGGATAATTACCTAATATTCCCTCATAACTACAGACGCAGAAGAAGAAAAAAAGTCGACGCTACATAGAAGAGCAACGCAAGTTGCCAGAAAGTGGACTACAGACACAGAAGAAAGAAAAAGAAGTCGACGCTATGCAGAAGAGCAACGCAAGTTGCCAAAAAGTGGAGGAATGGAATATTCAATCGTGCGTCTAATCCATCAGGATTTTGTGCAGACGGCAGTAGAAGAAATCGATCACTGGGAGAATATGATCGTTTAGCCCTAACTTTTGGATCTACCGTGGTTCGATCAAGTTTGATGTGATAAAAAGGTGTAAATTGTAGTCCTTTTTGGTTTAGAAGCTTTTGATCATCAATTAATCTAAGTGTGATTGTGATCAACTAGGTTTTGAGTGAAACCTTGGAAGTGCTACAGTTTCTCTGAAAGTTTTGGTTTTACTTGCTAAAAGATAAGAGGTTTTTCCTAATGTTTAGTTAAGGTCTAATGATGTTAAGATTGTATATGGGTGTTAGATGTGAATAGTGACGATTTATAATGTTTGATAAAGCTTTGGTGCTATTTTGGATTCATTTGATGTGAATTTGTATGTTTGTGTTTAGTATTACTTTGGTGTTGCAAAAAAGTTTGTACGAGAATCTTAAAATTATTTATTGTACTAGTATATTATTATGTTTTATTAAAAAACAAAATAAACAAACCTAGCTACAGTAATTATATACATATGCGGAGATTTAAAAATGTTTGTTGAGTCCGAGGGAGTGGCCGTACAATAGCTTCGCATATTAATATTTATTTTACTTCCTGATAGCTTAGCAGAACAATATTTACTTCTTAAATACAATATTTTAATATTGTTTTATTTTCTTTTGTTAGTTATGAGGTTGGAAAGTTAAGAAGAAAAAAAAACCTATATGTTGTATTTGGTTTGAAAGGCTAAAAATAATATTATGTTTGTTTTGTTCTCCAGAAAAGGAAAAAAAAATATAAGTACAGTTGTTTGGTGTTATTGTATTGTGTTTTTTTTTTTTTTCTTTTTTCCGGAAAATGTGAATCTATAATTTGGTAGACAACGGATTTTGTGGCTAATGTTATTTTGATGCTTAACTTGAATTTGTAGTTTTGTTAATGAGTTTAAATAAGATGAAATGAACATGAACAAGCCGTGATTGAGCTTCTGATGCGTTTAGTTCCGGCACCGAATGTACTCTTCCTAAGAGTTGAAGTTCGGGACCGTCGGAAGAGTATGATTGGCTTGTGCTTTGATGAATTAGATTTCATCAATGTCTGTGTATTTGTTAGGCCCTGTTAATGTCTAGCGGTCTAAGTAAGAGAGTAGGAGTTGTGAGGGAGCTTACTTGAAATATTTAGGTGGCTAGGTAATAATTAATAACATACATACTTGTGTAGTTAAAAGCCTAAACATCGTTTTATTCTTGGTAAGACACTGTTGAAATAGTGTCCTAAACCCAATCGGGTTGGACCGGATCTGACCGGGTCGGGTCATTTCTACTATTCCTTTATGTTTTTACATATGATAGATGGATTTAATGTTATTATATATTATGTTAATCTATATTAACCAATTTGTGATTGTATATATGATAACATCCCTAGTGTCAAACCGTGAGAGAGAAACCAAGATAGTGATTATGGTTGATGAGATCTCGACTTACTTTAAAAGGTTTGACACTTAAATATCTCTTGTCGTATGTGCTATCAAACGGGACAATGATATTACGATTTGACTAGCACGTATTAGATGTCTTATATCATACTGTAGGTAGGGATAGATCTCGTCTATCGAAGTGTATAGACATTTCGACTGTACGTGGACGTGTATTAGAGAATGCGTACGTTAGACTGACCCACTTACTTTATTAAGTGTCGCACTATGTGGCGGTTGTGTAATTATCCTAAGACCAGAGTCTTCATGACATAACGGTGTGGATTGTCATACTTTGACACTATTGAGGTTTTCTTTAGCCACGGGGCCGGTCATGCGGTAGTGATTGGGTGTGATACTGAAGCATGCGTAGGATTCATGTTGTTCATCCGGAAATCGCGTACCCTATTAGTAAGGGTGAATATCCGAAATGCTCTTCTTATAAGGAATGTCTTATTCTCGAAAGTCTTTACAAAGCATAAGTAATATGTTACTTCGAGAGAGTAGGATATCCAGATTATAAGATACGGTCGTTGATGTTTGACACTCGACATTTGACCATATGGATATTAATACAGCGATAGGATCCTATTTACACGGTAACTGTTTCACATGAAAGGTAGTAGTCATTGCATTTGACTCTTCCGATGATTGAGGGTCACGGAATGTTGCTAGACATTATTCTGTGATCGTTAGGTATGAAGGGCAGCATTTTCGTAATTGCACTTTGTGCCTACGGTCAACATATTCGAAAGCCTATCGGGTCACACACATAAGAACATCTAGCCGGATTAAAATGCGGTTATGGCGATAACCAAATAAGGAAAGTTTTATCTTGACTATAAAGTGTTATAGTGGTAAATTAATATGGTGGTATTTATTTATTATGAATAAATTAAACACAAGATATTAATTATGTTTATTAATTAAATATACATATAATGTATATGTGGGTCGAAATATATATGTCTATTGATACGCATGGATTTTGCAAATTAATTAATAATAGCATTATATTAATTAAGAATATTCCGGAAGCCAATTAAAGGCTAAAGGTGGCGCCAATAATAGTGTATTATGATATACTTGGATTGTGCAATTTAATTAATATTAGATATTAATGTATATGGATTTGCACACATGTGTAAATTTATTTATGGTAATATAGTAAGATATATTCAATATGAGATATTGTCAATATATATATCTTGGAGAAATATTTAATATAAGATATTGAATATTAATGAGATTAATCAATCAAATATATTTTTCTTATTTTTTAGGAAAATATTTTCTCTCTCCTCAATCTACTAAGAAGCTTCTCTCAATCAGATTGGGATAACAAAAGTGTGCAGCTTACCCTATAAAAAGGGAGGCTTGGCTAGCTCTTTTGGACATCACAATTCCAATAGACTAATAGTTTATTGTGAAAAATAGAGTGCTTTACTAGAGAGTTTTAGAGAGAGAGAAAATGTCGGTCTAGCAACCAAATTTTTCTAATAGCAATCCAATGATGGATTCCAGTGGGTTGTTCGTGTGACTAGCCGTAGAGGCCGAATGCTTGGGCGGCTCCATGGACCACTACTCTCTTTATACGGTCAAAGCGTTGATCTTTTAGATCAAGCAAGGTAAGCACCGTCTACTAGCTTATAATATTTGTTGCTTAAACGAAGTCGATCCAGGTTAATGGAAATAAATTTTGAATTACACTGCGTTCCCGCGTATATTTCTTAACAGTGGTAGAAGAGCAAGGTTCAAGCATAAGCATAAGCATGTTAATTTGCGTAGTTAATTTTATCGTTTATATCACGAAATTAAAAGATTAAAGATTTTTTATTCGCAAGACGATACACGAAAAGAAGGAAAAAAGGGGAGATCGGGTGGTGCTCGGCCGACTGGCGGCGGCACCACCACCGGCGGCTGCAGCAGGGCAACCTACTGCCGGCGTCGGTTGACTCGTCAAAGGTGGTGGATCTCCAAATTTTTTGTTTTGTGTACTGAATATGGTTAATAGTTGTGATTGATATCACTTTGTTTAGTTGGTGTCATGTGCCTAACCAATCGTTCAAATAGTTTTTAGCTCATTGGGATGCCACGTGACATTAAAATAATATTGGTCTTATCAAACTTTGTTTGGAACAGGCCTAGGCCTTTTTCAAATATTTGATTTGGAAAAAGGTCTAGGCCTAAGCCCTTTTCAAATTTTTGATGTTGAAAAGGGCCAAGGTAGATGTCTTTGGTTTTGGAAACCAAAGACATCCCTTTTGATTAGGAATCAAAAGGAAAGAAACTAAAGAGACGTAATTTTAATTTTAATTTATTTTTAGAATAGTTCAAACTAATTAAAATTAAAATTGAAATCATTTAAAATTTACTATTAATTTTATTTCGATTAAAATCATTTAATTAATTAGTTAAATGATTGGATAAAATTTTTAGATTGATTAAACGTTAATCAATTAATTAAGACGCAAGGAGTTAAGTTTTAATTTGTCCTTTTCATAGGATATTATTGTATGAATTAGATGGGTGGATATAATATGATTTTATGGACCCCGATTGATCATGGACTCGACCAATAGGATAGATGTTAATGTTTTAATTTCTTCTTTTGGTTTTAAAATTGTCCTAGGCCGTTATGAAGAACGGACCTAGTTTACTTTATGTATTCATCTCATTCCCGTTAGCTCCCCCCCGTGTGCGGCGGGTGTATAAATTTTATTAGATAGAATTTTATGTAAAAAGAATGGCCGGAGCAGAAGACTAAGACCAAAGAAAGAAGAATAAAGATCCCATTGGAGATGACGCATTAAAGATCCTATTGACGGTTGCAGCGACCATTAGATTGTAACCCGGGGTTTCATGAGTTTGTATTCGAAACCACACTTAGGGAAAGTCCATGATCATACCGGTTACTTTAAGCATTTATTTATTTTGGGCTTGTATTTATTTTATATGATACGATAGATGCATGACTAGGCACGATCTAGATAAATGTGTAGGATGTATGTCTATATAGATATAATTGATGAGACCGTAATTGAGTAATTAATTTGTAAAATACTCCCACAACAAAAATTCAGTCGTAATTTTGTCTCCCAATATTATAATGACGGTGAAGAGCCCTTATTCGGATCCAACTGATCGGCCCACATCAGGAGTTGACCTGGCTTGGGTATATCGTTATTATTGAGATATGATCGTAAGAGATCTCACGAATATTGGGTTGTCACTTAACTAAAGTTTTGCGGTGATTGGCCCATGTCAGGACCGTCTTATTTAAGAGACAAGAGGTAGGCTATCACATAGTGATGTGAAGTGTCAAAGAGTTGACTAGTCAACCACCAAGAGTCGCATAGAGATGTGATTGGTAAAGTGTTACCTACTTGTCGAATTATCTCGGTTGATCGGCCCATGTCGGGAATCGGGGTAACTAGGTGAGATCTTGGCCACTAAAGAATTTTGGAAAATTCTGTAAAGTCAATTGGGAGTAATTGACTAGTGGGAGCAAAATCATAAATCAAAAAGACCATTTTTGATTTTGCATGTATAAACAACAACACTCTTTTATCTTTATTTTATGTTGTAGTTTTTAGCAGGCTTCTATTTCTATGTTTTATTCTCGATTAGTTAAACCAAACTATGACTGTTACCTTTTGAGAAATGTTCTCACGTATGGTTAAGTAATTTTAATCCTTTTAAAATAAGATATGACACAAGGGGACTACATATTTGATGAAGTACTCCAAGACTTTAATTATTAATGAGAACGGAAGCTCATTATATGATTAAATCACTTGAAATAGGATTCAACGAATTAATCATGCATTGGATACGATCCAATATGATCATTCTATCAAATAGTTCAAACATTGGATGAGAATGACCACATCGAATTTTGGAAAGATTGTTTTCAAAATTGTAAGATTTAAGTATCGACTTATTTCTTTAATCATTGCATGAAGGATAATTAAATAGTTCATGTTTTGAGTAATTGAAAAGGATAAATAAACTATAGATTTTCTTTACTTGTGATTTCTCTTAAGCCTTATGAAGACTAAATTGAGAAATATTTACGAGTGCTTAAAGGATTAAAAGGGAAAGTTAGGGCAATTGCTTAAGTAAGAGAACTTATCGAAGTCTCTATCCTAAGCAAGTATGTTGAGATAAATCTAAAAAGTCAACTCTTACATATATGATATCTTACGAGTATGATTAAATTAGAAAGATTAAAATACGGAATACACCAAAATACGAAAGGAGAAGCAAGCGTTGCATCAATTTCGGTTTTGTATTCTGAATATAGTAAACTGATTAAATGAACAAAATAAATGTTATTGCTTTCCGGTTCTTATGAAGAACACGAGCTCAGTTGTTTGTTAGGATTTAGTAGACATCATCAATTGTAAGGAATTAATGTTGTTCCGATAAGGTTGAACGGTCACTGAATCTAACATACTAGATTGAAGTCACTATATAGTCGATATAGGTGAAGAATCTCAACCAAATGTTTGAATGGCTGTTATCCTTGATATTTGTGGTTGTTCTAGAGGTCGACTCTCTGGAAGAGAAATGTTTAATCAAATGTTATTCTGATGATGTCTGAACCATGTGATTATGAATCATGTGTGTAATACGAGTCTTAACTAAAGATGACTGAAATAACCTTTTATGAAAAGGTTATAAAATCTAGAAAGTTGGCAAAAGCCAAAACATACCGATGTTTGCTGGCTATTGACAATTAATGCCACAAATAATTGTTTATTAATCTCTATGACTATTTTTTGAAATAGTTGAATGTACTTGGTGAAGTACAACAATTCGGAAAGCCCGAAAAGTTCGAGCTAGCACGAATATGAGATTGATGATCCTCTTAGGAATTAATCTTCAATTGGATTGAAGTAACTAATACCTAAAGGGTTTTTCAGAAACTGTCTGAAATAGAATCAGATTCTCCATTGAAGGATACCATCTTTGGGATATGCAATTAGATTGTGTTCCTAAAATGCAAACAACACTTTATATAATAAAAGTGTGACGTAAGCCATGCGAAGTATCCCTTACCCATTTCGGGATAGTACCATTATTCAATACGTATACTTAACCGAGTTCCAAAGAATATAGGTTAGATAAATTCCATATCAGATATGGAAGACGATAACATCAAATCCATCTTAACTGATGATTTAGGGTTGTTGTGCCTCTTGCAAGCAGGAAATGTCTGAAAGGCTTGGAGCTCAGTATGACATGTGCAGCTTTGTGGGATATCTTTGCAAGTATGCTAGATATCATTTTCTAACCCTCAGAGCAAAAATGTTTGTCTCCAAACATGCTGTCTTCTAAATGAAGTATTTCTTCCAAGGGAAACAGTGGGAGTAAATGAGAGCTCAAAAGATTTTGAGAACCACAAAAAGATATTCAATCATTAGAACATGAGCAGGCGCCGCACAGAGATGAGGTGTAGGACACTATTCAGTGCACAAGCAATCTATAAGTCTACAGATGACCACACGCCTGAAAAGGCTACTGGTATGTTCATCTAGAAGAATGAAGATCTCGTGACTTATGTAGGAATGCTTGAAAGGCAACATTAAGAGATATGGCAAGGAGCCATAGTATCTCAAGCAGATTCCATGTATGACAACCGGGTTACGAGCCTAGTCTGTCTAACCTGAAGGGAATGTCTCTCAAATGTATAATATGTCTTTATGAAAGGTTGACATGGATAGTAATAAGATTAGTAGTTAAGCTAAGTTGATGGCTATTGGACTACGAGGCCAAAACCTTGTAATTACATTTGTGTTGCGAGCTATGCTTAAGTCTATTCAGATAGTGCTTGTTATAGCTATGTATCACGGCTATACGGAACTGTGGAAAACATTGGGCCAATGGCTTCATGTTCATAGATGATAACGTGATGTGTAAGCATATGAGATCCACCGATGGACTCAAACAAGTCTCTTTATATAAATTCATTGCATAGATAAATCAAAAGAGTTTGATCTCATCAAGAGGAAAGATATGCCTTATGTGCAGATGGGTTAGTGGGTGTGTCATAGTTCTCGAGCAATGGATTGGATATCCTTCTCGGAATCAACATCCCATGTCACAGTCAATTAATGTTTGGTAGTTCAAGGTCTTTACGAAAGTTCTAGGAAGTAGCAGTTCTTATTTTAGAAATAAGAATCTGTAGTGATAGATTTAGATACTGCTTGGTTATCTCAGTTCACCTTTATAGATGAGATGCTAAAAGAGTTTAGCATAGGTCATAGCAGAAGATAGTTCTAGCCGGTATTTTCAGGATCTATCTATGACAGGACATCGGTTCTGAGGATAAGGTGAAAGATGATGCTTATGGAAGGTTCTCATTGCTTCTACAATGGGATCCATCATAAGTGTTGTGAGTTAGACTAGATATTCATACTTCATGAGCAAGTATGAAAGTGATTCTGGTATATGTCAAGAATATCCTTAAAGGTGTTAAGGATGGGTTCTTGGTTTACTGAAACGTAGAATCAAATAAACGTAAATATATAGATATGCACCCTGAATCTTATGAAGATAGTGGGAGCTACGGTCTGGGTTTGCAGTCACTTTGATTAAATGATACAGTGGGCTGGAAATGTTCTTAGCTAAGAAATCACTGGAAATTCTACAACTGAGCCAAAACACAGTAGTTCCTTAGAGGTGCACCGGGAGCAGTACATGGATCTAAGAGATTCATTCCTGAACCAAGTGCGGTTCTTCCACATTTTCTATATATCTGATATAGTAGTGGATTCATTGCTTGGAGCAAGGACCAGGGTCTCATCAGAGATTCATGTGTGTGTTGAGGCGGTTCCTTTGACTTGGTCATTTGGAGCATGATATGAAGATAATTTGATTCCCCACGGAGAGTATCCGTTCATACTTAAAGTTGGTTATGAGTATTACTTGAGATTATTGTGTTTCAACTTGGTCTTGTGTGTATGAGTGATTGGTTTTAGGCCAAGTGGAAGATTGTTGAAATAGGGTCTTAGACCGAATCGGGTTTGACTGGATCCGACCGGGTCGGATTATTACTACTATTTTTTTTATGTTTATACATATGATAATTGGCTTTAATGTTATTATATATTCGGTTCATCTACATGAACCAATTTGTGATTGTATATATGATAATGTCCCTAGTCTCAAACTGTGAGAGAGAAACCAGATAGTGAATATGGTTGATGGGATCTCGACTCAATTTAAAAGGTTTGATACTTAAATGTCTCTAGTCGTATGTGTTATCAAACGGGACATTGCTAGTACCATTAGACTAGCTCGTATTAGATGTCTTCTATCTGATAGAAAGTAAGGATAGATCTTGTCTATCAAAGTGTAGAGACATTTGGACTGTACGTGGACGTGTATTAGAGAATGCGTACGTTTGACTGACCCACTTACTTTATTAAGTGTCGCACTATGTGGCGGTTTTGTAATTATGGTAAGACCGGAGTCTTCATTACATCACATTGTGGATTGTCATACTTTGACACTATTGAGGTTTCCCCTAGCCTTGGGGCGATCATGCGGTAGTGATTGGGTGTGATAATAAAGCATACGTAGGATTCATGTTGTTCATCCTTAAATCGTGTATCCTATTAGTAGGGGTGAATATCTAAAATGGCCTTCTTATAAGGAATGCCTTATTCTGAAAAGTCTTTGCAAAGCGGAAGTAATATGTTACTTCGAGGGAGTAGGATATCCAGATTATAAGATACAGTCGTTGATGTTTGACACTCGACGTACGACCGTATGGATATTAATATAGCGATAAGATTCTATTTATAAGGTAACTGTTTCACATGAAAGGTAGTAGTCATTGCATTTGACTCTTCGGATGATTGAGGGTCACGGTGTGTTGCTAGACGCTATTCCGTGATCGTTAGGTATGAAGGTCATTTTTTCGTAATTGCACTTTGTGCCTATGGCCAACTTATTCGGAAGCCTATCGGGTCACACGCATAAGAACATCTAGCCGGATTAAAATGCGGTTATGGCGATAACCAAATAAGGAAAGTTTTATCTCGACTATAAAGTGTTATAGTGGTAAATTAATATGGTGGTATTTATTTATTATGAATAAATTAAATACAAGATATTAATTATGTTGATTAATTAAATATACATATAATGTATATGTGGGTCAAAATATATATGTATATTGATACACATGGATTTTGTAAATTAATTAATCATAGCATTACATTAATTAAGAATAATCCGGAAGCCAATTAAAGGCTACAGGGGGCAAGAATAATAGTGTATAATGATACAATTGGATTGTGCAATTTAGTTAAGAGTATTACCATATATTAATATTAGATATTAATGTATATAGATTTGCACAGATGTGTTATTTGATTTATGGTAATATAGTAAGATATATTCAATATGCGATATTGTCAATATATATCTTGGAGAAATATTTAATATAAGATATTAAATATATATTAGATAAATCAATCAAATATATTTTCCTTATTTTATTAGGAAAATGTTTTCTCTCTCCTCAATCTACTAGGAAGCTTCTCATAATCAGATTGGGATAGCAAAGAGACGCATGTTACCCTATAAAATGGGAGGCTTGGCTAGCTCTTTTGGACATCACCATTCCAAGAGACTAATAGTTTCTTGTGAAAAATAGAGAGCTTTACTAGAGAGTTTTAGAGAGAGAGAAAATGTCGGCCTAGCAACCGAATTTTTCTAGTACCAATCCATTGGTGGATTCCGGAAGTTTGTTCGTGTGGACTAGCGGTAGAGGCCAAATGCTTGGGCGGCTCCATGCACCACTACACTCCTTAGACGGTCAAAACATCAATTTTTTAGATCAAGCAAGGTAACCACCGTCTACTAGCTTATTATGTTTGTTGCTCAAACGAAGTCGATCATGGTTAAAGGAAATAAATTTTGAATTCCGTTGCATTCCCGCATATATTTCCTAACAGACACAAGTTTATCTCGCGATGAGTGGGCAGTCGGTAAAAGCGAATAACTCTGCTGGCTTTTAAAAGACACCAGGAGTAGAGGGACTTCGCAAGTGGATAACTCTGCTGCTCCAAGGGCACCAGGAGTAGAGGGACTTCACAATTGAATAACTCCATAGGTTCATGAGACCCCAAGTATGGAGGGACTTAGCCAAACGTGTACACCATCAGAGTCTACCAGAATAGACTTCCGTGGTTATTGGTGTGATCCACCAATATGTTGCACCCAGTTACTCGTGCTGAGTAGCACCATGCGTAGTGTCCTTGAATGCTGATGTAACAAATATAAGCTAAAATAGAAACCAATAGTACGACATGATGATGAGCATGAACTAAACTCTAGAGTTGTGTCGGTCTCACAAAGATAACTTGATAATAATAATGTAAATCTTTCCATTGAAGAACTTAATTATATGTTAGCTTCTCACTCTTACTAAGTACCTATGTACTCACCTCAAATTCATTGTTTTTCTATGTGTTTCTGCTAGAGAAGATGAACAAGTATATCCGGAGTTCGAGGATGACTTTGATGATGACGTTTGAGGACGCCGACATTGAAGCGTTTATGTATTTATGTTCTTTATTTGTATACAAGACGTGTTGTTTGTTTGGGAACTATGTAATTTCATATTAGTTTTCTGTTCGAGGTTTTCGTACGTTTGAGATTTCATTTGATTATCCAATGTAATAAATGTTACATTTCTATCTTTAGATATTGAGTTTCTAATCTTATCATTTGTTGGAAAAAAATACCCGAGTCTTTTTGCATTCGTTTTGCTTAACTTGATACGACGGAGTAGAGGCTTATATATAAAATGAGATTTATTTTATATTATACGCGCCAAATGTTCCTTTTCTGGATAAGGACTCGGTGTCCTAAAACGGGGCGTTACAGTTGGTATCAGAGACGAAGTGTCATTTAGGCTTCCTTCTGTAAGATAAGATTTCTTTAGACCACTTAGAACCATTCTAATTCTTCTTGATCTTTCAGAATGTTAGGTAACCTCAGAGATACTCGTGTTGATGAGTTTGGAATCGGAAGTTCTAGGTCCCAGCAAGAAGCGAGTGGTTTGGTTAATGACTAGGGTCAGACAGTTGTGAGCCAGTTGGAACGTGTTGATCGGTTTCAGAATCCGGTACCCCACCTCAGTTTTAGTAAGAATAACCTCAATGATCTCTTGGTTGTAACAAAACCTATGGATACAGTAATCAAGGTTGCTAGGATGTTACTACATGTTGTTGGTTGTGATGGAATCTACCGTTTCAAGGGTAAAGTTATAGTTTTGGATTTTACGGACTTGGTGTGTCTCTGGGTATAGGTTGGATACCCAAGAGTTTGTATACTTGGAATGTTGAACTAGGAAAGTGTTCTTCCTAAGAAGGGAAGAGTACAAGATTGATTAGTGCGGTTTTAGTGGTTCAAGTTGTGGTTGGTTAGCTTTGGGTTGAGTACGAAGTTTGAACGGTTTGGAAATCGGTTAGTGTTGGTCCTTTGGAAAGGCTAACACAAGTTTAGAGGGGGGGGGGGGTGAATAAACTTGTCACTAAAAACTAGATTATCACAATTAAGGTTCAATTTTAACTTGTGTGGAGTTAAGCCGACAAAGCTGAGTTTAAGTCAAACTGACTTATGAAAAAAATGAGTCAACCAGCAGCGGATATAATTTTTAGCCTTTATCTGGATCTTGTTGATTCTATAAGAAAAAGCTGAGTATGCATAACTGAATTCTGGTGAATGTCAGTTTGTGAACTGTGTATGCTTATAACAATCAGTTTCAGTATGCTGAATAAAAAAATATAAATGCTATAAAAGAAAATAAAAGAATGTAGATGTGTAAAATAAGTAGAGCAAGAATTATAGTGGTTCCAGGTGGTTTAATCCTATCATTCCACTCTACCCCTGTGTTGTAGTAGGAGGAAAATTCCACTAGAACTCCTTGATGTACGCTGTTACAAAAAGTCCTATATGATAGTCCTTGACTATTCCCTAGTGTCACTATCTAAACAACTAAATAACATGATGGATTGCTACTCTTCAACTGCTTGAGCCACTGGTCCTTAGAGGGTTGTGTTGCCTCTTCACCTGCTACCAACACAAACACAGCCTACCTGACTGCAAATGTCACAAATGTCCTTGGCAACTCCTTGACCGGATTGCTTCACAGTCTAAACCTTTGATTGAGAATCAAAGTTGGGCTGGGAATCAATAAATTGATTCGTGCTTGTGGTTCTTCAAATTGTCGAAATCTGGATATGATCGATGTAGCTTGAACACTTGAAGAAATTCTAGATATGATCTTGTTGAGCGCAGATATTGATAGCAATTCGAATGAACTGGACTTGTGCACAAAATGATTGTAATCTTGTGAATTCGGTGTTTGATCCTTGGTGCCAAGTCCTCTATTTATACTTTGAGGTCCAACGTTTATCTTGCTTGAATTTGAATTGTATCAGCGTCTATATTTTCAGATGTCAGGTGTCAGTGACCATTCTGACATGTCAGTTCTTCATCCAATAAAACTCCTTGATTTACAACGTTCGAATGTACTTTCAGTTGCTTGGATGGATGACTATAAAACTATGTTTTCTTGATCAGTTTTATACTGAGTGTGTCAGTTTTCAGTTTGTTAACTGACTTAGAGCATTTACTGAGTTTTTACTCTGCTTCAAAATTTCAGTACTCTATTATTTGATTTTATGTGACTGAATCAAATTACACCATTTCTTATATAGATCATCTAAGACATCATTGTCCTTATGAAGTCAGTTCAGGCCATCACAGAATTACCTGAATTCTAACTTTACAGTCTCGGCTTAAAATCTTCATAACTGAGTTTGAACCCCCAGTTCTTCAATCTTCTTTAATCTCCCTTAACTGAGTCTGTGACCCTCGGTTCTTCAAATATTGAGATTGTTCCCTCAGCCTTTAGTTATAGATAAGCCAACCGAGTCTGTGTCCCTCAGCGAACTTACCTTATTCAGTTATGAGTGATCTTCAGTTTTAGGTGTATATCTTCAGTCTTATGTTAAGTTCCAGTTATCTACATGATTTCCAGTTTTCAGTTTTATGACACTTCTATCTATTATAGTGCTTGTCTGATATAACCTATGCAATTAGGAGACACTAGTAAAACTTATACATTCAGTTCTAGACATCTTTTAGCTTTCCACTATAACAGCTAGTTTCAGCACTTCATCAATGGGGTGTAAACAAACATATACTTAAATGTGATGAATCATCATCAAAAATAAATTTTATTTTCAACAATTTCCCCCTTTTTGATGATGCCAAAACCCTCCTTAAAAGAAAAGCTTAAAGATAATAACAATGCAAAAACAAAGTAAAACTGGAAACTGGATTTCATTAAGAGTTTTACAAAAACTGAATAGTTACACGGTTGATAATAATAACTGAAATAAGATCTAAACATCTGTTCCATGTGTAACTTTGATAAACTTTTGTTCCTTATCATAAAGACGATATTCTTGTTCAATCTTTGTATCTTCCTTGTTGAAAGTTCTGACATAATCCTCTTGACTTGTAAGTTTCCACTTTCTCCAAAGAAATAACATAGGAAGATGTCTTTCATCTTTGTAGTAATCTTCAAATTCTGAGATTTCAGCTTTCAGCTGTTCTCTCTTGTCTTTAATTTGAAGGTTTTCTTCAATTCCCTTGATCTTCTTATGATGTGCCATCTTCTAATTGTGAAAAACATCAGATCATAAATAGGCAAGTGATTCTTCATAGGTTTTGTGCCTATATTTCATTTTGACATGGCTGTAATCAGCAACAAATTTCATCCATAGATCCAATGTCAAAGTAGCTCTTCTTTTTCCTAGTTGACTATACTTGGAAATGAGTTGTTCATCAGTGAGTTCTACAACATTGTTGAAATAAGGATATGCTGATTTGCTTTTCTTTAATTCTGTCAATTCAGCTTCAAGCTTCAGTTTTTTTTCACATAACTTTAGCTTTCCTTTCTCTACTTCCCCCTTTTTGGTATCATACAACTCATTGATTAGCTGATGTGTTGCCTTCTGATCTGTTGACATATCTTTCTGGGAGGTGAGAACTTCTTTGAGCTGAGTTTCTAAACCATAAATGTGTTGATTGAGGTGCCATTCGGCTTGAGCATGAGTTTCTCAATCTTCCATAATTGTAACTTCGAGTTTTTCCTTGAGACTGAGAATCTCTGAAACTGAATTTGAAATGGATTTCTTGATAATATCCAACTTAGCATGAGCTGATACATCAGTTTTCTTCCTGTAATCCAAGTAACTGGAAATATGTGACAGAAGACTATTGTAATCATCCTTTTGGTTGAGCATAATCTTCAAACCTTCATGTACTTTGCTCAATTCTTCTGTTGTAAGCTTCTCAGATGGGTCTTCTTCTTCTTCTATGTCTTGGATTTTAGAATGACTGGCATCTTCAATTATCATCATCTCTAGCTTCTTTTTCTTTATTGTCAGTTGTCTGATTTCCAACTGGCAATTCTTCTGCCTTAGTATCAGTTTTCTTTGGTTGTTGTTCAAGCTAAGTGCTTGACTGCAAAACTGTACTTTTATGAGCATCTTTCCTTGAATCATCATCATCTCTTTCATCATCTTTCTTCTTTAAAACATCCTTGGGTATAGAAGATGTGGTTGATTCAGTTCTCCAAGCTATCTCTTTGAATCTATTGTAGCAGTTGTTGAGAAACTCTTCCATTGGAAATAGAGCATAGAGATTTTGTATTTCCAGTTTCTCCAACAATTTTCTTCATTAGGCAGAGTAGCTTCACAAGAATCTTCAGTTTTGAGCTTCATCTTCATTAATTTGACGATCATTTTAGCATCGAAGATGAACTCCTTTGATTGCTTAGTTACCTGTTCCTCTTGCTCAACATGCATAACAGAAACTTGTTTCTCAGATATTTTGGTGCCTAGCAATACCTTCATTCTTGCAGAATTCATCAAACTCAGACCAACAAAATTCAAATCCATTATCAGTCTTAGTCTCTTGATCTTTTTCCCCGTCTGATTCTCAACCAATGCCTTCCATTGCTTGAAGTCCTTGAATGCTTCACTCTTGTGCCTCATCATATGTTGGAAATAAAATTTAGTATTGATGACGATTCATCTATTATTTATTAATTTGTTTAAACCCCGTTGATGGAGTGCCATAACTAGCTGTTATAGTGCAAAGAAAAAGATGTCTAGAAATTGAATGTATGGGTTTTATTAGAGTCTGATTATTGCATAGGTTAAATCAGACAAGCACTCTAATAGATAGGATCAATACTAAAATGTAATCATGAATAGTTTGCTGAGGGAACAAGCTCAGTTGACTATGCACTAAAACTGAAAAATCAAGGCTGAGGGAACAAACTAGGTTATGAAGAGCTAAGGGACCGGACTCTGTTTTTGAAGACTGAAGAACCAAGGGTTCAAACTCAGTTTATGAAGACTAAAATCCGAGACTGTATAGTTAGACTTTATGCAAGTCTGTGATGACCTGAACTGACTCTATAGATCTCTTAAAGAAAGTCTATGTTACATAAGGAAAATGTAACTTAGTTAATTCAATTGGACTTGTATGGTGTACTCTGATCTCACAAATAAAGATCAGAACTAAGAGTACTCAGTTCTTGAAGAAGAGTAAAAACTGAGTTAATGCTCCAAGTAAGTTTTAAACTGAGAACTGAGAATGATCAGGTTACTAAAGACATAAGACAACCAGCTAAATCAGAACGTTGAAGATCAAGCTACCTGATTGGTTGATGGACTGTCAATTGTCAGAAATGATACTGACACTCAACGTATAAAAACAGGACCACCAATGGCTATAAGATTTCAAATTCAAACATTGGAAAAACCTTACTCAAGGAAAGACACGCAAGTTTTGAAGTCTTAAATCAAAGTTCTAAGGTTTAAATCATAATGAAATATCAGATTAGAAAGGAAGAAAGTGAATTCAAGAACTCCTGCTATGATCAGCAAGAAAGATCAAGAAATCTCCTAAGTATTTTGAAGCATTCAATAAATCATCTAGATAAGATAACACTTAAATAAATAGAGCTCACTGTGCTAAATTATATACATCAAGAAGAAGAAGCTCACACACAAGTGGAATCACTTACTTGATTCAAGTCTCAACTTTGATTTAATCAAATGTTGGACTGTAAAACACCAAGAAGGTGTGAAGGACAGTTGAGGTGGAGTCAGGAAGATTGTGTTTGTGGTGGAGCTGGTGAAGAGGCAATACTACCCTTCAAGGACTAGTGTGGCAAACTTAGTGATACAACAATTCTACCTGTTAAGGACTAAGGCTCGAAGATTGTGAAACTAAGGATTAGTGAAGGACAATCGTTATTTACTTTGTGTCTTGTAATGTTAACTCAAGAACTTAGTGAATTTCCCCCAACATCGTAGGAGAAGAGAGGAATGATAGGATTACACCACCTAGAACCTCTATAAACTTTGTGCTATTTACTTACAGCATTTTATATATGTGATTTTGATTGTTTACATTATTATTATCTAGCATTGCACAACTCAGTTTTCACCAGTAAACTAAAGTTCACATAGCATATTTCAAAGAACTTAACAACTGATATTATGATTTGATATTAAGATCACAAAAGGTTTTAAACTAATTTATTCCGTTGCATTTAACTTAGTTGTTGATTCAGTCACAAGACTGAATCTCAGCTCAGTTATCTTTACTCCAAGTTTATTAAGTTTACTCAAAAGAAAAGTTTAAGAAGACAAGTTTATTCACCCCCTTCTAAACTTGCCCATATCCTTTACAAGGGACCAACAATTGGTATCGGAGCAGTGTTATTTTCTATTGGAGAAATCCATAGTTAACAAATAATATTGTTTCACGTATCAGTCTGTTAACTTCTTTGAAATCATGTTTTCAAACGAATTTTCAAAACTTGCATCATGGAATCACAGTGTCACATTATAAGTTTTCTTTCTTGTTCATTTTAAAGATTTGATGGATACAAAAGTAAATTGCAGGCTCTTGTTGCTGATAAACATGAGAAATTATTCGATATATTCAATGAAGATCCAATTATAGCATCAAGCACCAAAGAAATCAATCAAACAGAGCAAACTAATGAAGAGTGTATCGATAAAATCCAACACTTTCCAATCATATTTGCACCAGAACCACAATGAATGTGATGAGGAAATCATATTCTTTGGAACTGATCAAGAAGAACAAACTATTGAACCAAACAACGGAAAATAGGCCATGATTGAAGGATATAAAGAGGCCAGCAATGAAAATCTATTGATCAAATCTCATGAGGTAAATGCTTATCATTCCAATGCCATGACCAATCACAAAAACCAGAGTTCAATGAAACTCCTGACATACTCCTGATGGAAGTAGAGAAAATTCAAATGAGTTACGAGAATGTCTAGAAAGAAAGATATTGAATTAAACTAAAGTTTTAAGATTGAATGCTGAAATCAATCTTATTAAGTGTAATGGCAAAACACAAGGAGTCAGTTCTACTGATGATATAACAAAGGTAGTAAATATCACTGAATCATCAATTGACCCGACTTCAAATGTTCTATTCAAAACATGTAAGCCATACGGTGATAGATCAGGCTTAGGGTTTGATAATCAACTGTATTCTAAGACTGGACCTAGTTCAGCTGCACCTAATTTTGTGGCTGCACAAAAGTCCAGAACTCAGAAAACTACTGAAACTATTAGAACTGATAACAATTCATCTAAGCCTTACGCAAAAATAGATGAACCTAGAAGATTAGTTTGTAGCACTTAACAAACTGATAGATCTCATACGAAAATTCAGAAAATGGCTAGAAATGGCAAAACTGACCAAAAATAAATTAACTGACCAGTCAAATCTAATATGCCAAAGAATGATTTTCATTCAAGAGATACTAGATTCAGAGGAAAGGTAGACACTTTCCTACTGATGAATATTGGATGTTCCTACTCCTATTGCTATATCAACTCAGTTTCACAAAGTTCATAAGGTTCCTCAACATAGAACAGTCAATCCAAGGTAGTAGAATTATGTTAAATCTGATAGATCCAACAAAAAGAGTAGTTCTTTTAGCAAGCCTACAAGTCAAGAAAAGTATGTGAGAAAAATGAGCTCAATCTTTAAGATGTTCAAAAGTCTCGAAAAAGAAATTAACTCATTCAAAGGAAAAGCATCTTCAAGAGTTAATCCAAAAACTAACCAAAAACGACCAAGAAGGTATGGGTACCAAAGAAAACTTAACTTGTCTTGCAGGAAGGAAAATTGATACTTGAAGACACATCAAAACTGACGTCCACAAAACTATGATTTGATATTACACAACATTTGGTATCAATTTCACCGGTTCTCAACATTCAACATCAAGATGACGTACTCACAACTAAGAATGCTTACAACCAGAGATACATTGTATTAGTCGCTTTTACTGATTCGATCTATGATTGTCAGTGAAAGTTGTTACAAACGTCAGTTGTAACCGTTGATCACCCCACTACACATTACACACCCAACTCATGTATTATTTGTTAATTTGTTTAAACCCCATTGATGGAGTGCCATAACTAGTGGTTATAATGTGAAATAAAAAGATGCCTAGAAACTGAATGTATAGGTTTTATTAGAGTCTGATTATTGTATAGGCTAAATAAGACAAGCACTGTAATAGATAGGATCAAAACTGAAACTGAATCAGGAATAGTTTGCACAGGGAACAATACCAATTGACTATGCATTGAAACTGGAGAATCAAGGCTGAGTGAACAAACTCAATTATGAAGAGCTGAAGGACCAAACTCAGTTATTGAAGACTTAAGAATTGAGGGTTCAAACTCAGTTTTTGAAGACTAAAAGCCGAGACTATATAGTTAGACTTCAAGCAAATCTGTGATGACCTGAACTGACTTTATAGATCTTGTATATAAAGTCTATGTTACATAAGGACAATGTAACTTAGTTAATTCAATGAGACTTGTATGGTGTACTCTGATCTCACAAATAAATATCAGAACTAGGATTACTCGGTTCTTGAAGAAGTGTAAAAACAGAGTTAATGCTCCAAGTCAGTTTTAAACCGAGAACTCAGACTTATCAAGTTACTGAAGACATAAGACAGCCTCCTAGATCAGAACGTTGAAGATCATACTACCTGATTGGTTGATGGACTTTCAATTGTCGGAAAGGACTCTGACACTCAACGTATACAAGGACGACCACCAATAGATATATGAATTCAAATTCCAACGTTGGAAAAACCACTATAAATAGAGGACTTTGCACTCAAGGAAAGACATGCAAGTTTTGAAGTCTGAAAGAAGAGTTCTAAGGTTTAAATCATAAAGAAAGATCATATTAGAAAGGGAGAAATGGAATTCAAGAACTCATGCTAAGATCTGCAAGAAAGATCAAGAAATCTCCTAAGTGTTTTTGAAGCATTCAAGAAATCATATAGATACACTTGAAGAAACATAGCTTACTATGCCAAATTATATACATCAAGAAGAAGAATCTCAGACACAAGTTGAATCACTTACTTGATTCAAGTCTCATCTTTGATTTATTCATATGTAAGACTGTGAAACACCAAGAAGGTGTGAAGGACAGTTGAGGTGCAGTCAGGAAGACTGTGTTTGTGGTGGAGCTGGTAAAGAGGCAACTATGATCGCGTGTAAGTCACTAACGTCGATATTACTAGCAAGAATACTAGGTACATCGTAGTTTAGTAAATGCGAGTCAAGGTCGATCCCACAGAGACAATGCAACTATAAGTATAAACGGTTTTTAACCTAATTAAGAAGCAATATAGAGGCGGTCATTGACCAGCAATAACAATAAAGAAACAAACATGGTATACCTCTCCCTCTCCTCACCGATCTACTAACATGGATTAGTTAATCGTTATGTTTACTTCCCCACATAATGTCCTTAAATTAATCGTGAGCTTTCGTTTTAATTATCATTATCATCTACGGGTGCAATTCCTACTCCAATATACTCCAACAATGGTAGTAGGCAATCTATAAGCAAGCTACCCTCCTTAATTGGTGCGTAATAGCCCATACACATAAAGAACTAGAATTGCCGATATTAAGCGCTAACTCATATCGCTAACCCGCCTAGACAGCTGTCGATATTGACCAGCACGTTCCTAGGGTCCATTCAAGATCATGTCCTAATCAACACTTCACTAACATTCCTTCATGTTAATTTACGAATTATGAATACTAGATTGGCAAGACCTATTACTCGTTTTAATTATTCTTGCCGATCAACGTAGCTGTAGTGAATCCCAGTTTAGGTTTTCTAAAACATGCCCCGGTAAACCGGTAAAGACTGCCGGGTTACCGGGGGAAGCTTTTCCTACTTTATGGATCTACATTGCTCAGTACGATTAAAATAAGTGAATTATGGGGTTGTTAAACATGCAGATTAACTAAAACACATAAATACGAACAGATATACCATATTGAAGACAAAAAAGGAACGTTCAAAAGCTTCATACCTTCAACAATGGTGATCTAGCTCGATTTACTCAAGCTAGAGATGATGGAAGATGGGAGGAAACCAAAAACAACTCTCCAAAGCTCAAGAAAACTTTATTGCATAATAATAATTGTAATGTAATATGTAAAACTTATGTTTGTATTGAGCATTTGAAAGCTTTCAGTATATGCGGCTTTATATAGATACAATAGTGGACTTAAGACTCTCTAAAACCCTAACCGACTTAGATAATGCAGCAGAATCAATTTCGTGTCCAACAAGACGCCGGTTTACCGGGCCTCATTTTCTTCATTTTCTTCAGCAGGCTTCTTCTTGGACATCAACCACTTGGCCCAATGCATTTCTTTAGGTTCAGATCCACCCTCCAATGTTCCAGATACGGTACATCCTATAACACACGCAAAACGAGACAAAACAGTACCAAAACCTTGGGAAAATAGCATAGATGAAGAATTACGATCTTAGAAACACTCACATAGCATTTGACACCTATTCCACATAATAACAAGCCTATATATCCTCTCTTGAGCAGAATTCGGTGTGAATAAAGGTAGAATTACTGGTACCATTTAGAGCGTTATCAACTACCCCCTACTTAGCTTTTGATCGTCCCGAGCAAAAAGGCGAAAAGAAAATAACACTCAGATCAATATACAAGTTAATTAAAAACAACTATGCCTCACTAAGTCAAGATCAAGATCATGTCACTCGTATCCATCAGTAACGCATTAAACACTATTCACGTCATGAGCCAATGTGTGTGTGAAATAACTTTCACAACCGCTTAGAAATGCAGACAATTTCACATTACATCAACCCATAGTCGAACTAACCAGTCTCGAACATGTTATTCATTAATTAAGCGAAAGGCAAGGCGGATCGAGAACCTAGCATATATTACTCTTAGGCTCACATTTATCGGTCTGTGCAAAAGTCTTGCGTCTTACGCTCCATCGACTAAGATATTGCCAAAGAGATTATAAATGTATATATTTCAATGCGCTTCTCTTTCTTGGCGGGTGAACTCTCATTGATTTAACTATCCTCACGGCCTCACTCATGATAAACTACCGAATCCGAAATTCCTTTGCCTTTCTAAGCGTTGGTGGAACATGATTCGTGATGAAGCCAGGGTCAACTCTAGTCAAAGCAATACGCTATCGACTACACACCAAGGGAAGTGAGTTATACGTGCTTAAAATGGTGGCTCATAACAAAATATGCTTTTAATATGTTACTACTTCAGAAGTGGGCATTTTCTCACACTCGTACAAAGTAAAACAAAGATGAAGTCAATAAACTCGAAAAGATCAAAGATATAATAATTTTTTGAAATTCTGTCGAAAGGAATCAAAGTCTAAGTGGTGAATCGTGCATCAAAGAGAATCAAGATAATCACGCAGACAAAATCATGATAAATAACTCCAAAACAATTTAAGCAGACAAAATGATTATACTTGTTCTGCTACATCAACTAAGTAGGAAAGAAAAATAAAAAAAAAAATAAAAAGAAAAAACAAGAAAATGGAAAACAACAATAAAAAAGAAATAAAAACTAATCATCATCAGAAAAACCCTCCCAGTCAACTCCATGCTCAAAACCGGGAGGTGGTGCAGAACTTGAGGCGGCGGCGGAGGAAGATGATGCTCTATGATGAGGGGTAGTCCTAGGTGGCGGGGTCGAGGAAGGTATGCCAAAGTAATAGATAATCCTATCCATCTTGTGGTGTAAACTCGCAATCTCTTGCGAGTGCTCCTCAAGCAAGGCTCTTTGAGTCCTCGTTGCTCCATGCACCGATGTACGCTCCCTCTCTGCTCTGACCCGTCTTTGGACTCTCGAAACTGACTGTGAACTTAGCTGTGGCTTAGGGTCTTCCCAATCATCACTGACGAGCATCTTCACCTCATCCTCGAGGGCAAACATATCAATCATCGGCCCATATGGTAATAGCTCGCGCTCAGAAGCGTCAGCAAGCCTGTGGATACGGCAATGCATCCGAAGGCCGATGTTGACTAGAGATCCCTACTCCAGATAAAACATTAATTCCGCCGTCTTGGTGGTGACAGAAACCGTGTGCTGGGTCGGTAGAAGGCAGGCACAAACAAATCTGTTGACCATCATCCGGTCCCAAGATAGCTCATTCTCTAGGAAGATGGTGGGTGCTCCCATAGGGTTGCGCTTCCATTGCATCCCAAAGTACTCAGCTATCATCTCCATCCTCTCACTTCAGTATTTCTCGAGGATGTGTACTCATCCGGGCCCACCGGTGGATTACGAACCCCATAATGCTCGTTGATCCGCTGGATCGAAAAGTCAACTTTAACCACTCGGACCATAGCAAATGTAACTCCGGGGTTATACGAAACATAAGCGTAGAATTCCCGTACCACCGTGGCGTTGAACTAGGCTGGTGCCTCAGCCATGTCTAATAAATCTTGTCCTTGTAGGGCACCGGGTAATATCGAGCCGCAATCATCCAAATCTACCCCTCGTTCTCAAGCAACCGGCCTTGTATTCCAATGGCCTCGGAACGACTCGTATATAGCTAAATAATGGAACTGTTCAACCCCGTATCTCAAGGGATTGGCATCTCCATACACTGTCTGATAACAACTAGGACAAACAGCTTAACGTTGACGCTTAGGACCCATCCTGAATGAGTATATAAACTGATGCTGAAGATTTTTCTGGAAAAGAACCCTCGGTAAACCGGAGGTAGGGTAGGGTTTACCGGCCTTATTTTCCGAATTTTTACTGGGACTATGCCTCTGATGGTAAAAGATGAAGGATTTCAGCACTTCACCGTAGCAGCAGCACTACAGAACAACAACCGGGTTTGGAAAAGGGGTGTTTAGGGTATGGAAAATGGAAGAAAGTGGTGGTGATATGGTGGTGATATGGCCTAATTTGGATGGAGAAGAAGAAAAGGGAGAAGTAGATGAATGAAAGAGATGATAATGATAAGAATGATAATATTGGTGATGAAGGGGTGGTTTAAATAGGAAGAATTGAGTGAAGGTGGAAGGATTTAGTGGGATAATGGGTAGAGAAGTTATTAGGGTGAGGGATTTGAGGGGGTGATTGAGGTGGAGTTATGGTGGAGTGTGGGAAATGATGAAAATTTTGAAAAGAGGGAAAAATAGGACGGTTTCTGGTGACTGGCCGTATATGGTCCAACGTGTGTCCTCCACATGTCTATAAACATTCACCTTTATAACCTGACGTTCAGAAATTTAAAAATCAAGCCTCGGTAAACCGGAGGTAACCTAGGGTTTACCGGCGGTACTTTTTCCCAGATTTCTTTGTCTGCCTTATCTGCACACTTGACTCAACCTCTCCGCTCAATTCTTACCTCAAATTGATTAGCCTTCACTCTTTCCATTGCTATTTCTGACTCAAAACCTAACCTACTTCACTAGAATCCACAACGAGTAAGAAAACATTTCCACAACCATTCGGTTTCAAGCCTAAGGGTGCGGTAGGATGAAAAAAAGCTCGTCCCTTCATCTGGCTACTTTTATTCATTCCTAATCTACCTAAGGGTTTAAAGAAATAGTTCTGAGTTTATAGTCGCCAGCTCGACTTTCTTCAGATCTCCGATCATTCAAGGGTTGGAGCTTTAACTCGCCAAACTTTCGCTCCAGAGGTTTGCACTTTTAAAGAACCTTTTTGAGCCCTCTTCCTAGCATGCCTTTCCCTCTTAGCTTGCGTACTAGGTCTGCCTCTGCATTGAGAATTAGACTTTAGACCCAAGGATTCCATGTTTTTTACTTTTAGATCAACTCGTTCACTATGCAACACGGAAGGACTAGCTTCCGTGAGCATCTTGTCGTGGTCCTTCTCTTCTTTCTCTCTCAGCATTAATCTCATAAACTCTTGCTCAAGGCTTCTACTTCAAACTCTCT
This sequence comes from Gentiana straminea, assembly GCA_036785695.1. NCBI lineage: Eukaryota > Viridiplantae > Streptophyta > Magnoliopsida > Gentianales > Gentianaceae > Gentiana > Gentiana straminea. The sequence continues at coordinate 882,970 of JAVUPR010000244.1, forward strand.
ATGCTTATGCCCCTCGATCTCCAAAATTTCCACCTTTCCTGAAGCATACGTCATCTTGCAGCTCTCCGGTCTATTTTCTTGGGGTTCTAAGATCTTAAAAGATACAGTGTCATTATTCAACCTTAGAGTAATCTCCCCATTATCAAAATCCATAACCACCATGCTTGTCGCTAAGAAAGGTCTCCCTAACAGAACGGGGGCACTAGGGTCCTCAGGTACATCTATTACCGTGAAGTCAATGGGATATGTGAACCATCCTGCCTTAATTGTACACTTTCTAAGCAGACCAGCAGGCATGTCTCTGGTTCTATCTACGAAGGTCATGGTCCTGGTTTGATTCATTACGACCGGAAGCTTGATCTTTTTGATAGAGGGAAAATGGTAGAATGTTGCAACTCGAGCTAGAGTCGCAGAAACCTAATCCTACTGATATACCATTAACAAAAATCGGGAGTCTGAACGTGCCAGGGTCTCCTAACTTTACCACGGTGTCTGAGTCTGGGTAATCCTCATGCTCAAAAAACATCGTGTCAGGATCCTTTTCAGGATAATCAGAATCATAATCCGAAGACGATATATCAATTAACTCCCAAGGGAACTCACCTGGACGATACGTGATATACTCCTTCAGGTTCTCTTCAGGCTCTTGCTTGATTGCTTCTTTCTACTTTTCCAACCGTGTCTTTACATCTTCATAATGCTCTCGTGCTTCAGATCCAGGGTACATGGAAATCGGTGTGATGTTCAATATTGTCCTAAGCATATTGTTTGACTTGTTTGCTCTTTTTCAATTCCGGGTTGATTGAATCTCTGAAGTGTTCTGATCAACCTACAAAAGACAAAATAAAACAAGGAAAAGGTTAGCAACTTCCGCTTCAGTTGGGTGTAATCCCAAGTGTTGCAGACCTACTAACTAAAATCAATAGGGAATAACACAGAATAACAGGAACTGTTCAGAATTGGATTTTTCAGGCCTCGGTAACCCGGGGGTTAGCCACGGTAAACCGGCCCTGAAATTTCTTTTTCTGGCTGTTTAACATGTGTATGGTTGATACAGAATGACTCAAGACTCAAAATAAAATAAAATAAAAAATGACTTCTTAATTAGAATTAAAACGTTTATATTTACAATTGGCCTTTGTCCCCGGCAACGGCACCAAAAATCTTGATCGCGTGTAAGTCACTAACGTTGATATTACTAGCAAGAATACTAGGTACATCGTAGTATAGTAAATTCGAGTCAAGGTCGATCCCATCGAGACAATGCAACTATAAGTATAAACGGTTTTTAACCTAATTAAGAAGCGACATAGAGGCGGTCATTGACCAACAATAACAATAAAGAAAACAAACATGGTATACCTCTCCCTCTCCTCACCGATCTACTAACTTAGATTAGTTAATCGTTATGTTTACTTCCTCACATAATGTCCTTAAATTAATCGTGAGCTTTCGTTTTAATTATCATTATCATCTACGGGTGCAATTCCTACTCCTATCTACTCCGACAATGGCAGTAGACAGTCTTTACGCAATATACTCTCCTTAATTGGTCAGTAATAGCCCATACACATAAAGAACTAGAATTGCCGATATTAAGCGCTAACTCATACCGCTAACCCGCTAGACAGCTGTCAACATTGACAACCACGTTCCTAGGGTCCATTCAAGATTATGTTCTAATTAACACTTCACTAACAGTCCTTCATGTTAATTTATGAATTACGAATACTAGATTGGCAAGACCTATTACTCCTTTTAATTATTCCTACCGATCAACGTAGCTGAAGTGAATCCGAGTTTAGGTTTTCTAAAACATGACCCGGTAAACCGGTATAGACCGCCGGGTTACCGGGGGCGGCTTTTCCTAATTTCTGGATCTACATTGCTCAGTACGATTAAAAATAAGTGAATTATAGGGTTGTTAAACTTGCAGATTAACTAAAACACATAAATACGAACAGATCTACCATATTGAAGACAATAAAGGAACGTTCAAAGCTTCATACCTTCAACAATCGTGGTCAAGCTCGATATAATCAAGCTAGAGATCATGGAAGAAGGGAGGAAACCAAAAACAACTCTCCAAAGCTCAAGAAAACTTTATTGCATAATAATAATTGTAATGTAATATGTAAAACATATGTTTGTGATGAGCATATGAAAGCTTTCAGTATATGTGGCTTTATATAGATACAATAGCCGATTTAAGAAACTCTAAAACCCTAACCAACTTAGATAATACGGCATAATCAATTTCATGTCCAACAAGGCGCCGGTTTACCGGGCCTAGCCTTCGGGTTACCAGGCCGTCTTTTCTTCTTTTTCTTCAGCAGGCTTCTTCTTGGACTTCAACCACTTGGCCCAATGTATTTCTTTTGGTTCAGATCCACCCTCCAATGCTCCAGATCCGGTACATCCTATAAAACACACAAAATGAGACAAAACAGTAAACCTTAGGAAAATAGCACAGATGCAGAATTACAAAAAAATGCCCCCCAGATATGCCGTTAACGGCATATCTGCGGGGGCATTTTTTTTTACTATCCTGAAAACACTCACATAGCATTTGACACCTATTCCACATAATAACGAGCCATTCTATCCTCTCTTGAGCAGAATTTGGGGTGAATAAAGATAGAATTATTGGTACCATTTAGAGCGTTATCATACTACCCTTCAAGGACCAGTGGAGCAGACTTAGTGATACAACAATTCTACATGTTAAGGACAAAGGCTCGCAGATTGTGAAATTAGGGATTAGTGAAGGACAATCATTATTTAATTTGTGTCTTGTAACGTTAACTCCAGAACTTAGTGAATTTCCACCAACATCACATGAAAAGATAGGACTGACAGGATTACACCACTTGGAACTTCTATACACTTTATGTTATTTACTTGCAACTTTTTACATCTGTAATTGTGATTGTTTACATTATTATTATCTAGCATTGCACAACTTAGTTTGCGCCAGTAAACTGAACTTCACACAACATATTTCAAAGAACTTAATAGCTGATATTAAGATCACAAAATGATTTATTCCGCTGCATTTAACTTAGTTGTTGATTCAGTCACCAGACTCAATATCAGCTCAGTTATCTCAACTCCAAGTTTATTAAGTTTACTCAAAAGAAAAGTTTTAGAAGACAAGTTTATTCACCCCCTCCCCTCTAAACTTGTCCATAGCTTTTACAAAAGACCAACATCATAATTACCCAAACAATCCTTGAATAATCATCTATAAAAGACCTAAAATACCAGTGACCACCCAATGACTCCTCCCTTGAAGGTCCCCCCAACAATCAGAATGAACATAATCATGTGTCCTTTTTATGTAGTGGATTTCTTTTGGTAACTTGCTCATATGTAGCTTCTCAAACACACAGTGTTCACACAATTCTAGCTTCTTGACATTATGTCCCCCAAGTAGATCAGACTTAGACAAAATTTGCATCCCTCTTTCACCCATATGACCCAATATCATATGCCACAACATAGTTAGCTGTGACTGGTTAACCTTTGATGATGCTACACCAGTAGAACCTAATATAGTAGACCCTTGTGGTATGTACAATATCCCATGCCTGATACCCATCAGAATCACAGCTAAATCCTTATAGACATTCACCACTTCTCCTTCACCCCTGAACTTGAACCCTTTGTTGTATAGAAGACAAAGTGATATCAAGTTCTTGGTCATTTGTGAAACATGCCTAACCTCCTTTAATGTGCAGAATTTACCATTATGTGTCCTCAGCAGAACTGATCCAATCCCAACTATTTTGCAGACCTTGCTGTTAGCCAAAGAAATATGGCCTCCATCCACCTGCTGATAAGTTGAAAACCACTCCCTATTAGGACACACATGATAAGATGCACTAGTTTCCAGAATCCACACATCCCTGTGCTCTACTGATTCTGAAACTGCTAAGGCCAGATCATTTTCAGAGTTGGTGTCTTGTTCTGCCAAAGAAAGAGTACCCTGTTGAGTACCTTACTAATTTTTCCTCTTTGGACATTCATTTTTCCAATGTCCCTGCTCCTTGCAGTAGTTACAGATATCCTTTTCCTTGGGACCATTGGAACTCTTCTTGGATTTCTTTTTTCCAGAGTTTCCTGATCCTCTGCTGACTCCACTAGTCACCAACCTAATAGACTGATTGTCTGTACCAGAACCAGATGCCTTATGGCATAGCTCTCGAGCATGAAGTGACGATCTCACATCCTTCAATGACACTAAGTCCTTCCCAAAAATAAAGGACTGCACAAAGTTCTCATATGTTGTAGGCAATGATACAAGTAAGATCAGTGTTGCTTCCTCATCTTCAATCTGCACATAAATATTCCTTAAATCAAGTAATATTGTGTTAAGCTGATCTTGATGATCCCTCAGCTGAGTGCCCTCATGCATCCTTAAACTGAACAGACATTGTTTCAATAACAACTTGTTGGTTAGAGACTTTGTCATATACAGACTCTCAAGCTTGGACCACAACTTCTCTGTTGTGTCATCTTCAGCAAAATTTGTGATAATTGCGTCTGCCAAGAACAACATAATTGTTGAATGTGCTTTCTCCTTCAGACTTGCTTTCTCGGCAGTACTTTCTTCTGTTGATTTAGACAGAGGACCCTATAATCCCTGTTGTTTCAACAAAGCACGCATCTTGATCGACCACAGACTAAAATTGTTCCTTCCTGTAAACTTGTCAATCTTGACATTTAAAACAGACATCATTCTCACCAAAAAAAGCTTTCGTAGATCCCACATCCTAGCGTCAATTATGACCTTGGTGCTAATCTACCTTGCCTCAATAGATAAATGGATTTCTTGATAACTTGGATGCTCTGATACCAGTTTCTTATTACGGATCGATCAAGAAGTGATGGTGATTGTGAGTAAAGATAGACAATTAACAAGTAAACAAACACAGAAACAAGAAGAACACAAATTTAACTTGGTTTCCGGCAGTGTGCCGACTACTTCACGGATAAGCGATGATTATTTTATTATCACGAGAAATTTGTAATTACATGCAATTACAGAAGGTATTTATAGCCTTGAGAATCAAACCCTAACCGCCTTAATAGTCAACCCAATAAATGGCTGAAATACCCCAGAAGTAACCTTCACCCAAACAGAAAACCATGCAAACGTGTTCCCCAAGTAACACTGAGCACCAACATCAGCAGACCAAGCATCAGCAGGTTGATCACCCAGCTGACTTCCCATCTGAACACCAGACCATAGTTTCCACACCATACTTCTGCAGCATAGTTGTAACGCCCCTCTCTCGGATATCGAGCCCTTATCCGGAAGAGAAACGTTCGGTGCGTATAGCATTAAATAAATCTAACATTATACGCAAGCTAAAAAGACTCGGGTAAAACATAAATGCTGCTAAGAATAGAAAGTAATCATTCTAAAGATGGATAGTTAAGATTACAATCATGAAAAACCAAAGTCTTACACAACACGAGGTCTCAAAAGAGCAAACTTAACTTTCAAAATTCTAGAAGTAAAAGTACAACAAGTCTAGAATGAAAGGATACAACTAGTCTAATACAACCTTTAAAGGAAAAAAAATAAACTAAAAGCATCTTCAAGGCATCAACGTCATTCAAGCCATCGTCTAAACTTGGTCAACATGTTCGTCTTCTTAACCCACAATGCATACAAATGAAAATGCAAAGGAGGTAAGTACTAGGTACTTAGTAAAAGTAAGAAGCTAACGAATAACTAAGTTATACAACGAAAGGTTATTATTATGATTATTAAATTATCTTTATGAGACCGACTCAATCTATGGTTCACTTCATGTCCATCAACATGTTGTGACTATACGTTTATAGCCTAACCTATCTGTGTTAATCCGCACTCAAGGGCACAACGCATGGTGTATATTCGCCATGACATGTAATGTGTAACCTATTGATGGATCACACCAATAGCTACGGGGGAAAGCCCGATGATGTGCACGTTCGGCGAAGTCCCATTGACATTTACCCGTTTATAGGCCAACAAGGATATCCATTTTAAATCTGAATGCCCACACATCGCGATATTGTCAGGTGCCTATCCAAAAGTGACATGATGTTTAATCTTTTACTACATAATATGTATTTATTAATTGTTGTTAGCTAGCCACCTAAGTATTTTCAAGTAAACTCCCTCACACCTATTGCTCTCTTTCCTAGAACACTTGACACTGATAAGGCCTAGATAATACACAGACACTGATGAATGCTAATTCATCAAAGCACAAGCCTCTCATGCCCTTCCGAAGGCCCCGAACTTCAACTCCCTTGAAGAGTACATTCGATGCCGGAACTAAACATATCAGAAACTCAATGAAGGCTTGTTCATTTTCATTTACTGTTATTAGATCAAGAAATAACATTTAAAACTGGACTCGTAGCTTAAAACAATATTTCCCCAAAACCGGGCTGAATGTGTGCGTATTCCACCTGTTGAAAGTAAATCTGTCCATCATGTATCAGCAATGCATGCGCATTGCTAATCAATGCGTATGCATTGCACCTGCTGGAAATAAAAGAGACCGTTCTGCTACATCAATGTGTGCGCATTGCTGACCAATGCGTGCGCATTGCACCTGAAAAGCCCTAAACACGATATTCTACAACTTAACGATTTCTAACTCAAACCAAACATTTTTACCATCAAAATACTCAGAAAACAACAGTGAAACCTGTTCAAGACATGTCATAGCTTAACATTGACAACAACTACACATAAACATGATTTCTAACAACCAATCTATACCAAAACTCAACCTAAACATAATAAAACTATAATTATTCATTAGGAAGAGCCTTTTACCTTAATTGCCAGTAAAACCGAAAGCAAAACGCCAAGCAACCGCAACAACTGTTGATCCTCAACCCCAAAACCTATTCGATCAAAAAGAAACCCTGAAATCCTATTTTCCTTGCAAAACCCGAAATACAAAAGTGTGTGAAACAGAAGATTACCTGCATTATTGGCTGTGAATTTATTTTTAGAATAATCTACGCACCAAGACGATCGTTTTGACTACTCATGGCTGCGAAACAGAGCTACAGATTGAAAGATATGAATTTTTGAAGAATCGAACTCGACGAATACAAAAAACTAGGGCTAAACTGAAAACTTACTGTTTAGAAAACAAAGAGTATGGAAACGACCGTCTTCATCCAGTGATCGATTTCTTCTACCGCGGTATCTTGAAACGATGAACAGATTGACCCTACGATTGGATATTACGTTCTCCGTTTTTTCTGAATACTGCGTCGCTCTTCCCCTCCGCGTTGTGTCGTCCTCTTTTTTTTTTTTTTATCAGAAGATGCATGAATAATTTGAGGGATTTGGGGAATATCCTTAAATAGGTATTTAATTAAAAATTTTAATTAAATAACTAAATCCTTTTAATTAAATAAATAGGATAAATAATAATTAGGTCACCATTAAATCTCTGATGCGCAATTGGTTGAAAGCATATTGAACAGAAATTTTTTATTACTTACCCTATTCTTCAATTTATTGAATATTCAAGCTTTTGTGTTCTAGTAGTGTCACAACCCCTGAAAATTCTAGTTTTTATCTCTTCTTACTTTCCGATTTTATGGTGTTGTTTTTTCCTCCTTTTTTTTTTTGTAAGAGAGGTGAGAACAATGAATCTTGTAACATAAGTCTATGTACTTGTGATGATGAATGTTTTTTTTTCTTCTCTTTCCAACTACAGGGTATGAGGATTGTCCACAGACCTAGTGAATTCTTTGAAACGAATGCAATCCTGATTGAGAAATATATAATCATATGTTGTCATGCATATTCTTTCTTAAAGTATCTCATATTCGATTTATCCTTTTCTTATATATATTTATAGTGCTATTTTGCTTTATTTAAATATTACTCATATGTTGTCTAGTTATGCCTTCTTTTGCATAGTTTGACAATATCGACAGTCTTGAACATATATTTGGCCTTCTTTTGAGACTCTTTACAAAAAGCTAAGGAGATTATGCCTTCTAAAATCCATAGCTTGCTGCTTAATCAATTAAATATTTTGTTTTTCAGTTTTTCTTGGACAAACAAGGCAACGTAATACACCTATATGAGAGAGGTACATGGCTTGGTTCTGTAACGCCCCGTTCCCGGACACCGAGTCCTTATCCGGAAAAGGAACGTTCGGCACGTATAAAATAAAAGTAAATTCATTTTTATACGTAAGCCTCTACTATGTCGAATCAAATGAAAGCAAAACGGAAGCAAAACTCGGGTATATTTTTTTTCAACGTCTAAGAATAGAAACAAGAAATTCTAAAGATGGAAATGTAAATTATTACATTGGAAAAGTACGAAATCCCAAAAGACAGTACGTAGCAACCAAAAGAAACCAACAGTCTACCTCAGAATCATTACAAGAGCCACCAAAGAAAAACAGTAAAGAAACATTCTTGAAACTTCAACGAGCGCCTTCACACGTCGTCGTCAAAACTCTCCTCGAACACTGTTCGTCTTCTCACCCCCAAACACATAAAAGAAAATGCATTCGAGGTAAGTACAATGTACTCAGCAAGAAAGAGAAGCTATGAAACCAAAAGAAATTATAAGGAAAGATATTTAAGTCGTTTATTTGGTTATAAGAGACCGACTCAATCTAGGGTTCACTTCATGCTCATCTGAAGAGAGTTTGAGAATGTGATAAACACAAGAGTAAACTTCAACTTAGTTTATTCATTGAGTAAAAAGATGTATAAATAGATACAATTGAGATAGAGAGACTAGCTAGCTAGCTTGGGCGGCCACTTGAGTATGTAGATGTGGGCGGCAAGCATGCAAAAGTAAAAAGTAAAAGTTATGTCTATGACATAAAGTAAACTAGAGTTTGACATATTAATTGTTTATATGACTCACAATTAATATGTCTTTTACAATTAATTTTACAATTAAATAAGATGTACAAAATATTATGCACGAAATCCTGAGGCTCAAGCAAACCGCCGAGCACCCCGTCGAAGCCCCTCAGCCAGACCGAGTCCGCCGAGTAATATTTCCACACCCCCTCAAACCGGCCGTATATGTTGATGCAGCCCAAGTTTGCTACTTAGTCCGCCGAACATAAGAGGTGGAATAGCCTTAGTAAGAATATCGCATTCCGATCCGCCGAGGGAACATACCGGAGTTGAATAATCTTGGCATCAATCTTCTCCTTCGTAAAGTGTCCGTCAATGTCCACATGCTTGGTTTTATCATGATGGATCGGATCTTCTCGCCATGCATAAGGTTGAATTATTATCACAACAGAGTGTGATAGGTTGCCGATACGGTTGCCGAAGTTCGCCGCACTTTTTAGCCATAGAGCTTCACAAATGCCAAGTACAAGTGCCCTTAGTTCACCTTCAAGATCGCTTCTTGACACAAGAGGTTGTTTCTTGCTCCTCCAAGTAACCAGGTTCCCCCATATATATGAGCAATAGCCCGTGGTAGACCTCCCGTCAATGTGACATCCACCCCAATCAAGCATCGTGTAGACCTTGATTGATCTATCAAGAGACTTGGTGAAGTGTGCCTTGGCCAGCCAGTGGATTTTAAATACCTCGCATCCTATTCACCGCATCCCAATGTTGCTCGCAGGGCAATGCATGAATTGACCGACCGATCGACCCCATATGCAATATCGTGTCTTGTGTGAGAAAGGTATACGAGTTTGCCTACAAGCCTTTGATATTGTTCTTTCCCCGACAAAGAATGTCACCATGCAAGAGGTATGACCGGGGTCTACCGGAGATACAAAGAAGTTTGCATCCCAAAGATGCCGCTTCCTTCGCAGGTCCAGACATACTTCCTTTGGGAGACCGAAATGCCATTGGTGGTTCTAGCTACTTCCATACCAAGAAAGTACTTGAGGTAGCCCGCATCTTTAACTTGGAACACCTTTGCCAAGAGAGTCTTCAAGTTCGGATCTCGCAGAGTCATCTCCAAGAAGGATGATATCATCCACATATACAATTAGAATGGACCTCCTCTCGGTTGGTTGTCTTGACAAACATGGTGTGATCGTAGTTGCATTGATGATATCCACAGCCTTTAACCACAAGTAGTGAGTTTTCCAAACCATGCCCTTGGTGATTGCTTCAAAGCCAGAGATTTCCTCGCTTGCACACCTTGCCTTGAGTATGAGGATTGATAAAACCAGGGGGTACAACATATAAACCTCCTCCGAGGTCCCCATTTAGAAAGGCATTTTTGATGTCCAATTGGTGAAGAGGCTACCAAGTTGGACAACTAGGGAAATCGCACTCGACGTTGTTGAGCTTTGCTACCGGTGCAAAAGTTTCCTTATAGTCAATGCCATAAGTTTGAGTGAATCCCCTTGCTACCAATCCGGCTTTATACTTGTCAATTTTACCATCGCATTGTATTTGATAGTGAATAACCATCTCAGCCTAACTCGTTTTCTTGCCTTTGGGAAGAGTTGCGAGGTCCCAAGTATGATTATCCAAGAGAGCAAATATCTCTCGTTTTAACAAAGCAGCCTTCCACTTATCATTTTGAAGTGGCCTCCCGAATATTTCTAGGATAGAGTGAGAGTCCGTGTCCCGTGTAAACATGGCAAAGACAGGAGACAACCGATCATAAGATAAATAAGTATGAATAGAATGATCGCTGCATGATCTTTTCCCTTTCCTTAGAGCAATAGGTCCGTCATCTACTTCGCAGACCGCCGAGAGTCAAGAGCCGGGGTCCAGCAGACTCGGTTCGCAGGTTGCCGAGGTTCCGGTTCGCCAGGCTCGGGGTCGCCAGACTCGGGTCGCCAGACCGCCGAGGGTCGCGTGAATCCGTGAGTATCCGCAGGATGCCGAAGATTATGAGTCCGCCGAGGGTTAATGGTTTGCCGAGGGAACGGACTTAGTTCAATCTCAATCAAAGTTTCCATCGTTGATCGGCTCGCAGGTTTGTCGTAATATGGAGTCCTTTCAAAGAATTTCACATCCATAGAATTGTAAAATTTCTTTTCGCAGGAGAGTAACACTTGTAACCTTTTCTCGTCCCGTGCATATCCAAGGAAAATGCACTTATGAGCTTTAGGATCAAGTTTACTTCGTGTTGAGCATGGATATAAACAAACACAAGACAACCAAAGATCTTTGGAGGCAATTGGGTAATAAGACGAGAGCAGAGTGTGTGGTCGCAGGTTTGGAGAGGAGTTTTGAAACCTAACACTCGCCGGGAAGTCTCGTTGATTAAATATGTAGCAAGCCAATATAGCTTCACCCCACATGTATTTAGGAACATGTGTAGTGAACATGATTGATCCGGCCATTTCCAAGCAGATGCCCGTTCTTTCTTTCAAAGAACCCCATTCTCGCCGAGGTGTTTCCACACAACTACCGATATGAACAATTCCTCCGTTTGTCAAGAAGTTACCGAGGTTAGACTCATAGTATTCCGTAGCATTATCGCCTTTAAGATCTTGATCTTAGTATCAAATTGGGTGGAGACCATGTGATAAAATTCTTGGAAGATAGGTCCAACTTCGCATTTGTCTTTCATTAAGAATGTGCCCAAGTGTTTCGGTATGATCATCAATGAAGGTTACAAACCACCTTTTTCCCGTTATACTTTTCACTTCGAGGGTCCCCATACATCACCGTGAATTGGGTGAAAGCGGGAAGAGGGCAAGTGAGGTAACTTAGCATACACAGATTTGGTGAGTTTAGCAAATTGACAAATATCACATTGAAGATCATTAAGATTACATCCTTTAAACAATTCAGGGATTAAAGACTTTAAATAACCAAAACTTGGATGTCCTAGTCTATAATGCCATAACATGATATTGTCTAGGTTTTGAGTGCAGCCGCCGAGGCAGATTCTCGTCTTCGCCTTCGTCTTCAGCAGGTTGATCACAAATGGGCCCCGAGCAGTGGTTTAGCTTGCCCAATCACTTCCTCGAGAAGAAAGATCCCGGAATGTACACCGATTCTTATTAAAAACAACAAATTCAATTCGATCTTTAGTGAGTTTACCGACGTATATAAGGTTACAAGCCTAACTTTGGAACAAACAGACATTCTCGTAGATATATCCGATTAGTAAGTTTAACCTTCCCAACACCTTTTGCATAAGAAACAGTAACCATCGCAGCCTTAATTTCGTGAATTTGGTTGCATGGCATATATTGGGTAATAAGGTTTTTATTACCAAATATATGGGAAGTTAAGCCCCGTAATCAACAATCCAAGTCTCATTACTAAGAGGTGAGTAAAATATACCCGTTTTAGCATGAGTGGCCATTTCAAAGAGGGGAGCTACCTTCCCGATGCCGAGCAATAAAGGCTCTAAAGGCAAAGAACCGAGCATTCGCCCATCGTCATTCTCCTCTTCACCGATAAGTTTGCCTTGACTTTCCCCGGTTGGTTTTGAGGTTTTAGAGGGGTAGGTTTGCCATGTAGCTTCCAACAATTGTCCTTGGTGTGATTTGTGCGTTTGCAAAGTGATCACGTAACGCCTTTCCAGCCTTTCTCGCAGGCTTCCCGTAAGTCTCATTAACCTTCAAAGCAGGCGCACCTTCGCAGGTTGTCACAGGGGTTCAAGAAAGATCACTTTCCTCCTCGTTTTCCTCATGTTTGACCTCGCAAACATGGATTTGAGATTTGGAAGAGGTTTAGTAGCAAGAATTCTACCTCTCGACATCATCAAGAGTAGGATTCACCCAAGCAAGGAATTTGAATACTCTCTTTTTCTCGATAATGTCTTTAAAGAGTGCAAGATCTTTAACATCATTCCAGGGTGAGTTTCCAACATATCTAGGTGTTGCCATGCCTTAGATAGTTGATTAAAGTATTGAGTTACGTACATATCCCCTTGTCCGCAATTTTGAATCCGAGCTTCGAGTTCATAGACTTCGATGTATTGTCCTTTTTTGAGTAAAGGTCTCCGGCATTGTCCCGCATTTCCTTAGCAAGTTGTCATACATCATGAAGTTCTCATCGATCTCTTTTGTCATAGACCTCGTGAGGATGGTCATGACTTGGTTATTTTCTCGTGTCCCATGCTTCAAACTTGGGGTCGGCTCCAAGTAGGGGTGTTTGGAACCGTACATGATATCCCATCTTGCCCCGGCCGGAGATATACATTTTCATAGACCTTGACCATAGCAAGTAGTTGTTACCATCAAGTTTATGATTTGTAAAAGAAGAGTGTTCGCTTATCCCGTCCGCCGAGGCAAACTGTGAGTCTACCGAAGAAGATGAAACTTCGGATAATGTTGACATTTTCCCGAAAAAGAACCGAGTTTTGCGCCGGATTTTAGAACTCGCAAGGCTCCGATACCATGAAGAGAGTTTGAGAATGTGATAAACACAAGAGTAAACTTCAACTTAGTTTATTCATTGAGTAAAAAGATGTATAAATAGATACAATTGAGATAGAGAGACTAGCTAGCTAGCTTGGGCGGCCACTTGAGTACGTAGATGTGGGCGGCAAGCATGCAAAAGTAAAAAGTAAAAGTTATGTCTATGACATAAAGTAAACTAGAGTTTGACATATTAATTGTTTATATGACTCACAATTAATATGTCTTTTACAATTAATTTTACAATTAAATAAGATGTACAAAATATTATGCACGAAATCCCGAGGCTCAAGCGCAACCGCCGAGCACCCCGTCGAAGCCTCGCAGACCGAGTCCGCCGAGTAATATTTCCACAGACCGGAACCCTAACTTCATCACCATGCGATTACCGGATCGTATTTCAACTAAAAACCGGCAAAAACAAGCACGAAACACAAAGCAAACTTATATCTAAACATGCCATGATACTTATAGACAAAACTCAAACCATCAACACATCATTCTAGCACCAACTACAACCTACATTTGCATCTAACCTTATAAAAGCAAGGAGATCATAGGATTTATTTTCCTTACCTTAAAACAGCCCGAAAACCGAACCAAAACCAAGCAAAAGAGCGCAACTTTGGCAACCAAAGCTGGTATCCAAACGTAGTCCTCTTCTCAACGATTCCAAAACTTGATTCCGATGCGAAAACGGTTAACTCCTTCTCTCGAAAATGAGAAAACTCTTGTCTCTCCCTCTTTTCTCTCTCACAGCCGCAGGGATGGGTTTAGGGTGTTTCAAATCCTGATTTGTGATTAACAAAGGGGTTAGGTCATTGTTATTATCCGTTTAAATACCTACTCCCAAAACTTAGGCTTTTCCTTATATGCCCCCTTTTATAAAAAAAAAACTGATCTTTCCTTTATTATATATATACATAACTCGAAGATACATATATATAAAACACCGAATTATTTAACTCCGAATAAAAGGAAAGCGAATCCAATATTTCGTTTTCGCAAAAAGACACGTCTGCCCTTTCCCGAAAATCGGAATATTACATTCTCCCCCCCCTTAAAAGGAGTTTCGTCCTCGAAACTAGAACATACCGGTAAATCCCCAAACTCTTGGAACTCACTAAGCATGTCGCTTTCCACTTCCCAAGTTGCCTCCTCGGGTGAATGATTGCTCCACTGAACTAACACCAAAGGGATCATCCGTCTCTTAATCATCTTTTCTTTCCGGTCTAGGATCCTGATCGGTCTCTCGTCATATGCAAGGTTATCTTGTAAGATTTCTGGGTCAACCGTAGTTTCCACATCCTTCTTAGTCAGACATTTCTTCAACATCGAAACGTGAAACACATTATGGACTCTCGACATTGATTCTGGCAACTGAAGCTTATAAGCTAACGTCCCCACTCTCTCCAAAATCTCAAAAGGTCCAACATACCTTGGACTTAGCTTTCCTTTTTGTCCAAAGCGTTTCACTCCTTTCATCGGTGAAGCTCGGAGGTAAACTCTATCGCCGACTTCAAACTCAAGAGGTCTTCTTCTAACATCACCCCAACTTTTCTCGCTGTCTTGAGGCGCCTTCAAATTCTTCTTGACCGAAGTGAACCCTTTCCTTTGCTTGTTCAACCATCTCTCGGCCCCGTGTCTGTCTCTCCCCGACTTCATCCCAAAACGAGTGGCGTGCGGCATCTTCTCCCATACAACGCTTCAAACGGCGGCATGCCTATACTCGTGTGAAAACTATTGTTGTAGGCAAACTCCGCTACCGATAGGTAATCATCCCATGATCCGCCTACCTCCAAAACACAAGCTCTCAACATGTCCTCGAGTGTCTGGATGGTCCTCTCAGATTGTCCATCTGTCTGAGGATGAAAAGCCGTGCTCAAATCCAACTTGGTCCCGAAGGCTTCTTGCAAGCTCTTCCAAAACCGACTTACGAATCTCGAATCACGGTCTGAAACTATCGAGATTGGAACTCCATGTAACTTCACTATATTGTCCAGATATAGTGTCGTCATCTTCTTTAATGGCATGTCGACCTTGTACGGTAAGAAATGGGCAGATTTGGTCAATCTGTCTACGATTACCCAAATTGCGTCGTGTCCGCCTCTTGTCTTAGGTAATCCGGTGATGAAGTCCATTGTGATCTTATCCCATTTCCATTCCGGGATATCCAATGGCTTAAGCATTCCACCGGGTCTTCTATGCTCCGCCTTAACCTTCTGACATACATCACACTCGGCCACAAACTTGGCTATTTCCACTTTCATCGAGGGCCACCAAAATCTTTCCTTTAAGTCTCTATACATTTTAGTAGCACCCGGATGAACCGCAAAAGCTATCCTATGTGCTTCTTCCATAATTCTTTGTCTCAAGTCGCCAACGTTAGGTACACATAGACGATCCTGATACCATAGATTTCCACTTTTATCCAACACGTAACCAACCGTAGGCTTCTCCCTAGCAACACGCTTCAAATCCAACAAAACCGGGTCTTCGTCTTGCTTTCCCCGAATATCATCCATCAACTCTGATCTTGCTAACAACGGTGCCACAAACTGCCGGTCCTCAATCTGATCGAAGCTTCGATTTCCAACCCATCAAACCTTTCGCCATTACCTCAACACCGGAAGCCGCAAACACCGGTTTCGCTCGAGCATCCGCCACTACATTCGCTTTACCCGGATGGTACCGAATGTCCAAATCATAGTCCTTAACGAACTCTAACCATCTCCTCTCGTCTCATATTCGGGTTCTCTTGTGTGAAGAAATACTTTAAACTCTTATGGTCGGTGAAGATCCTTGCTTTAACCCCATATAAGTAATGCCTCCAAGTCTTTAAGGCAAATACTACCGCCGCCAACTCTAGATCATGTGTCGGGTAATTCTTCTCATGTACCTTCAATCGCCTAGATGCATAAGCTATCACTTTTCCTCCTTGCATCAACACACAACCCAAACCCCGTCCCGAAGCATCCGTGTAGACATCATAGTTATCAAAAATCTCCGGAGCGCTAACACCGGTGCCGTAGTCAACTTACTCTTCAAGGTATGAAAGGCCTTATCACACTCATTAGTCCATTCAAATTTCACATTTTTACGTGTCGACTGGTGAGTGGAGTAGCTATCTTCGAAAAATCTTGTACGAACTTCCGGTAGTAACCAAACCAACCCAAGAAAACTTCTTACTTCGAAACCGTGGTAGGTTTAGGCCAATTCTCAACTCGCCTCGATCTTTGCCGGATCAACTTGAATACCATCTCCGAAATTACATGACCCAAGAAACTCACTCGATCCAACCAAAAGTCACACTTGGAAAACTTTGCGTACAACTGATTCTTCTTCAGTGTGTCCAACACTATCCTTAAGTGTTCCTCGTGTTCTTTCTCATCCTTAGAGTAAACTAGGATATCGTCTATGAACACTATCACGAACTTATCCAAGTACGGCATGAAAACTCTCTGCATCAAATCCATAAATGCAGATGGAGCATTAGTGAGTCCAAAAGGCATAACAAGGAACTCATAATGTCCATATCTCGTACTGAAAGCCGTCTTCGGTATATCTGCTATCTTAACCTTCAACTGATGATATCCGGACCTCAGGTCAATCTTGGAGAACACTTTCTTACCCTGCAACTGATTAAACAGGTCATCTATTCTTGGTAGAGGATACTTATTCTTGATGGTAAGGTTGTTCAGTGCTCTGTAGTCGATACACATTCTCATGCTGCCATCTTTCTTCTTCACAAACAAAACAGGGGCTCCCCATGGCGAGGTACTGGGCTGAATTATGTTCCTTTCAAGCATATCTTTAAGTTGAGCTTTCAACTCCTTTAATTCAGCCGGTGCCATTCTGTAAGGTGCTTTAGCAACTGGTGCCGCTCCCGGTATCAACTGAATTTCAAACTCTATCTCTCTGTCCGGCATGTTTCCCGGTAACTCTTCTGGAAATACCTCAGGGTATTCCCTCACTATGGGAGTCTCCTCGAACTTAGGCTTCACTTGTTCCACGTCCACTGCATACAACAAGTAGCCCTCACAACCCTTTCGGCAAGCCCTTATCGCCTTAACCGCCGATATGATCGGATGTTTCTTCTTACTCGGCTTGTATACATTACCTTGATACGTCTTGTCCGATTTCCCTGTGTACTTTAAAAGTCACTTTCTTCTCTTTACGGTCCAAGTGTACATAATTCTCGGATAGCCAATCTATTCCGAGGATTACATCAAAATCCGAAAAGTCCAAAACTCGTAAAGTTGCTCTTACATCGATAAGGTCCGACTCGAACTTCCACTTGTGGTATCATTCTAGTTACCCTTGTTACCTTCCCTAACGGCGTAGTTATCTCCAAAGTGTTTCTTAAAGGCTCTGAAGGTAAATCCAACTTCTTAGCTACCTTGGTTGACACAAAAGTATTTGACGCTCCCGTGTCAAACAAAGCCTTGACCACTAAGTTTTCTAACATTATCGTACCTAGGATGCATATTCATTTATTTAAATATAGTTACAACATGAATAATCACGCTATAAAATATCTTAACAAAAGAATGAAACAAAACATGGTACCTGAAATAACGTCATCCTCTGGTTCCACAAAATTAGCATCCGCTGCAAAAACTCGAACCGGTCGGCTCGGGCCGCCTCTCCCGCTACCTTGGCTCGAACCACTCTTGTTTCCTCTCGTTTGGACACGCTCTAGAAAAGTGTCCTTGCTCACCACAAACGTAACAACCGTTACTACTCGCCCGCACTCTCCGTATGATTTCGTTGCACTTGGGGCAAAGTGGTGCACCGTTCGGGGCCTTAGCCGCCGTAGGAGCCGTAGTCTTCTTGGCGCTTGCCGTGGCGCCCCCTATAATCGCCTTGACTCGTCCCGAAATTTCTCTTATTATTGACAACCACTGTAGCTCTCTTCCTGAAAGTTTCGACTTTCAAGGCTTTATTCATCAACTCTGCCATATTCCTTGCCGTGAATCCTAGCATGCCCGACTGAATCTCGTAGGCCAACCCATCCTTATAGAGGGCCATCTTTCTCTCTTCTACCTTCATCAATTCCGGATAGAACCTTCCTAGCTCATTGAACTTATTAGTATATCGGGCCACCGTCAGTGATTACCGTGCTTGTGCTTCGAGGAATTGACTTGCTTTATCTCGCTTGAACCGTAACCGGGAAGTACTCATTATAAAACATCGTCTTGAACCCTTCCCAATCCGTTACCTTACCGTTGTCGCTTTGGACGGCATCAATCCATGCTTCTCGCTCGCTCCCAACATAAAACCGATCGCTAGTGTGCCATTTCGTCTCGGGAACATGTATGTTCCTACAAGCTTTCTCGAATCCCCTTATCCACTCCTCTCGCTTTAGAATGCTCCACATTACCAAAGAACTTCTCAACTCGATTTCTCCTCAATCTCGTATACCAATCCACCGCCGGTGCTTGCTCAAAGGCCGGTCTAAGCGGGTGGGTGAACCGGAGGGTAACCATAAGATACATGCGGCCGATACCGCCGATGTTGAGGATAAGGTGGGATTACTTGAGGCTCATTCTGATACGGATAGTACCCCTGATAAAACTGATGCTGTTGAGGCTGCTGAAAACCAAAGGGTGGATGACCGACGCCTTGCTGGTGGTCAAAGCGTGGTGAAGGTGGTACTGTAGGTTGAGGAACATGACCTACAGGAGGAGGGTAAAAGACCCGCCGCCGCCGAGGATACCTTTGGAGGATAAGCACTAGATGGTGGTGGATATACATTGGTCACCGGTGGTGGCGCACTAATCGGTGGAATGTCGCCTACCACAGTGACACGAGTAGGTGCTTGTCCAGGCTCTCCATAAATGTAGTTATATCTTGGCGGTGGTCGGGGTGGCAGATTCTGATGCGGCCTCGGTGATACATCCTGTTGAGACCGTGGTGTAGGCGTGGCTGTATGGGGTGGTGGCGAAAGACTCAAACGAGGCGAAGGATTCTGCCTCACAAATCCACCCCCTACTACGGGCACTGGGCTCTCTGCCCCTTGTCTAACCCCTGAGCTCTCAGCTCCACGAACGCCTCTTCTTGTCGTTACCATGCTGAAAGATCAAGAAAACCAGACGTTACTAAAGTTCTAAAGAAACTTATCTTAAAGAAAGGAATTCTAAAGAACGCTTCTCTCTGATACCAACTGTAACGCCCCGTTCCCGGACACCGAGTCCTTATCCGGAAAAGGAACGTTCGGCACGTATAAAATAAAAGTAAATTCATTTTTATACGTAAGCCTCTACTATGTCGAATCAAATGAAAGCAAAACGGAAGCAAAACTCGGGTATATTTTTTTTCAACGTCTAAGAATAGAAACAAGAAATTCTAAAGATGGAAATGTAAATTATTACATTGGAAAAGTATGAAATCCCAAAAGACAGTACGTAGCAACCAAAAGAAACCAACAGTCTACCTCAGAATCATTACAAGAGCCACCAAAGAAAAACAGTAAAGAAACATTCTTGAAACTTCAACGAGCGCCTTCACACGTCGTCGTCAAAACTCTCCTCGAACACCTGTTCGTCTTCTCACCCCCAAACACATAAAAGAAAATGCATTCGAGGTAAGTACAATGTACTCAGCAAGAAAGAGAAGCTATGAAACCAAAAGAAATTATAAGGAAAGATATTTAAGTCGTTTATTTGGTTAGAAGAGACCGACTCAATCTAGGGTTCACTTCATGCTCATCAACATGTTGTGACTAACTGTTTCTAACTTAACTTATCTATGTTACAACCGCACTCAAGGGCACTACGCGCATCCCCTCAGCAGAGTCCCTCTGTACTTAGGGTCTTTGACCTACAGAGTTCTTCTACCTTGGGAACACTCTTTTGCAACATATTAGTGGATCACACCAATATCCACGAAGTCTAGAAAAGGTAGACTCCGATAGCACGCACACCTCAGCAGAGTCCCTCCGTACTTAGGGTCTTTTTGACCTACGAAGTTCTTCTACCTTCAGAGGTAGCACATGCATCGCGATTTAGCCTGGTGCCTAGCCAAGAGAGACATGTTGTTTAATCTTTTACTAGTCACATACGTTGTTTATTAAGTTATTAGCTAGCCAACCTAAGTATTTTCAAATAATCTCCCTCACACATACTACTCTCTTCCTAGACCACTAGACACGGACAAGTCCTAGCACATACACAGACATTGATGAATGCTAATTCATCAAAGCACAAGCCTATCATGCTCTTCCGACGGATCCGAACTTCAACTCCCTTTAAGAGTACATTCGGTGTTTTAACTGAACGAATCAGAAGCTCAATTCAGGCTTGTCTATATTTATACCATTTTAACATATCATGTATAGGGGTTCATAAAGATAAATCATGCATATAAGGCTGAACAACAACCCACAAAGAAAGAAGGGCAAAACAAGCTAGACGCCCGTTTAAGACCCTGGACGCCCGTCTGACCCTACTGGACGCCCGTCCAAAGATGGACGCCCGTCCATTAAACTCAGACGCCCGTCCACCGAAGACCATTTCAATCCTGAATGTAAAATTACCCCTCAGACGCCCGTCCGGATGAGCCAGACGCCCGTCTGAGAAAAGACCAAGGCTGGACGCCCGTCCAGAATACCGGACGCCCGTCCACCTGGGTTCGACTGGAACCCTAACTTCATCACCATGCGATTACCAGATCGTATTTCAACTAAAAACCAGCAAAAACAGCACAGAAACACAGCAAACTTATATCTAAACATGCCATGATACTTATAGACAAAACTCAAACCATCAACACATCATTCTAGCACCAACTACAACCTACATTTGCATCTAACCTTATAAAAGCAAGGAGATCATAGGATTTATTTTCCTTACCTTAAAACAGCCCAGAAAACTGAACCAAAACCAGCAAAAAGAGCGCAACTTTGGCAACCAACCGGTATCCAAACGTAGTCCTCTTCTCAACGATTCCAAAACTTGATTCCGATGCGAAAACGGTTAACTCCTTCTCTCGAAAATGAGAAAACTCTTGTCTCTCCCTCTTTTCTCTCTCACGGCCGCGGGGATGGGTTTAGGGTGTTTCAAATCCTGATTTGTGATTAACAAAGGGGTTAGGTCATTGTTATTATCCGTTTAAATACCTACTCCCAAAACTTAGGCTTTTCCTTATATGCCCCCTTTTATAAAAAAAAAAAACTGATCTTTCCTTTATTATATATATACATAACTCGAAGATACATATATATAAAACACCGAATTATTTAACTCCGAATAAAAGGAAAGCGAATCCAATATTTCGTTTTCGCAAAAAGACACGTCTGCCCTTTCCCGAAAATCGGAATATTACAGGTTCATGCTTCAAACATATGTAAGTTACAATCTTTAATGCATACCCTCATTTGATCCTTCACTATAAAGTGTGAACTGAACATATATATACTCACCCTCTGGTACCGTTGTTCTTTTGAGACTATAATATCAAGATTTCGCTGAAATTTGTTTCCGTGTATGTTGATATTATGTTGCTGCTAGATATATGCTTCTGGATTCTCTACCGCCACCACCTTTTGGAAATTTGACTGCTTTTGTACATTTACTAGTTCTCTTGCTCTTTTTGGTTTATCCAATTTTAATTTTATTTGTAGTTTCAGAAGAGTATATCGATTGGTTTTAGAAAGCTGGTTTTGAAGAAGTTCAGCTGAAAAGAAATGGTCCAAAATGGTCCCGTGGTGATCGCCGTCATGTGTTTTTTTTTTTTTTTTTTTGGATCAATTAGAAGCTGATTTTTTGAATAGCTTGTGTCCACTTGCACCTAATGGTTATAAGTGTTCGAAAGGCCTTTGGAAAAGGTAATGCAAGTAGTACCAGATTGATTGTCATGGTCTTCAGCAGTATACTGTGGGGGTCATATGCATGATTTTTAACCTAGAAATATTGTTTGCAATGATATTCGTGAAACTTCCTGCTTGTTATATGAAAGTATTTTTAGGGTATACGAAAGAATTCTCGATTGTTGCTGATGATCCTGAATATGCATTGAAGCTGGCTGAAGAAACATGGGCCAAACACAAAGATGTATGTGTTTATTTTAGTAGACTCGTAACGTGTTTAAAAGGGAAGAAAAACATTTAGATCTCATAAGATGCTGTAATACTAATTAGAATGATTATTATATTGCACGCTGAAAAGGCTGCTATTGATGAGCCAGAAAAGAAGGGAGAGGAGGAGGTATGATTTGTTGATTTAATCTTTTCAAAATTTCGGCATAAATTCAATATGTTGAAATTTTACTTGGCTTTTGTTCAGGAGTGCAAGAATGAACCAGCTGAGTCAGATGTAAGTCTTCTAATTTTAGTTTTTTTAGCTTTCTACAAGTAACTGATGAGTTCTCTTAAAAAAGCAATGGTGGAGGAAGAAGGTATGAATTTTTCTTGTAACATTGATTACGATATGGTCATATGTAATCATAACGGCCCCTTTTTTGTTTGTTACTACACATGCATTGCGAAAAAAAGGTGATAACAATAGTTTTAGGAATCCAACCCGTCAACTGCATATACTAAATTAGCTTGTTTCATTTTTCTGTCATCTTTTACTCCTTCACTCGATCCTTTATTCCCATCTTCTCTTTACTACAGAAGCACCATTCAAGAAATTTGCTTCGTTGTGATTGTACTGTGGGTGGCTTGTTGTATGCGTTATTTTTGTGGTGCGGTTGATAGTTGATATTGTGTTATGTATATGTATTTTTATCAGAACATGGTGAATTGTAACAAAATATGTATCGTTTTAAAAGGAAGAAGTTATAAGGTGTACAAAGTACAATATTCAAATTCATAGTTTATGGTGTATGTATGAAGCAATTATGCCCTGCATTAATGTTAATACGCATGTGCATGCCGTGGTAGATGATTTTATTGATTTTACAACATTCTTTGTATGTTGTAATTTGACGTATATAGGCCATTTATGGTATCCTCTGGTTTGAATTAACGGCTTCCTCTTGCATGCCTTGAACAATTTTTTGTTTTGGGCTCAAACTATATTTACGGCGTGCATTTCAGATCATCTAAAGCATGTTGTAATTTTCAACATAGATTTACGGCGTGTCCATCAATGGCTTGCATTTGTGCGCCGTAAGGTACCATCTATGGCTTGCCTTGCACGCCGTAAGTTGACAAATTTTTTGTAGTGGTACTAGTCACGAATGAGGTAATTGATTACCTGAAGAGATCACATGGTAAGCCGTTTATTATTAAAGCGCTTTTGACTCAGTAAATTGGGGCTTCTTAGACTGCATCACGGTGCAAATGAACTTTGGTTAAAAATGGCGGAATTGGATAAAAGCTTTCTTATCTTCGGCTTTTGTTCCTATCTTTGTTAACGAAAGCCTTACAAAAGAGTTTAAAATTGAAGGGGGTATTCGGCAAGGTGACCTGCTCTTGCCGTTCCTTTTATTGTTGTTTGTTGAAGCCCTCAATGTGTTTCTCAAGAAACCATTGCCATTGATGGATTTCGACGTATCAACATCTCAAATCATGAAGTCACTATTAACCTTTCCCACCTACAGTTTGTTGATGACGCAATCTTTTTTTGCTCTTGGAACCTGGAGAATATGTGGAATCGTGGCCGAATTTTGAGGATCTTTGCCCTCATATCCAGTTTGAAAACCACTATGTCTGAAAGCAAGTTGTTTGGCATTAATATTTAATTCACCAATCTTAATGTTGGAGCTTCTCCTTTGGGGTGTAATGCTGTTGAGGTCCCCTTCACTTATCTCGGTTTACCCGCAAGAAAAAATATGAATCGAATTAGCTCATGGCAACCAGTAATCGACAAATTTTGAACAAAGCTTGCAGGTTGGAAGCGCATGCTTCTCTCTGTGGGTGGAAGACTTACGCTTCTTAAATTGGTACTTGGTAGCCTTCCGTTATATTACTTCTCGTTGTTCCCTGCTCATATTGCTGCGATATGCACATTTGAGCAAATGAGAGCTCGATTCTTCTGGGGTAGGACGGGGGAAGAGAGCGAAATTTCTTGGATCTACTGGTCAACTATTCTCAAACATAAATCACAATAAGGGTTGGGTGTAGAGTATTGGGAGTGCAAGACTCTTCATTGTTAGAAAAATGGTAGTGGAGGTTCAATGTTGAAAATGGGTGTATGTGGAGTGATCTTATCCACTTGTTTTATGGGACTAATGGCAGCCATAGGTAGGATACTGGGTTGGGTATAAAAGGCACGGTTTGGTGTAGCATAGCCCACAATATTAAAAAAATTGAAAAACAATGGGTGAACTTTTTATGATCATTGAGATGGAAAGTGAGTGACAGTAGTAGTGTTATATTTTGAAGGATGCTTGGGCGGGAGATGAGACCTTCATGTGTCAGTTCCCAAGAGTTTTTAATTTTGCCTTTGACAGAGAATGCATGGTTAATCAACGTAGAAAATTGAATGTGGAAGGATAGGAGTGGGTGGGGGATTGGAGATGCAGAATTCGTGGTAGAGAACTCAGTGAGCTGGTGGACTTGATTGTTTTTCTCCCAGATCTTGTACTTAGTACTCAACATCATGATACCCCCCTTTTGGAAAATTAATAGTAGCGGCGCTTTCTCTGTAGCTAATCTAAAGACTACCTTGTTTGATACCATTAGTGTCTCTGCCTCAAATGCGTCACACTCTTTTCATTGGAATAACTTGGTTCCGTCTAAGGTGAGTATTACTATTGGAAGTTGGCTAGCTGTTGGCTCCCTACCCTACTCAACTTATCGAAAAAAAGTATAGGACTTCTTAGTCTCACATGTACTTCTGTCGATTTGGATACGGAGGATGACAATCACTTGTTTATACTTTGTCCTTTCATATTAAATATTTGGGATAAATTCTTTGCTTGGTGGCGCTTACAACTCGCTCCCCCACAAGTTTGGAATTCTTTCCATCACTTCACTCCACTGCATGTTTAGCTCGCTAGCTTCTCCATAGTTTGGGATGTAACCCAAAACATTGTGTGTTGGTGTATATGGAAACGAGGAAATAACTATATCCTCAACGCAACGTCTGTCTTAAGTGTCGGCTGGAGTCTATTTAAAAAATACCAACCTTGACCGTATCATTCCTACTTAATGTCCATGCACCACAATAACGCCTTGCATAATAGGTAATTCACAGCTTTGAGAATGTTAAAAGTAACACTCTCACTATTCACTCGCATGACTTACTCACCATTTTGTTGGGACTATTACTGGTTTATAAATGTTCTGATAATTTGAAGGAAAACAGAAGTGTTAATACACAGTAAATTATGACGGAAATTGATAAAACACAGTAACAATGAGAACACATAGATTTAACATGGTTTCTGGCGTTGTGCCGAATACTCCATGGATTGATAATAGATATTTTATTATGCACAAGTTTACAAATATTTTCACACACATAGCATTGATTACAACATTGGTATTTATAGGCACAATTCCCTAAACATTAATCACCATAGGCTCTTTGTCGGAACTGTCATAAATACCCAGATATGGACCCCTGATGTAAGTAAATTTTATGATGCATTTTATTATGTTTTTAGCCCCATTTTCCGTGATTTTCATAGTAATTTTGCATCTTTTAGGCATCGATTTGCACATTTTTCATAAGGATACAATAAGTCGTAAGTAGTAACAAATAAAGTAGTTTTTATAGTACTTTTGGGCCATCAGGACCAATATTTTGTTGGCGGGTTTATGCTTGGTATTTTTGGAGAGTCATTGCAGGATCTTAGGTTGACCAAGCATCGGGAGAGATGATTTTGATGTTGATAAGACGCGTTTGTACGGTGTGAAGTGCGTACCCGAAGCCACGTACGGAGTTGTTACGGGTCAATTGTCTCGAGCATACTTACTCACAGCTGACTTAAATCGACTTTTGACCCATCTTAGAGACAAATTTCGGTTTTCATATCTTCACAAGAGTTGTAGATCTTCGAACCAGCTTTCCAAATCATCTTGAATCATTCAAATCGGAGGTCTACATGCAACATTATGGTCAATTTACTGAAGACGGTCTGGTACCGAACCATCTGTCGAGCCGAACTTCGGGCAGCTCGGCTCGTTATGCGTTTTTAACCGTAAAAACGCGATTTTTCAGCTGCAAACTCATCTCCCCCTTCCCCCAAACCCTTAGAGCCGAAATTCCTCCATTAGAGACCTTGGGGGAGGTCACTTTAACACAAAAACAATGTAATTAACGGATTGTAATAGCTAGATAGTTTGAATATCATGGTGTTCTTCTACAAGCTTCTTCTTTTTTATATGGGTGTGAGATTATTGCTTGTACTTTGAAGAGATGGAGTCAATGAAGATGGATTTTCATGGGTAATTTTTTATTTAGCTTATTGTTCTTTAATTTCATCTTGATTTGTGTTAGTTTTAGTTAGATTTGTATCCGGATTCTTCATCTTCTTGGAATGATGTAAAAGCCAAGTTGGAGAAGATGAAAATGAAGTGTAGATATCTAACCCTAGAAATGTGAATTTTGATATTGTAGTTTCTTGTGATTTGTGAGAATGATTGTTTAAATTTCAAGCACTTTGTGGAATTATTTCTCATTACTTGGCCTTAATGCTTGTGTTAGATTAATCACCTAATACATGATTTAGCACACTTTGTTGAGATCGAGAGAAGATACTTAGTGTGGGAAAATGGGTAACGAGACCACTTAGTAAAATCGACTAGAGATAGATTCGGTTTCTAGAGTGGGGTTCACTAATCGTGGTTAGGCAACCCAATGAGTGTAATGCATATCGATTCTTCTAGACCTAATTTAGTCAATTAGGCCGTTGACGAGATATAGAGTGATTGTATCACGCGAGAGCGGGCAATCACTAAAGCGGGGGTTCGCACCAATAATTTATCACAAAGTCACAAATGGATGGAGGGTAGGTCGAATCATTTCTTAACGAATCATAAGTTCTACTTTATCACTTTGACCATTATCTTGGCTAACCATAGATTTTATTTCTTTTATTTTCGCTTTTTGTGGCATTTAGGTGGTGAGTTTTGGAGTGACACCATGGCTCACCTTAGTTTTAAAACTCATCTTTTTTTTTGGCCTAAACCAAATGTGCTAGTGATTTTGATACTTAACCGGCATCCTCGTGGGATACGACATTGACTCACCGATTCTAGGCTATAATTGACCCGGTACACTGCCGGTAAGATTAGATACTTGGAAAAGGTCGATCAACTTTCTCGGTTAATATCATTGTAATTACTAGTAAATTTGGGTTTAGGCACTTTTTTTTCTTTTGGTTTTTGTTGGAAATTTTTTGTTATCATTTATGACACTTACCATGTCTATGTGCTGTTTGTCAAAATGCTCTAACAAAAGTTTTTCACCTCTTTTTCTTTTTCTTTCTTATTCTCTATTCTTTGTTGGATGTTGTTGTTATCAACTTCTATGTTAGCCTTGTCTATGAGGTACTCGTTATGGTTCGTTTAACATCAATTTTCACCCTTTAAAATAACTATCCTTAACATTGTTTTGGGTAGAAAGTCGAGCTAAGGACTCTAAACTTAGAATGTTTAGGTAGATTTTTTTTTTCAAGTGAATGAAAGTTTTTTTTTTATTTGCCATATTCTTGAAGCTTTTGAGCAAAAAGATGTGCAATTTTTTTCTTTTATCTCACTAGAATCATCTCGGAAAGGTTTTTTTTAGCTTCCTCTCACTTGAGAATTTTGTGGTCTTTCAACTTGCATGACGACTCTCTTTAAGTATAAGTACAATGTTGATAGTCTTGGGAGCTACGTGCTATTCGAAAAAATAATAACTTTTGCTTGCAAATCGATTATTTTTGTTTACATACTTAGTTCTTGCTTATTTTCATGCATCAATTAGCTTGATAAAAATTATTTAGACTAAGGCATATACTTGACATTTATAGATGTTAATAGTATTCTAAATATGTAATGTCGATAGTAATCTTTAATTACATTTTTGTCTTATATTTAGTTGTGACTATTTGATATCTTGCGCACGTATAGTCTTGATATTTTGTTAACAAGTATTTTGGTGTGTAATCATGCATGTAATTTTGATAAGCAACTAGAACATAGAATGTATATCTTTCAAGGCGAAATAGAAGGGTGTTTTGAGTCGATGTTAGGGATGACGGTCCTGACATTTCTTTGACTCGACCATAGCCAAATGGCATTCGCGAACGTAATTTCCACATGTCCCCATCTCAGCCTTTGTAGAGTGGTGAGACCCCACTTGAAACTAGTCATTCGTGATTAACCTCATTATAATCCGACCCTTAGCCTAATTTTGGTCTACATTCCCTTGGCATCCCGCAAGCTTAGCAAGTTTATATGTATTGTGTGGTGATGATTTGGAGTTAAGAGTTGGATGACATTGTTGGTATAAGTTGAGATGGTATCTTTTGAAGTTTGAAGTCAATTGGTGTATTCAAAAAAAAAATCAAAAAATCAAAAAATCAAATTTTCTCCAGAAATTTCAAAAACAAATCAAATGAAGTTCAATAAAGTTATAAATAAAGATGCAATAAATGGTGAGCCTTGGAAATCAGTTTTGGAGGACAAGTTCAACAAGTCCAAGTAATGTAAGTTTGGATGATGACACAATTGAAGTGGTACTTGATCGATGAGAAGAATGTATAGATTCTTGCTATCTTGCTCTTTGATTTATCCTTTTATCTCTTCGATTAGCCAACTACCTGAGCCTAACATTACAAGCCATCAAGTCCTACCCGATCTATTTTTGACTCTTAATGCCCCGATAAGTGAAGATAGATATTATTCCTAAGCCTATGGTTTACTATAATAATTTTGCTCGCATGATTACAACTAATATGCTTGGATAACATTTTTGATAGACTATTCACACACACACACACACCTCGTAGTACAACTACTTATAAATTAATTTGTTGTTACATGATTCTTGACGCTTTGCATCATTTACTCTATCTATTGCATCTTCCATTTGTTTAAGTATATTCTTGTTCTAAATCATTTTGATCGCTCCTTTTTGCATGATGATGATTAAGAACTAAGTGGGGAGTGGTCAATCTCCCTTGATACCCACCATAATTTTCAACCTCTTACTTGACATTGGAAACAATGTGTTTTTCAAGTGGAGAGTGGATATGTAGTGTGGATGTCAAATGAGTTTGATTTTCGTAATAATTCATAAAGTTTGCATCATTTTATTGACTTACATTTCTTTTTTCTCACCTTCTTGATCGAGGGGGATCAAGAGCTAAATGGGTGGTAGTTGATGTAAGTAAATTTTATGATGCATTTTATTATGTTTTTAGCACCATTTCCCGTGATTTTCATAGTAATTTTGCATCTTTCGGGCATCGATTTGCACATTTTTCATAAGGATACTATAAGTCGTAAGTAGTAACAAATAAAGTAGTTTTTATAGTACTTTTAGGCCATTATGACCAATATTTTGTTGGCGGGTTTATGCTTGGTATTTTTGGCGAGTCATTGCAGGATTTTAGGTTGACCAAGCATCGGGAGAGATGATTTTGATGTTGATAAGACGCGTTTGTACGGTGTGAAGTGTGTACCCGAAGCCACGGACTTGTTACGGGTCAATTGTCTTGAGCATACTTACTCACAGCTGACTTAAATCGACTTTTGACCCATCTTAGAGACAAATTTCGGTTTTGACATCTTCACAAGAGTTATAGATCTTCGAACAAGATTTCCAAATCATCTTGAATCACTCAAATCGGAGGTCTACACGCAAAGTTATTGTCAATTTACTGAAGACGGTCTGGTACCGAACCATCGGTCGAGCCGAACTTCGGGCAGCTCGGCTCGTTATGCGTTTTTAACCATAAAAACACGATTTTTCAGCTGAAAACTCGTCTCCCCCTTCCCCCAAACCCTTAGAGCCGAAATTCCTCCATTAGAGACCTTGGGGGAGGTCACTCTAACACAAAAACAATGTAATTAACGGATTGTAATAGCTAGATAGTTTGAATCTCATGGTGTTCTTCTACAAGCTTCTTCTTTTTTCTAAGGGTGTGAGATTATTGCTTGTACTTTGAAGAGATGGAGTCAATGAAGATGGATTTTCATGGGTAATTTTTTATTTAGCTTATTGTTCTTTAATTTCATCTTGATTTGTGTTAGTTTTAGTTAGATTTGTATCCGGATTCTTCATCTTCTTGGAATGGTGTAAAAGCCAAGTTGGAGAAGATGAAGATGAAGTGTAGATATCTAACCCAAGAAATGTGAATTGTTATATTGTAGTTTCTTTTGATTTGTGAGAATGATTGTTTAGATTTCAAGCACTTTGTGGAATTATTTCTCATTACTTGGCCTTAATACTTGTGTTAGATTAATCACTTAATACATGATTTAGCACACTTTCTTGAGATCGAGAGAAGATACATAGTGTGGGAAAATGGGTAATGAGACCACTTACTAAAATCGACTAGAGATAGATTCGGTTTCTAGAGTGGGGTTCGCTAATCGTGGTTAGGCAACCTAATGAGTGTAATGCATATCGATTCTTCTAGACCTAATTTAGTCAATTAGGCCGTTGACGAGATACAGAGTGATTGTATCACGCGAGAGCGGGCAATCACTAAAGCGGGGGTTCACACCAATAATTTATCACAAAGTCACAAATGGGTGGACGGTAGGTCGAATCATTTCTTAACGAATCAAAAGTTCTACTTTATCACTTTGACCATTATCTTGGCTAACCATAGGTTTTATTTCTTTTCTTTTCGCTTTTTGTGGCATTTAGGTGGTGAGTTTTGGAGTGACACCATGGCTCACCTTAGTTTTAAAACACATCTTTTTTATTTTGCCTAAACCAAACGTGCTATTCATTTTGATACTTAACCAGCATCCTCATGGGATACGACCTTGACTCACCGATTCTAGGCTATAATTTACCCGGTACACTGCCGGTAAGATTAGACACTTGGAAAAGGTCGATCACCCCCCCCCCCCCAACTTCAGCTTTTATCCACCAGATGAAACTCAACTTAAACTAACTTTCCCCGACTTTTAACCAATCAGTACAGATGTAGAAATCAGTTTTATTCAGAAAACCTCAGCACGAAAAACTGACTGCCGACATCAGAAGAAACTCAGTTGCACTTCACCAATTGACTTTCACAGAACCGAATACCCTTACTCAATTGACCATCATTCTCAGCTCAGATTCACAGTCAATCAGAATGCATAATCAGATATACTTGTACTAGATGCATTCGCCAGTGCCAGGATGTACTCGTACCAGACTTCTCCATAGAATCCACCCTGTTGATCTCTCTTTAGTTGAGTATCCATATTTCCGTTTATAAGCTTTGAATATTCAGCAAGTACACACATAACTGAAACTTGCTCTGCTGAACTGGTTTAGTGAATATATCACTTGGATTCTCCTTTGTACCAATCCTTTTCACTACAACCCTCTTCTCATTTCTTAGAAAATTATACCTCAAATCAATATGCTTGGTTCTCTCATGATGAACCTGATCCTTAGCTAGACAAATTGCACTTAAACTGTGACAATAAATCTCAGCTTGATCTTGATGTAGCCCAAAATCACTGACCTATCCCTTCAACCAGATACTCTTCTTGGCTGCTTCAGTAAGAGCCATATATCAGCCTCAATAGTTGATAAAGCCACTGTTGCCTGAAGAGTTGCTTTCCATCTGACAACTGAATTCCCAAATGAGAAAACATAACCAGTCATTTATTTTCTGCTAACCACATCACCTACATAATCAGTTCTTGAGTATCATCTCCATAAATGAGACCAACATCAGTTGTATCCATGAGGTACCTAAATATTCTTTTCACAGCTTTCTAGTGTTCCTTTCCAGGTTTAGCCATAAACCTGCTGACAACACTGACTGCTTGAGCCATATCAGGCCAAGTGCAAACCATGGCATACATCGAACTATCAACTAATCTAACATAGGGAACTTTTAACATGTACTCTCTCTTCTACTGATTATGAAGCATAATCTGACAAATGAACATTTGATGCCATATGACTATCTATTGACTTTACAGCTGACATGCCATATCTTCTGTATATAGCCCTGCTGAGACAAACAATTTTTTTTGATTCTGTCTCTCCCGATCTCCATCCCTAAATTTTCTTGGATGCACCCAAATCTTTCATTTCAAACTCAGCACTGAGAAGTTTTTTCAGTTTTTGAACATTAGACTTCTTTCTTATAGCTATCAGCATGTCATCCACATATAACATTAGATAGATGTACGGTCCATCTTTCGGCTGACTATTGTAAACACAGCAATCATAAGAACTTCTGCTATAACCCAGTTGGATCATATAGCTGTCAAAACTTTTATACCCTTGTCCAGTAGCCTGCTTCAGTTGATACAAGGACTTCTTTGACTTGCACACACAATCTTCCTTGCCAAAAACTTGGAATCCCTCTGGCTGAGTCATGTATATCTCTTTATCTACCTCACAATGTAGAAAAGTTGTCTTCATATATAACTACTCAAGTTCTAAGTATTGTTGTGCAACCATTGCTAGTAACACTCTGATTTATGTAGGTCTGACTACTGGTGAAAATATCTCATCAAAGTCCACCACTTCTTTCTAACTGAACCCACTTGCAACCAAACATGACTTATACTTAACCCTTTTTGCTTAGATATTCCTTCCTTCTTCTTGAAGATCTATTTGCAAGTAACAACTCTCCTATCAACTGGATGTTTAACCTGATCCCAAGTTTGATTCTTCATTAATGACTCTATTTCATCTCCCATGGAAGCAAGCCATTGAAATGATTCAGAACATGTCACTGCTTCCCTATAAGTAGATTGTTCAAGGCTCTCCATTTCTTCTACAACTTGAAGTGCATATCCGGCCAAATCATCAAAACCATACCTCTTAGGAGGTACCCCAACATTTGATATTCTAGATCTGCTGACAGCTATACTCTGCTGACAGATATACTCTGCTGACAGATATACTCTACTAACCAATGTTCTCGGTTTGATGCTCAGCTGACATATTCTCAGCTGACTGGCTTGGATCAATTTCTGGTTCACTAACCAGATCAGTTGAGAACTGACTTGGAACAGTTGAGTTTTGCATCTCAGTTGACTCAACATGAAGCTCCAATTACTGTCAGCTCTCTCAGTTTCAACACTGCTTTCAAACTCAGCAATCCCTCTCACTGATGAACTGCGCATAGAATTTTCATCAAAAACTATATCTCTGCTAAGAATAACATTGTTTTTTGCTGATGACCAAATTCTATAACCCTTCACTCCATCACCATACCCCGCAAACACTCATTTCTTGCTCTTGGTTCCAGCTTCGCTTCACTCACATGATAGTAAACTGTGCTTCCAAATACCCTTAGAACTGATTAGTCAGGAGGTTTTCCTGGCCACATCTCAAAAGGTGTTTTGAGACTGATCCCTGTGTGAGGAATCCTATTGATTAAGTAGCAAGTTTTACTTACAACCTCTACCCAAAATCTCCTTGATATACCAATATTATACAGCATACATCTTGCTGTCTCTGGAAGAGTTTGATTTATCCTTTCAGCTACCCTATTTTGTTGAGGAGTATTCTTGACTATATGTTGTCTAGCAATGCCCTCATTTTTGCAAAACTCGTCAAACTCAGACCAGCATATTTTCAGACCATTATCTGCATGAAGTCTCTAGATCTTCTTTCCCAAATGATTTTCAACTAGAACATTCCATTGCCCGAAACTCTTGAATGCCTCACTTTTGTGTTTCATCATCACCACCCAAGTCATCCTTGAATAGTCATCTATGAATGACACAAAACATTTGTGACCACCCAATGTCTTCACCTTTGATGGCCCTCAACAATCAGAATGAATGTAATCAAGAGATGACATTGTTGTTAGGAACATTTTATTATGTTTTGATGATGGCCATACTAGCTGTTATAGCAAGCCTGAAATAAGTTAGAATTCTTTGTATAAGTCTTTACTTAGAGTCTGACATGTTGTATAAGTTGAGTCAGACAAGTATTGTACTAGTTGGTAGGACGGCAAAGCAAAAACAGATAATCGGCAAGTGAAGCCAGCCAAGCACTAGCAGAGAAGCAATGAAGACATTATGGTCTGACTTATAACCAAGGAAGTCTGTGATGACCTTGGATAAGTCTAAGTTATGTTTCAAGTGATGAAATGCAATATTCAAATATGGTGTACACTGGTCTCACCCAAATGAAGGATCAGTGAAGTATAAAGATTCTCCTGAAACTAAAACAAAGAAGAAAACAGTGAATCGGCTGAGTAAACTGACTTTCGGCAAAGTAAAAACAAAACAGCGAAGAAAGAACTAACGGCTAAGTCAGAAGGCTCACTCGACCATTCTGAAAACGGCGAAGTAACACTTACCAGATCAGATTTGATATATGTTGAAGATACAGAAGATCATGCATTAAATGCACAATCAATAGAGGATCAATCAAGGATGGATTTTCTGCTATACGTTTGAAGAAAGAATCCGATCACTGAGACAAAGGAGAATGCAATTAAGGGGGAATCAAGAATAAAATCAAGGATTATTCCCTCATTAATATAGCCAACGGACGGAATTTCAAAACCAAGGTTATTCAAGGTTATAAATGGAAGGCATTGATAGAAAAAGAAGACAACGATTCAAAAAGAAAAAGAGCATAAACTCTGTCAATTTGAAAAGCCTTCTCTCTGAACTTACAAGGATACATCTAGTGATCAACTCAAATATCAGAGCTACAAAGTCATACTCGAACCGAGATTGATCAAGCAAGTGTGTGAATCACATTCATATCAAAGCGAAGCAAGCGAATCGAGGCAATCCGAGAATGAGTTGAATCGTGATAGTTGTTGAAGGATTTTGATCTTAAGGAGCAGCAAAAAGGAAGACTGAATCACTGAAGTTGTTGCAGTCAATGAGTGATAGTCTTGTAGATTGTGAAGCTTGGGAAGCCAAGGACAATCATACTATTGTATCTGTGAAAACAATAGTGAATTCCTCCGATCATCACAGGTGAAGAGTGGATTAAGGGATTACACCACCCTGAACCACTATAAGCCTTGTGTCAATTTAATTTCTGCAATTTACTTTACAGCATTTATTTAATTTGCCTACATCATAACTTATATCTTTGATTGTCTAAACGATTTGAAAACAACATAGTAAGAAGGGACTTATCCATTCGCCCAAAAGCTTTTAAATAAAAGAAAAGTTTTTGAAACTCCACTATAGTCATTCACCCCTCCCCCTCTCGACTATAGTTTCACCCTTCTCTCGGGACCAACAATTGGTATCGGAGCAGTGTTCCTAGTATCAGAACCTGTTCAGATCTAATTTCTGGTAACAAGGAGATCATATATTTTCAAAGTAGTTTTCAAATCTGAGCTTTCTATACGCTTACTTTTATATCTTCATTTGCACTGATGGATTCCTCAAACTTCTTATCAAAAGTACATGTTTTTAATGTTAATAATTTCGATGAATATAAAATAAGAATGCTATCTCATCTTGCAGCAACTCATGAAGAGATGCTGGATGTAATCAATGATGGACCAATCACAATCACTATGGTGGTAGGCACGGGAGCGAGATCAAGGAAAGGAAATTGACAAACCTAAAAAGGATTGGACCAAGGATGACAAGGAGAAGAGCAAATATGGACTTTGTTGCAAAAGACATGATCTTGAAGACCCTAGATAGCAACATGTTCATGAGAATCAAAGCGCAAAACAACAAAGGAGATGTGGGACAAGCTATCATTGATAAATGAAGGATCGAAGCGATTAAAGAAAACAAATTATCTCGTTGCAAAAACGAAATTTGAGAACTTTAAAATGAAGGTTTGGTGAATCCATTGATCAAATGGACAAAGATTCTCAAGCATCATCGGTGAATTGCAACGGCTTGGACACATATATCCCCAGAAAAAAGTATGCTTGAAGATCTTGAGAGGACTGCCTGAAAGATGGAAGATCATAACATCAGTAATCAGAGGAACAACAAATCTTCCAAGCACTGACACTCTGACATTGATGTCCCAATTAAAAGCTCATGAATTCGAATTGAACGGTGAAGATGGTGCCCCGGCAGAGACACATAAAATCACTGCATTAGCTGCACCCCAGCAAAGTAACTTTGCCGAATACATCAGCAAAGAGACACATGAACTAAAAGAACATGTAGCTTTATTAGTTAAACGTTTTGACAGGTTTAGCAAAAAGAAGCCATTCAAAGGAAATTCATCATCAAACAAGAGGTCAAGCTCAAACAAAGATATGAAGAAGAAAGATGATGAATACAAGATGCTTCAACCGCAACAAGAAAGGTCACTTCAAGGTGATTGTCCCGAAGAAAATGACAAAGATGATGAAAAGAAGAAATACAAAGCATCCGAAAAGAGAAAGAGCAAGAAGGCACTCAAGGCGAGAATCCGGCGGTGAAAAGAATGAAGAATCATCGATAATGATTCGGATGATAGTGATGAAGAAGACAGCTCAGAAAATGAAAAAGCATGTCTATGCCTCATGACCAAAGAATTAGATGAAGACAAAAGTGATAGCTCAGACACTGAGGAAACAAGCCTATGTCTAATGGCTAAAGAATCAGATGAAACTGAGGTAATATCTAGTTCCTGTTCCTCATCAAATGCATCCACATCTAACACTGCACAATCTTCTAGTCTCCCATTAGATACAGCAGACCTAGTCCAAAATCTCATGACTAAATTTGATGAAATTGAAAAGAATCATGAAATTCTGGAAAAGGAATGCAAGGATCTAAGAAAAGAGAATAAGAGATTAAAGAAAGAACTGGATAAAGCAAAAGCTGAATTAATTAGTAAGGAGACATACTTAAATGATCAACAAAAACAAGATGATCATACATCTGTTATTAACATATCAGTTAAGAGAATCTCCTCACCAGTAAAGGTAACCACTGCACCACTAAAAGCACCAGCTTACTAACCCTAATAAAGGTTTGGATCCAGATTGGTCTTGGCTACAACAGTCAGGATGAAAGTAGGAATAATGGTCAACACAATTCTAAATTTAGGACCACTAATGGACCAAAATTTAGAAAGGGACAAACCATAGTTCCAACAGATCATCCCGTTCCGGTGAAGTCAAAACCCAGTGTAGTGAAACAGAAAACTAAATCCTCATTCCAGTCAATCAAGAACAACAGCCATCTGAAAGGTAAAGGCAGACTTTACCCTTCAGAGGATGATTGGAATGTTGCACCTCCAAAATACAAGAGGAAACCATTCCACAAAATGCATCATGTGCTTAAGAAAAACCAATATGTTCCTAGACACATGAAGCAAGAAAGGTTTCCTACTGCATATTGGAAAGTGAAGAAGGATGTAAATGCACCAAAAGGTGGAGAAAAGTATCAGAATACCTTCAGTAAAAATATTAGAAGCTATTCTGCCATGCCTTATACATATGAAGTTGATGACTTCAATTATCCAAAAAGAAGACCTTTTGGATACAACCTTGGTATGGGAGGCATGATTGCTAACATGTATGGACCCAAACAGTGTTGGGTACCTAAACTTAATTAATCTGTTTTGTAGGATGTCTGGTACATAAACAATGGATGTTCCAGACACATGACAGGAAACAAGAAATGGCTCACTGACTTCAAAGCTTTTGATGGACCCAAAGTCACATTTGGAGGTAAAGAAAACCCTGGCAAGATTAAGGGGGAAGGCATAATACTCAAGAACAATCTAAAGATTCAAAATGTGGCATATGTCAAGGGACTTAACTTCAATCTGATGAGCATCAGTCAATTCTATGACAAAGGCTACAATGTGCACTTTAACAAAGAAGGATGCAAAGTGATTCACAGCCAAACCAACACAGTAGTTCTTGCAGGTAGAAGACAAGACAACATGTACGTGGCGGACTGGAGAACATCCAAGGCAGAAACATGTCTACTTGTCAAGAATAATCAATCAACAAGCTGGATTTGGCACAGAAGATTAAATCACCTGAATTTCAAGACAATCAACAAACTATCAAGGAGCAAGTTAGTTGAAGGCCTGCCAGAGATCACATTCAAGAAAGAAAGTCTATGTGATGCATGTCAGAAAGGAAAACAGATAAAAAGTTCATTCAAGTCATAGCCTCATCAATCTACAACAAGAGTTCTACATCTGTTACACACGGACCTGTTTGGACCAGTCACACCAGTAAGTGTGAGTGGTAAGAAATATACTCTTGTAGTGGTGGATGACTTCTCAAAGTACACCTGGACAATTTTCATGAACAAGAAGAAAGAAACACTCAAGAAGCTGCCAGATTTGCTGAGAAGACTCCAGAATGAGAAAGATCTAAAGATTATCAAGATCGATCGATAGATAGAGCACTTTGAATTTCTAAATGAAATTATCGAACCTATTGTGAAGAAAATGGAGTGCTACATCAACTATCTCGCAGCACGGGAACTCAACAACAAAATGGTGTAGCGAGAAAGAAGAAACGAGAACTCTCAAAGAAGCGAGTTAGAACAATGATTTGAAGCATGCTTGCCAAAGAGGTTTTGGGTCAAGCAAAGCAAACACAAGCATGTCATACACAAAACAGATCAATCATCAACAAATATCATGGAAAGACTCCATATGAAATATGGAATGGTAGAAAACCCAATATCTCATATTTTCATATGTTTGGATCAAAATGTTTTGTCTTAAACAGGAATCAGCTGCACACCTTTAATGAGAAGGCTGATGAAGCAATCTTCATGGGATACTCAGACACCAGCAGAGCATTCAGAGTACTCAATAAAAGAACATTGGTGATTGAAGAATCAATACATGTGGTTTTTGATGAACCAAATACAAATGGTGAAGATCTTCAAGACCAAGAAAAGAAAGCAGCACAAAGGGAAATCTATACAAATGCAACCATACCAGCTACTATCTTGAATCATCATTTTGAAAATCAAGAGGAACCCCATATCAATACAACAGAAGAAGCACCTGAAGTTGAAGTTCATACTCAGCATGAAGGTATGGAAGCACCAAGTGAAGAACCTCTTCAACCAGATCTAAATTGGCTAAGAGACCATCCTGAAGAACAAGTCATTAGAAATATTCACACAGGAGTTAGAACCAGAAGACAGCTGGAGCACATGCTAACTTGCTTTCTATCACAAGTGGAACCCAAGACCATAGATGATGCAATCCAAGATGCGAGATTGGATCACAAACCATGCAAGAAGAACTAAATGAATTTGAAAGAAATGAAGTCGGGAACTTGTTGACGAGACTAGATATGGCCAACATCATTGGTGCAAAATGGGTATTCGGGAACAAGATGGATGAGCAAGGAAGCTGTTGTCGAAACAAAGCAAGGCTAGTTGCAAAAGGCTACTCTCAAGCGAAGGAATAGATTATGATGAAACATTTGCACCAAAGTAGAAAGATTGGAAGCAATCGAGACTCTTTCTAGGATTTCGCACACAAAGACTTCAAAGACTATCAAATGGATGTAAAGAGTGCATTCCTAAATGGACTCTTGGAAGAAGAAGTTTATGTAGAACAACCTCCTGGATTTCAAATCAAAGGAAAAGAAGACAAAGTATACAAACTCAAGAAGGCCCTCTATGGCCTCAAAAGCACCTAGAGCCTGGTATGAAACACTATCACAATTTCGATCAAGAATGGATTCAACAAGGGAACTATTGACAAGACTCTATTCAAACTAGAGGAAGGAGCAAGCACATTGCTAGTACAAATCTATGTTGATGATATAATCTTTGGATCAGAGGATGAAAAGTTGTGTGAGAAATTTGCAAACCTGATGAAAAGCAAATTTCAGATGAGCATGATGGGAGAATTAAATTATTTCCTTGGCCTTCAAGTAAAGCAAATGAAGGATGGCATTTTC
The DNA here is from genome assembly GCA_036785695.1 of Gentiana straminea. Lineage (NCBI taxonomy): Eukaryota > Viridiplantae > Streptophyta > Magnoliopsida > Gentianales > Gentianaceae > Gentiana > Gentiana straminea. The sequence continues at coordinate 923,241 of JAVUPR010000244.1, forward strand.
ATTAGTCAAGCCAAGTACACAAGAGACTTGATACACAAGTATGGGATGGATACAAGTGGCACAATAGACACACCAATGTGTGCCAGAGTCATACTTGGAAAAGATGAAGCAGGAAAGGACGTTGATCAGAAAATGTATAGAGGAATCATTGGCTCCTTATTATACTTAACTGCAAGCAGACCTGATATAGCATTTGCGGTAGGAGTGTGTGCAAGATTTCAAGCTCAACCAAAAGAATCACATCTTCTAGCAGCTAAAAGGATAATTAAATACTTGAAAAACACTATAAATGTTGGAATTTGGTATCCAAAAGATGGAGGATTTAAATTGATGTCATATTCAGACTCTGACTATGCTGGATGCAAAATAGATAGAAAAAGCACCTCTGGAACATGCCAAATGCTAGGAACCAGACTAGTCTCTTGGTTTAGTAAAAAGCAAAACTCCATATCTACATCAACAACGCGAGAATATATAGCGACAGTAGTTGTTGTGCACAAGTACTTGTGGATAAGACAACAACTAAGAGACTATGGAGTGGAAGAGAAAACAATTCCAATCATGTGTGATAACACAAGTGCAATATCTATTACCGAAAATCCAAAGATTGCATTCAAGAACAAAGCACATTGATGTAAGACATCATTTCATCGAGACCATGTTGAAAAGGGGATGTCATCCTAAAACACATACCCACCGAAGATCAATTGGCCGACATCTTCACTAAACCACTCGGCTATGAAAGATTTAGTATGTTGAGAACTGAGTTAGGGATGATTGAAATTGAATAAGTATCAAAGAGTGGCTAACTGGAGTAATCGGCTAAGTGACTTCATCAACTGGTACAACCTATGCCATTACAGGAGATGTAGCAGGTAAGGCACTAGTATCCAGCGAAGATAACTTAACTGATTGTTAGGAACCGTTAAATGGAACAACTCAGTGAAGAACTCATTGGATCGGCTAAGTGACCAGCCAAGGCACTTCACCGAAATAAAGACTTGGATAAATTAAAAGTGGGAACAAAGTCAATTCTGATTACACGTGGAGAATAAGGAAATTATGGAGGATTATTCTGTGAAAGATTACACACGTATGATCATGGAGGTAATTATATTATTTTTCGAATTATTAACTCCTCAATTCCCGGGCTTTATCATTACTTACCTCAAACCACTCCCCCATTCCACTCGAATATCGCAATTTACATACACAAAATCACGCCATTATGTCACAAAATCATTCCATATTCAAACAACGTTCACACTACCCAAATCACACTATATAAACAGACTTAGAGATTTTCAGAAATCTTTACGCTCTCTTGCAAATTACAAACCCAATCTCTGATTTTCCCTAAAAACTTGAAGAACTCCTTCCTAAACATCTATCTACTATCAATGGCTTCATCTTCCAAAATTTCTCCCACTGAAAAATACTATGAAAAATTAATCATCACTGGTTCGTTTTTCAAACCTGAACACTATCTATCGTTTTGTGATAATGATGCAAAAGCTCAACGCTTGGTTGATTGTTGTTCAAATTTAGGGCTGATGACTTTTCTAAATCCCTCAATTACGGGAATCTGCTATGAAAACTTGATCGCATTCTGGAAAAATGCCATGTTTGTGCCCAGCACAAAGAAAACTGAGGTCGACAGCATAAAAAGTTCAATTTTTGGGAAAGAGATAGTCATAATGCCTGGACTTCTCAATAGGTTCCTACCATTACCAATGATAGGCCCAGACAATGTCAAGTTTGTGCAGACTGACATCACAAAATTCTGGGCTGAGATAGCCAAAAATCCAAGGAAAAACAGCAAAACATACAATCTACCTAGATCAACACTCAAACTTCCGTTTGCCGAGTTTGCACCAGTCATCACCAAGAATATCGAAGGCAAGAAAAGGATCCATGGAAAACCGGACTGAGGTTCGGATCGATTGATGGCCATCATCTACGAACGCATCAAATTCGACTGGCAACTTTTGTATTCAATAGACTAAAGGATCAGATACAAAAGGAATTTGACCTTTCAATTACGGCACCAAACAAGGGTTTGCAGAAGAAAGGTGATTTCTGGGAAAATAAATCATACGGGTTCCCTCTTCAACACCTGTTCAACGCATTGAACGTGAAACCCATAAATCTGCAGTCCCCACACAAGTCAAAGACGATGTTCACTTACATCAAGGCTTCCATGAAGCCCAAACCCATAGCTGGGAGACAATGATCATGTTATTCATTTGTCCAGACATGATGGTTCTAGTACTATCCGCGAATCTCACTTTTAGCGGGGTGTTTGTGGGAGTCAGAATCATATTCCTATCGCAAAGGCTTTTAGGGAAAATGTTTAAGCTTGATCCAGAGTCAATTAAAGCCAATCCCAAGTGTGCTTGTTCTAGGGTAACATCTACAAGGAATGCCCCGGGGTCATCTAACTTTGGCATTAACCGAGATTCATCTTCAACATATTTTGCCTCCTTAGCACGGGTGACTATAGGTCGTTCCATATCTACGCTACTCTCGAACCAGACTCTATCTCCGACATGTAATCCATATAATCAATATACGAATCTGAATCCGAATCCGAATCCGAAGAAATTACTTCGGGATTTAAAGCACACATACCTCTTTTTACATACGCTTCACTTGCTTCCCTTGACTTTCTGGCTTCCTGAATTCGTTCTTTCATTTTTGCTATTCTCTCCTTCAGCTTTTGCGTCATCGGCTTCATTGGTGTTGTCTTGGTTCGTAAAACGTTAACATCCTCTTCCTTAACCTTGGAAAATTGTTTTGATGACATATTGTTTATCACGAACAATCTTACCGAGTGATTTAGTTCGATTATCTCGCAACATGAGAAAAACAACAAACGGTCAATAAACTAACGATCCGTACGATTGCTCATACTCGCTAGGCTTACAACCTACTGACGGGGAAAAACAGAAACGAAGGGAAAACAATGCCGTCAGATAATATAGAACTATGAAAGGGCTCGGTCGACCGAGCAGCATTGTTCGGTCGACCGAACATACAGAACATATATATATAAATATTTTTTTTTATATATATATTTTTTATTTTACTCACTTGTAAAAGAAAACAGAAACAAAAAACGAAATAAGCAAGTAGATCATTTAAGCAGTTGGACCATTGATTCCCCGGCAACGGCGCCAAAAACTTGATTGAGGTCAAGTTAAATTACTAACTCGATGCCTAAATAACCACTAGCAAGTGAACTAGGTTCAATCGCAAGATAGCTAGATAGAGTCGAGGTCGATCCCACAGAGAATCAATTTGTGGATCCTAACTTAAATAGTCAACCTATTTATTTCGTCGACAAATATGGTCTATGACCAACATAAAGTACGAGAAAAGAAAGACACACTCAAACATATAAACAACATGTAAACACATAACGTAATCAATCGCCCAATTATAACCGTAATCATTTGGATCTAGACAATTTATATGACAACAAAACTCATCAACTATTAATCCGTTCATATCTATTTATATTGGCTACGGGAGTCATCCTCTAAGCTTGATGTAGCACCGATAGGTCACTATATCACGTGTTATTGTTACGTGACTTCGCCTCTTGGTGCCTCCATCTCATATAACTCACACGCTTACTACTCTAAGGATGCCGATATTGACCGTACACCTCGTCCGGGCAACATTCCTTTGGTTAGGCGTACTTCCTAGACGATCACTCAAACCCTCGTCCAACTAACACTTACCAAATTATAGTCTCATGCTAGTTTACGATCTACGTGTAACAAGGTGCGCGCAATTCCCTAATATAAACCTACCTAGATAACGCTGAACGTCCGAAGATCAATTCCTAAGCCTACCTAAGAGTCTTATATTGGTATTTCCTTTTCAAACGTTTTAATTAAATTAAGCGAGTGACGTAGCCATAGCCATACCTACTGAGATAATAAATTCAATTAAGCTAACCTAATCATAAAGACGTGACTGATTAACGGATGAAAACAGGTTTGCTAACTCTCGGTCGACCGACTAGGCACTCTCGGTCGACCGAGTGACACCTCTCGGTCACCCGAGAGTCTAACTCTCCAAATTTACATCCCCGAACATATCTCTCAGCGTTTCATATACAAATCGGATTATATAGCGAATCATCGGGACATCATATAAACTAATCTAAATACACGTAAATTAAACACACGAGATTCATCCGTAGATATTAGGTAGAGGACGTAGGATATGGGATCCTTATAGACAAGGTATCACCACGCCCTAACGTCATATCCTAGATCTACATCATCTAGATATGAATAACTACTCAAACAATCAAAGCATAATTGGGAAATTGATTACTAAAAAGAAAACGAGAAAATAAACTAGGGCTTACATGCTTGCAACCCTAGCAACCTTCACAAGCCTTATTTTGCTTATATGTTTTTATGAATGAATAGTGGTGAATGCATAATAAAAAATACAAAGGACTTGTGTTTATATAGAGCCTCGGCCCGTCATAGAAAACCGACTTAAAATGCCGACACTCGAACCCTAACCGACTCAAATAATGTGCCGAACTTCTTCGGACCGTAGGCCCACTCGGTCGACCGAATGCACAAAGCTCGGTCGACCGAGCCTTACATGCTCCTGGGCTTTCTTCCTCTTTTATCTTGGGCCTTCTTAATTCGTCTGTGATCCATCAAAGCTTCTCCGAAGTTCATCCTTGTGCTCCCAAATGAGTTACTACAAATATCACATGAAATACAGTCTGTAATATCAAATAATATAATGAAACCTCATAATACATAATAATGAATCGTAACTCTCGGCATATGCAAATTAGGCGTATTACGACTTATTATTACTCTATTATAGCTCCTTTAAACTAGAATCGGGGATAAAGGTCATGGAATAACGGGCACAAAATTACCGTTATCAACTACCCCCACTTAGCCTTTGATCGTCCCGATCAAAATATCAACAAGTTATTTCCCATAAACTACTTTCCAAAGTGGTCACCGTATACCGACACAAGAAACTCGAATCAACTCATATCATCTATGCTCATCGATATCCATTATCCACTATTCATCATGAATCGATGTGTTGTGTGCATGTGCATTGAGTTTTAAACGATCGTAGCAAGAGTAGAGCTTATGCAAACTTCGTAGTCTAAACCTACCAACTTCAAAGTATTCCCACTTTTTAAGCCTTTTAATTTTTCAAGCACCGGAATAATAAGCAAGAGCGTATCTATAGGGTTTTTGGACTTGGAGACCGAGTACTACTCAAAGCCTCTTAAAGAGTTGAATATTCTTTTCATATCTTCATATTTTTCGATACTATCAATCTCAAGAAGGACAACTTTCTAGAGCATCCCTCTATCTTAGATCAATTATTAGCATCGAATATTACCACAAGCGCGAGGCTACTTTGGTAATTTACTACAAGCCCAAAGTGTTTTAACATTGTCAAACACAGTACGTCTCAAGCTTATTACTCAGCTTTTGTGGCTAGAATCTTTAGGAACACATCAGACGATAAATTTGACACTAGGTGAGCATAATCAATCATCTATGCAATGTACACATTATAATTTTACCTTTTATAACAAGCGTAGTACATCTCGATTCAATTATTGAATAAGTGAATAATAAACAACTACTTGCAACGGACAATATGAATATCATTAAGTTTACTAATCAAGAAATCGCAGAAGTATAAAGTGATCACGTACTCATGAAATATGGTTTACTTCTTATTAGATATAATTATCCGGAACTCACAAAAGTAAATGTGATTCTAAGTTTAAAAGTTTTAATAAATTTTTTCATTTTATTAATTATTTGATATATGGAATTACTCATTTGAGCTAAGTGACTTGTACCCCCCACTTAAACCATGCATTGTCCCCAATGTATAAAAACCGAAATAACACGCTCAGAAAAAGGAACTTAGCTCTGGATAAGCGTGGAAGTTTGAACAAGTCGTAGGACTTCGGCGCAGTTCAACAGGCACAGGCATTGGCTCCATAGCAGGGCAGAAAAATAATCACTGCAACACATATCTTAAACAAAGCTCGCAACTCGTTACAGGATTAGTCCAAACTGTAATAATCAGAAAAATGGGACCGTAAAAGGTATAACAATTTCCTTAAACATTTTTAAGTCCATTAATTAATGATTACATTTCAATACATTGCAACAAGTCCAAAACATTACATAAGGTCGAATTTAGGAAACAGAGAAACTTGCTCTATATAACACGACATACTAGTAGAATTGAATCAAAATAAAAACTCGTTAACTATAGGAAATGCCAACACTCAAATTAAAATACTTAATCCCATCCTGGATTGAATGGTGCTAGTTGCAAATTGTTCGGGTCGGCTTCGTCAGCATCATCCTCGGGTTCCCCTTCTTGATCGTGGCCGTGAACGACAGGTGGTGGGACAGAACTCAAAGATAGGATAGGCATTGGCTCCACATAGGAATCGCCGCCTAACACCGGGCACTCGGCTCCCTCACGAATGTAGTGATTAGTGAACCAAAAGGTAAGGTATGCCGAGGCTTGAGAGCATCGTCTGTCATCTCCTTGCGTATCAATGCCCCCACATTCACAGGCCATCCCATGTACAACCAATAGAGCAGAGTGGCATGAGTATAGTAAACCGTAGATACATGCTTAGCCGGGAAGACATTGGAACGAATAAGCCGATTAAGGCACTTATCCTCCCATCTCCTAAAGTCTGTTTCCGCAAATGTGCGGGCAACCTCCCCTACTGTCCATTCTATTCCCAGATAGGCTCCAACTTCCTCCAACCAAGCATCGGACCCGTCAAATGTCGCCATATACTCCGGCCCGTCCTCCGAGACATCCACCCCAAAATAAGCATTAATTGTACCCGGAGAAATTACAATTGGTCGGCCACGAATATGTACGATATTGGTGTCGGGGTGTACGCGTAAATAAGCATAAAATTCTCTTACCCAATTGACGTTGACTCGGCCAGGGGGTGCTACGACGTCATGCCATTGATAGCGTTCCACCAATTCTAAAAGCTCGTCTCCACAATTCCCCAAATCCAATCCTCGAGCTCGATGGACGGGGGCATTAACAAAATGATTAACAAATGAAGAGTATACCTCCCGACTAGCGAATTGTGGTACCCCGTTGATCAATGGGATGTTGCCTTCAACAGCCATGAACTGAGCGGCTCTGCGTCTTCTAGGCGGCATCCTGACAGGTAAACAGCGCAGCAGCAAACGGAAGGGGTGGCCCGACTCTCGGTCGACCGAGAACAGTCACTCGGTTGACCGAGTGTGGAGAATCGACAAGAATGGCGTCCGTGCCGTATCCTTCCCGTGACTGAATCAATTGATCAGAATAAATTTCGATATGTTTTTTCAAGGTGAGTGAAAATGGTGAAATGGATGAAAATTTTCAGAACATTTCCATTTGATTTCTACAGGGGTTTGGAGAAAAAGGGAGATGGAAGAATTGTGATGGAGAAAGGGATGAGGAAAATGAAAGAGAGGGTGAGTGGTTTAAATAGAGAAAATGGAGTTGGAAAGGTGGAATGTGATTGGTGGAAAAATATTGTTGGGGATTGATGAGGTGGAAGGTGGAATTTGAAAATTTGAATTGGGAGAATAAAGAAGTTGGGAAGAGAAAAAGGTGAATGGTTGGGAAGAGGGAAAGGTGAATGGGGATATGTAGAAATTAATGGTGTTGACCATTTTAATTATTTTGACACCCCGTAAATTATCTAAAACAAATAACCATGCCAAAATTTATTATTTCACTCTTGCAATTCCTACCGTAAAAATTTTTTCTCTAACCAATAAGTCGCCTCAAGCACAAAAGCAACCTCATTCTTATCATGAATAAATCAAACAATCTGGTCTAAGCATTTGTAAAATAACGCATAACCATTTCCTTAATCAACAAAATTTTTTTACGAAGATTCAATTGCTACACTTCACTTCACATCAAAACGATTCGAATAAAAAAATTATTTTGCACATCCTTAACTCAACAGTCGTCGGAACACGGCAAAATAGAAAAAAAAAACTTCTTATCGTTTCATGCTACTTTTATTTAGAAAAATAAAAATAGAGATAAAAATAACGAAGGATAGAAATAGTTCTACAGTTTAAGTCGGTAGCTCGACTTCCCAAAATATCACTCTCTAAGAATTGTTCTTGACTTGCCAGGTCTTCACCCGACTAGCCTTCACCGAAAAAGTCTTGCCATTTCTTTGCACGAGTGCCTTTCCGTGGGACGTACGTCTGACGAAAAGACAATCAAACTGTCCATCTAGGCAGGCACCGACTTTCGGGATCGTTTCAGACTTCGATGAGCTTTCTTGATTGCGAACTCTTCGAGTTCGTCGCTTGACTTTCCTCCTTCTATCCTTAGGTCTCGGAAACGAGGCTTCAGCATCATTCTTATTAACAACAGGTGCAGGCTGAGCAGCTCTATCTCGGCTTAGGATTGTCAGGACCTCTTTCTCATCTCGATCGTCAACATTGTCATCATCACACTCCTCTGAACTTGGAATCACATCCGGTTTAGAACCAACGACTTCTATGATGTTTACACTTACCGGAATAGGGAACTCAGGGTTCTTTATCCCAAAAGTCTCAGAACCTTTAGCATCAAACAATGTGATCTCATGCCTAGTCATACGAATGAGGGCTCTAGAGGTATTAATAAAGGACCTACCCAAGATAATTGGGCTATACGGATGCTCCTCTATGTCCATTACGACCAAATCTATCTTAAACCGAAGTTGTCCGATACCAATGATCATGTTATTCATTTGTCCAGACATGATGGTTCTAGTACTATCCGCGAATCTCACTTTTAGCGGGGTGTTTGTGGGAGTCAGAATCATATTCCTATCGCAAAGGCTTTTAGGGAAAATGTTTAAGCTTGATCCAGAGTCAATTAAAGCCAATCCCAAGTGTGCTTGTTCTAGGGTAACATCTACAAGGAATGCCCCAGGGTCATCTAACTTTGGCATTAACCGAGATTCATCTTCAACATATTTTGCCTCCTTAGCACAGGTGACTATAGGTCGTTCCATATCTACGCTACTCTCAAAACCAGACTCTATCTCCGACATGTAATCCATATAATCAATATACGAATCTGAATCCGAATCCGAATCCGAAGAAATTACTTCGGGATTTAAAGCACACATACCTCTTTTTACATACGCTTCACTTGCTTCCCTTGACTTTCTGGCTTCCTGAATTCGTTCTTTCATTTTTGCTATTCTCTCCTTCAGCTTTTGCGTCATCGGCTTCATTGGTGTTGTCTTGGTTCGTAAAACGTTAACATCCTCTTCCTTAACCTTGGAAAATTGTTTTGATGACATATTGTTTATCACGAACAATCTTACCCGAGTGATTTAGTTCGATTATCCGCAACATGAGAAAAACAACAAACGGTCAATAAACTAACGGTCGGTACGATTGCTCATACCGTCGCTAGGCTTACAACCTACCGACGGGGAAAAACGAGAAACGAAGGGAAAACAATGCCGTCGATAATATAGAACTATGAAAGGGCTCGGTCGACCGAGCAGCATTGTTCGGTCGACCGAACATACAGAACATATATATATAAATTTTTTTTTTTTTATATATTTTTTTTTATTTTACTCACTTGTAAAAGAAAACAGAAACAAAAAACGAAATAAGCAAGTAGATCATTTAAGCAGTTGGACCATTGATTCCCCGGCAACGGCGCCAAAAACTTGATTGAGGTCAAGTTAAATTACTAACTCGATGCCTAAATAACCACTAGCAAGTGAACTAGGTTCAATCGCAGTATAGCTAGATAGAGTCGAGGTCGATCCCACAGAGAATCAATTTGTGGATCCTAACTTAAATAGTCAACCTATTTATTTCGTCTGACAAATATGGTCTATGACCAACATAAAGTACGAGAAAAGAAAGACACACTCAAACATATAAACAACATGTAAACACATAACGTAATCAACTGCCCAATTATAACCGTAATCATTTGGATCTAGACAATTTATATGACAACAAAACTCATCAACTATTAATCCGTTCATATCTATTTATATTGGCTACGGGAGTCATCCTCTAAGCTTGATGTAGCACCGATAGGTCACTATATCACTGTGTTATTGTTACGTGACTTCGCCTCTTGGTGCCTCCATCTCATATAACTCACACGCTTACTACTCTAAGGATGCCGATATTGACCGTACACCTCGTCCGGGCAACATTCCTTTGGTTAGGCGTACTTCCTAGACGATCACTCAAACCCTCGTCCAACTAACACTTACCAAATTATAGTCTCATGCTAGTTTACGATCTACGTGTAACAAGGTGCGCGCAATTCCCTAATATAAACCTACCTAGATAACGCTGAACGTCCGAAGATCAATTCCTAAGCCTACCTAAGAGTCTTATATTGGTATTTCCTTTTCAAACGTTTTAATTAAATTAAGCGAGTGACGTAGCCATAGCCATACCTACCGAGATAATAAATTCAATTAAGCTAACCTAATCATAAAGACGTGATCGATTAACGGATGAAAACGGGTTTGCTAACTCTCGGTCGACCGACTAGGCACTCTCGGTCGACCGAGTGACACCTCTCGGTCACCCGAGAGTCTAACTCTCCAAATTTACATCCCCGAACATATCTCTCAGCGTTTCATATACAAATCGGATTATATAGCGAATCATCAGGACATCATATAAACTAATCTAAATACACGTAAATTAAACACACAGATTCATCCGTAGATATTAGGTAGAGGACGTAGGATATGGGATCCTTATAGACAAGGTATCACCACTGCCCTAACGTCATATCCTAGATCTACATCATCTAGATATGAATAACTACTCAAACAATCAAAGCATAATTGGGAAATTGATTACTAAAAAGAAAACGAGAAAATAAACTAGGGCTTACATGCTTGCAACCCTAGCAACCTTCACAAGCCTTATTTTGCTTATATGTTTTTATGAATGAATAGTGGTGAATGCATAATAAAAAATACAAAGGACTTGTGTTTATATAGAGCCTCAGCCGTCATAGAAAACCGACTTAAAATGCCGACACTCTGAACCCTAACCGACTCAAATAATGTGCCGAACTTCTTCTGGACTCGTAGGCCCACTCGGTCGACCGAATGCACAAAGCTCGGTCGACCGAGCCTTACATGCTCCCGGGCTTTCTTCCTCTTTTATCTTGGGCCTTCTTAATTCGTCTGTGATCCATCAAAGCTTCTCCGAAGTTCATCCTTGTGCTCCCAAATGAGTTACTACAAATATCACATGAAATACAGTCTGTAATATCAAATAATATAATGAAACCTCATAATACATAATAATGAATCGTAACTCTCGGCATATGCAAATTAGGCGTATTACGACTTATTATTACTCTATTATAGCTCCTTTAAACTAGAATCGGGGATAAAGGTCATGGAATAACGGGCACAAAATTACCGTTATCAGGAACCAGCAACTTAATTGACTCTGTGACAATCAGTGATGACACAGAAACAGAAGAAAAAAAGCAACAAGAGGAAATCACCTACCTAGAGGAAGGTGAAGAAGGATATATAATCACTTCATCTGAAGAGGAGGAGATACATGAGGAAGAGGATGAGTCAGAGGATGAACGTTCAGAAGAAGGAAATCTTGAAGCAATTCAAGAAGATTTGGGGATTTTTTATGATGAACTGACTCTCCAAGAAGTGCTTTTCAAAAGCACAGGCAAAGTTGACAACCAGCTAAGTGAGCCAGCTGATAAAGCTCACTCAGCCGAACTTGTCAACTCCCCCACAATTGCACAAGGGGGAACAGTGGTAGATGAAGCAGTCCACACTCAACAAGAACAGATGGAAGAAAAAGAAGAAGAAGCACAAAATGAGAAGGAAGAGGAAGAAGAAGAAAAAGAAGAAATTGAAGTGGAAAATGAGAAGAAGCAAGATAAAGATGCGAGGATGAAAGCGATGGGGATGAAGAGGATGTCCATGTGGCACCGAGAAGAAATTGATCCAGAGAGAGTCTTCAATCTGGACATTCAACCCCTCATTGTGGACATGGAAAGGCAATATTACAGCAGGCAAAGCCTGAAGAATGCCTTAAGGAGTGAAGCAACCTCCTTCAATCACAAGATTGAGGCTCTCATCAGCCATATCAAAATCCAAGATGAGGTCATGGAGAGACAAGGAAATTTACTTTGCAACTTATAGCAACTCATCCCTCATCATGTCCAAACCAATCTTGAGTTCCTTGCTGAAACAACTGACAATAATCTCAAACCATTTGTAGACACTCTAAATGCTCACACTCAACAAATTTAGCATCTGGATGAGATAATGGAGCATTCTGGCAAGCAGCTGGACTTTCTAATCAAATTTGGTGAGGCCAACAACAAAATACTGAAAAAAAAAGTATGGCCCTCTCCCTGGGTCTCAAGCAGCAATTGCAGACCTTGAAGCACATTTTGATGCTGCCACAAAGGGGGAAGGAAACTCAAAGCCTGAGAGCTCCAGTGGAAAGGAAAAGGACAGCAAAGGCAAAGCATCAGGTTTGAAGAAATGAAGAAGTAAACCAGTTACCTGTTGCTTAATTCTGTTGCCTTTGTTGTTTAAATAAAAAGATGCAATATCATATTGCCCTGTGATGGATGAATAAAATTGTTGAGTTTTTATTCTGTTGTTTATTATGAAATTTTTTGATTACTTATGTTCAGGCTTATGAGGGTTTTGGAATCATCAAAAATGGGGAAATTGTTAGGAACATTTTATTATGTTTTGATGATGGCCATACTAGCTGTTATAGCAAGCCTGAAATAAGTTAGAATTCTCTGTATAAGTCTTTACTTAGAGTCTGGCATGTTGTATATGTTGAGTCAGACAAGTATTGTACTAGTTGGTAGGACGGCAAAGCAAAAACAGATAATCGGCAAAGTGAAGCCAGCCAAGCACCAGTAGAGAAGCAATGAAGACATTATGGTCTGACTTATAACCAAGGAAGTCTGTGATGACCTTGGATAAGTCTAAGTTATGTTTCAAGTGATGAAACTCAATATTCAAATATGGTGTACACTGGTCTCACCCAAATCAAGGATCAGTGAAGTATAAAGATTCTCCTGAAACTAAAACAAAGAAGAAAACAGTGAATCGGCTGAGTAAACTGACTTTCGGCAAAGTAAAAACAAAACAACAAAGAAAGAACTAACGGCTAAGTCAGAAGGCTCACTCGACCGTTCTGAAAACGGCGAAGTAACACTTACCAGATCAGATTTGATATATGTTGAAGATACAGAAGATCATGCATTAAATGCACAATCAATAGAGGATCAATCAAGGACGGATTTTCTGCTATACGTTTGAAAAAAGAATCCGATCACTGAGACCAAGGAGAATGCAATTAAGGGGGAATCAAGAATAAAATCAAGGATTATTCCCTCATTAATATAGCCAACGGAAGGAATTTCAAAACCAAGGTTATTCAAGGCTATAAATAGAAGGCATTGACAGAAAAAGAAGACAACGATTCAAAAAGAAAAAAAGCAGAAACTCTGTCAATTTGAAAAGCCTTCTCTCTGAACTTACAAGGATACATATAGTGATCAACTCAAATATCAGAGCTGCAAAGTCATACTCAGAACTGAGATTGATCAAGAAAGTGTGTGAATCACATTCATATCAAACTGAAGCAACTGAATCATGAGGCAATCTGAGAAGGAGTTGAATCGTGATAGCTGTTGAAGGATTTTGATCTTAAGGAGCAGCAAAAAGGAAGACTGAATCACTGAAGCTGTTGCAGTCAAGGAGTGATAGTCTTGTAGATTGTGAAGCTTGGGAAGCCAAGGACAATCATACTATTGTATCTGTGAAAACAATAGTGAATTCCTCCGATCATCACAGGAGAAGAGTGGATTAAGGGATTACACCACCCTGAACCACTATAAGCCTTGTGTCAATTTAATTTCTGCAATTTACTTTACAGCATTTATTTAATTTGCCTACATCATAACTTATATTTGTGATTGTCTAAACAGATTTGAAAACAACATAGTAAGAAGGGACTTATCCGCTGCCCAAAAGCTTTTAAATAAAAGAAAAGTTTTTGAAACTCCACTATAGTCATTCACCCCCCCCCCCTCTGAATATAGTTTCACCCTTCTCTGGGACCAACAATTGTGTTGTGTACCCTTTTTGAGACCATGCCCCTATGAAGCTTCCCAAACACACAGTGCTCACAAAAGTCTAGATGCTTGACCTTACATCCCCCCAAGAAGAACATTCTGAGAAAGAACCTGCATCCCCTTTTCACCCATGTGACCTAGTCTCATATGCCATAGTTTTGCTAGCTGTGACTGATGAATCTCAGCAGATGCTACATTAGCTGACCCAGCAACAGCAGACCTTTGTAGTATGTACAAGGTGCCATTATTGATTCCCCTATGAACCACAACTGAGTTTTTATAGACACTCATAACTCCACCTTCACCCTTGTAATCGAACCCACTGCTGTCTAAAAGACTGAGAGATACCAAGTTCTTGGTCATCCGTGGAACATGTCTAACTTCACTCAGTGTACAGAATCTTCCATCCTCTGTCCTCAACTAAACTGAGCCAATCCTAACTACCTTGTAGACGTTGATGTTTGCCATAGATATATGACCACCATCTATCTGCTAATAACTTGAGAACTACTCTCTATGAGGCCAAATATTGAAGGATGCCCTAGAGTCTAGAATCCATAAATCAGTATGATGTACTGATTCTCCTACTACTAGAACCATGTTCTCTTCCGAATCATGCTCAACTGCCACAACAGATGTGCCAGAACTATTCTCATGTTGTTTCCACCTCTTTGGACAATTGGACTTCCAATGTCCCTCCTCCTTATAGTAACTGTAAATGTTGGAAATAATATCTGTGTTTTGATGATGATTTGTCACGTACTTAGTGAGATCACTTACAACCCATGATGATGAAGTCATAGCTAACTGTTATAGTGCATAATGAAAGAAGAAGCAAGAAATAGTTTAGAGAAAAATGTATAAGTTCTATCTAGAGTCTGAACTTTGTATAGGTTGTTTCAGACAAGCATTGTAATAGATAGGAACTAGGCGAACAGCTGAGTCACAGCAAGCAAACTGAGTATACATTTGAAGAACTGAGGGATCAGACTCAGTTATAAAAGAACTGAAGAAGATAAGTTCGCTGAGGAACACAGACTCAGTTATTGAAGACTGAAGAACTGAGGTGGCAAACTCAGTTAGATGCTGATTAAGTCGTGACTATAAGTCAGGATTCAGGCAAGGATGTGGTGACCTGCAACTGAACTATAGATCATGTAAAGCTGAATAATCTTAAGAACAAAGATTATCAGTTACCAAGAAAAGAAGAAACTGAATGGTGTACCCTAACTTAGTCAATTAAAGTCAGATGTCAAGTATATGAGGTACTCAGTTTTGAAGAAGAGTAGAAAACTGAGTTAAGGCCTTGTTGAATTTGAAATAACAAAATGACAAAAGGTCGTACATATGAACGTTGGCTAAACGACAGATGTAATGGTTATAAAATTTATTTGACCGTTACATCTTCCCTATAAATACACAGAAGGAAGTGTTTGTAAAATAATTATCTGAAAAGGTTTTAAAAAGCATATATCTAAAAATCCAGATCCAGGAAATCAGATTTCATACCTAGAAAAGGGGAAGCCAACGGAATTGCCTTGAAGATTAAAAAGAAAGATCCAGTAACCCATTAAGGAGGAAGAAGGCATCTTGGTGCTGCAACGTCATATCCAGAAGGAATCAGACAGCTCACGGAATTAATCTTTTGATTAATTCTAAACCTAACCTTTGTGAAAAAGGGTTGGCTGTGCATAGTTCGAGAAGAGCAACTCCACCTTTCCTCATACGGTTGCAACTTGGTTGCCACAGTTGTTGGTACAGTCTACGGACTGTGTTTGTGTTAGTGGTGAGCTGGTGAATGAGTCATTCCACCTCCGAAGGATCAGTGTGCAGTGTGAAGGAAGCAATCACACCTTTCTTCATTATGTGTAGACAGTGAAACTAGGGTGTCGTGAAGGACTGTCATTAGACTAGGATTTTGTAACAGTTATCTCAAGATTCTAGTGATACTTCCTACACCACAGGAGAATGGGAGACGTACGGGATTACACCACCCGGAACTTCCGTAAACAAACTCTGTGTTGATTTACTTTACGTATTTACATTTGTGATGTGATTACTTTATTTATTGCATAGTCATTTCATCACTTCACTCAGCAAACTTTAGACACTGAGTCAACACAGAACTGATACATAGGAGACTTAGATCTTTATTGACACATCTATTGCACAAAAGGCTTGATCTTATCCGCTGCAAGTTAATACAGTTCTAGCATTAGCTAAGACTGAATTTACTAACTCCTACACAGGATTAAAGGGTTGGAACAAGACTAAATTGAGCCACATTGTACATCGGTTTGATAGTTCAGTTTGATTTACGGAGAAACTCAGTTCCTGGGGTACTTTCTGTTTTTGGGAAAGCTTTTGGTGACAGGTTTATTCACCCCCCCTCTAAACTTGTGTTAGCCTTTCCAAGGGACCAACAATAAATATCTGTAAACTTAGGACCTTTGGAGTTCTTCTTCCCTGACTGCAGTCCATGCCTATTTCCACCGTTTATCGATCGTCGGTCCAAGCACTCGACCGTCCGCCCCCGCCGCCTTATGTCTCAGCTCCATGGCATGCAAGGATGACCTTTCATCCTCTAAAGTCACTGTATCCTTCCCAACTATGAAGGACTGCACAAATTTCTCATAAGAAGCTGGTAATAAAACCAGTAAAATCAAAGCAGCATCCTCATCCTCAATCTTAGCTTCAATATTCTAGAGATCAAGTAATATCGTGTTTAGCTGATCAAGGTGATCTTTCAGCTGAGCCTCCTCATGCATTCTTAGGCCAAATAGCCTCTACTTCAGCAGCAACTTGTTGGTCAATGACTTAGTAATATATAGGCGGTCAAGCTTTGACAATAAGTTGGCTGATATGTCTTCCTCAGCAACCTCCATGATAACATCATTATACAAGCACAACATGATAGTTGAATGTGCTTTCTCCTCCCGAATAGCATAATATGTTGCATTGGGCCACTTTATTAGATAAAGAAGTCCACAATCCTTGTTGCTTTAACAAGACCTGCATCTTGATTTGCCACAAACTGAAAATGTTCCTCCCTGTAAATTTATCAATCTTTACATTCATTGCCGACATCCTTCTTACTAAAGAACAGACCTTTTGATCATAGAATCCTAGCACCGGTCACCGGTCTTGGTGAAGATCAACTCCGTTCAACCTGCAAATTCTCTGAGCCCACGAACCAACGCTCCAATACCAGTTTGTTAAAACAAAGGTGAGAAGCTTCCAATCTATGAAAGATAATATAGAACCAACTCAAACATAAAGTATGAAGGAAATCGATAAAACACGCGAACACAAAGATTTAACGTAGTTTCCGGCGTTGTGCAGGCTACTCTACGGATAGAAAAGAAGATTTTTTACTATGCACAAGGTTACAAATATTTTCACACACACTGCATTGATTACAACATTGATATTTATAGGCACAACGCTCTAAACCCTAATCACCAGAGGATCTTTGTCTGAACTGTCATAAATACCCCAGATGTGGACCTCAGCTTCAGCTTTTATACACCAGATTGAACTCAACTTAAACAGACTTTCCCAAACTTGTAACCAATCAGCAAAGATGTAGAACTCAGTTGTATGTAGTAAACCTCAACAAACAAAACTGCCAGCCGACTTCAAAAAAAACTAAATTGCACTTCACCAACTGACTTTCACATAACTGAATACCCTTACTCAGCTGACCATCATTCTCAGCTCAGTTCCTCCAGTTTATCATCGGTCTAGAGATCAAGTCACTTAACTAACAAGAAGCAATTTTATCATGTATACTGATTGAACAAAATAAATACTTAAAGCAAAAGTAACACGAAAACTTATTTAGACATAGGCGAGTGGAATTCTGTCTTTAAGACTTTATTGTACCGAATATGTTGTTACGTATCGATCAAGAAGTGATGGTGATTGTGAGTAAAGATAAACAACTAACAATTAAATAAACACAGAATCAAGAAGAACACAAATTTAACGTGGTTTCCGGCAATGTGCTGACTACTCCACGGATAAAAGAGGCATATTTTATTTCCATGAGAAAGTTATGAGTTATATGCAATTATAGATGGTATTTATAGCCTTTGGAATCAAACCCTAACCAACTAAGCAGTCAACCTAGTAAATGACTGAAATACCCCAGAAGTAACTTCACCAGATACTAAAACCATACTTCACCAGACTCCACTCTTCCGTTAACCAGCATACTTCACTCTGCTATTAACCAGCAGACACAGCTTCAGCAGGATGATCAACTCTACTGCTGCCCCAAACAAACACTAGACAATAGCTTTCACTCCAGACTTCAGCAGCATAGTTTAAGTCTCCATTACAAATCTCCACATTGACTTCAAATTCATGCAAACTGACCAGATGCACAACCAAGTGCCAGATTCCTCTTTGTCTTCAGATTTGAATGCCTCAGCAGACCCCCACCTTAAGCTGAGTATTCCTAGATTCAGATTAACAGCATTGGATATTTAGCAAGTCCAGACATAACTGCAACTTGCCCCTTGGAACTGGTTTAGTGAACATATCAGCAGGATTTACATCAGTGCTGATCTTCTCCACTTTAACCCTTCTCTCATTTCTCAGAAAATGGTACCTAACATCAATGTGCTCGGTTCTCTCATAATGAACCTAAACCTTGGCCAAACATATTCCACTTATACTATCACAATACACCCTGGCAAGATCT
Source organism: Gentiana straminea (assembly GCA_036785695.1). Lineage (NCBI taxonomy): Eukaryota > Viridiplantae > Streptophyta > Magnoliopsida > Gentianales > Gentianaceae > Gentiana > Gentiana straminea. The sequence continues at coordinate 942,163 of JAVUPR010000244.1, forward strand.
TGATGCAGACTCAAATCATTGACTAGTCCCTTTAACCAGATTGCCTCATTTGCTGCTTCTGTCAGTGCCATGTATTCTGCTTCAGTAGTAGATACTGTCACTATACCCTGTAAAGTTTTCTTCCAACTTACCCCAGAACCACCCAAAGTAAACACATATACAGTCATAGATCTCCTGCTGTCCACATCAGCAGCATAATCAGAATCACAGAACCCTGTGACAAAATATTGAGTACCAACACCATAAATGAGTCTATCGGATATACCCCTACGGTAGCTAAATATCCACTTCACTGCATTCCAATGTACCTTTCCAGTTTGAACAATAAACTTGCTGACAACACTGACAGCCTGAGCCAAATCAGGCCTAGTACCGACCATGGCATACAATAAACTGCCCACTGCACTAGCATATGGAACTCTTGACATTTATTCTTCCTCTTCCGCTGACTGTGGAGGAAACACAGCAGACAAATGTAGATTTGGTGCTACTGGAGTATCTATAGGTTTGGCTGCTGACATGCCAAACTTGGATAATACATTTTCAGTATACCCCTGATGACACAAGCACAACTTTCCGTGCCTCCTATCTCTCTAGATCTCCATCCCCAAAATTTTCTTTGCATTCCCCAAATCCTTTATCTGAAATTCAGCATTCAGTAGATTCTTCAGATCTTGAATATCAGAATTGTTCACATCAGCTATCAATATATCATCCACATACATAACCAGATAGATGGATGAACCATTCTTCAACTTGTTATGATAAACACAAAAATCATATGGACTCCTGCTATAGCCCAGTTGAATCATATAATTGTCAAACTTCTTATCCCACTGCCTTGGAGCCTGCTTAAGTCCATATAAGGACTTCTTCAACTTATAAACAAACCCTTCCTTGCCAGGAACTTGGAAACCCTCTGGCTGAGTCATATATATATATATATATATATCATTATCTACATCTCCATGTAGAAAAGCAGTCTTTATATCTAATTGCTCAAGCTTAAGATTTTGATGTGCCACTATTGTTAACTACACCCTGATGGAAGTATGTCTAACCACTGGAGAAAATATCTATTCATAGTCTACTCCATCTTTCTGACTGAACCATTCTGCAACCAAACGTGTCTTATATCTGATGCCCTCAGCAGATGTCATTCCTTCCCTTTTCTTGAAGATCCATTTGCAGCTGACCACCCTTCTATCATGTGGTTGTTTGACTAGATCCCAAGTCTCATTCTTCTGAAGTGACTCCATTTTTTCTCCTATGGAAGCAAGCCATTGAGATGCCTCTAAACATGTCACAGCTTCCCTATAAGTGTTTGGTTTAAAACCATCCACTTCTTTAGCTACCGGAAGTGCATATCCAACCATATCCTCCTCAAACCCATACCTTATGAGTGGTCCAATATTGGTCCTTCTAATCCTGCTGAGAGTTATACCATGCTGACCAACATTAAATGTTTGAGAGTCTACTGACTCTTGTCCAACAGACTGGTTTGGATCCTATTCTGGATCTTCTAAGTGTTGACCATCCTCTGTTGATTCTTTCATTTCAGCAGATTCCACTTGAAGCTCCACCTGTTTGTCAACCTACTCAGTTTCAGATCCAATTTCACATTCAGATGTGGCTCTCACAGATGAGTTAAGCATAGAGTTTTCATCAAAGCTACATTTCTACTGAGTAAAACCCTATTTTCAGCGGATGACCATATTCTATGCCCTTTAACTCCATCTGCTTATCCAACAAACACTTCCTTCTTGGCCCTAGGTTCCTGTTTACCTTCACTGACATGATAGTAGACTGTGCTTCCAAAAACCCTTAAACCAGAGTAGTCTGCTGACTTTCTTGACCACACCTCAAGTGGTGTTTTGAGCTTGATCCTAGTGTGAGGCCCCCTGTTGATTAAGTAGCATTATGTGCTAACAGCCTCTACCCAAAAACTTCTTGCCAGACCATAATTAGAGAGCATGCACCTTGCCCTCCCCGGAAGAGTTTGATTCATCCTTTCTACAACACCATTCTGCTGTTGAGTGTCTCTTACAGTATGGTTCCTAGAAATGGCTTCATTCTTGCAGAATTCATCAAACCCAGACCAACAGAATTCCAGTCCATTGTAAGTTCTAAGTCTCTTGATCTTCTTCCTATTCTGATTCTCAACCAATGCCTTCCACTACTTAAAGTGCTTGAATGCTTCACTCTTGTGCTTCATCATAATTACCCAAACCATCCTTGAATAATCATCTATAAAATACACAAAATACATGTGACCACCTAATGACTCCACCCTTGAAGGTCCCCAATAATCAGAATGAACATAATCAAGTGTCCCTTTAGTGATGTGAATTGCTTTTGTGAACTGGCTTCTATGTAGCTTCCCAAACACACAGTGTTCACAAAATTCACAATCCTTGACTATGTCCCCCAAGTAGATCAGACTTAGACAGATTCGCATCCCTCTTTCACCCATATGACCCAATCTCATACGCCACAACTTAGTCAGCTGTGACTGGTAGCAGCAGAACCAGATACAGTAGACCCTTGTAGTATGTTCAATGTCCCCTGCCTGATACCCTTCATAATCACAGCTATATCCTTATAGACATTCACCACTCCACCTTCACCCCTGAACTTGAACCCTTTGATGTCTAAAAGACTAAGTGATATCAAATTCTTGGTCATTTGTGGAACATGCCTAACCTCCTTCAGTGTGCAGAAGTTACCATCATGTGTCCTCAGCTAGATTGATTCAATCCCAACTATTTTGCAGACCTTGTAGTTGGACATAGCAATATGGCCTCCATCCACCTGCTCATAAGTTGAAAACCACTCCCTATTAGGGCACACATGATAAGATGCCCAAGTGTCCAGAATCCACACATCCCTGTGCCCTCCTGATTCTAAAATTGTTAAGGCCAGATCTTCTTCAGAATTGGTTTCTTGTTCTGCCAAAGCAACCGTACCATGCTGCTTTTTCCTTTTTGGAAATTCATTTTTCCAATGCCCCTGCTCCTTTCAGTAATTAGAGACATTCTTAGCCTTGGGTCCCTTGAAATTCTTCTTGGATTTCATCTTTCCAGAATTTCTTGATCCCTTATTGCCTCCACTGGCCACCAACCCAGCAGACTGATTGTTTGTACCGCCAGATGCCTTATGGCATAGATATCGAGCATGAAGTTATGATCTCACATCCTCCAATGACACTGAGTCCTTTCCAACAATAAAGGACTACACAAAGTTCTCATATGATCTAGGAAATGAAACAAGTAGGATCAATGTTGCATCCTCGTCTTCAATATTTACATAAATATCCTTAGATCAAGCAATATTGTGTTCAACTGATCTGGATGATCCCTCAGTTGAGTGCCTTCATGCATCCTTAAACTGAACAGACGTTGCTTCAATAACAACTTGTTGGTTAGAGACTTTGTCATGTACAAATTCTCTAGCTTGGACCACAGCTTCTCTGATGTGTCCTCTTCAGCAACCTATGTGATAATATCATCTGACAAGCACAACATAATTGTTAAATATGCTTTCTCCTCTGGACTGTCTCTCACAACTGTACTTCCTTCTGTTGATTTTGACAGAGGACCTCATAATCCCTGTTGGTTCATCAAACCACGCATCTTGATCTGTCACAGACTAAAACTGTTTCTTCCTGTAAACTTTTCAATCTTGACATTTAAAGCCGACATCTTCCTCACCAGAAAAGCTTGCGTAGATCCCAAATCCTAGCGTCAATTATGACCATGGTGCCAATCTACCTTGCTTCAATAGATAAACAGATTTCTTGATGAACCTGGACACTGTGATACCAGTTTGTTCTTACAGATCGATAAAGAAGTGATGGTGATTGTGTGTAAAGATAAACAATTAACAAGTAAACAAACACAAAAACATAAAGAACACAGATTTAACATGGTTTCCGGAAATATGCCGACTACTCCAAAGAGTCAACCCAGTAAATGACTGAAATACCCTAGAAGTAACTTCACCAGATACGAAAACCATGTAGATGTGTTCCTCAAGTATGTTGTGGACCAACAGACTCCACTATGCCGTTAACCAGCATACTTCACTCAGCTGTTAACCAGCAGACATAGCTTCAACAGGCTGATCAACTCTGCTGCTGCCTCAAACGAACACCAGTCCATAGCTTTCACTCCAGACTTCAGCAGTATAGTTTAAGTCTCCATTACAGAATATATGCCCATGGTAATGACGAAAGTCTCCATCCTTTAGAAAATTCTCTTGCCCCTTTGGGTTGCCTCTTAGTGAAACTCTAAATCTTAAGTATTAAGTTAATTTGCATCCACATTTGTTTTTGGGACAAACACTTTACATCTCCATTTACTAACAACCCTCATATATAGTTCACTTTACCTTTAGCCATTAATTTCTCATTTACTTGTCATCGAAATTGAGTGATTTAAAAACCTATCATTAACTACTATCTTCGTAGTTTCTAAAACTGTTAGTAGCTCGCGGTAACTCATACTATAGGTCAATTGAAATTGATCTTGAAGTGGACTATTTTTCACTCATTCAAAACCAAATTTTGAGCTAAAAACTCCATCACCTTTGGCACATCAATTAAAGTTCAACAAAAAATAATAGATGTTCTTAAATAATAATCCTTACAAACTCCAAATTCACAAAATATACGGTCAATGCATAAGGCATTTTGATATCAGTCACTCAGAATTAAGTAATGTTTCATGCTTTTAAACACATAATAATACGCATAAGGTGCATCGGTCTAGTGGTGAGCTAGACTATAATTTGGTGTGAGGACCAGTGTTCGAACCCAGTTAGGGTTAAAAAAAAACAAAACGCATGTTTAGATTGAATAGGCACTTAAGATGGCCTCGCTTTTTGGGTAATGGTGATTTAAACTGTGCAGTTGAGTATTGGTCAGCTGAGTGTGATACTCAGTTGAGTCGGTGGGAAAACGGTTTTTTGGTCTGCAGAGCTTTAAGCATATGCTGAGTCTACTGTTCAACTGAGGGAACTGAGCAGAGTTGATAAGGTTGCTGAGTTGGTTCTCAAAAATTACTTGGGGAACACGTTTTCTTGGTTTTCCGTTTTGGTGAAGGTAACTTCTGGGGTGTTTCAGTTATTTACTGAGTTGGCTGTTAAGTTGGTTAGGGTTGGATTCCCAAGGTTTATAAATACCATCTGTAATGTAAATTGTAACTTTCTCGTGATAATTAAACAATACTCTTTTCTCCGTGGAGTAGTCGGCACATTACAGGAAACCACGTTAATATATGTGTTCTTGTTTTGGTACTGTTTACTTGTTAACATTCTGTTCTTTACTTACAATCACCATTGCTTCTTTATCGATCAATTACAAGAAAAACAAAAGAAATCAAAGAGTTAATATAAAATTATGGGAGAATTGGGGAGAAAGACAAAAATATTTAATCAATTAAGGAATATGACAACTTTTCCCTACTTTTTAGCACAAAGGACTATTTTTTTTTTTAAATTCTGGGCGCATTCCTTCATTGAAAAGAAAAGCAATACATTTTCTCTCTCATCCATCTTTTTTAAACACTTATATCTTTCAATCTAGAACTCCAAATTTGAAAATTCTTTTACAGAATTTTCTATTTTTTCATGCTCTTTATTTTGAGACTACATTCACCGTATTCCGACTTAATTTCCAAAAATCCGCAGTCAAAATTCACTCGTATTCAAAATTCAGTGTTGAAATTCATAGCTTTTCGGTATTCACTGTCGAGATTCAACGAGTGAATTTCGACATCGAATCTCACGAAAAAATATGTAATTATATCGAACCAAGTCTCAAAATGAAGAGAATGAAAGAATAAAAAATTTAGTGAAATTTTCGTCGCGTTTAGAGATCTAGATCAAAAGATATGAGTGTTTGAAAATGAAATTGGAAAGATAAATAATAATAATAATAACGAGCCGGTACAGGCGTACAAGCTAAGCGCATTTTTTTTGGTTTTTTTGTCTTTTAAGCTATAAAAATTATACAAGTTGTCATTTTCCATATAAAAAATATTAGGTGTCTTGTTACATAAACATATTCCAAAATTTGTCTTTTTACCTTATTTTCTATTACATTATTTAATGAAAGAATATCGCCGGCAAGAATGGTATCACATCTTTTTTTTGTCCACCTCCTCTCCGGCAGAAACATACTCTCCAAATAATAACGCTGGCGTGAGGGGAACAAAAGAATATGCGATAACATTCTCGCCGGCTATATTTTTTCATTAAATAAAGTTATATAAAAAAAATTAAAAAATTTATATATAGCGTTGTTGTTCAAAAGAAAATGTGCCCAATGAGATTAATTTTATTCAAAATCGGAACATGTCTGACTTGCTTAAGTGTTCTGACAATACCATCATGGGTCTTGATTCTAACCATAGCACTACCATCAACCTCGCAAACTGTGCCGTTGCCCATCAACACAAGTCCACCTTGAACATAATCATACGTGGAAAACCAATCCCTTTTGGGACACATATGATATGTGTGACGGAGATCAGACTGCACCTCGCTACGTGTCATCCCATATTTACTAAAAAATTAATGAAGCTACAACATTAAAGGCCCAGAGCCTCACTTTAATCCGAAGGGCATATCTGAACCCCAGGTGGAAGATCGGCCAGGCTCGCTTCTCAATCCACTGCAGGTCGGTAAGGGCGCAACGGAGCAGGGCCAGCGCAGTTCGGGTCATAACGACCTTGGGGGCTCGACGCAGGTCGGCCAGAGCTACCTCCTTCATTTAGTCCACATGCGTATATTTACAAGATAAATACGGAAAAAATCATAATTAATAAAGACTGTAATCCTACATTTAAATCCCATGATTATCTCCTAAAATCAAGGAGATAAACACGGATAAATTGAATCCTTAAGGAACACGTGACAGGGTCCATCATAGACAAGGCACATGCACACCTATGGCAAAAACCCCTCTATATAAACGATCTCAAGTGCTACGAAGAGACTTGATTCCTGAATAATAATAGGATACGTAGGCAACTTGGGATTGATAATCTCAGGCTCAGTCTAAATCACCACAAAACCACCCCCGTTAAATCTTTTTCCTTAATTTTTGATCTTAAACAGGTTGTCATTAGCAAAATACGGCCCAGAATATTTATTAGACAGAATCCAGCAACGTCATATTGGTGCTAGAAGGAGGGTCTCCTACTGGCAATTTCATTCAGAGATTTATCATCATCATGTCACAAAAAGAGGATCACGTTGATTCTACCAAATAGGGTGGTCAAAACAGTGAAGGGAAAGGGGCAATGGTGAATGCGGCTATGATGACGATTAAAATAGTCTATCCTACGGCATCAACATTCTATCCATTATGAGCTAAAAATAGTTGTTTCTACCTATAAATATGAACCATTTAAGTTCAATATCATATGTCGGGTTCTTGAGTCGAGAAATATGCACTTAGCGTTTGTTTTCCCTATTTCGATATTATTTCATGCATTATTTGATTATTTTTAGGATACGAAATATTGGGCTGAGCATTATGGATGAATCTGGAGTGGACTGAACGAAAGGATTAGGCCTAAGGTATTCCAGAACATTCCAAGCTAAGTCGGCTGAAGGAAAAAGACAAAACTGCCCTCGGTAAACCGAGAGTCGGTGCCGACTTACCGAGAGTCTAGATCCTTCAGAAACGTGTTTTCTTGGACGAGGGGTAGAACTAGATGTTTCTAAGTCGGTTTAGGTAGCTATAAATAAGAGGCTTCGCCTCAAAACACAAGTGTACAATTTTCAAGACAAGTATTATGCAATAAAAGTTCTTTGATCTTTATTTTTATTATTTTATGAGTTCTGGTCGGAGAGACGACAGAGTCGCCACCTATGGAGAGATCTGAGGGAGATATACGCTCGTCTTTGAGGGTATGATTTTCTATCTTTTCCAAGATGTAGATCTGTCGTTGTTCTATTCGACTAGTATGTTTTAATTGCCTATTTAGTTTAATTATGTAGTAGTTAGTTTATTTTACCCCATGTGTTATAGATCGAATTCGTTGGTGAAGAAATCATGAAATAGTGGTTGCGTTCTTCAGATCTGCGATGGTCTATATCGCTAGATCAGAATACCTAGTAAATTACTAATTCATGATAATCGGCGCCAGCTACTTTGATCGATAGAATTAATTTACATGTTAGTAGCTTGATCAACTATTTGCACGTCATCATAAAGCTAGCATGAAATACGAATAGTGTAGAGCTATGTTTGGACATTATCTTGATGGACCCTAGGAACATGCTGATCAGTGTCGATGGCTGTCTAGGCGGGGTTGCGGTATGATTTAACGCTCAATATCAACAGCTCTAGTTCTTTATGCGTATGGGCTATTACGGTCCAATTAAGGTGGGTAGCTTGCGTATATATTGTCTACTACCATTATCAGAGTAGATAGGGCTAGAAGTTGTACCCGTAGCTGAACAATGAATTAAAATTCACCAATGGGGACGACTATTGCATGTGTGTGGGAAATAACTAATTACTCATAATTGAACTAATACATTATAAAATCTTGTTGCTCCGTTGAACTTGCTAGTTGATTGTTACCAATTTTACTACTGTCTATATTATAGTTGGTCGTAGACCATATTAGTGACAAGCTCAATCTTAGTAATTTGACGTTCTTACGAGTCTCTGTGGGATCGACCTTGACTCGCACGTACTCTACTACGCTAGACTTAGTCCCATTACTAGTAAGTGCTTTTGCACGTGATCAATATTTTCTGGCACCGTTGCCGGGGACTCATGTCAATAATACTTTTTATTTAGGATTCAGTGTCTGTATATATTTGAGTCTATTTAGTAGTCTATTTATACTAGAGTCATACAGAGTCAGTTCTGTTAAAATCTGAGAAAAATAGCTTCCGATTTACCAAGGGTCTATCGCGGTAAACCGTGGGTCTCAGTTTTGACAGAATCGTTTCTGTTTGGACATAATCGTTTCTGTTAGTTCAGCGTCAAGTCAGTAGTCAGAGTCTGTATTTTTTAGTCTGCCAGGCATGTGTAACAGCCGGTGAGTCAAGTCACTAACCTTTTTATTTTCTTTCTGTGTCTTGTAGTACGTTACATGAAGTTCAGAAGCCAAGCTCGAGAGATTCATACCTGAGATTGAAAATTTTTCTAGACAAAAGAGAAAGGAAACTCGAGAGAGATCTGTTATGCTGGCGGACGATGTCATTTCGCATGAAAGAGATCACACTGAGAGAGAAGAAGAGATTCCACCTATAGAAGATACAGAAAACAAAATGGCGCAGAACGGACAAAATAGACAAAATGGAGCAGGAGTTGTGGTACAAGTAGATAGGAGAACTCTATAGAGTTATGCAATGCCGACGATCGAGCAGTTCGTACCAGCAATTGTTCAGCCTGATGATGCGGCTGAGATCTTCCATCCAAAACCAAATGTGATACAAATAGTGACTAATTACACTAATTTTCATGGAGTACCGAACAAAGATCCTAGTGTACACATCACCAACTTTCTGCAGATAGTCAGCACAGTCAAGCCAGCAGGACCTAAAGATAACATTAAGCTGAAATTGTTTCCATTCACTCTGAAGGACAAAGTGAAGATATGGTTATTGTCTCTAGCACCAGGATCAATCCAAACTTGGACCGATCTGTTGTAGAAATTTATGAACAAGTACTGCCCACCTTGGAAGTCACTACAGATGAGACAAGACATTGTGAATTTCAAGCAGAAACCTACTGAAACCTTCGAAGAAGCTTGGGAAATATTTAAGGAAGCACAGAGGAGATGTCCTCACCATGATATCACTCTGCCCGTACGAATGCATAGTTTCTATCATAGATTACGGCCAAGTGAACAAATGAGAGTTGAGGCATCGAGCAACGGATGTTTTGCGTTGCTATCACCTGAAGAAGCTGAAGAGAAATTGGAGCAAATCGCACTAACAATTCAATGGGGAACGCATCAAATTGGAACCACCAAGGTAGCTGAAGGCGTATTTGGAGAAGATACTTCTCAAAAGATCTTATACCAGCTAATGGCGATGAATGAGAAGATAGATGGCAATGACAAGGTTGAGAAAGTACAAGATATCGAAGGAACCAACTCGGAAGATGTGAACTATATAGGGAGGCAAGGAAATCCTTAATGGGGCGGATATCGCCCAAGTTCTCATGACCCCCCTGGTTTTAGAGTGAGTGACCCTAATGGGGGCTTTCGACAAAGTGATTCTAACGGTGGAGAGAGACCGAGACAAACTGGTGGATTCGTGCCTCAATTCAACAAGTCTGGTGGTTGGGAAGCAGCCATGGATAAAATAAGCTCAACTGTGACCGACATGGTCAATCAACTTACAAAATCCATGATTGAACTGAATACAACCTTCACCACATATTGTCAGAAGAATGATACAAGACTGACCAATCAAGAAGCCTTAATGCAGAATCTGTCGCACCAAGTGGGGCAGATCACCGAACAAGTGTCAGCCCGTCCTCCAGGAAGATTGCCAAGTAATACTGAGAAGAACCCAAAGGACGTGAATGCAATCATGACTAGAAGCGGAAAGGAACTGTCTAGACCAGTTATACCAACTGACTAGGAAGAATCAAAGAGCAGTCAGCAGCAAGACGTAGCAGAATCAGGAGAAAAAGTGGGGCCGGTAAACCGGGACACCACTCCGGTAAACCAAGAGTCTGAAAATTCAGCAGACAAGCAGCAGAGCAACAGCAGTCAGCAGGTAAGTCTTCACGAATTGTGACTATTAATCCTGCTACTTTACCCTATCCCCTTAGGAAATATAAGCCAAATAATGATGATGCGCGTTATAAAAAGTTCATAGAAATGTTTAAGAAGTTGCAAGTGAATATACCTTTGGGAGAAGCTCTGGCCGGAATGCCAGAGTATGCAAAATCATTGAAGGAAGCAATATCTACCAAAAGGAAGTTATTAGACCTTGAGACAATATGTCTTAACGAGGAATGCTCGGCAGTTTTGCAACGCAAGCTACCTCCTAAGTGTAAAGATCCTGGGAGCTTCTTCATACCTTGCACAATTGGAGGAGTATGCCTAAATAAAGCATTGTGTGATATTGGAGCCAGTGTCAATCTGATGCCACTCTCCATCTTTCATAAGTAGGGCATGAAAGAGTAGATATTAAACATCTATAACCATTCAATTAGCGGATAGGTCTATGATGCAACCATGTGGAGTGGTGGAGGATGTTCTAGTAAAAGTTGATAAGTTTGTATTCCCCGTAGAATTTGCGGTGTTAGACATGGAAGCTAACCACGATGTTCCACTAATCTTAGGAAGACCTTTCCTAGCGACAAGTAAGACATTGATAGATGTTCATAAGGGTGAGCTGATTCTGAGAGTGAATAAGGACAAAGTAGTGTTCAATGTGATGAATTCAATGAAGTATGCTCAAGATGAAGGAGAAGTATGATACATGCTAGATGCCATAGATGAGCTTGTTTTGGATTTATATTAGCAAGTGGCACTAGACTCTGAAGTAGTAGAGACTTTAATCTTGAAGGAAGAAGAAAATTATGAGGAAATCTGGCCTGGGTGTAGCGAAGGTCAAGTGCGAGAAATAGAGCCTATATCTTCTATGGATTTAGGAGGAACCATTCATAGACCTTCGTGGCACAAGTTCTTTGACTTACAATTGACTGGTAATCTGTTAAGATCATCGCTAGAAGAGACATCAAGGAACTTAACGTTGAAGCCTTTGCCATCTCACCCGAAGTACGTATACTTACAAGATAATACTCTTCCCCTCATAATTTCATCATTGTTATCACCTTTTGAGGAGGAGAAACTTTTAAGACTGAGAGAGCATAAAGGAGTGTTTGGGTGGACGATAGGAGATAAAAAAGGAATCAGCCTATCTGTGTGCATGCATAAGATCTCTATAAAACCTGAAAAGAAAGTGGTAGCACAACCTCAGAGGAGGTTGACACCACAACTACAGGATGTTGTTAAGGAAGAAATTATAAAGATGTTGGAAATAGGAATCATTTTCCCAATTGCAGATAGTGAGTGGGTAAGCCCGATTCATGTGGTGCCCAAGAAAGGAGTATTCAGAGTACAACCTAATAAGTTTGATGAGTTAATCCATGTGAGGCTAATTACTGGACATTGAGTTTGCATTGACTTCAGGAAACTGAATGACGCAACTCGTAAAGATCATTTTCCCCTACCATTCATCGATCAGATGTTGGAAAGATTAAGCGGTCATGCTTTTTCTTGTTTCTTAAATGGATATTCTGGTTACTATCAAATCCATATTTCCCCTGAGGATTGAGAGAAAACCACTTTCATATGTCCCTATGGAACTTTTGCATACAATCGCATGCCTTTTGGATTATGTAATGCACTAGCAACTTTCCAAAGGTGCATAATGTCATTATTTGCGGACATGGTGGAAGATTTTCTGGAGATTTTCATGGATGATATTTCTGTATTTGGAGATAGCTTTGATAAATGCTTGGACAACTTGAGTAAAGTACTAAAGAGATGTGAAGAGACCAACCTTGTACTTAACTAGGAGAAATTCCATTTCATGGTTACGGAAGGAATAGTGTTGGGTCATAGTATCTCGAAGAAAGGAATGGAAGTTGAAAGGGCAAAGATAGAGGTGATAGAGAAGTTACCCCTCCAACAAACCTAAAGACGTTGCGAGCCTTTCTTGGCCACGCAGGATTTTATAGGAGGTTTATCAAGGATTTCTCTAAAGTTTCTCGACCTTTGATGGAATTACTTGCAAAGGATGTACCTTTTGTGTTTGGAGAAGAGTGTAAGAAAGCATTCAACACATTGAAGCAGATGCTTATAACCGCCCTAATCCCGGTTGCCCCAGATTGGAACAAACCTTTTGAGCTTATGTGTGATGCAAACAACACGGCAGTTGGAGTGGCCCTGGGACAAAGGGAGGATAAAATCTTTAAGCCTATCTATTATGCCAGTCGTACCCTTAACAGTGCCCAGAGGAATTATGCGACTACAGAGAAGGAACTCTTAGCTGTCATCTTTGCATTTGACAAGTTTCAACCATACCTGATAGGATCAAAAGTCACTGTATTCACTGACCATGCAGCTTTGATAAGGTGGATTCCAAGCCGAGATTGTTAAGCTGGATTCTACTCTTACAGGAGTTTGATGTTGAGATTAAAGATAAAAAGAGAACCAGGTGGCTGATCACCTATCGAGATTAACTTTGCTGGAGGAAGAGCAACCGACTGAGATCAGGGAGAACTTTCCTGATGAACAACTTTTTTCCGTCTCAGTAGTAGCTTGAGTTGAATCTTAGACCCGACATAATACATTAAGAGTGGGTAAGGTATACCCTTGGTTTGCTAACATTGTTAATTATCTAGCAGGAAGATACCTACCACCGGAATTCATGAATGTGGATAAGAAGAAGTTGTTCACATACCTAAAGCATTATCATTGGGATGATCCCTACCTATAGAAATTGGTCCCTGATGCCATTCTTAGGAGATGCATCCATGATGATGAAATTCCAAGTATTTTGCAACTATGTCATTCTAGAGAAGCTGGAGGTCACTATGGGCCAAACAAGACAACAGCAAAGGTACTGCAGTGCGGATTCTATTGGCCAACAATTCATAAATATGCTTATGAGTTTACAAGAGCCTGTCATTCCTGTCAAGTGACTGGTAACATTTCTAAGCAGAATGAGATGCCACTGCAGAGTATCTTAGAAGTGGAGTTATTCGATGTATGGGGAAATGATTTTGTTGGGCCTTTCACATCGTCAGAATTAAATCGTTACATCCTGGTAGCAGTTGATTATGTTTCCAAATGGGTGGAGGCAGTGGCCTCTCCTACTAATGATGCCAGGGTCGTCCTGAGGTTTCTTAAGAAAAACATTTTGACGAGGTTTGGAGTGCCTAGAGCCATAATTAGTGACGGAGGGAGTCATTTCTGCAATAGGTTGTTTGAGAAGTTGATGATGAGATATAGGGCTAGACTTAAGATTGCAACAGTATATCACCCCCAGACAAGTGGACAAGTAGAAGTCACGAACAGAGAGATTAAGAGGATTTTAGAGAAGACTGTGAATCCCACAAGGAAAGATTGGTCTTTGAAATTAGATGACACTCTTTGGACGTACAGAACAACTTATAGGATCATGATTGGGATGTCACCGTATATGATAGTGTTTGGAAAAGCATGCCATTTACCGGTAGAACTCGTGCACCGAGCGCTGTGGGCTACGAGATTTCCAAACATGGATGAAATTTTAGCCAGTAAAAAGATAATACTACAGTTGAATAGATTGGAGGAGTTTAGACTTCAAGCGTATAAGAATGCTAAGATTTACAAGGAAAGAACGAAACGCCTACACGATAAGAGGATTCTGAACTGAACATTTCAAGTAGGAGATAAAGTGCTGGTATACAATTCGCGTCTTCGTCTTTTACCTGGGAAAGTGAAGTCTAGATGGTATGGACCACATGTAGTCAGAAAAGTTTTCAATTCAGGCGCATGTGAAGTTAAGAATGAATACTCTAGGCAAACTTTCATAGTGAACAGCCTCAGGCTGAAGCATTACCTAGAGAACAAGTATAACCCTACGTTGGAAGTCTTTGTGTTGACGGAGCCAGAGTATGAATGAAGGAGCCCAATTAGTACAGTCGAACTGGCGACTATAAACTCAGAAATATTTCTAAACCCTTATTTATTGCTTTTGTTTAGTTTAGTTATTTTGAGTCAATAAAGTTGCATGACAATTGTAAGGTTTTTTTCATCATATATATCTTCGGTCATCTTGCTAGGGATATATGTGGTTTTTTCCTTCATGATTCTCTTGTGATACCCTCGTAAAAGTTTTCGCCTCTTGTTTAGGCCAATAAAGAATAAAGTGGCTTAAACTATTTTTGCGCATTCCTCCGGTATGCACAATTACCGCCACCCTATTTTCTTATTGTCCTTCGCATGTTACTCACAATTTTCGGAAGTATTTTGGAAAGCAGGTAACAACTTGGAAGAGGAATGACCTAAGAGCTAATGATTCTGCTCCGGGATTCACTTTGACTCAGCCAATCAGTTCCAGATCTAAGAACCTATTCTTTTCTTTATTATTAGTCATTGGGGACAATGTCTATAATAAGTGGGGGGTAGGTGACTTAGCTGGGTACTCGAAAAAAGGAATAATTTTGAAAAATTAACACTGTTTTTAGCTTGCTTATTGCACGTTTTCGAGAAAGGAATCGGTAGAAAAGGAGCCCAAGTTCAATTTGAAGTGATCTATAGCATATTCAATTTAGTATGGAAGAATGAGCATATGTTATGTTGCAAGAAGTAATAACTTATTAATTATTATTCTATCATTGCAATCAACATTTGAGCACATAATCTGAGTGAGAAGTGTTTAAGATCAGATGATGAGTTGTATTAACCGGGAATCATTATTTGTCTGTCTATATACTTTATCAAACTGTTGTAAGACAAGGGAAGCAACTTGAATGGCACGAGAGGTAACCGGGAAAAAATGGGCTTGCGAGAGAAAGAGAAAAAAAGAAGTGAGGAAATCTGCCAAAAAAAAGAAAAAAAAGAAAGAAGAAAAAAATATTGTAATCAAGGAAATGAGGGAAGGGAACTCATGTAAAAAGGACACGATCCTCGCATAAAATGAAACAAACGAGGACTTAAGAGCGATGCTCAGTCCCTTAGTCCGCCCGACCCGATTAAGGTACCATGTTGTGTAACCAAGTCTGAAGGCAAGATGAGCGGGTGTATGCACAGGTAAGTTAAGATTGTAGGGTTAATACAACTTGATTCTCCTCATGAACGCACTATCATGACTGATTCATCACACAACACATTGATGCATGATAAGTAGTGATTAATGGGAAGTTTATGGATTGTGGCTTGATGTATATTTCTGCCGGAAATCTTGATTGAATATGTGGTAGTTGATGGAGATTGCTCTTGGAGGTACATTCCGCCTTGATACTCTGGTCACGGATGAGCAGAAGGCTAGTGGGGGTAGTTGATGACGGTTAAAATAGTCTATCCTACGGCATCAACATTCTATCCATTATAAGCTAAAAATAGTTTTTTTGACCTATAAATATGAACCATTTAAGTTGAATATCATATGTCGGGTTCTTGAGTTGAGAAATCTGCACTTAGCGTTTATTTTCCCTATTTCGATATTATTTCGTGCATTATTTAATTATTTTCGGGATAAGAAATATTGGGCTGAGCATTATGGATGAATCTGGAGTGGACTGAAGGAAATGATTGGGCCTAGGGTATTCTAGAACATTCCAAGCTAAGTCAGCTGAAGAAAAAAGACAAAACTGCCCTAGGTAAACCGAGAGTCGGTGCCGACTTACAGAGAGCCCTGATCCTTCAGAAACGCGTTTTCTTGGACGAGGGATAGAACTAGATGTTTCTAAGTCGGTTGAGGTAGCTATAAATAAGATGCTTCACCTCAGAACACAAGTGTAAAAGTTTCAAGCCAAATATTATGCAGTAAAAGTTCTTTGTTCTTTATTTTTATTATTTTATGAGTTCTGGTCGGAGAGACGACGGAGTCGCCGCCTAGGGAGAGATCCGATGGAGATCTACGCTCGCCTTCGAGGGTATGATTTTCTGTCTTTTCCAAGATGTAGATCTGTCGTTGTTCTATTCGACTAGTATGTTTTAATTGCCTATTTAGTTTAATTATGTAGTAGTTAGTTTATTTTACCCCATGTGTTATAGATCTAATTCGTTGGTGAAGAAATCATGAAATAGTTGTTGCGTTCTTCAGATCTGCGACGGTCTATATCGCTAGATCTGAATACCTCGTAAATTACTAATTCATGATAAACGGCGTCAGCTACGTTGATTGATAGATTTAATTTACATGTTAATAGCCTGAATAGCCTAAAATAATTGATCGCTAGATCAACTATTTTCATGTCATCGTAAAGCTAGCATGAAATATGAATAGTGAAGTGCTATGTTTGGACATTATCTTGATGGACTCTAGGAACGTGTTGATTAGTGTCGACAGCTATCTAGGCGGGGTTACGGTATGAGTTAACGCTCAATATCGACAGCTCTAGTTCTTTGTGCGTATAGGCTATTACGGACCAAGTAAGGAGGGTAGCTTGCGTATAGATTGTCTACTACCATTGTCGGAGCAGATAGGGTTAGGAGTTGTACCCGTAGCTGAACAATGAATTAAAATTCACCAATGGGGAGGACTATTGCATGTGTGGGGGAAATAACTAATTACTCATAATTGAACTAATACAATAGAAACTCTTGTTGCTCCATTGAACTTGCATCAACTTGCTAGTTGATTGTTACCAATTTTACTACTGTCTATATTATTGTTGGTCGTAGACCATATTAGTGACAAGCTCAATCTTAGTAATTTGACATTCTTACGAGTCTCTGTGGGATCGACCTTGATTTGCCCGTACTCTACGACGATATACCTAGTCCTATTGCTAGTAACTGCTTTGCACATGATCAGGCCACCACAAAAAACATTATTTGGGCATTGGCCACAGTAAGCAATCCCTAAAAATTCAATCAAAACGAGTATCAGCAAGGTAGTCCAGTTAATACTGTTAACACCATCTCCAGGTGGGCCAATCAGCCCAGTTCAAGATGCAGGTAATGACAGTAGCAGGTCTGCTGGTCCTTCGGCTTCTAGTAAAAGGCGACAGTTATCCGTAGAAGTAACCTATGGCCCAAAAGATTCGCTCCCATTAATTATGAATAATGAAGGATTGGTTATTGAAGTGGTAGTAATCCGAAACTTAGTAAAATAGATTTGTGTGGACACTGGAAGCACGATGAACGTACTCTACTACTTTGCCTTCCTGGAGATGAAGTTAAAAGATTCTGAGCTCTCACATGTCTTAGCTCCGCTGTTCCGCTTTGGCGGGCCTTATGTTCATCCAGCAAGGATGATATGTTTAGCCACCACATTTGGCAAGATACCAAAAGGCAGGACCCGTATGGTGAGTTATATAGTAGTCAAGGCCCTATCTGCATATAATATCATCGTAGGGAGACCGGCCTTGATTGAACTTTGAACCGTGATCTCACCAGCTCACATCAGTATGAAGTTCCCCACATTTGAAGGATCTGTGGAAATAAAAGAGGACGTGGAAGCATCCAGGAGCTGCTACATGGCCACCGTCAATGGTACAACAAGTTCTCATAGAAATGTTATCCCAGAAGATGAAGAGAGTTGGTCCTCAGAAGACAAGGTTGAAGAAGTCAGCCTTTGCGAATCCCAGATCAGCATAAGAAGCTACTCATCGACTTTCTTAGGGAATTCAGAGATATGTTTTCATGGAAGACCAAAGATATGCCAGGTTTGACCCTGGACTTAGCTTTGCACAGATTAAATGTATATCCGATCAGGAAGCCTGTTCGGCAAAAGAAGAGACACTTTTTGCCCAGGAGTGAACTGTCGCAATTGAGAAGGAAGTAACAAAGTTACTTCAAGCACATATCATTAGGGAAGTTGTGTATCCAGACAGGTTGGAAAGCCTAGTCTTAGTCAAGAAACCAGATGGAAGCTGAAGGATGTGAGTGGACTTCACCGAACTCAACAAAGCATTTCCTAAATACTATTACGCCTTGCCGAAGATCAATAGGCTTGTAGATTCCATAGTGGATTTTAAAGTGCTTGCTTTTCTAGATGCATATAAGGGTTATCCATAGATTGCTATAGACCTTGAAGATGCGGAGAAAACTTCATTTACCACGGTGTTCGGAATGTTTTTACTACATCACTATGCCCTTTGGCATCAAGAATGCGGTTGCAACATATCAAAAAGCGGTAAACAAAATCTTCAAGTCACAGATCGGAAGGTGCATGGAAGTTTACTTGGATGACCTCCTAATCAAGAGCTGGACTATTGATCAATATTTACTTGATGTCAGTGGAGTCTTTGGGGCACTCAGGCAGACCTGGATGAAAATCAACCCGAAGAAATGTACGTTTAGGGTCAGATCTGGCAATTTCCTAGGTTACATGATCTCCAAGGAATGAATAAAAGACAATCTAGATAAGATAGATGCCCTAAGGAATATGCCTCTACCAAAAAGCATAATAGAAGTTCAAAGGTAGACAGGGCAAATGGCCGCCTTGAACAGATTTTCGTCCAGATCAGCACAATGTGCCCTTCCATTTTTGTAGACTCTATAGAAGGCCACTTTGTTCCAATGTGATGAAGAATGCCAGAAAGCTTTTAAAGAACTAAAAACTATCTCTCCGAGTTTCTAACTCTGAGTTCTCCTCAGGAATGAGGTATATTGTTGGTTTATTAACAATATGTTACAAAGCCATAAGTGCGGTTCTGGTCAGGGAGCAGCACAACGCACAAAAGCCAATATTCTACGTAAGTAAAGCATTTCATGGACCCAAAGTCTGATATTCTAATGCAGATAAGCTAACGTTGGCATTAGTTCATGCTTTTAAAAATCTAAGGCCCTATTTCCAAGCCCATCCGATAGTTGTGGCTACTGATCAACAACTTAGGCAAGTATTGGCACGACCTGACATGTCAGGCCGACTTGCGAAGTGGGTAGTAGAGCTAGCGGAGTATGACTTAGACTTTCACCCCCAAACTGCGATCAAAGCTCAAGCCTTAGCCGACTTTCTCGCTAAAGGTATAGCCATCACCATCGATCAAGATCAGCCGAACTCCAAATCTGATGAGGCCTCTAGGAAAGAAGGATCAAGGGCAGGTCTCCTACTTATTAGTCCTAAAGGGGAAGAGTTCCCCTATGCTATACGCTTCAGTTTTAAAGCCACAAATAACGAATTCAAATATGAAGCCATGATCACCGTACTACGTTTAGAAGAGAAACTTGGAGCATAACATTTACAAGTCTACAGTGACTCCCAATTGGTTGTAAACCATGTTAAAGGAGAATATGAAGCAAAATAAGAGCCCATGATGAAGTACTTGGACGAAGCTCAAATACTACTAAAAGACTTCAATAGCGTCCAGATAGGGTGGATCCCTCAATCTTAGAACAAGCGAGCAGACACACTTTCAAAATTAGCTTCAAATTTCTTGTCCGACAAACAGGTGCTGGTCGAGCTGTTGCAAGAAAAAAATTATGACAAATAGGCTGTTCAACCCATCACACTAAAGGATAGCTGGATGGACCATATTGTGTCCTATCTAAAAAGTGGAATCCTCCCTGCAGATCGGTCCCCAGCAAGAAAAATGATGTTCTTATCGGCCAGGTATTCTCTGTTTAATGATGTACTCTACTGAAAGTCGTATATTACCACATGGCTTAGATGGTCATCATAGGAGGAAGGAAATTACCTCCTTCACAAATTCACTAAGGAATATGTGGAAACCATGCTGGATCCCGGACTCTAGCAAGAAAATGTCGCATGTTTGGCTACTATTGGCCGACTATGTAGCGAGATGCTCAAGAGGTCGTCATGAAATGCAAATCATTCCAGGTGAACGATGACTTATCTCATGAAGCATCTCAGGAAATGGTTCCAATAGCATCTCCTTGGCCTTTCGATCAATGGGGTGTTGACCTGGTCGGGTGGTTCCCCGGAGCCCTAGGTAACCTCATATTTTTAGTTGTAGCAGTAGACTACTTCACCAAATGGGTGGAAGCAGAAGCTCTTACTACAATTACTACCAAAGTAATTCAGAAGTTTCTCTGGAAGAATATCGTGTGCATGTATGGCATCCCAAAGATGCTAATTTCAGATAACGGAACACAACTCGAAGATAAAATTGTTTAAGAATGGTGTTTCGAGATAGGAATCACCCAGCACTTTACCTCCGTTTGTCATCCACAAGCCAATGGGCAGATCGAGCAGACCAACAGGAAAATCAAGACAGGGTTAAAAAAGAGGCTTGAAGAAGAAAGAGAAAATTAGGTTGAACATCTACCCAATATACTATATGCATACAGGACTAAGCCGAATTCGGCAACATGAGAAACCCCCTTCTCTTTAGCGTATGGAAGTGAATCAGTGACCCAGCCGAGATCGAGCTTTCTTCACCTCAGTCCGAGCTATACAGAAGCAGACAAAGAGTCTAAGCTCAAAAATTCCAAATATGACTAAGAGGAAGCTCGGGATGTGGCCTTTTTTAGGATGTCCTGGTATAAGCAGAGAATTTCCCAATACTATAACTCCCGAGTGAAACACTCATATTTTAAAGAAGGAGATCTAGTGCTGAGGCAAAATGATATTAGTAAACAAGTCCCATTGGGCAAGCTTGAGCCAAACTGGGAAGGTCCCTACAAAGTGGTAAAATTACAAGGCAAAGGGGCATACCAGCTTGCATATTGAAATGGCCGGTCCATTCGTCACAATCGGCACACCAACAATCTTCACAAGTTCTATGAAGAGGACATGTTCCAGACCTGAACAAATTGTTTTGAATATTTACTTTTCAGTAATTTCATCCTCATTACTTGTACTATGAGTTATATGGAATAAATTAAATATTATTTTTCCCATTGTGCGTGCTATTAACTAAGTTTGCAGGACAGGCTCGAACTAAGCTTCGTATGACAAACTCAGCAATGTTTGCAAAAAAGACATGCTAATTAAGTCTACAGTGGAGACAAACTGAGCTCCATCGGTCAGACTCAGTCGAAAACATTTAATGTCCGTGGGACAGACAAGCTGAGCTTTGCATGTAAGAATTAGTCAAATTTAATGTCTCGCATGACAGACAAGCTAAGCTCCGCAGGTCAGACTTAGTTAAACCTAATAAGTCTGTAGGACGGACACGTTGAGCATCGCAGGACAAACTCAGCAATACATTTAAATGTTAAGCTCTGCAGGTAGGACTCAACCCTGAGCTATGCAGGTCAGACTTAGTAAGTTTTCAAAGGAAAAACTTCCCAAGTCTACAGGATAGAAAAACTGAGCTCCGCAGGTCGAACTCAGCTAAAAAATTAATTACGCCTGCAGGATAGGCTCAAAAGATTAAGCCTGCAAGATAGACCATCTGAACTCCGCAGGATGGACTCATCTAAAATTCATACTCTGCATGCCAGATAAAATGAGCTCTGTAGGTCAGACTCAACAAGTTTGAAAAAGTCTTCCTCCGTGTGCAGGACGGACATCAATTCGCAAAGCTCTGTAGATCAAAAGAAGTAAGAATTTGCCAACTATTCTAAGTATGTTATCCAAAACACAAATGATTGCATGGAATACTAGGGGGCATAGGATATCCCATCACAGATCACACATGAAAAACTACACAAAGAATGTTGAAAAGAAAACTGAGGAGGTAAACAAACTCACAAGACTTGGAAAAATATCCCATATATTAATTGTTGTACAGGTTACCCTTTTTCAAAATAAAATGTACAAGCCTAAAAGCTAAGGATCATCAGAGGCTAAATTCCAATCATACTCCGCAGTAGGAGTAACATCAAAGGAAGGCATCTCAGTTGGAGGGACGGAAGTAGAATGCTGACGAGCATACTTAGCTGCAATATGTATTCCTTCTTGGAACTCCTTCACGAGAATTGAGTAAACCGTATCCTTTCCAGGCTCATATAGCTTCTTGTATTTCAGTTCAGCAATTAAAATGGTGGCAATTGGGCTCTGTAATCCTCCTCCCCTGGAGTGTAACTACTGTTCACCACTGGGGCAAGCAAAAAATAAAGGGCCTGAGTGAAATGTACCGAGGCCTTATAGTCTAGAACTGCCCGGGCATAAGCCTCTTTTAGTTGGTCCGGATAAGTCTTGACCACCGCTTCCAGTTCGGTCACCTCAGATCGAAGCTTCTTAATGATTACCCCAACTTAGCCTCCTTCTCTAGATACTTGTCCATAGCCTCTTGAAGACGGACATCATAATCAGACTTCAATGCTTGCAGGTCAGCAGCCTGAGCCTTCATCTGCTCCCTAAGTCCTTGACCTCTTTGTCATTAGCCTTTAGACTCTCTTCATGATTAGAGGCTTTCTTCTCCAGATCGGAGATCTTCTTCTTATATTCGATGGCATAGTTATTGTATGTAGCAAGTCGGCTGAGTACCTCTTGGCCAACCATAGTTCTTTCCACAAGTAAGATGTTAGACATAAATCTGCAAAAACAAGAAAATGGTGGAAAACAAAACTTACATATCGCATGGCCTTGAGGCCAGCTTTAGATAGCTCCCGCTCGGACATCCCACAGATTTCACCCTGATCATCAGCAGCTTTGCCATCCATCTCACTCTGGTGAGTAGGGTCGGTTGAGGGGTCCACCGGGGCATCAGATCTGCTCTTCTTTGTTTGACTTCTCACGGGGTTGACCTTAGTCAGCATAACTCTACACATTCCTCTGAGAGGCACTTTGTCCTCCTCTTCATCTTCCGCTAACACAATCTTGCCCCTAGAGGTTGAGGCATCAATAGGGTTGGGTGCCATATTTTCTCCAGAAATCGGTGTTTGCAACATAGGCTCATCCTCATGCTCGGACAGTATCCGGGCAGCAGCCGTATTTAAAGAAGAGTCCGTAGTTCGGACAACAGGATCCTCAACATGGTTCCTAGTGTGAGTCCTTGAAATGGACGTACTTTGATCAGCTCATTGTTCTGTCCTCTATTATCCCGCAGCATCCACGAGCTCGGCAAAGGCACTCACTGAAAAATGAAGAAATCAAGATAAGTCATTGGTCAAAGAGTCATCGAAAAAGAAGAAAAGAAAAACGAAAATACAAGGCCCCTACAAGCAGCCCGGTTTTCGGCAGTAAGAGAAACGTAAGGATTGGGTCCGGCCTCGGCTACCTGAGCAGCCGCTATTAACTAGAGAGAAAACTCCTTAGCTCTTAGAAGATCATAGCATCCCGAATAACCTCAAATTATTTAACGTCGGCCCCCTCTGGATAGACGTCCTTATGTACATGGTCTGACTTCCATCATCCCAGTGAGGTCCTTCCTCCATCCCTAACGAAGAAGAAATATGCATTCCATCCCTTGATCAAAGATGGTCCTTAGGAAAGTATACCCTTAACGCCAGATCGGCGAGGAAAGTGATACCATCCCTTGGACCCTTGATTCTTCTTAATTTGATAAAAAAAACCCTAAATAGGTGTACCGAGAAAGGAAGTCCAACCATCCGGCAGAAGATAGAAAACCGATAATTCTCCTGACATAGTTGGAAATAATTTGGGTGACCCAAATACCATAATATCGCAATACAGCCAAGAAGGCTTGACATAAGGGTAGCTTTGACCCTCCATTGAGACGAGCCTCATACACGGTGAAGTGTAGTTTTCTAAGATAGAATAGAAGAATTAATCTTATTACAACAGTCTGAAAGAACAAGTATAAATAGGAGATACAAGTGGGGTTTGAATGGCTAGAGACAGGGCATTTATTGCAACTGTATTTCTGTCTAGGAAGGTGGCTGGTTTAGTGTAATAATCTAGGAGTTAGGATAATAGAAGTTTCGGATTAAAAAGTAAAGCAGACTAATGAAGACATAATATTATACTTTATAGATTAGTATAATAAATGTGTTACATGTATTACAATACTCCCCCTCAAGCTGGTTTATAGATGTCCAATAAAGCAAGCTTGAAGATACAAAACTGAGTTTGGTTTTTAGGAAGGCCTTTGATGAAGATATCAGCAACTTGAAGCTTTGTAGGGACATATATTAGGCACATACTCCCATCTTCTAGTTTCTCTTTGATGAAGTTTTTGTCAATCTCAACATGTTTAGTTCCATCATGTTGAACAGGATTGTTGGTAATGCTTATTGTGATTTGCTGTCACAATAGAATCTGATGGGGGCAGCAATAGGTTGTTTATGTTCAGTGAGAACCCTTCTTATTCATATTAGCTCACATATACCAAGGGCAATAGCTCTGAATTCAGCCTCAGCACTACTTTTGGCAACAACAGCTTGTTTCTTACTCCTCCATGACACAATATTGCCTCTTATTAACATACACCACCCTGAAGTTGACTTTCTATGCACAACAGAGCTAGCCCAATCTGTATCTACAAATCCTTCAACAGTGAGAGTGCTTCCCCTTTTGTATAGGATTCCTAGACCGGGATCAATCTTGAAGTATTTGAGTATCCTTAAGGCGGCTTCCAAGTGAACCTTTGTAGGCATATGTATGAATTGACTGACCTGCCCAACAACAAATGCAATGTCATGTTTAGTATGGGTTAAGTAAATTAGTCTTCCAACAAGCCTTTGATAGGCCTCTTGGTTAACAAGTTCACTCTCAGTGTCATTATGGAGTTTTTGATTGTAATCCACATAGGTAGCAATAGGTTTACACCCAAATAAGCCATAATCCTTGAGAAGATCAAGAGTGTATTTCCTTTGTGTAACTAGTAAACCAGAGTTAGACCTTGCTACTTCCATACCAAGGAAGTATCTTAGTTTTCCCAAGTCTTTAATTTCAAACTCAGACTTTAGAAAGTTTTTCGGTCTGTTTATCTCAACTTCATCATCTCCAGTGATGATCATATCATCAACATATATTACAAGGGTAGTGACTCCCCCTCCAGTGGTATGTTTGATGAATAAAGTGAGGTCAGAGTTGGCCTGTTTATAGCCTCCTCTTTGTATGACCTTAGAGAATTTCTCAAAACATGCCATAGGGGATTGTTTGAGACCATACAAAGATTTCAGTAGTTTACAAATTTGTTCTTTTCCAATCAGGTTTTCAAAATGATGACGTAGATCGAGTGATAATAAAATACTTGATCACCATAAACCAATACTAGCAAGAGGACTAGGTCCATCGTAGTATAGCTATAGCGAATCAAGGTCGATCCCACAAGGAACCAATTGTGGGTCATTTATATACAAACAATTAATTATTCATGTCATGGACATAAAGAGGTATACGACCAACAAGAGACAAGAAAGATAAAGGACACGACACAAACAACGTAATTAACCTCCCCAATTATTATGTTATCGTTTGGATTTAGAGATTCTATATAACTAAGATAGACTCGACAACTATTAATCCGATTCGTATCTATTTTATATTGGCTACGGGATTCATCCCCGAAACTTGACTTAGTTCCGATTAGGACACTAGATCAATGTGCTACATTACGTGACTTCAACTTTTGGGTCTCCATCTCATATAACTTGCACGCTTACTGTTTAGGGTGATTTTATGTGATTTATAATGTTATATTTCGTAATATTTTCCTCCATATTTATATAATTTGCATAGAAGTTGAGTGTTTTATTGGTTTATTGAGCAAGTGAGGTTTGAAACGATTTATTCGCAAAGTTAGTGGATTTATGTGTTTTATTGTTGATTTTCTATTGATTTGAATGTTATTACACTTTGCAATGTTTTATTTATCTTGTAGATGCACGAAATTGGTTTGAAAGAGGATTAAGAGGTGTTAAAGATCGGATTTATATACGATAAGGATGAAGTTGATTGAAGATAGAGATGGAAAAATCGGATTTGAAGTAAACTGAACGCACGTTTGAAGTTCCGTCTGCTAGACGGGCGTCCAGGCTGAAGAAATCAGATCAGAGTTTTGACAAAATTGATGAACGAGCGTCTATTTTTACAAAGGACGGGCGTCTGATCCAGCTCGGCCCGACTCGAAGTTTTTATGCATGAGTGGACGGGCGTTCACTCTTTTGGACGGGCGTCCAAGCACCGCCTTTGCTGAAACCGACTTAGTTTCTTATAAATAGTCATGTTTTTCACATCATTATATACCCTAATTTGTCTAGGTGGCCATAATAACCCTAAGGGGCGGCTTAGCTTAGTTTTTCATCTTTCTTAGATCAAATTTTATGCTTTTTAACTCTTAGTTAGATCCTTCGAATTTATGTACTCTATTCAAGCAATTTCGAGCTTTCAAGTGATGTTTAGAGGCTAAAGGCTTTTGGAACAAGCATTGTGAAGCCATCCTATCAACAATTCAGTTTCGTTTCTTGATTATCTTGTGAGTTTTTCTTATCAAAGTTGTACCTTTATTATCGTTTTGTTCCTTTTTATGAAATTACATCGAGAGATCGTTGCATGTTTGATTGTTTGATTTTGATGAGAATCATGTTAAACCTTAGATCACCATGATAAAGGTTAGATCTTTAACCTAAAAATAACGAGAGTTGATTAGGTTGAATTTCTAGGTCGCTAGATTGAGAAATCTTACACCTTTGATTTGAAAGCATTAATCTTTAGGATCGAAAGATAAAAGATTGATAGGCGAACTTTTCTAAGAGATTAGGAGTTCATACCTTTGTTAGGTGAATCACAACTTTGTTAAAAACCGCGAGATAATCTAGATAGGAATTGATTGTTGTAGGATTGGTGGATCAATAGCTTGTTCGTTCGTTAAATTATTGATTAATCACTTGTGATCGTTTTGCTTAGTGAAGTTACAGTTTTTATTGCATATTAGGTTTAGAAAAAAAAAGTAGTTTAGTTATCTTGTTCGTAACCCTATTTTCCTGGCTTTAGGTTTCGATCTTCTGTCCAGTTTACTTTCGTTATTTTCATTGTTAGTTTCGTTTTATGTTATAGTTCTTAACTATTTTCTTATCTTTTTAGTAGTAGTAGTGGTGACATATTTAGTTTAATTAAATAAAAACTAGAATAAACAACCCCGATTTCCTGTGAGATCGACCCGGTATTAGTTGCTATACTACGATCCCTGCACTTGGGGTATACCGGATTTATAATTTATTACTTGTTGTTTTTTTTCAGTTGATAAAATCCGAGACAAGTTTTTGGCGCCGTTGCCGGGGAACCGGACGGTTGTCTATTTTTTATTTTCTTGTTTTATTTTACTTTTATTTCTCTTTTTATTTTTTATTTTATTATATATATTATTATTAGGTAATTTATAGTTTATGTTATTAGGTTTTTCGTCGTTAGGTTTCGTAGTTATTATTCTTCTAGTTTATCTTTTCTTTTCTGTTTTTCTGTTTTCCGTTTTTTCTGAAATCGGACGAGCGTCCAGTTAATCCGGGCGCCCGTCTAGTTCTTCAGGCAGACGCCCATCCAGTAATCCGGACGCCCGTCTGATCTCTTTTCTTTAAAATCTTTTCTTGGTTTTAACCATTGATTAAAAGGTTAAACCACTTGATTTTGGTTTCGGTTTATGCAAACTCGAAGTCAACAAGGGCCACTACTATATACCCCTGACCTCGAGCGGACCATAGTCCGACCAAAATGGCGGAGAATCCATTCTGCGGTTCCTTCTGACAGGGCCGATCAAGACCTTGAGGATCGCTTAGCTGGAGAGATCGAAGATTTCATCATTATGGCTGCTGAAGATAGACGTACGTTGGCAGAATACGCCATGCCTGGCGAAGTCAAGGTCAACCCGGCTATCGTCTTACCAACCATAAATGCACAGACCTTCTAACTCAAGCCTGGGCTCATTCAAATGATGCAACATGCATCCATCTTCCACGGGTTTCAATCTGAAAATCCCTATACGCACGTACACACATTTCTGGAGATATGTGGTACGACTCGCATCCAAGGAGTCAGTGAGGATGCGATTAAAATGAAACTATTTCCGTTTTCTTTTAAGGGGGAGGCAAAAGAGTGGTACAACTCTCTCCCTACTAAATCCATTACCACCTGGGCTGGACTAGAAAAAGAGTTCTTAAGTCAATATTTCTCGCCATCCAAGACAGCCCAATGCTTAAGTGACATTTTCACTTTCTGCCAAAAGGAAAACGAATCGTTCTTTGATGCATGGAAGAGGTTCAAGTCTCTTCTTCGTAAATGTCCCCATCAAGGTTTGGACTTGCAGAGGCAAGTCAATACATTTTTCAGTGGATTGACCGAGCTCACTAAGGGCATGGTCAATAGTTCTTCGGTGGGGCATTCTTGAGAAAGACACCTGAAGAGGGATGGGCACTATTTCAGGATATTGCCAAGTATAATTACGCCTCCTCCTCTCAAGCTATCCAAGCACCTTCTCCTCCTCCCAGGATCGAGGAGGTGAATATGCAAAGTCTGATCGCCATGCTGCAAAAGCAGATGGCAGCTTCTCAAATGTCATCTAATCCAATTAACCAGAATCTATCATTCCCACAGAACTCTCAAGTACTGTATTGTGAACATTGCTGTCAGACTGGCCATATGGTTGGCCAGTGTCAATTCATTTCCCCTTCTAGTCATCAAGTTAATGTTGTTCATGATTATGGACAGTACAATCAAGTCACATGTCGAAGCGTGGCAATATGGGGCATACATCTCGTTTCTGTCCTATGAATGGACAGAATGCTGAAGTAAACGCTTTCTTTGGCCAGCAAAACCAGAGATTTAATAAATAATTCTCTGGCCAAAGTAATCTTCAAAACCAGGGTTTCAATCATGAGCAGAATTTCAATCAAAATTCGAATTTTAACCAAAGTCAGAATTTCAATAGAAACCCTAATTTCAATCAGAACCAGAATACAAATTTTTCCAATCAGAATCAAAGGTTCAATCAGAATTGTCCTAACAATTCTAATCCTGCATTGCAGAGTCGGTCTAGCCAGCCTTTTTCCCAGAACTTCCAAAATTCTCAAGGCCCCTCGCACTCTAATGATATCAGAGCTCAGTGGGACTCCTTTCGGGAGGAGCAAAATAGAACAATGAAGAATCTTGAAAGGCAAATCAGGCAATTGGCCGAGCAGTTAGCTTCCAGACCCTCAGGGCAGTTGCCTAGCTTTACGGAGAAGGACCCTAAGGGCGGTCAGGTAGCTCAGACCGATTTAAATCATAGCCAATGCACTGACCTGGTACCTTCAATTCCGTATGGTAGAGAAGAGGCTAGTGCAATGAATCTGAGATCTGGTACTCAACTAAGTGGTACCCCGAACCAGGGAAACCACTAACCCCTCCTGCCAGTGATAAGGCAGGAGGGGAAGTCGAGCACCTACGTTCCCCTTTTCTACAAGAGAGTACTCAGGTGGCTGATCCCCTGAAAAGTAAAGAGTTTGAAGGACCTCAGGTGGCTGATCCCCTGACTAGTAAGAAAAATGAGAAAGTGGTGAGGTGGAAAGATTTGGAAGACAAAGCTGTCAGTTCATCTTCGAAGAAAGTCTTTTCTGAGAATGATTTGAAGAAACTTCCATTCCCACCTAGAAAAAGCAACATTCTCTTGCATGAGGATAAGAAATACGAAAAAGTGCTAAATCTTCTAAAAAATACTCAGGTTAATCTTCCACTATCTGATGTTTTGGTTGAGATGCCTAAGTACACCAAGTTCATCAAGGATATTGTTTCTTCTAAGAAGAAGTTAGAAGACATGGATCGGTTGATTGGTGAGGATTGCTCTATGGTAACTTATGATGATCTACCAATCAAGAGGGGTGACCCGGGAAATTTGTGCTCACATTGCGATGGGAGGCTTAGTCTTCCCAAATTCTTTATGTGACACGGGTGCATCCATAAGTCTGATGTCATTGTCTGTCTGCAAACAGCTTGGATTGAATGATCTTCTAGAACCCACAACCATGAACCTTCAATTTGCTGATTGGTCTTCATAGAAAGCTGCGGGAATATTAAAGGACGTATTAGTTCAAATTGATAGATTTACCTTTCCGGTTGACTGGTACGTCCTAGACATAGAGAAGGATGAGAATGTCCCCTTGATACGGAAGACCCTTTCTTTCTACAGCCAGGGCCCTCATTGATTGTGATGGTGGGCAAGTGACTATACGAGTCGGTGATCAGGAGGTGAGCTACAGTGTCTCCAAAGCTATTCAGAGACCCTCTTATTACCCCACCGGCTTCTCCATTGAGGATATGTCAGATGATTTCAATGATTACATGGAAAAGCAAGTCATGACTGTTGCAACTGAATATGAGCGATTAGTTGAGAATCTGAATAATCATGGTGTGGTGAATCTAGAACAGTTAGAAGCTGAGTTTGATAAAGGATTATTGAAAGGAGAGGCTTTGGCAGTGGGACCACTAAGTAAACTCAGTGATCTTGAGTTGAAAAGTGGAGATCTTAAATCAAGTTTAGAAGACCCCCCTGCAGATCTGGTACTGAAGCCGTTACCTAAGCATCTGAAATATGTGTTCTTAAGAGAAGGTGACAAGCTTCCGTTGATTATTTCTGCCAAGCTATCTCGATTGGAAGAGATGAAATTGTTAAACGTCTTGAGAAAGAACGAGAAATCCTTTGGTTGGCAAGTAGGAGACATCAGAGGGATATCTCCTGACATTTGTATGCATAAAATCAAGACTTAAGAGGGTGCAAAATGTGTTAGACAGCCCCAGAGGAGGCTCAACCCTCATATGCAAGAAGTGGTCAAAAAGTTGATTATCAAGCTTTTAGACATGAGTATCATTTATGCAATTGCTGACAGTGAATGGGTATCCCCTACTCAGGTAGTTCCCAAGAAAGGAGGAATTACTATTGAGAAGAATGAGAAGGGAGAAGAAATAGCATTGAGGCTCGTTACTGGTTATAGAGTCTGTATCGACTATAGAAAGCTCAATGAGGTTACAATGAAAGATCATTTCCCCCTTCCATTCATTGACCAGATGCTAGAGCGCCTGGCGGGACATGCATTCTATCTTGTTTCTGGATGGATACTCAGGATATTTCCAGATACCCATCGATCCGGTTGACCAAGAAAAGACCACTTTCACCTGCCCCTATGGTACATTCGCTTACAGGCGAATGCCATTTGGTCTTTGCCATGCCCCAGCTACATTCCAAAGATGTATGCTGGCCATCTTTGATGGGTTAGTTGAAAAGTGTATGGAAATTTTTATGGATGATTTTTCGGTCTTTGGTCAATCCTTCGATGATTGTCTCGATAATCTTGACCAGGTACTATCCCGATGTGTGGAAAAGAACTTAGTCCTAAATTGGGAAAAGTGCCATTTCATGGTAGATGAAGGAATAGTTCTTGGCCACAAAATCTCAGCCAAAGGTATTCAAGTAGACAGGGCAAAAGTTGAAGCTATCGAGAAGCTGAACTATCCTAGAAATGTGCACGAAGTTAGAGGTTTTCTTGGACACGTCGGTTTTTATAAGAGATTCATTAAAGAATTTTCCAAGATAGCCAAGCCCCTATCTACTTTGCTCAAAGAAGATGTTGTTTTTAATTTCGATGATAGTTGCAAGAAAGCGTTTGAGGAGCTTAAAAGTCGATTAATTTCTGCACCGATTCTTATCTCGCCTGACTGGAATCTACCCTTCGAGCTTATGTGCGACTCATCAAACTATGCTGTTGGTGCAGTCTTTGGACAACGGATTAAGGGAAAATTCCAGCCTATCTATTACGCCAGTCACACACTAAATCCTACCCAAGTAAACTACACGACGGCGAAAAGGAATTACTAGCCGTAGTCTTCGCTATGGACAAATTTCGTAGTTACTTGTTGGGTGCTCAAGTGATTGTGTGGATCGATCACGCCTTACTTTTGCGATAACTCATGACAAAGAAGGAGGCTAAACCGCGCTAACTACGTTGGATACGATCCTACAAGAGTTTGATGTCCAGATTAAAGACAAAAAGGGCAGTGAAAACGTAGTGGCTGATCATGTTTCGAGAATGTTGAATGGGGAAAAGGAAGACCCTGACGATATAGATCTTTACTTTCCTCTTGAGAATGTCATGCTGATAGACGATTATGCTCCAGATGTTCCAGGGTATTCTTCCATCGTCAACTACCTTCATTCCCAATATCTTAATCCGGAATTTTCATATCAGGAAAAGAAGAAATTCTTCTCTGATTTGAAAACATTTGTATGGGATGAACCTTACCTCTTCAAGATTTGTAAGGATGGATTGCTAAGGAGATGTGTACCTGAATCTGAGCAACGTGACATTATTGAACAATGCCACAGTGGACCTACTGGTGGTCACTTTGGTCCCTGGAAAACCGTTGCCAAGATCTTTCAATCTTGTTTCTATTGGCCCACGATCTTCAAGGATACAGAAGCTTTCTGTAAAGCTTATGATAGGTGCCAACGAACCGGAGCTGTAACAAGGCGTTTTGACATGCCATTGAAGCCCATTCTTGAATGTGAAGTCTTCGATGTATGGGGGATTGCTTTTATGGGCCCGTTCCCATCTTCCTGTGGAAATAAATACATCTTAGTCTGTGTCGATTACGTATCGAAATGGGTGGAGGCTCAAGCCACTTCTCGCAATGATCACAAAACGGTCATGAATTTTCTTAAGAAAAACATCTTCGTGAGATTTGGGTGTCCACGTGCCTTGATAAGTGATGAAGGGACACAACACGCAACCGACCACTAGAGAAAGTACTTGAGAAATACGGTGTTCGGCACAAAGCGGCACACCATATCATCCTATGACTAGTGGTCAGGTTGAACGAAGCAATCAGAGCTTGAAGAAGATCCTGGAAAAAGTTGTGAACAGTCATAGAGAGGACTGGAGTCTTAAATTGGATGATGTACTATGGGCATACGGAACTGCCTATAAGACCCCCATGGGCACATCACCCTACCAGATGGTGTATGGAAAACCATGCCACCTGCCAGTTGAGTTGGAGCATAGAGCATATTGGGCCACTAAGTTCTTAAACTTCGATACCCAATCATGTGGTGAACACCGACTGCAACAGTTGCATGAGTTAGATGAGTTTAGACTCCAAGCCTACGAGAATGCCAGGATTAGTAAGGATAAGATGAAACTCCTTCATGACGCAAAAAACAAGAAGCGAGAATTTCAAGTTGGGGAGAAAGTTTTATTGTACAATTCCAGGTTACACCTGTTTCTTGGAAAGTTGAGGACACGTTGGTCCGGCCCCTTTGAAATTCTACAAATCATTCATGTAGGTGTTTTAGAACTAAGAGGTCATGGTGACCAGCCGTTCAGAGTGAATGGTCAAAGGTGCAAGAATTATATCGGTCAAACCTGTTGGTCCCAGAGAAGGGTGAAACTATAGTCAGAGGGGGAGGGGGGGTGAATGACTATAGTGGAGTTTCAAAAACTTTTCTTCTATTTAAAAGCTTTTAGGCGGCGGATAAGTCCCTTCTTACTATGTTGTTTTCAAATCGGTGTAGACGATCACGGATATAAGTTATGATGTAGGCTAATTAAATAAATCTTTGTAAAGTAAATTGCGAGTTTAAATTGACACAAGGCTTATAGTGGTTCGGGGTGGTGTAATCCCTTAATCCACTCTTCTCCTGTGATGATTGGAGGAATTCACTATTGTTTTCACGAGATACAATAGTATGATTGTCCTTGGCTTCCCAAGCTTCACAATCTACAAGACTATCACTCCTTGGCGCAACGACTTCGGTGATTCGGTCTTCCTTTTCTTTGTTCCTTAAGATTAAGATCCTTCAACGGCTATCACAGATTCAACTCCTTCTCGGATTGCCTCGATTCGGTTGCTTCGGTTTGATGTGAATGTGATTCACACACTTGCTTGATCAATCTCAATTCGAGTATGACTTTGTAGTTCGATACTTGAGTTGATCACTAGATATGTCTTTGTAAGTTCGAGAGAGAAGGCTTTTCAAATTGTGAGTTTCGCTTGATTTTTCTTTCTTGATCGTTATTTCTTTTTCTGTCAATGCCTTCTATTTATAGCCTTGAATAACCTTGGTTTTTGAAATTCCGTCGTTGGCTATATTAATGAGGGAATAACCCTTGATTTTATTCTTGATTCCACCTTAATTGTATTCTCCTTGATTTACGTGATCGGATTCTTTCTTCAAACGTATAGCGAGAAAATCCGTCCTTGATTGATCCTTTAATGATTTGTGCATTTAATACATGATCTTACGAATCTTCATCGTATATCAAATTTGATCTTGTAAATGTCTCTTCGCCATTTTTAGAACGGTCGAGTGAGCCTTCGACTTAGCCGTTAGTTCTTTCTTTCTTTGTTTTGTTTTCTCTTTGCCGAAAGTCGGTTTACTCGGCCGATTCACTTTGTTTCCTTCTTTGTTCTAGTTTTTGGAGAGTCTTCGTACTTCACCGATCCTTGATTTGGGTGAGACCGGTGTACACCATATTTGAACATTGAGTTTCATCACTTAAAACATAACTTAGACTTATCCAAGGTCATCACGAGACTTCCTTGGTTATAGGTCGGACCATAATGTCTTCATACTTCTCTCGCTTGTGCTTTGTCTTGGCTTCACTTTGCCGAATATCTGTTTTTGCTTTGTCGTCCTACCAACTAGTACAATACTTGTCGACTCAACTTATACAACATGTCGGACTCTAAGTAAAGACTTATACGAGAGAGTTCTAACTTATTTCGGGCTTGCTATAACGACTAGTATGGCCATCATCAAAACATAATAAAATGTTCCTAACAATTTCCCCCTTTTTGATGATGCCAAAACCCTCATAAGCCTGAACATAAGTAATCAAAAATTTTCATAATAAACAACAGATTAAAAGTTCAACCATTTTATTCATCCATCATATGGTAATAAGTTCTAGGACTTTATTCAAGTGTTACAAACTACATTTTGCTCAATTCAGCCTTGTACCTCTTGAATTTTGTAGTCTGAACCTCTTCCATGTCTTTCCAGTCAATTTCTGGAAACTTCCACTTCCCGTAAGCCAAAGCTGTGTATTCAGATACACCCTGGAAAACTCTTTTGGCAAAGAGTCTGTTGAAATCAGGCATGGTCTCATTTGCCTTAGGTTCTCCAAAATATTTTTCAAGTCTTTCCCTAGCCTCAGCAATATGTGAGTCTGCAAACTTGAGACTTTTGTAGAGACTCCAATGTTCCTGTTTCTCCATTCTCCCCATAGGATTGAAGACTTTTGCCATATATTTGAAATCTTCTTGTTGTTCAGCTGGCAAGTCTTCTGGTCCTTTTGCAGATAGTGGTATGGCTGAGCTTGGTTTGTTGTTGGTTTGTTTGAGAAGTGCAAATTCTCTTTTGACTTCATTGTAGAGTTTGGCCATATCAGTTCTCATCCTTTCATCCTGATAGCTTAGCCAATCAGCCCAAGCTTCATCTTGTGAGGAGTGAGGATAAAGTCCTTCCTGTACTCTGAAAAATTCTCTTACATGGTCCAGTACATCTGCATCATATTCTGCTTTGCTTTGGTGACCAGTGTAAGTTCTGTGCTTACCAGTATATTTGGAGCTGCTGCTACCTCTGCTGGTGTTTCCTCAGTCTTTGAGTCCTGTGTTGACCGACGGATCCTCTTTCTTCGACTAGATCCGGGCCTTTCTTTGTCGCCGGACTGTCTCTATCATCATCTCTTCTTTGCATAGGGTGAGGAAATCCAATGCGGGGTTCCTTTAGGGCCTTTTCCCTTTCTTCTCGACCTTCTTCTTTGTTCTTATGCTTCATTTCTGATTATTATTTCTCTGTCTCTTGCTCTCAGTTGTTCCTCAGTGAAATTTGGAGGTCTGATTGTTGATCCTTCAGGCTTATCCAGGTTTTCCCCCTTTTTGGCAGCATCATCCCTTTGCTGGAGTAGGATGCTATTGGTGGCCTCTGCCGTTCCAATCAGAGAATCAAGTTTTGATTCAATAGATGTGAATCTTTTGTTATGATCATTCAATTTCTCATTGACACTCCTAAGTCTAGTGCCAAAAGCTACTGCCAGTGATTCGTTTTCTTGGGAAATGTGTTGCCTGAGGCCTGCAAGACTGTTAGTGATATTGATGTTGAGTTGCTTCATCAGATTTCCTTGTTGTTGAACAACAATATTTTGTGCATCAATGTATTCTGCAATGGCCTGAAACTTGTTTTCAATGGAGGAGCTTTTGTCATTAAAAGCTGAAGTCATGGATACGAGATACATTGCTTCTTTGTTCCAATTCTTCGACCGACAAGTCCGCCGCTTTCTCAAAAGTTTCATTTGTGATGCCGGTGTTCGGTGAGAGAGTCCGTGCCTTGTTTGTTGTTTCGGATCCGTTTGCTGTCCCTTGTCTTGATGTTGAGTGACATACGCATTTACATCTTGATCTTCAAGAATTTGGGTAGATGTATATGCTGGTGTGGCTTGAGCTGCTGTTCCCCCTATCTCTATGCCGGGGGTTGTCTTGACTGGAGTGGCGGCAGATGAGCCAGTGTCCATAATGTTACTGATGTTAGCTTGAACGTTGACAGACAACGGTTGAGTGGATGTCTTTGCTGGAGTTGTAGGCTTGCCGGAGGCTTGTGGTTTCAAAAATGTACGGAGAAGAGTAGTGTCATCAATTGCATCTGGTGCAGGAGAGTTCTCTTCTTTATTTTGACCAAGATCATCATCATCATCTTGATCATGATCATTATCATCATTGTCATCATGATCATCACCATCATCCCGATCATGATCATCTCCATCATCTTCGAGTCATCACTTTGTCTCCCGAGAGATGGGGGCGTTTTGCCTTGGTTTGCATCAACCATTTCCCATAGAGGTGATTCATCAAGTACACCTACCGAGTTGTGATTCCCGAGAAAATCAAATAGCCATGCTTCTTCAGCAAGCATGTGATCTGAGTCTTGAAGCTGTTGTTTGGAATCGCCTTCCTTCCACTCAAGATATTCTGTAATTCAATCATCTATATCGTTTGCAGATAATTGTACAGCTTCTTCTGGAGATGATTCCTCATCCTCTCCAGTGTTTTCGTTATTAGGGTGATGTTCATCCCTACTGATTTCTTCTTCTTGCTGTTCTGCTTCAGTGTCAGAACCTTCTTCCTCTTCTTCTTCATCAATCAATTGTCCAAAGTCTGTCGTTTCCAGACTTTGCTGAATCTTTTGTTTCTTTCATTGACCGGTGGTACTGCGTGTGGATTTCTTCCTCTTCCCTTCTCCTACCTTCGTTGTTGTTTAACATAAGTAAACATGACTTTGGATTCATGCAGTTTGTGGAGTTGTACTGTGGGGACTTTAAGACATTGCAACAAGTAGTGTAACTGAATGCCATATGACTTTTTCACCCAGAATTGTCCTTTCTTAGTCTTTCCTTATTTTGTCCCCTTGTTTGTTGCTTTTACTTCACTTTGGATTTGCTCTTTGAGTCTTAGAAAGAAGTATTTTGCCCAGTTGAATTGCAGATTGTTGTAGATGATTCTCATTAGCCTCATTCTGATTTCTGTCATTGCATTATTTGCTCCCAAATTTCCTTCAATGGTCTTGCCAATTAGGGCACTGAACTCATTGAATGGTTTCTTTAAAGCGGATCTCAAACAATTGACCTTTGTAGATCCTGGGTTTGCCGTTTTGGCAATGGTTGCCCAGAAATCATCCAAGTTTTGTGATACAGATGTCACTTTTTCTTGGCCTTTATTTGAAAGTTTAAGATGTTTGTGAATTACCTTTTCTGTAATCGCCACTTCTTTTCCGTTGACAGATGCTACAATCTTGTCTTCTTCCCACTCGTCGCCTTCTTCAGCAGGGAGCCCAGGCACGTATTGTGCAGATTTCCAGAAGGAAATCAGACTTTCATAGCAGACCTCGGTTATGGGCGGATTGAGAAAGGTTGATAGATTTAGGATTTTGCAACCTGCTGCCAATCGTTTGGCATCTTCGTCATTTCCGCACTAGTTTCAAGTAGTGTTCTTCTTGAAAGAAAGATCCCGTGGCAATCGATTTTTCATATCTAGCTTGGGTGTTTGAGGAGGATGATGCCATTTTTACTAAGGTTTGAAAATGAATTTGAGTTTGTAATAGAAAGTAACAAGAGTAGGGTTTGTAATTGCCAAGAAAGCGTAAAGATTTCTGAAAATTTCTAAGTCTTGTTTATATAGTGTGATTTGGGTAGTGTGAACGTGGTTTGAATATGGAAGGATTTTGTGGCATAATGGTGTGATTTTGTGTATGAAAATCGCGATATTCGAGTGGAATGGGGGTGTGGTTTGAGGCAAGTAATGATAGAGCCCGGGAATCGAGGAGTTTATAATTCGAAAAATAATATAATTACCTCCATGATCATAAGTTGATCACCACGTGTGTACAGAATAATCCTCCATAATTTCCTTATTCTCCACGTGTAATCAGAATTGATTTTGTTCACACTTTTAATTTGTCCATGTCTTTATTTCGGTGAAGTGCCTTCGCTGGTCACTTAGCCGTCCCAATAGGTTCTTCACTTAGCTGCGCCATTTGACTGTTCCTAACAATCAGTTAAGTTACCTTCACTGAATACCAGTGCCTTACTTGCAGCATCTCCTGTAACGGCAAAGGTCGTACCAGTTAATGAAGTCACTTAGCCGATTAATCCAGTTAGCCGCTGTTAGATACTTATTCTATTTCAATCATTCCTAACTCAGTTCTTAGCTTACTGAATCTTTCATAACTGAGTGGTTTAGTGAAGATGTCGGCCAATTGATCTTCGGTGGGTATGTGTTTTAGGATGACATCCCCCTTTTCAACATGGTCTACGATAAAATGATGTCTTACATCAATATGCTTTGTTCTTGAGTGCAATCTTGGATTTTACGTAATAGATATTGCACTTGTGTTATCACACATGATTGGAATTGCTTTCTCTTCTACTCCATAGTCCCTTAGTTTGTTGTCTTATCCACGGTACTTGTGCACTTGACTACCCGCTCGCTATATATTCTCGCTACATTTGTTGATGTAGATATGGAGTTTTGCTTTTTACCGAACCAAGAGACTAGTCCGGTTCCTAGCATTTGGCAAGTTCCGGAGGTGCTCTTTCTATCTATTTTGCATCAAAGCATAGTCGAGTCCGAATATGATATCAATGTAAATCCTCCATCTTTTGGATACCAAATACCAACATTTATAGTGTTTTTCATGTATTTGATTATCCTTTTATTTGCTAGAAGATGTGATTCTTTTGGTTGAGCTTGAAATCTTGCACACACTCCTACCGCAAATGCTATGTCGAGTCCGCTTGCGATTAAGTATAATAATGATCCAATAATTCCTCTATACATTTTTCGATCTACATCTTTTCCTCCATCATCTTTTCCAAGTATGACTCGGCACACATTGGTGTGTCTTTGTGCCACTTGTATCCATCCCATACTTGTGTATCAAATCTCTTGTATACTTTGCTTGACTAATGAAGATGTCATCCTTCATTTGCTTTACTTGAAGGCCAAGGAAGTAGTTTAATTCTCCCATCATGCTTGATGACGAGATCAAGTGATAATAAAATACTTGACCACCATAAACCAATACTAGCAAGAGGACTAGGTCCATCGTAGTATAGCTATAGCGAATCAAGGTCGATCCCACAGGGAACCAATTGTGGGTCATTTATATACAAACAATTAATCATTCATGTCAAGGACACAAAGCGGTCTACGACCAACGAAGTACAAGGAAAAGTAAAGGACACGACTCGACACAACACATAAACAACGTAATTAACCTCCCCAATTATCATGTTATCGTCTGGATCTAGAGATTCTATATAATTAAGCTAGACTCGACAACTATTAATCCGATTCGTATTTCTTTTATATTGGCTACGGGAGTCATCCCCTAGACTAGATCTAGCTCCGGGTAGGCCATCCAGATCACTATGCTACATCACGTGACTTCGCTTTTTCGGCCTCCATCTCATATGACTTGCACGCTTACAAAACTAGGGATGCCGATATTAACCGTATTCCTCACCTAGGCAACATTCCTTTTTTTCGGGCGTACTTCCTAGACGATCGCATCAGTCTCCGTCCCATTAACAATTACTTGGACGGTCTCATGTTAATCTACGATTTACGTATAACTAGGTGCATGCAATTCCCGAATATAGAACAGATCTAGATCTCGCTGAAAGTCCCGGAAGATCAATTCATGAGCCGACCTAGGAGTCCTATACTGGTATTTCCTAATAATACGCTAATTAAAACAGAGACGAGCAACGTAGCCGTAGCCATACCTACTAAGATAAGAAATTCTAAATGGACAATCACACCATAAAGACGTGGCTAGATTGACGCGGCGAAAAACTAAATCTTAGCGTTTCTACATACGTAACGGATAAAATAGAGATTCATAAAGCAATTATATAGATCTACTAAAAACACGGTTGTTGATCATACCAAAGTCATCTATAGGTCACCGGATAACGGATACGGACGTGTGGATCCTTATAGACAAGGAATCCCCACCGCCTCATATCGTATCCTTAGATCTACATCGTTCGGTGAAGAACGAACAACCTCAAACAATAAACAATAATTGGGGCTTAATTACAAAGAACTAAGAACAAATAAATACAAGAACTTACATTATTGCGGATCTTGCATAAAAGCGCTCTAAGCAAAAGCGAAGATTTTATTATAAAGCGAGAAGTGTAAAAAATGTATTGTGTAAAGAAGTGTGTAAAAGGCGTGTATAACATGCCTTTATTTATAGGGGTTCAAGCTAATTAAGAGATATACATTAAAATGTCGAAACAAATAAGAGATAACTCTCGGCCGATCTCCAAAATAAGATGAAAAATGCGCCCCCCCTCTTATGCGTCCCTATGGTTGGCGCCAACTCTTCTTACTCCTCTTTTCATGCTTATCCGATCTTTATCTTGAATTTCCTTTGATTTATCTTGAGATTTAATTCTTCCATTTTGTATTTATCCTCCATAATTATCCAAATCTGCAAAATAGATATTTATCCCAAAATAAATCATATTTAAATAAAACGGATAAATATAATAAAAACGGATAAATACCGATTTATATAATAAAAACGGATAATCACCAAATTATATCTTATAAAATGGATAAATACCAAATTATATTTTATAAATCACAAAACATTAAATAATACATATAAACATGTGATTTAATATAAAATACATATTATTAATCCCGATTTAAGGTCAACGTTGATGACTTTTACGGGTATAATTTGACCGTCATCAATGCTCATCTGAAATTTTCTCTTCATCAGGTTTGCAAATTTCTCACATAGCTTTTCATCTTCGGATCCAAAGATTATATCATCAACATAGATTTGTACTAGCAAAGTGCTTGCTCCTTCCACTAGTTTGAATAGAGTCTTGTCAATAGTTCCTTTGTTGAATCCATTCTTGATCAGAAATTGTGATAGTGTTTCATACCGGGCTCTAGGTGCTGTTTGAGGCCATAGAGGGCCTTCTTGAGTTTGTATACTTTGTCTTCTTTTCCTTTAATTTGAAATCTAGGAGGTTGTTCTACATAAACTTCTTCTTCCAAAAGTCCATTTAGGAATGCACTCTTTACATCCATTTGATAGACTTTGAAGTCTTTGTGTGCAGCAAATGCTAGAAAGAGTCTGATTGCTTCCAATCTTGCTACTGGTGCAAATGTTTCATCATAATCTATTCCTTCAGCTTGGGAATAGCCTTTTGCAACTAGCCTTGCTTTGTTTCTGACAACAGTTCCTTGCTCATCCATCTTGTTCCTGAATACCCATTTTGCACCAATGATGTTGGCCATTTCAGGTCTGTCAACTAGTTCCCAGACTTCATTTCTTTCAAATTCATTTAGTTCTTCTTGCATGGCTGTGATCCAATCTGCATCT
This sequence comes from Gentiana straminea, assembly GCA_036785695.1. Taxonomy (NCBI): domain Eukaryota; kingdom Viridiplantae; phylum Streptophyta; class Magnoliopsida; order Gentianales; family Gentianaceae; genus Gentiana; species Gentiana straminea. The sequence goes on from JAVUPR010000244.1 coordinate 984,554, forward strand.
TGGATTGCATCATCTATGGTCTTGGGTTCCACTTGTGATAGAAAGCAAGTTAGCATGTGCTCCAGTTGTCTTCTGGTTCTGACTCCTGTGTGAATATCTCCAATGACTTGTTCTTCAGGATGGTCTCTTAGCCAATTTAGGTCTGGTTGAAGTTGATCTTCACTTGGTGCTTGCATACCTTCATGCTGAGCAAGAACTTCAACTTCAGGTGCTTCATCTGGTGTATTGGTAAATGGTTCTTCTTGGTTTTCAAAATGATGATTTAGGATGGTAGCTGGTATGGTTGCATTTGTATAGATTTCCCTTTGTGCTGCTTTCTCTTCTTGATCTTGAAGATCTTCACCATTTGTATTTGGTTCATCAAAAACTACATGTATTGATTCTTCAATCACAAAGGTTCTTTTATTGAGTACTCTAAATGCTTTTTGGTGTACGAGTATCCCATGACGATTGCTTCATCGGACCTTCTAATCAAAGGTATGCGGTGATTCTGTTTAAGACAAAACATTTTGATCCAAAAATATGAAAATATGAGATATTAGGTTTTCTACCATTCCATATTTCATATGGAGTCTTTCCATGATGTTTGTTGATGATTGATCTGTTTTGTGTATGGCATCTTGTGTTTCTTTGCTTGACCCAAAATCTCTTTGGTAAACATGCTTACGCTATCATTGTCTGATTGCTTCCTTGATGGTTTGTTTCTTCTTTTCGCAACACCATTTTGTTGTAGAGTTCTATTTGAGATAGTTGATGTAATACTCCATTTTCTTCACAATAGGTTCGATAATTTCATTTAGGAATTCGGTGCCTCTATACGATACGATCTTGATAATCTTTAGCTCTTTCTCATTCTCGGAGTCTTCTCAACAAATGCGGCGGCGACTTCTTGAGTGTTTCTTTCTTCTTGTTCATGAAAATGGTCCATGTGTACTTTGAGAAGTCATCCACCACTACAAGAGTGTATTTCTTACCACTCACACTTACTTGGTGTATTTGGTCCAAACAAGTCCATGTGCAATGAGATGTAGAACTCTTGTTGTAGATTGATAAGGCTTTGACTTGAATGAACTTTTTATTTGTTTTCCTTTTTGACAAGCATCACATAGACTCTCTTTCTTGAATGTGATCTCGGCGAGGCCTTCAACTAGCTTGCTCCTTGATAGTTTGTTGAATGTCTTGAAATTCGAGTGATTTAATCTTCTGTGCCAAATCCGGCTTGTTGATTGTTTATTCTTGACAAGTAGGCATGTTTACGCCTTAGTTGTTTTCAGTCCACCACATACATGTTGTCTTGTCTTCTACCTGCAAGAACTCGTGTTGGTTTGATTTGTGAATCACTTTGCATCCTTCTTTGTTGAAGTGCACATTGTAGCCTTTGTCACGAATTGGTGATGCTCATCGATTGAAGTTAAGTCCCTTGACATATGCCACATTTTGAATCTTTAGATTGTTATTGAGTATTATGCCTTCCCTCTTAATCTTGCCAGGGTTTTCTTTACCTCCAAATGTGACTTTGGGTCCATCAAAAGCTTTGAAGTCGGTGAGCCATTTCTTGTTTCTGTCATGTGTCCGGAACATCCACTTTGTCTATGTACCGGACATCCTACAAAACAGATTAATTAAGTTTAGGTACCCAACACTTGTTTGGGTCCATGCTTGTTAGCAATCATGCCTCCCATACCAAGGGTGTATCCAAAAGGTCTTCTTTTTGGATAATTGAAGTCATCAACTTCATATGTATAAGGCATGGCGAGAATAGCTTCTAGTATTTTTACTGAAGGTATTCGATACTTTTCTCCACCTTTTGGTGCATTTGCATCCTTCTTTACTTTCCAATATGCAGTAGGAAACCTTTCTTGCTTCATGTGTCTAGGAACAGTTTGGTTTCCTCTTGTATTTTGGAGGTGCAACATTCCAATCATCCTCTGAAGGGTAAAGTCTGCCTTTTCCTTTCAGATGGCTGTGGTTCTTGATTGACATGAAGGAGGATTTAGTTTGCTGTTTCACTACACTGGGTCTTGACTTCACCGGAACAGGATGATCTGTTGGAACCATGGTCTGTCCCTTTCTAAATTTTGGTCCACTAGTGGTCCTGAATTTAGAATGGTGTTGATCATTGTTCCTACTTTCATCCTGACTGTTGTAGCCAAGACCAGATCTGGATCCAAACCTTTTTTAGGGTTTGTAAGCTAGTGCTTTTAGTGGTGCAGTGGATACCTTCACTGGTGAGGAGATTTTCTTAACTGATCTTTTAGTAACAGATGTATGATCATCTGCTTTTTGTTGATCATTTAAGTAGGTCTCCTTACTAGTTAATTCACTTTTGCTTCATCCAGTTCTTTCTTTAACCTCTTATTCTCTTTTCTTAGATCCTTGCATTCCTTTTCCAGAATTTCATGATCCTTTTCAATTTCATCAAATTTAGTAATGAGATTTTGGACTAGGTCTGCTGTATCTAATGGGAGACTAGAGGATTGTGCAGTGCTAGATGTGGATGCATTAGATGAAGAACAGGAACTAGATGTTACCTCAGTTTCATCTGATTCTTTAGCCATTAAACATAGGCTTGTTTCCTCGGTGTCGAGCCATCACTTTTATCTTCATCCAATTCTTTGGTCATGAGGCATAGGCATGCTTTTTCATTTTTCGATTTTGCCTTCTTCATCACTATTATCCGAGTCATTGTCGGATGATTCTTCATGCTTTTCACCGCCTTTGGATTACGCCTTAAGTGCCTTCTTGCTCTTTCTCTTTTCGGATGCTCGTATTTCTTCTTTTCATCATCTTTGTCATTTTCTTCGGGACAATCGGCCTTGAAGTGACCTTTCTTGTTGCGGTTGAAGCATCCGTATTCATCATCTTTCTTCTTCATGTCTCTGTTTGAGCTTGACTTTTGGTTTGATGACGAATTTCCTTTGAATGGCTTCTTTTTAAACTGTCAAAACATTTAACTAATAAAGCTACTGTTCTTTTAATTCTTGTGTCTCTTTCTTGATGCATTCGGCAAAGTTACTTTCTTTGGGGTGCGGCTAATGCGGTGATTTTGTGTGTCTCTGCCGGAGCACCATCTTCGCCGTTCAATTCGAATTCATGAGATTTTAAGCGGGACATCGGTGTCGAGTGTCGGTGCTTGCAAGATTTGTTGTTCCTCGATTCGATGTTATGATCTTCCATCTTTCGGGTAGTCCTCTCAAGATTTTCAAGCATACTTCTTTTTGGGGATATATGTGTCCAAGCTATTGTAATTCACGATGATGCTTGAGAATGCGTTGTCCATTTGATCAATGGATTCACCGGCCTTCATTTTAAAGTTCTCAAACTTCGTTTTGCAACGAGATAATTTGTTTTCTTTTTCGCTTCGGATCCTTCATTTATCAATGATAGCTTGTCCCACATCTCCTTTCTTTGTTTTGCGGTCTTTAATTCTCATGAACATGTTCTTTGTCTAGGGTCTTCAAGATCATGTCTTTTGCAACAAAGTCCAGATTTTCTCTTCTCTGTCATCCTTGGTCCAATCCTTTTTAGGTTTGTCAATTTCCTTTCCTTGATCTGCTCCTGTGCCTACCACCGTAGTGATTGTGATCGGTCCATCATTGATTACATCCAGCATCTCTTCATGAGTTCTTTGCAAGATGAGACAGCATTCTTATTTTATATTCATCAAAATTGTTAACATTAAAAACAGGTACTTTTGACAAGAAGTTTGAGGAATCCATCAGTATAATTGAATATATAAATGACAGTGAATGGAAAACTCAGATTTGAAAACTGCTTTGAAAATATGTGATCTCCTTGTTACCAGAAATTAGATCTGAACAGGTTCTGATACTAGGAACACTGCTCCGATACCAATTGTTGGTCCCAGAGAAGGGTGAAACTATAGTCAGAGGGGGGGGGGGGTGAATGACTATAGTGGAGTTTCAAAAACTTTTCTTCTATTTAAAAGCTTTTAGGCAGCGGATAAGTCCCTTCTTACTATGTTGTTTTCAAATCAGTGTAGATAGTCACAGATATAAGTTATGATGTAGGCTAATTAAATAAATGCTGTAAAGTAAATTGCAGAATTTAAATTGACACAAGGCTTATAGTGGTTCAGGGTGGTGTAATACCTTAATCCACTCTTCTCCTGTGATGATTGGAGGAATTCACTATTGTTTACACAGATACAATAGTATGATTGTCCTTGGCTTCCCAAGCTTCACAATCTACAAGACTATCACTCCTTGACTGCAACGGCTTCGGTGATTCGGTCTTCCTTTTCTTGTTCCTTAAGATTAAGATCCTTCAACGGCTATCACGGATTCAACTCCTTCTCGGATTGCCCTCGATTCGGTTGCTTCGAGTTTGATGTGAATGTGATTCACACACTTGCTTGATCAATCTCAATTCGAGTATGACTTTGTAGTTCGATACTTGAGTTGATCACTAGATATGTCTTTGTAAGTTCGAGAGAAGGGTTTTCAAATTGTGAGTTTACGCTTGATTTTTCTTTCTTGATCGTTATTTCTTTTCTGTCAATGCCTTCTATTTATAGCCTTGAATAACCTTGGTTTTTGAAATTACGTCCGTTGGCTATATTAATGAGGGAATAACCCTTGATTTTATTCTTGATTCCCCCTTAATTGTATTCTCCTTGATTTACGTGATCGGATTCTTTCTTCAAACGTATAGCGAGAAAATCCGTCCTTGATTGATCCTTTAATGATTTGTGCATTTAATGCATGATCTTCTGAATCTTCATTGTATATCAAATTTGATCTTGTAAATGTCTATTCGCCGTTTTTAGAACGGTCGAGTGAGCCTTCTGACTTAGCCGTTAGTTCTTTCTTTGCTGTTTTGTTTTCTCTTTGCAAAAGTCAGTTTACTCAGCCGATTCACTGTTTCCTTCTTTGTTCTAGTTTTTGGAGAGTCTTCGTACTTCACTGATCCTTGATTTGGGTGAGACCAGTGTACACCATATTTGAACATTGAGTTTCATCACTCAAAACATAACTTAGACTTATCCAAGGTCATCACAGACTTCCTTGGTTATAGGTCGACCATAATGTCTTCATACTTCTCTGTTTGGTGCTTTCTTTGGCTTCACTTTGCCGAATATCTGTTTTTGCTTTGCCGTCCTACCAACTAGTACAATACTTGTCGACTCAACTTATACAACATGTCAGACTCTAAGTAAAGACTTATACAGAGAGTTCTAACTTATTTCAGGCTTGCTATAACAGCTAGTATGGCCATCATCAAAACATAATAAAATGTTCCTAACAAAACCAAAGAGAAGCCTTTGATTGTTCACTTCCTCGACATCCTCGGGTGTGGTACTCCTGAAGTCAATGAGTTTGACGAGTTTTCGCCCGATTTGTTTTCTGAGGATGACGGCAGTGGTCCAGTAGAGGAAGTTCTGGCTGGTAGTTGGGATATGGAAGAGCTTGAAAGGGAGCGACAGTTGATGAAAAGACAGAGAAAGATGAAGTCTACGATGGGGAGGATTAAAAGCATTTGGAAAGCGATCAGAAACTTGACCCCATGTGTTAGATGCTGTTTTTGCAGCCACACTACTGATCATAGCTTACACGATGTAGTGGCGGGGAGAAAGGTTAAGTGGCCTGATCCAGGCTGAATTGAGAGATTGTCGAGCTAACGACATAAACCAAAGCACCACTAGGAGGCATCCTAGATATCCTTTTCTATTTTAGTTACTTTCGTTTTTGTTCTTTTCTTTGATTCATTTATTTTAAGCCTAATTAGGTTTTTGTTTGAATATGGCTCAGTTTAGCTTTGTTTTTAATGGATTACGGAGTTCTGCCGCACGAGTTCCCATACATTAGTAGGATTCCACTTATCACTTTAGATGACGGACCTGGAGGGACGATCATTCTGGATGTAGATTATGACATTAGCACCCGCATCAGGACCGTTACCTATGTTATCATTGTACCCCAAGCTATGGGAGGTGGAGAGTTTAGTGCAGAGGACCTGCAGCGAGTTTTAGGATGACCGTACACAATCCTTAATGACCCGATGCTGACTGACTTGATGCTTGTGCTGCGTGCTGAACACTTCAGAGGAGTGGATCTCACTGGAGAGGACTGTGCTTTATAGGATGAGTACAATTTTCCTCCCGCGATTGATATGCTCCGTCGTCTGATCCGGATTGTGGATTGGGCGGAGATTTATGAGGACTAGCTTCATTAAGGTTTTCGTCGAGCAAGCAACGTTAAACAAAAGCGCTCGGTGGGAGGCAACCCACTATTTTCTTTTTGTTTTTATTCATTTTTGAGTTTTTGTATTTGTTTTATGATGAAATAAAAGGTTAAAATTGGAATTAATGAAAATTTTATGTCTTTGCTCGAATTTTGTCTTGGACACGCGTCTGCTTACTTAAACGCCCGTCCGTCCTTTGAAAATACTGAACGAGCGTCCAAATTGCTTGAACGCCCGTCTGCTCACCCAGACGCCCGTCCAGTTCATAGGATCCCCAGTGGATGCCCGTCCAGTTCATTAGTTCTCCAGCTGAACGCTCGTCCAGTTTCCTGGACGCCCGTTCGGACCTGCAACTATAAATACCCCTGCTTCCCAATTTTTATTCGCATCAGAAATTTCAAATAGCAAACCCGACTTTTCGACCCCTTTTGCCCTAATTTCTTTGTTTCTAAACCAAATTGAGCGATTCAAAGCTCCAAAATCACCTCTCAAACCCCTCTCTTTGATTCTTCAAACCAAATCCTCCAACAAACAACCGTTATTTCGATTCAGTGACCTAGCTAGTGCGGTTTCTTTGAAGAAAAATCTGATTTTTGGGTTCGATTGTTCACTGTTAGGACTTCTAGTCATCATCATCATCATCCCTTCAACGTACTTGGTAAGATTCTATAAGCTTTTCTTAGATTATTGCACGTTTTTTTTTTTGAGTTCGATCTTCGAGTCGACTCTTTTACATGAAATTTACCTTAATTGTTTTTTTCTTCTTGTTTTGGTTATCTTTCTTCCTTTGTTGGTGATACGGGATGGTAATGGATGATAATGGATGGATTGCATTGTGGTTTTGATGTTGGTTTGGTGTTGAATTGTTTGGGAAATCCCGTTTGGACGATAAACGGGTGGTTTTGAATTGGATTGTGGTTTGGGATTGTTGTTTGTAAAGCTTTGAGTTTACGATGGTACGTAAAGTGGTACCTTGAAACGGCATGGTAAGGGGGTGGCCAATGAACCTACTAAGAAGAAAAAGGTTGTAGACCCCACTTTAGTAAATCCGAACCAAGGCATTCGTATTGGTGAACGTCAAAATCCTCCTAGGGCTGCTCAAGGTCAACCTAGGGTTCCTTTAAGAGATGAGTCGAGTCGGGATCGAAAGCGATGATGAGCCATTAGTGAGGAAGAAGACTAGGGTGTCGGAGGCTCAAGGCGAGAGAGATGAAAATGAACCTAGGACTAGAACCGAGGGAGCAGGCGAGGGAGTGGAGCCGGCTAGACGAGAATGTGAGACCCCTATCTCTATTCCATTGGCTCGTAGGTTCATTAATCCTAAGGCTTTTGAGGTGTATAATAAGCATTATGTTACGAGGACTATGTTGATCGAGAGAGCCGTCCTTGAGACCAAGGTTGATCCTCTTTTGTGAAAGCGCTTACGGATAGGAAGTGGGGAGCATTGTTGAAGACTCTGAGGACTCCAGTTAATGCTACGTTAGTCCGAGAGTTTTATGCAAATGGCTCGGAAACGGATTTGGAAACCGGAGTTGTGATGGTAAGGGGAGTAAAGGTGCCGTTTACGCCTAAGGTTATAAACGAGAAGTACAACTTGGCACCTTTTGAGGAGTTAGACTATGAAGAAGCGATCAAAGCTAAGCAGGATGCGGGAGAGGATCCGTTGGAGGATTTAAGATTGTTAGTGTGCCCGGATGTGCCGTGGACACTCAGACCGGGCGGAGATAGAAAGGAGTTGGTCACGACGAGTTGGACGGAGGATTGGAGGGTCCAATGTCGTTTTATTCAGAACAGGTTGTTACCTAAGAACAACCTGACTCATTTTCACATTGGTGACCTCGGGATGTTGTATGCGTTAAACTTCAAGATGAATGTTGATGTCGGACAAGCAATTTTTGACGAGATAGCAACGAATCAGAAAGTATATGCTAGGTGTTTGATTTGCCCCCATCTGATCCACAGTTTATGCATTGATGCTAGGGTTCCCGAGTACAAGACCGATCACAAACCTAAGAATCCAAGGTACTGTTAGGTGTAGTGCCCGAAAGACAATTTGTGTAATTGTTTTTAACAATGGATGACATATTTTATCTCACCTTATTACTTGCTTTGTGCTTGTAAATAATACACTGCTGCAAACCCTAAGTATATCAGTATGTAACCGCTTAACTCAGTGTATGGCATGCACGTGAGGATTGAGTTAGTGGTGATATACTTAAATTGTTAGTCCGTGGTGAACTTAATCAGAGTTTAGGGTCTCTCGATTAAAACACCAATAATGCGCCCGAACACCTTAGGGTGTGATAGTCTTATCCGGATTTGTCGGTAGAGGGTACTACGTGGGGCATTTATATATGATGGCATTCATATAGATTTGGACCGATTTAATCGAATTTTTCTCGATATAATTCCGTAATCGAGGAATCTTATTAAATCATTAGATGATCATATATGGATCAACCTTAATCTGAGGTGATCACGGGGTCTTTGCTTGTCCCGGGGTAGTGTTTGATGTGTTAGTTACGGTTCACTTAAATATGTGTTCCAAGCCACTTCTCATTGGCACTATCTCGGATGAGTGAGTAGTTCGATTTTCACGGACATGGAATCCATTCCTTTCTGCGGGAAGTAGAGAGACGATCCCCTTATTTGTTAGCCCTAAGAAAGTGATCGATCCCGGGAGTTCACATTTGACTAATTAGCTACTAGTCGGATATGTGTGCTAATTGATCATCGGGGGTTAATGGTAAATAAGGATAAGATATTCGAGTCGGGTTCACGGAGACTTCCCACTCGGAATGGACGATCTATGGAGGGTTAATCCGTATGTAGTGATTATATCAATGGACGCTTATTCACTATATGGGTTGAGTATAAGTATACATCTATAATCGGTAGAGTTCAGTTTCGGGTTTATGGTGGCGTAATCCCGGAATTAATAATTAATGTACTTATTCTGTTCGATGAATAATTAATTATTGGAGCTACTGGTTATAGGTCCATGGTCCCCGATGTGGCTCCTGTAATTCGGATGTTTTTCCTGTTTTTGGGCCTCAGTAATAATTAATTGGCTGGGCTAATTAATTGATATGCAAAATATTATTTAGTTGTTTGAATAATATAATACACACAAAAGACATTTTCTGTGGGCCTAAACCCTGGTGTGTGGCGCCTCCTAGCTATTAAAAGGGCAAGAATTTATTTTCTTGTGTGATTAATTATTTACTTGTTAAATAATTAATTAATAAAAGATAATTGATTTGTAATTGATTGATTGATTAATCACAATCTTTTATAAATGGAATTATCCTTTATTGTGATTTCTTTTTAATTATTTATTTAATTAATTAGAAACTTGGAGGTCAAGGATTTACTCTCCTATATAAAGAGAGTTCTTCCAAGACAAAAGGGACAAGCAAAATTTCGCCCCCCCCCCCCCCCCCACACACACACACTAGAATAAAGAGAGAAAAATTTGTTTCTTGTCTTGGGTTTTTTGGTTGAAGAAAAACTTGGAGTTTTTCTTGAAAGCATATCAAGGAGGTTTCAAATCCAAGGATCGGTGTCCACCAACCACCGTTTGGAGAACACATTGGAAGATCTTGGCTTCTCTTCCCACTATTGGTAAGATAAACTTAACCCCCTTGTAGTAGTTTAAATCCTTTAATTATGTGTTGTGATATATAAATCGTGATCCATCCGCTGCGCGTTGATCTAATTCGTTTAGATCTAAGAACCTGCATCCTTCATGTGGTATCAGAGCAAGGTTCCACGATTTATATAATCATAATCGTAGTTAAACGATTTAAAGGAGTGGAATTGCATGTAGGTGATATTTTACTTATTATTATGCATTAATAATTTTTAAATTGCTATGGTTGAAGAGATGGATTGGGGTTGGCACCGTTTTCCCGTTAGATCTATTGTAAACTCATATAAACGATGAAAATTCGTTCATATGAGTACAGGAAATTATGTAATTTATTTATTATTGCAAGTTTAAATTCCTGTAAATAGATCTGTTTAGTAGATGTATAGTGTTTTCGTTTTTTCCGTTGTTTGAGCCGTTAAAACGAAGATCCCTCCGGTCAGATTTAAGATTAGAAGTTGATGTACAATCCCACAAATTTTGGTGTCGATCAGAGTCCGTTTGGGTTTCCGTTTGTTGCTGCGAAGTGGCTGCTGTAACAGAAAAACGCAGGATTCACAGAAACCCTAACTGTGACTTCTTCGATTTTCTGGGACCAATTGGACCGTTAAAATTAAAATCCGACCGGTCAGATAGCATATCATGGAGTTTTTGACGTAGAATAAAAATTTCAGATCGATCGGGATTCATCTCGATCCCCGATCGGCCTTGGGAAGTCTCTGATGCGCTGTTGAAAAAGTAAGATTCAGCAACAAGTTGGGCGGCTAACTGGAGAAGATTGACAAGTCAAAGCTCCGATCCGACCGTCCATCTTGAATTCCGAAGAATGAAGATCAGATCTGGAAAGTTTCGTCCCGATCCAAGTTCGTTTGATATGCCGATCGTCGAAGATTCTCAACAGCTGTAGATTAGGGTTTTAATTTATTTTCGAATAGATTAGTTACGGGGGTGCCAACGGTCCATCTCGGTGTTTATTTTCCGCACTAGTATACATGTGTAGATTGTATGAGTAGAACCGGAAAATTGCCATGACATGCATCATATCATGAATTCCACTCCATATGCATACATGTAGAAATTAATTCGAGGAATTAGTTAGGCATGTATAAAACACACAATTAGTTTTAATTAATTGTTTGATATTATTTAGAAACTAATTAGGGTAAAAACCGAGGAACACGAGTTTTTTCAATCGTCGAGGTTGGGTGATGGATTCTCGGTGAATCCCACTCTGCGAAAGCATAAGGAGTAAAATCCCGAAACCTCGTGGTTAAGGTGTTGGATTCTCGGTGAAGTCCACCTTACCTAAGACGAGATTACGTTTTTGTTCTGTAGTGTCTACGTGAAAGTTTGATGTTTACGTTTTTGTTCCGTAGTGTCTACGTGAAAGTTTGATGTTTAAGGATTGGATAATCACGGGCAAACAGGTTCGAAAGTGGTTTAACCACGGTTGGGTGGTCAACAGTAGCTACGGCTCAATCGACTTCACCCTCCACGTGTGGTGTTTGCACGGGGGTCTGGCAATACTGAGCCATCCGAAGAGCTACTACGGCTCAACGGACCTCTCCTAGCCTTGACCCGTCCGACGGCCACATATGTTCTAACGAATAGGTCGGGTGGGCTACCCCACATAACCGACAACATTCGGGCCTATGATTTATTGTTCCTTAATGTAACATCAAGTCCAAAAACATGATCAGTAAACCCATCACTTTTTCAAAATATTGAGTGGGAGCGGGAGAGGCGACAGCCGACCCCACGGCCTCTACTGTTGACACAAGCAACGTGAGAGAATGGTGACGCCTCGTGCCGGCTGGGACCGGCCTCCCTAAGGAAGGCCTTCACCGCTATCAAAATTCAAGGCTTGGTCTCCGAAAGGATAGGATTTTGGGTACTCGTCGGGTCAGCGACCGACCCTAAGGCGGCACACTCGGGGTCTACCTAAAAATGCGAGACGGTAGGTCACACTCATAAAGGGTATTTTTGGTAGTACCTTGGCTGAAAAAGGAAAGGTGATTGACGATCACAAATGAGATGTTCGATTCTCAATCGATCTTCAATATTAATCGAAACCTCTTTGACCTACCCTAAGGCGGCACCGAGGCATTAGATTAAATCCTTGGAACGGTAGGATAGACTATAAGTACTTAGTTTATGTTCCTAAAATTTTAGTAGTGTATGATTTGGATTTATTTTCTGTCAATTTTATTTACAAGCGTTATATATCTCTCTCTAAGGTGCTAGACTGCTAGTGTAAAATTGACTAGTAATGACTTCGTTAAAAAAGTGGTAAGTAACTAGAACGTTGTATTTATTAATCTCACATGCGATTAATTTTTCGGAAGAGATATTTCTCTTAAAGCCTTCAAAACTTAAGTGACGTAAATAGACATGTCACTGCTGTCACTCGTGCAGAACGAGAGACAACCGTATTTAGTTTGAAAGATGATTGGGACGATAAAATTATTCTAGTGAATTTTAATTGTGTAGTGTCTACACGAGAAATTTTCTAATAGAAAAATTGGAGAATCACAAGTTAAAGTGTCGCTAGTTAGACGGTATTTGGAACCGATAAACTAGTGGGAGCTTTTATCCTATGTTTTTCTAATCTATTAGAAAATTAGTCCCACTGGGTAACACTTTCATTAGACATCCCACAGTTCACGAGTAGTGTCTACTCTAAAGAACTTCTAGTTCAAGACTTTGTTTCCTTTTAAGGAAAGTTAAGAATGGGAAAGAATGTCTATAAGTGTTAATCATCTTAACTAAAGTTTTAAGGCTAAACCGAAATATTAATTAAAGAAAGTATAGGATAAGGAAAGTGATTTCAGATCACTAACCAATGAATCCTTAGCGACTTTCATAACCGAGTAACTTGACTCGATAGCTTAGTTCTTTGGAAGAACAAGGAAGTTGTGCATTAACGATTAATAGAGTAACAACGGGCGTAATTTCGGCTAGAATAGTGGGAGTGATATAAGGAAATGAATTTCGGATTCTATCCTTGAATATCACGAAAAATTTATTTTTACGCTTACGGATTCGTTGAAACAAATGGATTCACTTTCAACTCGATATATTGTTGCCTCATAGAAAGTGAATATGACATTTGTAGTACGAATCCAAGACTCGGACTTTTGTTTGATAAAGTCAGAACCACTAAGAAAAGCTGAATAAGTATAACACATCTAAAACTATTAAAGGTAAAAGGTTTCCGTATTAAGATAAGCAACCTTTCAATATCTATTAATTAGTGCATATATCCTAGAGATAAGACCTGACGACTGGCTAAGGGTGATTCCTATCTCCCAGTCTAGGAACACTATCTCAAAGGAACAATGACTAAGTTTTCTTTCAATCGGGAAAGGGTAATAGATTTGAAGGGGTAACATAGCTTGTTCACCATTACCTTCGGGGTCTAGTGAGAGATACAAGCTAGTGGGAGTTTTTTGAGTGGTGACATTTTGTCTGATAACTACTCGAAATGTGATTTAGTTTATCAAAAGAATACGAGGAGGAGTCTCTGATTTTAGCAGAGAATAGAGTATTCCATGCTCAGAAATAGGCTATCGCATAGTCTTGGGACTGATGCTCGGCCGCCTCCTAGTGGAATGTTTCTCACCGAGGAAGAAACCATAGACTTGCACGATATAGTTATTAATGTGCTACAATACACTTTGTTAAACTCGATTAAGATAATTGGTTGCAAAATAACGGTTAACATTATAATGTAAACCGAGAAGTCTACCTAGAAGATGCCAGTGAATTTATGGATAATGAGTGAATTCGGTTCACACCACTTCCATAAATGTAGGCATTTAGCATTTAATGCTTGAAGGTAGGATTTGGAGATTTTGCGCATACGTTCGATTGTGATTGTTCGTGAAATATCTTAATGAGACGAGTGAAGGTTGATTATAAGATTCTAGAGATCGAAAGTGACGGTTGAAGCTGTCACAAGCCTTCGATAGAATCTATAAGTAACAACCTTAAACCTTGGAGTACGGTTACCCAAAGGTAGTTACTATACGATTTAATCGGACCACGTCCAACATCGGTTGTTGGTGATTACAACGATAAATACTACTAGATCGAATGTCAATCCACCCAAGACACAGTGGGAGTATGGTTTAACCGTTGACCTATTGTGATTTTGTGGACTTTATAATCTGCTGGGGTGATTGATAACCTATGGCTCTTGGTGGGCTATATAGGATTCTAATTATAGAGGTTGGTTTGAAAACCTTAACCCTGTGAATGGAGTTTTGGTACTCCAGTTCTGTTCAGCCTCTTGTAGAACCACCTGAGTGTCTCATGTCCAGTGGGAGCAATTGGATCTACACAGAAAAGAGTCGAATGAATAGGAAAGTTTAAACTTTCGGCGCAAAGTTGAGTGGTATAGGGGTGATTCCCTGACAAGTAGAGAGTTAACCAAACCTTGAACTCTCTCACCACACAGTCTTGCTAGATTTCGTTAGAAAGCAGAAAATAGGGGTGATTCCCTGAGACTTTCTTGCCGAACAACAGAATCTGAATTCATTCAGAACAGAAGGGTTTTAGCTAAGAATGAATAACGGATTCGTTACAAAGCGAGAAGATAGGGGTGATTCCCTAAGACCTTTTTTGCGAGACTAACGATATCTTAATTCATTCGAAAGAACCTTTGGTAGGAGGTTCGCCATGGCTTATATCCTTTGTGGATTTAAGAGAACCTCTCGGTCATTTAAAAGTCACATGTTTTAAAATATGTGGACTTGACCAAAATATTGATAAGTTTTTCGTAGATTTGGATATCAATATTGGTAATGTAGTAGTATTAGTGTTCATAAATGATAACACTAAAACGGTTGGAAACAACATGGGTGTGCTATCTGAAGTCGGAAACTGACACGCCAAGATTCTCTGGATGAGAGAATTGGACTATATTCTAAGAATTTGATTCGGTCAAATTCATAAGAATGAGTCATTGGCTATCCCATCCGTCTTATTGGTTAAGATGATCATGCATATACGTATGCAACATTTAACGAGAGTAGTCCTACCTTACCTCTCAGGAATGATTCTCCAAATCTTCGGATAAAGAGAAAATGGGATAGAGTCTCTCTGGGATAAGGGCAAGTCAGCTTAACACGAGTCAATTGCAATCAAATCTCGGATTCGAGCATTGAATAGCGGTTTAGTACGTCCTCAAGTATCTTTAGAGAACGAGGAATCATATGCTTGTATATTCGGGTGCAAACTTGAATATGGTTGACTACAACGATTCGACTTGTAGTCGGATTAAGGATGATCATTAAGTTGATCTCGGGCTCGGTGTTTACTCATAGTGCTTAGAATTTCCTTTTTGGTACGGAAGTAATTCCGGGTCGATAAGCCGATATCACTTCATCGTGAAAACGGTGAAGAGATAGCTTAGAAGGATCTTCTCGGTCATAAAGAGTCAAAAGCATATTGAGAGAGAGTACCGCCTGATTGGAAGGACCGGCTACGTTTCAATCCTAAAGATCGTCTCGAGTCGACAACCTAGCTAATCAGTGTACCAAGTCGAGTGCTTGGAGGGTACGACATTGATGGATATGTCTCATCTGCTTTTAGAGCAAGTGGGAGAGTATTGTGAATAAGATGAGAAAGGGTGTGCTCTAAAAACAATCGTTGCTTGTCATTTCGTGCAAGTGGGAGATTGTTAGGTGTAGTGCCCGAAAGACAATTTGTGTAATTGATTTTAACAATGGATGACAGATTTTATCTCACCTTATTACTTGCTTTGTGCTTGTAAATAATACACTACTGCAAACCCTAAGTATATCAGTATGTAACCGCTTAACTCAGTGTATGGCATGCACGTGAGGATTGAGTTAGTGGTGATATACTTAAATTGTTAGTCCGTGGTGAACTTAATCAGAGTTTAAGGTCTCTCGATTAAAACACCAATAATGCGCCCAGAACACCTTAGGGTGTGATAGTCTTATCCGGTTTGTCGGTAGAGGGTACTACGTGGGGCATTTATATATGATGGCATTCATATAGATTTGGACCGATTTAATCTGTTTTTCTCGATATAATTCCGTAATCGAGGAATCTTATTAAATCATTAGATGATCATATATGGATCAACCTTAATCTGAGGTGATCACGGGTGTCTTGCTTGTCCCGGGGTAGTGTTTGATGTGTTAGTTACGGTTCACTTAAATATGTGTTCCAAGCCACTTCTCATTGGCACTATCTCCGGATGAGTGAGTAGTTCGATTTTCACGGACATGGAATCCATTCCTTCCCTGGGGAAGTAGAGAGACGAGTCCCCTTATTTGTTTGCCCTAAGAAAGTGATCGATCCTGGGAGTTCACATTTGACTAATTAGCTACTAGTCAGATATGTGTGCTAATTGATCAACATGGGGTTAATGGTAAATAAGGATAAGATATTCTGAGTCGGGTTCACGGAGACTTCCCACTCAGAATGGACAGTCTATGGAGGGTTAATCCGTATGTAGTGATTATATCAATGGACGCTTATTCACTCTATGGGTTGAGTATAAGTATACATCTATAATCGGTAGAGTTCAGTTTCGGGTTTATGGTGGCGTAATCCCGGAATTAATAATTAATGTACTTATTATGTTCGATGAATAATTAATTATTGGAGCTACTGGTTATAGGTCCATGGTCCCCGATGTGGCTCTGTAATTCGGATGTTTTCTGTTTTTGGGCCTCGGTAATAATTAATTGGTGGGCTAATTAATTGATATGCAAAATATTATTTAGTTGGGCTGAATAATATAATACACACAAAAGACATTTTCTGTGGGCCTAAACCCTGGTGTGTGGCGCCTCCTAGCTATTAAAAGGGCAAGAATTTATTTTCTTGTGTGATTAATTATTTACTTGTTAAATAATTAATTAATAAAAGATAATTGATTTGTAATTGATTGATTGATTAATCACAATCTTTTATAAATGGAATTATCCTTTATTGTGATTTCTTTTTAATTATTTATTTAATTAATTAGAAACTTGGAGGTCAAGGATTTACTCTCCTATATAAAGAGAGATCTTCCAAGACAAAAGGGACAAGCAAAATTTCGCCCCCCCCCCCCCCCCACACACTAGAATAAAGAGAGAAAAATTTGTTTCTTGTCTTGGGTTTTTTGGTTGAAGAAAAACTTGGAGTTTTTCTTGAAAGCATATCAAGGAGGTTTCAAATCCAAGGATCGGTGTCCACCAACCACCGTTTGGAGAACACATTGGAAGGTCTTGGCTTCTCTTCCCACTATTGGTAAGATAAACTTAACCCCCTTGTAGTAGTTTAAATCCTTTAATTATGTGTTGTGATATATAAATCATGATCCACCCGCTGCGCGTAGATCTAATTCGTTTAGATCTAAGAACCTGCATCCTTCAGGTACTTGCAGCGGGAGAAAGTGAAATCTTCTAGTCAGACTGAGATTGAGGTAGCACATGAGCCTGGATCATCTTCTGTACCACCTCAAGCATCTTCCCTTCCTTCTTTGTCTCCATCGGTTCGGATGCGTCTGAGTATGGCTAATAGTATACGGAACTGGATGGAGGACATGAGAACGTCCCAGAACAATATCCTGACTATCTTACGTTGCATAAGTGAGGGCCGTCCTCCGAGGGACGACAGAGTCTTCAATTCGAGTACTATGGATTACGTTTTCTCTGACGACATCGAGCAAGCCATTGCGGATGTTCTTCATGAATCTGATTCGTCTTCTGATGAGGAGCAAGTTGACACGGCAGGGAGGACTACCACTACACAAGCTGGACCTTCTACTACTCCTACAGGTGGAGCACCTCTGCTTGGTGATTCTACGACACACAGGCGACCCGATTCTTATGTTTCTGATTCTAGCTTCTGTATTTTTGATGAGATGCTTGTTTTTTCCTACTACTTTTCTTTACTTGATTCATTGTACTTTTCATGTTAGCTACTGTCGGTTCTCGTTGCTATATTTTTCTCGATGAATCATGTAAGCCTTAAGGCATTTCGTACTTTCATTTGTATTTGACATTACTATGCTTTCGATTTTCATTGTATTGAATGTTTTATCTTTTGATCTAATTCGATTTTACCTTATCCTTTCGTTATCTTTCATTTCTTTCATTATGGTATAATTTCCCCATTTTCCCCGAGATTTTCCCGTGTTTGTCGAGTCGTGCAGGCATATTTCTAGTTGTTTTGTCGAGCTAGCTTTTACATCACGCTGACACGTTGGCCTTTTCATGCTCCGGCCTGACCAACGTTTCGAATATCTATACAAATCAGCTAAGTACTTTATTTCTTTTTAAATTCTGCACAACCTGAGGACATGTTGTCGTTTAAGTGTGGGGGAGGGGAATGGTTATGTGTATCTATCATTTGCTTAATTTATTATTATTCTATGCTGAGAAATGAGCTAAAAATTTTCAATTTTTTGTTTTTGTCCCGAGTAAGCAATGCATATTTTTTTGTTCGGTTTTAATATTCATTGATGCCGTATACCGTATGTTTAGTAAGTTAGTTGTTTCACCCGACATACATTTCACGAGCCATATTGAACGATGAGCTAAATTATAAAGCTATACCCATTTAGATTAGTAATGTTTGATTATCTTATAAGCATCTTGTGCTTAGTGCTAATGTACATATCGTGGGAATTATAATAGTTTGTGTTTAGAGCCGGAGTATGACATACTGTGAATATCTTCGGT
Source organism: Gentiana straminea (assembly GCA_036785695.1). Lineage (NCBI taxonomy): Eukaryota > Viridiplantae > Streptophyta > Magnoliopsida > Gentianales > Gentianaceae > Gentiana > Gentiana straminea. The sequence goes on from JAVUPR010000244.1 coordinate 1,003,115, forward strand.
TTGAATGTGATAAGTGAAACGTAATTATTGTTCTTTAAAAGGTATGTTTAAAAAACAAATAAAATTGAATTAATCGGGTGTGTCGGAAGCTGGTCGATGATTGGAGTGAGGTAGGTCATATCTCGAATGTCCTATACCACTATGATGACCAAAAGCTCACGACAGTCAGAAGAAGCTGCCTTATGATTTGAGTACGGTAGGGTATAACTCGAATGTCCTATTCTACTATGACGGGCAATAGCTCATTCTAATGTGCGTATAAATGTGAATGATGATTAAATCAACTTACGAAAAGTGTTGGTATGGATTGATATAAGACTAAGTTATCGTCTACCTTATCCCTAGTATAAACTGACAGATATGTTGTAGGGATTGTCCTCTGAGTATGTCAGAAAGGTCCTAAATGTATTCTATCATCCTTTTCGGGATATGTTACGTTTTGTAGGGTGCATGTTATAAGTATCATTTATTTCTAGTTTGAATGGGGTATTGGCTAGTTGCTTGGAATAAATTTCAAGTTTGGACTTAGTGGAAGTTTACTATGGCTTTGCACACACACAGGGGTGAACTTCTGATTTATTGAATATGCTTTATACTTGCTGAAATGTCTACCCTTTTTCCGAGCCTAGATCTTGTTTTGTTTTGCTCGGGACGAGCAAAAGATAAGTGTGGGGGAGTTGTTTAGGGTGATTTTATGTGATTTATAATGTTATATTTCGTAATAATTTCCTCCATATTTATATAATTTGCATAGAAGTTGAGTGTTTTATTGGTTTATTGAGCAAGTGAGGTTTGAAACGATTTATTCGCAAAGTTAGTGGATTTATGTGTTTTATTGTTGATTTTCTATTGATTTGAATGTTATTACACTTTGCAATGTTTTATTTATCTTGTAGATGCACGAAATTGGTTTAAAAGAGGATTAAGAGGTGACAAAGATCGGATTTATATAGGATAAGGATGAAGTTGATTGAAGATAGAGATGGAAAAATCGGATTTGAAGTAAACTGAACGCACGTTTGAAGTTCCGTCTGCTGGACGGGCGTCCACCTTCTTGGACGGGCGTCCTGGAGAAGAAATCGATCGAGTTTTGACAAAATTGATGAACGAGCGTCTATTTTTATAAAGGACGGGCGTCCGATCCGGCTCGGCCCGACTCGAAGTTTTTAAGCATCCGGACGGGCGTTCACTCTTTTGGACGGGCGTCCAAGCGCCGCATTTCTTTGAAACCGACTTATTTTCTTATAAATAGTCGCGTTTTTCACATCATTATATACCCTAATTTGTCTAGGCGGCCATAATAACCCTAAGGGGCGGCTTAGCTTAGTTTTTCATCTTTCTTAGATCAAATTTTATGCTTTTTAACTCTTAGTTAGATCCTTCGAATTTATGTACTCTATTCAAGCAATTTCGAGCTTTCAAGTGATGTTTAGAGGCTAAAGGCTTTTGGAACAAGCATTGTGAAGTCATCCTATCAACAATTCAGTTTCGTTTCTTGATTATCTTGTGAGTTTTTCTTATCAAAGTTGTACCTTTATTATCGTTTTGTTCGTTTTTATGCAATTACATCGAGAGATCGTTGCATGTTTGATTGTTTGATTTTGATGAGAATCATGTTAAACCTTAGATCACCATGATAAAGGTTAGATCTTTAACCTAAAAATAACGAGAGTTGATTAGGTTGAATTTCTAGGTCGCTAGATTGAGAAATCTTACACCTTTGATTTGAAAGCATTAATCTTTAGGATCGAAAGATAAAAGATTGATAGGCGAACTTTTCTAAGAGATTAGGAGTTCATACCTTTGTTAGGTGAATCACAACTTTGTTAAAAACCGTGAGATAATCTAGATAGGAATTGATTGTTGTAGGATTGGTGGATCAATAGCTTGTTCGTTCGTTAAATTATTGATTAATCACTTGTGATCGTTTTGCTTAGTGAAGTTACAATTTTTATTGCATATTAGTTATAGAAAAAAAAGTAGTTTAGTTATCTTGTTCGTAACCCTATTTTCCTGGATTTAGGTTTCGATCTTCTGTCCAGTTTACTTTCGTTATTTTCATTGTTAGTTTCGTTTTATGTTATAGTTCTTAACTGTTTTCTTATCTTTTTAGTAGTAGTAGTCGTGACATATTTAGGTTAATTAAATAAAAACTAGAATCAACAACCCCGATTCCCTGTGAGATCGACCCGGTATTAGTTGCTATACTTCGATCCCTGCACTTGGGGTATACCGGATTTATAATTTATTACTTGTTTTTTTTTCCGTTGATAAAATCCGAGACACTTACAATACTAGGGATGCTGATATTAACCGTATTCCTCACCAAGGCAACATTCATGTAGTTAGGCGTACTTCTCAGGCAATTGCATCAGTCTCCATCCCATTAACACTAACTTTTTAGGTATTATGTTAATCTACGATTTACGTATAACTAGATGAGCTCAATTCCCTAATACAGAACATATCTAGATCTCGCTGAAAGTCCCGGAAGATCAATTCATGAGACGACCTAGGAGCCCTATATTGGTATTTTCTAATCATACGCTAATTAAAACAGACGAGCAACGTAGTCGTAGCCATACCTACTAAGATAAGAAATTCTAGGTGGACAATCACACCATAAAGACGTGGCTAGATTGACGCGGTGAAAACCTAAATATTAGCGTTTCTACATACGTAACGGATAAAATAGAGATTCATAAAGCAATTATATATATCTACTAGAAACACGATTGTTGATCAAAGTAAAGTCATACATAGGTCACGAGACATAGGCATGGGCGTGTGGATCCTTATGGACGAGGAATCCCTACCGCCTCACGTCGTAATCCTAGATCTACATGGTTTAACTAAGAACAAACAATCTCAAACGATAAACAACAATTGGAGGGATTCCAATTACAACAAACAAAGAAGAAATAAATACAAATATCTCACATTATTGCTGCTAGAAATTTGTATAAAAACTGCTCTGAGAAACTGAGGATTTGTGTTATGAATTGTGTCATTCCCGATATAAAGTGATACAATGAAATAAGTATATATAGGCTTTGAAAATCGACTTAGGATAAACTCCAGCCGACCTAATTTACGTTTCTTAAACCCTAAAGGAGTCTAAAACGCGTCGAGATAACTCCGAACCGATCTATAGACTTTCGTTGAACTCGCCCCCAGCGAGCTCCTAACTCGCTGCCAGCGAGCTCAGCAGCCTCTGATTGGCTCGCTGGCTTTTCTTGTTCCACACTCCACTCTTCGTGCTACTTCGATATTTATCTTTAATGCAATCCGATTCTGCTCCGATTTATCTTGAGATTTAGTTCCATCGTTGGTAGATATCATCCGATTCACCGTAATCTACAAAATCAATAATTATCACACAGTAAATCGTATTTAAATAATAAAAATAGATAAGTACCAAATTATATTCTATGAATCACATAACATTAAATAAACATTATAAACATGTGATTTAATATAAAATATATATTATTATGCTCGATTTAAGGATAACGTTGATGACTTTTACAGGTATAATTTGACCGTCATCAACTACCCCCCACTTAGACTTTGATCGTCCCGAACAAAGCATCGATAAGTCATTCCCCAAGAAAACATTTTCCATGGTCAAATAATACTTACACAAGAAACTCGAGTCAACTCATACCATTCATGGTCATAAGGTATCTATTATTCACTACTCGCTATGAATCGAAGTGATGTGTGCATGTGCATTCAGTCTTATATAAACGTGGCGAGATTAGAGTTTATGCTAACTTCGCAGTCTTAACCTACCAACATTAGCATTCCCACTTCTTAAGCCTCGCAATGGGTGAAGACATGGCGCAATAAGAAAGAGCGTTATGCAAAAGGTTTTTGGACTCGGAGACTGAGAAATACTCAAAGCCTCTTAAAAAAGTAGAATTTCTTCGCATTTTCATAATTTCAAGCATTAACACCTCTCAAGAAAGAAACTTTCTTTAAAAGTAAATTATGCATTTCAAGAATCCCCCTCTCACGGATTAGTCAATAGCGTTGAATATTACGACAAGCTCGGGGCTACTTTGGTAATGTTACTACAAGCCCAGTGTTTAACGCATTGTTAAAACACAGATAATTCTCAAGCTTATTACTCCGCTTTGATGGCTAGAAGATAGGAATACATCAGCAGATAAATATCGACACTAAGTTCACATAACCAATCATCTACGCAATGTACACATAATTTCTTCAGTTATTATAATTCGTGCGGTAACCGTCGATTCAAAGATTGAGTAATCGAATAATAAATAACTACTTGCAACAGTCGGCATGAATATCCTTAAATTTTCATTCACATAAGTATAAAATGATCACGTACTCATGAAACTTGGTTCCTTTCCTATCAATTCCATGTTTTAGAACTCACAATTCTAAGGGTACGAGATAATTAATTTGTTCAATTTTTCAAATTTTCAACGTTTCATTCAATTTTCAATTATAACACATCATTGCTAAGTCTCCTACCCCCCACTTAAACATGGCATTGTCCCCAATGACAAAGAAAAATGAGAATTTAAGAAAAAGACATAGCTCTGGAAACGGCTCTCAAGTAGATGCAGAACATTGGAGTAATCCAAGCACGTCGTGGAGAAGCAAATGAAAACCTGTTTAAGCAAACCAAACAGAAACTCCACGAAACTGTTAATAACATGTCAATGGAAATTATAAAATAATGTGGCAGTAATTAGATGTAAAATATTCAAAAACAAATTAAGCCACTTTATTTCATACAACCAATGATAAGTAAAACCAAAGGGTTAAAAACTACAAAACTCACATGGCAGCTAGCAAGGAACAACCCGCATTTTCTTTATCGAACTGAAACACAGAACAGGGCGAGATGAAAGAAAAATAAACAAGCAACTAAAGATGATACTCTTTATCGATATCCTCTACCACAAAAATATTATTGAAACTAGGTGGAGAAGACGAAGAGCAAAAAGCATTACCCAATGTGGAAAAACACGAGGTGGACCGGATCTACAAGGTATTCAAACCAGTGTTAAGAGAAACTTGGTAAGGGATAACAGACTGGATGGGACCTATTGGCAAAAGATAGGAACAGATACTCAGGGCAGAATCTCCTCATTGGAATGGGAGAATAACAACTTAAGGAGATGTAACTGCGGTGCAAAATTACTAATCACCCAATTCAGCACGTAGAAGTTCTCAACGTCATCAACGAGGTCGGATCAGTGGGATAGTATAGAACAACATTCATCATCTAGAAATGCCGGAATAGGCATAAAATTGTGAAATTTAAAACTTCCGGTAGAAAGATAAGTTGTATTTTGATGGAACCAAAAAATTTTAAAATCTAGCTAGGGTCAGAGCTACACGTACCCCAGCTAGGATCATGAAAATCAGAATGAGGAAAGATAGTCATTAAAACTTAGCAATGTTCAAATTCCGCAACAAAAGGGTATCTTGTATAGAAAATGGAAGTTGAGAGTATGATGGGTTTAGAAAAAGATAGTGAAGGATGGTAAGACATTGTGATTATGGGTGGGTTGAAATTGGTTAAGGGATTGGGTGAGGGTGGTTATTGTTTAAGGATTGAGATTGGGTGGGAGAGTGAAACAGATGGAAAGAAAGAGATGGGATGAAAGAATGGTTAGAAATGTGAATTGTGAGGCAGATTGCTGAGAGAATAGAAAAGGTTGAAGGGTGAAAAGGTACAAAGGAAAGGATAAGGGTAGTTACAGAATGAATTGCACACAACTTTGGATTTTTCACTCGGATCGCCATTCTAAAAAGTTTTGGAAGTTGACCAAAAAGCGTTCTTGTTCACACCAATCATTCTCTGTTACATTTTCAATAATTTTCAAGCTCTCTTAATCCTTCCATCGTAAGGTTGATTGCTAAATTTCCTTTTCTTTAGCAATTTCTCGCCTCTCCTATGAAACTCTAATTCATGTGGCCTATATTGAGTAAAAAAAATTTGCACATCCTTAGCCTAATGTCCATCGGAACATGGCAAATAAAAAACCTCAACATATGTCACGTTACTCTTATTTGACTCAAAGAAAGCAAAACCTAAAATCCTAAAAATAAATCCTAAGGGTTTTAGAAGTAGTTCTGTGTTTAAAGTCCTCAGCTCGACTTTCCAAAAATTATCCTTGTCAGTCATCCTTCTTGGATCGCCAGATATTGACCCATTGAGCACTATATGAGGTGGGCTCGTCACTTTCGCCGAGTAATACCCTTCCCTTGGTTGTGACACCTAGGAAATGACATCTATCCATCCCATTTATAACAAACTCTTACCTCGGCTCTCGTTTTAGGAACTAATGAATTCTAAGGAGATTCAGTCCTAGGGATTTACTTTATACCCATTCCTCGTTAAGTCTGCATCATTATGCTCTCTCAAAACTCAACGTCTTATTTAGATTACGAATTCTTAAAACTACACAAATCGTTGCTCCCCTGGCCAGTAGATTAGAAGCATTCATATGTGTAGGACACTGAGATTGAGCGTCCTTCTTGGTTAACATAACTATGAGGAACTCTTTATTCACTGCTTCCTTCAACTACTACATGTTTCCCTACACCCTCTAGATGAAACAGATTTGGAGCAGAACCTTCGGCACTAATAAAATTAATCTTAAACCTCACTCCGGGCTAAGATTCTCATTCAGTTTCATGTAAAGACTAACTTATGTTCAAAAAACCAAAAGATAGTAAAACATAAGCAAAAAGGTAGTACCTTGCCTTCAACATTGTACCACGAATAATTGGAACCTTTTAATATTTATTTTCTCGGAGCCATCTTGGTGCTTTAAAGGTGTTGCTTCCATTGCTTTTCCCATCGTAGATTCGTAGCTCCACATGTTTCTGGGTTATTTTCTCAGCGCCCACGAAAAATTACTGACTCAGATTATTGCTTCCCCTGGTTTCTGCAAACAGAAGAAAGACAAAAACAAAATGGACCGTAGACTGATTTTAACATGGTTTCCCATGCTGCTATCAGACCTACGGATTAAACATTCAGAGATAAACAGACACGCGAAATTCCAGAAATAGAGGCAGTTTCGCTGGCAGCCAGCTCCTGGCTCACTGGGAGCGAAACAGATTCTTCAGAATCTAGAATTTTTACACAGAGCAGACAACCAGAGGGACTCAAAAACATAAAAATAGACTATAAAACAGAAAACTCGACATGATTAAAAAATTATTTATATATAAAATTGACCGTTGGTTCCCCGGCAACGGCGCCAAAAACTTGATGACGTAGATCAAGTGATAATAAAATACATGATCACCATAAACCAATACTAGCAAGAGGACTAGGTCCATCGTAGTATAGCTATAGCGAATCAAGGTCGATCCCACAAGGAACCAATTGTGGGTCATTTATATACAAACAATTAATTATTCATGTCATGGACACAAAGCGGTCTACGACCAACACGAGACAAGAAAGATAAAGGACACGACGGAAACAACGTAATTAACCTCCCCAATTATTATGTTATCGTTTGGATCTAGAGATTCTATATAACTAAGCTAGACTCGACAACTATTAATCCGATTCGCATCTATTTTATATTGGCTACGGGAGTCATCCCCTAAACTTGACTTAGTTCTAGGTAGGACACTAGATCACTGTGCTACATTATGTGACTTCACCTTTTGGGTCTCCATCTCATATAACTTGCACGCTTACAATTCTAGGGATACCGTTATTAACCGTTTTCCTCACCTAGGCAACATTCCTGTGGTTAGGCATACTTCCCAGGTGATCGCATTAGTCTCCGTCCCATTAACACTAACATTTTAGGTATCATGTTAATCTATGATTTACGTATAACTAGATGAGCTCAATTCCCTAATACAGAACAGATCTAGATCTCGCTGAAAGTCCCGGAAGATCAATTCATGAGCCGACCTAGGAGCCCTATATTGGTATTTTCTAATCATACGCTAATTAAAAAAGACGAGCAACGTAGCCGTAGCCATACCTACTAAGATAAGAAATTCTAGGTGGACAATCACACCATAAAGACGTGGCTAGATTGATGCGGCGAAAACCTAAATCTTAGTGTTTCTACATACGTAACGGATAAAATAGAGATTCATAAAGCAATTATATAGATCTACTAGAAACACGATTGTTGATCAAAGTAAAGTCATACATAGGTCACGAGACATAGGCGTGGGCGTGTGGATCCTTATGGATGAGGAATCCCCACTGCCTCACGCCGTAATCCTAGATCTACATCGTTTAACTAAGAACAAACAATCTCAAACGATAAACAACAATTGGGGGAATCTAATTACAACAAACAAAGAAGAAATAAATACAAATAAATCACATTATTGCTGTTGGAAATTTGTATAAAAACTGCTCTGAGAAACCGAGGATTTGTGTTATGAATTGTGTTATTCCCGATATAAAGTGATACAATGAAATAAGTATATATAGGCTTGGAAAATCGACTTAGGATAAACTCCAGCCGACCTAATTTACGTTTCCTAAACCCTAAAGGAGTCTAAAACGCGTCGAGATAACTCCGAACCGATCTGTTGACTTTCGCTGAACTCGCCCCCAGCGAGCTCTTACCTCGCTGCCAGCGAGCTCACTAGCCTCTGATTGGCTCGCTGGCTTTTCTTGTTCCACACTCCACTCTTCGTGCTACTTTGATATTTATCTTTAATGCAATCCGATTCCACTCCGATTTATCTTGAGATTTACTTCCTTCGTTTGTAGATATCCTCCGATTCACCATAATCTACAAAATCAATAATTATCACACAGTAAATCGTATTTAAATAATAAAAATAGATAAATACCAAATTATATTCTATAAATCACATAACATTAAATAAACATTGTAAACATGTGATTTAATATAAAATATATATTATTTTGCTCGATTTAAGGATAACATTGATGACTTTTACTGGTATAATTTGACCGTCATCTTAAAACCAGGAGGGGGGTACATGTAAACATGCTCTATTAGATCACCATTAAGGAATGAATTCTTGACATCATGTTGATGTAGAGGCCATTCTTTAATAGCAGCAAGAGATATTAATATTCTGACAGTATTGAGTTTTTCCACAAGAGCAAAAGTCTCATGATAGTTAACCCCATAAGTTTGAGAGAACCCTTTGGCAACTGAATGGGCTTTGTACCTTTCAATAGTGCCATCAGGGTTTTGTTTGATGTTAAAGACCCATTTACACCCAACTGGTCTACTGTTTTGTGGTTTAATGACAGGAATCCAAGTCTTGTTAGATTGCAAGGCATTAATCTCAGTCATAACAGCAGATTTCCAGTTAGGATAATCCTTGGCTTCATGGATATTTTTTTTAGAATTTTAACATTATCAAGATTTGTAACAAAAGCCTTAAATTGATCAGACACAGATCCATAGGACACAAACCTCTAAATAGGATGTTGAGTACAGAGTCTAGTACCTTTTCTTTGAGCTATAGGCCTTGGGTCAGGATTGATAATACCTGTTTGAGGGTTGGTACCAGTGTAGTTATCAGTTTCACCTCCATTTGTTCTATCAGTAGGGTTGTCCTCTATAGGGTTGTCCTCAACAGGGTTGTCCCCAGCAGGGTTATCCTCAGCCGGGTTGTCCTCAGCAGGGTTGTGAGGAGAGTGCATATTTCCAGACACTGGAACAAGGGTAGTGAACTTCATTGTTCTAGGTGTCTTGTCTCCCTTCTTCCTGGTGTAAATGATGATTTCCTTCTCCCCTTCAGTGTTGCGTTGGGTTTTGTTTTGCAAATAAGCACTGTTTTTCACATTTGAAGTTTCTAGAATTCTTGGAAGAGGGGTGTCACCACTAAAATCCTCAAGATCAATACTTGAAATAGATCCTTTAGAATAATATGGAGCATTTTCAAAGAAAGTCACATCAAATGATATATACATTCTTTTATTTAAAGGATCATAACATTTATAGCCCTTTTGAGTGGAAGAATATCCTACAAAAATAGTTTTAGTAGCCTTAGGTTCAAGTTTATGTCTTAAGTGATCATGGATATGGACAAATGAAGTACAGCCAAAGATTTTCAAGGGTATTTCACTTATCAGTTTGATTGTGGGATAGCGTTTAGCAAACACATTGATAGGAGTTTAAAACTGTAAGACTCTTGAAGGCATCCTATTAATCAGAAATGCAGCAGTTAAAACAGCTTCTCCCCAGAAATAATTAGGCATAGATGAGGTAAACATCAGAGCCCTAGCAACTTCTAACAGATGCCTGTTTTTTCTCTCAACAATACCATTTTGTTGAGAGGTATTAGGGCAAGAAGATTGATGGATGATCCCTTCATCATTAAGATAGGGACCTAAGGTAGAGGTAAAATATTATGTGCCATTATCAGTCCTAATTATCTTTATTGATGTCTGAAATTGAGTCTTAATCATTTGATGAAAGTTTTTAAATACAGAACTGACATCAGCAAGTAGACCCAACAAAGTCTTGTATGGTCATCTATGAATGTCACAAACCATCTATTGCAAGTTATTTTTGGTATTCTAGATGGACCCCATACATCATTGTGAATAAGTGTAAAAGGAGATGTAGATTTATAAGGCTTGGCCTTAAACACACTTCTAGTTTGTTTAGCAAGAACACAGGTCTGACATTGAAAATCAGAAGGTTTCTTATACAAAAATAACATAGGGAACAATTTGTTGAAATAAAAGAAACTGGGGTGCCCTAGTCTACAATGCAATAACTAGATCTTTTTATTGTCATCAACATTGACTAGGTTAAGAGCTTCATCAACATTTTCTTGTAGGTAGTAAAGTCCTCCCTCTTTCTTTGTACTGCCAATCTTCATCTCTGAGCCCAGAGCCTGAAAGATACAATGAGAAGGAGAGAATTTCGCCTCACACTGATTGTCATGAGTAAACTGACTAACATAAAATAAATTGCATGCTAAGTTAGGAACATGTAGTATAGAGTTGAGTTGAATATCTTTTGATATAAAAATGGTTCATTTTCCAGCAACAGTAGAGAGTGAGCCATCATCTATTTGTACCTTATGTTGCCCGGGTGAAGGAAATTAAGTGGAAAAAAGTTTAAAGTTACTTGTCATGTGACTTGAAGCCCCAGAGTCAACAATCCATGAGAGGTTACCTTCTTGTGAAGCAGATGCAGAGGTCTGAGTAGGGATGTTCTTGTCAGTAGAGAGAAGTTGTTTCAGCATTTCCAATTGATCTTTGGTGAAGGGCATTGTTGTTTCCACAGAGTTTGCAGAGTCTTCATGTTTCTGCTCTCCCCATTGGTTGGTTTTCCTTTGATTTTGCCCTTTGTTGTTGCCACCCACTGGTTTTCCATGGAGGATCCAAGCGGCTCTCTTTCGGATGTCCTTTCCTCTTGCAATGATCACAAAAAAGTTGATTCTTTTGTTCATTTTTCTTCTGATATTCTCTCTGATTATTACCAGCATAAGCATTCTGGGTAATCAGAGCAGATAGTTGAGATTGATTAATGGTGCTTGTAGTGTGCCCTGATCCACCCATAGTCTCCCTCCTACTTTCCTCTTTCCTAATAGATCCAAAAGCCTCTAGGATTGTAGGTAAGGGAACTTGGGCTAGTATCCTTTCCTTTGCTGCTCATAAGTGGGGTTTAAACAACTCAAGAATTCGAATACCCTTTCTCTCTCAATGATTTGCTGGAAGTACCTTTCATCAGTGGTGCATTCCTAGATATTTGCAGACAATAGATCATATTTCTGCCAACGTATCTTCAGAGAATTGAAGTACCTTGTGACATTCAGTGATCATTGCTTCAGATCCTTCAGTTTTGTTTTAACACCAAAATCCTGAGCGTAGTTTCCTTTGTCAGAGTAGGAGTTAGCAACATTGTCCCATATCTCATTGGCAGTGTTGAAGAAGAGACTAGTCTGCCCAATCTCCTGTTCCATGTAGTTGATTAGCCATGTCATAATCATAACATTATCAACTTCCCAGGTCTCATGTGCTTCTTCATCTTCAACAGCAGGTTCTTTAATGGAACCAGTTAGATAACCAAGTTTCCTCCTTCTAGTTACGTACATTTTGACTGATTAATTCCACTGTATATAGTTGGATTCGTTCAATCTCATGGTAGTAATTTGGAGGTTGTGATTATCATTTCCAGCTATGGAAGAAATGGAAGACTTTGATCTGGAGGTAGCTCTAGATTCATCAGTGAGTTCTGCCATTTTTTTTAAATTTTTTTTTAAAAAAAAGGAAGATGAAAAGTCTCTCGAAAGTAAGTTTCAAGAAGGCTCCGATACAGGAAGCATTGGGGCGAAAGACTCCTAGTCTATTCCGTATTCACGGCAGACATTGTCTACGCGACACTGAGCAAGAACAGAGGACACTCCATGGCTACCATGACGGCTTGAGTAGCTTTCTGGATTTTATGTCTAAAGAAAGAGTCAAACGTCACTGAGCAAGAACAGAGGACGCTCCATGGCTACCCAAGTTGTCTCTTCAAACACCACGTCGCTTATCACCTTTCGAAACTCAGGATCTATTTCAAATAGGTTAGTCCTAGGTCATTCTACTTCGGGCTCAGATTCAGATGAAAAGAGTTCTTCTATGGAAGCACTTGAAGGGGTCGAGGCCCACATCAACAAGTCAGCATGAAAAATCAAAAAGAGGGACAGAAGCTTACTCGTAAGAAAGCAAAATTTGAGGAGGAAGTGAAGAGGACTCATCAAATAGCGTCAGATCCTTTGGTTAAAGCAATAATAACTAATAGGACGGTTGGTATGACGGGGATTATAAACCCCGAATGCGTCCTCAAGAAACTTTCCCACTTCAAGTGACGTGGGCACCATGCCTCGAATCCTAGGACAGTTATGACAGCATCATAACGGGCTCTTGCCACTGGGCAGGAACATGTCCTTAAAAATCTACAAGTCTAGATGACCGGGCTGAGATACACCATTGACTGATCTGAGGTGACCTACAACACTCAGCTAGATCTGGGGGGCTTATGACTTAGGTCGGACTGCACCTCGCCACGTGTCATCCTCATATTTACTAAACATTTAATGAAGCTATAACATTAAAGGCCCGGAGCCCCACTTTAAGCCTTATGGCAGATATGAACCCCGGGTGGGAGATCGGCCTAGCTCGCTTCTCAGTCAACCACAGGTCAGTCAGGGCGCAATGGAGCAAGGCCATCGCAGTTCAAGTCATAACGACCTTGGGGGATCGACGCAGGTCCGCCAAAGCTACCCCCTCCATTTAGTCCATGTGCATATATTTACAAGATTAATTTGGAAAGTTTCCTAATCCATAAAGTCTCTGATCCTACATTTAAATACCGTGATTATCTCCTAAAAACAATGAGATAAACACAGATAAATTGAATCCTTAGGGAACAAGTGACAAAGTCCATCATGGACAAGGCACATGTAATATTCCGATTTTCGGGAAAGGGCAGACGTGTCATTTTGCGAAAACGAAATATTATTATTTCTTTTCTTCTATGGGAGTTAAGTATTTAATTGAGTATATATATATATATATATATATATATATATATATATATATTTTCGATTTATATGTATATATAATTAAGGGATTATTTTGATTTTGGTAATTAAAGGATAATTAAGGAAAAAGGGATTTATGGGAAATTGGTATTTAAGGAAATTTACACACAATAATCCCATAACCTAGACACAAATTCAGAAATCAGTTTTTCATCTCCTTCTCTGCGCAATTTTGAGAAGAGAAAAAGGTTAGGAGAGTTTTCACAATAACTGAGGCAGTTCTTGACCGTTTTCATATCAGACGATAGATTTGGGATCATTGTGAGAAGGGCAACGCTTGGGGATCAGATTGTTGAGAAGTGTTGTAGATTTTTCGTGGCTGTTTAATCTGGTTTTTTTGGTTGCCATTAGGTAAGAAACTCTTCCTATGATCTCGGTTATGATTCGTAAAGTTTAGATTATGTTTTTGAGACGTGTAGATGCTAGTAAAAGATGTATTTTTCGTTGATCCAGGATCCTAGGTAAATATTGGGATGATTAGATATGTTTTCTATGTTTTACTGTGCTGAAAACGATGTTAATTAGGTTAGAAACGACTCAGAAATCGAGCCGTGAAGATTTAGTGTTTTGGGAAGAACCCAGGCGGACGGGCGTCTGAATTAGGCAGATGGGCGTCCGAGACCCTAGTAGCCTAGACGGGCGTTTGCAATAGGCAGACAGGCGTCTGAGGTTAGATTTTTGATTTAGGATGTAGCTGTTTTTGGCAGACGGGCGTTTGGGGTTTAGTGGACGGGCGTCCATAGGAGGTCAAATGGGCGTCTGGCCTGTTTTGCCTTGTTTTTACGGTTTTATCATTCTAGATTGGTTTCGGGTTTTATAATCACATTATTATTGTTTTCAACCCTTGTTTATGATATGATATCATTGTTTAAACTTAAACAAGCCTGAATTGAGCTTCTGATTCGTTTAGTTAAAACACCGAATGTACTCTTAAAGGGAGTTGAAGTTCGGATCCGTCGGAAGAGCATGATAGGCTTGTGCTTTGATGAATTAGCATTCATCAATGTCTGTGTAATTGCTAGGCCGTGTCCGTGTCTAGTGGTCTAGGAAGAGAGTAGTAAATGTGAGGGAGATTAATTGAAAACACATAGGTGGTTAGTTAATCATTCTAATAAAACACGTACTTGACTAGTAAAAGATTAAATAACATGTTTCTCTTGGATAGGCACCAGTCTATATCGCGATGTGTGTGCTACCTCTGAAGGTGGAAGAACTCCGTAGGTCAAAAAACCTTAAGTACGGAGGGACTTCACTGAGGTGTGCGTACTATCGGAGCCTACCTATTCTAGCCTCCGTGGATATTGGTGTGATCCACTAATATGTTGCCAAGAGTGTCCCAAAAGTGGATACGCGTAGTGCCCTTGAGTGCGGTTGTAACATAGATAAGTTATGTAGAAATGTTTAGTCAATTCATGTTGATGGACAGGAGATGAACCTTAGATTGAGTCGTTCAAACATAAACATCTAAACCTTTAAATATCTTTTCTTTATAAATTGTAATTGTTACCATAGCTTCTCTTTCTTATTAAGTACGTTGTACTTACCTCAAATGCATGTTTTCTATGTGTTTGGGGGTGAGAAGACGAACAGGTAGATATTGTTTAGGAGGAGGAGTTCGATAATGACGTTTGAAGGCGCCTCATTGAAGACTTTACATTATTCATTTTGTTATTCATTTATTAGACTGTTTAGACTTTTGGTCTTTTGAGACTTGTAGTATCGTTACGTTTCTTTTGAGATTATCATACGTTTCGTTTGGATTTCGTATTTTTTCTTGAATGTAATAAATTACATTTCCACCTTTAGATGTTGTTTCTATTCTAGGATGTTTGGAAATTTTATACCCTAGTCTCTTGCGTCCGTTTTCTTATTTTTGATACGACGTAGTAGAGGCTTACGTATAAAGTGAATTTATTTTTATTTTATACGTGCCGAACGTTCCTTTTCCAGATAAGGACTCGGTGTCCGGGAACGGGGCGTTACAGTTGGTATCAGAGAGAAGCGTTTTTTAGGCTTCCTTTCTTATAAGATAAGTTTTCTCTAGATCCTTTAGTAACGTTCTAGTTTTCTTTGATCATCAGGATGGTGTTCACCAGAAGTGGAGTGGGTGTATAGACTTCCAGAGTTCGACGGGAAAGTCCAACACCGGTCATAGGGGGCGGTGTTGTGAGGCAGATTCCTCCACCTCAGCGGAGTTTATCACCACCACCTCGCACTGCGACACCCACCCTAAGGTCTCAACGGGGTTTGTCACCGAGACCTCATCATGAGCAACCCCCACGATGTCACGTGGGAAGTTCAGCTCAGTTGTCATTGGTAAGCGATATTCCAGCAGGATTTGTACCACCACCGGTAAGCTACCACCCACATCAGCAAACCGTTTATCCTCCACCAGTTAGCGTTTACCCTCCACCAGTGAGCCACCCCTCACCATTAGTGTTTCACCAAAAAACGCAGACTTTCTACCCACCTCCTGCAGGTCATACCCCTCGACCTACCGTACCACTTTCACCGCGGTTCGACCATCAGCACGGTTTTGGTTACCCACCCTCTGGTCTCCAGCAACCTCAACCAACTCTTCAGCAACATCAGAATTACCACCAAGGATACTACCCTTTTCCGCCTGAACCTCAAGCGAATCCAGCTTACCCTCAGCAACAGCAGTACCAGCAGCAAGTACCTTTCGGCTATCCTCTTGTTTACCCACCCGTGAGACCGGCATTTGAGCAAGCACCGGCTGTGGATTGGTATACAAGATTGAGAAGGAATTGGGTTGAGAATTTCTATGGAAACGTTGAACATTCAAAGGCTGAGGAATGGATAAGGAGCTTCGAGAAGGCATGCAGGAACATTCATGTGCCTGAGACCGAGATGGCACAGCTGGCAGTTAGTTTTATTTTGGGTGCATCAGAAGCTTGGATAGATGCTATACAGAGTAGCAATGGCAAAGTAATAGAGTCGGAAGCTTTCAAAGGTATGTTCTTCAACGAGTACTTCCCGGCAACAGTACAAGCGGACAAGGCGAGTCAGTTTTTGAAACTCAAGTAGGGTAACCATTTGATGGTATCTCAGTATACCAATAGGTTTAACGAGTTGGAACGGTTCTATCCCGAGCTTATGAAAGTGGAAGAAAGAAAGATGGCCCTTTACAAAGAAGGATTGGCTTGTGAGATTCAGTCTGGCATGTTGGGATTTACAGCAAGGAACATGGCGGAATTACTGAACAAAGCCTTGGAGGTTGAGACCTTCAGGAAGAAGGCCACAGTTGTCATTGGAAACAAGCGGAACTTTGGGACTAGTCAGGGAAATTATCGGGGAGCGCCGCCGCAGAAGGTCAAGAAGACCACAGCTCCCACGGCAGCTAAGGCCCCAAACAGTGCACCTCTTTGTCCTAAGTGCAACAGAAATCATTTGGGGGAGTGCAAGCAAAATACTAATGGTTGATACGTTTGCGGAGAGCCAAGGCACTTTTCTAGAGCGTGTCCAAACAGAGGAAACAAGGTCAATTCGGGCTAGGGAAACGGTAGAAGCGGCCCAAGCCGACCAGTCTGAGTTTTTGCAGATGATGCTAGGGACGCAGACCCAGAGGACGATGTTATCTCAAGTACCTCGTTGCTATGTTATTTTATTAAGATATTTTTATAGCATGTTTATTCATGCTGTAACTTTATTTAAACGAATGAATATGCATCCTAGGTGCGATAATGTTAGATAATCTAGTGGTCAGAGCCTTGTTTGATACGGGAGCGTCTAGCACTTTTGTGTCGACGAAGGTAGCTAAGAAGTTGAGTTTACCTTTGGAACCTTTGAGAAACACTTTGGAAATAACTACACCGTAGGGAAGGTAACAAAGGTAACTAGGATGATACCTCAAGTGGAAGTTCGAGTTGGATCTTATCGATGCAAGAGCGACTTCATTGTTTTAGACTTTTCAGATTTTGATGTAATCCTTGGGATAGATTGGCTATCCGAGAATTTTGTTCATCTAGATTGCCGAGAGAAGAAAGTGACTTTTAAGATACCCGGGAAATCAGACAAGACTTATCCGGGTAATGTGTACAAGCCGAGTAAGAAGCGACATCCGATAATTTCAGCGGTCAAGGCAATCAGAGCTTGTCAGAAGGGTTGTGAAGGCTACTTGTTGTATGCAGTGGATGTGGAACAAGTGAAGCCCAAGCTTGAAGAAACTCATGTAGTGAGAGAGTACCCTGAGGTATTTCTGGAAGAGTCACCGGGAAACATGCCGGATAGGGAGATCGAATTTGAGATCAAGTTGATACCGGGAGTGGCACCAGTTGCTAAGGCACCCAATAGAATGGCACCGGCTGAATTAAAGGAGTTGAAGGCTCAACTTAAGGATATGCTTGAGAGGAACATAATTCAGCCTAGTACTTCGCCTTGGGGAGCCCCTGTTTTGTTCGTGAAGAAGAAAGATGGTAGCATGAGGATGTGCATCGATTATAGAGCATTGAATAACCTTACCATCAAGAATAAGTATCCCTTGCCAAGGATAGATGATATGTTCAATCAGTTGCAAGGCAAGAAAGTGTTCTCTAAGATTGACCTTAGGTCTGGTTATCATCAGTTGAAGATCAAGGTGGCACATATACCGAAGACAGCTTTTAGTACGAGGTATGGACATTATGAGTTCTTGGTTATGCCTTTTGGACTCACTAATGCTCCATCCGCATTTATGGATTTGATGCAGCGAGTCTTCATGCCATACTTGGTTAAGTTTGTGATAGTGTCCATAGACGACATCCTAGTGTACTCGAAGGATGAGAAGGCACATAAGGAACACTTAAGAGTAGTGTTGGATACTTTGAAGAAGAACCAGTTGTTTGTTAAGTTCTCTAAGTGTGATTTTTGGTTGAAACAAGTCAGTTTCTTGGGTCATGTCATTTATGGAGATGGTTACAAGTTGATCCAGCAAAGATTGAGGCAGTTGAGAATTGGCCCAATCCTACTACAGTTTCAGAAGTAAGGAGCTTTCTTGGTTTGGCTGGCTACTATAGGAAGTTTGTGCAAGACTTTTCAAAGATAGCTACTCCACTCACTAAGCTTACGCAGAATAATATGAAGTTCGAATGGACTAGCGAGTGTGATGCAGTTTTTCATACCTTGAAGGATAGGTTGACTACGGCCCCAGTGTTGGCAGTTCCGGAGATTTTTGATAACTACGATGTCTACACAGATGCTTCGGGACAGGGTTTAGGTTGTGTTGATGCAAGGGGGGAAAGTGATTGCTTATGCATCTAGGCAGTTGAAGGTGCATGAGAAGAACTACCCGACACATGACTTAGAATTGGCAGCAGTAGTGTTTGCATTAAAGACTTGGAGGCACTACTTGTATGGAGTCAAAGCGAGGATCTTCACCGACCACAAAAGTTTAAAGTATTTCTTCACTCAAGAGAATTTGAACATGAGACAACAGAGATGGCTAGAGTTCATGAAGGACTATGATTTGGATATCCAGTACCATCCAGACAAAGCTAATGTAGTGGCAGATGCTCTAAGCAGGAAACTAGTGTTTGCAGTTTCAAGCGTCGAAGTTGTGGAAGAAAGGTTAGATGGGCTGGAAATCAACATGTTTGACCAGATTGAGGACCGACAGTTTTTGGCGCCATTGTTAGCAAGATCTGAGTTGATGGATGATATTCGGGAGAAGCAAGATGAATACCCAACTTTGGTTGATTTGAAACGAGTTGCTAGAGAGAAGCCTACAGTGCGTTATGTCCTGGATAAGAATGGAAACCTTTGGTACCAGGATCGTCTGGGTGTGCCTAATGTTGGCGACTTGAGACAGAGAGTTATGGAAGAGGCACATAGGATTGATTTTGCAGTTCATCCAGGTGCTACCAAGATGTATCGAGACTTGAAGGAGAAGTTTTGGTGGCCTTCGATGAAATTTGAAATAGCCAATTTCGTAGTAGAGTGTGACATTTGTCAGAAAGTGAAGGCAGAGCATAGAAGACCAGGAGGAATGCTTAAGCCCTTGGATATCCCTGAATGGAAATGGGATAAGATTACGATGGACTTCATTACCGGTTTAACAAGGACAAAAGGAGGACATGATGCGATTTGGGTAATTGTGGATAGATTGACCAAATCTGCCCATTTCTTACCGTATAAGGTTGATATGGCTTTGAAGAAGATGACGACACTATACTTGGATAATATAGTGAAGTTACACGGAGTTCCTATCTCTATAGTCTCAGATCGAGATAGTCGATTCGTCAGTCAGTTTTGGAAGAGTTTACAAGAAGCTTTTGGAACCAAGTTAGATTTGAGTATGGCGTTTCATCCTCAGACAGATGGACAATCTGAGAGGACCATCCAAACACTCGAGGACATACTAAGAGCTTGTGTTTTGGAGTAGGTGATCATAGGATGATTATCTACCGGTAGAAGAGTTTGCCTACAATAATAGTTATCATGCAAGTATAGGCATGCCGCCGTTCGAAGCATTGTACGGAAGAAGATGTAGAACGCCGTTGCTTTGGGATGAAGTTGGGGAGAGACAGATCACAGGGCCGGAAATGGTTGAACAACCTAAGGAAAGGGTTCAGTTGGTTAAGAAGAATCTGAAGGCAGCACAAGACAGGCAGAAAAGTTGGGCAGACGTTAGAAGAAGCCCGCTTGAGTTTGAAGTCGGTGATAGAGTGTATCTGCAAGCTTCACCGATGAAGGGAGTGAAACGCTTTGGACAAAAGGGAAAGCTAAGTCCAAGGTATGTTGGACCTTTTGAAATTCTGGAAAGGGTTGGACCATTGGCTTACAAGCTTAAGTTACCAGAATCGATTTCAAGGGTCCATAGCGTGTTTCACGTTTCAATGTTGAAGAAGTGTCTGACAAGGAATGATGTTGAAACTACAATTGATCCGGAAATTCTACAAGGCAATCTTGCTTATGAAGAGAGACCGATCAAGATCTTGGACCGAAAGGAAAAGATGATCAAGAGGCGGATGATCCCATTGGTTTTGGTGCAGTGGAGCAATCATTCTCCCGAGGAGGCAACTTAGGAAGTTGAAGATGATATGATCAGTGAATTCCAAGAGTTCGTGGATTTACCAGGTATGTTCTAGTTTCAAGGACGAAACTCCTTTTAAGGGGGAAGGAATGTAATATTCCGATTTTCGGGAAAGGGCAGACGTGTCATTTTGCGAAAACGAAATATTATTATATCTTTTCTTCTATAGGAGTTAAGTATTTAATTGAGTATATATAAATATTTTCGAGTTATATGTATATATAATTAAAGGATTATTCTGATTTTGGTAATTAAGGGACAATTAAGGAAAAAAGGATTTATGGGAAATTGGTATTTAAGGAAATTTACACACAATAATCCCATAACCTAGACACAAATTCAGAAATCAGTTTTTCATCTCCTTCTCTGCACAATTTTGAGAAGAAAAAAAGGTTAGGAGAGTTTTCACAATAACTGAGGCAGTTCTTGACCGTTTTCAGATCAGACGAGAGATTTGGGATCGTTGTGAGAAGGGCAACGCTTGGGGATCAGATTGTTGAGAAGTGTTGCAGATTTTTCGTGGCTGTTTAATCTGGTTTTTTTGGCTGCCATTAGGTAAGAAACTCTTCCTATGATCTCGGTTATGATTCGTAAAGTTTAGATTATGTTTTTGAGACGTGTAGATGCTAGTAAAAGATGTGTTTTTCGTTGATCCAGGATCCTAGGTAAATCTTGGGATGATTAGATATGTTTTCTACATTTTACTGTGCTAAAAACGATGTTAATTAGTTTAGAAACGACTCAGAAATCGAGCCGTGAAGATTTAGCATTTTGGGAAGAACCCAGGCGGACGGGCGTCTGAATTAGGCAGACGGGCGTCCGAGACCCCAGTAGCCCAGACGGGAGTTTGCAATAGGCAGACGGGCGTCTGAGGTTAGATTTTTGATTCAGGATGTAGCTGTTTTTGGCAGACGGGCGTTTGGGGTTTAGTGGACGGGCGTCCATAGGAGGTCAAACGGGCGTCTGGCCTGTTTTGCCTTGTTTTTACGGTTTTATCATTCTAGATTGGTTTCGGGTATTATAATCACATTATTATTGTTTTCAACCCTTGTTTATGATATGATATCATTGTTTAAACTTAAACAATCCTCAATTGAGCTTCTAATTCGTTCAGTTAAAACAACGAATGTACTCTTAAAGGGAGTTGAAGTTCGGATCCGTCGGAAGAGCATGTTAGACTTGTGCTTTGATGAATTAGCATTCATCAATGTCTGTGTAATTGCTAGGCCGTGTCCGTGTCTAGTGGTCTAGGAAGAGAGTAGTACATGTGAGGGAGATTAATTGAAAACACATAGGTGGTTAGTTAATCATTTTAATAAAACACGTACTTCACTAGTAAAAGATTAAACAACATGTCTCTTTTGGATAGGAACCAGTCTATATCGCGATGTGTGTGCTACCTCTGAAGGTGGACGAACTCCGTAGGTCAAAAAAACCCTAAGTACGGAGGGAATTCACTGAGGTGTGCGTACTATCGGAGCCTACCTATTCTAGCCTCTGTGGATATTGGTGTGATCCACTAATATGTAATAATAATATCCGTACGGTCGTTTGTCGAGTGTCAAACATCAACGGGCGTATCTTATAATCAGGATATCATACTCTCTCAAAATAACTCATTTACTTCAACTTTGCAAAGATTCACGAGAGTAAGACAATCCTTAAAAGGACCTTTCGGATATTCCCCCTACTAATAGGGTACGTGATTTTCGGACGATCAAACATGTATACTCCGCATGCTTCAGTATCACACCCAATCGCTACCGCATGATCGCCCCATGTCTAGGGGTACCTCAATAGTGTTAATGCATGACAATCCACACAGTGATGCCATGTAGACTACGGTCCTAAGGTTAATTATACAACCACCATATAGTGTGACACTGAACAGTGTAATTTGGTCAATCTAATGTACGCATTCACTAATACACGTCCACGTACAGTCCAAGTGTCTCTACACTTCGATAGAAGAGATCTATCCATGCCCTTGAAGACAGAAAACATCTAATACGTGCTAGTCTGCTTGAACTATCAATGCCCTATTTAATAGTACATAGGCCTAGAGACATTTAAGTATCAAACTTATTAAAGTGATTAGAGATCTCATCAACCATAATCGCCTATCATTATTTCTCTATTACAGTTTAATACTAAGGATGTTATCATGTAAAAATTCATAATTGGTTATTCAAAAGAACAAATATATGAAAACTGAAAAGCCATTTAATATATGTATAAACACAAAGAAATAGTAGAAATGATCTAGCCTGGTCGGATCCGGTCCAACCCGATTGGGTTTAAGACACTATTTCAATAATCTCCCACTTGGCCTGAAGCCAATCACTCGTACACACAAGACCAAGTTCAAACACAATAATCTCATGCAATACTCACAACCAACCCTAGCCATGAACGGATCACTATCCATGGGGACTCAAACTATTTTCATATCATGTTCCAAATGACCAAGTCAAAGGAACTGCCTCAACACACACACGAATCTCCGACGAGACCCTGGTCCTTGCTTTTAGCAATGAATCCACTTACTATATCAGCTATATAGAAAAAGTGGAAGAACCATATAAGGCTCAGGAATGAACCTCATAGACTCATGTACTGCTCCCGCTGTGCCTCGAAGGGCACTATTGTGCTTTGGCTAAGTTGTAGAATTTACAGTGACCCATAGCTTAAAACATTTCCATCTCACTGTATCACTTAATCAAAGTGACTGCAAACCCAGACTGTAGCACCCACTTGCCTTCATAAGACTCAGGATATACGTCTGTATATCAACGTTTATTTATTTCCAAGTTTCAATAAACTAGGAAATCCTCCTAAACTTGTTTAAGGATATTCTCGACATTCACCAGAGTTACTT
This sequence comes from Gentiana straminea, assembly GCA_036785695.1. NCBI lineage: Eukaryota > Viridiplantae > Streptophyta > Magnoliopsida > Gentianales > Gentianaceae > Gentiana > Gentiana straminea. The sequence goes on from JAVUPR010000244.1 coordinate 1,026,589, forward strand.
TCATAATTGCTCATGACTCTCCATGGACTATGAACATCTGGCTAGAAGTATCTCCAATCGCGATCTATGCTAAACTCTTTTAGCATCACATCTATATAGGTAAACTATAATCTACCTGTAGTTAAATCTATCACTATAGACTCTTATTTCCAAAAAGAAGAACTGCTAATACAAGTTCTTTCGTAAAGACCTTGAACTACCAAACATTAATTGACTGTGACATGGGGTGATAATTCTCGAGAGAGATATCCAATACCTTACTCAAAATTATAACACTCTCCCACTATCCACTATGCACACTGGGCATATCCCTTCTTTTGACTAAATCATACTCCTTTGATTATCAAACAAAGAAATTGTCTAGAGAAACTGGTTCAAGTCCATAAATGGATCTCGTGGGCTCGCATATCATGTTATTGTCTATGAACATCGGGCTGTTTGCCCAACGTCTTCGACACTATCATATAGCCATGATATGAAGTTATAACAAGCATAGTCTGAATAGAAGTGGGCTCAACTGGCAGCATAAAGATAATTACAAGATTTACACCCCGTACACTTCAGCCGTCACTATAGCCTTATGGTAATCATATTACTATCCATGTCAGCCTTTTAGGGATATTCCCTCTAGGTAAGACACACTAGGTTCACAACCTAGTTGTCACTGATGGAATCTAATTCAGATATTATGGCTCATGGCCACATCTCTCAATCTTGCCTTTCAAACATTCTTTCATAAGTCATGAGATATCAACTCTTCAAGATGAACATACCAACAGCCTTTTCAGGCTTAAGGTTATCCACAGACTTACAGAACTTTTGTGTGCACTGAGCAGTGTTCTACACCTCATCACTATGTGGCGTCTGCTCACGTTCATATGGTTGACTATCTCCTTGTGGTTCTCAAACTACCTTTGAGATCTAAATTTACTCACACTCTTTCTTTTTGAAGAAACACTTCCTCCAAAAGACAGCATGTTTGAAGACAAACATTTTTTGCTCCATGGACAAGTAAATAATATCTAGCGTACTTGCTAAGATATTCCACAAAGTTGCACATGCCGTACTAGGCTCCAAGCCTTTCTGACTTTGCCTATGACAACTTCAAATCATCGGTTAAGATAGATTGGACATTATCCCCTTCCATATCTAATATGGAATTTATTCAACCTTCACTCTTTGGAACTCGGTTAAGTATAAGGGCACTATCCCGAAACGGGTAAGGGATATTTCGCATGGCTTGCATCACACATTTATCATATAAACTGTAGTTTCTGTTTTTAGAAGCACAATCCGATTGTGTATTCAAAAATGGTATCCTTCAAGGGGATTCTTATTCATTTTCAGACTTCTGCAACAACCTTCAAGTATTAATTACTTCAATCTAATTGGAAATTAATTCCTGAGTAGCTCATCAATCACATATTCGTACTAGCTCAAACTTTTTGGGCTTTCCGAATTATCGTACTTCACTGAGTAGACTTGACTATTTCTAAAAATAGGCATAGAGATTAATAAACAATTATTTGTGGCATTAATTGTCACAAGCCAACAAACATCGGTATGTTTAGACTTTGGACAACTTTCTAGATTTTATAACCTTTTCATAAAAGGGTATTTTAGTCATCTTTGGATAAGATACGTATTACCCACATGGTTTAGACGTTATCAAAATGACATCTGATCACACGATTCCCCTCCACAGAGACTATGTCTAGAACGACCACCAAATATTAAGGATAATAGGTTCGGGCCCAGAATAACAATAGCCCTTGGATACTGGGAGGTGATTTTAACATTATTCGTCAGCTGAAGAGAGGAAAGGGGGCGGCCCCCCTAGGGTCAATGACATGCAAGACTTCAATGATTGTGTTCAGAGGGCTAGTCTCACTGAGGCTTCCTTTGAGGGATCTCAATTTACATGGTAGAATCGCAAGATATGGCAACGGTTGGATAGGGTTTTCTTTAATGATATTTGGATGGAACATTTTGATGTCACGAAAGTTTCTCATCTGCCCAGGGTCCACTCAGACCATTGCCCTCTCCTAACTATGTGTGGTTCCAAGAATCCGGGTAAGTCCTCTTTTCGCTTTGTGAATGTTTGGACTGAAGATGCTATGTTCCTTGACCTTGTGAAATCGGTTTGGGAGGAACCTGAAGAAGGCTAGGGTATGCGTCTTCTGGCTGTGAAGCTTAAGAAGCTGGCTTTCAAATTAACTGATTGGAATCGTGTGGTGTTCGGGAATATTTTTTAGAATACTAAGAAAGCGTTGTTAGCGGTTAATGAAAATACCATTCGTCATGATCAAGATGGGTCGACAACAGCTAAGGAAGAACTTGATCAAGCCATCTTTGAGTATGAGAGGTGTAATAATGTTGAGACTCGGTTCCTCAAGCAGAGATCGTCTGTGAAGTGGATTGAAGCTAGGGATGCTAACAGTAAATTTTTCCATGCTATTTGTAAACAGAGAAGGAATCAAAACTACATTCATAGGAATAAGGCGGAGGATGGCAGTGTGATTGAAAATCAGGAAGATATTCGTGCTTCTTCTGCGACTTTCTATGAGAAACTTTTCTCCGCGGATAGGGAATGGATGGGCATTCCTCTTGTTAACTTCTCCCTCCCTCAAATATCTCAAGCGCAGAACGTGGTCCTCATGGATAACCCTTCGTTGGAAGAGATTCATGATACGGTGTCATCTATGAGCTCTGATAGTGCGGCAGGCCCTGACGGTTACACGTCGCACTTCTTTAAAGTTTGCTGGCAGATTATTAAGTAGGATATGCTTAACGCGATTATTGATTTCTTCACGGGCGGACACCTTCCTCGGTATTTCTCCACATCCACGATTATATTGTTGTCCAGGAAGAATGGGGCCGACAACTGGAAGGACTTCCGGCCTATTAGTCTTTGCATGGTTTTCTCCAAAATTATCACCAAGATTATTACACAGCGATTGAATCCCTTTCTACCCATGCTCGTGGCTGATCAGCAGACTGGCTTTGTCCCTGGTAGATGCATCACTGACAATATCCTTCTTGCCCAGGAGTTATGCAAAGATGTAAATAAAAAACTCCGACACCCTAATATTATGCTTAAATTAGATATGTAAAAAGCGTATGATCGCATGAATTGGGGCTTCATTATGAAGATGTTGAGGATGTTTGGATTTCAAGAACCTTTTGTTGATCTTATTTTCAGAACTCTGGCTGATAACTGGTTTTGCGTCCTGCTCAATGGTGTGCCTTCTACACACTTTCACGCGACTCGCGGAGTTAAGCAAGGAGACCCTCTCTCTCCTGCTCTTTTTGTTTTGGCGGCTGAGTATTTCGGAAGGCTGATTAACGATTTTATGTCTCAGAATCCTGGCATGCAGTTTCAGTCGAAAGTAAAGGGTATCCATTATCTTGCCTTTGCGGACGACACGATCTTATTTACCAGCTGTAATAGGAAAGGGTTGTGGGCCCTCAAAGAGCTTTTCAAACATTACGAATTAGTTTCAGGGCAGCGTATTAAATCCACTAAAAGTACGTTCATTGGGCATAACTTGACGTATACTAAGTCGGGTTGGGTGCACAATATTCTAGGCTTTCTGCGTGAGAACATGCCTTTTCGTTACTCGGGAGCTCCACTTTTTCGGGCCGTAATCGCATCCTCTACTACCAGGACATTATTGATAAGGTTCAACGGAAGCTTCATCACTGGTGGAACATGCTTCTTTCTTTTGGCGGTAAACTCATTCTTCTCAGACATGTTTTGACGTCCATTCCTATATTTATCCTTCAAGTACTGGTGCCGCCCAAAGAAGTTATTCATCGTATCCATCGTATGTAATATCCTGATTTTTGAAAAAGGGCAATCCGGTCTTTTAGCAAAAATCAGAATATTATGTTATTTTTAATTAAAGGATTTTCGAAAAAAGAAAAGAAAAAAAAAGGATAAACAAGGATTTTCTTTTTAAGGAAAATAATTAGATAATTGGGATTATAAAAGGAAAACTAATCCTAATTTTAACCTAGTTGTTTTTGACAAAAAAAAAAGAAAGGGACGCATTTTTTGAGAAGAGAGGCCGCAAGTTTGAAAAAAAAAGGGAGAAGAAGCTCTCGCTTTTCGAGGCTTATCCGTTGTTCTTTTCATCAGACTCATCAAGAGAGAAAGGATCACCGTGAGACGAGGATCGTTTTGATATCAACAATTCTTAAATCCATTAACGTTTGGATTTAAAGGTTAAACTTTTGACGGGTTGAAGCTTTGGTTCGTTGTACCACGCAATTAAGGTAACGTGGTTTTCTTATCGTATGATTAAGGTTTCGTAAAGTGGTAGAGCAATTTGTATGATTTTTTTTCATGGATTTAATTCGTTTAAGTCGAGTTTGGGTTGAATTTGAGAAGAAAACGCAGAGCGCAGAAAACTGTCCTCTGTGGTGCAGGAAAGGGAAAACGCGTAACAGGTGCAAGAGGAGGCTCGGTCGACCGAGCCTATCCATTCGGTCGACCGAGTGGTGGTGCATCCGTACGGATGAGTTGTGTATCCGTACGGCTATTTCTCTGTATCGGACATCAAGTTTATTCGTCCGGACAGGGACTGTTTCAGTGCTGTTTTTCCTTGTTATGTGTTTAAAGCTCCATAATAGTGTATTTATTGCATAACCTTATGTGACAAAGCTCTGAATTAGCTTTTGATGCGCTTAGTTCCGGCACCACATGGATTCCCTAAAAAGATGAAGTGTGGGACCGTCGAAAGCTTTGGATTTGCCTTGTGCTTCGATAAGCTAGAGTTTATCGATGTCTGTGTAATTGCTAGGCCTTGTCCGTGTCTAGTGGTCTAAGTAAGAGAGTAGGAGATGTGAGGGAGCTTACTTGAAAACACTTAGGTGGCTAGTTAAACATCTAATCAAACGTATGTGTTAGTTTAAAATCTTAAACATCATGCAATGCTTGGTAAGGCATAGTACAATATCGCGATGTGTTCTACGACCGGACAAAGTAGGCTGTACCCACGCCGGTCAATCAATTGGCTAGATAAAGCGTACGGTACATTACGCCGGTTATCACACCATCGGGACTCGGATATTCCCGGGGCTACTAGAGCGTGTCTCTAAGTAGGTTGCACCCCGATTGTCCTAGTACATCCTATTACTAGGCGTAGTGCCCTGTTATTCATGATGTAACAAACTTGAGCTAAGCTAGATACCCCTTGGAACCTCATGTTATGCTATGAACATAATATGATAGTTAGCTAGGGTTAACAACAGAAATGAATTAATAAAAGACGGCGTTGCTTTTATTTCTTTATGAGATCATAGTTATACGATCTTCTACGCGTTCGAGTACTTTTGTACTTACCCCGTTACGTTGTGTTTGTCTTCCCCTTTCCCCAAAGAAGATGAACATGTTGCTACGGTTGACGAGTTCTTTGATGATGAAGTTTGAGATGAAGCTTTTGAAGACTTAGTTCTTTTAGTTGTTTCTTTCTTAAAACAGTTGTTTCACGTTTGAACAATGTTGTCCTTCTTTTTGGTTTAGCTTCTTTTGAGATCGTTTGGGATTTGGATGTTGGATGATTAGTTCTCTTTATTGGATTTAGTTTTTCACAGCATTGATTACCATGTGTTCGATCTTTTGGTTTCCCCGAGTTGTTGAGTTGTTTTATCTTCCGTGTCGTTTGGTTCTGATGTATGACGTAAGGCTTACATATATTATTGAATTTATTTGATAATATATGTGCCGAGCGCTCTTTCCGGATAAGGACTCGGTGTCCGGGAATGGGGCGTTACATCGTATTTTTATTAAATTCTTGTGGGATAGTGGGCCGGATGGGAATCATATACACTGGAGATCATGGGATAATGCGAAAGGTAGGAAACACTTTACCAATCACATCTCTATGTGACTCTTGGTGGTTGACTAGTCAACTCCTTGATGATTCACATCTTATGTGATAGTCAACCCCTTGTCTTTAAAATCAGACGGTCCTGACGAGGGCCAATCACCGCAAGATTCTTAGTCGAGTCGTAACCCAAATATTCATGAGATCTCATAACGATCATATCTCGATAACGACGATATACCTGAGGTAGGTCAACTCCCGATGAGGGCCGATCAGTTGGATCCGAACAAGGGCTCTTCACCGTCATTATAATATTTTGAGACAAATATAACTCGATTTTTGTTGTGGGAGTAATTTTAAATTAATTCACTTAATTAATTTTGAATTAATCCTCTTAATTAATTTTAATTATGGTCTCATCAAAATAAATCTATCTCTATAGATATACATCCTACACATTCATCTAGATCGTGCCTAGTTATGCATCTATAGTATCATATAAAATAAATACAAACACAAAATAAATAAATGCGTAAAGTAACCGGAATGATCATGGACTTTTCCTAGGCGGTTTTGAATACAAACTAACGAAACCGCGGGTCACAATCTAAAGGTAGCTGCAACCGCCAATAGGATCTTTATTATTGTACGCTAATGGGTTCTTTATCTCTCTTTGGTCTTCGTCTTCTAGCTCCATTCTTGTTACATAATAATGTATCTAATAAATAACTACACCCGCCGCATACGGGGGGGAGCTAACGGGAATGGGATAAATGCAAAAAATAAACTAGGTCACGTTCTTCATAACGGCCTAGGACAATTTGAAAAACCAACATAAAGAAAACATTCTCATGTATCCTATCGGTCGAGTCCATGATCAATCGGGGTCCATATAATCATATTATATTTACTATATCTAATCCATACAATAACATATGAAAAAGATAAAATCAAAAACTAACAACATGCGTCTTAATTAATCAATTAACGTTTAATCTATTAAATAATTTTATCCAATCAATTAACTAATTAACATTTAATTAATTAAATGATTTTAATCGAAATAAAATTAACGATTAATTTTAAACCGATTTCAATTTTAATTTTAATTAATTAGAACTATTCCAAAAATAAATCAATATTAAAATTAGGACTCTTTTGTTTCTTTCCTTTTGATTCCTAATCAAAATGGATGTCTTTGGTTGCCTAAACCAAAAGACATCTCCCTTGGCCCCTTCCAAAATCAAAATTTTGAAAAGGGTCTAGGCCTGGAACTTTTCCAAAATCAAAAATTTTGAAAAGGGCCTAGGCCTATTCCAAACAAAATTTAGAAAGGCCAATATTTTGGTTAATATCCCTGGCCACTTTTCAAAATCAAAATTTTGAATGTGGCCTAGGCCTAGGCCCTTTTCCAAATCAAATATTGGGCCAAGGCTATTCCAAACGAAGTTTGGTAAGGCCATTATTATTTTAATGTCATATGGCATCCCAATGGCTCAAACTATTTGAACCATTAGTTAGCCACATGACACCAACTAAACAATAAGAGATTTCAATCTCAACTATGAATCATATTGAATCACAAAATGCACAAAACAAAATTTGGAGATCCACCATCTTTGACCGGTCAAACGACGCCGGCAGCAGGCTGCCCTGCAGCCGCCGCCGCCAGTCGGCCGAGCACCACCAGATCTCGGTTTTTTTTTCTTTTCGTGTATGAGTTTTGCGAATAAAAAATGTTTCATCTTTTAATTACGTGATTTAAACGATAAAATTAACTACACAAATTAACATGCTTATTGCTTAAGCTCGAAGCTCTCTCTGATACCATTGTTAGAAAATCTACGCGGGAACGCAGCAGATTTTTTTTTAATTTTCTTTGCCTATGATCGACTTCGTTTAAGCAATAAACAAATAAGCTAGTAGACGGTAGTTACCTTGTTTGATCTAAAATATCGACGCTTTCACCGTCTAAGGAGAGTAGCGATGCACGGAGCCGCCCAAGCGTTCGGCCTCTACCGCTACTCCACACGAACAACCCGCCGGAATCCCACCATGGATTACTACTAGAAAAACTCGGTTGTTAGACCGACCTTTTCTCTATCTCAAAACTCTCTCTAAGAAGCTCTCTATTTTTCATAAAAAACTATTAGCTCTTGGAATTGTGATGTGCAAAAGAGCTTGACACCTACCTCCTATTTATAGTGGATGGGGCGCCCCTAGTAAAGTAGAGAGGAAGAAAACCTTTTACTAGTAAAATAAGGAAAATATATTTGATTGATTTATCTCATTAATATTCAATATCTTATATTAAATATATTTCTAAGATATATATTGACAATATCTTATATTGAATATATTTTTATCTTATTACCATAAATCTATTTTTCAAAAAATCAATTAATATCAAATATTAATATTATGGTAATCTTATTAATTAAATTGCACACTCAAATGTATCTAATACATTATGAATGGTGTCACTTCCCCACTATTTTGGGAATTGATATTTTCTTTAATTAATATAATACTATGATTAATTAATTTGTAAAATACATGTGTATCAATATACAAAATTAGTTTTGACACATGTACACATCATATGTGTATTTAATTAATCCAACATAATTAAGATCTTTTATTTAATTTATTCATAATAAATAAATACCACTATAACCTTTATAGTCGTGAGATAAAACTTTCCTTATTTGATAATCAACAATAACCACATTTTAATCCGGCTAAATGTTCATATGTGTGACCCGATAGGCTTCCGAATATATGGGCCGTAGGCACAAAGTGCAAATTACGAACATGCCCTTCATACCTAACGATCACGGGATAACGTCTAGCACACACCGTGACCCCCAATCATCGGAAGATTCAAATGAAATGACTACTACCTTTCATGTGAAACAGTTACCGTGTAAATAGAATCCTATCGTTGTAATAATATCCATATGGTCATTTGTCGAGTGTCAAACATCAACGACCGTATCTTATAATCTGGATATCATACTGTTGGAAATAATATTTTTGTTTTGATGATGATTTGACACGTATTTAGTAAGGTCACTTACAACCCATGATGATGAAGTCATAACTAACTGTTATAGAGTGAAATAAAAGAAAAAGCAAGAAATGGTCTAGAGAAAATGTATAAGTTCTATCTAGAGTCTGAACCTTGTATAGGTTGTTTCAGACAAGCATTGTAATAGATAGGAACTATGCGGACAGCTGAGTCAAAGCAAGCAAACTAAGCATACATATGAAGAACTGAGGGATCGGACCCAGTCATAAGAAAACTGAAGAAGATAAGTTCGCTGAGGGACACAGACTCAATTGGCTTATCTAGAAGATTGAAGAACTGAGGGACACAGACTCAGTTATTGAAGACTGAAGAACTGAGGTGGAAAACTCAGTTAGAAGCTGATTAAGTCGTGACTATAAGTTAAGGTTTAGGCAAGTCTGTGGTGACATGAAAGTGAACTATAGATCATGTAAAGCTGAATAATCTTGAGGACAAAGATTATTTGTTACCAAGAAAAGAAGAAACTGAATGGTGTACTCTAACTTAGTCAATTAAAGTCAGATGTAAAGAATGTAAGGTACTCAGTGTTGAAGAAGAGTAGAAAACTGAGTTAAGGCCTTGTTGAATTTGAAATAACAAAACGACAAAAGGTCGTATATATGAACGTTGGCAAAACAACAATGCAACGGCTATAAAATTGATCTGACAGTTACATTGCCCCTATAAATACACAAAGGAAAACACTTGAGAAAGAGAAATCTGAAAAAGCTTTACAAGCATATATAAAAAGATCCAGATCCAGAAAATCAGATTTCATAAAAGGAAGCCAACGGAATTTCCTTGAAGATTACAAAGAAAGATCCAGTATCCCATTAAGGGGGAGGAAGACAACTTGGAGCTGCAATGCCATATCCAGAAGAAGCAGACTGCTCATTGAATTAATCTCTTGATTTATTCTAAACCTAACCTTTGTGAAAAAGGGTTGGCCGTGCATAGTTTGAGGAGAGCAACTTCACCTTTCCTCATACGGTTGCAACATGGTTGCCACAGCTGTTGGTGCAGTTTGCGGACTGTGTTTGTGTTAGTGGTGAGCTGGTGAAGGAGTCATTCCACCTCCGAAGGATCAGTGTGCAGAGTGAAGGGAGCAATCTTACCTTTCTTCATTATGTGTAGACAGTGAAACTAGGGTGTCGTGAAGGACTGTCATTGGGCTAGGATTTTGTAACAGTTATCTCAAGATTCTAGTGATACCTCCTACACCATAAGAGAAGGGGAGACATACGGGATTACACCACCCGGAACTTCCATAAACAAATTCTGTGTTGTTTTACTTTACGCATTTATATTTATTGCACAATCATTTTATCACTACACTCATCAAACATTAGACACTGAGTCAGCACAGGACTGATACATAGGAGACTTAAATCTTTACTGACACATCTATTGCACAAAAGGCTTCATATTATCCGTTGCAAGTTAGTTCAGTTATAGCATCAGCTAAACTGAATTAGCTAACTCCTACACATGATTAAAGGTGCTGGAACGAAACTGAACTGAGTCATATTGTGGATCAGTTTGATAGTTCAGTTTGAGTTTAATACAAACTCAGTTCCTGGGTACTTTCCGTTTTGGGAAAGTTTTTGGTGACAAGTTTATTCACCCCCCCCCCCTCTAAACTTGTGTTAGACTTTCCAAGGGACCAACAATTGCTATCAGAGTAGTTCTTCCACTTGGAAGTGATCCAAATATCTTACACACCAGTTGTTGAATACCCCTCACTGTATCAGTCGTTTAAAGCACTTAATTGAAATGAATACATCTAGAAATAGAAGTTGGCTTACTCACCCCCTGACTAACTGTTTGCAAAATGTATCTGATTTTCAGGATCAGGTTTTTGAGAGGTTCAGTGCCACAGATTCACATACAAATCCAGAACCTCAAATCAGTGATGATGTGGATATTTTTATCAATGTACATGATGATGAATCCAGAGGAGTTCCATCACTAAGTAACTTCTCAGAAGAAGAAGAAAAGAAGTTACTGCAAGAAACTGACGATATAAAAGATTCATTAGAGCAACCAAAGAATATGCATTCATATCGTAAAGCTGCAACAAGCAATCAAGAAAAGGTACATTATTCAACTCAGTTATCATTCGCTTAACTCAGTCAGAGAAACTCTGAGCTTGCCATGTTGACAGGAAAAACTCACACTGGAGTTGAAACTAAGAGATATAGAACTTGGCAAAGCAAAATATTGGAATGAGTTTCTTGAAACTGAGATGTCAAATCTAACTGAAAGGTTATTATCTAATAAATTTGACAACAGCAATGATAATTCCCCAACGTTACCCAGTCTTAAGATCTCAATGAATATAAACTCTAGACATCAAAATACTAGAAGACCTAGTGGATTACACAATGAAAACAAAGATGGCAAATCTAAAAGAATCCTTGTGAAATCAACTAAGGTTGAGCGTAATGGCCTATCTAGAAAAGAGATGAGAAAGGTTAATTCTCTCATCAAATAAATTGAAGTCTGTACTTCAGTAACTAATCCAGCCGGACCCAAGAAGATATGGGTACCGAAGAAAACTTAAAACTGTTTTGCAGGTAAAGTCAGTTTTCATTACAAAATCCTTAGAAAAACTGACTTTCTACACAAAGCTGAAAAAGACAAAAGCTGATGAAGGGCAAATTGGTCAAAAGTAGAAAAATTTCCAGCTACCATCTGTCGCTTGGGCTGACAAGACAAATCACCTGAAGCCACGTTTCAATCAAGGAGAAGAAGTAGATGTGCATCCCTACAAATCTCATTGATAGCGACACGACTCTTATTGAAAACGATTGAAAGACTCAGAAACGCATATTTGACAAAATCTTGCTCAATCATTTTCAAAACATTCAAATTCCCCAAGAATTATTAATCTAAATCCATGGAGCGTTACAACATTGATGAAGGAATTACCATGAGTCTGGATGACTTCTGTCAAAAATTCTCAAACTCCACTCTATCAACTCAGATTGCAGACAAAATCAAAAAGGTTCGAGGACTTGAGAATCTGATTGATACAAAGATCAACACTCTGTGCTCAGAAAACATCAAAGATTTCTACAGAAACTCTATAATCACTGATGATGGAAAGAGTTTCAGGACAGCAGTTCAAGATAAAAGCATTACTGTCAATGAACATCTTCTTTCCCTAGTCTTTGGCTTGGACATATTTGGAGGATCTTCATCTCTCACTTTTGGAAATGAAGAAAAAGACAAACTTTGGAATATCACAGCACTCAACAAAGACAAGAAGAATTTCATTGGATCTATTCATCAACAAAAACGAGAATTCACGTTTTTGACAATTCTCCTGACCAAAAATGTCATTGGTCACACATGTATTCTTTACACTCTATCAACAGAGAAACTGAAACTTATCTATGCTATCTGGTTTGAAGAAAGACGGGACTGGAACAAGTTTGTTCTCAAGCAATTGATCAAACAAGTTTCAGATGAAAAAGCAAAAGGCCAAGGGAGGAAGGCTGTTGGAGAAAAACTCTTATTGAAAAAGGGATTCACTTATCTAGTTCAAAGAATACTAGACTATTTCTCCATCTCAAAATCCACAAAAACAGAAGTAATACAGAAATCAGTGTCCAGTGGAGCAAAGAAAAGGAAAGTCGATGAATATAGGAGAGAAACTTTAAACTCTAGCTCAAGTGAAACTGTAAATCTGGATGAAAAAACCTTGAGGAGACAAAGAAGGATGTGGAACAAATATCTATCAAAGAAACTGAAACTGAAGACACTATCCTGATTGATGATGAAACTGAAGAAAGTGAACTTCCAACTGAGACGCATGAAGAATATACATAGGAGCAAAGAGAAGCTTTGGAAGATGCTGAATTTTGTGCGACTGAGAATGAGAAAAAATTATTAAATCGTGACTCTCATTATCATGAAGCCAGTTCCTCATCTCAAGCTCATGAAGCGTCTACAAGCAAATCTATACTGAAGGATATCCCCCATGATGCAACTGAAAGATCTCAGCGCCAGTTAACTGAAACTGAAGAGAAATTGGAAGGATTAAAAGTGATCATCGAAAGTCTGATGCATACTCTACAACTTACATGAATTTATTGGAACATTACATTACTCAGGACTGAACAAATACTCCAACATCATCACCTTGCACAAGTTATTTGAAGAAATATTTTGCATATCTTCAAACAAGGGGGAAGATAAAGCTGAAGGTGATGCTGATGCTGATAAAACTGAAAGAGCTGAAGAAATCTATGCCAAGTTGTTGGTTAAAGAACAAGACAGGCAAGTTGATGCTTACCTACTTGCAATTCAACAAAATGGAGAAGCAGTTGATAATCTGATTGAAGAGCTAATTGCAGAAGAAACTTTTAAAGAAACAAGAACTGAGGAAGATGAAGAAGCCTCAGTTAAAGCTGTGTTGAACATCAGGAAGAAGCTTGCAATTTGTGTCAGATTGAAAGAAAACTTAAAGGCAGATAAAGGCAAAGAGATAGAAACTGAGGGGGAAGCTTAAATGAAACCAGAGGGAAAAGCTGAAAGTGGAAGACATAACTTGATATCAAAAGAAGAAGAGAAGATAATGGATGAGGAAATTAAAGAGATTGTTGGTCCCAGAGAAGGGTGAAACTATAGTCAGAGGGGGGGTGAATGACTATAGTGGAGTTTCAAAAACTTTTCTTATGTTTAAAAGCTTTTGGGCAGCGGATAAGTCCCTTCTTACTATGTTGTTTTCAAATCAGTTTAGACGATCATAGATATAAGTTATGATCTAGGCAATTTAAATAAATGCTGTAAAGTAAATTGCAGAAAGTAAATTGACACAAGGCTTATAGTGGTTCAGGGTGGTGTAATCCCTTAATCCACTCTTCTCATGTGATGATCGGAGGAATTCACTATTGTTCTCACAGATACAATAGTATGATTGTCCTTGGCTTCCCAAGCTTCACAATCTACAAGACTATCACTCCTTGACTGCAACTGCTTCAGTGATTCAGTCTCTTTTGCCGCTCCTTGAGATCAAAATCCTTCAACAGCTATCACAGACTCAACTCATATATAAAAAGATCCAGATCCATAAAATCAGATTTCATAAGGGGAAGCCAACGGAATTGCCTTGAAGATTACAAAGAAAGATTCAGTAACCCATTAAGGGGGAAGAAGGCATCTTGGAGCTGCAAATCCATATCCAAAAGAAGCAGACAGCTCACTGAATTAATCTCTTGATTAATTCTAAACCTAACTTTTGTGAAAAAGGGTTGGCTGTGCATAGTTTGAGGAGAGCAACTTCACCTTTCCTCATACGGTTTCAACTTGGTTGCCACAGCTGTTGGTGCAGTTTTTCGGACTGTGTTTGTGTTAGTGGTGAGCTGGTGAATGAGTCATTCCACCTCCGAAGGATCTGTGTGCAGAGTGAAGGGAGCAATTGTTCGGTAAAAACTAGTTTTACAATTTATAAACCGAAACACCCCAAGTATAAGGTTCGTAGTATAGGATGTTAACGGGTCGTCCTAAGGGAGTGGAATGTTTATCGGATCAAGGAACAATTATTCTATCGATTATGTCACGACTATTAACTATGACTAGGGTTTAAACTAATTAAACTATAAAAACAATGAACAGTAATTAAGATGATGAACAGTACGATGAACAGTAACTTAAACGATGAACAGTAACTTGGAACAGAAAATTTGCAGAAAAATAACAATTACCATCTAGGGTTCCTAAAACAACTAAACGTAGCAATCAAATTGATACGAACTATTCGATTTATCAAGTAATTAAAGAGAAACGGCAAGGCAACGGGAATCCACCAATCAACCAACCCAACCCCAACTAGATGGCAAGTAAAGATACGATTTTTAGTAATGATCTATCACGAATTCGATTAAATTCCTTTAAACAAATTCTAGAGTTTCGTTTTCTTTCTCAAGCAAAACTAAACGGCATGCAAAACAAGATCATGAGATCGTCTCCAAAACTCGACTCAATTAATTATAAACGATCTCTCGAATTACAACTAATTGCATCAATTGAAAGACTAAGGCTTGAACAATATTCCCATACAAATTCAAAGCATAAAAGTAGTTTCATCGATCTTTCGATTCAAATAAAACATAAACAATAAATAACAATATCCAATTGATGAAAAACTGTAACTTTTACTCACTAAACATGTAGCTAAAAATCGTCTAGTTGGTGTAGTTGTTGATTGGTTTCCTCTGTTGTCCCACCGCGAATTGCTTAGCCAAAAATCATGTTGGTGATCATGATTGTTGGGATGGAAGAGTTCATCTTCTTGTTTGCTCTATAGGATATGCGGCTGCTAGGGTTTGAGAAAATGAATAATGCGTATGATATCATTAGGGTTCAACACACGCTGGTATTTATAGGATTTTGAGGCGGCTAGGGTTAAGTCGGCCTTGGACGCCCGTCCGGAAGGGTAGACGCCCGTCCAGATGCGTGTAAAATTTATCGAGTCGGGCCGAGTCTTCTTGGACGTCCGTCCTATGCAAAAATGGACGCTCGTTCGCTAATTTTGGCAAGACTCTGAATCAAAAATCTCCTCCTGGACGCCCGTCTGGTCTTCAAACGCCCGTCCACTGGACGGCCTTGGACGCCAGTTCAGTCATCAATCAAATCTTGATTTTCTCATCTCTATCTTCAACCAACTTCACATTTATCTCTTTTCCTTCGTATAAACTCGATCCTTGACACCATTTAATCCTCTTTTTAGCTCGAAAATGTATATCTACAAGGGGGTAAAAACATGCAAACTGTAGAAATATATATATATAGATAGAAAATGACTAATAAACCACATAAATAGCTCGAATTTGCATTTTAATCCATTTCATACACAACCCCTCAATATTTCAATTAAACTCCTACTTTTCTATGAAAAGTAATAAAATACGAAGAATATTGTTACGGAATAAAGCGATAAAAACCACAAAATTAGTCGTAAACAGCAATCTTACCTTTCTTCATTATGTGTATACAATGAAACTAGGGTGTTGTGAAGGACTGTCATTGGGCTAGGATTTTGTAACAGTTATCTCAAGATTCTAGTGATACCTCCTACACCACAGGAGAAGGGGAGACGTACGGGATTACACCACCCGGAACTTCCATAAACAAATTCTATGTTGTTTTACTTTACGCATTTATATTTATTGCACAATCATTTTATCACTACACTCAGCAAATATTAGACACTGAGTCAGCACAGAACTGATACATAGGAGACGTAAATCTTTACTGACACATCTATTGCATAAAAGGCTTGATATTATCCGCTGCAAGTTAGTTCAGTTGTAGCATCAGCTAAACTGAATTAGCTAACTCCTACACAGGATTAAAGGTGCTGGAATGAAACTGAACGAGTCATATTGTGGATCAGTTTGATAGTTCAGTTTAAGTTTAATAGAAACTCAGTTCCTGGGTACTTTCAGTTTTGGGAAAGTTTTTGGTGACAAGTTTATTCACACCCCCCCCTCTAAACTTGTGTTAGCCTTTCCAAGGGACCCCCACATACTCTCTCGAAATAACTCATTTACTTCCACTTTGCAAAGATTCACGAGAGTAAGACAATCCTTATAAGATGGCCCTTTCGGATTGTTAAGGGTGATTTTATACGTTTTATAAGGATTTGTTTTATATCAATTTCCCCCATATTCGTATTATTTTCATAGAAATCGAGCTCTATATTGAATTATTGAGTAAATGGTGTTTTTATTAGTTAATTTGCAAAACGTAACGAATTATGTGCTTAAACGATGATTTTATATGATTTTGGAATTGTGTTACACTTTGGTATGTTTTCCCTTAATTGTAGATACTCATTGATGATGGAAGAGAGGATTTTAGAGAGCCTAATTCGTGATTAGAAAGGATCAATCAAGATTTATGGAAGATTAAAAGAGATAAGGAAAGAAATAAATCAAGATAAAGATGGAATTATCTATTTGATCGACACTGGACTGGCGTCCAAGGGAAGTGAACGAGCATCCAAGTCAGGACGGGCGTTCAGAATATTGAACGAGCGTTCATAGGTCCAGAATTAGAACAGAGTCTCCAGACTGCCTTCAAACGAACGTCCAGCCTCAGTCCAGCCATTGCGGACGAGCGTCCAGGCTTTCAGACTAGCGTCCAAGGCCGTATTCAGCAAAACCGACTTAGGTTACTGTAGCAGCCGACTTAGTTTTATTATAAATAGCAGCAGCCCCAAACCCTAATGACACACAATATTCTCATACTACAAAAACACATAGCAGCCGCAGGAAACTATTTTCTGGGAGCTCCAAGGCCGGTCACCCGAGCGTTGTGCTCGGGTGATCCGGGGTTAGATTAGATGCGTTTTTCTTCCGTTTTTCATTGTTGATCCATGGTGTTCAACCCTTGTATAAACTATGTGAGTTTGATTTTCCAATTTATTCAATCCTTTTTATTTTCATGATCTTTAATTTATTTTGTATCTTTCTGTGATTATGATGCTATTATGTGAATTAGATCGAGAGATATGTTTACTAATTGATATGTTTACAACATACGGAAGTTGCGTAAACTAGATCACTATAGAAAGATAGGATTTTTAATCATTAATGATGACAAATTGATGGGTTAATCATCTAGGTTGGTAGATTCTAAAATACGAGAGTTAACCTGAATCTACACCTTCGTTTTGTATGGAAATTGGTCTCAACATTCGGGAGAGGAGAGATCGATAATTGAATTCACTAAGGAATTAGGAATTCGTAGCTTGAGAAATAGATTCACTAAGGAATTAGGAATTTGTATCTCGTGTAAAGGTGAAACCACAATTTGAATTAAAATCATGAGATGAACTAGGATTGAAATCACTTGGTTTGTATTTTGTTTGATCCCATGTATCTTTAGTTTAGGTTGTTTTTATTGTTTGTTATAGGTTAGATTTATTTTAGTTGTTCTATCTTCGTTTATATGTTTTTTCTTTCGTTTATTTGTTTTCATGAGTAGCAATTGAGAGAGTTAATAAGACTAGATTCAACATCCCAATTCCCTGTGGATCGACCCCTTACTTATCTCGCTCTACTATCAACAACCCGGTATTCGGCCGGTTAGGAGTTAGTTTTGCATATAGGTTAGGGTTTATAAATTTTCTTTTTGTTTAGTGATGCAAAATCCTCCGAACAAAAGTGGCGCCGTTGCCGGGGAATCGGTACGGTTGTCTAGTTTCTTATTAATTTTTTCTAAAGTTGTTTTGTTTTGTTTTTCGTAGGTAGTTTGTGTTATCTAGTGATTATTAATTTTTCATAGGTTTGTGTTTAGGTTCCAATTAGGGTTTTGTTTAGTTTTCGTGTTTTGTTTGGACCTGTTTTCGTGTTTAGCAGCGTTTATGTGCTTCAGTTTGAACGTAAACGGGCGTCCTGAGCTATTGGACGCCCGTCCGTCCAAATCTGATCGTCTCTGTTTGTGTTTTGCCCAGTCAGACGTCCGTCCAGTAACTTGGACGTCCGTCTGGCCTGTCTGTCACCAGTTTTTTATTTTGCTTATTAAATAAATGTACTAGGGTTTCTGTTTTTCGTAGGTAGGTTTCGTAGGTAGGGTTCTAAGGTTGAATCATCTGACTCCACGTTTTTTGCGGTCAAATTTTTGGATAAAAGGGATCGTTTTAGCACTCGTTAGTATTTTGGTCGTAACTTTCGGCTCGAGTGTCCGTTTGGAACGCAGGACCCCAATTCGGAAAGCTCGTTCCGACGCCAACGACGTGGCGAACGTCCAGAGGCCGTTCGACACCGTTTTCGAGGTCAAAATCCACTGTTTTCCCTTCCATTTTGGGCTCAGAAGATTTCAACACGTTTTATTTTTCCTTTTTTTAGGGTTTTCTGTTTTTCTGTTTTAAATTTTTCGTAGTTCAGGTTTAGGTTTCTGTTTCCGTATCTTTTTTAGGTAGTTTTCAATAAGAGTAGCGTTAAATAAATTGAGAGTTTTTATTTTTACCGTGTTTCGATGACCGTTGGGTTAAGAATGTGCAAAAAGTTTTTTTACTCAATTTATGAAACGTGAATTTAGGTTTCATAGTTTTGTTTTCGTTTTTAATAAACACTAGGGTTTCTGTTTTAATGATATGGTATTAGGTTATGATTTTAGGGTTGCGGCTGTTTTCTGGTATCAATCGAGTCTGCTGTGCTTTTCTGCTGAGTCAGATGGGCGTCCATAGTAAGTGAACGTCCGTCCGCCCTGAATATGCTTTAAACGTCCGTCTGGATTTTCTGAACGGCCGTCCAGTCTGTCAGTTTTCTTTTGAATAGATTTTATCTTGATACATGCTTTATTTGACGTGGATACTTTTATATGAGCTTTTGTGGCTAGTTATTTTTACGTAGATGTTCTGAACTTGCATGTTTACATCTTTCCATCTACTGATCCATGTTAAATAATTGATTAACTTTTATATACATGATTCATCTATGCATGTTATAGTTAATGTCGGTTCTCGTATGCTATAACTGTTCTTATTGTTATTTAGTAGCTAATGTTAGTTTCCGTATGCTACATATCGTTGTGATGAATCTTGTGAGCTTTGAGACCTGTGTGCTTTCTTGTTATTTTTGTAACTCATATGGGTAGCTACTGTCGGTTTTCCGTAATGCTACTATCTTTGGCTTATGAGTTATATCTGTTTAGTATAGCTAACTGTTGGTTTTCCATAATGCTATCACCTTTGATGAGTCTTAAAGCGCGTCTACACTGCATGTAATGAATAGTACTGTCGTTTATCGTAAACTATCATTATTTGGAAGACGTTTATGATATACATGTCGTGTTGCAAATGAGTGGGCTAGTTTTCTTTCTTTTCTTTTCTTTTCTTTTATTTTTGCATATCATTTAGTTGCATGTCATCTAGTTGCATTGTTTTTCTATTTTTCTTTTATTTTTCTTGAGGGTAGTTACCGTCGGCTTGCCGTACGCTACCACTTTTATTTTATATAATTGCATATCATATAGTGCACCTAGCCCTGCTATTTTGTAATGTTCCATGTATATGTTCCATCTTTACATGAGCTTAATCTGAAAAAATCTCTCTGACTTCTTTTCCATGTGTTTTACATGTATAATCCTGCTATTTTGTAGTATCATTAATCTCTATCCTCATTTCTGTATGCACATGTTGGACCTTATTTGTATTGTAAAGCTTCTGTGGCTTTATATTTGACGCTTAGGTGTCCTGTACTTTCCCTGTGTGGTGATTTTTCCATCTGAGCAATTATACCATGTGCTTATATCATTATTGTTGCTTGTTATATTTCCCCCCGAGATACTGCCATGTTTTTCAAGTGGTACAGGTACATTTTTAGCTGTTCTTGTTAAGCTGGCCTTGGAAGTGAATCTGGAGAGGAATACATATGACATCTCGTGCCTCGGACACGCGGATCGATTATCTATCCTTCTTCAGCCTATCTTCATATCATTACCAAATCAGCTAAGTTCTTTATCTTTTCTTTAATTCTGCACAACATGAGGACATGTTGTAATTTAAGTGTGGGGGAGGGAAATGGTTTCATGTATCTATATTCATTTGCCATACTATTATAATTCTATGAAAAAGTGCTAAATTTTAAAAGTTTGTGAACAAAGGCATATCTTTATTTGAGTTTTTATATCATTGGTGCATTATTTTTGCATATTTAGTAAATTTAGATGTCTCACCCAACACTATTTTTCACGTGCCATAGTAAATGATGAGCTATATTTTAAAGCTATGCCCATTTGATTAGAGATTTTTGATGATTATCGCATGATTCTTTGCTTGTATACAATTTTGAAAATTTTAATAGTTTGTGTTTAGAATTCAAGTATGACATACTGTGAATATCTTAGGTTTGAATGTGATAAGTAACACGTAACTTATTGTCCAATGAAAAAGTTGAAAAATATAAGAATTAGTTGGGTATGTCGGAAGCTAGTCGATGATTTGAGTGCGATAGGGTATACCACGTATGTCCTATACCACTATGATGACCAAAAACTCACGACAGTCAGAAAAAGCTGCCTTATGATTTGAGTAAGGTAGGGTGTTATCTCGAAATGTCCTATTCTACTATGAGGGCAAGAGCTCATTCTGATGTGTGTTTAAAAGTGGAAATAGTTAAATCAACTTATAAAAGAAGTGTAATGAAATGAATGAAAGACTAAGTTATCGTCTATCTTATCCCCAGTATAAACTGATAGATATGCTGTAGGGATTATCCTCTGAGTATTTCAGAAAGGCCCTAATAACTCGATCATTCTTTTCGGGGTATTTTACGTTTGTAGGGTACATCTTATGAGTGTCATTTATTGCTAGTCTACGAGGGGGTATTAGCTAGTTTTGCTTGAATCAATTTTAAGTGTGGATTTAGTGGAAGTTTTCTATAGCTTTGCACACACACTTGGGTGAACCTCTAAACTATTGAATATGCTTTATGGTTGCATGAATGTTTATATGTCTCGAGTCTTGATTATGTTTTGTTTTGCTCGGGACGAGCAAAAGCTAAGTGTGGGGGAGTTGTTAAGGGTGATTTTATACGTTTTATAAGGATATGTTTTATATCAATTTCCCCCATATTCGTATTATTTTCATAGAAATCGAGCTCTATATTGAATTATTGAGTAAATGGTGTTTTTATTAGTTAATTTGCAAAACGTAACGAATTATGTGCTTAAACGATGATTTTATATGATTTTGGAATTGTGTTACGCTTTGGTATGTTTTCCCTTAATTGTAGATACTCATTGATGATGGAAGAGAGGATTTTAGAGAGCCAAATTCGTGATTGGAAAGGATCAATCAAGATTTATGGAAGATTAAAAGAGATAAGGAAAGAAATAAATCAAGATAAAGATGGAATTATCTATTTGATCGACACTGGACTGGCGTCCAAGGGAAGTGAACGAGCGTCCAAGTCAGGACGGGCGTTCAGAATATTGAACGAGCGTTCATAGGTCCAGAATTAGAACAGAGTCTCCAGACTGCCTTCAAACGAACGTCCAGCCTCAGTCCAGCCATTGCGGACGAGCATCCAGGCTTTCAGACTAGCGTCCAAGGCCGTATTCAGCAAAACCGACTTAGGTTACTGTAGCAGCCGACTTAGTTTTATTATAAATAGCAGCAGCCCCAAACCCTAATGACACACAATATTCTCATACTACAAAAACACATAGCAGCCGCAGGAAACAATTTTCTGGGAGCTCCAAGGCCGGTCACCCGAGCCTTGTGCTCGGGTGATCCGGGGTTAGATTAGATGCGTTTTTCTTCCGTTTTTCATTGTTGATCCATGGTGTTCAACCCTTGTATAAACTATGTGAGTTTGATTTTCCAATTTATTCAATCCTTTTTATTTTCATGATTTTTAATTTATTTTGTATCTTTCTGTGATTATGATGCTATTATGTGAATTAGATCGAGAGATATGTTTACTAATTGATATGTTTACAACATACGGAAGTTGCGTAAACTAGATCACCATAGAAAGATAGGATTTTTAATCATTAATGATGACAAATTGATGGGTTAATCATCTAGGTTGGTAGATTCTAAAATACGAGAGTTAACCTGAATCTACACCTTCGTTTTGTATGGAAATTGGTCTCAACATTCGGGAGAGGAGAGATCGATAATTGAATTCACTAAGGAATTAGGAATTCGTAGCTTGAGAAATAGATTCACTAAGGAATTAGGAATTTGTATCTCGTGTAAAGGTGAAACCACAATTTGAATTAAAATCATGAGATGAACTAGGATTGAAATCACTTGGTTTGTATTTTCTTTGATCCCATGTATCGTTAGGAAATCTACGCGGGAACGCGGCGGAATTTAAAATTTTATTTCCTTTTAACCAGGATCGACTTCGTTTAAGCAATAAACAAACGAGTTAGAAGACGGTGGTTACCTTGGTTGATCTAAAAGATCGACGCTTTGACCGTCTAAGGAGAGTAGTTCTGCATAAAGCCGCCCAAGTGTTCGGACTCTACCGCTAGTCCACACGAACAGCCCGCCGGAATCCCATCATGGATTGCTATTGGAAAACTCCGGTTGCTAGACCGGTCCTTTTCCCCTCTCTCCAACTCTCTATAGGATGCTCTCTATTTTACACAAGAACTATGAGCTCTTGCAATTGTGATGTACAAAAGAGCTTGACACCCACCTCCCTTTTATAATGGATGTGGCGCCCCAAGAGGTGTGGAGGAGAAGAAAACCTTTTTCCAATAAAATAAGGAAAATATTTTTGATTGATTTATCTCATTTATTACAATATCTTATATTAAATAAATCTAGGATATTGTCAATATCTTATATTGAATATTTCCAAGATATTGTCAATATCTTATATTGACAATATTTATCTTTTATTATATTACCATAAATCAATTTACACATGTGTATATATCACATATATAAACTATATGCATAAATCTATATACATTAAATATCCACACTACTAGTGCGCATGCATCACATATGCACACTACACACGCATATGTGAACATATATATATATAAATATTAATATCTTATATTAATATATGGTAATACCATTAATTAAATTGCACAATCCAAGTGTATCTTATACACATTAAATGTGGCGCCCCTTTGACCAACAAATTGGCTTCCGGAATATTCTTTAATTAATATAATACTATTAATATCTTGTATTTAATTTATTCATAATAAATAAATACCACCATATTAATTTACCACTATAACCTTTATAGTACGAGATAAATCTTTCCTTATTTGGATATCATCTATAACCACATTTTAATCCGACTAGATATTCATATGTGTGTGACCCGATAGGCTTCCGAATATGTTGGCCGTAGACACAAAGTGCAAATTACGAAAATGCCCTTTATGCCTAACGATCACGGGATAGCGTTTAGCAACACACCGTGACCCCCAATCATCGGAACAGTCAAATGCAATGACTACTACCTTTCATGTGAAACAGTTACCGTGCAACTTACAATCCTATCGCTGTAATAATATCCATACGGTCGTACGTCGAGTGTCAAACATTAACGACCGTATCTTATAATATGGATATCTAGCTCTCTCGAAGTAACTTGTTTACTCCCACTTTGCAAATATTCACGAGAGTAAGACATTCCTTATAAGAAGGCCATTTCGGATATTCGATCCCAATCATAGAATACGCGATTCCCGGACGACCAATCATGTATACTCCGCATGCTTCAGGATCATACCCAATCACTACCGCATGATCGCCCCGTGGCTAGGGAAACCTCAATAGTGTCAAAGCATGACAATCCACACCGTGATGCCATGAAGACTCCGGTCTTAAGGATAATTACACAACCGCCACATAGTGTGACACTTATCCGTGTAAGTGGGTCGGCCTAACGTACGCATTCTCTAATACACGTCCACATACGGTCCAAGTGTCCCTACACTTCGATAGACGAGATCTATCCCCGCCCTTAAAGGCGAAGACATCTAATACGTGCTAGTCCGTTTATACTATCAATGCCCTGTTTAATAGTACATCAGCCTAGAGACATTTAAGTATCAAACTTATTAAAGTGATTAGAGATCTCATCAACCATAATCGCCTATCATGGTTTCTCTATCACAGTTTAATACTAAGGACGTTATCATATAACAATTCATAATTGGTTCTTTAAAAGAACAAATATATGACAACAAAAAAGCCATTTAATATATGTATAAACATAAAGAAATAGTAGAAATGATCCGACCCGGTCGGATCCGGTCCAACCCGATTGGATTTAGGACACTATTCCAACAATCTCCCACTTGGACTAAAACCAATTACTCGCACACACAAGACCAAGTTGAAACACAAGAATCTCATGCAATACTCGCAACCAGCCCTAGCCATAAACGGATCGCTATCCGTGGGGACTTAGACTATCTTCATATCATGCTCCAAATGACCAAGTCAAAGGAACCGCCTCAACACACACACGAATCTCTGACGAGACCCTGGTCCTTGCTTCAAGCAATGAATCCACTTACTATATCAGCTATATATAAAAGGTGGAAGAACCGTACAAGGTTCAAGAATGAACCTTCTAGATCCATGTACTACTCCCGCTGCGCCTCTAAGGCACTACTGTGTTTTGGCCTAGTTGTAGAATTTACAGTGACCCAACGCTAAGAACATTTCCAGCTCACTGTATCACTTATTCATAGTGACTGCAAACCCAGACTGTAGCTCCCACTCGCCTTCATAAGACTCAGGATATACGTCTGTATATCTACATTTATTTAATTCCAAGTTTCAATAAACTAGGAAACTTTCCTTAACTTGTTTAAGGACAATCTCGACATTCACCAGATTTACTTTCATACTTGCTCATGACTATTCATGGACTATGAATATCCGGCATCACCTTTATGATGGTTCCAATTGCCGTAGCAACGGAAACCTTTCATAATCATCATCTTTCACCTCATCTTTAGGACTAACGTCCTAACATAGATAGATCTTGAGAACACTAGCCCGCAGTATCCCTGTCGCGATCTATGCTAAACTTCTTTTAGAATCACATCTATATAGGTAAACTATAATCTAACAGCAGTTAAATCTATCACTATAGATTCTCATTTCTAAAAATAAGAACTGCCAATCCAAGTGCTTTCGTAAAGACCTTGAACTACCAAACATTAATTGACTGTGACATGGGGTGATAATTCTCGAGAGAGATATCTAATACCTTACTCAAAAATCGTAACACACTCCCACTATCCATCTTGCACATTGGGCATATCCTTCTTTTGACTAAATCAAACTCCTTTGATTATCAAACAAAGAAATCATCTAGAGAAACTTGTTTGAGTCCATAAATGGATCTCGTGGGCTCATATATCATGTTATCGTCAATGAACATCGAGCTTTCTGCCCAACGTCTTCAACACTATCATATAGCCATGATATCAAGTTACAACAAGCATCATCTGAATAGAACTGGGCTCAGCTGGCAGCATAAAGGTAATTACAAGGTTTACACCTCATACCCTTCAGCCGTCACTGTAGCCTTATGGTAATCATATTACTATCCATGTCAGCCTTTCAGGGACACTCCCCTTGGGTAAGACAGACTAGGTTCACAACCTGGTTGTCACTGATGCAATCTAATTCAGATATTATGGCTCCTAGCCATATCTCTCAATCTTGCCTCTCAAAAATTCTTTCACAAGTCGTGAGATATTCATTCTTCAAGATGAACATATCAACAGCCTTTTCAGGCTTGAGGTTATCCACAAACTTACAGAACTTTTGTGTGCACTGAGCAGTGATCTACACCTCATCGCTATGTGGCGTCCGCTCACGTTCCTATGGTTGAATATATCTTTGTGGTTCTCAAACTCTTTTGAGATCTGATTCACTCCCACTATTTCTCTTGGAAGAAACACTTCCTCTAGAAGACAGCATGTTTGGAGACAAACACCTTTTGCTCCGCGGACGAGTAAATAATATCTAGCGTACTTGCTAAGATATTCCACAAAGTTGCATACGTCGTACTAGGCTCCAAGCCTTTCTGACTTTGCCTATGATAACTTCAAATCATCGGTTAAGATAGATTCGACATTATCCTCTTCCATATCTAATATGGAATTTATTCAACCTTTATTCTTTGGAACTCGGTTAAGTATAAGGGCACTATCCCGAAACGGGTAAGGGATACTTCGCATGGCTTACGTCACACCTTTATCATATAAAGTGTTGTTTTTATTTTGGGAACACAATCTA
The DNA here is from genome assembly GCA_036785695.1 of Gentiana straminea. Classification (NCBI taxonomy): domain Eukaryota; kingdom Viridiplantae; phylum Streptophyta; class Magnoliopsida; order Gentianales; family Gentianaceae; genus Gentiana; species Gentiana straminea. The sequence continues at coordinate 1,053,248 of JAVUPR010000244.1, forward strand.
ATTGCGTATCCCAAAGATGGTATCCTTCAAGGGAGAATCTTATTCCTTTTCAGACGACTTCTGAAACACCCTTCAAGTATTAATTACTTCAATCCAATTGAAGATTAATTCCTAAGTAGCTCATCAATCTCATATTCGTACTGGCTCGAACTTTTCGGGATTTCCGAATTATGCACTTCACTGAGTATACTTGACTATTTCTAAAATAGTCATAGAGATTAATAAACAATTATTTGTGGCATTAATTGTCATAAGCCAACAAACATCGGTATGTTTAGGCTTTAGACAATTTTTCTAGATTTTATAACCTATTCATAAAAGGGTATTTTAGTCCTCTTTGGATAAGATACGTATAACCCACATGATTCATAATCATATGGTTCAACATCATCAGAATGACGTTTAATTACACGCTTCTCTTCTAGAGAGTCGACATCTAGAACAACTACAAATATCAAGGATAACAGCCATACAAAAATTTAGTTGAGATCTCATCACATATATCAACCATATAGTGACATCAATCTAGTATGTTAGATTCAGTGACCTTCCAACTTTATCGGAATAACATTTATTATTTACAATTGAATATGTCTACTAAATCCTAACAAATAACTGAAAGCATGTTCTTCATAAGAACCGGAACATAATAACATTTATTTAGCTCCCTTATCAGTTTACTAGATCCAGAATATGGTAAGTGTTACAACGTTTGCTTCACCTTCCATATCTGTATTTAATCTTTCTAAATTAATCACACTCGGAAGATATCATATATCTAAGAGTTGACTTGAACTTAGATTGATTTATCTCAACTTACTTGCCTATAATAGAAACTTCAATAAGTTCTCTATTTAAGCACATGCCCTAACTTTCATTTTAATCCTTCAAGCACTTGTAAATGTTTCTTAGTGTAGTCTTCATCAGACTTAAGAAAAATCACAAGAGCTATGTCTTTGATTTCCTTTCATAAAGAAAATCTAAAGTTTATTAAATAGTTTATTTAACCTTTCGAATCGTATTCAAAACATTGACTATTTAATTAACCTTTAAGCAATGATAGAATTAAGTCGATACTTAAATCTTACAATTTGAAAACAACCTTTTCAAAATTCGATGTGGTCATTCTTATTCAACGTTTGAATTAATTGTCATCGTATGACTGAATGATCATCTTGGATCGTATCCAATATATGATTAATTCATTGAAACTTATTTCAAATGTTTTAATCATATCATGAGCTTCCGCTTTCATTAATAATTAAAGTCTCGGAGCACTGCATCAATTATGTAATCTTCTTGTCTCTAACTACTATAACGGGATTACTCATATCATTGCTTATTTTAAAAGGATTAAAATTACTTAACCATATTTGAGAACGTTTCTCAAAATTAACAGTCGTAATTTGGTTTTACTAATCGAGAATTAAACATAAATATAAAGTCTGCTAAAACTACAACATAAAAAATGAAAATAAAAGAGTGTTGTTGTTTATACACGCAAAATCAAAAATGGTCTTTTGGTTTATGATTTTGCTCCCACTAGTCAACTACTTCCAATTGACTTTCAAGAATTTTTCAAAATTCTTTAGTGGCTGAGATCCCATCTAGTTACCTCGATTCCCGGCGGTGGTCGATCAACCAAGATAATTTCGATAGGTAGGTAACTCTTTACCATTCACATCTCTATGTGATTCTCAGTGGTTGACTAGTCAACTCTTTGGCGATACACATCACTATGTGTTAGTCAACCCCTTGTCTCTAAAGTCAGACGGCCCTGACGGTGGCCAATCACTGAAAGACTCTAGTCAAGTCATAACCCAATATTCACGAGATGTCATACGATCATATCTCAATAACGACGATATACCCGAGGTAGGTCAACTCCCGGCGGTGGTCGATCAGTTGGATCCGAACACAGGCTCTTCACCGTCGTTATAATATTGGGAGACAATATTTCGACTTGATTTTTGTCATGGAAGTATTTTTGTAAATTAATTCACTTAATTAATTTTAATTTCGGTCTCATCAATTATATCTATCTCTATAGATATATATATCCTACACATTTATCTAGATCGTGCCTAGTCATGCATCTATCGTATCATATAAAATAAATACACGCACAAAATAAATAAATGCGTAAAGTAACCGGTATGATCATGGACTTTTCCTAGGTGCGGTTTCGAATACAAACTGACGAAACCGCGGGTCACAATCTAAGGTAGCTGCAACCGCCAATAGGATCTTTAATGCGCCATTCTCCAATGGGATCTTTATTCTTCTTTTTTTGGTCTCCATCTTCTGCTCCATTCTTATTACATTTAATTCTATCTAATAAAATAAATACACCCGCCGCACACGGGGGGAGTCAACGGGAATGGGATAAATGCAGAAAATAAACTAGGTCACGTTCTTCATAACGGCCTAGGACAATTTTTAAACCAACCGAAAAATTAAATCATTCACATCTATCCTATCGGTCGAGTCCATGATCAATCGGGGTCCATATAATCATATTATATCTACTATATCTAATCCATACAATAAAATCTTATGAAAAAGATAAAATTAAAATTTAACTACTTGCGTCTTAATTAATCAATTAACATTTAATCTATTAAATAATTTTTTCCAATCAATTAACTAATTATAATTTAATTAATTAAATGATTTTAATCGAAATAAAATTAACGATTAATTTTAAACGATTTTAATTTTAATTTTAATTAATTAGAACTATTCTAAAATAAATCAAAATTAAAATTATTTCTCTTTTGTTTCTTTCTTTTGATTCGTAATCAAAAGATGCCTTTGGTTTCCTAAACCAAATTTGGCTCCGCCGCCGCCGTCGCCGACCAACCGCCGCCGGTGGGGTGGTGCCGCCGCCAGTCGGCCGAGCACCACCAGATCTCAATTTTTTTTCTTTTCGTGTATCAATTTTGCAAATCAAAAATCTTTCATCTTTTAATTACGTGATTTAAACGATAAAATTAACTACGTAATATAACATGCTTATTGCTTAAGCTCGAAGCTCGCTCTGCTACCACTGTTAGGAAATCTACGCGGGAACGCAGCGGAATTTAAAAGTTTATTTCCTTTTAACCAGGATCGACTTCGTTTAAGCAATAAACAAATAAGCTAAAGACGGTGGTTACCTTGGTTGATCTAAAAGATCGATGCTTTGACCGTCTAAGTAGAGTAGTTCTGCATAGAGCCGCCCAAGTGTTCGGCCTCTACCGCCAGTCCACACGAACGGCCCGCCGGAATCCCATCATGGATTGCTATTGGAAAACTCCGGTTGCTAGACCGGTCTTTTTCCCCTCTCTCCAACTCTCTAAAAGATGCTCTCTATTTTACACAAGAACTATGAGCTCTTGCAATTGTGATGTACAAAAGAGCTTGACACCCACCTCCTATTTATAATGGAAGTGGCGCCTCTTAGCAGAGTGGAGGAGAAGAAAACATTTTTCCAATAAAATAAGGAAAATATAATTGATTGATTTATCTCATTTATTACAATATCTCATATTAAATAAATCTAGGATATTGTCAATATCTTATATTGAATATTTCCAAGATATTGTCAATATCTTATATTGACAATATTTATCTTTTATTATATTACCATAAATCAATTTACACATGTGCATATATCACATATATATAAATCTATATATATTATATGTGCACACTAAATTAGTGCAGATGTACATCTCAAATGTACTTCACACACGCATGTGTGTATAATATATATAATATTAATATCTTATATTAATATATGGTAACACCATTAATTAAATTGCACAATCCAAGTGTATCTTATACACATTAAATGTGGCGCCCCTTTGACCAACAAATTGGCTTCCGGAATATTCTTTAATTAATATAATACTATTAATATCTTGTATTTAATTTATTCATAATAAATAAATACCACCATATTAATTTACCACTATAACCTTTATAGTACGAGACAAACATTTCCTTATTTGGTTATCATCTATAACCACATTTTAATCCGGCTAGATGTTCTTATGTGTGTGACCCGATAGGCTTCCGAATATGTTGGCCGTAGACACAAAGTGCAAATTACGAAAATGCCCTTCATGCCTAACGATCACGGGATAGCGTCTCAGCAACACACCGTGACCCCCAATCATCGGAAGGGTCAAATGCAATGACTACTACCTTTCATGTGAAACAGCTTACCGTGCAACTTACAATCCTATCGCCGTAATAATATCCATACGGTCGTTAGTCGAGTGTCAAAACATCAACGACCGTATCTTATAACTGGATATCATGCTCTCTCGAAGTAACTCATTTACTCCCACTTTGCAAAGATTCACGAGAGTAAGACATTCCTTATAAGAAGGCCATTTCGGATATTCGATCCCAATCATAGGATACGCGATTCCCGGACGACCAATCATGTATACTCCGCATGCTTTAGTATCATACCCAATCACTACCGCATGATCGCCGCGTGGCTAGGGGAAACCTCAATATTGTCAAAGCATGACAATCCACACCGTGATGCCATGAAGACTCTAGTCTTAAGGATAATTACACAACCGTCACATAGTGTGACACTTATCCGTGTAAGTGGGTCAGTCTAACGTACGCATTCTCTAATACACGTCCACGTACAGTCCAAGTGTCTCTACACTTCGATAGACGAGATCTATCCCCGCCCTTAAAGACAGAAGACATCCAATACGTGCTAGTCTGTTTATACTATGAATGCCCTGTTTAATAGTACATCAGCCTAGAGACATTTAAGTATCAAACTTATAAAAGTGATTAGAGATCTCATCAACCATAATCGCCTATCATGGTTTCTCTATCACAGTTTAATACTAAGGACGTTATCATATAAAAATTCATAATTGGTTCTTTAAAAGAACAAATATATGACAACAGAAAAGCCATTTAATATATGTATAAACATAAAGAACTAGTAGAAATGATCCGACCCGGTCGGATCCGGTCCAACCCGATTGGGTTTAGGACACTATTTCAACAATCTCCCACTTGGCCTAAAACCAATCACTCGCACACACAAGACCAATTTGAAACACAAGAATCTCATGCAATACTCGCAACTAGCCCTAGCCATAAACGGATCGCTATCCATGGGGACTCATACTATCTTCATATCATGTTCCAAATGACCAAGTCAAAGGAACCGCCTCAACACACACACGAATCTCTGACGAGACCCTGGTCCTTGCTTCAAGCAATGAATCCACCTACTATATCAACTATATAGAAAAGGTGGAAGAACCGTGCAAGTTTCAGAAATGAACCTTCAAGATCCATGTACTGCTCCCGCTGCGCCTCTAAGGCACTACTGTGTTTTGGCTAAGTTGTAGAGTTTACAGTGACCCATATGCTAGAACATTTCCAGCTCACTGTATCACTTAATCAAAGTGACTGCAAACCCAGACTGTAGCTCCCACTCGCCTTCGTAAGAATCAGGATATACATCCGTATAACTATATTTATTCGCTTCCAAGCTTCAATAAACTAGGAAATCGTCCTTAACTTGTTGAAGGATATTCTCGACATTCACCATATTTACTTTCATACTCGCTCATGACAGTTCATGAACTATGAACAGCTGGCATTACCTTTATGATGGTTCCTATCGCAGTAGCAAAGGAAACCTTCCATAAGCAGCATCTTTCACCTTATCTTTAGGACGAACGTCCTAACATAGATAGATATTACGAACACTGACTAGCAGTATCCCCGTTGTGTTCTATGCTAAACTCCTTTTAGCATCACTTCTATATAGGTAAACTTATAATCTAACAGCAGTTAAATCTATCGCTATAGATTCTTATTTCTAAAATAAGAACTGCTAATCCAAGTGCTTTCGTAGAGACCTTGAACTACCAAACATTAATTGACTGTGACATGGGGTGACAATTCTCGAGAGAGATATCTAATACCTTACTCAAAAATCGTAACACACTCCCACTATCCATCTTGCACATTGGGCATATCCTTCTTTTGACTAAATCAAACTCCTTTGATTATCAAACAAAGAAATCATCTAGAGAAACTTGTTTGAGTCCATAAATGGATCTTGTGGGCTCATATATCATGTTATCGTCAATGAACATCGAGCTTTCTGCCCAACGTCTTCAACACTATCATATAGCCATGATATCAAGTTACAACAAGCATAATCTGAATAGAACTAGGCTCAGCCTTACAAGGACATTCCCTCTAGGTAAGACAGACTAGGTTCACAACCTGGTTGTCACTAATGGAATCTAATTCAGATTTTATGGCTCCTGGCCATATCTCTCAAACCTGCCTTTCAAACATTCTATCATAAGTCGTGAGATATTCATTCTTCAAGATGAACATACCAACAGCCTTTTCAGGCTTGAGGTTATCCACAAACTTACAGAACTTTTGTGTGCACTGAGCAGTGTTTTACACCTCATCGCTATGTGGCGTCCGCTCACGTTCCTATGGTTGAATATATCTTTGTGGTTCTCAAACTCTTTTGAGATCTTATTTACTCCCACTGTCTCTTTTGGAAGTAACACTTCCTCTAGAAAATAGCATGTTTGGAGACAAACATTTTGCTCCGCGGACAGGTAAATAATATCTAGCGTACTTGCTAAGATATTCCACAAAGTTGCATATGTCGTACCAGGCTCCAAGCCTTTCTGACTTTGCCTATGACAACTTCAAATCATTGGTTAAGATAGATTTGACATTATCCTCTTCCACATCTAATATGGAATTTTATTCAACCTTTATTCTTTGGAACTAAGTTAAGTATAAGGGCACTATCCCGAAACGGGTAAGGGATACATCACATGGCTTGCATCACACCTTTATCATATAAAGTGTTATTTCCATTTTGGGAACACAATCTAATTGCGTATCCCAAAGATGGTATCCTTCAAGGGAGAATCTTATTCCTTTTCAGACGACTTCTGAAACAACCTTCAGATATTAATTACTTCAATCCAATTGAAGATTAATTCCTAAGTAGCTCATCAATCTCATATTCGTACTGGCTCGAACATTTTGGGCTTTCCGAATTATGCACTTCACTGAGTACACTTGACTATTTCTAAAAATAGTCATAGAGATTAACAAACAATTATTTGTGGCATTAATTGTCATAAGCCAACAAACATCGGTATGTTTAGGCTTTGGACAACTTTCTAGATTTTATAACCTTTTCATAAAAGGGTATTTTAGTCATCTTTAGATAAGATACGTATTACCCACATGATTCATAATCATATGGTTCAACATCATCAGAATGACGTTTAGTTACACGCTTTCCTTCCAGGGAGACTATGTCTAGAACAACCACAAATATTAAGGATAACAGCCATACAAATATTTAGTTGAGATCTCATCACGTATATCAACTATATAGTGACATCAATCTAGTATGTTAGATTCAGTGACCTTCCAACTTTATCGGATTAACATTTATTCTTTACAATTGAATATGTCTACTAAATCCTAACAAATAACTGAAAGTATGTTCTTCATAAGAACCGGAACATAATAACATTTATTTAGCTCCCTTATCAGTTTACTAGATCCAGAATATGGTAAGTGTTACAACGTTTGCTTCACCTTCCATATCTGTATTTAATCTTTCTAAATTAATCACACTCGCAAGATATCATATATCTAAGAGTTGACTTGAACTTAGATTGATTTATCTCAACTTACTTGCCTATAATATAAACTTCAATAAGTTCTCTATTTAAGCACATGCCCTAACTTTCATTTTAATCCTTCAAGCACTTGTAAATGTTTCTTGGTGTAGTCTTCATAAGACTTAAGAAAGATCACAACAGCTATGTCTTTGGTTTCCTTTGATAAAGAAAATCTAAAGTTTATTAAATAGTTTATTTAACCTTTCGAATCGTATTCAAAACATTGACTATTTAATTAACCTTTAAGCAATGATAGAATTAAGTCGATACTTAAATCTTACAATTTGAAAACAACGTTTTCAAAATTCGATGTCCAATACACGTCCACGTATACTCCAAGTGTCTCTACACTTCGATAGACGAGATCTATCCATGCCCTTGAAGACAGAAGACATCTAATACGTGCTAGTCTGTTTGTACTTTCAATGCCCTAATTAATAGTAAATCAGCCTAGAGACATTTAAGTATGAAACTTATTAAAGTGATTAGAAATCTCATCAACCATAATCGCCTATCATGGTTTCTCTATCACAGTTTAATACTAAGGACGTTATTATGTAACAATTCGTAATTGGTTCTTTAAAAAAATATATATATGACAACTGAAAAGTCATTTAATATATGTATAAACACAAAGAGATAGTAGAATTGATCTGACCAGGTCGGATCCGGTTCAACCCGATTGTGTTTAGGACACTATTTCAACACAAGCATATACCGAGCATCCAAACAACTTAATAGAATCATAGTCAGGAATTTTATCATAAAACAACTGATAAGGACAGTTATTATGAATAACAGAACTAGGTGTTACATTAATAATGTTAACATCATGTAAAAAAACACCATTACCCCAACGGCAGATGGGTAAATGAGCCTGAATCTAAAATCGCTTGCCATATTAAGGATATGTTGATGCTTTCTTTCCACCACACCATTTTGTTAAAGTGTGTCAACACATAATGTTTGGTGGGTATTTCCTTTTACCAGATAAAAATCAGTCATAATGAACTCTTGTCCATTATTAGATCTAATGATCTTAAGGTGTTTCTTAAACTGAACAACCACATATTGGTGAAAAGACTTATTAAGCAAACCATCTTTTGTTTTTGTTTTCATCAGGAAAACTCAGGTGAATCTAGTAACTACAATGGTTAGAAAATAGGATTGTCCATGGACAGTAGGGTGTCTGTGTGGACCCCGAATATCAACATGTATAAGGTCAAAAGCAATATTAGAACTAGTAACACTTAAAGGAAATGGATTCTTCTTTTGTATAGCAATATGACAAACATGGCATACATCATGAGTATCATATTTTATTACAACAGAGTTGTGAATTAAACTCTCTTCTTAGACAAATGGCGTAATCTATAATGCCATAAGCTCAAATCAGAAATTTGTGCTTTACAAACATTGACAGACGAAAAAGTAAGGAAACTAATAGCAGTAAGCGAATGATCTAGCACATATATGCCCCTTTCTTTCTTAGCTCATCAAATCACTTTCCCACTCTTCTTGTCATGTATCATACACAAATCAAGATTAAATACAATCAAGCTTTCTGAATTAGAAGTAAGCTTGGTTAATAAGATTAAACTGAAATTAAATTCTGCTCTATATAGTACTTTATGTAGAATCATGCCATTACAAAAGGATATAGTACCAATATGGCTGACTGCAACACCAGTACCATTTGGTAATCCTACCATGATAAAATCTTGATTTGCTAGATGATCATAAGCTTCTTGTTTAAAAGTGCCCAACAGCTTCAATAAATGCTGATACTGAGACTTGTTCAAATTGAAGTACTCATTCTCTTGAGAAGCCTTGCTGAGTAGGAGTTGATATTAAAGCAGCAGACCCTTGATCTTGATTCTCCATACCAGATTCTACCATATTAAACCTACTTCTGGGCTTATATCCAGGTGGATTTTATAGCATGTGTCTATAGTATGCCATGTATATCCATAAAATGTGCACTGTATTTTCTTTTATTGAGGATTTGTCCCTCTCTTGAATCCAATATTACTAGCAACAGAACCATGTGCTTGCCTATTATGTAAGTTTGAATTAGCAGGAGGATTAGGGTGAAATCAAAATTACTAGTATTGCTAGGTCCACCATATGACCTATTAAGCAGGACTGTGGATTCAATTCCCTTTGATTGATTCAAGGCATAATCTCTCTGTGTTTCCAACTTTAAAGCCATGGCCAATATAGTTTGAAAATCAAGCAGTATAACCATCAACTGTGCTTGAGTCAGTGTCTCGGATTTTATCTAATGAAAAATAAACAAGTAATAAAAATAATCCGGTTTACCCCAAGTGCAGGGATCGTAGTATAGAGGTTAATACCGGAATCGAATCACAGGGAATCGAGGTTGGTCTAGTTCTTAATTTCTCTAAAGTTGTCACGAAAAATAAAACAAAATAGAACTAAAGAAAAACGAAAACAATAAACTGGACAGAGGATCTAGAATCCAAAGCCAGGAAAGATAGTTGCGAAACCTAAATCTAAACTATAAACTAGAAAAAAAACAATAAACAACTGTAAAGTTGTGACGATGATCATGGTGATTAAACAACGAACAAGCAATGATCCACCGTTCCCGCAACCCTCAATTTCCTCCCTAAGGTTATCATGTGATGATTTAACTCAAATCGTGATTCACCTATCGTAGGTTCGAATTCCTAATCTCTTAGATAATTCGTCTATTAATCTCGTCATCTCTCGATCCTTAAAGATTAACGCTTTCATAACAAAGGTGTAAGATTTATTCAATCTAGCAACATAGATTTCTAACCTAACAACTCTCGTTATTTTTAGGTTAAAAATCCAATCTTTCCTATGGTGATCTAGGTTTACACCGATTCTCATCACATAGTAAACATCAACAGCAATACATCTCTCGATTTAAATTGCATAACAATAATAAGCATATAGAAAAGATACGACTTTAATTAAAATCACAAAATAAACCTAAGGTTGAAAACTAAGAACCTGCTGAAACGGATTCACATAACTTGAACAAACTGCACAACCCCCAGTCATCAGCACAATCCAGAAACGAAACAATATTAAAAAAATAAAAAAAACAACCCTCGGTCGACCGAGCACCAGGGCTCGGTCAACCGAGCCTAACTTTGCTCAATTCTAGGGTTTTCTCAATGTATAATATGGTGTGATATGAGGTATCCTCTAGGGTTGAGATGCAGCGTTATATTTATAGAATTCAAGGTCGGTTTAACTAAAGTCGGTGTCGGACGCTCGTTCACTATTATGGACGCCCGTCTGGTATGCATGAAATCTTCGAGTGGGGCCGAGCTTGATCAGACGCCTGTCCTGTGTATTGTATACGCTCGTTCAACAAAATTCTTGAAATCCTGAATCAGATTGCTCTCATGGACGCCCGTCCAGGCCTTCAGACGTCGGTCCACTGGACGAAATTGCAAACACTCGTTCAGACTTGTATAATTTCTTCATCCCATCTTCAACTTGCATCTTCCCCTTTCCATTAAATCTTCATAGTAGGACATCTTTAGAACTCATTCCATGCCATGCAAATATACATACAAGATAATAGAAACGTGCAAAATGTAGAACCATATATCTAGATAGAAAATCATCAATAGAACCACGTAAATAGCTCGATTTTGTACTTAAACCATTTCAATACGCATTCTTTCAATAATTCACTTAAACACTTACTTTTCTATAAAAAGTAATAAAACACAAAGGAAATTGCTACGAAATAAAGTCATATAAACCATAAAAATCACTGTTAACAGTCAGCACTTGGGAATACTCAGCATTTAACCCTTTTAAGAATCTTACTATCATTTCAGTTTTTGCATATCCATTAAACACTTGAATGACATCACAATGGAATCGAGGTTCACACTTGCAAGATGGTTCTGGTCTCATGATTCCTATCTCACCACACAATGTTTTCATTTTGGTGAAATAACTAGCGATATCACGATTACCCTGTTTAAGGGTATTAACTTCTCCAAGAAGATCAGTGAGCCTAAACACATCCATTCTAGAAAATCTTGTAGCTAGATCTAACCACATTCCTCTTGTGATTTATTGATACATGATACTTTGGGCAATAGAAGCTATGACAGAATTCAATAACCATGTTTTGACAAATGTATTACATTGTTACCATACCTGGAATTGTTGTGAACCAACGGTAGGTCTCACAACTGATCCATCAATTTTATTCTTTGTAATAAGTTCCATCTTGACTGAATTGCTCCAAGGATGATAGTTCTTGTTGTTCAATAAAAGTTGAACAAGAACTAGTGCAGGACTTTCATTAGGATGGAAATAATAAGGATGTCCTGGCAAGTATACTGGACTTTCAGCAGCCATCTCTTTGAACAGAACCAACCAAACTTCAAGAAAACCAAAAATGAACTGCAAATGTGCAGAAACCTTCAAGAACGTCACGGTTCTTATCAAGAGAACTGTAAACTACAAGAACTAATGAAGAGAAATATAGATTTGCAGCTAACAACGCTTTGACACGATGAAGAATTATTCCAAATAGGAATTCAGAAAGCAGGAAAAAAAAGAGAACAATGATGAAGAAAACGAGAAAACAGTGAAGGAGAAAACCGGAAATTCTATTGTTTGACTATATCCTTTAGATTACAATTGGACTAACTTTAGTATAATTGAAGTTTGAACCAACTATATATACATCTAGGAAGAACTTAATTACTTAATTAACTAACTAACTGCTCCTAAAAACTACATAACCGCTCCAACTGATTTTTAAGCATTGTGTTTGATCAAATGCATCAAAGAGGTTTTTGCTTCACACTTATGCATTGATGCAGCAGTAGCAGTTGTTATATTTGTAACAAGCTCTATTAAACACTTGTTAGAATGAAATTAGATTATGCATGACACTGCCTTCTAATCGAGATCAACAAACTCCTCATTTGACATATTCTCTAGCTTTTTCTCCGTCACAAGCAGTGCAATATCAAAGTCCTCCCGAATCAGCATGGCCTCCGCCTTCAAATGCCACGTCTCGAAGTTGACGTTTCTATGAACTTCACAAAATATTACTTTTTTAGGGTAATAATGACTAATTCTGAAAGCTCGGCAAAACCTTGTCTCTGGTACCTGATCGAACTCCGTTGGAATGTATCGAAAACTGAATGGGCCTTTTTTGCTCTAGGATCAAAGGTAGAGTAGTTTTTTTCTATGGACTGAACTTAAGGAATAAGCTTCCTACGTATCCAAATATATATTTGGAATCAAGTCCAACCGTAGTTCAGGCGGTTACGCATAAGATTGGAGTTAGTGGAGTTAGTGGGCGGTTATACGCTCTACCCACGTCTCACATCTACATGAAACTATTCACAGATCTTTAATCCATCCTTTCCTGACTAGGGACATGCCCTGGTCGTCTAGGCAATAGGGACCTGCCCTGGTCGTCTAGGCAATAGGGACCTGCCCTGGTAGTAAAGGAAGTGCATTACTGAGAGAAGTGGTGATCTCGTCTTGCTTGTTGGGAGAAAGGAAGCTTCCGGACTACCTTTTCTTTTCCAGCCGGATAGCAAGCTTTTTCTAGATCAATGCATAACCATGTAACCTTTGCCCGAAGACTTGGTGAGGTGCCTGCGGAACTTCATCCTCGACTTGAAAGGTAGCCGGGGCTAGTTAGATCGGCTTTTCCAAGTTAGGTCTATCTAAACTCAAATAAAAGAATCAGCTATTATATTGGGACCGAAATCCGTCGATGCATAAAGCAAAGCTGGGATAGATCTATTCCAAGGCCGGTAACATAATAGAAAGCTGGCATGCTATGAAAGCGACGGTGAGGGACCTGCCCTGGTCGGTACAGCCTCTAGCTCAATGAAAATCCTTGATCTGATCTACTAACTTGTTCATGAGATATGTGCCACATGGAGGCATTCATGTTATCCTCAATCAAAGCCCTCCAGATCGTGATTGATGTGACCCTATCGTGATACGTCGATTAAGATCTGAAGCCTATAAATCTTCCACGTGTATTGTATAGGTGGCGTAACCAATGTTGCCTCGGTTATTTCAAACGCCACCAATATTAATTGCTATAGTCTCTTCCAGTGACGCGTAGTCGAAACGTCCCATCATTTGACTAGGGGCTATTAAACTCACCAAATCCAGTGAACAATCATCGTTATTTATAGCTAAAGGCATCAAATTTGTTCATTTGCGCATTGAAACACCAAGTAAGTTCTCCTTCTTATTGTGCAATTTCCTTATTTTTCATGAATCCGAATCAATCTGATATATCTAATCCCGGTGAGAATCCCCTTCTTTCTATTCTCCCTCCTCATTTGCTTGCTTCCATAGTCCCTCCATTTATTGAATCGCCTCCGACTGAGTATATTATTTCTGGGTTGTCTGCCATTAGAGCTCTGAGAAGAACTTACGAGACAAAAAATTTGATGGCTTGTCACGCGATTGATTCCAATCTGAGTGATGATGATATCACCAAAATCTGTGACCGGTACGGGATAAACAAAGATGTTTATGCCCCTATTCGACATGCTCCTGGTCAGAGTGCCGCCACTCCCTCTCCGGAGTATTGTACTATTTATAAAGAACAATTTGAGTGCGGACTCAGGTTTTCTCTTCCTCCCGGTTATTTAGAAGTACTCAGGTTCTATGATTTATGTAATGGTCAGGTTGTCCCTAATAGTGTTAGGGCTATAAATGGGTTCATGATCTGGTGTAGATGTTTCGTTACCCCTTTCACATTGTCCTTATTTAGGACTTTTTACCAGTGTAAGCAGGTGAAGAATAATCCGGGCTGGTACACCTTCTATAGAAGAACCGACGAACTGAGTGGCATCCCGCTAATCAAGAAGACTGATCAATCTTTTCCTGACTAGAAAAAACATTTCTTTTACGTCAGGTCTAGAACAGCCAGGAACTTAGGCAAATGGAACACATCTACTAGGGGTAGTGACGTGTTGGAGAGTAAAATAGGTAAAAAGTTGCTTCATGATATCAGGAAATCTAGTATATATCTGGGTTTAAAGAAGTATAGTTCTAATTTAATTGACGCTGCTCGCCTGGAGACAGCTGGTCCATATCCTTATGTTGAGCTATCAGTGGAGAGATATAATATAAGTAGGTTGTTTCCCTCTTGAATTCCTGCATACTCTATTTTACACTTACTTTAACATGACTGTTCTTGATGTGTGCAGTGGCAAGCTTTACTGATATCATTCAGATAGATGATGACGCTTCGCCTCCCAGGGGTCAGGATGCATCAGATCCCATTATCAATCCGAACGTGTCTGATCTAACTGTTAACCCTGTTGACGCTCATCCAAATGATCCCTCAATCGAAACAGATCCTGCTGATGACGATTCTGAGAATACCCATGATTACAGGATGGTCATGTGTACTTCTCCAGTGGAGACCACTGCTGAGACTAGACGTCCTTCAAAACGCATCAGATCTCACAATCAGGCTGATGAAGGTGCTGAGGCCTCTGAGCGTGTCCAAGGGGAAAGATATGATTGGAAAGAGTGGTCCAATCAAGACTTGTCAAAATTTGTAAGAATCCCCTCTAAGATATAGTAATCTGTCTTTCTTAAATATTATATGTTGACTTTACTCCATGTGCTCCTTTTTAGGGTGCCAAATTAGGTAAGGAGGTCCTGTCCAGATTGAAGAATTCGGGAAAAGTTGAAGAGAATTTGTCCCGTTCTTTATCTGAATAGAAGGCCAAGTATGAATATTTGTTGAATACTTCTACAGCTGAGAAAATGGCCTTATCTAATGAACTGTTGGCAAAAGATGGTGAGCTGAAGATCAAGGCTACTGAGTTCCAGAGTCATGTTGCTACTGCTAATCAAATCAGATCCAACCTGGAAAAGATGGTAGCCGATCTTGAGGAAGAAAGAGACAACTTGAAGAGCAAACTCCCTGAGCATATTCCTAATGCCCTTGCTGATTACAGAAAATCTGACGAGCTAGCCGACAGTATAATGATGTTATTTGCTCCGATTATTTGGTTCGGATACTCCTCAACTATTGATGATATGAGGGTAGCAGGTCTTGATGTTGATGCTGCCAAACATCACCTTCGGGTTGGAAAAGGAATGATGGGTCCCAGACTTATGAGGCCAGATTCAAAGACTTTAGAGATGGAGTGGACTTGGTTTCCAAATATGGTAAAAAGCCTCCAGCTTGCCAAACTGGCTCATCATCCCAATCTCAAGCTCCCCCCAGTTCAAATTAAAGATGCTTAATTTGTTTTTTCTTTCAATCCTAACCTCAAACATTGCAACTTGCGCTGTTATTGTTTTCAAAACTTTTCTTGTGGCCTTGAAACTTTAGTGCCTTTGTGGCACCATTTTGTGCAATTTCTTTATCTTGAAATTTTAGTGCTTTTGTGGCACCATTCTGCATAATCTCTATATGTTGTGTTTGTCTCTATGTCTTTATACTTTGTTCCCCCAGTATGACATGTGATTTGTTTGTCAAACACACGTCATACTTGGTTTTTTATTTTATTTTTTCAGGCCTGACCTGAGGTCTGACAATTTGATTCCTGACCTGAAGTCTCAACCTGGTTTGATTTTTCAGGCTTAACCATTTTTTTTCCTTTTAAGAGTGAATCGACCTGACCTGAGGTCTGATGATTTTAAGACCTGACCTAAAGTATTAAAGTGGTCTGGTCTTTCAGACTTTAATGACTTTTTTCTCTTTTTAAGAGTTAATTGACATGACCTGAGGTCTGATACTCTAAGACCTGACCTGAAGTCTTAAAGTGGTCTGATTTTTCAGATTTAACGAATTTTTCTCTTTTTAAGAGTTAATTGACATGACCTGAGGTCTGATACTCTAAGACATGACCTGAAGTCTTAAAGTGGTCTGCTTTTTCAGATTTAACGAATTTTTCTCTTTTTAAGAGTTAATTGACCTGACATGAGGTCTGATACTTTAAGACCTGACCTGAAGTCTTAAAGTGGTCTGATTTTTAGACTTAACGAAATTTTCTCTTTTTAAGAGTTAATTGACCTGACCTGAGGTCTGATACTTTAAGACCTGACCTGAAGTCTTAAAGTGGTCTGATTTTCAGACTTAACGAAATTTTCTCATTTTTAAGAGTTAATTGACCGGACCTGAGCTCTGATACTTTAAGACCTGACCTGAAGTCTTAAAGTGGTCTGATTTTCAGACTTAACAAAATTTTCTCTTTTTAAGAGTTAATTGACCTGACCTGAGGTCTGATACTTTAAGACCTGACCTGAAGTCTTAAAGTGGTCTGATTTTCAGACTTAACGAAATTTTCTCTTTTTAAGAGTTAATTGACCTGACCTGAGGTCTAATACTTTAAGACCTGACCTGAAGTCTTAAAGTGGTCTGATTTTCAGACTTAACGAAATTTTCTCTTTTTAAGAGTTTAACAACAGAATATTATAGTCAACGCCATTTCATTCAAAATAATTCAAAAGTTCAACATAGTATCACAATACATAATAAACTAGCAGAATAACAAAGTGACAGTTACTTGCCTTAAACATAAAATTTCTTCAGATTAACCGCATTCCAACTTCGGGGAACAGTTATTCCCGTTCTATCAGCCAACTGATAAGCTCCTTTTCCATGTACTTTAATGATTTGATAGGGTCCTTCCTAGTTTGGGCTCAAATTTCCACTTGGTACTTGCCTGTTGACTTCGTTTTTGTGCAGAACCAAATCACCAACTTTAAAGTAACATTTCTTGACCCTTGAATTATAGTACTGGGATACTTGCTGCTTGTATTTAGCCATTCGGATCAAAGCAACATCTCTCTTTTCTTCCAATTCATCTTTAGCGTGCCTCATTTCTTCTTCTTGGACCTGATCATTGTATCGAGCCGTTCTGGGAGATGGAAGGCCGATCTTTGCTAGTATAACAGCTTCACACCCATATGCCAGAGAGAATGGAGTTTCCTGGGATGACGCATTCGGCGTAGTTCTGTAGGCCCAGAGAATGTTTGGTAGATGTTCTACCCAATGCTTTCCTTCATGCTCTAATCTTTTCTTAAGGCCCATCTTAATTTGCTTGTTGGTCTGTTCCACTTGGCCGTTGGCTTGCGGATGACCATCAGAAGTGAAGTGTTAAGTTAAGCCCAAATCAGCACACCATTCTTTAACTCCTTTGTCTTCAAATTGGGTTCCATTGTCCGAAATTAGGACTTTGGGTATGTCGTATCTACACATTATGTTCTTCCATAGGAACTTCTGGATCTGTTTGGCTGTGATAGTAGTTAATGCTTCAGCTTCTACCCATTTAGTGAAATAATCAATAGCCACCACCAGAAATTGGTAACTTCCTGGTGCTTTAGGCAATGGCCCCACCAAATCTACACCCCATTGATCAAATGGCCAAGCTGAGGTGATTGGGGTTAGGAACTCAGATGGTTGGTGAGATAGATTACCATGGACTTGATATGACCTGCATGCCAAGACTAACTCCTCTGCATCCTGCTGCATCCTAGGCCAATAATAGCAAAACAACCTGCACTTTCGAGCTAAAGCTCTTGATCCCATATGGCTTCCATAGATTCCTAAATAGATTTCTCTTAACAAGTAGTTTCCTTCTTCTAGAGTGACGCAACGCAACCAAGGAGATATAAAAGATTTTCTGTATAAGATATCATTAAACAGAGCATACCTATCGGATAAATGTTGGATCTTACGAGCTTGCCCTTTATCTTCTGGTAGCTGATTTTCTTTCAGGTACGCTACAATGGGATCCATCCATGTATCCTTTTGTGTGATCGGTTGTACCTTAGAAGCTTCGTAGCTGCGATTATTTAATTGCTCGATCAGAACCTTTTTATCTGATAAGAAGTTTGAGCTAATTTGGACAGAGCATCTGCTCAGATATTCTGCGCTCGGGAGACCTGTTCTACCTGAATTTCTTGGAACTGATTTATCTTCGATTGGGCCAGAAATAGATACTTTTTCATGGGTTCCTCTTTGCTTCGTACTCCTCTTTAATGTGATTCACTACCAGTTGAGAGTCACTGTAGACCTTGAGTTGTTGAACACCCAATTTTAGAACTAAATTCAAGCCTGTGATCAATGCTTCATACTCTGCTTCGTTATTGGTTGCGTGAAAGTTAAAGTGCAAAGCATAAGGAATTTCTTCACCCATTGGACTGATAAGGAGGAGACCTGCTCCTGATCCACTTCTACTAGATGCCCTATCAACGAACAGCTTCCATTGGTTTGATTCTTTTGGAGATATCCACTGATCAATAGAAATGGCTTTCTCTTCTGCTAAAAAATCTGCCAGAGCTTGAGCTTTGATAGCAGTTCTAGGTCTGTACTCTAAGTCGTAACTTGCCAACTCGACAACCCATTTCGCTAAGCAACCTGAAGTTTCTTGCCTGCTCAATATCTGCTTCAAAAGTTGATCGGTTAGAACGATGACGGGATGACTTTGAAAGTAAGATCTTAATTTTCTGGATACATGGACTAAGGCTAGGACTAACTTCTCCGCATCTGAATACCTCACTTCAGGTCCATGTAAAGCCTTGCTTGTGTAATATACTGGTTTCTGAAGTATTCCATGTTGCCTGACCAAAACAGGGCTGATGGCCTCATCACAGACTGACAAGTAAAGATACAAAACTTCTCCTTCCTAAGGAGAGGTTAAAGTTGGCAATTCCAGTAGGTATTCCTTCAACTCCTTGAAAGCTTTTTGGCAATCTATATCCCATTGAAATGGGGTAGCTTTCCTCAAAATCTAAAAAAAGGGCAATGATCGTTGTGCCGATCGTGAAAGGAATCTATTCAAGGCTGCTAACCTAACCGTTAACCTTTGCACCTCTTTGATGTTAGTAGGTGGTGGCATCGGTTTTAAAGCATTCAATTTATCTGGGTTTGCTCTAATCCCTTCCTTCGAGATCATATATCCCAGAAATTTTCCAGATTTGACAACAAATGTGCACTTCTTTGGGTTCAATTTCATCTTCGTACTTCGAAGCACCTCGCATACTTCCTTCACATCATGAATTTATCGATCTAAAGACCTGTTTTTTATCAGTAAATCATCCATGTAAACCTCCATTGATCTGCCTATCTGAGCGTTGAAATTTTGATTGACAACCCTTTGGTAGGTGGCACCTGCATTTTTCAATCCAAATGACATGGTCACATAGTAATACGTACCAAATTCAGTTATGAAAGCTATTTTTTTTTTGCATCTTTAGGGTCCATAAATTTTTTATGACATCCCTTATAAGCGTCCAGGAATCCAAAAACTTCAAATCCCACAGTTGAGTCCACTAGCTTGTCAATTCGAAGTGATGTGTAACTGTCCTTTGGGCAGGCTTTGTTCAGGTCTGTAAAATCTACACACATTATCCAGGACCCATCTGATTTCTTCACCAATACTGGGTTGGTTAACCATTCTGGATAAACCACATCTTTGATGGTTTCCGCTTGTTTGAGTTTTGCAACTTCCTGTTCTATGACCGAAATCCGTTCTGGTGCAAAATGTCGCTTCTTTTGACTAACTGAGGGCCTGTTTGGATCCACGTTTAAGCTATGGAATATCGTATCTGGTGATAAACCTGGCATATCATATGTTTTCCACGCAAAAAACATCATTGTACTCTTTAAGAAAATCTGTAGCCATTTTGTATGGATTTGGAATCCAAGATCCGATATTGACCACTGAATCTGATCCTTGTTCATCTATCTAAACTGTCTCAGTCTGGTCTGCAGATATCCAGGTCTTGTCCTCCTCTGGCAATAATTCCTCCAATGTTACCTGTTGAACAAATTGTTTTTCATCAACTATAGATGTGTAACAGCTCCTGGCTATTTCCACATCTCCTTTAATTTCAACTTATCCAGAATTGACCGGAAATTTCATGCTGTTATGCGCTGGAGAGATAACTGCCCGTAGATCGATGATGGCGAGTCTTCCCATGATAACGTTATAAGCCGATGGTGCCTTAACAACAATGTAGTTCACCATAAGGGTCCTGCCCTTAAGAAACTTACCATAGGTTGTAGGCAATGTAATCATGCCCATAGGATGGGCAGGTGGACCTGCGAATCCATATAGAGGGGTGGATACTGGAGTTAAGCTAGAATCCTTCAACTTCATGGCCTGGAATGCCCAGTAGTACAGGATGTTAACAGCACTTCTTGTATCGAAACAAATCCTCTTCACCCAGTTCTTGTTGATGACGGCTTCAATAACTAGCCCTTCATTGTTAATGACCAATGGTAGTGGGTCCTCCGGTCCGTACCTTACCTCTCCTAACACCTTTTTCCGTTTACCAGAAGTCTGATCCTGATTTACGGGATCTACTACTTTCACCTCCTTTTCCTGATCTGTCCTCCTGGGACCTCCTATGATCGTGTTGATAGTATTTACTGGACGGTTATCGATCTGACCGTCTTGATCTGGAGATGGATTTCTGGGTCTTCTCTGTTCATTATTCCAACTTCTTTCATTCTACTGAGTTCCTCTCCTGAATTCTCTGCGCCCTCTAGGCTCCTCGTTGCGAGATCTATTAACCACTTCATCAAGTCTTCTATCCATAATTGCTGCATCGATGTCCCTGATCAATTCTCTGCACGCCTCCGTATCATGACCAACATCCTGGTGGAATCTACAGAATTTGGTCTGATCTCTCTTTTCCCTGGGTCCTTTCATAGGGAAAAGGGTTCCCGCTATGCCTTTGCGTTCCATGATAACCAGAACTTGTTCCCGTGATCTATTCAACGGTATTAGATCTCTATCCTGTAGAGCACCTCTTTGGCCCAATCTATCAGTTATAGGTGCCTGCACCCTATCCCAAACCGATTTACGCTTTTTATCAGATTTCTCATCTACCTTGCCTTTTCTGTGATCTCCATTTTCCAATTCACACTTGGCACGATTTGCTTCTTCACCCTGACAATGCTTGAAGGCAATTGCCAAACATTCTTCCATGGTTCTGGGATTTTTTACATTTAATTTTGCATGTAACCTCCCTTCTCGTAGTCCTGCTACGAATGAGGCTACCAAAAATCGATCATCCACATCAGCCACCTAGGCTGACTCAGGATTGAACCTTTTGATGAATTGTAAAACCGTTTCATCAGACTTTTGCTTAATGGTAAGCAAATGGGTGTTGTTTCTCTGAAATGGCCTTGCAGCAATAAACATGCTCATAAACTTCTTAGTTAAAACTGTAAAACTAGGGATAGATCTGGGTGGTAACTTGTTAAACCAGTCTCTAGCCCTTCCAGATAAAAGTGCTGGGAAGGCCTTGCACTTCATTTCGTCTGGAGCATTATACAAATGCATATGTGCTATATATTGATGCATATTATCATAAGGGTCCTTTGTTCCATCATAGGGGTAATCTTTGGTATCTTAAATCCTCTGGGACACGGATAGGCATCAATGTGCTCTGCAAATGGTGAAGCTAAATTGAACTCGTCTTCCACATCCTCCAACATGGCATCTAATTCAGCCCTGGCTGCATCATTTGCTTGACGAGTTCTGCTTTTAATAACCCAAAAACTGGACTCTGCAACTTCCTTGTGACCATCTTTTTCTTCTGACGATGGTCGTTCTTCTTCTCCAAGATTTCCTACTTTCTCATTTCCCTTTCTTACACTTTCAAATAGAACCTGGAAATCAGCGTCCCGTATCGTCTTTAAAGCATCTACCAAGAGTTGTTTCGCCACATCCTGAGTATTTGGCTGATCTTCTGGTTGTTTTTCAATATTACGTTCTTGATCTTGATTCAGATTGTCTGGATCGTGTGAGGAACCCGCCAGATCTTTCCCTTGTTGAATTTTTTTTTATTTCATGTCAACTACTCTGTTAATCCGCCGCTAGAAACAAAGAATGACCCTCCTTCTAGCGCCAATGATCGAACTCCGTTGGAATGTATCGAAAACTGAATAGGCCTTTTTGCTCTAGGATCAAAGGCAGAGTAGTTTTTTTCTATGGACTGAACTTAAGGAATAAGCTGCCTACATATCCAAATATATATTTGGAATCAAGTCCAACCGTAGTTCAGGCGGTTACGCATAAGATTGGAGTTAGTGGAGTTAGTGGGCGGTTATACGCTCTACCCACGTCTCACGTCTACATGAAACTATTCACAGATCTTTAATCCATCCTTTCCTGACTAAGGACCTGCCCTGGTCATCCAGGAAATAGGGATCTGCCCTGGTCGTCTAGGCAATAGGGACCTGCCCTGGTCGTCTTTATAATGAGGGACCTGCCCTGGTCGGTACAGCCTCTAGCTCAATTAAATCCTTTATCTAATCTACTAACTTGTTCATGAGATATGTGCCACGTGGAGGCATTCGGGTTATCCTCAATCAGTACCAGTTTGATAGAAAAATAAACAGAGCGATAGCTCTTAACGACGCTAACACAAAATAAATAACGGAAGGAAAAAGACAAAGCACCAGATATATGTGGTTCGGTCTTTTATTCCCTCCCCTTTATCTTAATTGGTACATCTTAGAAGATCTTAAGAATACAAAGCAAATTCCATTTAAACAGTAAATAGAGTTTGCTCCTCTCACTGCCGGATCAAGAATTTTTTTTTAAGTGGGGTCTTCGGACCGTAAAACTTCATTTCTTATATAAAAATTTGTTCCAGTGGGATCGCGGGAGCCTAAATATATTATTTTAACAACAAAATCATATTTTTAACAAAAAAACGACATTATTTTTATACAAAAAAAATCTCGGATGTCAGTGGGGTCACGTGACCTCTCGGGGAAACACACAGATCTGCCTCTGGCTGCTCTTCTCTCAATTGCCGATGTGGGATAAAGGCAATGATTGTGGGCTTTGGCCTGCTTAACATCCATATGGTACGGAATTACACTATGTTTCGAGGCATAGGGAATGAGGACCCTATGGCCAGATGTGTTTCTATTGCATAAAACAAATCCACCTATACCAACTGTAGCTTTAATATTTTTAACAACAAAACGACATTATTTTTATACAAAAAAAATCTCGGATGTCAGTGGGGTCACGTGACCTCTCGGGGAAACACACAGATCTGCCTCTGGCTGCTCTTCTCTCAATTGCAGATGTGGGATAAAGGCAATGATTGTGGGCTTTGGCCTGCTTAACATCCATATGGTACGGAATTACACTATGTTTCGAGGCATAGGGAATGAGGACCCTATGGCCAGATGTGTTTCTATTGCATAAAACAAATCCACCTATACCAACTGTGTTTCTAGTTTTAATATTTTTAACAACAAAACGACATTATTTTTATACAAAAAAATCTCGGATGTCAGTGGGTCACGTGACCTCTCGGGGAAACACACAGATCTGCCTCTGGCTGCTCTTCTCTCAATTGCCGATTTGGGATAAAGGCAATGATTGTGGGCTTTGGCCTGCTTAACATCAATATGGTACGTAATTACACTATGTTTCGAGGCATAGGGAATGAGGACCCTATGGCCAGATGTGTTTCTATTGCATAAAACAAATCCACCTATACCTGTGTTTCTAGCTTTATTTGCATGAAATTTATCTATTAAAGAATAATTATGCCAAACAACTTTTACTATAAATAAAGAGGAGAAATAAATGGACGATTAGGGTATTGTAGCTTAATTACTTCATCCCAAATAATCTCCCAAAATAATTTAATTATTTCTCTTAAAGTTTTAGATTGAACGAGTATTCAGTATGGCAGCAAGAAAAACTTTGAGTTTGGCTGTAGCGATGGTACTGTGTATTTTGTTATCGGCAAAGGCAGACGCAGAAAAAGCTAGAGAGGCTGGTATAAAAGTTTTATATTTTGTATTATAAAAGTTTAATGTTTTTCGTTTTTATTTTGTTTTATATTTTCATTTAATATATCCCACGCACAGGCGGATCCTGTGTATCCAGGGGGGTCACATGACCCACTCAAATATTTTATATTTAAATAAAATTACGAAACGACGTCGGTTTGGTAAAAAAAATAATTTTAACCTAATTACCACCCCAACCCGGTTCCGACCCAGAAATTTTGACCTAATTACATGCCCAACCCGAAAAAAATTTAAGATTACTACACTTTTGTGACGGGTGACCCCATTGAAATTTTTTTTTCTGGATTCACCACTAATCCCACGCTAGCGTGTGTGAAAAATTTACAAGTTTATTGTTAAAAATAACATTTGAACATAAAAATATACAAAGAGGACATTGGAAATTTTTTCAGGTAAAAAGGCCAAGTTCTTATTCCACTGCGGCTTAAATTCTCTCGTATACAACTATGAACACGAATATATCTTAGATCTGATTGTCGAAAGATGGTAATTCTTTCATCACATTTTCCTTTTTTCGTCTTCTTTTTTTAGACATCTCATTTGATATTTTTTCAACGTCATTTTCGAGGTTATTTTTGTAAAAAAAACACATAAACAATGGAATAATAAAACTTTGAGGTCAATTCCATTGCAGCAAACAGTTGATTGGAACATTGGATCTGTTCTTATCACCCAAGTTTTATTTCCACTGTCATGATTCTTATTTTCCTCTAGGGGGAGTGGTTTAAAAAGACAAAGAAGAGGGGGAAAATAGGAATAATGACATTGAAAATATAAATTAGGCGATAATGAAATATCCACTGTTCATAACCAAAAATTCACTGCTTGCTGCAGTGGAACTGACATCAAATCTAATGTTTTACTATTGCACTGTTTATGTGTTTTTTACAAAAATAACCTCGAAAATAACGTTGAAAAAATATTAAATGAGATGTCTAAATAAAGAGGACGAAAAAATGAAAAATGTGATAAAAAATTACCATTTTTCGACAATCAGATCAAAAAATATATTTATTTTTGTAGTTGAATACGAAAAAATTTAAATCATAGTAGAATAAGGACATGTCATTTTTACCCAAAAAATATTTCACTGTCATATTTGCATATTTCTATGTTCAAATTGTTTTTTTAACAATAAACCCAATTTATAATTGCTATAATCTCCTACCTGATTACAGAAGCAAATATATCTTGGGGGAGTGGTTTAAAGGACAGATAAGAGGGAAAAAATAGAAATCGGGACAGCGGAAATACAAATTGGGTGATAAGGACGATTTCACTATTAGTTACTCCAAATCCAATGTTCAGTACAGTGGAATTGACTTCAAATCTACTATTTCACTATTCCACTGTGTCGTTGTTTTAGACAAAAATGGCCCCGAAATGACATCGAAAAAAATATCAAATTGGATGTCTAAATAAAGAGAACGAAAAAAAATATGTTAAAAGAATTATGATTTTTTGACGTTCAGATCAAAAGATATATTCGTTTTTATAATTAAAAAGGAGTGATTTTAAATTATAGTGAAATAACACTTGTCTTTTTTACCCAATAAAAAATTCCATTGCCCTGTTTAAATATTTCTAGCTTCAAATTGTTCTTTTTAACAATAAACTCATATATCTTTTAAAGGGGAATTGATTTGGAAATCTAAGTTTTAAAAAAATCGTAATTCATTCATCAAATTATATATTTTTTCGTCCTCTTCATTTTAACATCTCATTTAATATGATATTTTTTCGATGTCATTTTCCATATCATTTTTGCAAAAATTACGTAATAGTGAATTTGAGTGGTGGAATTCATATTTGTAAATGTTTTGTAGCGAAATCTGTTTTAGATTCCAATGTTTCACCATACGAATAGTGGATTTGTGTCGATTCAATTCTTTTTTCTACAGATTCCACTGTTCTCCGAAATCCTATTTTCGTGAATTATTGGCCATTTTCACCATTATTTTATAATTTGCCATTCTCACCTTTTTTTTTTTTTTTTTTTTTTTTTTCTGGTTGTGTCCTTATTTCCATTTCTCCCTTTTACGTTGTCCTTTATTCCCCACTCCCAATTATACCACATTTGTCTCACAATTTTTAATTTTGTTTCAGTTAAACTACCAAAACCAGGGATTCACTCCCAAGAAAAAATGGACATAATGTCTGAGGATCCATGTACTTTTTTCCCTTGCGATTATTTCGGTAGCTGTGATTACCTTAATCAAGGCTGCACATGTGACTCAGAATCTGAAGATTTGAATTGCTACACAGCTAGTTCTCCACCCTCATTGATTGCCGAGTCTGAAGAAGAAGAAGAGGATGAAGATGAAGTAGAAGAAGAAGAAGAAGTTGTAGTAGTAGAGATCAATCCACGGCTACCAAGTTCTACGTCTCAATACAGATGCGAAGATCTTAAATGCGATAGAAACGACAGCTGTGTATACACGCAAGACGAGTACCAGTTGTATTGCAGGTGTTTTACCCATACACAAGTCTGCATAACTGTGAAACGTCCGTCCAAAGGCCAACAATAAAATTTGATTCATCATATCCGCTACTCTAAGGGCATAACTTTTCATAAATTAGTGAAAAATATAGTTTCATTATTGCCGTAAGAAATGATGGAAAGACTTTTTTTTTCCTTTTTTTTTTAACCAAAGACGAAAGTTTTATTTCTAAGAATATATTTACAACAAAAACTAGCCGAAGCTAGACTAAGAAACACGGCCCAACACCGTACTACAACGCGACCCTACACCGCACTACACACCGGCCTACCGCCGGACAAACCAAACAATAGGTACAACACAACAAAGCCGAGTAATAGATCGGGTCGAGGGTGCTAAACAGAATGATATTTTCCCGGAAAAATAGGAGGGCCCGGATGCATTCAGACACATGGATCCTCCATGTCAATCTATTACCCGACAACACAAGAACAGAATATGAAAATACAAACTAAACTACCAAAGTGGCCGGAACCACCACCGGAAAAGCAAAACAGCAAACTAACAACTAGACTAGCAACAAAAACTGAAACTATGACTCATGGTGGACGACTCCAGAGCCCCCAGCCGCTGACCGCCGCCTCCGAACGGAGAGAAGCCCGTAAGAGATGACTAACACCTCCGCCGAGAGAAACGACTACCATAACCGCCAATTAAAAGCCCTGAGCCTTAACGGAATTAGGAAAGCCACGCATCGCCGGAACACCGCATCGCCACCACCAGCCGAAAGCAGAATCAGCCATGCCGCCAGCCAAAGTAGATCTAGATCCGAATAAACCGAGCCACTACCAGCCCCCACAACGCGATCTCGTTTCCTCACCAACAGATCTGCAACAGCCATGAAAACGAGGAGAGAAACAAAAGAAGGCTGCCGGAGCATGAGCAACCGGGGAACAAAGGAAAGGAAAAAGAAAACAAAAAGCTAAGGAAACTAAACTAGAATGGCCGGCGCCGGCGCCGGTGGGAAATCTAGCTTGGACGGAGGCTTTTTGCAAGGTTTACAGTAACAGAGAGGGAAGAGTGAGAAAAGTATTCTGTTTCCAGCAAAATTGGGATTTTAGTCCTCTAAGTTGGCCTATTTTGGATTTTAGTCCTGTTTCTGCTCCGATGAGGAAAATAGTCCTCTAAGTTGGGTTTTTTTTTTGGGATTTTAGTCCTATCTGCCGGTTATGCTGACTGGACACCGGAATCATCAAAAATAACTTATATGGTAACTTATATGGACGCCACATCATATGCCATGTTGAATCTACGTGGCGGTGGGTCCCACTTCTACCCTATTTCCTCTAAGAGCAACCGTAGTAAATGAAGTTTGGCCATATTCTTTAACATTTTTGTCAGATAAGATTAAACAATTCTCTTAAAAGAAAATTCATGATAAGAAAATAGAGAATGTTTTTGTAAGCTTCTCTACTCTATTCTCTCTTTTACAAGAGACATGTAGACAATCATCTCCCAAAAAAAGCGCCCAAAACCACCATTTTTCGGGAAATAAATTCAGAAACTTAAATATTTAATATTTAATATTATTTTAATCAATAGATTATCACCATTACAACATCACATCACACACAAATTAATCTCTACAATCTTTATATATTATCACCATTACAACATCACATCACACACAAATTATCCCTACAACTCTTCTATATTTATCCTCCAATCATCTTTCTCCATATCATCCAAACATCATCAATTAATAGTCTTATCTCCCGATCACCATTACTCTTGCTCTAAGTTGGGTTTTTTTTTGGGATTTTAGTCATATCCGCCGGTTTTTGCTGACTGGACACCGGAATCATCAAAAATAACTTATATGGACGCCACATCATTTGCCATGTTGGATCTACGTGGGGGTGGGTCCCACTTCTCCCCCATTTATTAAAAATAAAAATTTGATGCATGAAGGATTCAAACCGGCGACCTAGTGGTGTAAACTATCAAGTACTTCGCCATCTAAGCTACAACTTTAATGTTTACACTATGAAAAGATTTATTACTTATGCATAATATGGTTTCCTTTGGTTTAATTTTCCGTGTTAATTTGATGTAGTTCTTTTTTATAAAATAAAAAAACTATCTACGTCCCTAAATGTAAGTGGATTTAGAATTATCATATACATTAATAAAGTGATTAATTTTTTTTGAAACACAGTGATTAATTTTTTTTTGAAACACAGTGATTAAATATATTAGACTATAATGTTTGGTTCTCAAAAAAGACTACAGTGTTTGATATACAATTTGATTATCATTAATTGTAATAATTATGATATTAAAAAAGTTGACCGAATATATACAAATTAATAGTAAGATAAGAAAAAAATTTATAATTATTACTCTTCCGCTAATATAAGGTCGACTTACATTAATAATAATAATAATAATAATAATAATAATAATAATAATAATAATAATAATAACAATAATAATAAAAGGTTATAAAAAAATAAACATTATGCAAGAGCTCTTATATATATATCATCTACAGTTAAATTAATTTTGTAAATAAGTTTATTTAAATTAGGCAAATACAATGTTGGAAGAAATGTTATCGTGCATATGTAAATAATTGTGTCATAATAAACATATTGAACTTATAGCTTGGATGGCAAAGTGCTTGGTATTTTACCACAAGGTTGCCGATTCGAATCCTTCTTCCCTCAACTTTCTATTTTTAGCAAATGGAGGAGAAATGGGACCCACAAGCCATGTAGGATCCCACATGGCAGCCACGTCATCAATTTTAAAATATTCCGGTGCCCAGGCAGCAATATCCGGCGTATAGGACTAAAATCCAAAAAAAAAAATCCAACTTAGAGGACTATTTTCCTCACCGGAGCAGGAGCAGGATGATGTCGGGTCAAGTAATAAAAATACTCGATACCTAAATAACACACTAGCAAGAGAACTAGGTTCAATCGTAGTATAGTTAGATAGAGTCGAGGTCAATCTCACAGAGACTCGGCTTAACCGAAATACGACTTATTAAACTAAAAGCAAATTAAAGGCGGTCTACGACCAACAAATAACGTAGAATTAAAATTGACACAATAGAAACACAAAACCAACAAAAGACACAACGACACTAAGACACTTATTTTTATAGGTTTTATAAATTAACAAACGGTATTGATAACGCTAGTAGTTATTACTCTCCCATGCTATGTAGATTGACGACGAGACAAAATAAGACATTTAAGATTAATTATTCTGACTACGGGAGTCATCCCCTAAAATAGATCTAGCTCCGGGTAGGCCATCTAGATCATCGTGTCTCCGTTACGTGACTTGACATTTTTAGTCTCCGTCTCATATAACTTCTGACACAAATACGAAACTAGGGATGCCGGTATAAACCGTAACCTCATCTAAACAACATTCCTATGGTTATGCGTACTTCTTAGACACCGATTCAATCTCTGTCCTAAGTAACAATCACTTTTTGGCTCTCATGTTAAATTACGATGACAAATAATTAATTAGTTGATCAGGTTTAATTACTCGTTTTAATTACAAAGCAGAGAACCTGACGTAGTCGAAGCCGTTCGCAGACAAATCAAGAACATCACAGATCTTGCTACCAGTGAGACATAGGCTCGCTGCCAGTAAGCTCAGATCTGAACCAGATTTGATCGTGAAACATCTTTTATGTCTCAGATCTACATAAACATGGGTTCGTTAATTAACTACATCACGAAATCAATACACAAAACGACTACTTCATCACGAAATAAATTAGATCTATGAATAAAGATTGTATAATAGATTAGACATTACCCTCGAAGACGAGCGTGATTCCCACTCCTTGATACGATCTCTAACCGGTGATTCTAACGACTCCGTAATGAAAGAACATAAAATAAAGAAAACACATATTGCAAATAAAACAAATGTTGTGAATTGTATTCTTCTAAAAGTATTCTAGAGTGTGGTTCAAATGAAATTCGTACAGCTCTATTTATAGGGGCTTAAGCTGATCTAAAGATATATTTCAAAATATCAAAACAATTATAGATAACTCCCGGCCGATCTCCAGATAAAGCAGAACTCGCTCCCAGCGAGTTGAGGGGTCGCTGCCAGCGAGTCCCTGATCTTCGAATTGGCTCGCTGGCTCTTGTCATGCCTTACTCCTCTTTTCGCGCTGATCCGATTTTTATCTTCAATGCACTCCGAATTTACTTTGATTTCTTTTGAGATTTACTTCCTCCGATAATAGATATCTTCCGATTCATCGCAATCTATAAAATAAATATTTATCGCAAGTAAATCGTATTTAAATAATAAAAACAGATAAATATCAAATTATATCTTATAAATCACATAACATTAAATAATCAATATAGACATGTGATTTAATATAAAATATATATTATTAATCTCGATTTAAGGACAATGTTGATGACATTTACGGGTATAATTTGACCGTCATCAACTACCCCCCACTTAGACTTTGATCGTCCCGAACAAAGCATCAACAAGTTATTCCCCAAGACAACATTTTTTCATGGTCAAATCATACTTACAAGAAACTCGATTCAACTCATACCATTCATGCTCATAAGGTACCCATTATTCACTACTCGTTATGAATCGACGTGCTGTGTGCATGTGCATTAGTTTTATATATTCGTGGCAAGATTAAAGTTTAGGCTAACTTCGCAGTCTTAACCTACCAACATCAGCATTCCCACTTCTTAAGCCTCGCAATGGTTAAAGAAATGGTGCAATAAGCAAGAGCATCATCCATAAGGTTTTTGGACTCGGAGACCGAGAAAATACTCAAAGCCTCTTAAAAATTTGAATTTCTTCGCATTTTCATAATTTCAAGCTTTGCCACTTCTCAAGAAAGAAATTTGTTTTAAAGGTAAAGTATGCATTGCAAGAATCCCCCTCTCACGGGTTAGTGGACATCATTGAATATTACCAGAAGCGCGAGGCTACTTTGGTAACGTTACTACAAGCCCAGTGTTTAACGCATTGTCAAAACACAGATAATTCTCAAGCTTATTACTCCGCTTTGATGGCTAGAAGATAATAATACATCAGCAGATAAATATCGACACTTAATCTGCATAAACACTCATCTACGCAATGTACACATAATTCTTCAGTTATTATAATTTGTGCGGTATTCGTCGATTCAAATTGAGTAATCGAATAATAAACAACTACTTGCAACAGTCGGCATGAATATCCTTAAGTTCACATTCACATAAGTATAAAATGATCACTTATTCATGCAACTTGGTTCATTCCCTACTAATTCCATGTATAAGAACTCACAATTCTAAGGGTACGAGATAATTAATTTGGCATTTGTTCAATTTTTTCATTTTTCACCGTTTAATTCAATTGTTCAATTATAACACATCATATCTAAGTCTCCTACCCCCCACTTAAACTTGGCATTGTCCCCAATGACAAAGAAAAAGGAGAATTTAAGAAAAAAGACTTAGATCTGGAAACGGCTCTCAAGTAAATGCAGAATATAAGAGCGATCCAAGCACGTCGTGGAGAAGCAAACGAGGACCTGTTTAAGCAAACCAAATAGAAACTCCACGAAACCGTTAATAACATGTCAATGGAAGTTATAAAATAACATGGCAGTAATTAGATATAGAATATCCAAAAACAGATTAAGCCACTTTATTTCATACAACCAACGACAAGGAAAACCAAAGAGTTAAAACTACAAAACTCACATGGCGGCTATTAAGGAAAAAACCTCGTTTATTCCGAACTTAGAATCGGAACATGGCGAGATGAAAAAACCTTAACAGCCTCATGCTACTTTATTCAAACAAAACAAAAACAAAAGATAGTTTTCAAGAAATAGTTCTGAGGTTACAGTCGCCAGCCCAACTTAACTCAACGATGGTTTAAGTATAGGTAGGATCTTCAAGAGTGAAGACTTCCTCCTCCGTTCCTTGACCAAGACCAATGTAATGTTTCACACGGTGTCCATTAACCACAAAAGTGGATTGATCCTTAAGGTTTAACACCTCAACAGCTCCAGAAAGGAAAACCTTACTCACTTGATAAGGGCCATACCATCGTGATTTTACTTTCTAGGAAAGAGTCTCAAGCGCGAATTGTAAAGAATAACCAGATCGCCTTCCTTAAAGGTGCAGTCCAATATCTTCTTATCATGAAATTTCTTTGTGCACTCCTTAAATTTTTTGGCATTCTCATAGGCTTCCAGACGAAACTCCTCTAGGCGAGTCAATTCCAACAATCTTCTTTCTCCAGCCAAACTCTCATCAAAATTCAACATACACGTAGCCCACATGGCACGGTGTTCAAGTTCAACCGGTAGATGACATGCTTTTCCAAAAACAATCTTATAGGGGGACATACCAATAGTCGTCTTATAAGCAGTTCTATAAGCCCATAAAGCATCATCTAATCGCAACGACCAATCCTTTCTAGTCGTATTCACGAGTTTTCTCCAAAATGCGCTTTATTTCTCGATTTGTAACCTTAACTTGTCCACTTGTTTGAGGGTGATATGCAGTAGCTAACTTGTGTCTAACCCCGTACTTAATCATCAACTTTTCAAACGGCCTATTACAAAAATGGCTTCCATTATCACTAATAATGGCACGAGGGGTTCCAAACCGCGTAAAAATATTCTTCTTTAAGAACTTCAGTACAACTTTTGCATCGTTAGTAGGCGAAGCAATGGCCTCAACCCATTTGGACACGTAGTCGACCGCCACTAAGATATAGCGGTTGGACAAAGATGAAGTAAAGGGTCCTACAAAATCAATACCCCAAACATCAAAGAGTTCCACCTCTAGGATATTCTTCAGTGGCATTTCATTCCTTCTCGAGATATTTCCCGTCATTTGGCAAGAATGACAAGATCTAGCATATTGATGCGCATCTTTGAACAAAGTGGGCCAGTAAAAACCATATTGGAGAACTTTTTCATCCATCTTGTCTCCTTCATAATGTCCTCCGGCCTCATAAGCGTGGCAATGTCTAAGGATATCATACATCTCCTCTTCCGGCACACATCTCCTAAAGACATTGTCAGATCCTAGCTTAAATAGATAGGGCTCTTCCCAATAATAGTGCCTAAGATCCTTAAAGAATTTCTTTCTTTCTTGGGGGTTGAGATTTGGTGGCAAGTATTTCGCGGATAGATAATTCAAAAAGTCTTTAAACCATGGTTGTTTTTTATCCTTCAAAACCTCAACATGCGAAGATACTGTAGCGCAATCATTCTTTCCATGTTTGGCCGTGATGGAGAATAATTGCTCATCAGGAAATGTTTCTCCAATCTCGGTCATTGGCTCATTATCCTCTATTTGTAAATGGGAAAGATGATCCGCAACCAAATTCTCAGATCCTTTCTTGTCACGGATTTCTACATCAAACTCTTGCAATAGTAGAATCCATCTTAATAGCCGTGGTTTGGAATCTTGTTTGGCTAAAAGATACTTCAAAGCCGCATGGTCAGTCCAAACAGTGACTTTGGATCCCACTAGATAAGATCTAAACTTGTCAAACGCAAAGATAATAGCTAGAAGCTCTTTCTCAGTAGTTGCATAATTCCTTTGAGAAGTATTTAGAGTTCGACTAGCATAGCAGATGGGCCTAAAGATCTTGTCTTTTCTTTGTCCCAAGGCAGCACCTACAGCAGTATCGCTTGCATCGCACATCAACTCAAAAGGTAGATTCCAATCAGGCGCAATCAGAATGGGTGCAGTAATAAGAATGCTCTTTAACTCATTGAAAGCTTTCATGCACTCATTAGTAAACACAAATGGCACATCTTTTGCCAATAATTCAGTAAGAGGTCTAGAGATTAAGGAAAAGTCCTTCACAAACCGACGATAGAATCCCGCGTGGCCAAGAAAACCTCGCAATGTCTTAAGATTGGTTGGTGGAGGAAGTTTTTCAATCACCTCTACTTTTGCCCTATCCACCTCTATACCGTTCTTTGAAATACGGTGGCCAAGTACTATACCTTCAATAACTAAAAGATGACATTTCTCCCAGTTAAGCACCAGATTTGTCTCCTCGCATCTCTTCAACACTCTTGCTAGATGCGTGAGACATGAATCAAAATCATCTCCAAATACGGAGAAATCATCCATAAAGATCTCTAGGAAATCTTCAACCATATCAGCAAACAGAGAAATCATGCATCTTTGAAACGTTGCTGGTGCGTTGCACAAACCAAAGGGCATTCTATTACAAGCAAAGGTTCTATACGGACATGTAAAAGTGGACTTCTCACGATCCTCGGGTGATATATGAATTTGATAGTATCCCGAGTAACCGTCAAGGAAACAATAAAACGCATGTCTGCTCAGTCTCTCGAGCATTTGATCAATAAAGGGAAGAGGGAAATGGTCTTTGCGAGTTGCATCATTCAACTTCCTAAATTCAATGCATACTCTATGACCAGTAATGAGTCTAACAGGAATCAACTCATTTAACTCATTAGCTTGTACAATCAAACCTCCCTTCTTAGGAACTACGTGGATCGGGCTAACCCATTCACTATCAGAGATAGGAAAGATGATTCCCATTTCTAACATCTTAATAACTTCATCCCTAACCACGTCCTTCAATTGTGGAGTCAACCGTCTTTGGGGTTGTGCAACCGCTTTCTTTGCAGGATCGATGGAGATTTTATGCATGCACACGCTAGGGCTAATGCCTTTAATACCAGCTATTGTCCATCCAAATGCTCCGTGATACTCTCTCAACACTCTCATCAGCTTTTCTTCTTGTATTTCACTCAAGGCAGAAGAAATAATAAGCGGCATTGTCTCGTCTTGAAGGAATACATACTTGAAATGTGCAGGCAGAGGCTTCAACGTCAGATTGGTAGGTGGTTCTTCTAATGAGGTCTTTAACTTTTGTCCGGTTAGCTTAAGTTCAAAGAACTTATGCCATGTCGGTCTATGTAGAATTTCTCAACCTCGGTAGACTTCATCTCCTCTACATGGCCAGGGGTTCTTCTACTACATCCAGGCCATATCACTTTCTCTTCCTACCTCTTTTCATATGGAACTTCATCCTCTAAATCTAGAGTAGCCTCGAGGAAATCCTTAATATCCTCATATTGTTGGAAGTCATTGACAAGCTTGTCAACAGAATCCAACATGAAACATGCATCCTCTCCGTCATCAGGTGTCTTCATAGTGTCAAACACGTTGAACGCTATTTCATCTCCATTAACTCTCAACACTAACTCTCCTTTGTAAACATCGATAAGCGTCATACTATTGGCCATAAAAGGTCTTCCTAAGATTAGGGGCACTTCGTAGTTAGCTTCCATATCTAGCACAACAAATTCGATAGGAAACACAAACTTCTCAACTCTTACTAGCACATCCTCAACCACTCCACAAGGTTCCTTAACCGATCGATCAGCTAATTGCAAAGTAATTGAAGTCTTTTTAAGATCTTTCATACCTAGCTTTTGAAAAATGGATAGAGGCATCAGATTTACGCTCGCTCCTAGATCACACAAGGCCTTGTTCAAGCATACGTTACCTATGGTGCAGGGAATGAGAAAACTTCCCGGATCCTTGCACTTAGCGGGTAACTTATGTTGAAGAATGGCTTAGCACTCCTCATTTAGTCAAATGGTCTCTAAATCTAGGAGTTTCCTCTTAGTAGAGAGAAGCCTTCTTTTAAGAACTTGGTGTACTCAGGCATCTCAGCAAGTGCTTCAACTAAAGGTATATTGATGTGTAACTTTCTAAAAATATCAATGAACTTCTTATACCTTTTGTCATCAACCTTAGGCTTAGATTTGCGTGGAGGATAAGGTATGGTTGAAGGATCGACATCAGTGAAAATAGGATACTTGTTATTATAAAGCTCCACTCTAGGGCCAGCAGGTTCCTTATAGGTTTCTTGCTCCGGCAAGGTACCAGAGGCACTTCCTTCCTTGCTTGGCTCACCATCCTTACTCTCTACGGTTTTCTCTTTCTCTTTTAGAGATGGTGGAGTTACTTCTTTCCCACTTCTAGTTATGATCGCATTCAAGTCCTTAGGATTTTTATCAGTGGTTCTTGGCAATCCTCCAGGAGGTCTAGTTGAGACTTGCTCAGCTAATTGTCCTATTTGGTGAGTGAGATTTTGGACGATGGCTTCTTGATTGGTCACCTTAGCATCGTTTTTCTGACAATATTGGCTAAAGTTAGTGGCTAACTCAGCCATCGATTTTGAAAGTTGTCCCATATTGTCAGTAACGACATTGCTCAATTTTTCTATCGCAGCTTCCCAACCAAAAGTTTTAGTTTTCTGTGGTACATAAATAGTAGGCGGTTTAGGTCCTTCTCCTGCATTAGGGTCACTATATCAGAATCCAGGATGGTTATGATTAGGCTTATATCCTCCCCATTGATTTCTTTGTCTCCCAATAAAGTTGGCTTCTTTAGTACCAGCATTCTCACTTTGAGGTATTACTTCGATTCCAGTCCTTTTCTCTACTCTTGCCATTCTCTCTTGCATTCCATCTACCTTATTGTTGAAAACAGACTGTTGTTCTAAGATTTTGGTAGATGCACTATCCTCAAATATGTCAGCGGCCATATTCACAGTAGCTATGTCATTGCCTCCCCATTGACTATTCATTGCTATTTGCTCCATCTTTCCTTGTGCCTCCTCAGGAGATAAAAGAACAAACGCTCCATTGCTAGAGGCGTCTACTCTAATTTTCTCAGTCTCTCTCAATCCATGGTAAAAAGTTTGCATTAAAAGACAAAGAGAGATATCATGATGTGGACACTTTCTCATAGCTTCCTTAAAACGCTCCCAAGCTTGATCAAAACTCTCCCCAGGTTGTTGCTTAAATCCTAAGATATCCTGGCGTAACTTAAAGGTTTTTCCAAAAGGAAAATACTTATTCATGAATTTTTGCAACAATTGTTCCCAAGTAGTGATTGATCCAGCCTCTAAAGAGAGAAGCCATTGCTTAGCTTTATCTTTCAAAGTGAAAGGGAAAAGCTTAAGACGAATGTTACCCTCCGGGATTAGTTCTGGCTTCACATTGCTAACGATTTCCAACAAATTTGTCACGTGAACACCAGGATCCTCGTTTTGGATTCCATGAAAAGTGAAATAGTTGGTCACCATTTGAATTACATTAGGCCTAGGGTGGTAGACTTCCGTAGGGTCTTGCGGTGCTACGATAGCGGGAATGAATTGCTCAATAGTAGGTGTTGCATAACTTTGTAAAGTACGCCTCGCTCCTTGAGCTAGGGCTTGGTTTCCATTATTAGCATTAAGATTATTCACATTATTAACATTATTGGCATTATAAATAACTTCAGGATTAAGTACCTGGTTCAGATTGTTCAGAATGCCTTCCATTTCTGCCTCAGATTCAGAATGCTCAGTGTTTATGGTGAATTTATAGTATTTTTAACGATATGTTTTATATCAATTTCCCCCATATGTGGATGTTTTTCATAGAAATCGAGCTTTATAATTGAAATATTGAGCAAGTGGTGTTTTCAATAGTTAAATTGCTAAACGTAATGAATTATGTGCTTAAATTGTGATTTTATATTATTTTGGAGTTATGTTACGCTTTGGTTTGTTTTATTATCTTTTAGATACATGTTCTCGAGCTAAAAGAGGATTAGAAGAGGCTGCATTCGGATTTTCTGATGAAGAGAAGAGATAGGGATGAGAAGGAAAGGATAAAGATGAAGAAATCAGCTTCCAGGCATGATGGACGTTCGTTCATGTCCCGTCCACTACGGACGGACGTCCATTAAATCAACTCGGCGTCCGGGAGAAGAAATCGAACGAGAGAGTTTGGACGTTGTATGGACGAGCGTACGCCCTAGCGTCCAAAGCGGTTGGACGGGCGTCCGAGTGTTTCGGACGGGCGTCCGTCCGCCGACTTAGCCCCGGCCGACTTAAAACTCTATAAAAAGCAGTTGCGCCCCAACCCTAAAAGATATCAAAAATTCTTCATACACCAAATACTACTCAGCAGCCGCACTTCTGAGGGTTCCAAGGCCGGTCACCCGAGCCTTGTGCTCGGGTGATCCGGGTTAGATTAGGATGCTTTATTTTCGTTTGTTGATTCATGGAGATCATCCATTGTACCAAACTATGTGAGTTTATCTTTTAATTTATTCAATCCTTTGTTAATTTTCATGATCTTTGATTTGTTTTGTATCTTTCTATGATTTATGATGCTATTGTGTGACTAGATCGAGAGATTGGTTGCTAATTGTTGTCTAACGTAGATGAGAATCGTTGTTAGGCTAGATCACCATAGAAAGATAGGATCTTTAATCGTTAATTCGTGACAAATTAATTGGTTAATTATCTAGGTTGCTAGATTCTAAAATACGAGAGTTAACTTGAATCTACACCTTCGTTTTGTATGGAAATTGGTCTCAACATTCGAGAGAGGAGAGATCGATATGAATTCACTAAGAGATTAGGAGTTCATAGCTTGAGAAACGGATTCACTAAGAGATTAGGAGTTTGTATCTCGTGTAAAGGTGAAACCACAATATCAAATTAAAATCATGAGATGAACTTGGATTGAAATCACTTGGTTTGTATATTGGTTGATTCCATGTATCTTTCTTCTATGTTTTTCTTAGTTGTTATAGCTTAGATTTATTTTATCTGTTCTATGTGTTTATATGTTTGTTCTTTCGTTTATTTGTTTTCATAAGTAACAATCGAAAGGAATTAATAAAACTGGATTCAACAACCCAATTCCCTATGGATCGACCCCTTACTTATCCCGCTTTACTAGCAATTACCCGGTATTCGGCGGTTAGGAGTTATTTTTGCATATAGGTTAGGGTTTATAAATTGTTTTTGTTTAATGATGCAAAACCATCCAAACACTCAGAATGATCAGTTGTATGTCCTTCTTCCAATTCGTGCTTGCTTTCCTCAATATTCGGATCCTCTTCTCCTTGTTTAGCCAGTTCTCTAGCTAACTTCCTATTTCGCCTTGCAAATTTCTCTATTTCAGGATAATATGGCTCAAGCGGTTCCTTCGATTTCCGAGTTGCGTACTATAAAATAACAAAAAACAATAAAACAATTAAAAACTTAAAAGGCTAGGCCTTTAACTAGACTATATAATTAAAATGAAACTAAAACAGACTCTAAAAATTATGAAAAACACGAGAACACAAAGTAGAAATTATGTAAAACGAAACGGAGCAGAAACTGCCCAGAAAAACTGGCTGGCTCCCAGCGAACAGGGAGTTCGCTGCCAGCAAGAACAGTGAAATCTGGGAAACTGCCCAGATCTATTTTACGACACTAACAGGTTAATTCTATGCTATATAAATTAATTAACAGACTCTATTCACACTATTTATGAATTTACTTTTAATAAAATAAGCTATACTTGATTAATGACACGAGTCCCCGGCAACGGCGCCAAAAACTTGATGTCGGGTCAAGTAATAAAAATACTCGATACCTAAATAACACACTAGCAAGAGAACTAGGTTCAATCGCAGTATGGTTAGATAGAGTCGAGGTCGATCCCACAGAGACTCGGCTTAACCGAAATACGACTTATTAAACTAAAAGCAAATTAAAGGCGGTCTACGACCAACAAATAACGTAGAATTAAAATTGACACACTAGAAACACAAAACCAATAAAAGACACAATGACACTAAGACACTTATTTTTATAGGTTTTATAAATGATTAACAAATGGTATTGATAACGCTAGTAGTAATTACCCCCATGCTATGTAGATTGACGACGAGACAAAATAAGACATTTAAGATTAATTATTCTGACTACGGGAGTCATCCCCTAAAATAGATCTAGCTCCGGGTAGGCCATTTAGATCATCGTGTCTCCGTTACGTGACTTCACATTTTTAGTCTCCGTCTCATATAACTTCTGACACAATTACGAAACTAAGGATGCCGGTATAAACCGTAACCTCATCTAAGCAACATTCCTATGGTTAGGCGTACTTCTTAGACACCGATTCAATCTCTGTCCTAAGTAACAATCACTTTTTGGGTCTCATGTTAAATTACGATGACAAATAATTAAGTTGATCAGGTTTAATTCCTCGTTTTAATTACAAAGCAGAGAACCTGACGTAGTCGAAGCCGTTCGCAGACAAATCAAGAACATCACAGATCTTGCTACCAGCGAGACATAGGCTCGCTGCCAGGAAGCTCAGATCTAAACCAAATTTGCTCGTGAAACGTCTTTTACATCTCAGATCTACATAAACATGGATTCGTTAATTAACTACATCACGAAATCAATACACAAACGACTACTCCATCATGAAATAAATTAGATCTACGAATAAAGATTGCATAATATAGTGACATTACCCTCGAAGACGAGCATGATTCCCACTCCTTGATACGATCTCTAACCTGCGATTCTAACGACTCCGTAATGAAAGAACATACAATAAAGAAAACATATGTTGCAAATAAAACAAATGTTGTGAATTGTATTTTTCTAAAAGTATTCTAGAGTGTGGTTCAAATGAAATTCGTACAGCTCTATTTATAGGGGCTTAAGCTAATCTAAAGATATATTTCAAAATATCAAAACAATTAGAGATAACTCCCGGCTGATCTCCAGATAAAGCAGAACTCGCTCCCAGCGAGTTGAGGGGTCGCTGCCAGCGAGTCCTTGATCTTCGGATTGGCTCGCTGGCTCTTGTCATGCCTTACTCCTCTTTTCGCGCTGATCCGATTTTTATCTTCAATGCACTCTGAATTTGCTTTGATTTCTTTTGAGATTTACTTCCTCCGATAATAGATATCTTCCGATTCATCGCAATCTATAAAATAAATATTTATCGCACAGTAAATCATATTTAAATAATAAAAACAGATAAATACCAAATTATATCTTATAAATCACATAACATTAAATAATCAATATAGACATGTGATTTAATATAAAATATATATTATTAATCTCGATCTAAGGACAATGTTGATGACATTTACGGGTATAATTTAACCGTCATCACAGGATTAAAATCCAAAATAAGCCAACTTAGAGGACTAAAATCCTAATTTTGCCTCCCTGATGTCTATAAAAATAATGATGGAAAGACTATTTCATAAATTTAGTACTTCATTATGTCTTTCCACAGCGAACTGTCCATCTATAATTATCAAGGGGTATAAATGTGTGTAATGTTACTTTATTTTGACAATTTGTTACTTTATTTTGACAATTTATTGTGAAACAAATACTTTGAAAATCTTTGTTTATTTGTTGAACGTATTTTTTGGAAGGAAAAGTATTTAGGCACCGGAATTTGGTACCACTCATCCCCCGAAAGATATATTGTGTGGTTCAGAATTTTTGTGTTATTTTGTTTTCTTTTTATGTGTTAAAATGTGTGGTTATAAAGTGTTGTGTGGATGATTTCTGTATATTATTTCGGTGCCTAAATCACTGTCCTTTTTGGAAACATAAAGCAATTTAATGGCAAACAAATTCAAAGAGTGTTTGAACATAATTAACACCGAATTGTTATAAATATACTCGTAATATGTGGATGTCCATTAGATATAATATCTATCTCCTCCGTGTAAAATAATAGCCCACAGTTAGTTTACTTAATAGCTAAGTCTCGACGCAAATACGACAAAGTGGATAAATATCGACGTTAATATATGGTGTAATCGACGAATGTATTAACACCATCAAACCACGTGTAATATGTCATGTATTTATTAGACGGTACCACGTTAGATAATTATCTCAGACAACTATCTATAGCCGCCCTATCATGTGATGACCATTGGTAAATACTGTAACATCACATGAGATGATCAAGGGGGCTGAGCCGAGTCTTTTATATATATGTGTGTATCTGTAAAGTAATAAAGAGAGTGAATAAATGGATCCATCTTGCAAATTATATGTCCTGTTCACTATTATTTGAGTAGTACTTATTTTTCTTTGCTTGAAAGTTATGTATATTTTATAACACGTTATCAGCACGAGTCTCTACCGATTGAGTTAGCCGTGTAGTAAAATCCTCCGTTGCCGAAATCTTCTTCCTCCGGCAAGCTCTCCTGCTAATAAATTCTTCAATATAT
This sequence comes from Gentiana straminea, assembly GCA_036785695.1. Classification (NCBI taxonomy): domain Eukaryota; kingdom Viridiplantae; phylum Streptophyta; class Magnoliopsida; order Gentianales; family Gentianaceae; genus Gentiana; species Gentiana straminea. The sequence goes on from JAVUPR010000244.1 coordinate 1,096,368, forward strand.
TTTGGTGGCCGTAAAAGCTACAGAGCACAAAACAAGAAAATATGCCATGAAGGAGGAGATTCATTCATTCACAGTCACAGCTCCAATCCACTTGGAACTCCTTTCTTGTAATGGTTCTCTCAAGTTTGCATACAGAGATGGTGCAATAAAAAGGGAAACACTATGTGGGAAATTTGTTTGCAGTTCCACTGAGAAGCACCGACCGAAAGAAACGACGGATCAATAAATCTCACCTACCGTATTAAGATATATGGTATTTCGGTATATCGGATATTCTGGATTTCTATGATTTAATCATCAATCGATGATTATCTTTTATCGACGGCTATCAATTATTCGGGATTTCTATCTAGATATTCTATGGATGGATATATAATATCGATGTTAATCGATTATTTGGATTTATATATTGTCACACATTTGGATAATCTATCTTATACGATATATGGATATCTATTATTGACCGACGGTGTCAATAATTTATAATGGTGATATATTCTATCCCTGAGGTAAACTATGGAGGTAAAAGTTTATTTTATTCAATTTATCTATTATAATCAATATATCATACGGTGATATTATTATTTATTGTAATATATAAATTATTGAAAAGGATGATGCAATTACATTTTCTGAAGTGAATATGTTCAAACTATTAGTTTGATGCGTCAAATTATATAAATCCGTTTCCAGAAGTGAACGTGATTAGACTATATATTTAAGATGTGTCGGTTGACACAAATCCATTCCCAGAAGTGAATGAGATGAAATGAAATCTTCAAGGTGTATCGAATTACCCGAGTCCATTTCTAGAAGTGAATAGGACCACTTAATGAAATATATACATTACACCAGATTTTATAGGTTCATTCCCAGTAGTGAATGTGGCTAAATTATATATTTGAGATATATCGAATAACACGAGTCAGTTCCCAGAAGTGAACGTGACCAAATTATAATTATTAAAGAAACATCGAATTATATTGGCTCAATCCCGAAAGTGAATTTGAGTAAATATAATTTACGATGTATCAGGTTGTACATGTCCATCCTCAGGAGTGGATGTGACTAAACTCGAAATTTATGATATGTCATATATGACATGTCTGTTCCTAGAAGTGAACATGGATAATTAAATATTCTAGATGTGTTGAGATACACAAGTCAGTTTCCAGAAGTGAACGTGATAGAATCTAGATATTGTATACATATATTTAAAGATGTATCGAATCACGTCAGTCATTTCCCTGTAGTGAACGTGACATGGATGAGACTGTGATTTTAAAATCATCATAATAAATTTCACCAGAAGTGAGTTGATGACACTAAGGGAAAACGATACATCAGTAGAACCCGGTATACTATAAGTTCGTTTTATAATTTATTATATATTAAATATATACATATATATTTATTTATGCATTTATTTATTTATGTATTTACTTTTGTATCGCTTAGATTGAGTCCTGAAGACTAAGTCTAATATAAAAGATCATTTTATCTTGCAGACAAATTGATTAGAAAATTTGATCACCCGAAGATGATCATTCATTTAAGGCATATAGTGATGGACCAGAAGCTCATCGGAAGCACTTGTATGCTCTTAAAAGTGAATATGAGATTCACAGAAATAAATACGGACTCAAAGTCCATATGAAATGGAATGATGTTCCAACAAATGACCTGAAGTCTAAAGATAAGAAAATTAGTAAGAACATCGTGACACTTCTTTAATCCTCGTAAAAGGATTGTATTTATCATTGTAATAATATGCTCCTGTAGTAGCAATATTTAAAGAAGTGGTTTATATTCAACAAGATGGTTATCATAGAATCATCATGAAACACGATCTATTTGGTTTAGACAATTCCCTGAAGTGAATGTCACTAGATTCGTGAGATAAAAAGGATCAAATAGTACTTTGATCAGTAGTATCAGTAGTATATATTACTTGTGCATTAGTTTTCATAATAGGATATAGATAGCATACGAGTAATAGTTTTACCTTTGTTTTACTTCATAAACGTGTCTAAGTTCATAAACTAGATCGCGATCAATATGTCCCTGATGGATATCACAAACATTTGTCTCCTTGGAGGGGAATTCCAGAAGTGGAACAAAACGATATTAAATTCTAGAAGAATAATGAAAATCGATTTTCACGGTGTGGCATAGAAAGCCACTAGTCGCGTACTTGTCATACGGCGAAATATCCGGATGAGAATAATGAAGCTTCAAATTGTAGTAAAGGCAATGTCATGACACAAATACTATATGTTACGGTCATCCGCAGATGATCTAGAAATGATAAATTTTGTTTACCCTTTTTCAAAGTCTCAAGCACAGTAAATTGTGCGGATATCCCCTGATGTGGATATTAAATTGAGACATCGGAAGAATTAAAAAGATATAAATCTCTTGAAGAGATAATATAGTTCTTCCTGATTGAGTCGATATCACGTAATGTTTGTTGATACTCATATAAATGGATACACATTGACATGTAGAATCCCACATAGGGATATCACATCGAAATGCTGAATCCCACAAAGGGTTATTGTAAACTTACATAGATATGACTTATAATGAAATGTTTTCCCGAGATTAGGGGGAGGATAGTAAACTTGAAGTTTATAAATCTCATGGAAGAACATTATATTAATGCACATTTTATCACCAGATGCATTTAATTACTCTTGAAGAGTGAGCGGCTGCAAATGCTTTGGTTGGATTAAATGCCGCATAAAAGTTTGTCCTAAAAGGATAATATTTGTCCCAGAAGGAAAAGTCCCAGTAGGACATAGAAGGAAAAGTCCCAGTAGGACATGAAATAATACGTATCAAATTAATGAAAATAATGCTATAAGCGTTAAAGACCAATTGGCTCAATAATTAAAATTCCTCAAAAGAGGTATGGCTATATTATTTATGAGAACTCTAGAAGAGTTAGACAGTTAGAAGATGCTCGAGTAGAAAATAATATAGTCTATGAAGCTCCGGAAGAGCAATGACATACTTCTGTTGAGTAATGAAATCATAAACCCTTGAAGAGGTCAAAGCTAGAATATGCCAACAAGTGTTGATATATATGTGTGGAACGAATAATATGCAGTTGTCATACATACATGAGGTGGAGAAATGAACCTGGAGTTCATTCCCTCATGTTATCTTCTTACAACCCCTGAAGAAAATGTAATGATTCCCGAAGAATCTGAAATCGTATATTGTTATATTAATTATGTTCAACGCTTGATTTGTTCCAATCTCATAGTGTTGAGATAATGAATTAATGTTATCATCATTTGAATAATGAGATACGATAATGAATACAAACACTTGGTTTATGAACGAGGTTCATAAAAGCGAATATATCGCCTGAAGCGAATATAGAGAGGCAAGCATGTTTCGAAATGTTGTAATCGCCTGAAGCGAATATAGTGCCTGAAACATATAAGATGCTAGAAGCGTGCCTGAAGGTTATAAGACACTGGAAGCATTAAATGCCTAAAGCATACAAAGTGTGTGAAATGCACAATATATTTTGCATAAGGTACCTGATTGAGGTCAAGTTAAAATATTAACTCGATGCCTACTAACACACTAGCAAGAGAAGTAGGTTCAATTGCAGTACAGCTAGATAGAGTCGAGGTCGATCCCACAGAGACTCGGCATAAATAAAACACAACTTTATCCTATTAAAACTGAATCGAAAGGGCGGTCTATGACCAACTAAATGCAGTAAATAAAATAGTGACAACCACAAGACACAAAAGCCCACAAAGACAGACTAAATACTACTAAAACACGGATAATACGGTTGATATTATCTAAACAAATTGTATTGATTACGCTAGTAGATTATAACTCCCCCATGTGAATTAGGATGATAACGAGATAAAACAAACGTTAAAGACAAATTATTATGACTACGGGAGTCATCCCCTAAGGTAGATTTAGCTCCGGTTAGCCCATCTAAATCATCGTGCCTCCATTACGTGACTTCGCTTTTTAATGCCTCCATCTCATATAACTTCTGACACAATTACGAAACTAGGGATGCCGGTATAAACCGTAACCTCATCTAAGCAACATTCCTAGGGTAAGGCGTACTTCTTAGATGCCGATTCAATCTATATCCTAAGTAACAATCACTTTTTGGGTTTCATGTTAAATTATGATGACAAATAATTAAGTTGATCAGGTTTAATTACTCGTTTTAATTCCAATTCAGAGAATCTGACGTAGTCGAAGCCGATCATAATATTGCCCTACACATTACCACGCTCGGTCAACCGAATGACAGCACTCGGGCGACCGAATGACATGTCTCGGTCGACCGAACACGGTTACGTGTTGGTACAAATCATGATTACTTCTTAACGTTTCTAACCTAAACACATGGGTTCGTAAATTAATCTACATCACGCAATCAATACAAGAAAAACTACTCTATAATAACATACATCAGATCTACGAATAAAGATTGCATAATTGAATAGTCATACCCTCGAAGACGAGAGTGACTCCCACTCTTTAATGCGCTCCCCAACCGGAGAATCCGATGAATCCACAATGTACGAACATAAAGAAAAGAAAACTAAAACTAAAAACTCAAATTGTATAAACTGTCTTGTGGTGTGTGGTGTGTCTTTCTCAGTATCGTGGCTGCTGTTTATATAGGAGTTGTAGCCGACATAGGGAGAATCCGGAAGATTGACATGCATTTATCAAATTAGGCTCGGGTGACCGAACCTACACGCTCGGTCGACCGAATGGCTAGGCTCGGTCGACCGAGCCTTCCCTTGTTACGCGTTTTCACTCCGCTTTATCGACTTGTTCCCCACTCCATGCTTTTGAATTGATCGATTAATCTTTTCTTCAATGCTCCGATTTTCTTCTCTTTTATCTTGAGATTTCTCGATTGCGTGATAATTATCTTCCCGATTTGTTATGATCTCGCAAAATCGTATTTATCACACAATTAATTGCTCTTTTATAATAAAAAATAGCTAAATACCAATTATCACATTAATAATCACTTATCATTAAATAATAAATATAAACACGTGATTTAATATGAAATATATATAATTAACTCCGATTTAAGGTTAGAATTGATGACATAAATAGGTATATTTTAACTTGTCATCAAAATGCCCCCACTTAAACTTTGCTTCGTCCCGAACAAAGCATCAATAAGTCATTCCCCAAGACAACATTTTCCTTGGTCATCTCATACTTACACAAGAAACCCGAGTCAACTAATACCAGTCATGCTCATAAGATAAGCATTATTCACTACTCGCTATGAATCGAAGTGATTGTGTGCATGTGCATTGGTTTTATATAAATGTAGCAAGATTAGAGCTTATGCAGACTTCATATCAAAATTCACCAACATCAGCATTCATACTTCTTATGCCTCGCAATGGTTAAAGCACTAGAACAATAAGCAAGAGCGTATCTATAGGGTTTTTGGACTTGGAGACCGAGTACTACTCAAAGCCTCTAAAAATTCGAAAATTTTCAATTTTGCATATTTTTCGAATACTACTAATCTCAAGGAAGAAAACTTTCATAGAGTATCCCCCTATCTTAGATTAAACATAGCATCGAATATTACCACAAGCGCGGGGCTACTTTGGTAACTTACTACAAGCCCAGTGTTTTAATATTATCAAACACAGGTACGTCTCAAGCTTATTACTCTGCTTTTGTTGGCTAGAAGATCAGAATACATCAGTCGACAAATATCGACATTAGGTCCTCATAATTATCTATACAGTGTACACATACTTCTTTCAATTATAACGCGTGCGGTACTAAGCGATTCACATGTTGAGTAGTTGAACAATGCCTAACTACTTGCAATTGTTGGCATGAATATCCTTAAGTTTACTAACAATTTATCGCAAAAGTATAATATGACCACGTACTTACGCAACTTGGTTCCTTTCCTATCAATAAGAGCTTCAAAAGTTTAAGGGTACGAGTTAAACAACTTGCCATTTATCCATAAAAATTTTAAAATTCGGCTCAATATTCCGTCGCCCTTTACATTTCTAACATATAACTAAGCTAAGTTCCTTGCCCCCCACTTAAACATGGCATTGTCCTCAATGACAAAAATAAATGAGAGTGCAAAAAAACATAGCTCTGGAACGGCTCCCAAGTAAAGGAACAATATCAGAGTAATCATCGGCACAGCGTGGAAAGACAAACACATCCTGTATAAGCAAACAAACTCCACGAAATCGTCAAATACCATGTCTATGGAAGTTATAAAATAATGTGGCAGTAATTAGATATAAATATCTAAAAACAGTGTAAGCCACTTTACTTTATACTACCATGGACAAGACCAAAAGGGATTTAAACCTAGATAAAAACTCACATGACGGCTATCAAGGAAAAAACCTCGTTTATTCCGAACTTAAACTCGGAACATGGCGAGATGAAAAAAACCGTGATAGGCGCATGCTACTTTGTTAAAAAGAAAAACGAAAAAGATAGTTATAGGTAGTAGTTCTAATTTTATAGTCGCTAGCTCGACTCAGTTCAAGATGGTTTATTCAAAGACAGGGTCATCGAGGTACAAAACCTCCTCCTCAGCATCAGGCAGAAGCCCTTGATAATGCTTCACACGATGTCCATTGACCACAAATATGGACCCATCTTTAAAATTGAATAGCTCCATGATGACGGTCAAATTATATCCGTAAATGTCATCAACATTATCCTTAAATCGAGCCAAATAATATATATTTCGTATTAAATCACATGTTTATATTTATTATTTAATGTTAAGTGATTATTAATATGATATTTGGTATTTAGCTTTTTTTATTATTAAAAGGCCGATTTATTGTGCTATAAATGTTTATTTTGTAGATCACGACAAATCGAGAGGATTAATGTCATTCAATCCGTAAATCTCAAGATAATAAGGAAGAAAATCGGAGCATTAATCAAGAGATAAATGAAAGATTAATCAGATCAACATGAAAGTGTGCAGTGGGGAACAAGATAGACGAAAAGCGCGTTTAACACGAGCAGAGGGAGGCTCGGTCGACCGAGCCTATCCATTCGGTCGACCGAGTATGTCGGCTCGGTCACTTTTCAGATTTTTTCGTATTTACCTTCTAGATCCTTCATAAGTCGGCAGAAACCCCTATATAAGCAGCAGCTACGAGAAATTGTAAATCATACCTTGAATCATTCATTCTTTCTTCAATCTTACAATTCATAATACAACTTTGATACAATGTAGAATAATTTGAGGGTTTCCAGCAATTTAAGAGCTGCAATATGTAAGCCTTTATTTTCTGTTTCATTCTTTTAAGTAATTAATCCCTCCCAATTATGCTTTATCGTTTGAGTTAGTTAATCATAGCTAGATGATGTAGATCTGGGCTATGACGTTAGGGATGTGGCGACACCTTGTCTATGGGGATCCCATAACCTACGTCATACACTTAGTATTTATTCATGAATCTACTTGATTTAATTTATGCGTATCTATGTTAGTTTATATGAATACTGTGCGAATTACTGTTTAATCTGTCCTGTATGATGAAACGCTGAGAGATACGTTCAGGGATGTAATCTGGGGACGAAATTGATTCGGGTGACCGAATGAGTTCACTCGGTCGACCGAGCCCTATCATTCGGTCGACCGAGCCCTCGCTTTATCCGTTAAATAGCCACGTCTTTATGGTTAGGTTAACTTAATAGAATTTATTATCTCAGTAGGTATGGCTATGGCTACGTTACTCGCTTAGTTTAATTAAAACGTGTAAAAAGGAAATACCGATATAAAACTCTTAGGTAGGCTTATGAATTGATCTTCGGACGTTCAGCGTTATCTAGGTAGGTTTATATTTGGGAATTGCATGCACTCGATTATACGTACGTCGTAGATTAGCATGAGACTATAACTTGGTAATTGCTAGTTGGACGAGAGCTTGAGTAATCGTTTAGGAAGTACGCCTAACCACGGGAATGTTGCACGGACGAGGTGTACGGTTAAAATCGGCATCCTTAGAGTCGTAAGCGTGTGAGTTATATGAGATGGAGGCACCAAAAGGCGAAGTCACGTAACAATATCACGGTGATCTAGTGACCTACCGGTGCTAAGTCAAGTTAAAGAGGATGACTCCCGTAGCCAATCTAAGATAGATACAAACGGATTGACAGTTAATAAGTTCAGTTTATTATATAAATTATCTAGGTCCAAACGATAAAGACTATAATTGGGGAGGTTAATTAGATTGTGTCGAGTCGTGTCTTTACCTTACTTGTCTTATGTTGGTCGTAGACCGCCTCTATGTCCTTGACATGTTTAATTAATTGTTTGTATATAAGATGATCCACAATTGATTCCCTGTGGGATCGACCTTGATTCACTATAGCTATACTACGATGGGCCTAGTCCTCTTGCTAGTATTGGTTTATGGTGGTCAAGTATATTATAACCTGATTGACCCCGATCAAGTTTTTGGCGCCGTTGCCGGGGAGCCAACGGTCAATTTTATATATAAATAATTTTTTTATTCATGTCGAGTTTTCTATTTTAGAGTCAGTTTTTACCTTTTGAGTCCCTCTGGTTGTCTGCTCTGTCTGAAAATTCCAGATTCTAAAAAATAAAAAAAATAAAAAAAAATTTATTCGGTCGACCGAGAGACCTCAGTCGGTCGACCGAGAATTTATAATTTTTTTTTGTGTTCTGTTCTGTTTACACGGTTTCTGATTTTTGTTTTTCGAGTCTGGAATTTCGCGTGTCTGTTTATCCCCGTATGTTTAATCCGTAGGACTGATAGCAGCATGGGAAACCATGTTAAAAAACAGTCTACGGTCTGTTTTGTTTTTCTTCTGTTTGCAGAAACCAGGGAAGCAATAATCCAAGTCAATAATTTTTCGCGGGCGCTGAGAAAATAACCCAGCAAACATGTGGAGCTACGAATCTAAGATGGGAAAAGCGATGGAAGCAATACCTTTAAAGCACCAAGATGGCTCCGAATTTTTTTTAAGGCTTAAATTCTTCGTGGTACAATGTTGAAGGCAAGGTACTACCTTTTTTTTTTTTGCTTATGTTTTACTACCTTTTGGTTTTTTGAGCATAAGTTAGCCTATACATGAACCTTAGTATGAATCTTGGCCCGGAGTGGTTTGTAAGATTAATTCTATTAGTGTGGAAGGTTCTGCCCCATATCTGTCTCATCTAGAGGGTGTAAGGAAACATGTAGTCGTTGAAAGGAAGCAGTGAATAAAGAGTTCCTCGTAGTTCTGTTAAAATCTCTTTGTCATATGCATGAGATTGCTTCTACTGGCCAGGGGAGCAACAAATTGTGTAGTTTAAGCATTCCCAACCTAAAGAAGACGTTGAGTTTTGAGAGAACACAATCTTCTGCTTTCGTTGAGTTTTATGGTGATGGCTTCTCGGTGAACCCACCTTAAACAGAAACGAGATTACGCTTTGGGTGACAATTTAGAAATCCAGAGACTCTTAGTATATGGGTTCGGAAATGGTCTAACCATGGCTGGGCGAGTTCAACCGAGCTTCGGCTCAATCGACTCCCCTCCACGTGTGATGTACGTTACAGCGGTTCAACAAGACTTAGCATAGCCGATAAGCCTTCGGTCTAAACGGGGCTTAATCTTGACGGATTGGCCTGAACTGTCACATATGTTCCAACGAATAAGACGGCGTAGGCTTGCCTACATAACCGACCTTATTCGGAGTACTTAGATTCATTGTTTCTTATTGTCAAGGCCAAAACCATAATTTTAGCCGAGTTTCTTAGAATTCACTAATTCCTAAAACGAGAGCCGAGGTAAGAGCTTTGGATAAATGGTATGGATAAATGTCGTTTCCTAGGTCTCACAACCAAGGGAAGGGTATTAATCCGCAAAAGCGACAAGCCACCTCTAATAGTGCTCAGAGGGTCAAAGTCTGGCGATCCAAGAATGATAACTGACAAGGATAACCTTTGGAAAGTCGAGCTGAGGACTTTAAACTCAGAACTACGTCTTTAAAACCCTTAGGATTTCTTTTTAGGATTATAGGTTTTGTTTTCTTTGAGTCAAATAAGAGTAACGTGAAATATGTTGAGGTTTTTTATTTTTCCGTGTTCCGATGGCCATTGGGCTAAGGATGTGCAAAACTTTTTTACTCAATATAGGCCACGTGAAATAGAGTTCCGTAGGAGAGTTGAGAAATTGCTAAATAAAAGGAAATTTAGCAATCAACCTTAAGATGGAAGCATTAAGAGAGCTTGAGAATTATTGAAAATGTAACAGAGAATGATTGGTGCGAACAAGAACAATCTTGGTCAAATTCTAAAACTTTTTAGGTGATCCAAGTGAAAATTCAAAGTGGTGCGCAATTCATTCTGCAATTGTCCTTATCTTTCCCTTTACACTTTTTCACCTTCAAACTTTTCGATCCTCTCACCAATCTGCCCCAACAGTTCACATTTCTAACCATTCTTTCATTGCCTCTCTTTCTTTCCATCCGTTTCACTCTCCCACCCAATCCCATTCCTTTAAACAATTCTCAATCCCAAAAACACAATTTCTTACCCACCCTTTATCTTTTCTTCCCATCCTTATATATATCTTTTTCTAAACTCATCATACTCTCAACCTCCATTTTGTTTACACAATACCCTTGTGTTGCGGAATTTGAAATATTGCTATGTTTTATTGATTATTTTTTATCATTTTGATTTTCATGATCCTAGTTGGGGGAAGTGTAGCTCTGGCCCTAGCTAGATTTTAAAGGTTTTTGGTTCGATCAAAGTACAACTTATCTTTCTACCGGAAATTTTAAATTTCACATTTTTTTCCGTCTATTCCGGCATTTCTAGATGATAAGTTTTGTTCTGAACTATCACACCGATCAGACCTTGTTGATGACGGTTATGACTTTTACGTGATACATTGGGTTATTAGTAATTTCGAGGAGTAGCTACATCTCCCTAAGTTGTTGATATCCAATGCAAGCGAGAAGTTTATGCGTTAAGTGTTTGATTTTATCTTTAGCTAATAGGTCGCATTGAATCTGTTATACCTTACCAAGTTTCTCTTTTATACTGGACTGAATACATAGTGGGCCAGTCACCCTCGTGTTTTCCCACGTCGGGTAATGCTTTTTGATCTTTGTCTTCTCCACCCGGTTTTAAGAATATTTAGGCGGTGGAGGTTGTAGATGAAGCCCACCATCTTTAGTTGCTTGTTTATTTTTCTTTCTATTTAGTATTTTTCTTGTCTTTGGTTGTATAAAATAGAGTGGCTTAAAGCTTGTTTTTAGGTATTTATACCTAATTTGCGCCACATTATTCTATAACTTCCATAGACATGGTGTTATTAACGGTTTCGTGGAGTTTGTCCGCTTATACGGGTTTTTTTTCTCCACAGCGTGCTGAAATTTACTCCGATCTTTTTCCTTTACTTGAGAGCCGTTTCCAGAGCTAAGTCTTTTTCTTAACTTCTCATTTATTTTTGTCATTGAGGACAATGCCATGTTTAAGTGGGGGTAGGAGACTTAGCCATGTTATGTTGAATGAAACGGCACATGATTGAAAATTTGAATAAATGCCACATTATTTATCTCGTACCCTTAGAATTGTGAGTTCCTAGCTAAGAATTGATAGGAAAAGAACCAAGTTTCATGAGTACGTGATCATTTTATACTTATTTTTAAGGATATTCATTCCCGTTTTTGCAAGTAGTTATTTATTATTCAATTACTCAATCTGTGAATCGAGTATACCGCGCAAATCATAATAACTGAAGAAATTATGTGTACATTGCATAGATGATTGGTTATGTAGACTTAGTGTCGATACTTATTAGCTGATGTATTCTTATCTTCTTGCCAACAAAAGCGGAGTAATAAGCTTGAGACGTACTGTGTTTTAGCAAAATGTTAGACACTTTGGGCTTGTAGTAACATTACCAAAGTAGCCCCGCGCTTGTGGTAATATTCGATGCTATACATGATCTAAGATAGGGGACACTCTAAAAATTTTTCTTCCTTGAGATTAATAGTATTTGAAAAATATGAAGATATGAAAAAATATTTAACTCTTTAAGAGGCTTTGAGTAGTACTCGGTCTCCAAGTCCAAAATCCCTATAGATACGCTCTTGCTTATTGTTCTAGGGCTCTAACCATTGCGAGGCATAAGAAGTATGAATGCTGAGCTTGGTAGGTTGAGATTGCGAAGTTAGCATAAACTCTAATCTTGCCACGAATATATAAAACTAAATGCACATGCACACATCACTTCGATTCATAGTAAGTAGTGAATAATGGATATCTTATGAGCATGACTAGTATGAATTACTTGAGTTTCTTGTGTAAGTATGATTTGACCATAGAAAATGTTGTCTTGGGGAATGACTTATTGATGCTTTGTTCGGGACGATCAAAGTCTAAGTGGGGGGTAGTTGATGACGGTCAAATTATATCCGTAAATGTCATCAACATTATCCTTAAATCGAGCCAAATAATATATATTTCGTATTAAATCACATGTTTATATTTATTATTTAAAGTTAAGTGATTATTAATATGATATTTGGTATTTAGCTGTTTTTATTATTAAAAGGCCGATTTATTGTGCTATAAATGTTTATTTTGTAGATCACGACAAATCGAGAGGATTAATGTCATTCAATCCGTAAATCTCAAGATAATAAGGAAGAAAATCGGAGCATTAATCAAGAGATAAATGAAAGATTAATCAGATCAACACGAAAGTGTGCAGTGGGGAACAAGATAGACGAAAAGCGCGTTTAACACGAGCAGAGGGAGGCTCGGTCGACCGAGCCTATCCATTCGGTCGACCGAGTATGTCGGCTCGGTCACTTTTCAGATTTTTTCGTATTTACCTTCTAGATCCTTCATAAGTCGGCAGAAACCCCTATATAAGCAGCAGCTACGAGAAATTGTAAATCATACCTTGAATCATTCATTCTTTCTTCAATCTTACAATTCATAATACAACTTTGATACAATGTAGAATAATTTGAGGGTTTCCAGCAATTTAAGGGCTGCAATATGTAAGCCTTTATTTTCTGTTTCTTTCTTTTAAGTAATTAATCCCTCCCAATTATGCTTTATCGTTTGAGTTAGTTAATCATAGCTAGATGATGTAGATCTGGGCTATGACGTTAGGGATGTGGCGACACCTTGTCTATGGGGATCCCATAACCTACGTCATACACTTAGTATTTATTCATGAATCTACTTGATTTAATTAATGCGTATCTATGTTAGTTTATATGAATACGTGCGAATTCTTGTTTAATACGTTACGTATGATGAAACGGCGAGAGATACGTTCGGGGATGTAATGCGGGGACGAAATTGATTCGGGTGACCGAATGAGTTCACTCGGTCGACCGAGCCCTATCATTCGGTCGACCGAGCCCTCGCTTTATCCGTTAAATAGCCACGTCTTTATGGTTAGGTTAACTTAATAGAATTTATTATCTCAGTAGGTATGGCTATGGCTACGTTACTCGCTTAGTTTAATTAAAACGTGTAAAAAGGAAATACCGATATAAAACTCTTAGGTAGGCTTATGAATTGATCTTCGGACGTTCAGCGTTATCTAGGTAGGTTTATATTTGGGAATTGCATGCACCTGATTATACGTACGTCGTAGATTAGCATGAGACTATAACTTGGTAATTGCTAGTTGGACGAGAGCTTGAGTAATCGTTTAGGAAGTACGCCTAACCACAGGAATGTTGCCTGGACGAGGTGTACGGTTAAAATCGGCATCCTTAGAGTCGTAAGCGTGTGAGTTATATGAGATGGAGGCACCAAAAGGCGAAGTCACGTAACAATATCACAGTGATCTAGTGACCTACCGGTGCTAAGTCAAGTTAAAGAGGATGACTCCCGTAGCCAATCTAAGATAGATACAAACGGATTGACGAGTTAATAAGTTCGGTTTATTATATAAATTATCTAGGTCCAAACGATAAAGACTATAATTGGGGAGGTTAATTTCGTTGTGTCGAGTCGTGTCTTTACCTTTCTTGTCTTATGTTGGTCGTAGACCGCCTCTATGTCCTTGACATGTTTAATTAATTGTTTGTATATAAGATGATCCACAATTGGTTCCCTGTGGGATCGACCTTGATTCACTATAGCTATACTACGATGGGCCTAGTCCTCTTGCTAGTATTGGTTTATGGTGGTCAAGTATATTATAACCTGATTGACCCCGATCAAGTTTTTGGCGCCGTTGCCGGGGAGCCAACGGTCAATTTTATATATAAATAATTTTTTTATTCATGTCGAGTTTTCTATTTTAGAGTCAGTTTTTACCTTTTGAGTCCCTCTGGTTGTCTGCTCTGTCTGAAAATTCCAGATTCTAAAAAATAAAAAAAATAAAAAAAATTTTATTCGGTCGACCGAGAGACCTCAGTCGGTCGACCGAGAATTTATAATTTTTTTTTGTGTTCTGTTCTGTTTACACGGTTTCTGATTTTTGTTTTTCGAGTCTAGAATTTCACGTGTCTGTTTATCCCCGTATGTTTAATCCGTAGGACTGATAGCAGCATGGGAAACCATGTTAAAAATCAGTCTACGGTCTGTTTTGTTTTTCTTCTGTTTGCAGAAACCAGGGAAGCAATAATCCAAGTCAATAATTTTTCGCGGGCGCTGAGAAAATAACCCAGCAAACATGTGGAGCTACGAATCTAAGATGGGAAAAGCGATGGAAGAAATACCTTTAAAGCACCAAGATGGCTCCGAATTTTTTTTTAAGGCTTAAATTCTTCGTGGTACAATGTTGAAGGCAAGGTACTACCTTTTTTTTTTTTGCTTATGTTTTACTACCTTTTGGTTTTTTGAGCATAAGTTAGCCTATACATGAACCTTAGTATGAATCTTGGCCCGGAGTGGTTTGTAAGATTAATTCTATTAGTGTGGAAGGTTACGCCCCCATATCCGTCTCATCTAGAGGGTGTAAGGAAACATGTAGTCGTTGAAAGGAAGCGGTGAATAAAGAGTTCCTCGTAGTTCTCGTTAAAATCTCTTTGTCATATGCATGAGATTGCTTCTGCGCGGGGAGCAACAAATTGTGTAGTTTAAGCATTCCCAACCTAAAGAAGACGTTGAGTTTTGAGAGAACACAATCTTTCGCTTTCGTTGAGTTTTATGGTGATGGCTTCTCGGTGAACCCACCTTAAACGAAACGAGATTACGCTTTGGGTGATAATTTAGAAATCGGAGACTCTTAGTACACAGGGTTCGGAAATGGTCTAACCATGGCGGGCGAGTTCAACCGAGCTTCGGCTCAATCGACTCCCCTCCACGTGTGATGTACGTTACGAGCGGTTCAACAAGACTTAGCATAGCCGATAAGCCTTCGGGCTAAACGGGGCTTAATCTTGACGGATTGGCTGAAGCTGTCACATATGTTCCAACGAATAAGACGGCGTAGGCTTGCCTACATAACCGACCTTATTCGGAGTAATTAGATTCATTGTTTCTTATTGTCAAGGCCAAAACCATAATTTTAGCCGAGTTTCTTTGAATTCACTAATTCCTAAAACGAGAGCCGAGGTAAGAGCTTTGGATAAATGGTATGGATAAATGTCGTTTCCTAGGTCTCACAACCAAGGGAAGGGTATTAATCCGCAAAAGCACAAGCCACCTCTAATAGTGCTCAGAGGGTCAAAGTCTGGCGATCCAAGAATGATAACTGACAAGGATAACCTTTGGAAAGTCGAGCTGAGGACTTTAAACTCAGAACTACGTCTTTAAAACCCTTAGGATTTCTTTTTAGGATTATAGGTTTTGTTTTCTTTGAGTCAAATAAGAGTAACGTGAAATATGTTGAGGTTTTTTATTTTGCCGTGTTCCGATGGCCATTGGGCTAAGGATGTGCAAAACTTTTTTACTCAATATAGGCCACGTGAAATAGAGTTCCGTAGGAGAGTTGAGAAATTGCTAAATAAAAGGAAATTTAGCAATCAACCTTAAGATGGAAGCATTAAGAGAGCTTGAGAATTATTGAAAATGTAACAGAGAATGATTGGTGCGAACAAGAACAATCTTGGTCAAATTCTAAAACTTTTTAGGTGATCCAAGTGAAAATTCAAAGTGGTGCGCAATTCATTCTGCAATTGTCCTTATATTTCCCTTTACACTTTTTCACCTTCAAACTTTTCGATCCTCTCACCAATCTGCCCCAACAGTTCACATTTCTAACCATTCTTTCATTGCCTCTCTTTCTTTCCATCCGTTTCACTCTCCCACCCAATCCCATTCCTTTAAACAATTCTCAATCCCAAAAACACAATTTCTTACCCACCCTTTATCTTTTCTTCCCATCCTTATATATATCTTTTTCTAAACTCATCATACTCTCAACCTCCATTTTGTTTACACAATACCCTTGTGTTGCGGAATTTGAAATATTGCTATGTTTTATTGATTATTTTTTATCATTTTGATTTTCATGATCCTAGTTGGGGAAAGTGTAGCTCTGCCCCTAGCTAGATTTTAAACGTTTTTGGTTCGATCAAAGTACAACTTATCTTTCTACCGGAAATTTTAAATTTCACATTTTTTTCCGTCTATTCCGGCATTTCTAGATGATAAGTTTTGTTCTGAACTATCACACCGATCAGACCTTGTTGATGACGGTTATGACTTTTACGTGATACATTGGGTTATTAGTAATTTCGAGGAGTAGCTACATCTCCCTAAGTTGTTGATATCCAATGCAAGCGAGAAGTTTATGCGTTAAGTGTTTGATTTTATCTTTAGCTAATAGGTCGCATTGAATGCGTTATACCTTACCAAGTTTCTCTTTTATACCGGACTGAATACATAGTGGGCCAGTCACCCTCGTGTTTTCCCACGTCGGGTAATGCTTTTTGATCTTTGTCTTCTCCACCCGGTTTTAAGAATATTTAGGCGGTGGAGGTGGTAGATGAAGCCCACCATCTTTAGTTGCTTGTTTATTTTTCTTTCTATTTAGTATTTTTCTTGTCTTTGGTTGTATAAAATAGAGTGGCTTAAACTGTTTTTAGGTATTTATACCTAATTACTGCCACATTATTCTATAACTTCCATAGACATGGTGTTATTAACGGTTTCGTGGAGTTTGTCTGCTTATACAGGTTTTTTCTCCACAGCGTGCTGAAATTTACTCCGATCTTTTTCCTTTACTTGAGAGCCGTTTCCAGAGCTAAGTCTTTTTCTTAACTTCTCATTTATTTTTGTCATTGAGGGCAATGCCATGTTTAAGTGGGGGTAGGAGACTTAGCCATGTTATGTTGAATGAAACGGCACATGATTGAAAATTTGAATAAATGCCACATTATTTATCTCGTACCCTTAGAATTGTGAGTTCCTAGCTAAGAATTGATAGGAAAAGAACCAAGTTTCATGAGTACGTGATCATTTTATACTTATTTTTAAGGATATTCATTCCCGTTTTTGCAAGTAGTTATTTATTATTCAATTACTCAATCCGTGAATCGAGTATACCGCGCAAATCATAATAAGCGAAGAAATTATGTGTACATTGCATAGATGATTGGTTATGTAGACTTAGTGTCGATACTTATTAGCGATGTATTCTTATCTTCTTGCCAACAAAAGCGGAGTAATAAGCTTGAGACGTACCTATGTTTTAGCAAAATGTTAGACACTGGGCTTGTAGTAACATTACCAAAGTAGCCCCGCGCTTGTGGTAATATTCGATGCTATACATGATCTAAGATAGGGGGACACTCTAAAAATTTTTCTTCCTTGAGATTAATAGTATTTGAAAAATATGAAGATATGAAAAAATATTTAACTCTTTAAGAGGCTTTGAGTAGTACTCGGTCTCCAAGTCCAAAATCCCTATAGATACGCTCTTGCTTATTGTTCTAGGGCTCTAACCATTGCGAGGCATAAGAAGTATGAATGCTGAGGTTGGTAGGTTGAGATTGCGAAGTTAGCATAAACTCTAATCTTGCCACGAATATATAAAACTAAATGCACATGCACACATCACTTCGATTCATAGTAAGTAGTGAATAATGGATATCTTATGAGCATGACTAGTATGAGTTGACTTGAGTTTCTTGTGTAAGTATGATTTGACCATAGAAAATGTTGTCTTGGGGAATGACTTATTGATGCTTTGTTCGGGACGATCAAAGTCTAAGTGGGGGGTAGTTGATGACGGTCAAATTATATCCGTAAATGTCATCAACATTATCCTTAAATCGAGCCAAATAATATATATTTCGTATTAAATCACATGTTTATATTTATTATTTAATGTTAAGTGATTATTAAAATGATATTTGGTATTTAGCTGTTTTTATTATTAAAAGGCCGATTTATTGTGCTATAAATGTTTATTTTGTAGATCACGACAAATCGAGAGGATTAATGTCATTCAATCCGTAAATCTCAAGATAATAAGGAAGAAAATCGGAGCATTAATCAAGAGATAAATGAAAGATTAATCAGATCAACACGAAAGTGTGCAGTGGGGAACAAGATAGACGAAAAGCGCGTTTAACACGAGCGAGAGGGAGGCTCGGTCGACCGAGCCTATCCATTCGGTCGACCGAGTATGTCGGCTCGGTCACTTTTCGATTTTTTCGTATTTACCTTCTAGATCCTTCATAAGTCGGCGAAACCCCTATATAAGCAAAGCGGCTACGAGAAATTGTAAATCATACCTTGAATCATTCATTCTTTCTTCAATCTTACAATTCATAATACAACTTTGATACAATGTAGAATAATTTGAGGGTTTCCGGCAATTTAAGGGCGCAATATGTAAGCCTTTATTTTTCGTTTCTTTCTTTTAAGTAATTAATCCCTCCCAATTATGCTTTATCGTTTGAGTTAGTTAATCATAGCTAGATGATGTAGATCTGGGCTATGACGTTAGGGATGTGGCGACACCTTGTCTATGGGGATCCCATAACCTACGTCATACACTTAGTATTTATTCATGAATCTACTTGATTTAATTAATGCGTATCTATGTTAGTTTATATGAATACGTGCGAATTCGTTTAATCGTTACGTATGATGAAACGCGAGAGATACGTTCGGGGATGTAATGCGGGGACGAAATTGATTCGGGTGACCGAATGAGTTCACTCGGTCGACCGAGCCCTATCATTCGGTCGACCGAGCCCCGTTTTATCCGTTAAATAGCCACGTCTTTATGGTTAGGTTAACTTAATAGAATTTATTATCTCGGTAGGTATGGCTATGGCTACGTTACTCGCTTAGTTTAATTAAAACGTGTAAAAAGGAAATACCGATATAAAACTCTTAGGTAGGCTTATGAATTGATCTTCGGACGTTCGGCGTTATCTAGGTAGGTTTATATTTGGGAATTGCATGCACACGATTATACGTACGTCGTAGATTAGCATGAGACTATAACTTGGTAATTGCTAGTTGGACGAGAGCTTGAGTAATCGTTTAGGAAGTACGCCTAACCACAGGAATGTTGCCTGGACGAGGTGTACGGTTAATATCGGCATCCTTAGAGTCGTAAGCGTGTGAGTTATATGAGATGGAGGCACCAAAAGGCGAAGTCACGTAACAATATCACAGTGATCTAGTGACCTACCGGTGCTATGTCAAGTTAAAGAGGATGACTCCCGTAGCCAATCTAAGATAGATACAAACGGATTGACGAGTTAATAAGTTCGAGTTTATTATATAAATTATCTAGGTCCAAACGATAAAGACTATAATTGGGGAGGTTAATTACGTTGTGTCGAGTCGTGTCTTTACCTTTCTTGTCTTATGTTGGTCGTAGACCGCCTCTATGTCCTTGACATGTTTAATTAATTGTTTGTATATAAGATGATCCACAATTGGTTCCCTGTGGGATCGACCTTGATTCACTATAGCTATACTACGATGGGCCTAGTCCTCTTGCTAGTATTGGTTTATGGTGGTCAAGTATATTATAACCTGATTGACCCCGATCACTCCACCGCTCCAGAAGGAAAGACTTGTTGTACTTGAAATGGGCCACACCATCTTGATTTCAACTTACCCGGGAAGAGTCTTAAGCGTGAATTGTACAAGAGAACCAGATCACCCTCTTGAAAGGTCCTTTCCAGAATTTTCTTGTCATGGAACTTCTTCGTGCGCTCCTTGAAAGTCTTGGCATTCTCGTATGCCTCTAAACGAAACTCCTCCAGGCGAGTTAATTCTAACATCCTCTTCTCACCGGCCAACGTTTCATCAAAATTTAGCATCCTTGTTGCCCACATGGCCTGGTGCTCAAGTTCCACAGGTAGATGACATGCCTTTCCAAAAGCAATCCTATACGGTGACATTCCAATCGAGGTTTTATATGCAGTCCTATAAGCCCATAAAGCGTCGTCTAAACGTAACGACCAATCCTTCCTAGTTGTATTGACGAGTTTTCTCCGGGATACGCTTTATCTCTCGATTGGTAACTTCTACCGTCCACTAGTCCGGGGGTGATATGCGGTTGCTAGCTTATGTCGAACCCCATACTTAATCATCGATCTTTCAAAAGGTTTATTACAAAAATGACTACCATTGTCGCTTATAATCGCCCTAAAGGCGTCCCAAACCTTGTAAAAATATTCTTTTTCAATAATCTAACCACAATCCTAGCATCGTTAGTAGGGGAAGCAATGGCCTCAACCCATTTGGATACATAATCAACAAAGCAACTAAGATATATCGGTTAGATAATGATGAAGTGAAGGGTCCAACGAAATCTATTCCCCAAACGTCAAAAAGTTCTACTTCTAAGATGCTCTTAAGTGGCATCTCATTCCTCCGTGAAATATTTCCTGTCATTTGACAAGCATGACATGCTTTTGCATATTGGTGTGCATCCTTAAACAATGTCGGCCAATAAAAACCGCATTGGAGGACCTTAACCGCAGTTTTATCTCCCCCGTAGTGTCCTCCAACTTCATAAGAATGACATTGCTTCAGGATATTATTATACTCTTCTTCTGGCACACACCTTCGAAAAACATTATCAGATCCTAGCTTAAACAAATAAGGCTCATCCCAATAATAGTGTCTAAGATCTTTAAAGAATTTTTTCCTTTCTTGGACAGTGAGATTTGGTGGTAAGTACTTTGCGGATAGATAATTAACAAACAAACTAAACCATGGTTGCTTCTTCTTCTTCACAACCTCTATTCGCGAAGAAACTACAACACAATCATCATGTCCCCCGATGGTGGTGATGGAGAAAAGTTGTTCATCAGGAAAAGATTCTCCTATCTCAGGTAACTCCTCACCATCCTCTAATTGTAAGCGCGATAGATGATCGGCCACCACGTTCTCACTTCCTTTCTTATTTCGGATTTCTACGTCAAATTCTTGCAGCAGTAGAATCCATCTCAACAATCTAGGCTTTGAATCTTGCTTTGCTAGGAGATACTTAAGAGCTGCATGGTCAGTCCACACAGTGACTTTAGATCCCACCATGTAAGATCTAAACTTGTCAAAAGCGAAGATAACGGCCAAAAGCTCCTTCTCCGTTGTTGCGTAGTTTCTTTGGGCAGCGTTCAAAGTCCGACTTGCATAATAGATAGGTCTGAAGATCTTATCTTTTCTTTGACCCAAAGCGGCGCCAACAGCAGTATCACTTGCATCGCACATCAGTTCAAACGGAAGTTCCCAATCTGGTGCGACCAGAACGGGTGCAGTAATCACCTACTTTTTATTTCGTTGAAGGCTTTTATGCACTCATTAGAAAACACGAATGACACATCCTTGGCCAATAATTCGGTAAGAGGTCTAGAGATTAGGTAAAAGTCCTTGATAAACCTACGATAAAATCCGGCGTGGCCTAAAAAACCTCGCAAAGTTTTAAGATTGGTAGGTGGGGGTAATTTCTCGATCACCTCAACTTTGGCTCTATCTACTTCTATCCGTTCTTTGATATGCGGTGGCCTAGTACTATACCTTCCGTAACCATCAAATGACACTTCTCCCAGTTAAGCACAAGATTCATCTCCTCACATCTCTTCAACACTCGTGCTAGATGTGCGAGACATGAATCGAAATCGTCTCCAAATACGGAGAAATCATCCATGAAGATTTCCAAGAAATCTTCCACCATATCCGCAAATAATGACATCATACTTCGTTGAAATGTCGCGGGGGCGTTGCACAATCCAAATGGCATTCGATTATACGCAAATGTCCCATATAGGCATGTAAACGTTTTTTTCTCACGATCTTCGGGCGAGATGTGGATTTGATAGTATCCCGAATATCCGTCAAGAAAACAATAGAAAGCATGCCCGCTCAGTCTCTCGAGCATTTGATCGATGAAGGGAAGAGGAAAGTGGTCCTTACGAGTCGCATCATTTAGTTTCCTAAAATCTATGCATACTCGATGACCGGCGATTAGCCTTACAGGAATTAACTCATTCAACTCATTGGCTTGCACCGTCAATCCTCCCTTTTTGGGAACTACATGGATAGGGCTTACCCATTCGCTATCAGCAATTGGAAATATAATTCCCATTTCTAGCATTTTTATAACCTCATCCCTAACCACTTCCTTTAATTGTGGGGTTAAACGCCTCTGAGGTTGTGCAACCGCTTTCTTTTCAGGGTCCACGGAGATTTTGTGCATACATACGCTGGGACTAATGCCCTTAATGTCAGCTATGGTCCATCCAAACGCTCCGCGGTATTCTCTCAAAACTCTCATTAGTTTTTCCTCTTGTAAGTCCGTCAAGGATGAAGATATAATTAGTGGCAAGGTCTCATCTTGAAGAAATACGTACTTCAAATTTGCCGGAAGAGGTTTTAAAGTCAAATTTGTGGGAGGGTCTTCCAATGAGGTCTTCAACTTTTGACCAGTGAGTTTGAGTTCGAAGTACTTATGCCACGTTGGTCTATGATAGAATCTTTCAATCTCCGCGGCACTTACTTCCTCTACAGGCCTAGGGGTCCCTCTACTACATCCTGGCCATATCATCTTCTCCTCCTCACTACTCACGTACTTGACTTCATCTTCTTCTTCTAAGACAGCATCCAAGAAATCCTTTATACTTTCATGTTGTTGAAATTCTTGAACGATCCTATCAATGGAATCTAACATGAAACATGCATCCTCTCCATCATCAGGTTGCTTCATAGTGTCGAAGACATTGAATGCAACCCTCTCTTCATTCACTCTTAATACTAATTCGCCTTTATAAACATCAATTAGCGTTCTACTAGTGGCCATGAAAGGTCTTCCTAATATCAAGGGCACTTCGTAGTTAGCTTCCATATCCAAGACCACAAAGTCGACAGGGAATACAAACTTTTCAACTCTTACTAGCACATCCTCAACCACTCCACACGGTTCCTTGACAGAATGGTCAGCTAATTGCAGTGTGATTGAGGTCTTCTTAAGATCTTTCATGCCTAGCTTCCGAAAAATAGATAGTGGCATTAGGTTCACGTTAGCTCCTAGATCACACAAAGCTTTGTTTAGACATACGTTACCTATGGTGCAGGGAATGAGAAAGCTTCCCGGATCTTTGCATTTTGGGGGTAACTTATATTGAAGAATGGCTGAGCACTCCTCATTAAGGCATATGGTTTCTAAATCTAGAAGTTTCCTTTTAGTTGAGATGGCGTCTTTTAAAAACTTGGTGTACTCAGGCATTTCAGCTAGTGCTTCAACTAGGGGTATATTGATTTGTAACTTACTAAACATATCCACGAACTTCTTATACCTCTTATTATCAAACTTAGGCTTCGGCTTTGGTGGAGGATAAGGTAGAGTTGAAGGATCGACATCAGTGAAAATTGGATACTTGTTATCGTAAAGTTCAACTCTAGGGCCAGCAGGTTCTTTATACGTTCTTTGCTCAGGCAACGTCTCGGAAGTATTAGTCTCATTGCTTGGCTCACCATCCTTATTCTTTGTGACTTTCTCTTTCTCTTGCAACGATGGTGGAGTTACCTCTTTTCCACTTCTTGTCATGATCGCATTCAAATCCTTAGGGTTCTTCTCAGTGTTGCTTGGCAACCCTCCAGGAGGTCTAGTTGAGACTTGCTCAGCTAGTTGTCCTATCTGGTGCGTGAGGTTTTGGACTAGAGCTTCTTGATTGGTCACCTTAGCATCGGTCTTCTGACAATATTGGCTAAAGTTAGTGGCTATATCAGCCATAGATTTTAAAAGTTGTCCCATATTGACAAGTGACGACATTACTCGCTTTTTCTATCGTGACTTCCCAACCAAAAGTTTTAGTTTGCCGTGGTACATAAGTGGTAGGCGGTTTAGGCCTTTCTCCCGCATTAATGTCACTATATCGGAATCCAGGATGGTTATGGTTAGGCATGTACCCTCTCCCGATATAATTGGCTTCTTCGATTACAAAGCATTCTCACTTTGAGGTGCTACCTCGATTCCAGCCCCTTTCTCTACTCTTGTCATCCTCTCTTGCATCCCATCTACCTTATTGTTGATAACAGAAAGTTGTTCTAAGATTTTGGTAGATGCACTATCATCAAATATGTCAGCGGCCATCTTCACAGTAGCTATGTCATTGCCTCCCCATTGGCTATTCATCGCTATTTGCTCCATCTTCCCTTATGCCTCCTCAAGAGATAAAAGAACAAACGCTACATTGCTGGAGGCGTCTACTCTAATTTTCTCAGTCTCTCTCAACCCATGGTAAAAAGTTTGCATTAAAAGCCAAAGAGAGATGTCATGATGAGGACACTTCCTCATAGCTTCCTTGAAACGCTCCCAAGCTTGATCAAAACTCTCCCCAGGTTGTTGCTTAAATCCTAGGATGTCTTGGCGTAACTTAAAGGTTTTTCCCAAGGGAAAATACTTATTCATGAATTTTTGCAACAATTGTTCCCAAGTAGTGATAGATCCAGCCTCTAAAGAGAGAAGCCATTGCTTAGCTTTATCTTTCAAAGTGAAAGGGAAAAGCTTAAGACGAATGTTCCCCTCCGGGATTAATTCTGGTTTCACTGTACTAACGATCTTCAAGAAGTTCGTCACGTGAACACCAGGATCCTCGTTCTGAATTCCATGAAAAGTGGAATAGTTGGTCACCATTTGAATTACATTAGGCCTAGGGTGATAGACTTCCGCAGCATCTTGCGGCGCTACGATAGCGGGAATGAATTGTTCAATAGTGGGCGTTGCATAACTTTGCAAAGTACGCCTTGCTCCTTGAACTAGGGCTTGGTTCTCATTATTGGCATTTGCATTCACATTATTGGCATTATTGATAACAGGATTAATAACGGGATTAGGTACCTGGTTTGGATTGATTTGGATTGCCTTCCATTTTCGTTTCGCATTCGGAATGTTCGAGAAAAATTCGGTTGTATGTCCTTCTTCCACTCCTTGCTCGCTTTCCTCAAGATTTGGATCCTCTTCTCCTTGTTTAGCCAGTTCCCTAGCTAACTTCCTATTCCTTCTCGCAAATTTCTCAATTTCAGGATTATAAGGCTCAAGCGGTTCCTTCGATTTCCGAGTAGCGTACTACAAAATAATAAACAACAATAAAACAATTAATCACTAGTAAAGGCTAGGCCTTTAACTAACTAAATAAAACTAAAACAGACTCGTAATAAGTTTGAGAAAAGAAAACGTAAATAAAACAGAAGTTGAATATCATAAAACTAATACAGAACAGAAACAGAAAAGAAAATAAATCCTCGGTCGACCGAGAGCTGTGGTTCGGTCGACCGAACTCTTCTTTTTTTTTTTTTAAATTATTGTTTACGACACTGTTTAATATACAGACTCTTATTCACAGAATATTCACGAATCCAGTTCTAACAAAATAAGCTATATCTTAATTTAATGACTCGAGTCCCCGGCAACGGCGCGAAAAACTTGATTGAGGTCAAGTTAAAATATTAACTCGATGCCTACTAACACACTAGCAAGAGAACTAGGTTCAATTGCAGTACAGCTAGATAGAGTCGAGGTCGATCCCACAGAGACTCGGCACAAATAAAACACAACTTTATCCTATTAAAAGCGAATCGAAAGGGCGGTCTATGACCAACTAAATGCAGTAAATAAAATAGTGACAACCACAAGACACAAAAGCCCACAAAGACAGACTAAATACTACTAAAACACGGATAATACGGTTGATATTATCTAAACAAATTGTATTGATTACGCTAGTAGATTATAACTCCCCCATGTGAATTAGGATGATAACGAGATAAAACAAACGTTAAAGACAAATTATTATGACTACGGGAGTCATCCCCTAAGGTAGATTTAGCTCCGGTTAGGCCATCTAAATCATCGTGCCTCCATTACGTGACTTCGCTTTTTAATGCCTCCATCTCATATAACTTCTGACACAATTACGAAACTAGGGATGCCGGTATAAACCGTAACCTCATCTAAGCAACATTCCTAGGGTAAGGCGTACTTCTTAGATGCCGATTCAATCTATATCCTAAGTAACAATCACTTTTTGGGTTTCATGTTAAATTATGATGACAAATAATTAAGTTGATCGGGTTTAATTACTCGTTTTAATTCCAATTCGAGAGAATCGACGTAGTCGAAGCCGATCATAATATTGCCCTACACATTACCACGCTCGGTCAACCGAATGACAAGACTCGGGCGACCGAATGACATGTCTCGGTCGACCGAACACGGTTCGTGTTGGTACAAATCATGATTACTTCTTAACGTTTCTAACCTAAACACATGGGTTCGTAAATTAATCTACATCACGCAATCAATACAAGAAAAACTACTCTATAATAACATACATCAGATCTACGAATAAAGATTGCATAATTGAATAGTCATACCCTCGAAGACGAGAGTGACTCCCACTCTTTAATGCGCTCCCCAACCGGAGAATCCGATGAATCCACAATGTACGAACATAAAGGAAAGAAAACTAAAACTAAAAACTCAAATTGTATAAAGCTTGTCTTGTGTTGTGTGGTGTGTCTTTCTCAAAGCATCGTGGCTGCTGTTTATATAGGAGTTGTAGCCGACATAGGGAGAATCCAGAAGATTGACATGCATTTATCAAATTAGGCTCGGGTGACCGAACCTACACGCTCGGTCGACCGAATGGCTAGGCTCGGTCGACCGAGCCTTCCCTTGTTACGCGTTTTCACTCCGCTTTATCTGACTTGTTCCCCACTCCATGCTTTTGAATTGATCTGATTAATCTTTTCTTCAATGCTCCGATTTTCTTCTCTTTTATCTTGATATTTCTCGATTGCGTGATAATTATCTTCACGATTTGTTATGATCTGCAAAATCAGTATTTATCACACAATTAATTGATCTTTTATAATAAAAAATAGCTAAATACCAATTATCACATTAACAATCACTTATCATTAAATAATAAATATAAACACGTGATTTAATATGAAATATATATAATTAACTCCGATTTAATATTAGAATTGATGACATAAATAGGTATATTTTAACTGTTATCAGTACCCTATAAGGGAATAGATAGTTTTGATCTGAGAAAGTTTGGATCTGTAATTAAGCTCCAGTAGAGTTACAAAGATGATAAAGTATGAGTATTTGACTTATACTATTAAGATCCAATACTTGCACATGCAAGATGTCATTTGGCCCTGAAGACTAATGATTGTACTCTTTTTCCCTTTAACAGGTTTTTCCCACTGGGTTTTCTTAGTTAAAGGTTTTTAACGAGGCAATCAGTGCACGAGAGCACATACGTCATGAATCTTTTTCCCTTGGCTGGATTTTTCCCACTGGGTTTTTCCGAGCAAGGTTTTTGGTACATGCCATATATGTTATAAAAATCAGATCGAACGGGAAGCAAGTCGAGGACTTGTTGGTTACACAAATGATCGATGTTTATCGAACACCCCCCAAAGGCAAGACCTCGAATTGGTGGTTCATTCACCAGTGGTGGTACATCGATTTCATGGCACTGGACTTAGCAAATTTCGGTCGCGACATCTTCGAATCATGGCGAAATGATAGTTATTCATGAAACAAGTCAAGAATGTGTTTTGTTTAGATCATTGGCACATTAGATCGACGAAACTTGGGGTTTATTCATCGAGAAAGAAAAGTTGACTTGATTATATGAAGACAACGCATCGTGTATTGCTTAGTTAAGTGGAGGTTATATAAAAGGCGATCGGACAATACACACACATGATTTCCAAAGGACATACGAAATTGATGTTCAGCGAATCAGATCAAGCAAAAATCCAGAAGATTTATTCACTAAAGTATGGACTACCGCTATGTTTGAGAGTTTGATCCAGAAGATCGGGATGTACCAACTTAAAGACCTGAAGAGATGTTCAAATCAGGGGGAGTAAAACACAAATGAAGGCTGTACTCTTTTTCCTTCATTATGATTTTTTCCCATAGGGTTTTTTCATAATGAAGGTTTTAACGAGGCAGATTCTTTGTAGATGGACATCCAAGGGGGAGTGTTATTAATATACTCGTAATATGTGGATATTCATTAGATATAATATCTATCACCTCTGTGTAAAATACTAGCCCGCAGCTAGTTTACTTAATAGCTAAGTCTCGACGCAAATACGACAAAGTGGACAAATATCGATGTTAATATATGGTGTAATCGACGAATGTATTAACGCCATCAAACCACGTGTAATATGTCGTGTATTTATTAGATGGTACCACGTTAGATACTTATCTCAGATAACTATCTATAGCCGCCTTATCACGTGATGACCATTGGTAAATACTGTAACATTAAATGAGATGATCAAGGGGGGCTGAGCCGAGTCTTTTATATATATATATGTGTGTATCAGTAAAGTAATAAAGAGAGTGAATAAATGGATCCATCTTGCAAATTATATGTCCTGTTCACTATTATTTGAGTAGTACTTATTTTTCTTTGCTTGAAAGTTATGTATATTTTATAACACGAATGAAATTATCTCCGATATTGACTTCTTGTAAATATAAAAAGGACGGTGAATTAGGCACAGAAGTTGTGCATCCACACAATACTTTATAACCATATATTTTAACAATTAAAAAGAAAACAAAAAAACACAAAAATTCTGGACCATAAAATCACAAATTTCAGGGGATGCAAAAATCATTTTCCATATAAAAAATACGAACACGTACGGAAAAAACAATCATAGCGAAAATGACAAATTTAATCCTATAGCTGAACACATTTTGTAATTTTATTCCTGATTTTTTTTCGATCACAATTTTTATTTTATAAATTGTTTTTTATTTACAAAAATATTCCTGAAAACCGAAAAATGTTGACCGGACAATTTTTACAGCCAAAACTCATGTCATGTCACACTTTCATTTATTTTTTACATTAAAAAAAAAAAAAAAAAAAAAAAAACTACCCTTTATTAACCAAAAACACAATTTCCCTCTTTAATCTCCTCCCCCCCCCCCCCCCCCCCCTTGCGACCAACAAAATCGTCTTCTCCCCTTCAAGTCGTCTTCATCCCTCACGTTTCTTATAAATTTTTTTTTAAAAATAGCAACAAATTGGTTGGATCTTTCTCCAATTTGGGACTGAAATTGATATGTGGCATTGTTGTTTTTAGGAGTAAAGCCAAGCCAAACTTCCCAAATTAGCACCAAAACGATGTTCAGGAAAAATGCCATGGAGAAACACAACAAAACGAGCAGAGGATGGCCGGAATAGCTTCAAAACGCCTGCATTGGAGTATTGAACTCCGGTGAAAGTCCAGATCGAGGAGAAACGCTGGGGAAAAGAGTGCTTGAGGGGTTGGGGAAGTAGATTAGGATTTAAGCAGTAGCAACAATGAATAGTCGGTCTAGGGAGGTGGAATGTCAGAGCAGTGGAAAATTGGAGAAACGTCCAACCAATGAAGAGGATTTTGTTTGTGGGGATTTACAATTTCCTTTTGGTAGAGATCGCTTCTTTCAAAAAATTTGCATACTCTGGCATTCCGACCAGAGCTTCTATCAAAGGTATATTTATTTGCAACTTTTTAAACATCTCTACACACTTTTTATAACGCGCATCATCTTTATTGGGCTTATATTTCCTAGGGGGATAGGGTCAAGTAGTAGGATTAATAGTTACAGTTCGTAAATACATTCTTGCTGACTGCTGCTCTGCCTGCTTTTCTGCTGAATTTTCAAACTCCCGGTTTACCGGAATAGTGTCTCGGGTTACCGGCCCCATTTTTTCTCCAGATTCTGCTGCGTTCTGTTGCTGACTGCTTTCGATTCTTCCTGGACAGTTGGTATAACTGGTCCATGCAGTTCCTTTCCGCTCCTTGTCATGATTGCATTCACGTCTATCGGATTCTTCTCAGTATTACTTGGCAATCCTCCCGGAGGACGGGCTGACACATGTTCTGCAATCTGCCCCACTTGGTGCGACAGATTCTGCAGTAAGGCTTCTTGATTGGTGAGTCTTGTATCATTCTTCTGATAATATATGGTGAAGTTTGTATTAAGCTCAGTCATGGATTTCGTAAGTTGATTGACCATATCGGTCATAGTTGAGCTCATTTTATCCATGGCTGCTTCCCGACCACTGGACTTGTTGAATTGAGGCATGAATCCACCAGATTGTCTAGGTCTCTCTCAATCAGTTGAATCACTTTGTCGAAAACCCCCGTAGGGTCACTCATGTTGGATCGATAATGCGCGTAAAACACTCTAGAAGGGGGGGGGGGGGGGGGTTGAATAGAGTGTTGGTAATTTATACCACTTTTTCGAGTTTATGTCAAATAAGAAAGTTGGAGCAATTTTACTACACAATTTCTAATTTGTTAAACCAGAAGCTATTTAACAAAATTATTCGATTGTGTATTACCTAAGTGATCAATATGTTGTATGAATACTTATGTACTAATTCGAAAGTAGGCAGGTTTAGTTGATTTCAATAGTCTAGCAAATTTATTTCACAGCTCAACAAATTCAATTGAAGGATAACACAAGTAGTCAAATACAATCTTAATTATATATATATATATATAAACTATCAAACAGGTTTTAAAGGTTTGCAAAGCTGAATTAATGGTTAGGACAAAGAGAAGTTACAGTTGGAACTAATCTAACAAATTTAAACAGGATACAAAACTGATGAGAATTAACTCGTAGATCAGTCAAGGGCACTGCTCAGACAGAAAAATATCAGATGTATTTTAGTGATGATAAACACAATTAACTTTGAAGTTTATCAAGACACTAAACGGATACCGATTACGAGTTTTCAAGTGAGCACAACAAGAAGGGACCGACTAGATCGATCAATCGGTTTCAAGATCGAACCGAAGGTCGGATCCGAGTTATAGCTCGATCCGACTGTCAAGGTCAGTATTGTAACTGATTACAAATGATCAACAGGTCCAAACTGTGGCCAAAGTAAAAAAAAAACTCAAAATAAAAACCTATTACAAGGTGTTCAATTGAAAGTTCAGATTTCTCAACTGATTTGCAAGCCGCACAGATAAGCAGATTCAGCAAATAAGCACAGTAGAGGGGCAGAATTCTAGGATGTAAATCACAAGGATATACACACTGAA
Organism: Gentiana straminea; assembly: GCA_036785695.1. NCBI lineage: Eukaryota > Viridiplantae > Streptophyta > Magnoliopsida > Gentianales > Gentianaceae > Gentiana > Gentiana straminea. Next base: position 1,127,909 of record JAVUPR010000244.1, read on the forward strand.
AATTCCCAGCAGATATGGGGAAAGACCACAGACTCAGACCAAACTTTGATTCAGACACAGTCCTTGCGCAAAAACACAAATATTCAGACTCCTATGCCTTATTCACAAGGTTGTGAGGAGGTTTATCAAACCAACCACGCAAAGGGGCAGTTCCTGAATATTCTAGCAATGGCAAGCTGATTGTGAATATAAAGTTTTATCAAGCTGAGAGGCTTGATCAATATCTCTAGTTAACACAAAATCAGAGGTCAACAAAAAGTCAACCTGTAGGCCAAATCCTCACTTAGGCACTTGCAGGCATGATCCTTTCTGTACAAATGATTTTAGAACAGAGGTCTATTAATCAATCCTATTTCAACAATTTACACAAAGTTACAAAAAGAAGTTAAAAAGTTTCTTAAATGAGTACCTTCACTAATGAAGTACACACAGTAGACAACTAGACATGGCTGTTCTCAAGATCCTGTGTATAGCTCTCCTAGTCCTTGAGCTATACACACTCTTCTTCGAATCCAGCCAATTCACCACACTTCAGGCAAGTGTGTGAATTCATACCCTAAACTTCTACTACTCAAAAGACTTGAAGAAAGTTTTGAAGTACAAAAATATGGGATTACTCTTTTTGTAAAACTGATTGAAAGTTCTGTTCAGAGAGGGTGACTATTTATAGGGAAGAAAGACTGAAAAATCTAAAACCTAATACTATGGAAACAGTAATCCTTTACCACTAGAGGGGACCGGACAAACCAGGTTGATCAACCAAAAAAAACTTTGCACATAACACACAAGGGTTGATCAGTGGTTTCAATTCAGTGTCATTGGGTAAATACCTTCAATTGAATTGACTGGAACGGACTAGGGTACAAGGTCAGCCATTTTACCATATCAACCCGGGTGGAGATTTTCCGGATCAAATTTGCACGTGATGATAGGATTGCCTTGCTGAAACTTAATTTACGGCTGCAGATCCTCCCATTTACACATGTGGTCAATTGCACAGACTTTATGCCATCAATGCTCTAGAACCAATCAAGGGGTGACCTGTAATCAGCCAATAAAAGAAAAGATTAGGCAAAATCAATGTTCAAATCAATGAAATAACTGAAAATATTAACTCAGAAATGAAAAGATACAACCTTTTAAGAGTCGGATTTGCATAGACACCTTCATAGCAATAATTTGAATTAGGATTAACTCCGAATCCAGAGAATCATGCTCTTAATGACTCGTATCAGTCACTGGATTGAGGGTAACCTTCAAAAAGCACAATAGCACAAAATCAAGGCAGAGAATATGCTCAAATCAACATTAATATCATTGATATTAACATAAGTAGAAGAAAGATACAACCTTTAATACTGCAGATTGAGATATGCCGTCACAGAGTTCAAATCCGTGTTGCTAGGAATCAAATCAGCATTAATTAGTAAATCAAAACCTTCACAGATGAATTCATCACGAGGTTTCTCTGATTTGAAATCGAATAAAAAGGCAGCATCTTTAAACTCAAAGCTTCCAAATCGGATTTAAAAAACGTGGTTGCAGCGAAGGAGTGATTCTGTGAGTAAAAGCTCTCCTAAAATGATGGTGGCTTAAACTGACACAGAATCGAGAAGGAGAAACGCTGGATTTTCAGTGGGATAGAGGATTGTCATTGAAGACGATTTGATATGGAGAAATAGTGCAGAGGATAGAAGAGAACGGCTGAAGTAATGAAGGTAGGGTTTGGGGATATACAGGTTTTGTATCTTGGATAAAAGAATGAGGGACTGGGCCGGACCAAGAAAAATATTGGGCCAGATTTATTTAACAAAAAGAGAGCCCTGTCCAAAATGTGTATGAGTGTATGTTTAAAAAAATTAATTTGATTAATCAGACTTATAAAATTAAGTGACTTAATTTTATAAATCTAATCGAGCAGTTTAAATAGGTGATTATTGTTATGATCCTGCAAAGAAAGTTAAACAAAAAAGTGCCATAAGATTTAAGTTTTAACTTCATGGCGGTTAGTGAGGGGTATTTTAGTAAAGACACATATTGAGGATATTTTGGTAAATTAATCAAACTTTAAGAGCAACTGGGGCTCATAACTCAACAACTCAGTCTAAAACCAGGGTGCTCATGAGAACCTGGGCGATATCCGCCCCTATAAGGATTTCCTTGCCTCCCTATATAGTTCACGTCCTCAGTGTTGGATGCTTCAATATCTTGTACTTTCTCAACCTTGGCTATGCGTTCTTGCATGCCATCTATCTTCACATTCATCGCCATTAGCTGATGTAAGATCTTTTGAAAAGTATCTTCTCCAAATACGCCTTCAGCTACTTTGGCGGTCTCTACTTGATGTGTTCCCCATTGACTTGTCAGTGCGATTTGCTCCAACTTCTCTTCGGCTTCTTCAGGTGATAGCAACGCAAAACATCCGTTGCTTGATGCATCAACTCTCATTTGCTCACTTGGCCATAATCCATGATTGAAACTATGCATTCATATGGGCAAAGTGATATCATGGTGAGGGCATCTCCTCTGTGCTTCCTTAAATATTTCCCAAGCTTCTTCAAAGGTTTCAGTGGGTTTCTGCTTGAAATTCATAATGTCTTGTCTCATCTGTAATGACTTCCTAGGCGGGCAGTACTTGTCCATAAACTTCTGCAACAGATCGGTCCAAGTTTGGATCGATCCAGATGCTAAAGACAATAACCACATCTTCGCTTTGTCCTTCAGAGTGAATGAAAATAATTTCAGCTTAATGTTGTCTTCAGGTACCCTTGCTGGCTTGACCGTGGTGACTATCTCAAGAAAATTGGTGACATGTACACTAGGATCTTCGTTTGGTACTCCATGAAAGGTAGGGTAATTAGTCACCATCTGAATCACATTTGGTTTCAGGTGAAATACTTCAGCCGCATTCACTGGCTGAACAATTGCTGGCATGAATTGCTCGATCGTCGGCATGCATAACTCTATACAGTTATCCTATCTTCTTGTACCACAACTCCTGCTCCATTTTGTCCATTCTGTCTGTTTTGTGCCATATCAGTTTCTGTATCCTCCAAAGGTGGAATCTCTTCTCCCCTTTCGTTGTGATCTCCTTCGTGCGAAATCACGTCGTCCGCCAGCCTAACAGATTTCTCTCAAGTTTCCTTTCTCTTTTGCCTCGCAAACTTTTCAATCTCATGTATGAATCTCTCGAGTTTGGCTGCTGAACTTCGTGTAGCGTACTACAAGACACAAAAAGAAAATAAAAAGGTTAGTGACTTGCCTCTCCGGCTATTACACATGCCTGGCAGACTCAAAAATACAGACTCTGACTACTGACTTGATGCTAAACTAACAGAAACGATTCTGCCAAAATTTAGACCCTCAGTTTACCGTGGTAGACCCTCGGTAAACCGGCTGCTATTTTTTTTCCAGATTTTAACAAAACTGACTCTGTACGACTCTACTATTAGCAGACTATAAAATAGACTCAATTAAATAGACTCAAATATATACAGAAAACTCAATCTTAAATAAAAAGTATTCTTGACACGAGTCCCCGGCAACGGCGAAAAAATCTTGATCGCGTGCAAGGCACTTACTAGCAATAGGACTAGGTCTATTATAGTAGAGTACTGGCAAATCAAGGTCGATCCCTCAGAGACTCGTAAGAACGTCTAATTATCAAGATTGAGCTTGTCACGATAATGGTCTACGACCAACTATAATATAAACAGTGGTAAATTTGGTAACAATCAACTAGCAAGATTATGCAAGTTCAATGAAGGAAAGTATAGTTTCTAATATATTAGTTCAATTATGAGTAATTAGTTATTTCCCCCACACATGCAACAGTCCTCCACATTGATGAATTTATTCATTGTTCAGCTACGGGTACAACTCCTAACCCTATCTACTCCGAAAATGGTAGTAGACAATCTATATGCAAGCTACCCTACTTAATTGGTCCGTAATAGCCCATACGTATAAAGAACTAGAGTTGTCGATATTGAGCGCTAACTCATACCGCAAACCCACCTAGACAGCTGTCGACATTGATCGGCACGTTCCTAGGGTCCATTCTAGATAAGGTCCAAACATAGCACTTCACTATTCGAATTTCATGATAGTTTACGATAACATGCAAATAGTTGATTAGGCTAAAAACATGTAAATTAAATCTATCGATCAACATAGCTGGCGCCGATTATCATGAATTAGTAATTTACTAGGTATTCAGATCTAGCAATATAGACCATCGCAGATCTGAAGAACGCAACTACTATTCCATGATTTCTTCACCAACGAATTAGATCTATAACACATGGGGTAAAACAAACTAACTACTACATAATTAAACTAAATAAGCAATTAAATTATACTAGTCGAATAAAACAACGATAGAACTACATCTTGGAAAAGGCAGAAAATCATACCCTCGAAGATAAGCGTAGATCTCCCTCGGATCTCTCCCTAGGCGGCGACTCTATTGTATCTCCTACCAGAACTCATAAAATAAATAAAATAAAGAACAAAGAACTTTTATTGCATAGTAATTGTAGTATTTGTGTGCTACCAATGTTACATTGAAGACTGAGGCGAAGCCTCTTATTTATAGCTATCTAAACCGACTTTGAAACATCTAGTTCTACCCCTCGTCCAAGAAAATGCGTTCGAAAGGATCTGGAATCTCGGTAAGTCGGTACCGCCTCCCGGGTTACCGGGGGTATTTTTGTCCTTTTTCTTCAACCGACTTAACTTGGAAGGTTCTGGAATACCCTAGGCCCATTCTTTTTGTTCAGTCCACTCCAGATTCGTCCATCATGCACAACCCAATATTCCGTATCCTGAAAATCATCAAATAATACACGAAATAATATTGAAATAGGGAAAATAAACAATAAGTGCAGATTTTTTGACTCACGAACCCGACTTATGCTATTCAACTCAAATGGTTCATATTTATATGTCGAAACAACTATTTTTAGCTCATAATGGATATAATGTTGATGCCGTAGGATAGACTATTTTAACCATCATCAACCACCACCAAACAATAACCAACAAAATCGCAACCACAACCGGAACCATAATAACTAGAACAACAATAACAATCCTCCAAATCCAAGGAGAATTTGTGATCAAGTTGTGAGAATAAATGAAACCAACAATCCAATTCATTTACCAAATGCATGAGCATATAATTTTGAGGTTAAAGATCATCTTTTTGGATTGGTTGGAACGAGAGCTCAATTTCATGGGCGTGATGATGAAGATCCACATCACCATTTTTACAACTTTGAGGAATTGTGTAATACAGCCAAGAGTCAAGGTGCTAATAGAGAGTTAACAAGAATGTCTATGTTTCCTTTCTCCTTGGATGGGAAGGCTAAGGATTGGTTTATGTCACTCCCTCGCCATTCCTTGACAAGTTGGGAGGAAATCCAAAATGAATTCTTGAAACAATACTTCACTCCGGGCCGGAATTAGGAATTGAAAGTTGAGATTGCTAGTTTCAAGCAAGGTGAACATGAATCGCTTGAAGTTGCATGGGAGAGATTCAATAGGTTTTTGAGAGCGTGTCTTGACCATGGTTATCCTTTGGACATGCAAATTCAATTTTATTGTCGGAAGCTTAAAAAGGAGTCACGGGCCGATGTTGATCAAGCATGCAATGGTTCGTTGATGATGAGTACGGCACAAGATGTGTATGATGCTATTGAGAAGATTGCATAGAACAACCGCATGTGGGAAACCGGTTCAAGCACAAAAAAGTTGCTTTTGTGGGAAAAGCCACCGCTCAAACCGAGGTGTTAGCCCAATTAGCTTCTCTTAGCAAGATAGTGGATGAAATAAAGGGAAGTAAGAGTTTGGAAGGCAATACATCCAATGACATGAGCAGTGGGGAAATGAAAAATGAAGACTATACACAATTGAGGGTGAATAAATCCGGTGATTATTCTAATGAAGAAGTGAGCTATATTCAACAACACCGAGCATTAAATAATGCCTACTACAATGCATATAATAATTTGCAAAGAGATTTTCCTACTCAACCTTGGTCTCCAAACCCAAACAAGCAAGCGTCATCTTTCGTCCCTCAACAAAAGACTTCCTTCAACACTAACATTCCAACCCAAATTTCCAAGGCCATACTTCATACCAACCACCGCAACCACCTACACATTCTTACCAATAACGTCCTACGTAAAACATCCATATCACTCAAACTTCAAGCTCATCTACAGAAAAAGAAGAGAGATGAGAGAAGATGATGGAAAATCTTATGGGTGTTGTCTCAACTCAAGCTGTGAATATGCAAATGATGATGTCTTCTATAGGCACACTGAACAAGGATGTTGGTACTTTGAGAACATCTATGAGTGGTCATGACATGAGAATGAAAAACATATAAGCCTAACATGGAAGAGCACTTGAGTAGAGAATGTGAGAGGAATGCTAGTAGACCACCGGGTGGAGTGCCAAGTAACACTGAAAGAAACCTGAGGGGAGTGAATGCCATCATAACCTGAAGTGGAAGAGTTTGTGGAAATAGAGAGTTTTATAAAAATCAAGTGGGAAACGAGGCCGAGAATTATTTGCACAACACCAATGAAGAGAAAGAATTAAGTGAAGAGGAGGAGGAGATTGTTGATGAATTTTTGCAAAGAGACGGCTATGTCAATGTAGAGAATGAGGATGAGGATTGGGTGAAGATCCCGAGGATTTTGAAGAATCTGAGAGCAAGCGATTTGAGGACTCTCTTTAATGTACATGTCCCTTTGGCGCCTGCCAATGATCACTGTAGACATTCAGAGAGTTTTGAGGAAAAATTGACATGCACCAAGAATGTCTCGACGTACGCCAAATCAAAAGGGGATGAGTCAAATGAAAGGTTGACGCATGCCAATGATGCTTCGGCGCACACCGATTCCCAACAACCAGTTTCTACGAAAGGCAAGGAGAAGGTGTACATACCGATAATGAATGGCGACCACCGGCAGCTCAAACTTTGAGGAAAACTTCCAATGATTCGTCTAACGGCAAAGGAAAGGAAGGTATGAACTCTACTCCTAAAATTATTGATCTTGAGTCATTACCTTACCCTCCTAGGGAGGACATTAGGAAGAAAAAATTAGATAAGAAGTATGCTCGCTTCCTTGACATGTTTCGACACTTAAATGTTAATACTTCTGTCATAGAAGTACTCACTAGCATGCGCTTATGGTAAGTTTTTGAAGGACATTCTCACTAAGATAGAACATTTGTCTCAACGAGGAATTCTCCGCCGTGTTGCAACATAAGCTTCCACCTAAGCTTAAAGACCCTGGGAGTTTTACCATCCTGTGTGAAATTTGGGGCTTTCTGTTTAAAAGGGTGCTTTGTGACCTTGGCGCTAGCATTAACCTCATGTCTTATGAGGACTTTATCAAACTTGGCATAGGAAAGTTGAAGAACATGGAGATGACTCAGCAATTAGCAGATAGGTCCATAAAACGTCCTAAGGGGGTCATAGAAGACGTGTTAGTGAAATTTGATAAGTTCTACTTCCCAGTTGATTTTGTGGTTATAGATATGGAAGAAGGGTATTCAACACCCCTTATTCTCGGTCGTCCATTCCTTGCCACGGGAAGGACACTAATCGATGTTCAACATGGAGAATTAATTTTAAGAGTTAATGAGGATGATGTCATATTTAACATTTTCAAAGCCATGAAGCATCCGTACAATTCACGAGAGTCATGTTCTTTTGTTGATGCATTATCTTTTTCTTGTATGGAGAATACTAACTTGCAGGTCAACGAAGACAAACTTGAGGAATGCTTGGCCTTGTACGTCTTTGATAGTGAAAGTGATGATGAGGAGACGCAAGCAGTGCTTTCTTATTTGGATGCCGGTCGTACATTCAATAGACAACCATGGCATCGATATCTGGAATTAGAACATGATGGCCCACTGTTGAAACATTCAGTAGAGGAGCCGCCAAAGAATCTTGAATTGAAAACACTACCTCCTAACTTGAAATATGCTTTTATTGAAAGTGATAATCTTTTTCCTGACATTATTTCCTCGTCACTAACCGTTGTGTAGGAAGACTTGCTGTTGAGGATGCTTAGGAAACATAAGAGAGCATTTGGATGGACTGTAGCGGACATTCAGGGAATTAGTCCTGAGATTTGTGTTCACAAGATTATCCTCAATAAAGATGCCAAGCCATGTGCTCAACCACAACGTCGTTTGAATCCCAATATGCAAGAGGTTGTCAACAAAGAGGTCATCAAGTTACTGGAGATGGGTATTATTTTTCCAATATCTGATAGTGTAGGTGAGCCCTACTCAAGTTGTGCCCAAGAAGGGCGGATTCACAGTGAAAGAAAATGACAAGCACCAATGGATCCCAACAAGGGAAGTCACAGATTACCGCATGTGTATAGATTTTCGACAACTCAATGACCATACCAAGAAAGATCATTATCCACTTCCGTATATTGTCCAGATGTTGGAGCGGTTGTGTGGGCATAAATTTTATTGTTTTTTATGGTTATTCGGGCTATCTACAGATATTCATTGTGGCAGGAGACAGAGAAAAAATGACTTTCACTTGTCCATACAGAACGATTGCCTACAAAAGAATTCCGTTTGGCTTATGCAATGCTTCGGCTAATTCTAGAGATGTATGATAGCTATCTTTTCTGACATGGTGGAAAGATTTATGGAAATCTTCATGGATGATTTCAGTGTTTTTGGGGATTCTTTTGAGGAATGTCTCTCTCATTTGGAGCGTGTGTTACAACCATGTGAAGACACGAATTTAGTGCTCAATTGGGTAAAGTGTCATCTTATGGTATCAGAGGGTATTGTATTAGGCCATAGAATTTTTGAGAAGGGTATTAAGGTGGACAAAGCAAAGATCAAAGTGATTGAGAAGTTGCCCCCACCAGTTAATTTGAGGACTTTGAGAGGGTTTCTTGGGCATGCTGGTTTCTATAGGCGATTCATTGCCGATTTTTCCCGTATTGCCAAACCTCTCAGTCATCTCCTTGAGAAAGAAGTACCGTTTGTTTTTGATGAAAAGTGCTTAGAGGCTTTTGAGACTTTGAAGAAGAAACTAATTAGCGCACCCGTTTTGGTGGTGCCGGATTGGAATCTACCTTTCAAGTTAATGTGTGATGCAAGTGACTGAGCAGTTGGGGCATGCTTGGCCAACATCACGGCAAGGTACTTAAATCCATTTACTATGCCTCTCACACGTTGAACTCCGCTCAAGTCAACAATGCAACAACCAAGAAGGAATTACTTGGTATAGTGTTTTCCCTCGACAAGTTTAGATCTTATCTCATTGGTTCCAAGGTCATTGTCTACACCGACCATGCAGCCTTGAAGTACTTATTGAACAAGAAATATGCAAAACCAAGATTACTCCAATGGATTCTCCAACTTCAAGAATTCTATATTGAGATTAAAGACAAAAAGTGTAGTGAGAACGTTGTGGCGGATCACTTAAGCCGGTTGGATTTCATTGACGAAGAAGGGAAACGAAGAGAGATTCACGACTATTTTCCGGATGAACAACTCATGATGGTGGATGCTCCCCCAACAATGCAACTTATTCATGCCGGTTCAAAACCGAAGGAGAGATCACCATGGTTTGCTAATATTGTAAATTATTTTTCATGTGAGTATGTTCCACCTACTTGGACATGGCAAAAGAAGAAAAAATTCTTTCACGATTTGAAATTTTACTATTGGACGAAACCGAACCTTTTTAGGAGGTGTTCGGATGGCATCATTAGGAAATGCGTTCCCGATAATGTAATCTCAAGTATACTCTGTTTTTTCCATGGTCAAGATACCGGAGGCCACCATGGAGGGTGGAAGACGGCATACAAGGTTTTGTAATGTGGATTCTTTTGTCCCACACTTTACAAAGATGCATTTCATTTTGCACTTGCATGTGTTGCATGCCAAAAGTGGGGAAATGTGTCCAAGAGGCATGATATGCCCCTCCAACCTATTTTGGAGTGTGAGATATTCGATGTTTGGGGCATCGACTTCATGGGCCCATTCCCTCACTCGCTAGGTAATAATATAATTTTAGTGATGGTTGATTATGTTTCTAAATGGGTTGAAACACAAGCCTACCCCACTAATGATTCTAAGGTAGTGCTGAAATTCTTAAGAAATAATATCTTCACTAGATTTGGCACTCCCCGAGCTATCATCAGTGACTGTGGCTCACACTTTTGCAACCGGCCATTCACTAAACTTCTTGAGAGCTATGATGTAAAACACAAAGTCGGCCCACCGTATCACCCATAAACGAGTGGGCAGGTTGAAGTGTCAAACCGAGAGGTGAAGCGGATCATTGAAAAAGTGGTTGACACCAACCATAATAATTGGTCGGTGAGGCTTGACGATGCACTTTGGGCTTACCGCACCACTTTCAAAACACCTATAAGATGTTCACCATATAGACTAGTTTTTGGCAAGTCTTGTCACTTGCCCGTTGAATTGGAGCACCAAGCTTATTGGGCTATTAAGTTTCTTAACTTTGATCCCAAGCATGTGGGTGATCATCGGTTGCTCCAAAGCACCGAGCTTGACGAGTTTTGCCTTGATGCATACGAGAACGCCCAAATTTACAAGGAACGAACCAAGTCATTTCATGATAGGAAGATCTTCGATCGAGATTCCATGTCAATGATAAAGTGCTCTTGTATAACTCATGATTAATATTGTTTCCAGGCAAACTTAGATCCAGGTGGACAGGTCCATTTATTGTCACAAGGGTGTATGCTTCCGGTGTAGTTGAGCTTACAGATGGCAAAACGACTTTCATAGGCAATGGACATAGCGTCAAACACTTCATTGAAGGAGAGGGAATACCTCAAGAGGAGGTGATGTTCCTCGAAGACCCCCTATTAGACTGAAAGAGTTGCATAGTCTAGCTATAGACTATAAATTTAGCACACCATGGGTACTATCTTCTAATTAACTTATTAAGCATTATCTTTTGGTTGGCTTGTGTGCTTAATTGCTATGTGCTTATGTGGGTAATTGTTGGTAGTGTCCCAAATTGATAATCTGTATAATTCCATTTTCTCTACCGTATATCTCATCGAGCTAACGATGTTTAAACAACAACGCTACCGGGAGGCAGCCCGTTATTTGATAATTTGAAGTCATTTCATTACTATTTTGATAAGTTTGGTGAATAATTGTAGTTTTTGAACTTGGGAACTTGTGGGAACTTTTTGGCGTACGCCAGTTCACTCTTGACGCGCGCCAAGGCTACTGTAGACATACAGAGAGTTTAGGCGTTTTTTGTGGCGCGCGTCAATTTGTCTCTGGCATGTGTCAGTTTGGTAGTTGTTAAGGCTAGGATAGGAGGTGGCGTGCGTCAATGTCGCTTGGCATGCGTCAATTCGGCAGTTTTTGAAATAAAAATGGTTCTTCTTCTCTCTCCTTTCCATAACTCCCATTACCGTCGAATTTTCACCCCCTCTCTTCCCATTTTCCATAAGTTTTCTCCACCCCACCATCCATTTACTCCAATCATCTTAACCCATCAAACTTTACAACATTTCCCATTCTTTCTCTCTGAGATGGCAGCTATGCATGGAGCGTTGGTGGCATCTGACACCAATTTGAGGTTAGGATTTGAGAGTGTATTGAGAGGTCTGAATGATTTGCACGTCGGTTTTCGTGGTCAGTGTTCATTTGATAGAGCCCATGATCCTAAGTTTGCGGATCGGTGTGAGGATTTTGACACTTGTTCGGAGAATCCTTACCCATTCCCAACTTGGATTCCACCTTTCCCTATTCCCGCTAGGACCCCACCGTACTCCATGGCTCCGGGTAGTGTTTCTGCTTTTTCATCTACAGGTACAGGTTCAGTTAGCACTGGTTTTGCTGCATTTGTGGGCCAAGGTTTGATGGGTTTGATGATCACGTCCACTGGTGACGGGGCTGGTAGTTTGAGTTTTCACGCTCTGCTCTCCACTGCTTTCCCTGATGGTCCCATTCAGATGCTGTCGAATCTTTATGTTGCCGATTACCAGGGCACTAGCTTGTTCCACCCTACGACTTTTGCTCCATCCAGTTCACTTACCTCGTTGAATGCCGGTGTGCTACTTGACGACGACGGTGATGATGAAGACCGCCCTCATAGTTCTACATTTGTTCCTACGTCCACCCCCGATGTTGATTAGTACTTTTGTTCACCAAACTTTGTTATCACTGTTGTTTTAGCCGCATGTGGCTATGATACTTTTGCAGTATTTTATCGTTCTGTTAAAACTTTTTTGTCATTTTGGTACTACTGGGATGTTGTTGTTATTTTGCTTTTGGAAATGTTGCACTATATTTGGTTTGTGATACCAGTATGACTAGATTTCTACGTGTTGGAACTTTCTAGCTCTTGATTTCTCTGCATTTGTATTTTCACCAATATGACTTGATTATCTGTGCTTACCTCCTTGCGTAGCGATAGTTGATTATTGGGTGACGTCTATAATTTCAGAGTTACAGTTTCTATTCCAGACGTATTGGCCTATGTCAATTGTTTTTGGCGTGAGTCATTGATTTCTGATCTTGTCATACGCCAGTTCCCTTGACGCACGCCATTTCCCTTTGGCACACATCACACACAAACGACAAGTTTGGCATGCATCAGCACACTTTTGACGCGAGCCACCTGACTTGACTCCCAACAGTTACGCCTCTGCCGCCACATAACCCTAGCTATCAACTTTTGTCCCCTTGACGCACGCCAATACCGGTTTGGCACGCGTCATTACCGCATTTTTTGCTGAAGAAAAGCCTATCAAACCCTAATTTTAATCATATAACCCCCCTCCTACTCAAATTCATTCACCATCATAATTTCTCTTTTCCATATTCACTCTCTGCACTTTCTCTTCCTCTTTCACCATTATCATGACTTCTCTTCCGGCAGACCGCCCCGTTCTTTTCTTCGTTGTAGTTGGGGCTGACGCGGTTCATAACAACATAGAGCTTTTCAGCCATCGCCCTATCCTCTTAGAGAAGGGTGTGAACTCTAAGAAGCTTGAGGAGTACTTGGAGTATCGTATAGAGTGGGGAAGCTGGAATCGGTTGCTCACACCACCTAGGGGACGAGTCAACAAAACCGTAGTTCATGAGTTTTTCACAATGTTGTCCACTGAGCCCGAAGAAAGGTCTGTTAATTCCGTTATGGTTCGTGGGGTTGAGGTTCCATTCCATTGGATGGACATCAACAATGTTTTTCAACTTTCTTCCACTACTATTGCACCCTACCATCACTATGAAGACCAGTGGAATCTCTCTAACATTGGTAGTTTATTTCTCATCTGTCTACTGCCACTTCTTCACTTTTCCCGGGCCGGGAAGGACCTCGTGTGGATTACTCGGTTTCTGCTCTTTCCCCCGATATGCAGGATTGGAAATGTTTTGTCAATAATCGCATCCTCCTCACCGATGATTTTGAGGTGCTGACCGACAATGAGATACCTTTGCTATTTGCCATCAAGCACAGGGTGTACATCAAATGGGGTAAGTTGATTCACCAGGATGCATGGTCTTATGCTCAGCCCACGTGTACCTTACTCTTCATCCCCTTTGCATGGCTCGTGTCTCGTCTTTGTACTCATGTCACTCGTATTCCCGCCTACTCCTAGGATGAGTTTTTCCACAGTTTGGTTACGCGTCGTGGCCTCACTCCGCGGGATGTCCCTGGTGCTCCTCCGTCTTCTGATGAGTCTGATTCTGAGTCTGAGTAGTTTTTCTGGTTAGCTGCTGGTTGTGTGGTGTTGGTTGGTTGTTGGCTGGACTGGTTTAGTGTTTATCTCATTTTCTATTATGCTGGTTGATTTGAATAATTGTTGCATCTTTGGATGTTTCTGAACAATCCCCTTTCACTTTCCATTTAATTTCAATAATGTAAAATATTTGTTCCTTTACTTATTTGGTTGAATTTGCTTTGTTTTGTTATCCTACACCCGTACATAGCTATTTCTTTTACCCCTGCATGAAAACCCTCTTATCTTGAGATACCTGCACTACTGACCCATGCCAATGTGGTTTGGCGCGCATCATTATGCTTATATTCCAGAATGGTGTGCACCATTCCCATTTTTGGCGAGCGTCAGTTTTCCGAGGAAACTCTCTGTATAGCAACAGTATTTTAGGCGTGCGCCATTTTGGCTTCGGCGTACGCCAACGGGCCTTAATTTGTCTAGGCCTTGCCCTACTTTTGACTATGGTTGTATCATGATTTGGCTCGTTTTGATTCCCCGTTGTTTCCCTAACTATATTTTTATTCCTCACTTAGAATTGAGGGCAATGCAAGCTCGTAAGTGGGGAGTAAGTGTACAGTTAGCCCAACAACGTGTAATGCCATTAATTGCTTGAGAAAAGCCTTAGCTTTGACCATCGTCGAGAAATTGAGGGTTGTATAAACTATATTTTGGCATGAATTATGGCCCTGTAATTGATAGAGTGAGTATTTCAATAAAACAAGCAACTCTGATGGAACATAAGTACATGTTATTCACTAATCTTTGTTGGTAGTGTGATCTATTATGCACGTATATTCCAATCAACAAACAACTCTTCACGAAATGGTGCATGCATACTCTAACTTGCAACTTGAACTTAGGAATGTTATTCTTTTGAGACGAATAACAGGTACTTGGAATCGGAATAGGGATGACAATTTTTGGCATTACTTTGACTAGCCCATAGCCAAATGGCCAGTCCGAACACAAAGTTTCCATTTCTGTCAACATCTCAGCCTTGTAGAGTGGTGAGACCTCACTCAAGCTAGCGTTCATACTTAGCCTCATTATAATCCGAAACTTAGCTGAAATTTTCGTCTACATTCCTTTGGCCTCCCGCAAGTGTAGCAAGAGTCTATTAAGAGTGTGGGGCGGTGGATGGGAACTAAGAGTTGGATGGGTGCGTTAGCACGAGCTGAGATGACATCTTGTGAAGTTGGGTTCGGAAACCATTGGTGTTGGCATTTTCATTCGAAAAAGAAAAAAAAACAAACAAACAGTTTTTCTTCTTAATGTACTTATTCCAAGAGTTGAATAAAGGCTTCTACAATTCAAAACACAAATTAAAAAGGAGCATAAGAGATGTATATACTTAGCTGTTGAATAATGAGTCATTGAAGGCAATTTTGAAGCAAATTGTAATATCCTAAGTAATGTAAGGATGGGAAGTGACTAATTTGGGAGTCGGTGTCAATAAGACGAGGGTGCGGATTCTTGCTATCTTGCCTTATTGTTTTGATTATCCTTTTATTTCCTTTCGGTTAGCCCACTACCCTAGCCTGAACGTTACAAGCCGATTTGTCAACTACCTGACCTATTTTGATTCCGAGGACCTAATAAGTGGAGATTGGTATCATTCCTAAGCTTAGGGTTGCATTTTTGAGTAAGGCTTGCATGATTTGCTGGTCGTTAGTTGATAGAAAACTTGAAGAATATTCACTCACACACTTCACTACTTCTTTAGATTGTGGGGAACATGTTCTTGTGATTTTGATGGGTTGCATCGTCTAATTGGATCCTCATTTCTTGATGTTTCATGATTGCATTTTTTATGACTCTAGATAGCCTTATCACTCTAGTTGCTCGAGGACGAGCAAACGCTAAGTGGGGAGTGGTTGATGTAAATCAACCTGATGATACAATTCACGATGATTCACCCAATTTTCTAATGCAATTAGTGATATTTTGACATCAACTTGAGTAAGTTTTATGATAAGTTGAACCATTTTTGTGTACATAGAAACTTTCAGAAACCATGCTTTTACGTTTATTTTTTAGTATTAGCTGATTTTGTTATCAGATCTATACGTGGTATCTCTATGTCTATTTTGCAGCACAGATATCACGGTGGGAGCGTGGATTTTTGACTTTATGGTGCCCTTGGATTATTGAGTGATGATTTTGTTGCCGAAGCAAGGATTTCAACCCACGAGAATCGTTGACACGCGTTAAAGGGTTCGGTCAATGCTAGTTGAAGAGTAAATTTGATCAGAGTGATTTTAGATACAGATGGCGTGCGCCATGTTACTTTGACCCGCGCCAAGTGAAGCTTTACACTCTGCTGAGCATTTATTGCGGATGTCATTCAGCCAACTACTACATTTGGACTTGATGCACGCCAAACTTCAGTGACCTGCGCCAATATGGAATTTTCACAAGACGCAGGCCAGTTGCTTTTGACCTGTGCCAAATTTGTAGTGTCCGCAAGGATTGATCTCTTTTATTCTTCCATTCACACAAAATTAACATAAACGCTTCATCTTCATCAACTTTTCCCTCTTGAAGGCATCCCCCCATCCTAGGCTCTTATAGCCAAATTTTAGTAGAAATTAGCTCTTGAAATTGATTGTAAAGGCTAAGAATTCTAGTTTAACTCTATTACTTGATTGGATTTCAACACACTAGTGTTAGTTCATTGAAGCTTTTGAAGTTGGATGAAAAACACCAACTCGAAATTGCACTCTTTGGTTTGGTAATCCTTAATCTTTATTTTCATTCAATTGTTCATATGGTTATGAATGTTAACTTTGAGATGTTGATATTTGTAGACATGAGTGGCTAGACTTATCTTGCCAAGATTATGTTGTAACTCTAGTTTATCCTCTTATGTTGATTGGGAATGATTGTTTGTGTTGTTAGTATTGATTGTTGTGAAGCTTTTCCTACTTGTGTTGTATTGATTGCTTGCATTGGAGTAATTGCCTAGTGTTAGCATCTACACGTTTAACGGAGACCGAAAGGAGATGTTAGTCATGGGAAGACGGTAGGAAAACCGGAAGGTAAAACCGACCCTTCAAGGCATTCGATTTCTTATCCGGGGATACTTGACATTGTCATTGCATTCACGTGCGTAGCTTACCAATTCATTAGGTTTAGGATCCCTAAACCAAGGAGGAGGTAGAGAGTAGTTTCGTACACTCGTATGAGGGGAAACTACATGCTTAGGAATGCACCGTTTCACACTTTTGAACACCAATGGTAAGAAGGTAGGAAATCATTCCCAGGTTACTTCAAGAGGATGGCTAGTTTACGCATTGTCTTGGTTAGTTTCTTTTATCATTTTACCACTTTTATTTTCACAAGAAACTTTGTTCATGCATTCAATTACCATCTTGAAATTTGTGACCTAGATCGAATTAATATAAACTTTTAACTGTTTGACCCCACAAGTTAATTCCTAGTGGATTCGACCTTGACCCACCGTAGTAGACTACAATCGACCCGGTACAGTGCCAGTTAGATTGGACACCTAGGATTTGGCCATCAAGACATCACGATAAAGTGACACCGTGATGCCGTGGCCACCCCCGATGCAGAGACACCACGATGATGTGGTCACCCCTGATGCAGAGACACCGCGATGCAGAGACCATCGGGATGCAGTGATCACCGGGATGCAGTGACATTTGATGAAGCAACACTATGATGACATTTGATATTTTTCCGACTTAATTTCATAAAATCGATTTCTTTTCTTCATAAAATTGACTTCAAATGGCTATATCTTGCGATATAAAACTACGATCAACAAAAATCTTTCACCTTAATTGTTAGGAACATTTTATTATGTTTTGATGATGGCCATACTAGCTGTTATAGCAAGCCTGAAATAAGTTAGAATTCTCTGTATATGCATTTACTTAGAGTCTGACATGTTGTATAAGTTGAGTCAGACAAGTATTGTACTAGTTGGTAGGACGGCAAAGTGAAACAGATTTTCGGCAGAGTAAAGCTAGCCAAGTACCAGCAGAGAAGCATGAAGACATTATGGTCTGACTTATAACCAAGGAAGTCTGTGATGACCTTGGATAAGTCTAAGTTATGTTTCAAGTGATGAAACTTAATGTTTAAATATGGCGTACCCTGATCTCACACAAATCAAGGATCAGTGAAGTACAAGGATTCTCCTGAACTGAAAAGAATGAAGGAAACAGTGAATTGGCAAAGTAAACTAACTATCGGCTGAGTAAAGACAAAGCAGTGAAGGAAGATCTAAGCGGCAAAGTCAGATGGGTCACTTGACCGTTCAGAGAACGGCTAAGTAAACCTTACTTAATCAGATTTTGAAATATGAAGAAGATACAGAAGATCAAGCATTAAATGCACAATCAATGGAGGATCAATCAAGGACGTATTTTCTGATAAACGTTTGAAGAAAAATCCGATCTGAAATCAAGTAGAATATAATTAAGGGGGAATCAAGAATAAAATCAAGGATTATTCCCCTCATTAATATAGCCAACGGATAGAAATTCAAATCAAGGATTATCAAGGCTATAAATAGAAGGCATTGACAGACAAGAAAATACACAAGAGAACGATCAAATCTGAGAACTTACAAGCAGAAACTCTGGCAAAGTGAAAAGTCTTCTATCTGTGCTTAAGAAGAAATATCTAGTGATCAACTCAAATCTGAGAGCTACAATATCAACATCAAGCATTGAGATTGATCAACAAGTTTGGTGAATCCAATTCACTTCAATCAAGCAACTGAATCAGAGCCATCTGAGACGGAGTTGTGTTTGTGATAGCTGCTGAAGGATTTGGTCCCGAGGAGCAGTAAAAGAGGCTGAGTCACTAAAGCTATTGCAGTCAGGGAGTGATAGTCTTGAAGATTGTGAAGTCAAGGACAATCGTACTATTGTATCTGTGAAAACAATAGTGAATTCCTCCAATCATCACAGGAGAAGAGTGGATTAAGGGATTACACCACACTGAACCACTATAAGCATTGTGTCAATTTACATTCAGCAATTTACCTTACTGCATCTATTTAATTGCTTATATTATATCTTATATCTGGGATTGCATAAACTACTTTGAAATAACATATTAAGAAGGGACTTATCCGCTGCCCAAAAGATTTTAAATACAAGAAAAGTTTTTGAAACTCCACTATAGTCATTCACCCCCTGACTATAGTTTTACCCTTCTCTGGGACCAACAATTGGTATTAGAGCAGTGTTCCTAGTATCAGAACCTATTCAGATCTAATTTGGTAACAAGGAGATCACATATTTTCAAAGTAGTTTTCAAATTTGTGCTTTCTGTATACATTAATAAATCTCTTTTGTACTTATGGATTCCTCAAATTTTATGTCAACGGTACCTGTTTTCAATGTCAACAATTTTGATGAATACAAAATAAGAATGTTGTCTCATCTTGCAGCAACTCATTAGGAAATGTTGGATGTATTTAATTATTGCCCAATCATGATCATGACTGTGATAGCCAAAGGAGCAGATCAAGGAAAGGAAGTGGACAAACCCAAGGATGACAGGAGAAGATCAAATCTAGACTTTGTTGCAAAAGATATGATCTTGAAGACCCTGGATAGCAACATGTTCATGAGAATCAAAGATTGCAAAACAGCAAAGGAGATGTGGGACAAGCTGGCATTGATAAACGAAGGATCTGAAGCAGTTAAAGAAAACAAATTATCTGTTGCAAAACAGAAATTTGAGAACTTAAAAATGAAGGCTGGTGAATCCATCGATCAAATAGACAACAGATTCTCAAGCATCATCAGTGAACTGCAACAGCTTGGACACACATATCCTCAGAAAGAAGTGTGCTTGAAAATCTTGAGAGGATTACCTGAAATATGGAAGATCATCACATCAGTAATCAGAGGGACAACAAATCTTACAAACACTGATACTCTGACCCTGATGTCTCAACTAAAGGCTCATGAATTTGAGTTGAACGGCGAAGACAGTGCACCAGCAGAGGCACATAAGGCCAATGCACTTGTTGCACCCCAGCAAAGTCAAACAGCTGATGCAAACAGCAAAGAGACACAAGAGCTAAAAAAACAGGTAGCTTTATTAGTAAAATGGTTTTACAGGTTTAGCAAGAAGAAGATATTCAAAGAAAGATCATCATCAAACAAGAAGTCAAGCACAAGCAAAGACATGAAGAAAGATGATGAATACAAATGCTTCAACTGTAATAAGAAAGGCCACTTCAAGGCTGATTGCCCTGAAGAAAAAGACAAAGTTGAGGATAAGAAGAAGTACAAGACAACTGAAAAGAGAAAAAGCAAGAAGGCACTCAAAGCTGAATCTAGTAGTGAAAAGAATGAAGAATCATCTGAAGATAATTCTGATGATGATGAGGATGACAGCTCAGACAATGCAAAAGCCTATCTAGGTCTTATGGCTAAAGAGTCAAATGAAACCGAGGTAACATCTAGTTCATACTCATCATCAAGTGCATCCACATTGTGAAGGGTGAATTTACTTGGGTTATAACGCTATATTTTATAATATTTTCCCCCACATTCGTATGAATTGCATGGAAATCAAGTGTTTAAATGGAATTATTGAGCGAATAACATTTTTAATGAGTTAATCGCAAAGTTGGTGAATTTATATGTTTTAATTATGATTTTATGTTTATTGGAATTATGTTATGCTTTGCGGTGTTTTTGATGTCATATAGGTACAATTATGTGGCTCAGTTGATGATCAAATGTTGGTGAATTTCGAGCTAATTCAAGTTAAAAGAGATAACGGTGAATTGGATAGAGAAGAAAAGAAGATAAAGATGGAAACATCAAGATTTAGACAAGGATCAAGGCGTCCGTATAGGGTGGACGAGCGTCCAGATTAGAACGGGCGTCTGAAAAAGTAAACGAGCATCCAGGGGAGAAAAGTTGAACAGAGAGTTTGGACGGCATCTGGACGAGCGTCTTGCTAGCGTCTAAGGCATATTGAACGAGCGTCCAGGTGTATTGGACGGGCGTCCGGCGCCGCCGACTGAACGAGCAACCGACCTAGTTTTGACCTAGCCGCCTTTAACATCTATTTAGGCAGCAGCGCCCCAAACCCGAGAATACACATTGGAGAGAGTCGAAAAATTCATCCTTAAACACAGCAGTTACTTTGTTCTTTTCATTTTTATTTTCTTTATGCAATCAAGACATCTTTTTGATTTGAAGATTAGTATGAGTAGCTACACTCTTGGGTTGGACGAACGGGTGAAGCAATTCAAGAGGTGTTTGGTTTTCTTATTTTCTGCGTTTTGCAATCAATAAAAGGTCAGATTTTTATTGCGTTTATTTTGTGCTTGATATCGATAGATAAAGCCTGTGATTTTCGTTTGACGATAGTTGAATGGACTCTAGATCACCGCAATAGTATTCAGTTTAATCAATTTGTCTAAAAAAGAGAGTTATCAAATTGTTAACCTATATAATAGATTCGAAAGAATTTATGCTATCGTGCTTGAAGAATCAATCTTTGATAAAAGTTGATAAACAAATTATCTAAGAAATTAGTAATTTGCATTGGGTATAGGTTAATCTTGGCCTTTAGTTGATTTGCATGCGTAGGAAATTAGAAGCCTTTATTGCTTTCTTGAATTGTGAATCCTTGTTCGTCTGCCTTTCTCCCCATTATTTGGTAAACCTTAAATTATTAATTCGTGACACGTTTAGCTTAAACTTAAAAACGCATTCAACCTCACGTTCCTCATGGGATCGACCCGGAATAATCGCTTTACTACAAGCTTTGCACTTGGAGCGACTAACCGGATTTTTATTACTTGTCTCTTTGTTGCGTTTACAAAAATCCACCACAAGTTTTTGGCGCCGTTGCCGGGGAACTGGCACGGTTTTATGTGTTTTTAGCATAAGCTTAGATCATTCGTCACTGAATCGAACGAGCGTCCATCCACTCTGGACGTCCGTCCAGTTCTTCGACTAACCGGACGAGCGTTTGGACTTGTAGACGCCCGTTTAGCTCAATTTCTAGGCAGACGCCCGTCCAGGACCTTGGACGCCCGTCTGTTTTTCCTGACTCCTTTCTTCTTTTCTCTCCTTAGTTTTAGTTCGTCGTATGCAAACACGAAGTAAACAAGGACAGTTAATTTTTGAACCTGAGCTTGAACGAGACATAGTTCGAGTAAACCGTAAACGAAAAGTTCCCGAGCCCATTTCGATTCCCGAAGAGGAAGTCGAAGAGAGTTCGAGTGAAAACTCTTCTGAAGATAATTTCTTCTCCAACCTTTTCTTTGAGGAAGAAACTACTGTTTCGATGGCTCAAGCCAACCGCACCCTGGAAGACTATGCCACTCCCGGTGACGTGAACATTCGCTCGGCTGTGGTTATCCCTACCGATACAGCCCCGTTTGAGATAAGACCAGCCCTCATCCAGATGGTGCAACATGCATCAACTTTCTATGGGTATCAATCTGAGAACCCCTATACGCATCTTTATGTATTTCTGGGTATATGCGATACTACTCGTATTAAGGATGTCAGCCAAGACATCATTAAGCTGAAACTATTTCCATTTTCACTCCGTGGAGAAGCAATGGAATGGTTTAAATCTCTTCCTTCGAATCTATCCAAACTTGGGCCCAAATTTCGAAAGTCAATTTTTTGCCCAATATTTTCCTCCATCTAAGACAAAGCTCAATGTCTTAACGAGATCTCAAACTTTCATCAACTGAGTGATGAATCTTTCTTTGAAGCATGGAAGCGTTTCAAAATTTTGTTGAACAAGTGCCCCCATCATGGAATGGATTTGCAGAGGAAAGTCCACACTTTCTTCAGTGGTCTGAATGAGTCCACTAAAGGGATGGTCAACTCCTCATCTGGAGGAGTCTTCTTGAAGAAAACCCCATAGCAAGGGTGGGAGTTATTTGAAGATATAGCTAGGTACAACTATGCACCTACGTATCAATCACCAACGCTCCCTGCTGCACCTAAAATCGAAGAAGTCAACAACCAGAATCATGGTCAAATGATTGCAGCCCTGCAGGCTCAACTTTCTGCTTTGACCATGAGTAAAAATCAAAATCAGCCCTCTCTCCAACAGAATGCACAAGTATTCTCTTGTGATAACTGTTATCAGACTGGTCACATCAGTGACCATTGTCAGTACACTCCCATCCCCACCTTTCAAGCCAATGCTGCCCAACAAACGAGGCAGTATGATTCGGTGAACTGCTATACCTGTGGGCTTAGAGGTCACATTTCTGCAACATGCCCCTTGAATGGTGGAAATGAGAGAAACAATTTTTCCGGCCCGCGTAACCGAGATTTTCAAACCGTAATAACCCTCAAGGTCGAACTACAAACTTAATAGAAATTATGCTCGAATCAAGGTTTTGACCAAAACCGCACTCAAAATTCGGGACGTAATACCACTCGCAATGCCTACTACCAGAATCCCAACTCGAGTCAAAGTTCAAATTCTCAACCAAAAACAAATTCAACCTGGCCCGCTAATCAAAACTCGCAGCAGAACCGCCCTACTCAGGACTCCTCAACTTATGGTACTACCCCTACAAGGGCAGAGTATGAAGAGCAACAGAGGACGATGAAGAACTTCGAAAGACAAGCTAGACAACGGTCGAACAATTAGCCGCCGACCTCAAGGTCACCGCCTAGTTTTACGAAAAAAAAACCTTAAAAGTGGGCATGCAGCCCGTGCGGAAGCAGAACAAACGACCGTGCCGAGCTCGCACCCATTACTCCCTATGGACAAGAGGAGTCAAATGCTATGAACCCGAGATCCGGTACACAATTGCAACAACACCCCGGTTACGTACGTAACCGGGGAAACGAGTAAACCCTCCTACCCCCGATTCGGTAGAGGGGAAGAATCGCGCCCCCCGACCCGGATGAAGAGAAAGATGAAAATGAGATTGAAGCAGGAAAGAGATCTCGTGTGATTGAAAACCAAGATGATGAACCGGAGAAAGTCACTCGTGCGAATGATCCTCGACGAGTAAAAAGACAGAAAAGATGGTGAGGTGGAAGGATCTCGAGGACAAAGCTATAAGAGCTTCCTCGCCCAGGAGAGTCTTTTCCGAAGAGGAACTGAATAAGCTCCCATTTCCGCCAAGAAAGCAAAACATTTCATTATCTGAAGACAAAAAGTACGAGAAGGTACTCAACCTATTAAGAAACACCCAAGTAAATTTTCCTTTATCTGAAGTGTTGGTTGAGATGCCTAAGTACGCCAAGTTTGTGAAGGATGTTGTTTCTTCAAAGAAGAAGTTGGGTGAAATGGAGAAAAAATTGGGAGAGGAATGCTCCGCTATCAATGACGGAGAAATTCCTAAGAAGCGCAGCGATCCGGGAAAGTTTGTCTTAACTCGCATCAAGGATTTAAGTTTCCCAAACTCTCTCGTGTGATTTAGGAGCATCCATTAGTCCGATGTCTCTATCTCGTCCGCAAGAGACTACACCTTGACCATCTATTGGAGCCTACTCCCATAAGTATCCGGCTTGCGTACGTATCTTTCAAGAGAGCCGAAGGAGTGCTTAGAGACCTTCTGGTCCAAGTAGACAAATTTACATTTCCTGTGGATTGGTACGTCTTGGACACTAAAGAAGAAGATACCCCCCTCCTCCTGGGACGACCTTTCCTATCCACTGCCAGAGCCTCTATAGATTGCGACACAGGATTTGTCACTTTACGTGTTGGGGACGAGGAAGTACGCTACAAGTTGTAGTTAAAGCTCTCGCAGCACCTTCGAAAATCCCTCGTGCTTTGTGATTGAGACGTCGACGATTTCACGTACTACACTCGGACGAGCTGAGGTCGCTTATGGAGAAGAGCTTGTTGAAGAGGACACAAGTGTTTCTCGAAAGAACTCTTTCCCCCTCGAAGAAGTCGATTTGCTTGAGGCAAGAGTTTTTGACCCTATCGCCGAGGAAGATCTAAAACAAGGAGAAGCCAAGACCGCCTTAGAGGAACCTCCCGAGGACGTTGTTCTAAAACCTCTACCTCAAAGATTCGAAGTATATCTTCTTGAGAGAAGGCGAGCGCCTACCTCTGATTATCTCCTCTACACTGTCAGCAGAAGAAGAAGATGAGTTGGTTGACGTTCTGAAGAAAAATGAGAAAGCCTTCGGTTGGCAGGTAGGTGATATAAGAGGAATATCTCCAGACGTCTGTATGCATAAGATTAGAACCGAAGAAGGTGCAAAGAGTATAAGACAACCGCAGAGACGTTTAAACCCACACATGCAGGAAGTGGTGAAGAAGGAGATTATTAAGCTGTTGGATATGGGGATCATTTATGCGATAGCTGATAGCGATTGGGTGTCCCCCACTCAGGTAGTACCTAAAAAGGGAGGTACTACCATTGAAAAGAATGACAAAGGTGAGGAGGTAGCGGTCAGATTAGTCACTGGGTACAGAGTCCGTATAGACTATAGGAAGCTAAATGAGGTGACCTTAAAAGACCATTTCCCTCTCCCCTTCATAGACCAAATGTTGGAACGTTTGGCGGGGCATGCTTTCTATCGTTTTCCGGACGGCTATTCGTGTTATTTCCAAATCCCTATTGACCCAAAGAGATCAAGAGAAAACAACCTTCACCGCCCCTACGGTACTTTCGCTTATAGGCGAATGCCCTTTGGACTTTGTAATGCACTGCCTACATTTCAAAGATGTATGTTGGCTATCTTTGTGGACTTATAGAGAAATGCATGGAGGTATTCATGGACGACTTCTCGGTGTTTGGCACATCGTTTACGGACCGTCTTGAAAATCTAGACAAAGTACCGCAAAGGTGTGTGGAGAAGAACTTGGTTCTCAACTGGGAGAAGTGCCATCTTATGGTAACCGAAGGGATTGTTTTAGGTCACAAGATTTCCGCTAAAGGCATAGAGGTTGATAAAGCTAAGATAGAAGCTATTGAAAAGATGAATTACCCCAGGAACACGAAGGAAGTAAGAAGTTTCCTTGGTCATGTGGGATTCTACAGGAGATTTATAAAAGATTTTTCAAAAATATCTAAACCTTTATCAACTTTACTGAAAGATGACATCACTTTCAATTTTGATAATGACTGTCAAAATGCCTTCAAAGAGCTAAAACAGCGTTTAACCTCTGCCCCTATCCTGATTTATCCGGATTGGAACATGCTATTTGAACTAATGTGTGATGCCTCCAATTACGCTGTTGGTGCTGTATTGGGGCAAAGGATTAATGGTAAGTTCCAACCTATTTCCTACGCAAGTCATACCTTGAATCCAGCCCAAGCAAACTATACCACTACGGAAAAGGAACCGTTAGCGCTTGTGTTTTCCATGGATAAGTTCCGCAGCCTATTTGCTTGGTGCCAAGGTGATTGTATGGATCGATCATGCGGCTTTGCGTTACTTGATGAACAAGAAGGATGCTAAACCGAGATTGCTGAGATGGATTCTTACACTACAAGAATTCGATGTTCACATCAAGGACATACGGGGTAGTGAAAACACCGTAGCGGACCATATTTCGAGAGTTTTGCCGTGGGCCGAGGAAGACTCCCGGTGACATTGATCTTTATTACCCCTTCGAGAGCGCTATGAACATGGATGTCCACACTCCCGACCCTCCCTGGTATGCTTCGATTGTCAATTATCTTCACTCTGGCTATCTTAACCCTGAATTCTCTTACCAGGAGAAGAAGAAGTTCTTCTCTGATCTAAAGTACTATGTCTGGGAAGAACCATATCTGTTCAAGATCTGCAAGGATGGGTTGCTTCGCCGGTGTGTCCCTGGATCCGAGCAACGGGATATTATTGAGCAATGTCATAGTGGTCCCACTGGTGGCCATTTCAATCCATGGAAAACCGTTGCCAAAATATTTCAATGTGGTTTTTACTGGCCTAGAATCTTTAAAGATACTGAAGCTTTCTGCAAAGGCTGTGATAGGTGCCAGAGGACCGGCACTTTGACCAGGCGGTATGATATGCCGCTTAAACCCATTTTGGAATGTGAAGTGTTTGACGTATGGGGCATTGACTTTATGGGACCATTTCCATCTTCATGCGGAAATAAATACATTCTGGTCTGTGTAGACTACGTATCTAAATGGGTAGAAGCTGTCGCAACTCCACTGAATGATCATAAAACGGTCATGAAATTTCTGAAGAGGAACATTTTCACGAGGTTTGGCTGCCCTAGAGCTCTGATCAGCGATGAAGGTTCACACTTCATTAATAAACCCCCGGATAGCCTCGTTAGCTAAGTATGGTGTTAAGCATAAGAGTGGCACACCATATCACCCTATGACCAATGTGGGCAAGTTGAGCGTAGTAATCGAGTATAAAGAAAATCCTCGAGAAAACTGTCAACTCCCATCGAAAGGATTGGAGTCTGAAGCTGGATGATGTACTGTGGGCTTACAGGACCGCATACAAGAACCCTATGGGTAAATCACCATACCAAATGG
The DNA here is from genome assembly GCA_036785695.1 of Gentiana straminea. Taxonomy (NCBI): domain Eukaryota; kingdom Viridiplantae; phylum Streptophyta; class Magnoliopsida; order Gentianales; family Gentianaceae; genus Gentiana; species Gentiana straminea. The sequence continues at coordinate 1,155,131 of JAVUPR010000244.1, forward strand.
TTTATGGAAAGCCATGCCATTTGCCAGTAGAATTGGAGCATAGAGCTTATTGGGCAACTAAGTTCCTAAACTTCGACTCCCAAGCTTGTGGAGAACGTAGGCTCCAGCAGATACATGAATTGGACGAGTTCAGGCTCCAAGCTTATGAGAGTTCACGGATAAGCAAGGAAAGGATGAAATTCCTTCATGATAAAAAGATCAAGAAAAGGGAGTTTCACGTAGGAGAGCTGGTACTGTTATACAATTCCAGGCTGCATCTTTTCCCTAGAAAGCTAAGGACGCGTTGGTCCGGTCCATTTGAGGTCCTGTCTGTCTTTCCTAGCGGCGTTTTGGAACTTAAGGGGATTGGTGATCAGCCTTTCAAGGTAAATGGTCAACGATGCAAACACTACATTGGCCAACCGAAGGAATCACCCGAGATAGTTAAATTCCTTGATTTGCTTGGTTGTATCACGGCAGAGTCGATGATTGCGACGAGTTCTCCCGCACCTATTTTCTCGATGCTACCGCCGAATCACCACCGAAGTTTTTGCCGGAAGTCGGGACATGGAACAATATTGGAAGGAAGTGGCCTTGAAGAAGAATACAGCACGGAAAAGAGCCACAGTCAGAAAGAAGATCAAACAGGCCTGGGAGAGATGGGTGGGTCGGATCCCGAGTTTGCACCGATGTTTCTGTAGTCATAATTCTGTTAAGACTTCTGTCGATAGGATGACCGGCAAAAAGCCAAAATGGCCTGACCCAGGCTGAGTTTAAATGGTGTCGAGCTAACGACATAAACCAAAAGCGCCACTAGGGGGCATCCTAGATATCCAATCTTGTTTTGGTTTTCCTTAGTTCTTTTTGTTTTCGCTTGTTGTTTTAGTTAGATTTACTAAGCTTTAATGTTTCTCTCTGTCAGTAGTTGCTTTCTAGATATGGATCTTTACGGAGTTCGCCCGAGGAATTCCCACTCATTAGTCGGATCCCGCTGATCACAGTAGATGATGGACCAGGAGGCACTATAGTTCTTCATGTAGATTTCGACATTAGCACTCAGGTTAAGACCATCACGTACGTTATCATTGTTCCGCCTTGTTCGGGAGGCAGCGATTTCACGACTGAGGAGTTGCAGGAGGCCATAGGACGTCCTTACACGATCCTTAATGATCCTATGCTGACGGATTTGGCACTAGTGCTGCGGGCTGAGCATTTTAGAGGTGTTGAGGTAGCTGGTGAGGATTGGTGTTTGCAGGATGAGTACGACTTCCCTCCGGCTATCGACATGCTTCGACGTCTCATTCGCTTAGTGGATTGGGACGAGATCTATGTAGATTAGTGGTTTCCTTAGTTAGTTTTGCTTTCGTCGAGCCCTGACGTAAAACGGAAGCGCTTAGTGGGAGGCAACCCACTGTTTTATTTGTGTTTGTTTTGTTTTCAAGTTCTTTCATGATTTTCCGTATTGTACTTTTGAATTTTAAATTATCAATAATAAAAGTTTCGCATTTAGTTGTTTTATATGATAATTTATTTAGAAAAAGACAATTTTGCATTTTTCTTGACTGGACGCCCGTCTAGTGATTATGGACGCCCGTCCGGCCCTCGATTTTCCTGGACGCCCGTCCAAGTTATGGGACGCCCGTCTGGAAACGAGCTCTTCAATCCTGTACTCATCTTACCAGCCAGACGTTCGTCTAGAAATATGGACGCCCGTCCGGATAATTCCCTCCAATCCTGTATTCAAATCAAGCCTTTGGACGAGCGTCTGGCATTTTGGACGCCCGCCCAGTTCATCATATTTCCGATCAGACGCCCGTCCGCCGAGTTGGACGAGCGTCCACCACCTGTCTATATATACCCCCCTCACGCCATGAACCCTCATTCTTCAGGACTCAAAATCGAAACCGACTTTTCTCCTCCCTTTTGCCCTAAATCATTCGATTCTACACCAAATTGGGCACTTCAAGGTGCGTTAGAACGCCCTAAACACCTTCTTTTCGATTATCTCTTCCAGATCTCCCAACGTTCCACATTTTTGGAGAATCAGTCACCTATCCAGTTCGACTTTTTCAAGGAAAAAATCGGATTTTTGGGGTCGAATTTGCGTTGTTTGGTTTTCTACACAGCATCATCATCACCTACTCACCTTCAATCGTAAGTTTTCAACCACTTTTCTAGTTTTAATTCACGTTTTTGTGAGTTCGATTTTCGAGTCGGCTCATTTTCTTGAATTTTCAACTATTGTTGATTTTCTTTCGTTTTTGTTTGCTCTTTTCTTATTCTTTCTGCTGTGGTGGTGTGGGGATGGTGATGGTGCGTTGTTGATGTGGGTGGGTTGGTCGTTTCGTTTGAAATCCCGATTTGGACGATAAACGGGTAACCATTTGTGTGAATGGTTTGGTTTAGATTTACGTTTGACAATGGTGTGCAAGAAGGAGATTGTGAAACGTTATGGTAAAGGGTTAGCACGGGAGAAAGGTAAACGGCAACGTCCTGAGTTTGATCCATCCGATTTGGACCCTAACAGAGGCATAGTCTTTAGAGATCAACCGCCTAGAACGTCTCGACAAGCTAGAGCCAATTTACGGGATGATTCTTCCTCCAATTCTGATACTGAGGATGAAGATGATGTCCCCCTGAGTAGGATGTCTCGAGGTACTCGTGGTGAGGAGTCGTCTAGAGCCAAGCCGTCTAGAGTTGAGGGTGGTGAGGAGGATGTTGTGCAAGACGAGCCTGAACCGAGAGCATCTCCTAAGAAAAAGTCTAAGACTATTACCCCTCTTTCGATGCCTCGTCGGTTTGTCAATCCTTTGGCCCATTAAGCCTACACTAAGCACTACTCAACCATAAGTCTTATTTTTGACAGGGAGGTGAACGTATCTCAAGTTGATCCTACTTTCGCCCAGATGTTCAAGACTAGGAAGTGGTCAGCCTTGACAAAATTCCATCTACTCCTGTCAATGATTCTATTGTCCGAGAGTTCTATTCCAACTTTTCTGAGGCGGACTTAGATGAAAAATGCGTTATGGTGCGAGGTGTTAAGGTCCCTTTCTCGGCTGAGGTCATTAATAAGAAATATAATTTACCGGCTTTTGAGGGTTTAGATTATAAGGAGGAGATTGCACGGAGGCAACGTGAGGATGGTCGTGACCCGATGGAGGAGTTGAGATTGCGGGTTTGTCCGGATGTGGCTTGGACAATGAGACCGAATGGCCAGAGAAAGGAGTTGGTCACGACGACATGGGCCGAGGATTGGAGAGTCCAATGCCGTTTTATTCAAAGTCGTCGATCCCGAAGAATAATCTCACACATTTCCATATCGTTGATCTCGGGATGTTGTATGCTTTGACGTTCGGGTTGAATGTAGATGTAGGTCAAGCCTTATACGATGAGATTTCCATGAACCAAACAGGTATACACCCGGAGTTTAATAGTACCTCATTTGATACATCGCTATGTCTCGATGCGGGAGTTTTGGAGTATGCAGGGGACCACAAGACCAAGAGTTACCCCCCTATTCGTCGAGAGAAGGCTGTTCCCGTTTCCGAGCCTGGGTCCACATCGACACCGCCTCGAGCTTCAGTTCTTTCTGGACTATCTTCTTCCGAGATTACTCGGCATAGTATGGCTCATAGTTTGAGGGCAATGTTGAGTGATATTCGGGATGGCCAAGATAATATCTTGTCGGTTTTGGAATGTATCGTTGATGGACGGCAACCGAGAGATCGGCGGGTGTTCAAAGCAAGTAATATGGATTATGTCTTCTCCGAGCAGATAGAGCGGGTGATAGCTGAGGTGGTCAAGATGGAGGAGAAGCCCGAGTCCGATGAGGAGGATGAGCCCCCGGTAGACCCTGCTACTGCTTCTACTACGCAGCCTGAACCTACACAGACGACATCCACTGTTGCTGTACCTACTTCAGATCCTCCTCATGTTGATGCCCCTGCTGGTGGTTCTGCTGTTATTCCTCCGTCTGATGATCCGATCCCGCCCGAGTGATCTTGAGATTTTTATGCATTTTCTGCTTGATGTATTTCTTCCTTTTATCCGTATTCGATATGGTTGTACGATGACTATTACTACTTTCCTTTTGATGCTTCCATGATTTCTGTACTTTCTATTTTTCTCGCTACTGTTGATTATCGTAGGCGTATGTTTTCTTAAATCATGTAAGCTGTCTAGCACCACGTACTTGGATTGCGATTTCGTTGGTATTATGATCATTTTTGGATGACGCTTGTTGTTATATTTCTTTCATTCATTCCTTTCACATTATTCCGTTATTGTACCCCGTTTTCCCCCGAGATTCTGTTGTTTTGTCGAGTAGTACAGATCTAGTTTTTGTTGAGCTCTCGGTTGAGTTCGGTGTGAAAGTTTTCCGGCGTTTTCCGCGACCGTTGTTTCTTTCATGCTCTGGCCTGACCAACATCTCGATTTTCTACGCGCATACAGCTAAGTTTCTTATCCTTTTACTTTCTGCACAACATGAGGACATGTTGCATTTTTAAGTGTGGGGGAGGGGATAGTTCGATTTGTACATATGCGTATACGTTGTTTAATACGTAGATTAATTCTATTCAAAATGAGCGTAAATTTTTCAAAATTTTTCGACACTTTTGTTTTTGTTTTGTCCCGAGTAGGCAATTCAATTTGAAGTTCGTTGTTTTTATAGTCATCTATGCGATATTTCATGTACTTGATAAGTTAGTTGTTTCATCTGACACTATTTTTCACGAGCCATAGTGAATGATGAGCTAATTTATAAAGTTATACCCCGTTTTGGATTAGTAGTTTTTGATAAGTCATGTGCTTAGTGCTACGTATATATCTTGAGACTTATGATAGTTTGTATTTAGATCCGAAGTATTGAGATACTGTGAATATCTAGAGGTTTGAATGTGATAAGTAACACGTAACTAATGTCAAGTGAGAAGTTGAAAAATTTAAAATGAATCTATGTGTGTGTCGGAAGCTAGTCGATGAATTGAGTGCGATAGGGTATACCACGTATGTCCTATACCACTATGATGACTAAGAGCTCACGACAGTTAGAAAAAGCTGCCTTATGATTGGAGTAAGGTAGGGTGTTATCTCGAAATGTCCTATTCTGCTATGAGGGCAATAGCTTCTTCTAATGTGTGTTTAAAAGTGAATGAATTCAATCAACTTAAGATATGTTATGAATTAAATGAAAGACTTAGTTATCATCTATCTTATCCCCAGTATAAACTGATAGATATGCTGTAAGGATTATCCTCTGAGTATTTCAGAAAGGCCCTAGATTCATTCGATCATCCTTTTCGGGATATGTCACGTTTGTAGGGTGCACCTTATGAGTGTCACTTATTACTAGTCTACGAGGGGGTATTAGCTAGTTTTACTTTGAATTCTTCAAGTTTGGATTTAGTGGAAATTTTCTATGGCTTTGCACACACACACGGTGGTGAACTTCTAATTTATTGGCTATGTGGTATATGTGTTGAGATGTCTATATTCTTTCCGAGCCTTTACCTTGTTTTGTTTTGCTCGGGACGAGCAAAGTTTAAGTGTGGGGGAGTTGTTAAGGGTGAATTTACTTGGGTTATAACGCTATATTTTATAATATTTCCCCCCACAATCGTATGAATTGCATGGAAATCACGTGTTTAAATGGAATTATTGAGCGAATAACATTTTTAATGAGTTAATCGCAAAGTTGGTGAATTTATATGTTTTAATTATGATTTTATGTTTATTGGAATTATGTTATGCTTTGCGGTGTTTTTGATGTCATATAGGTACAATTATGTGGCTCAGTTGATGATCAAATGTTGGTGAATTTCGAGCTAATTCAAGTTAAAAGAGATAACGGTGAATTGGATAGAGAAGAAAAGAAGATAAAGATGGAAACATCAAGATTTCGAAAGTGGACTGGCGTCCAAATAGGGTGGACGAGCGTCCAGATTAGAACGGGCGTCTGAAAAAGTAAACGAGCGTCCAGGGGAGAAAAGTTGAACAGAGAGTTTGGACGGCATCTGGACGAGCGTCTTGCTAGCGTCTAAGGCATATTGAACGAGCGTCCAGGTATACTGGACGGGCGTCCAGCGCCGACTGAACGAGCAACCGACCTAGTTTTGACCTAGCCGCCTTTAACATCTATTTAAGCGCTAGCCGCCCAAACCCGAGAATACACATTGGAGAGAGTCGAAAAATTCATCCTTAAACACAGTAGTTACTTTGTTCTTTTCGTTTTTATTTTCTTTATGCAATCAAAACATCTTTTTGATTTGAAGATTAGTATGAGTAGCTAAACTCTTGGGTTGGACGAACGGGTGAAGCAATTCAAGAGGTGTTTGGTTTTCTTATTTTCTGCGTTTTGCAATCAATAAAAGGTCAGATTTTTATTGCGTTTATTTTGTGCTTGATATCGATAGATAAAGCCTGTGATTTTCGTTTGACGATAGTTGAATGGACTCTAGATCACCGCAATAGTATTCAGTTTAATCAATTTGTCTAAAAACGAGAGTTATCAAATTGTTAACCTAGATAATAGATTCGAAAGAATTTATGCCTATCGTGCTTGAAGAATCAATCTTTGATAAAAGTTGATAAACAAATTATCTAAGAAATTAGTAATTTGCATTGGGTATAGGTTAATCTTGGCCTTTAGTTGATTTGCATGCGTAGGAAATTAGAAGCCTTTATTGCTTTCTTGAATTGTGAATCCTTGTTCGTCTGCCTTTCTCCCCATTATTTGGTAAACCTTAAATTATTAATTCGTGACACGTTTAGCTTAAACTTAAAAACGCATTCAACCTCACGTTCCTCGTGGGATCGACCCGGAATAATCGCTTTACTACAAGCTTTGCACTTGGAGCGACTAACCGGATTTTTATTACTTGTCTCTTTGTTGCGTTTACAAAAAATCCACCACACCAGCTGAGCAGTTGCACCAAGCCCTGTCGCAATTGCACCATCTGGAGGATTCAATTCTGATCCTTTACCTATTTTCCATGTGAGTCTCAGTATGTTATTAGTAGTGAGTCCGCAGCAGTTGGGTCTGATCCCAACAGCAGTAGAAGTTGCTAATCATGTTTTTTTTTAGTTTCTTGCAGGGATATATAACGCTTTTGATTTCTTTTCAGTTAGATTCTTAATTTGAAGGTCGGACAAACACGATGCCTTGCACAATTCCGAACATCAAGACTATTTTAATGTATTATGATTCCCGAATATGAGAATGGTATGAAGAGCACAAACGAGTAAAGGTGGAAGAAGAAATATCTAGAGCCAAAAGGGAAGCAAACGCGAACTTACAGAAGTATGAGAGTCTCAAGAGAGGTAAGTCTCATATACCTATTATTGATTTGTCATCTTCTGATATATCATATGAAAATTAGGAGATCCTGGTACGCTCAGGCTCCTAGTTAATGATATATCTTTAGGACTGGGAATATGCGACTCTAGCTCGAGTTGCAGTATTCTTCCACTATCACTCTGCAAAACGGCATATCTCAAGGTCACCATGGACCACAAATCCCATAGACCCGGTCAGTACCAAATGAGTTCTAACTCTGGGAAAGTAACGATTTTCTATATAGAGGATGGAGAGATAGGCAAAGAGAAGTTTTAGTAGAGACTAATGACCATGAATGTGTGAAATTTCTGCTTAGATAAGGAGATGTGAAGGACCACGACCAGGCGCCTAGTTCACGCAGTGACGGAATGGATTTAGAAGATGATAATGTGGTGCCCTTATGTTTAAAGGAACATTCTCGAAGCAGAGGCAAGCCAAGTGTATGGGCCAGGAGGGCCAGACGTGCAAGGAGGCGAGCTCAGGGTCCTACTCAGGAAGTGCGAGAATGTGCCCTTTGTATAACAAGGAGAATGTTTCTTTCTCGGCCTAAAAAGCCAAGAAAGATCATTTATTGTGTTAGACATATTTTAGTTTTAATGATGAGTGTCAGACTAGCTGTTATAAAGCAAAGGCAAAAAGATGTCTAGATTAAATATAAGTTTACTAGAGTTTGATCTTTGTATAGTTTTGATCAAACAAGCAGTGTAAAGAGGTCAGCTGACTTGATCAGCAGACCTATCTAGGTCAGTAGAGTGTCTAGGACAGTAGAGTATAGGAACCTGCTGATGGTTGAAGGCTGAGGGTTCAAACTCAATAATGAAGGCTGAGGGGTCAAACTCTGTTATGAAGGCTAAGGGATCAAACATAGTAATGAAAGTCAATGATATGGGATCAGAATTTAGGGAAGTCCGTGATGACCTATACTGATCACATATACCTTGTGTAAAAGGTCTAAGTTCCATTAAAGTTAAGTGGTGATTGGAAATTGGTTAAGGTTACAATGGTGTACTCTAACTTAAGAATAAAAAGTTAGATGATTAAGAAGTCAACTGAAGTGTTTATAAAACACAGCAGACTAAAAGTCAGCTGACATACATGTACATCAGCAGAATTACACAACAAGTGTCTGGTGAATGTATAATTCGAATTAATCCGAGTTTTTCTAGAAGATTAATTGGATAAGAATGATTTACAAGCCTTGGATTAATTAGTCAATCAATGAACAAGATGAAAAGAACGTTGCAAAGATTTTAGAGCCATATTAAATGGAATTATTTCATTGGTTGATAGACTGGACTGTCAGAAGGACACTGTCAGTGTCAGTCAGGTACAACAGAGGGATGTTCAGGAATATTCAGACAATCTTGTAATGGTTATCATTCAAATTTAAATTCAAATCAAAGGATCTACACCTATAAATAAAGGAATCCTGATTCAGATTGAAACACAAGAATCTACACGAAGCAATTAAGTTTTTGAGCAAGAAATTGATCAAAGTGCAATCTGACCCTGCTGATTGATGACGGTCAAATTATACCCGTAGATGTCATCAACATTATCCTTAAATCGAGCCAAATAATATATATTTCGTATTAAATCACTTGTTTATATTTATTATTTAATGTTAAGTGATTATTAATATGATATTTGGTATTTAGCTGTTTTTATTATTAAAAGACCGATTTATTGTGCGATAAATGCTGATTTTGCAGATCACGACAAATCGAGAGGATAAATGTCATTCAATCAGTAAATCTCGAGATAATAAGGAAGAAAATCGGAGCATTAATCAAGAGATAAATCAGAGGAATCAGATCAGCACGGAAAGAATGCAGTGGGGAACAAGTCAGACAAAGAGACGCGTTTAACACATGCAGAAAAAGGCTCGGTCGACCGAGCCCTATCATTCGGTCGACCGAGTATGTCGGCTCGGTCACTCACGGGATTTTCGCGTGTATATCTTCTAGATCCTCCCTAGGTCGGTTACAACCTCTATATAAGCAGCAGCTACGAAATTTGTAAAGAAATACCTTGAATCCCTTCATTCTTTCTTCAATCTTACAATTCATAATACAACTTTGATACAATGTAGAATAATTTGAGGGTTTCCAGCAATTTAAGGGCTGCAATATGTAAGCCTTTATCTTCTGTTTCTTTCTTTTAAGTAATTAATCCCTCCCAATTATGCTTTATCATTTGAATTAGTTAATCATAGCTAGATGATGTAGATCTAGGCTATGACGTTAGGGATGTGGCGATACCTTGTCTATGGGGATCCCATAACCTACGTCATCTACTTAGTATTTATTCATGAATCTGCATTGTTTAATTAATGTGTATCTATGTTAGTTTATATGAATGCTTTACGAATTACCGTTTAATCCGTTGTGTATGATGAAACGCTAAGAGATACATTCAGGGATGTAATCTGGGGACGAAATTGATTCGGGTGACCGAATGAGTTCACTCGGTCGACCGAGCCCACCTATTCGGTCGACCGAGCCCTGTTTTATCCGTTAAATAGCCACGTCTTTATGGTTAGGTTAACTTAATAGAATTTATCATCTCAGTATGTATGGCTATGGCTACGTCACTCGCTTAATTTAATTAAAACGTGTAAGAAGGAAATACCGGTATAAAACTCTTAGGTAGGCTCATGAATTGATCTTCGGATGTTCAGCGTTATCTAGGTAGGTTTATATTAGGGAATTGCACGCACCTTTTTATACGTAGATCGTAAACTAGCATGAGACTATAACTTGGTAATTGTTAGTTGGACGAGAGTTTGAGTGATCGTTTAGGAAGTACGCCTAACCATAGGAATGTTTCCTGGACGAGGTGTACGGTTAATATCGGCATCCTTAGAGTCGTAAGCGTGTGAGTTATATGAGATGGAGGCACCAAAAGGCGAAGTCACGTAACAATATCACAGTGATTTAGTGACTTACCGGTGCTAAGTCAAGTTAAAGAGGATGACTCCCGTAGCCAATCTAAGATAGATACAAACGGATTGACAGTTAATAAGTTCAGTTTATTATATAAATTATCTAGGTCCAAACGATAAAGACTATAATTGGGGAGGTTAATTACGTTGTGTCGAGTCGTGTCTTTACCTTTCTTGTCTTATGTTGGTCGTAGACCGCCTCTATGTCCTTGACATGTTTAATTAATTGTTTGTATATAAGATGATCCATAATTGGTTCCCCGTGGGATCGACCTTGATTCACTATAGCTATACTACGATGGGCCTAGTCCTCTTGCTAGTATTGGTTTATGGTGGTCAAGTATATTATAACCCGATTGACCCCGATCAAGTTTTTGGCGCCGTTGCCGGGGAACCAACGGTCAATTTTATATATAAATAATTTTTTTATTCATGTCGAGTTTTCTGTTTTAGAGTCAGTTTTTACGTTTTGAGTCCCTCTGGTTGTCTGCTCTGTCTGAAAATTCCAGATTCTAAAAATTAAAAAATTAAAAAATTTATTCGGTCGACCGAGAGACCTCATTCGGTCGACCGAGAATTTATAATTTTTTTGTTTTGTTCTTGTTATGGTTCTATTTTCTGGAATTTCGCCTGTCTGTTTATCCCCGTATGTTTAATCCGTAGGTCTGATAGCAGCATGGGAAACCATGTTAAAATCAGTCTACGGTCTGTTTTGTTTTTCTTCTGTTTGCAGAAACCAGGGAAGCGATAATCTGAGTCAGTAATTTTTCGCGGGCGCTGAGAAAATAACCCAGCAAACATGTGGAGCTACGAATCTAAGATGGGAGAAGCGATGGAAGCAATACCTTTAAAGCACCAAGATGGCTCCGAATTTTTTTTAAAGGCTTAAATTCTTCGTGGTACAATGTTGAAGGCTAGGTACTACCTTTTTTGCTTATGTTTTACTACCTTTTGGATTTTTATTGAGCATAAGTTAGCCTATACATGAACCTTAGTATGAATCTTGGCCCGGAGTGGTTTGTAAGATTAATTCTATTAGTGTGGAAGGTTCTGCCCCAAATCTGTCTCATCTAGAGGGTGTAAGGAAACATGTAGTCGTTGAAAGGAAGCAGCGAATAAAGAGTTCCTCGTAGTTCTGTTAAAATTTCTTTGTCCTATGCATGAGATTGCTTCTACTGGCCGGGGAGCAACAAATTGTGTAGTTTAAGCATTCACAATCTAAAGAAGACGTTGAGTTTTGAGAGAACACCATCTTCTGTTTTCGTTGAGTTTTATGGTGATGGCTTCTCGGTGAACCCACCTTAAACAGAAACGAGATTACGCTTTGGGTGATAATTTAGAAATCGGAGACTCTTAGTACATTGGTTCGGAAATGGTCTAACCATGGCTGGGCGAGTTCAACCGAGCTTCGGCTCAATCGACTCCCCTCCACGTGTGATGTACGTTACAGCAGTTCAACAAGACTTAGCATAGCCAATAAGCCTTCGGGCTAAACGGGGCTTAATCTTGACGGATTGGCCGAACCGTCACATATGTTCCAACGAATAAGACGGCGTAGGCTTGCCTACATAACCGACCTTATTCGGAGTACTTTGATTCATTATTTCTTATTGTCAAGGCCAAAACCGTAATTTTAACCGAGTTTCTTAGAATTCACTAATTCCTAAAACGAGAGCCGAGGTAAGAGCTTTGGATAAATGGTATGGATAAATGTCGTTTAATTGGTCTCACAACCAAGGGAAGGTATTAATCCGCAAAAGCAACGAGCCCACCTCATATAGTGCTCGAGGGGTCAATATCTGGCGATCCAAGAATGATAACTGACAAGGATACTTTTTGGAAAGTTGAGCTGAGGACTTTAAACTCAGAACTACTTCTTTAAAACCCTTAGGATTTCTTTTTAGGATTTTAGGTTTTGTTTTCTTTGAGTCAAATAAAAGTAACGTGACATATGTTGAGGTTTTTTATTTTGCCGTGTTCCGATGGCCATTGGGCTAAGGATGTGCAAAACTTTTTTACTCAATATAGGCCACGTGAATTAGAGTTTCTTAGGAGAGTCGAGAAATTGCTAAAGAAAAGGAAATTTTACAATCAATCTTAAGATGGAGGCATTAAGAGAGCTTGAGAATTACTGAAAATGTAACAGAGAATGATTGGTGTGAACAAAAACAATCTTGGTCAAATTCTAAAAATTTTTAGGTGATCCAAGTGAAAATCCAAAGTGATGTGCAATTCATTTTGCAATTATCCTTATCTTTCCCTTTACATTTTTTCACCTTCAAACTTTTCGATCCTCTCACCAATCTGCCCCAACAGTTCACATTTCTAACCATTCTTTCATCGCCTCTCTTTCTTTCCATCCGTTTCACTCTCCCACCCAATCCCATTCCTTTAAACAATTCTCAATCCCAAAAACACAATTTCTTACCCACCCTTTATCTTTTCTTTCCATCCTTATGTGTATCTTTTTCTAAACCCATCATACTCTCAACCTCCATTTTGTTTACAAAATAACTTTGTGTTGCGGAATTTGAAATATTGCTAAGTGATGACGGTCAAATTATACCCGTAAATGTCATCAACATTATCCTTAAATCGAGATTAATAATATATATTTCATATTAAATCACATGTTTATATTTATTATTTAATGTTAAGTGATTATTAATATGATATTTGGTATTTAGCCGTTTTTATTATTTAAAGCCGATTTATTGTGCGATAATTATTGATTTTGCAGATCACAACAAATCGGGAGGATTAATGTTAATTAATCAATGATCTCAAGATGATAAAGGAAGAAAACCGGAGCATTAAACGAAAGAAGTAATCAGATCAGCACGAAGCGTGGAGTGGGGAGCAAGGCAGACGAAGAAAACGTGGAGAACTTGGAAAATCCAGGTTCGGTCGACCGAGCCTCATGCTTCGGTCGACCGAGTGCTTCCCTTCGGTTGACCGAGCCTCTGGTCAGGGGCGGTTTCTGACTTTAATCGTGTTTATCCTCTAGATCCTTCCTAAGTCGGCTGAAAACCTCTATATAAGCAAGCAGCTACGAAATTGTAAAGACACATCTTGAATACCTTAGAATATCATTCAATAAAATCACTCTATTCATATCTTGATTCAATGTAGTTTATTGAGGGTGTTTCCAACAATTTAAGGGCTGCAATATGTAAGCCTTTATTTTCTGTTTCTTTCTTTTAAGTAATTAATCCCTCCCAATTATGCTTTATTGTTTGAGTTAGTTAATTCATAGCTAGATGATGTAGATCTAGGTTATGTCGTTATGGATGTGGCGAAGCCTTGTCTATGAGGATCCCATTACCTACGTCGTACACTTAGTTTCTATCCATGAATCTGCATTGTTTAATTAATGTGTATCTAAGTTAGTTTATATGAATGCTTTACGAATTACCGTTTAATCTGTTCTGTATGATGAAACGCTGAGAGATACGTTCGAGATGTAAATACGGGGAGTTAAGCACTCGGGTGACCGAATGAGTTCACTCGGTCGACCGAGCCCACCTATTCGGTCGACCGAGCCCACCTATTCGGTCGACCGAGCCCACCTATTCGGTCGACCGAGCCCCGTTTTCATCCGTTAAATAGCCACGTCTTTATGGTTAGGTTAACTTAATAGAATTTATTATCTCGTAGGTATGGCTATGGCTACGTTACTCGCTTAGTTTAATTAAAACGTGTAAAAAGGAAATACCGATATAAAACTCTTAGGTAGGCTTATGAATTGATCTTCGGACGTTCGGCGTTATCTAGGTAGGTTTATATTTGGGAATTGCATGCACTCGATTATACGTACGTCGTAGATTAGCATGAGACTATAACTTGGTAATTGCTAGTTGGACGAGAGCTTGAGTAATCGTTTAGGAAGTATAAGTACGCCTAACCATAGGAATGTTGCCCGGACGAGGTGTACGGTTAATATCGGCATCCTTAGATTCGTAAGCGTGTGAGTTATATGAGATGGAGGCACTAAAAGGCGAAGTCACGTAACAATATCACGGTGATTTAGTGACTTACCGGTGCTAAGTCAAGTTAAAGAGGATGACTCCCGTAGCCAATCTAAGATAGATACAAACGGATTGACAGTTAATAAGTTCAGTTTATTATATAAATTATCTAGGTCCAAACGATAAAGACTATAATTGGGGAGGTTAATTGCGTTGTGTCGAGTCGTGTCTTTACTTTTCTTGTCTTATGTTGGTCGTAGACCGCCTCTATGTCCTTGACATGTTTAGTTAATTGTTTGTATATAAGATGATCCACAATTGGTTCCCTGTGGGATCGACCTTGATTCACTATAGCTATACTACGATGGGCCTAGTCCTCTTGCTAGTACTGGTTTATGGTGGTCGAGTATATTATAACTTGATCGACCACATCATCAAGTTTTTGGCGCCGTTGCCGGGGAACCAACGGTCAATTTTATATATAAATAATTTTCATATTCATGTCGAGTTTTCTGTTTTAGTGTCAGTTTTTACGTTTTGAGTCCCTCTGGTTGTCTGCTCTGTCTGAAAATTCCAGATTTAAAAAAAAAATAAATAAATAAATAAATATTCGGTCGAAAGAGAGACCTCATTCGGTCGACCGAGAATTTATAACTTTTTTTTATTTGTTTTGTTTTGTTCTTGTTTACACGGTTTCTGATTTGTGTTTTTCGAGTCTGGAATTTCGCGTGTCTGTTTATCCCCGTATGTTTAATCCGTAGGTCCGATAGCGCATGGGAAACCATGTTAAAATCGCCTACGGTCCGTTTTGTTTTTTCTTCTCGTTTGCGAAACCGGAAACAATAATCCAAGTCGGTAATTTTTCAAGGGCGCGAGAAAATAACCCAGCAACATGCGGAATTACTACTCTATGATGGGAAAAGCGATGGAAGCAATACCTTTAAAGCACCAAGATGTCTCCGGAAAAATTTTAAAGGCTTAAATTCTTCGTGGTACAATGTTGAAGGCAAGGTACTACCCTTTTTTTTTTGCTTATGTTTTACTACCTTTTGGTTTTTTGAGCATAAGTTAGTATGAATCTTAGCCCGGAGTTGGTTTGTAAGATTAGTTCTATTAGTGTCGAAGGTTGTGCCCCATATCTGTCTCATCTAGAGGGTGTAAGGAAACATGTAGTCGTTGAAAGGAAGCTGTGAATAAAGAGTTTCTCGTAGTTCTGTTAAAATCTCTTTGTCCTCTGCATGAGATTGCTTCTACTGGCCATGGGAGCAACAAATTGTGTAGTTTAAGCATTCGCAATCTAAAGAAGACGTTGAGTTTTGAGAGAACACCATCTTTTTCTTTCGTTGATGTTTATGGTGATGGCTTCTCGGTGAACCCACCTTAAACAGAAACGAGATTACGCTTTGGGTGACAATTTAGAAATCGAAGAATCTTTGTACATAGGTTCGGAAATGGTTTAACCATGGCTGGGCGAGTTTAACCGAGCTTCGGCACAATCGACTCCCCTCCACGTGTGATGTACGTTACAGCAGTTCGACAAGACTTAGCATAGCCGATAAGCCTTCGGGCTAAACGGGGCTTATCTTGACGGATTGGCCTGAACTGTCACATATGTTCCAACGAATAAGACGGCATAGGCTTGCCTACATAACCGACCTTATTCGGAGTACTTTGATTCATTGTTTCTTATTGTCAAGGCCAAAACCGTATGTTAGCCGAGTTTCTTAGAATTCACTAATTCCTAAAATGAGAGCCGAGGTAAGAGCTTTGTATAAATGGTATGGATAAATGTCGTTTCCTAGGTCTCACAACCAAGGGAAGGGTATTAATCCGCAAAAGCGACAAGCCACCTCTAATAGTGCTCAGAGGGTCAAAGTCTGGCGATCCAAGAATGATAACTGACAAGGATAATCTTTGGAAAGTCGAGCTGAGGACTTTAAACTCAGAACTACTTCTTTAAAACCCTTAGGATTTCTTTTTAGGATTATAGGTTTTGTTTTCTTTGAGTCAAATAAGAGTAACGTGACATATGTTGAGGTTTTTTATTTTGCCGTGTTCCGATGGCCATTGGGCTAAGGATGTGCAAAACTTTTTTACTCAATATAGGCCACGTGAATTAGAGTTTCTTAGGAGAGTCGAGAAATTGCTAAAGAAAAAGAAATTTAGCAATCCACCTTAAGATGGAAGCATTAAGAGAGCTTGAGAATTATTGAAAAATGTAACAGAGAATGATTGGTGCGAACAAGAGCAATTTTGGTCAACTTCCAAAATCTTTTAGAATGGTGATCCAAGTGAAATTCAAAGTGGTGCGCAATTCATTCTGCAACTATCCTTATCTTTCCCTTTACACCTTTTCACCCTTCAACCTTTTCGATCCTCTCGCCAATCTGCCCCAACAGTTCACATTTCCAACCATTCTTTCATCGCCTCTCTTTCTTTCCATCCGTTTCACTCTCCCACCCAATCTCAATGCCTTAACCATTTTCAACCCACCCATAAACACAATTTCTTACCCACCCTTTATCTTTTCTTCCCAACCTTCTGTGTATCTTTTTCTAAACCCATCATACTCTCAACCTCCATTTTGTTTACAAAATACCTTTGTGTTGCGGAATTTGAAATATTGCTAAGCTTTAATGATTATTTTTTATCATTTTGATTTTCATGATCCTAGTTGGAGGAAGTGTAGCTCTGACCCTAGCTAGATTTTAAAGGTTTTTGGTTCGATCAAAATACAACCGGAAGTTTTAAATTTCACATTTTTTCCGTCTATTCCGGCATTTCTAGATGATCAGTTTTGTTCTGAACTATCACACCGATCCGACCCTGTTGATGACGGTTATGACTTTTACGTGATACATTGGGTTATCAGTAATTTCGAGGAGTAGCTACATCTCCCTAAGTTGTTGATATCCAATGCAAGCGAGAAGTTTCTGCGCTAAGTATTTGATTTATCTTTAGCCAATAGGTCGCATTCAATCTGTTTAACCTTACCGAGTTTCTCTTTTCCTGGATTGAATACATTTCGATCGAGTCACCCTCGTGTTTTCCCACATGGGGTTATGATTTTTGATCTTTGTCTTCTCCACCCGGTTTTAAGAATATTTAGGCGGTGGAGGTTGTAGATGAAGACCACCATCTTTAGTTGCTTGTTTATTTTTCTTTCTATTTAGTATTTTTCTTTTTGGTTTCCCTTGTCATTGGTTGTATAAAATAAAGTGGCTTAAACTGTTTTTAGGTATTTATACCTCATTACTGCCACATTATTTTATAACCTCCATCGACATGGTGTTATTAACGGTTTCGTGGAGTTTGTCTGCTTATACAGGTTTTCACTTGCTTCTCCACTACGTGCTGACATTTACTCCGATATTGTTCCTTTACTTGAGAGCCGTTTCCAGAGCTAAGTCTTTTTCTTAACTTCTCATTTATTTTTGTCATTGAGGACAATGCCATGTTTAAGTGGGGGGTAGGAGACTTAGCTATGTTATGATTGAAATTTGAATGAAACGGTAGAAAATTTGAAAAATTGAATAAATACCATATTATTTATCTCGTACCCTTAGAATTGCGAGTTCCTAGCTAAGAATTGATAGGAAAGGAACCAAGTTTCATGAGTACGTGATCATTTTATACTTATGTTAAGTAAATTTAAGAATATTCATGCCCGTTTTTGCGAGTAGTTATTTATTATTCAATTACTCAACCTGTGAATCGAGTATACCGCGCAAATCATAATAACTGAAGAAAGTATGTGTACATCGTATAGATGATTGGTTATGTAAACTTAGTGTCGATACTTATTGGCTGATGTATTCTTATCTTCTTGCCAACAAAAGCAGATTAATAAGCTTGAGACGTACCTGTGTTTTAGCAAAATGTTAGACACTGGGCTTGTAGTAACATTACCAAAGTAGCCCCGCGCTTGTGGTAATATTCGATGCTATACATGATCTAAGAAAGGGGGATACTCTAAAAAGTTTTCTTCCTTGAGATTGATAGTATTTGAAAAATATGAAGATATGAAAAGAATATTCAACTCTTTAAGAGGCTTTGAGTAGTACTCGGTCTCCAAGTCCAAAAACCCTATAGATACGCTCTTGCTTATTGCTCTAGTGCTTCAAAAAATTTAAAGGCTTGAGAAGTATGAATGCTGAGGTTGGTAGGTTGAGATTACGAAGTTGGCATAAACTCTAATCTTGCTACGAATATATAAAACTAAATGCACTTGCACACATCACTTCGATTCATAGTCAGTAGTGAATAATGGATATCTTATGAGCATGACTAGTATGAGTTGACTTGAGCTTCTTGCGTAAGTATGACCTGACCATAGAAAATGTTGTCTTGGGGAATGACTTATTGATGCTTTGTTCGGGACGATCAAAGTCTAAGTGGAGGGTAGTTGATGACGGTCAAATTATACCCGTAAATGTCATCAACATTATCCTTAAATCGAGATTAATAATATATATTTCATATTAAATCACATGTTTATATTTATTATTTAATGTTAAGTGATTATTAATATGATATTTGGTATTTAGCCGTTTTTATTATTTAAAGCCGATTTATTGTGCGATAATTATTGATTTTGCAGATCACAACAAATCGGGAGGATTAATGTTAATTAATCAATGATCTCAAGATGATAAAGGAAGAAAATCGGAGCATTAAACGAAAGAAGTAATCAGATCAGCACGAAGCGTGGAGTGGGGAGCAAGGCAGACGAAGAAAACGTGGAGAACTTGGAAAATCCAGGTTCGGTCGACCGAGCCTCATGCTTCGGTCGACCGAGTGCTTCCCTTCGGTTGACCGAGCCTCTGGTCAGGGGCGGTTTCTGACTTTAATCGCGTTTATCCTCTAGATCCTTCCTAAGTCGGCTGAAAACCTCTATATAAGCAAGCAGCTACGAAATTGTAAAGACACACCTTGAATACCTTAGAATATCATTCAATAAAATCACTCTATTCATATCTTGATTCAATGTAGTTTATTGAGGGTGTTTCCAGCAATTTAAGGGCTGCAATATGTAAGCCTTTATTTTCTGTTTCTTTCTTTTAAGTAATTAATCCCTCCCAATTATGCTTTATTGTTTGAGTTAGTTAATTCATAGCTAGATGATGTAGATCTAGGTTATGTCGTTATGGATGTGGCGAAGCCTTGTCTATGAGGATCCCATAACCTACGTCGTACACTTAGTTTCTATCCATGAATATGCATTGTTTAATTAGTGTGTATCTAAGTTAGTTTATATGAATCCTTTACGAATTACTGTTTAATCTGTTCTGTATGATGAAGCGCTGAGAGATACGTTCAGAGATGTAAATCTGGGGAGTTAAGCACTCGGGTGACCGAATGAGTTCACTCGGTCGACCGAGCCCACCTATTCGGTCGACCGAGCCCTATTTTCATCCGTTAAATAGCCACGTCTTTATGGTTAGGTTAACTTAATAGAATTTATTATCTCAGTAGGTATGGCTATGGCTACGTTACTCGCTTAGTTTAATTAAAACGTGTAAAAAGGAAATACCGATATAAAACTCTTAGGTAGGCTTATGAATTGATCTTCGGACGTTCAGCGTTATCTAGGTAGGTTTATATTTGGGAATTGCATGCACCTGATTATACGTACGTCGTAGATTAGCATGAGACTATAACTTGGTAATTGCTAGTTGGACGAGAGCTTGAGTAATCGTTTAGGAAGTATAAGTACGCCTAACCATAGGAATGTTGCCTGGACGAGGTGTACGGTTAATATCGGCATCCTTAGATTCGTAAGCGTGTGAGTTATATGAGATGGAGGCACTAAAAGGCGAAGTCACGTAACAATATCACAGTGATTTAGTGACTTACCGGTGCTAAGTCAAGTTAAAGAGGATGACTCCCGTAGCCAATCTAAGATAGATACAAACGGATTGACGAGTTAATAAGTTCGGTTTATTATATAAATTATCTAGGTCCAAACGATAAAGACTATAATTGGGGAGGTTAATTGCGTTGTGTCGAGTCGTGTCTTTACTTTTCTTGTCTTATGTTGGTCGTAGACCGCCTCTATGTCCTTGACATGTTTAGTTAATTGTTTGTATATAAGATGATCCACAATTGGTTCCCTGTGGGATCGACCTTGATTCACTATAGCTATACTACGATGGGCCTAGTCCTCTTGCTAGTACTGGTTTATGGTGGTCGAGTATATTATAACTTGATCGACCACGTCATCAAGTTTTTGGCGCCGTTGCCGGGGAACCAACGGTCAATTTTATATATAAATAATTTTCATATTCATGTCGAGTTTTCTCGTTTTAGTGTCGTTTTACGTTTTGAGTCCCTACGGTTGTCCGCTTTCCGTCCGAAAATTCCGATTTAAAAAAAAAAAAAAAAAAAAATATATATATATATATATATATATATATATATATATATATATATATATATATATATATATATATATATATATTCGGTCGACCGAGAGACCTCATTCGGTCGACCGAGAATTTATAACTTTTTTTTATTTGTTTTGTTTTGTTCTTGTTTACACGGTTTCTGATTTGTGTTTTTCGAGTCTGGAATTTCGCGTGTCTGTTTATCCCCGTATGTTTAATCCGTAGGTCTGATAGCAGCATGGGAAACCATGTTAAAATCAGTCTACGGTCTGTTTTGTTTTTTTCTTCGTTTGTAGAAACCAGGGAAACAATAATCCAAGTCAGTAATTTTTCAAGGGCGCTGAGAAAATAACCCAGCAACATGCGGAATTACTACTCTATGATGGGAAAAGCGATGGAAGCAATACCTTTAAAGCACCAAGATGTCTCCGGAAAAATTTTAAAGGCTTAAATTCTTCGTGGTACAATGTTGAAGGCAAGGTACTACCCTTTTTTTTGCTTATGTTTTACTACCTTTTGGTTTTTTGAGCATAAGTTAGTATGAATCTTAGCCCGGAGTTGGTTTGTAAGATTAGTTCTATTAGTGTCGAAGGTTGTGCCCCATATCTGTCTCATCTAGAGGGTGTAAGAAAACATGTAGTCGTTGAAAGGAAGCTTGTGAATAAAGAGTTTCTCGTAGTTCTGTTAAAATCTCTTTGTCCTATGCATGAGATTGCTTCTACTGGCCAGGGGAGCAACAAATTGTGTAGTTTAAGCATTCGCAATCTAAAGAAGACGTTGAGTTTTGAGAGAACACCATCTTTTTCTTTCGTTGATGTTTATGGTGATGGCTTCTCGGTGAACCCACCTTAAACAGAAACGAGATTACGCTTTGGGTGACAATTTAGAAATCGAAGAATCTTTGTACATAGGTTCGGAAATGGTTTAACCATGGCTGGGCGAGTTTAACCGAGCTTCGGCACAATCGACTCCCCTCCACGTGTGATGTACGTTACAGCGGTTCGACAAGACTTAGCATAGCCGATAAGCCTTCGGGCTAAACGGGGCTTATCTTGATGGATTGGCCTGAACTGTCACATATGTTCCAACGAATAAGACGGCATAGGCTTGCCTACATAACCGACCTTATTCGGAGTACTTTGATTCATTGTTTCTTATTGTCAAGGCCAAAACCGTATGTTAGCCGAGTTTCTTAGAATTCACTAATTCCTAAAATGAGAGCCGAGGTAAGAGCTTTGTATAAATGGTATGGATAAATGTCGTTTCCTAGGTCTCACAACCAAGGGAAGGGTATTAATCCGCAAAAGCGACAAGCCACCTCTAATATGCTCAGAGGGTCAAAGTCTGGCGATCCAAGAATGATAACTGACAAGGATAATCTTTGGAAAGTCGAGCTGAGGACTTTAAACTCAGAACTACTTCTTTAAAACCCTTAGGATTTCTTTTTAGGATTATAGGTTTTGTTTTCTTTGAGTCAAATAAGAGTAACGTGACATATGTTGAGGTTTTTTATTTTGCCATGTTCCGATGGCCATTGGGCTAAGGATGTGCAAAACTTTTTTACTCAATATAGGCCACGTGAATTAGAGTTTCTTAGGAGAGTCGAGAAATTGCTAAAGAAAAAGAAATTTAGCAATCCACCTTAAGATGGAAGCATTAAGAGAGCTTGAGAATTATTGAAAAATGTAACAGAGAATGATTGGTGCGAACAAGAGCAATTTTGGTCAACTTCCAAAATCTTTTAGAATGGTGATCCAAGTGAAATTCAAAGTGGTGCGCAATTCATTCTGCAACTATCCTTATCTTTCCCTTTACACCTTTTCATCCTTCAACCTTTTCGATCCTCTCGCCAATCTGCCCCAACATTATCCTTAAATCGAGCCAAATAATATATATTTCGTATTAAATCACTTGTTTATATTTATTATTTAATGTTAAGTGATTATTAATAAGATATTTGGTATTTAGCTGTTTTTATTATTAAAAGACCGATTTATTGTGCGATAAATGCTGATTTTGCAGATCACGACAAATCGAGAGGATAAATGTCATTCAATCAGTAAATCTCGAAATAATAAGGAAGAAAATCGGAGCATTAATCAAGAGATAAATCAGAGGAATCAGATCAGCACGGAAAGAATGCAGTGGGGAACAAGTCAGACAAAGAGACGCGTTTAACACATGCAGAAAAAGGCTCGGTCGACCGAGCCCTATCATTCGGTCGACCGAGTATGTCGGCTCAGTCACTCACGGGATTTTCGCGTGTATATAAGCAGCAGCTACGAAATTTGTAAAGAAATACCTTGAATCCCTTCATTCTTTCTTCAATCTTACAATTCATAATACAACTTTGATACAATGTAGAATAATTTGAGGGTTTCCAGCAATTTAAGGGCTGCAATATGTAAGCCTTTATTTTCTGTTTCTTTCTTTTAAGTAATTAATCCCTCCCAATTATGCTTTATCGTTTGAATTAGTTAATCATAGCTAGATGATGTAGATCTAGGCTATGACGTTAGGGATGTGGCGATACCTTGTCTATGGGGATCCCATAACCTACGTCATCTACTTAGTATTTATTCATGAATCTGCATTGTTTAATTAATGTGTATCTATGTTAGTTTATATGAATGCTTTACGAATTACTGTTTAATCCGTTGTGTATGATGAAACGCTGAGAGATACGTTCAGGGATGTAATCTGGGGACGAAATTGATTCGGGTGACCGAATGAGTTCACTCGGTCGACCGAGCCCACCTATTCGGTCGACCGAGCCCTATTTTATCCGTTAAATAGCCACGTCTTTATAGTTAGGTTAACTTAATAGAATTTATCATCTCAGTAGGTATGGCTATGGCTACGTCACTCGCTTAATTTAATTAAAACGTGTAAGAAGGAAATACCGGTATAAAAGTCTTAGGTAGGCTCATGAATTGATCTTCGGACGTTCAGCGTTACTCTAGGTAGGTTTATATTAGGGAATTGCGCGCACCTTGTTATACATAGATCGTAAACTAGCATGAGACTATAACTTGTTAATTGTTAGTTGGACGAGAGTTTGAGTGATCGTTTAGGAAGTACGCCTAACCATAGGAATGTTGCCTGGAAGAGGTGTACTGTTAATATCAGCATCCTTAGAGTCGTAAGCGTGTGAGTTATATGAGATGGAGGCACCAAAAGGCGAAGTCACGTAGCAATATCACAGTGATTTAGTGACTTACCGGTGCTAAGTCAAGTTAAAGAGGATGACTCCCGTAGCCAATCTAAGATAGATACAAACGGATTGATAGTTAATAAGTTCAGTTTATTATATAAATTATCTAGGTCCAAACGATAAAGACTATAATTGGGGAGGTTAATTACGTTGTGTCGAGTCGTGTCTTTACATTTCTTGTCTTATGTTGGTCGTAGACCGCCTCTATGTCCTTGACATGTTTAATTAATTGTTTGTATATAAGATGATCCATAATTGGTTCCCTGTGGGATCGACCTTGATTCACTATAGCTATACTACGATGGGCCTAGTCCTCTTGCTAGTATTGGTTTATGGTGGTCAAGTATATTATAACGATTGACCCCGATCACGATACATACGATCTATAATCTGCGATCAAGTTTTTCTTCAAGTGTTATCTGCAATCAAGTCACATCTAGTTTACACACTTGAAGATCTTAAGCTGCTAATCTTATCATTATGATCAGAAGCTTGCTGAAAGCTGAATCACTTTCTTGATTCAACCCTTCTTTTTAAGAAGTTGCTGAAGACAGAGTAGCACTTTTGGAGTTTCAAGAACTGTTGTTTTGTGGTGGAGCTGGTGAAGAGGCAATTCAACCCTTCAAAGACCAGTGGGATACTTTGAAGCAGCAATCCTACCTCTTTCTAGTGTTCAGTTTGTGAAGTCATAGTCATTGGTCAAGGACAAACAGTTTAGGGATTTTATTAACAGCTATCTCAAGAATCTCTTGTGAGTTTCCTCCAACATCTCAGGAGAAGGCTAGACTGACAGGATTACACCACCTGGAACCACTATAAAACTTGCCTACTTTACTTTACTGCATTTACTTTCTGTAATTACTTTATCTGCATGCTTATCACATCAAATTGACTGAACTAGCTACTGAATCACACCACTTGCACTACTGATTATCTAATACTTGGTATCATATTTAAACAACAAGTAACAAGGCTTCATTTAAATATATTCCGCTGCAACAAATTCAATAGCTTTAATAGTCAGCAGACTATTGACCATGCTGAGTTTGTAAAACTCCAAAAAGTTTTGAAGTGTTAAGTTTATTCACCCCCATCTGAACTTAACCAAAGCCTTTTCAAGGGACCAACATTTAATATCAAAGCAGAGCTTCTGTTCTGAAGTAATCCTACTTGTTGTGCTTGTGAAAAATCTTTGAAAACTTTTTCAAGTTTTCGCATCATTGATAACAATCAGTATGCTAAGACAATGTTGAGTGCTCTCTAGATCGTTTTGATGAGTATAAGTGTCGTATGCAGGCTTATCTAGTTGTAACTCATGATGAAATGATGGATGTGCTATTAGATGGACCACTGGAGATCACCAAAGTCATAACTGTGGATCGACTAAATTAGACAGTCCCAAAGCCAAAAAGTGAATGGGGTGCTGAAGATAGAAAAATGGCAAACCTGAACAATATTACTATTGATATCATCTACAGAACTTTAGACAACAATATGTACATGAAGGTGAAAGATTGCAAAACTGCCACAGAGTTATGGGAAAGATTGCAACTAATCTGTGAAGGCACTGATGCAATCAAGAAAAATAAAATCAGTGTGGCCAAGCAAAAATTCCAGGAGTTGAAAATGAAGTCAAATGAAACCATTGAAGAAATAGAGTCTAGATTCAATGCAATTATGGATGAACTCACCCTGGTGAATGTGATTTACAGAACAGAAGAGATCAATACCATAATTCTCAAAGCTTTACCTGCAAACGAAGTTTGGGAAATGAAGGTTACTGCTATGGAAGAGTCCAGGAGACTACATGAAGAAGATAACTTCAAACTTTTCTCTGATCTTAAAGCATATGAATTCAGCAAGGACCTTGTTGCACATGCTGAAAAGGAAGTAACAAAGACTACTGCATTGGGTGCTACACACAATGAAATTTATCAAATGTTGAATACGATGTCTTGGATGAAATGCAAGAGAAGATTTCCCTACTGACCAAAAGAATCAAAATGATGAAAACTGGAAAGGCATTTCCAAAGAATTCTGGCAAGAAATCAAGTGAAAGGAAGAATCCAAAAAGGATCATGACTTCTTGTGCTTTCATTGCAAGAAACCAAGATACTTCAAACCTGACTGTCCTGAGTTGAAACAAAAGAAGGATCCGAAATATCTATGCTTTAACTGCAAGAAACCTTGACACTTTAGACCTGACTGTCCAGACATGCTGAAGAACAAGGGTTAGCAGAGAAGATCTGGCAAGAAAGCATTGGTTGCTGATGATGAATCTGGCTATGAAGTGGAATCAGAAAAAGGAAATGAATCAGATGACACAACAATCATAGTCCATATGGATGATTATGTTTTGATGGCCAATATTGATGAAAGTGAGGAGGTATACAATTCTGTATGAATGAATACTCCTACTGATAGTGATTGTGAGTCCACTGGTGGATCTAATCCCAAAATTTCTGACAATGAAGAGCCTCTAGATGCCCTCCTTAATCAACTGAGGATAATACAATCTGGTTATGAGATTGTGATGGCTGAAAGAGAAGCACTTCAAGCAGAAATTCAAAGATTAAATGCTGAATTAAGAACTCTCAAGGGTAAGGAAAATGATTATGAATAGAATCAACATAAGTCTGCTGCACCTACAGTAGCTGTTGAATCTGTTGTACAATCCAGTTCCACAACTGCATTAAAATCAGGAAAGCCTTATTGTGATAAAATTGGATTTGAAACTCAACAATCTTCTAAGGGTGGATCTAGTAAGGGTGTTGAACCTAGTACCAGAATTGGTCCTAAGTTTGTACCTGCACAAAATCCAACACCTCAAAAGGTTGCCGAGGCATTGAAACCTACTGAGAAGACTTCAAGGAAGCAAAATTAAAAGTCCAATGGGACAGCAGCTTTTAACCCAAAGGCTGCATCCAAGGGTAGGACTGCTGGACCCTCTAGACCTACTGATAGCAGACCTGCTACAAAGTCTGCTGGAATACAAAAGGGTAAAAATCAGAAATATTCCAAGGATAAGAATGCTAAAGGCTTACCAAAGGCTTCAGCAGACTCCACAATATCGGGCTGTTCATAACAGACAGCAACCTTATGGTTATGCTAGTGCTACCAACAACATAAATAACTTCAAACAGCATTATGTACCAAAAGGCCAGAAAACATATGTGAATGCTACACAACCAAATGTTAGATTTTATGGAAATGTAGCATACATATATGAACAAAAGTGCAACACTTTCCAAAGACGACCTTATGGAAATTTGCCAAGGGTTGTGCTTACTGAAGGATGTTATTTCTTTGCGCAGTGGATGGATCACGATTTACAAATTACAATACATAAATAAAGGATCTCAATTCCTACAAGGGGGTTTAGTATGTCTTACCAATAGCAGGAAGAGAAGCCAAGATCTTCCAATGTGTTCCCCAAACGGTGGTTGGTGGACACCAATTCTTGGTACTAGAACCTCCTTGATATGCTTCCAAGAAAAAACTACAAGTTTTTCTTCAACCAGAAACCCAAGACAAGAAACAAGTTTTTCTCTCTATTTTTGTATGTGTATGTCGAAAAAAAAATTCTCCTCATATGTCTTGGAAGAACTCTCTTTATATAGGAGAGTAAATCCTTGGCCTCCAAGTTTCTAATTAATTAAATAAATAATTAAAAATAAATCACAATAAAAGATAATTCCATTTATAAAAGATTGTAATTAATCAATCAATCAATTACAAATCAATTATCTTTTATTAATTAATTATTTAACTAGTAAATAATTAATCACACAAGAAAATCAATTCTTGCACTTCATGACATGGGAGGCGCCACACCTAGGGTTTTAGGCCCATAGAAAATGTCTTTTCTGTGTATTATATTATTTAGCCCAACTAAATAATTGTTGGTCCATTGGAAAGGCTAACACAATTTTAGAGGGGGGGGGGGGGGGGGTGAATAAACTTGTCACCAAAAACTTTCCCAAAACTGAAAGTACCCCAGGAACTCAGTTTCTCCGAAACTTAAACTGATGCTCAGTTCAGTTTTGTTCCTGTCCCTTAACTTGTGCGGAGTTCAGCTAACTCAACTGAGCATAAGTCAATACTGACTTATTCTTAGTCTAGTTAACTGGCAGCGGATAGAACTAGCCTTGATATAACAAACAGTTTGTTGACTTGGTTTTAACTAGATAATTAAAGCTGTAATGAAGTAAATGAATGCATGAATTAAATAAACAAGAATTATAGAGGTTCCAGGTGGTGTAATCCTGTACGTCCTCTCTTCCCCTGTGATGCGGAGGAAAATTCCACTAGAATTTCTTTGAGATAGCCCGGTTACAAAAAGTTCTAAACTGATAGTCCTTGACTAATTCCTAGCTTCACTATCTAAACACTTGTCGAACATGTAAGATTGCTGCTCTTCAATTGTTTGAAACACTGGTCCTTGAAGGGTAGAATTGCCTCTTCACCAGCTCATCACAAACACAGTCTTCCTGACTGCACTGAACAGTCCTTCACACCTTCTTGGTGTTTCACAGTCTAGACCTTTGATGAAATCAAATTTGAGACTTGAATCAATAACTATGATTCAATTGTGGTTTGAGCTTTTCTTCTGGATAGTTAAATTTTACACGGCTCAGTATTTCTTCAAATGATAGATCTTGATTTTGCTTGAAAGCGTTTGGAAACTTGAAGAAATTTCTTGATCTTGCAATTAATTACTTTGCAGGAATTCTTTCAAAATTGGCTTTCCCCCTTAATTAGATCTTTAATTAAATCTGTTTTTAATTCCTTTTGCACACACACTACTTGTTATTGTAGAAGTAGTCTATTTATAGGGGTTTATCAAACGTTCATCCTGCTTGAATATTGTAACGGCTATATTTTGTGACCGTTCTGCTGTGTCAGTATTTCATCCAATAAGATTGCTTCCTTTACAATGTTCGACTGTACTATCAGCTTGTTGGATGACTGACGTGTAAAACTGAGTATCCTTATCAGTTTTATAGTGAGTTTATCAATTGTCAGTTTCTTGACTGACTTGGAGCATTAACTGAGATTTTATTCTTCTTCAAATATCAGTACTCCAGTTTTTCATCTGATTATGATTGACTTAATCAGAGTACACCATGACTCATTATCTTCTAAGAATTCATTGTCCTTATGA
The DNA here is from genome assembly GCA_036785695.1 of Gentiana straminea. NCBI lineage: Eukaryota > Viridiplantae > Streptophyta > Magnoliopsida > Gentianales > Gentianaceae > Gentiana > Gentiana straminea. Next base: position 1,184,122 of record JAVUPR010000244.1, read on the forward strand.
TTCTTAGGTCTTCATACAAGATCCATAAAGTCAGTTCAGGTCATTACAATCTTGCCTGAAGTCTAACTTTACAGTCTCGACAGAGTCTTCATGACTGAGTTTGAACCCTCAGTTCTTCAATCTGCAATAACTTAGTCTGTGACCCTCAGTTCTTCAATCTTCTAGATAAGCGAACTGAGTCTGTGTCCCTCAGCGAACTTACCTTCTTCAGTTTTCATATTGGTGTATCCTGAGTCAGTTTCTTATTGAATCTCAGTTTAACTAAATCTCAGTTTCTTATTTTCTCAGTTCACAGCCTAGAACTATTACAGTGCTTGTCTGATTTAACTTATACAAATATCAGACTCTATAAAATCTTATACATTAATCTGTAGACATCTTTTTGCTTTGTACTATAACAGCTAGTTATGACACTTCATCAATGGGGTTAAGAATAGTAACTGATTAAGCGATGAATCATCATCAAAACATAAATTTTATTTCCAACAATTTCCCCCTTTTTGATGATGTCAATACCCTCCTTAAAAGCAATGCAAAAAGATAAAACAGAATACAGTAAATAACACAATGAACTGAGAAACTGAGAATTTATTTGATAATAGAGTTACAATGCGGAGTAATAAGATACAACACAAATAAAAATAACTAGATGATAGTTTCTTTTTATTTGACAGTTAAAACCAATTGATTATCGTAAGTTTCTGCAAAAGTTCTCATAGCATCATTTGTAGCCGAGCTTTCAATTCCATGGATGCTTGTCCAAATGTTCCATGATTCAGATAAATTGTGTTTCCAGAAGAATTTGCTTTTGAAAAGAACTGCGAAAGTGAAGACAGTTGCCCTTAGTCTTTCATTGGTGGCTGTTCTTAGTAGATTTTGAACAAATTTAGGTTCAGCATTTTCAATTTTCTCTGATTCTTTATCCATAATACCATCTGCTTCCCTTTTCTTAAGTTTATTGAAGTAGTGCATGAGCAACTTCTGCATATGTAGAAATGATTCTAGAGATTCTTCTCTTGATACTCCTTCTTTTGCAGGTAAATCTCTGAATAGACTGTATAGGCGAGAATCCAAACCAACTCTTTTGTCAGTGGGCTCTGAGTATTTAACAATTAGCTCCATTTCTTCATCAGTAAACAATCCTCTAGCTTTCTTTAGTTCATTCAGTTTATCATCAGCATTCACAAGGACTTGTGGTATCTCAGTTGCATTGACTTTTAGGATGTCCAAACTTTCCCCCTTATTGATATCATTTTTATGAATCAGGCTTTTGATGTAAGCGTTCAGATTTTGTTGAGTTGATGCCAAAATGGTTTGAGCTACAACTGAGTCTTTCATGCCATTTTCCATTAATACCATTCTATCAACCAGATTATTGAGAATGCCTTCCCATCTGTCTTAAGTTTCATTTCTTCTTGCGTCATTCTCAATAGTTGTCTTCCGAAGCTCAATCAAAGTGTTTTGACAGTTTTCAGTGACAATATCCATCTTCTTTTCAAGTTTACTTCTTTCATCTTGACTAGCTTTCAAGGATTTTAGGACTTTTCCAAATAAGCTGTTGTCATCCTTTTGAATTCTGATTATCTCATTGTGATAATACTTAATGAAATCAACCTGCGTAGGAACATCTTGTGAGCTTCCTGCTTGTTGGACATTGTTTTTCTCTGTCTCAATTCCAGTTGATTTAGCTTTCTTGGGTGGTGAGACGACTTGTTTCAGTTTTTCTTTGTATTCTGCTGGCCTTCTTCTTTCTTCAGATTGTTTTGTAACTTCTTCCAAGTTTGATTGATCAATATTTCTTGCAGGTGATAACTGAACATTTAATTCTTCATCTGATTCTTCTCTAGCCATCTTTGCCACAGTTCTCGCTATTTTCAGCAAGGACTTGTCTGTAGGAGATTTATAACCTTCTTTTTCTTCTTGTTGTGCATCAGACACATTTTTAGAACTAGAACTTTCATTGGATTCTTCAGAACTACTAGACTCATCATCAGTAGTCTGATCAGTGTCAGTTCTCTTTTCTTGTAAGGAGGCTAGAATTCCCTTCTGCAGATTGGCATCTTCCTGAGAATCATCATCATCATCATTTTTCTTGAAATTTCCACCAGCTGTGGCTTCTTTCCAGTAACTATTTCTTATCAGTGCATATCCTTGATTCAGAAATTCTTCGGTATTGATTATTTCTGATAGACTTGTAATGTTGTATAAATCAAATACCCATCTTTCAGTAGCTTCCATTTCTACTAGCTGATTCTTTTGATTGGCAATGGAACTGAATTTCCAAGCTTGATACTTGCGCAATCGTTCATAATCAGCTGACATTAATTCTCCATGATCTCTTGATGATTTAGACTGAGTGACGATCTTTCCTGATTCTCTTGTGACTTCCTGACCACTTTCTAGAACATCATCAGTTTGCATAGGGTCAGTTCTTGCAACATCTTCAATTTGCATAAGATTAGTTCTACTGATTCATCCTTCAGTAGTGATTGGGATTTCTGACGACTCTTTCTCAATGACATGGACTTAGATTGTCGGCTTAGTTACCAAAACTTTCTCACTTACAAGTTGTTCAGCAACTTGTTTTTCAGTAGGCTCAAGTTCAAATTCAGTAACTGGAACTTCTTTCATTGTTGGTTCAACGAGTTCTTCTTCATTGACTTGCTCATCCAAGTTAATGATTTTAGTTGATCTTGAGTCTGCTTCAGCTCCTTTTTCCACAGATTGAGAAGCTGAAAATCCTTTGGCTTATTCTTCAAATTGTAATCTGGAAATGGATCTCTGGGGGGTAGATTTGGATTTTGAGAGTAACGAAAGCATTTCGAACGTTGTTTTATCGATCAATCTTTCATCACTGTCAGAATCTTCATCATCATGTTCAACTCTCAGGGTCTGTTCCCCCTGAGTCTCATCTTTCTTCTGTAATTCAGTTTCAAGATTCTGTTCTTTGACAACTTCAGTTTCCTTTATCATTTCAATTTCTCGTGGATGTGAAACTGGTTCTTGAATGGGTAAAGCTTCAGTTATTGGTGTTGGGGTAGACTCAGCAAGAATAGCTTCAGTTCTTTCTGTCTGTGCTGATCCTTCAGTAATTGTTGTTTCAATAATTGGTGTCTCAATATCAGATTTATTTTTCTCTAAATCTTCCAATTGTTTTCTTCTTTTGCTTAATTCTTCAATCTGTTCCAAGACTTCATCTCCAGTTACAGGTTTCTTCGATTTTCTGCTTTTCTTCTTCTTAGGTTCACTTACTGAACCCTCAGCTTTCTTTTTTCCGGATTTTTCTTCTTTAATAACAATCTTCCCATCAGCAACTGATGTTTCTTTCCTTTTTGCAATTCCGAAATGGTCGAGTATCCTTTGGACCACTAAGGCAAGAGTTTTCTTGTGATAGAAACGACCTTTCTTAACATCGGTCTTCTTCTTGGGTAAGTCAGTTGATTGTGCCACTAATTGATCAAATAGATATCTTTGCCAATTAAAACTTTCTCCAAACCAAATCACATAAAGCAAATCCAAATTTTCTCCAGATAGATTGCTAAATTTTCCTGCATTTCTAATTATGCAATTTGCCAACATCTTTGAGAGAAAATTGAATTCTGGTTTGAGTAGACTTGTGCTCCCGGTTTGTGAAACTGCGGATTCTGCATCAATTGCTATATCTTTCCATAGTTTTTCTTTCTGTTCTTTGGTCAACTTGATGGCTGCTGTTCCTCCATATTTGTCAAACCCAAAGATTTCTGCAACTAGATCTTCAGTGACCTTGATCTGCTTATTATTGATAGTAGTGGTATAGGTGTGTGTCTTCTCCTTCTATAGTTGTACTTCCAAACTCATAGAAGTCTCCAATGCTTTGCAGACATACACTTTTCAGATCGATGTTGAATACATCATCTAAACCTTTGATTTGTTTAATTTTTGCTGCAATAGTTTTGGCTGAAGTTTGATCAGTATATTTTACAATAAACTGGTCAAGAGACATGATCATTCCAGGTTCAACATGAGTGAAATTCATTGTTTTCTGGATTTGATTGAGAATTTGAAAATTTGAAGATTCAAAAAACAAAATCAAAATCGAGTGTAAAGAATTATAAAAGAAAATTCTGGGTTATTTATAATTTGTAGGAAAGGTAGTTATGAATTGGGTGGGACTCAAAACGTCTTGTCATAAATGCTTTGAGATCGCGAAAAGGTAGATGAGTGGAAAATATGGACGGTTTAGATTGAAAAGGACCACGTCTTTTCTTGACATCTATAGCTAGGCTGCAGTGAATAGGGTAGATGAGGTGTATCTACAAGCTGTATACGTTCAGGTCTGTCCTTACACTGAATTCAAAAACTCAGTTGTGAACAAAACTCAGTTTTTCGGCTTCCAGTTACCGATATTTTCCTGCAAAACAAATTTAGAAATTTTTGGTACCCATATCTGTTTGGGTCCTAACTGGTTAGTTTTCGATGAAATAGTTTTATTTCTGATTTTATACGTCTCTTGATATTTTGACCGAGTAAAGTCAGTTTTCACAAGCTTTTCCTGTTTTGTCCAGACAGTTTTTGGTTTGTTCAGTTTGTGAAACTGATGTGAAGGTTCATTCCAATATTCATCAGTGGGAAATAGTCTTCCTTTCCCTCTGAGTTTATCATTCCATGAATGATCTTCATTTTTTAATGGATATGGCTTGAAGATTTTTCTTACTGATCTCTGATCAGTTCCTGCCTTTTTCAGCCTTCGATTCTTTCGGTAAAATCTGTTGGCTTGGTGCATTTTACCAATTGTTTTTTCGGTTTTCTCAGTTTGTGTATTGGGCTCTACTGGGTTTGTGTCAGTTCTAATAATTTTATCAGTTTTCTGAGTTCCTGACCGTTGTGCAGTCACAAATTTTAGTGCAACTGAACTTGGTATGAACTTGGAATTATTCTGATTAACAAACCCTAAAGCAGATCTGTCCCCAAAAGGTTTTCTAGGTTTGAACTGAACACTGGGAATTGGATCAACTGATGATTCTGTGATGTTTATTACTTCTGTCAGTTCATCAGTTGGTCGAATCACCTTGGTTTCACTATTAGTCTTAATTAAGTTGATCTCAGCATTCAATCTCGAAATTTCAGTTTTCAATGACTTTTTCTCCTTTTTGACATTCTCATAATTCTTTTGAATTACCTTTAATTCCTTTATGAGTATGTCCAAGGTTCCATTGAAATTTTCATTTCTCTGATTGTTCAAGGCAGTGTGAGTGTTTGATGTGGATGCAATGACCTTGTGATTTTTAATGAATAAATTTTCTGCCGGGGGATCATCATCAATTAAGACTTGCTTCCCTTTTTCATTAGCATTTGCCTGAGCTACTCCTAGCAGTATGATTTCCTCATCACTTTCACCTCCATAACTCATGGGTAGAACAACATCTTTGGCCTTTGCGATGGATGGATCTTCAGTAATGTTTTCAGTCAACTTTTCTTCTATATAATCAGCTATTCGTAGCCATTCTTTTTCTGCTTCTTCTGAAAGATCACATAGGGATGGAAATCCTCTTGATTCATCTTTATATACGTTAAAGTCAATAGCTTCATCATAACTGAAATGAGGTTCCGGATTTGTGTGAGAGCTTGTAGTACTGAATCTTTAAAATACTTGATCCTGAATATCATAAACAACATTTTGCAAATAGTCAGGCAGGGGGTTATTCAGCCATCTTCTAATTCTAGATGTATCCATTTAATTTCCCTAGAGTATTTCTACGACTGATACAGTAAGGGGTCTTCAACAACTGGTTTATAAGCTATCTCCTCCAAAAGCAGTAACGGCTTGGATCTCCTCCAAAGGAAGAACTACTCCGATACCAATTGTTGGTCCCTTGGAAAGGCTAACACAAGTTTAGGGGGGGTGAATAAACTTGTCACCAAAAACTTTCCCAAAACAGAAAGTACCCCAGGAACTCGGTTTCTCTGAAACTTAAACGGATGCTCAGTTCAGTTTTGTTCATGTCCCTTAACTTGTGTGGAGTTCAGTTAACTCAACTGAGTATAAGTCAATACTGACTTATTCTTAGTCTAGTTAACTGGCAGCGGATAGAACTAGCCTTGATATAACAAACAGTCTGTTGACTTGGTTTTAACTAGATAATTAAAGCTGTAATGAAGTAAATGAATGCAAGAATTAAATAAACAAGAATTATAGAGGTTCCAGGTGGTGTAATCCTGTACGTCCTCTCTTCCCCTGTGATGCGGAGGAAAATTCCACTAGAACTTCTTTGAGATAGCCCGGTTACAAAAAGTTCTAAACTGATAGTCCTTGACTAATTCCTAGCTTCACTATCTAAACACTTATCGAACAGGTAGGATTGCTACTCTTCAATTGTAGGAAACACTGGTCCTTGAAGGGTAGAATTGCCTCTTCACCAGCTCATCACAAACACAGTCTTCCTGACTGCACTCAACTGTCCTTCATACCTTCTTGGTGTTTCACAGTATAGACCTTTGATGAAATCAAAGTTGAGACTTGAATCAATAACTATGATTCAATTGTGGTTTGAGCTTTTCTTCTGGATAGTTAAATTTTACACGGCTCTGTATTTCTTCAAATGATAGATCTTGATTTTTCTTGAAAGCGTTTGGACACTTGAAGAAATTTCTTGATCTTGCAATTAATTACTTGGCAGGAATTCTTTAGAATTTGGCTTTCCCCCTTAATTAGATCTTTAATTAAATCTGTTTTTAATTCCTCCAGCACACACACTACTTGTTATTGTAAAAGTAGTCTATTTATAGGGGTTTATCAAACGTTCATCCTGCTTGAATATTGTAACGGCTATATTTTGTGACCGTTCTGCTGTGTCAGTTTTTCATCTAATAAGATTGCTTCCTTTACAACGTTCGACTATACTATCATCTTTTTGGATGCCTAACGTGTAAAACTGAGTATCCTTATCAGTTTTATAGTGAGTTTATCGATTGTCAGTTTCTTGACTGACTTGGAGCATTAACTGAGATTTTATTCTTCTTCAAATATCAGTACTCCAGTTTTTCATCTGATTATGATTGACTTAATCAGAGTACACCATGACTCATTATCTTCTTGGAATTCATTGTCCTTATGATTCTTAGGTCTTCATACAAGATCAATAAAGTCAGTTCAGGTCATCACAATCTTGCCTGAAGTCTAACTTTACAGTCTCGACAGAGTCTTCATGACTGAGTTTGAACCCTCAGTTCTTCAATCTTCAATAACTGAGTCTGTGACCCTCAGTTCTTCAATCTTCTAGATAAGGAAACTGAGTCTGTGTCCCTCAGCGAACTTACCTTCTTCAGTTTTCATATTGGTGTATCTTGAGTCCGTTTCTTATTGAATCTCAGTTTAACTAAATCTCAGTTTCTTATTTTCTCAGTTCACAGCCTAGAACTATTACAGTGCTTGTCTGATTTAACTTATACAAATATCAGACTCTATAAAATCTTATACATTAATCTCTAGACATATTTTTGCTTTGCACTATAACAGCTAGTTATGACACTTTATCAATGGGGTTAAGAATAGTAACTGATTAAGTGATGAATCATCATCTAAAATAAATTTTATTTCCAACAATAATATTTCACATATCAATTAATTGGCCCAGCCAATTAATTATCACTGAGTCCCAATAGCAAGAAAAATACCCGAATTACAGGAGCCACATTGGGGACCATGGACCTATAACCAGTAGCTCCAATAATTAAGTAAAATATTCATTGAACAGAATATTCATACATAAATTATTACTTCCGGAATTACGCCACCATAAACCAGAAACTGAACTCTACCAATTATAGATATATACTTACACTCAACCCTATGAGTAAATAAGCGTCCACTGATATAATCACTACATACGGACTAACCCTCCATAGGCTGTCCATTCTGAGTGGGAAGTCTCCGTGAACCCGACTCAGAATATCTTATCCTTATTTACCATTAACCCCCTAGTGATCAATTAGTTCACATATCTGACTAGTAGCTAATTAGTCTAATATGACCTGGGCCCATTGATCATTTTCTTAGAGTTAACAAATAAGGGGACTGTCTCTCTACTTCCCGCTGGAAGGAATGGATTCCATGTCTGTGAAAATAGAACTACTCACTCATCAGGGAATTGTGCCAACGAGAAGTGACTTGGATCACATATCAAAGTGATCCGTAACTAACACATCAAACACTACCCGGAGACAAGCAGCATCCTGTGATTACCTCAGGATTAAGGTCAATCCATATATGATCATCTAATAATTTAATAAGTTTTCCTGATTACGGAATTATATCAAGAAATACAGATTAAATCGGTCCAGTCCTATTTGAATGCCATCATATATAAATGCCCCACTTAGGTACCTTCTACCGACAGTCTGGATAAGACTATCACACCCTGAGGTGTTCTGGGAACATTATTGGTGTTTTAATCATGAGACCCTAAACTCTGATTAAGTTCACCACGGACTAACAGTTCAAGTATATCACCACTAACTCAATCCTCACATGCATGCCATACACTGAGTTAAGTGGTTACATACTGATATACTTAGGGTTTGCAGTAGTGTATACTTTATAAGCAAATAGCAAATAATAAGATGAATAATAAAATTTGTCATAAAAAAACAATTACATAATTTGTCTTTCGGGCACTACATCTAACACTTACCACTGACCAATATGGACCCAAATAGTTTTGGGTACCTAAAACACATTAAATTTGTTTTGTAGGGTGTCTGGTACTTTGACAGTGGATGTTCCAGACATATGACAAGAAGTAAGCATGGTTTGACAAATTATGTGGCTGAGGATGGACCGAAAGTTAATTTTGGAAACAAAAGTACACCAGGATACACATAAGGATATGAAACACTGGTGAGGAATGGATTGACAATCAAGAATGTTGCATATGTTGAAGGCTTGGACTACAACCTGCTGAGGACTGGACAATTCTGTGACATGGGTTACAAAGTCACTTTTGACAAAGCCTACAGCATTGTCATGAGTGAAATGGGAGAACAAGTTGTATTGGCTGGGAGAAGACAACTAAACATGTATATAGTAGATTGGTCTACTGCTGTTCCAGAAACATGTCTTATTGTGCATACAAAGTCAGAACTGAATTGATGATTGGTTTACCTGAGATCACATACAATAAGGATGGAGTTTGTGATGCCTGTCACAAGGTAAACAATCAAAATCAAGTTTTAAGTCAAAGACTAAACAATCAACCAAGAGAGTGTTGGAACTAATGGATATGGATCTATTTGGACCAGTGATACCAACAAGCATAACAGGGAAGAAATACACTTTGGTAGTTTTGGATGATTATTCAAGATACACTTGGGTAATTTTCATGAATAAGAAAAGTGAAACACTTCAAAAGATGCCTGAACTTTTGAAGAGATTGCAAAATGAGAAAAGTGTGACAGTAGTGAAAATCAGATCAGACAAGAGTACTGAGTTCCTAAACAAAGTAATACGAGAATACTGTTAACAAAATGGTGTGCTGCATCAACTAGCAGCTGATGGAACACCTCAGTGGTGTTGCCGAGAGAAGAAACATGACTTTGAAGGAAGCAGGAAGGACTATGTTATGTGAAGCAAAGTTACCTGAAAGGTATTGGGCTGAAGCAATCAATACAGCATGCTACACACAGAATAGAACCTCAGTGAACAAAAAGCTAATGAAGACAGCTTATGAAATTTGGAATGGAAGAAAGCCAAATATATCTTATTTCCATGTATTTGGAAGTAAACGATTTATCTTAAATCATAAGGAGCAATTGAAGACTTTCCATCCAAAAGCAGATGAAGGAGTCTTTTTAGGATATTCTTCAGTCAGCAAGGCTTTTAGGGTGCTGAATAAAAGGACTCTAAAACATGAAGAATCTATACATGTTGTGTTTGATTAACCTAAGTTCACTGGAATGGAAGATAATGAAGTTTCAGAACCTGCTGTGAATCAGAAGTCACTAATCCAGGATATGTTGATGTATTGAAGAAGATAAGTGACTTGAAGGTTTCTAATTCTGGAATTGAAGAAGCCCCTGCTGAACAACCTACTGATAACTTTACTAATACAACAACAGATGCAGTTCAAGGATCTGCTGATCCACATACTGAACCACCATCAGACCTACTAAAGATCAGGTTCCTGTAAATTAGACAAATCAATATTTACAATGGTTGAAAGATCACCCTGTTGAACAATTAATTGGTGATGTACAACAAGGTGTAAGGACTAAAAGACAACTAGCTATAAGCAATGTTTACATGCTTTTTGTCTCAAATTGAACCTAAAGTTGTTGAAGAAGCAATTTTTGATCCTGATTGGATAATTGCTATGCAAGAAGAACTTAATGAGTTTGAAAGAAATCAGGTATGGACACTAGTGGAGAGGCCTGGTCATGCAAATGTAATTGGCACTAAATGGGTATATAGAAACAAACTGGATAAATCTGGTACCATTGTTTGAAACAAGGCCAGACTAGTGGCAAAAGGCTATTCTCAAGCAGAAGGAATAGATTTTGATGAGACATATGCCCCAGTTGCAAGATTGGAAGCTATAAAATTATTTTTGGCATATGCTGCACATGAGAACTTCAAAGTATACCAAATGGATGTCAAAAGTGCATTTTTGAATGTCATTTTGGAAGAAGAGGTTTATGTTCAACAACCTCCTGGTTTTGAAGTTAAGGACCAAGAAGATAAAGTGTATAGACTCAACAAAACACTATGGTTTGAAACAAACACCAAGAGCATGGTATGAGACTCTATCTCAATTCTTGGTGAACAATGGTTTTACCAAAGATACCATTGACAAGACTCTTTTCAGAATCAATGAAGGTGTCAGCACCCTGCTGGTACAGATTTATGTGGATGACATAATCTTTGGTTCTAAAAATGAATTACTTTGTGAAAAGTTTGCTAATCTCATGAAAAGCAAGTTCCAAATAAGTATGATGGGAGAAATGAAATACTTTTTAGGATTACAAGTCAAATAAATGCAAGATGGAATCTTTATTCATCAAATAAAATACACCAAGGAGCTGCTGAAGAAGTTTGGAATGGAAAACAGCACCAAAGTATCAACTCCTATGGGTACAAGCAGTAGATTGGATGAAGATAAAGAAGGCAAAGATATTGATCAGACTTTATACAGAAGGATGATATGAAGTCTACTGTACCTTACAGACAGCAGACCTGATTCATCATTTGATGTAGGTGTTTGTGCAAGATTTCAATCTAAACCTAAAGAAAGTCACTTAGCTACAGTAAAAAGGATTCTCAAGTATCTTAAAGAAACTTTGGGAGTAGGGATATGGTATTCAAAAGATGGAAGTTTCAAGGTTATATCCTACTCAGATTCTGATTATGCTGGGTGCAAAATTGATAGAAAATGCACCACATGAACTTGTCAGTTGATGGTAAATAGACTTGTCGCCTGGTTTAGCAAGAAACAGAACTCAGTATCAACTTCCACTACTAAAGCTGAATACATTGCTGCTGGAAGCTGCTGTGCACAAGTTTTATGGTTAAGACATCATCTAAGGGATTATAGGCTAGAAGAAAGAGAAATTCCTATAATGTGTGATAATACAAGTGCAATTGTAATCACAGAAAATCATGTTTTGCACACAAGGACCAAATGCATTGATGTAAGACATCATTTTATCAGAGATCAAGTTGAAAAGAAAGATGTGGTGGTTCTCTATATTCCTACTGAAGATCAACTTGCTGACAACTTTACAAAACCTTGGGATAGTGAATGATTTGCTAAGTTAAGATCTGAACTTGGCATTATCAAGGTTGACTGACCTACTGATAGGTCAGCAGGGTACTGGAATTCACCAAGAGGACTAGTCTTTGCCTTGCTTGGTGCGCTCACTTGGAATATTAGTCATTGGTATCAACAATTCCTAAGTACTCTTATAGTCTAGACAATTGAGAAAATGAAGTTGCCAAGGGGATTGGTCTTTGTGTTGATGGATCAATCATTGGTATTAAACTTCATCTTGTATTATCAATTGGACAAAAATATATTTGGTAAAGATCAGCAATGTATGTTTGTCAGGCTGCTGAACCTGCTGAGTTTACTGAAGAAGTGCAGCAGACTTTACACGCTCTACTGAAGGTGAAGTCCACTAAAGAAGTCTGCTGTATGGAACTTTGCTGATAAAGTCATACTTTTAAGTCAACAGTCGAGTTATTGGATATTAATCTTATCCTTTGTTGCAGCTGTTATAAGTACATAACGGTTTCTTACATTAGTGGGATCAATTTGTGGGACACGTGGCAGTACCACATTGAATTCAGACTGAAATCATGGTTAGCGGTACAGTACGTGCACGGTACCTACCTGACGGTTATCACCCACTATCTTGCTATATATATATATATACAGACAGATACACAGAGTATATGCATACACATTCAGATCATTTTCTATGAATATACACAAGTGTGAACATAGATTTGTAGAGATTTTCATTTTCATCTTTCTCAATCGTTTACATTGGCAGAAAAGGATATACATCTTGGTACAAGTCAAAGTGTTAAAGGTTATGTTGTTGATGCTTAGAAGACTGAGTTAGCAATCAATCTTGGAAGGAGAATCAGACGATATGAAGCCCCTACAAATCCAGAAATGATGGAGTTTCCATGGTTAGATTTTGTTGAATCCATAAAGACAAACAAATTTGCTGCAACAGCCTTGAACATGAATGTGAAGAATATTGCTTTGGAATATAATCTCCTAAGTAAACTCATTGCAAAAAGTGTTTGGGCATTTATTGGAAGTTGTGATACTTTATCCGGATCAAAGATAGACCTGCTGATAATCATATCAAGAAGCAAGAAGTTTGATTGGGCTGGTTTCTTTGTGCAATACATGAAGAGGATAATGGTGGAAGAGAGAGAAACCATTGACAAGAGGCTGAAAAAGAAACAACCTGTTGGTTACATAGGCTCTGGTTTCTTTGTAAGGACCAAACCTTTCGGCTTAATGGTTCAGGCCCTGCTGAATCATCTGCAGATTCCTGATGTTGCACCTTCAAACATCAATAAATCAAGTTACAAGCCAGAAATTCACTATAACATCCCAGGTTTGGATGATGATGATGATGATGATGAAGATGAAGAGACAGAAAGTGATGGTGATGATAATGATGCTAATGATGGTGGGCAGGAACAGAGGACAAAAGCTAGAAATGATGTGAAACCTGCTGCACCTAAGAAGACCGTTGAGAAAAGGAAAGGTGTTGATACAGGGAAGATCACTGATATGTTACAGCCTATGAGGACTAGGCAATCAATAGACACTGCTGAGCCTACTAAGCTTCAAGTTGATGTTGAGGCTACTAAGCCTACTGAATCTGTAAAGAAGACTGCTGCTGATGTTCTTAAAGAACAAATCTGAGAGGATTCAAGAAAAAGGAAGGCTGCTAGCAAAGAGCAGTTAGAATAGGAACTTTTTGAGGCTGAACAACAACCTTCCAGGAGGAGAAAGCAGGTTGTGAAAAAGAAAAGTCATGGAAAAGGGAAAGAACTAAGGGTTGAAAAGCAAAGGGAAGAAGTAGCTGAAGAAGGTGTTGAAGAAACAACTGAAGCTTTTGAGCCTACAGAGAAGGCTACTGAGGTTGTTGTTGAGCAACCAATTGAAGAACCACAGCAAACTGCTGAGTCTGGACCTGCTGTGGAAATCAATGTACCTGTGCAAGACCCTACTAAGGTTGCAACAACTTATGGGGAATAGCAACATGTTGATATCCATGCTGAAGAGCATGAGATTCAGGGGGAAGTTAGTGTTGAACAAATGAAGGTAGTAGGCACAAATTTACCAACTGAAGAGCCTACTGACTTGTTTGTATCTGTTGAAGAGACTTTGAGCCATCTTGTTGTAACTTTTGGAAGTCAACAAGTTGACAAACCTGATCCTAGGAAGCCTACTATGCCATATGAAACAAATGAGAAGAAATCAAAGAACGAAAAAGTAGATCCCAACTTCAGGAATATCCAAAATATTTTGAATGGAAGTTTGGATTCTACAAGAGACAGAAACCAGCAGCAGAGCCTATGATTGGATTTGAGGAATGGGCTTTTGAAAATCTTGGAGTGGAATATCTATTGGGTTTGATTGATACACTAGAGTTAGAAATGAGGCTGCTGGATATCATAGAAGATGGGAAAAAGAAGAAAAATATCATGTTCAGAGATCCCAGATTTACACCAGATAGTGATGACTCATCACATCATCTTCAGATTCTGATGATGATCATCCTATGCATCCAGGAGAGTCTAGTGGTGTTGCATTGGAAAGATCTACTGAAGAAACTGGACAGGGGTCTATTGAGAAAATAACAGAACAGTCTGCTGATGGTAGCAAGTCTGCTGAGGGCCAGCAGACTGACAATTTAAAACAAGAACTGGATGCTGCCTATAATAAAGATCTGAAAGCTCAAATTAATGCAGCAACACTTCTTGAAGATGCTAGATTGGTTAATATGTCTGATATAGTGATATTTGAGCAAGCTGATGTCAATTCTAAAGGATCAAATCAATATCAGGATAGTATTGACACTGAAGAAAACTTAACACAGCTAAGAGAGATTGTTGAGGTACATGGTGTGTTGGAGGACAACATGGCTGTTTTTCCTCAGATTACTGTTGAAGAAATGGAGGTTTCGTTTGCTGAGGTACAGACAACAACTGAACACAGGTTGGAACATGAGGTCTTAATTACTGAGGAACAGACAGTATTGGGACAAAGGTTAGGCTTAATGATAGGATTGGAGAAATCCCCTATGTCTGAGTTGGAGGCTACTGATGGTAAAGATGGACAGCAAGCTATTGTACAACCTGATGAAGAACAACTTGTTGACTATGATTTTAGTGATGAAGAGTTACAATTTCTTGAGGAAGAAGGAAAAGAAGAGCCCCAACAAGTACAAGTACCTATATTTGAGGAGGTACTTGTTTTAAATGTTGTTGAAGAAGGTCCTGAAACCGATGAATGGGATAGGACAAGAGCCATTGTTGTCAGAATACCAAGAGCAGATGATAATGGTGACGAGCCTGCTAAAGGTATGGCTGGAAGGGCTGCTGAAATACCAGCATACATCTTGGATGAGTTAAGGACTGTAAGAGATGACATTACTCAGCTAAGAAATAACCTAACAAGGAGTGAACAAAGGTTTGAAGACTTAGTCAACTTAGTGGAAAATAGAGGAAGAACAACTCGGACAGTAGCATAAAATGTTATTCATTTACAATTTTCCGCTAATGATCTACTCAGAGAAGTTGCCTATGTTAAGCAAGATGCTGTGAATAGAGACAAAAACATGATTGAGCAGATTGCATCTTTGCATAGAAAAGTTGACAAGTTGGCTGAGGCACCTAAGTCTGCTGAGAAACCTCACCCTGCTATACTAGATCCTAATTTTACTGAGAGGATCAACCTGCTGGAACAGAAAATGGAAGGTCGAATTACTACAGTTGATACAAGAACTGAGATTATGGAGGGACAACTGAGTAATTTGGTAAACACACAGGAGAGTGTTCTTGGCCTGCTGAACCATTTTATTCATGATGTCAATAAGGGGGAAGAAGGTCAGACAGCAGAAGAAAAAGAAGCAGCAATGATCTTTAACAACAAGTGATGGGAAGCAGAAATCAATGAATTCAGGAAGCCTGCACCTGGCAGAGTACATCTTACTGATGATCTGCTGAAGGAATTCAAGGCTACTTATGGTGCAAGAAGAAAACCCTACCAGGATATGTCTTTTCAGGAAGGTCTAAATTCCTTTCTTGGACTTAAATTGTGGGAGACAAGACTAAAATCCTTGAGACAAATTGGTAGAGGAGGTTAAGCTGGAAGATGAAGACTTTCTGGAAGATCTTTAGGAAGACAATCAACATCTGCTGAACAAAAAGCAAAGGATTGTTTAGAGGAATTCAAGCTTTGCAATATGAGAGGAGGATTTAACTGGCATGGTGTTCAGTTAACATTGGTTGAAGCATGGAAATGGTGGAAATTGTACATACCTGGATTGATTTCTCAAGAATTGAAAATCAGTGGATGGTAGATATGCAAAGAGAAATCAGAGAATATAATCAGAAGAGAGAACAAGATAGAAACTAGATCATCACACTTATTTATGCATTTATCTTTATGCTGATCCTAGTTTGTAATAATTTGGAACATCAATGATATATCAATGAAATTTGTTCTATTTTTGTGTTTTTATCCTTTTGCTTTGCTGTAAGGAGGGTATTGGCATCATCACTAAAAATGGGGAAATTGTTAAACATATTTTAGTTTTAATGATGAGTGTCAGAGTAGCTGTTATAGAGCAAATGCAAAAAGATGTCTAGATTAAATGTATAGGTTTACTAGAGTTTGATCTTTGTATAGGTTTGATCAAACAAGCACTGTAAAGAGGTCAGCTGACTGGATCAACAGACCTATCTAGGTCAATAGAGTGTCTAGCATAGTAGAGTCTAGGAACCTGCTGATGGTTGAAGGCTGAGGGTTCAAACTCATTAATGAAGGCTGATGGGTCAAACTCAATTATGAAGGCTAATGGATCAAACTTAGTAATTAAAGTGAAGGATATGGGATCGGAATTTAGGGAAGTCTGTGATGACCTAAACTGATCACATATACCTTGTGTAGAAGGTCTAAGTTCCATTAAAGTTATGTGGTGATTGGAACTTGGTTAAGGTTAAAATGGTGTACTCTAACATAAGAATAAAAAGTTAGATGATTAAGCAGTCAGCTGAAGTGTTTATAAAACACAACAAACTAAAAGTCAGCTGACATATATGTACATCAGCACACTTACACAACAAGTGTCTACTGAATGTATAATTCGAATTAATCCAAGTTTTTATGGACGATTAAATGGATAAGGATGATTTACAAGCCTTGGATTAATTAGTCAATCATGGCCAAGATGAAAAGAACGTTGCAAAGATTTTAACGCCATATTAAATGGAATTATTTCATTGGTTGACAGACTGGATCGTTAGAAGGACACTGTCAGTGTCAGTCAAGTACATCAGAAGGATTTTTAGGAATATTCAGACTATCCTGTAACGGTTATCATTCAAATTCAAATAACAGGATCTACACCTATAAATAGAGGACTCCTGATTCAGATTGAAACACAAGAATCTACACGAAGCAATTAAGTTTTTGAGCAAGAAATTGATCAAAGTGAAATCTGACCTTGCTGATACATACAGAGCTATAATCTACTGATCAAGTTTTTCTTCAAGTGTTATCTTCAATCAAGTCACATCTAGTTTACACACTTGAAGATCTTAAGCTGCTGATCTTATCATCCTGATCAGAAGCTTGCTGAAAGCTGAATCACTTTCTTGATTCAAGCTGAAGACAGAGAAGCACTTTTGGAGTGTCAAGAACTGTTGTTTTATGGTGGAGCTGGTGAAGAGGCAATCCTACCCTTCAAGGACTAGTGGAATACTTTGAAGCAGCAATCCTACCTGTTTCTAGTGTTCAGTTTCTGAAGCCATAGTCATTGGTCAAGGACAAACAGTTTAGGGATTTTTGTAACCGCTATCTCAAGAATCTCTAGTGAATTTCCTTCAACATCACAGGAGAAGAGTGGACTGACAGGATTACACCACCTGGAACCACTATAAAACTTGCCTACTTTACTTTACTGCATTTACTTTCTGCAATTACTTTATCTGCATGCTTATCACATCAAATTGACTGAACTAGCTACTGAATCACTCCACTTGCACTACTGAGTATCTTATACTTGGTATCATATTTAAACAACAAGTAACAATGCTTAATTTTAATATATTCCGCTGCAACAAATTCAAGAGCTTTAATAGTCAGCAGACTACTGAGTGGTCAGCAGACTATTGACCCTGCTGAGTTTGTAAAACTCCAAAAAGTTTTTAAGTGTTAAGTTTATTCACCTCCCCTCTAAACTTAACCAAATCCTTTTCAAGGGACCAACATATTGAGAGGAAGGGATGCAGCACTAAGGTTAAGGCATCAAGGGTATAAGTCAGGCAGACAAAAGCCCGAGAGTCTGATAAGGAAAGAAGTCAGAAGTTAAAGTCGAGCTAGCGACTTTAAACTCAGAACTACCACTTTACCCTTAGATTAGATAGAGTCCAATAAAAGTAGCTAGATGAATCAACAAGCTTTTTTTCGTCCTATCGCATCCCGAGACCGCAAGTCAAAGGATGGTGGGAAGGTTTTTTTTACTTGTTGGGTGGCCCGGTGAAATAGGTTAGAAGAGTCGGAAGAAAAAGCATAAGGAAGGTAAGGATTTAGTCTATGCGGATCATGACGTATGGATGACTGTCAAGGAAAAAATGAAGAAGGAAGCAAGTTTGGATTCTGATAGAATCTAAGAGAAAAGTTGAGCCGCTATTGCGCAGCCCCTTGCTACAATTGCGGGATTGTTTAGGACACGATTCCCGAGGTTTGAGAAAAAGATGGAAAGGACATGCAAACGCATGAAGTCCACGTGCCATTACGGGTGTCAGGCAATAGCAGTCTGCCGTCCCTCTTCCCATTTTCTCAACTATTCCACCCTTTCCTCTTCCATATTAACCTCCCATTACTCCATTCTCCCTCAATCAAATCAATTTCCCTCAATCTTCTCACCTGCATTACTCCACTACTTCTTCCTAACTCCACCCTTCCACTTTCACCACTACCTATCCTCCTTATTTAAACCACACTTTACCACACACCTTCATCATCATCAAACAAAACCACCATTTCATCTTATTCTTTCAAAATTTTGCCCCCCATACAGCCATACTACCACTATCACCACTTCAAACCACCACCATACACATAGCCACCACCTTTTCCTCCAACACATTACCATTTCCATCACCCCAAATTACCTGTTGTCATCTCAAACACCCTATTGCAACCCAGGCCACCATTGTTGATCTCCAAGGTTGCATCTTTCCAGAAATTCAACCCAGAAAATTTGAGTTGCGTTCATTTTCATCAGAGTGCAGAATAGGTTGTCTTTCCGGGCCCCAGTCCTCTGAACTTTAATTCCGGCAATTGCGCAGCCACCTGCCGCAGTTGCGCCAGCACTTTTCCTGAAAAACAGAGTCTGTTTCAAAGCATCTTCAACCCGATTCCAGAATTCCGAGGAGATAAGGAGGGCAGCAGAGAATTCTTGGCGGTGCCATGCCTACAAGTATTGGTGTCGACCAATTTGCCTCTGTGGCAATCTACGAGTCTTTTCGTAATCACTTGGATGCCCGTACAGTAGCACGAGAACTGATGGCCAAATTATAGTAAACCAACTTTAACCGACAGAGTACCGGGTCGGTTGTACTACAACGGCGAGCAAGGTCGTATACCACGAGGAATCAGTTAAGTGTCACAGTCACGGTAGTATTTAGTTTAGGCTCACAAATATTCGTGTAGGTAATTATAGCTAGAAAAAGATAAAAATACTAACTTTAAAAGTATGATAAATGAACAGCTAAATTATGGTTAGAAACACTACTCTTAATACATTTACCGAATCACAAGGGACAAGCCTACCCTACCAACCAACCAATGGTTTCTAATGAATGTGTTGTGGGTGCAATCTCCCAAACTGGTACCTAGGTACTAATACCACAACCTAGTTACCCTATATTCGGTTCAACAGTCTCCTCTATGGGATTTGATTGACCTAATATGAAGAAAAATTGTGAGACGTTGCGGATCCACCGAGTTCACGTCTTAGCTAGAAAAACCTTACCAAGGAACAGGCTGCGAATAACTCGACTAGTTCGTGCATGACAATCCTAAAATTATAGTTCGCACACTCCCCCGCAAAATACATTTATAAAGGTCGTGTGTAGAATCATGAATCATGTGATCAATTTAATTCAAGCATTAAGATCAAATTTTAGGACACAACAATTCAAAAGATTCACTTTTTAGCCCTACTCATCCCTAGATCATCGTTTAGGCATTAATTTCGTAGTTCCATTACATAATTTAGCTATAATAAAATTAGCTATGCATAGTAATAAAATCGCCGAAATAAATCAAGAAATACATAATAGGAATCAGAAAAATATAAAGAAAATTACCAATAAAAATGTTGAAGCAATTCACCAATCGAATCGTCACTTCGTAGTGTTCCAATTGCGAAATAAAAGGGAAATAAAGTGATGTTCTCTAAAGGAAAATTTGCGAAAAAAGGTAAAAAAAAAAATAAGATGTTCTAATGGAAGGAAAAATTTGTGCAGAGAAAATAAAATTCTGGTTTGCAAACTGTGTGTTGAAATTTGATCTAGGTGGCTTTTTATTTCGATCCCGTCTCCAGTATTATTCTCGGATATTTTTCGGCCAATCAAATTAAAAGGCCTCCGCAGCATTAAAATGCTTCCTGATAATAAAGCCAATTGGCTGGGCCCCTTTACCAATTCTGTACCTTCACTTGTTCAGCCACCGCTTTTGCATATTTTTTTTTTTTCTATTCTTATTCGACTGAAGAAAGGCTAGAAGTGCTGTGGCTTCACTCTCCATTGGACCCGACAAAGTTGGATGCTAATTTATTTTTCTGAACGCATGAATTTGAGCCACGCGTCATTTTCTCACACGAACTAAGTTTTGGACGATTTTCGTAGCATTGCGATCCTTGTCACACCCTCTATCATGCCAAACCTATAAGGAACAAAAACAAGAAAACCAAGCGTGACACATGCCAATAAAACACACACAATTCACCCAAAAAGGTAGAGATTTTAGACGTAAACGTCATATCGTCTCGTGATTCAACTCGTGGTGAAATGTGCATATAAAAACCATTTAACTACGTCAAAATCACATCGAATAGGCTACAAATAGGGGGTAAAATGCATACGAAATTATAACAAAGTTGACTCTTATAAAGAACGAGGCGTCAACTTAGACGATTGTGGAGACATCGTACCACGTGTTCTCCAGAACCACGGTATAGCGGACATGGCCCTTATTCCTGAGCCATTCAATGCAACCATAGTCTGCGAATTCTACGCCTATGTAGCGGCTTACCCCGAATCCAATCTTGCCAATATCCAAGGGGTGGCTATTGATTTTTCCATTGCAGGAAATTACTATGGCATTGAAGATGCGCCCTTTCATTAGGACGAGTTCACCACAACTACCATGGAGCGCTTGATATTTATTGCTACACATTATGGTATCGAAAGAGAAACTGGTGCCGATGACTTCCCCACCACTTGTCAGTCGAACGAATTGTCTTGGAGTGCACGGATGCCGCACCGTTTAGTTATTTCCTACCATTGGCCAAACGTACACAATGATTAAATCACTTACCGGCATGCTGAGCTCATGTACTTTCTGGATCTCGACCAGGACGTGAACATTGGTCTGTTAATGCGTAACCACATCCGTGACGCGGCTAAGTCCAAGAGTATCATCTTGCCTTATGGCAATATGATTGATGCTTTGGCAACATCAGTTGAGTGCCTTGTTATGGCGGCAGACGAGAGAGTTGGATCCCTGCCTATTCTTGACATCGACTCAGTTATGGTACAAGGACGGCGTATGAGACGACCCCACACCTTAGTGTGCGTAGGATCCCGGACTCAGCAAGAGTTTCAGGAGTATGTGTACAGAGATATGGCGACATTACACGCCAAGATGGATTATATGATTGAACGCCTTCACATCTCTCCTTATACCCCACCCCCAAGAGCCCCTAAGCATGCAACATCTTCTTCCGGGGCTGGTTCGTCTTCTTCTGCTCGGCCTCTTGGATTCGAGGACTTTGAGAGATATGAGTCTGATGAGTAGTATAGTTTTTAATAGTCCTTGTTGCATTTTCTTTCCGTTGTTGTCATTTTCTTTTTTCTAGTTTAAATTTCCCTGACTTTGGACAACATTGTAGTTTCTTTTCTAAATGTTATGTATTTTGGATGGCTTAAACTGTTTGCATTTTTATTTTTTCTTACTGCCATTTTATATTTAATATTTTGTGTTCTCCCAAGTACTTTGCCTTGTTTTGTATGTTAGCATTTTCAGCAGATTTTTTGGATCTCCATTGACGATTGCCCGCTACACGTATGATACGGATTCCTTACTTCGCTCCACGCTTAACTGTAGCTAAGTTTCTTTTCTACTTTTAATATTTTCATCATTGGGAACAATGCTTCGATCAAGTGGGGGGGGGGGGGGTACGGACGTTACTTAGCCTTTGACTACGAGTATCATCAGTTTTAGATATGTCATGATTCTTTTCGATGCATTTTTCACCGCTTAGTCTTTTTGAGTAATCCCCGACATGAATGTGAAGATATGATATCTTTGACCATTTGAAGTTAATTAACTATATCCTTGTTTCATAAACGGAATAAAAATTGTGCTAATTTTGAAGTAGTAGTGTATTAACCGCATTTTCTTTTCATGGACCACCTTTTTAAGCACATATAACCGACGATCTTCAGTATGTAGTCGAATGATTATTATTTTGATTTATGGTTGACCCTAGTTTTTGTTGGTGATTATATCACCAATGTGATTTAGTGTTATTGGACTTAGTTTGAGGTTTGGTAAGCTTGAAACAATCGATATGAGTTAGGAGATGCGGGGTGCATGCTTACAATTGATATTTACAAGCTTACGAGAGTGTTAGATCAAGTGTTGAACAAAATCCAGATTCTGCTGCTTATTGGACGGGCGTCCATTTCATATGGACGGGCGTTTGACTTCAGACGGGCGTCTAGGTTCACTGGACGAGCGTCTGAAGGGTGGATTTACATACAGGATGTAACCTGGTTGGATGGACGAGCGTCTTAAGAAACTGGACGCCCGTCCAGTATGCTTCAGACGGGCGTCCAGGATTCTAAACGGGCGTCCAGTATGCAGTTCTGGAGCAGTTTTGGTCGGTTTTGCTGGTATCCTTTCGGGTTTTGGTCTCGTAACTGATTCTGAAAGGTTGTGTATGTAATGTTATATTAGTATAACATCACACACACATAAGGGAACACTTGGAACTTCATTTTAAAATACAAGAATAGAATTTGAGAAGCAATTTTTCTGTTTTCTTTGAAATTCTTGAAACCTCAAGTTTAAACACACATATCTACAAAACTTCTATAGCATTCTTTCATCTTATTGCCAAAGATTGGAAGAGAAGCAGATTTATCCCGTGATTATATTCGAGTTAATTCCCGGAGGCAATTCAAGGGAACGAATAATTTTCGCAGGAAAGATTTCCAAATCGACTCTGCGATCATATCAAGTTATCTTGCATTTCAAGTTTTGATACCATTGTTCTAATCATCCTATAAACTCCCTAACAATCTGCGAAAATTATTGTGGTTTGAACAATGTCAAGTATCAAGGAGATGACTTCCAATTTCAGCAAATTGGAACAATTCAACAGTGAGGATTTTCGAAGGTGGCAAATGAAAATGCACTTTCTTTTGACTGCATTGAAGGTTGTGTACGTGTTGAGTACGCCATGCCCTCAGATTGATGATAACAGCACCATGGAGGAATCAAGGAGGAAAAGTAAGTGGGAAAATGATGATTATATATGCCGTGGTCACATCCTTAACGGTATGTCTAATAGTCTTTTTGATACTTACCTTGAAATTGAGACGTCTAAAGAGTTGTGGGATACTTTGGAGGCTAAGTATGTAAGTGAGGATGCATCTAGTAAGAAGTTTCTTGTTGGTAATTTTATGAAATATGTGATGGTAGATACTCGTCCGGTCATGGATCAATATCATGAGTTGTTGCGTTTGTTTGGTCAATTTTCTATGCATAAAATGACTATGGATGAATCCATATGTGTTTCAAGCATTATTGAAAAGTTGCCTCCCTCTTGGAGGGATTTTAAAAACTCTTTGAAACATAAGAAGGAAGAACTTTCGTTGATTGAACTTGGTTCTCATTTGAGGATAGAAGAAAGTTTGCGTTTGCAAGAGAGTGGTAAGAATGTTGTAGGTTGCGGTAAGAACATTGCTGGTGGCTCAACTTCAATCAATATGGTTGAAGTTGGGGAAACTTCTAAGAAAAATGACAACAAAAGAAAGTTTGATTCTTCCAACAACAAAAACAAGGCAAAGTCTAACAAGAAGCCGAAAGGCACTTGTTGGTATTGCGGAAAGGAAGGCCATTTCAAGGCGGACTGTTTTTCACGAAAGCAAAATAGTGGCAAGGGTAAAGGCCCGGTGAATGGGTCGAAAGACCCGGCACCACCTAAACATCAAGGTACAATTGATAATAATTGTGGTTTTAATTCGAATTTGAATTATGTACCACTGATTTCCGAAGCATGTTATTTGCAGGATGATGATGTTAGTTGGTGGATAGACTCGGGAGCAACTAGACATGTGTGCAAGGATAAATCCTGGTTTTCAAAATATGAAAAAGTTGAAGATGGATCAATTGTACATATGGGAAACGAGTCTAAAGCTGCTGTTGTTGGAAAAGGCGTTGTAAATTTGCAATTTAGTTCTGGAAAATTTGTAACTTTAAACAATGTTCTATATGTTCCTTTAATCCGGAAAAACTTGGTTTCCGGTAGTATTTTATGTAAAGAGGGCTACAAACAAGTATATGAGTCCTCTCGTTATGTATTAACTAAGCATGGTGTATTTGTAGGATTTGGTTATCTAAATGGTGGTATGTTTATGCTTAACATTATTCGTAATGATTTGAATGATAATGTTAATATGAATGTTATGACTGTTAATGTTGATGAATCATACTTGTGGCATGCGAGATTAGGTCATGTGCATTTTAGAAGAATGTTGCAAATGTCTAAAAATGACTTAATTCTGTTTGTAGTACAACTATGAATAAGTGTGATACTTGTAACTTAACTAAAATTGTAAGACAACCTTTCAAAGGTGTTGAAAGGTCGTCTACTATTTTGGAACTTATTCATAGTGATCTTTGTGATTTTGGTTCTACTCCATCTTTAGGAAACAAAAAGTATGTTGTCACATTTATTGATGATTGCACTCGTATTTGTTATGTTTACTTACTTTTTACAAAAGACGAGGCAATGGAAAAGTTTAAAGTGTTTAAAAACGAAGTGGAATTGCAACTTGAAACTAAAATAAAGAAACTTCGTACGGATAGAGGTGGAGAATACTTTGATCCACCATTTTTTGAATCTTGTGGGATTATACATGAAATAACTACACCTTATACACCACAACAAAATGGCATAGCTGAAAGAAAGAATCGAACTCTAAAAGAGATGGTGAATGCTATGCTTTCTTACTCAGGATTGAGTGAGGGTTTTTGGGGAGAAGCTATGTTGATAGCTTGTTATTTATTGAATAGGATTCCTAATAAAAAGAGTCCTATTACCCCGTATGAGCTTTGGTATAAAAAGAAGCCAAACTTGCATTATTTGCGTGTTTGGGGATGTAGAGCAGTCGTAAGACTACCCAATCCCAAGATTAAAACCTTGGGGGAAAGAGGCATCGATTGCATTTTTATTGGATATGCGTTGCATTCCAAGGCATATAGGTTCTATGTTATAGAACCAAATGATTCGGTTGCGGTTCATTCCGTTATTGAATCAAGGGATGCTATCTTTGAAGAAAGTCGATTTTCTTCTATATCAAGGCCTAGAAATGTTGTTCCTATTGGAATTAGTGAAAGTTGTGGTGGTGTGGAATCACAAGATGAGCCTTTGGTGCTTCGAAAAAGAAAAAGGGCAAGAAAAGAAAAATCTTTTGGTCCCGATTTCCAAACTTATTTGGTGGAGGGTACAAGAGATGAAGTAGGATTTCAATATGCATATTGCTATCATATTGATGATGATCCTAGAACGTATAAAGAGGCTATGGAATCTCGGGATATTGCCTTTTGGAAGGAAGCAATTAACGATGAGATGGACTCCATTTTAGGCAATGATACGTGGATATTGACGGACCTTCCACGTGGGTGTAAACCATTGGGTTGCAAATGGATCTTTAAAAGAAAAATGAAAATTGATGGATCCGTTGAAAGGTATAAAGCCCGGTTGGTGATACAAGGCTTTAGACAAAAGGGAGGCATTGATTATTTTGATACTTATGCCCCGGTTGCGAGAATCTCCACTATTAGATTTTTGATTGCC
This sequence comes from Gentiana straminea, assembly GCA_036785695.1. NCBI lineage: Eukaryota > Viridiplantae > Streptophyta > Magnoliopsida > Gentianales > Gentianaceae > Gentiana > Gentiana straminea. The sequence continues at coordinate 1,210,228 of JAVUPR010000244.1, forward strand.
TTGGCATCCATTAACAATCTTGTTATCCATCAAATGGATGTTAAAACAGCCTTCTTAAATGGGGATTTGGATGAGGAAATTTACATGAAACAACCGGAGGGTTTTGTGATACCCGGGAATGAGCATAAAGTGTGTAAGCTCGTTAAATCATTGTATGGACTGAAACAAGCTCCCAAACAATGGCATAATAAGTTTGATGAAGTGGTTTTGTCTAATGGTTTTAAGCTTAACCAGATGGACAAATGTTTGTATAGCAAATTTGATGAAACCGGACATGGTGTAATCATTTGTCTATATGTCGATGACATGTTGATCTTTGGTACAAACCAAGATCAAGTTGACCAATGTAAATCATTTTTGTCATCAAGTTTTTCGATGAAAGACATGGGGGAGGCGGATGTTATCCTTGGTATAAAAATCATAAGGAATGACCAAGGGATTACTTTGACACAATCTCACTACATTGAGAAAATGTTAAAGAAGTTCAATTGTGAAAATTCTGTTCCGGCAAGAACTCCCATGGATCCTCATGAGAAATTTGAGTTGAATTCGTGTAAACCGGAGTCTCAACTTGAATATGCTCGAGTTATAGGATGTTTAATGTATGCAATGACTAGCACTCGTCCGGACATTGCATATGCGGTTGGAAAACTTAGTAGATATACTAGTAATCCAAGTAGTGTTCATTGGCATGCGGTAATGCGTGTGTTAAGGTATCTTAAGTTTACCAAAAATTTTGGTTTAACTTATGTTGGACATCCTTCGGTGATAGAAGGCTACTCGGATGCTAGTTGGATATCAAATGAGAATCATTCATCAACGAGTGGTTGGGTGTTTCGCTTGGAGGAGGTGCCATCTCATGGGCTTCCAAGAAGCAAACATGTAATGCAAACTCGACAATGGAATCGGAATTCATCGCCTTGGCTTCGGCCGGTTTAGAGGCAGAATGGATTAAACATTTGATTTACGAGATTCCATTATGGCCAAAACCAATATCACCAATTTCTATCAATTGTGATAGTGAAAATACCTTGGCTAAGTGTTATAGTCAAGTGTACAATGGAAAGTCGCGACATATTGGAGTTAGGCATAGCTCGATTCGTGAGTTGATCACTCACGGGGTGATATCAGTTGCTTTTGTGAGATCTCAAAAGAATTTAGCCGATCATTTGACCAAGGCATTGGCTAAGGACTTGTTTGTCAAGTCGGTTGTCGGGATGGGTCTACAACCCATTGAAACTTTGCATTAGGATACCCAATTCCCCCTTAATATGACATTAGGGGCTGAATTCAATGAGGAAGGCCTGATGACTTAGTTTTGGCACATATATTTAGTCCCGAAGGTTTTTGCTAGACTGCATGTGAGGTTGATATATATCTTAATAAGTCTTATGAAAAAGTGTTGTTGCAGGTACACGATTGATAAGACTCACCTATATGAGTTTGAAGTTTGGCCGCTTCAAGAAAGTTAGGGTTGGCTTTCTACATACTCATGAATTGATATGGACACGAGGCCTGGATAAAGAGTGTCAAGCAAGCTATAAAAGTTGTCTTTAGATTCATTTGTATATTATCTTTGAAGTATTCAAATTGTAAAAGGGTTCAATGCTTAGTCACACCCCAATACTCGAATATTTTGGAACGTGTAATATACTAGATGGTAATTCAATCTGCGTGATATTATCATTGAAAGATGAATTGTTGTGTGTTGAAGAGTTTTAACTAAGTCAAGGGTTACACTAAATGGGGGATGATTGTTGGTGATTATATCACCAATGTGATTTAGTGTTATTGGACTTAGTTTGAGGTTTGGTAAGCTTGAAACAATCGATATGAGTTAGGAGATGCGGGGTGCATGCTTACAATTGATATTTACAAGCTTACGAGAGTGTTAGATCAAGTGTTGAACAAAATCCAGATTCTGCTGCTTATTGGACGGGCGTCCATTTCATATGGACGGGCGTTTGACTTCAGACGGGCGTCTAGGTTCACTGGACGAGCGTCTGAAGGGTGGATTTACATACAGGATGTAACCTGGTTGGATGGACGAGCGTCTTAAGAAACTGGACGCCCGTCCAGTATGCTTCAGACGGGCGTCCAGGATTCTAAACGGGCGTCCAGTATGCAGTTCTGGAGCAGTTTTGGTCGGTTTTGTTGGTATCCTTTCGGGTTTTGGTCTGGTAACTGATTCTGAAAAGTTGTGTATGTAATGTTATATTAGTATAACATCACACACACATAAGGGAACACTTGGAACTTCATTTTAAAATACAAGAATAGAATTGGAGAAGCAATTTTTCTGTTTTCTTTGAAATTCTTGAAACCTCAAGTTTAAACACACATATCTACAAAACTTCTATAGCATTCTTTCATCTTATTGCCAAAGATTGGAAGAGAAGCAGATTTATCCCGTGATTATATTCGAGTTAATTCCCGGAGGCAATTCAAGGGAACGAATAATTTTCGCAGGAAAGATTTCCAAATCGACTCTGCGATCATATCAAGTTATCTTGCATTTCAAGTTTTGATACCATTGTTCTAATCATCCTATAAACTCCCTAACAGTTTTTTGAGTTTTGTATCACCTATTGTCATTTAGGTCAAATTGTGGATCTTATAAGGGCTAAGGAAAAATGAATTCGGTAGTTTATCAAAGTGTAGACCGTGACGATAGATAAATTTTTGAGAGTTTACCTGCCGATAAAATGAGAAAAAGAAAGAAAAAATGATTATCATGATTATATGCTATTTCTTTCTCTTTGGCAAGGGAAGCAAATCCAATGGAGCGTAAAACGCAAGGACCTGGCACAAAAAAGACCGATAAACACGAACCTCGGTTCCCGATCCACCTTGCCCAGTTGACTTGACCTATGCAATGAAAATAAAAATGTAAAAGAAAAAAATGGCGTAAAGGATCGAACATTATTGATAATACTAGCTAAATTATGAGTTAGAATGATATGAGTCTTTCTACATTATTGTGGTCTGAAGGTTATTGCACACACACACACACCGGTTCATGACTTGGAAATTGTTTAATGCACTGCTTATGAATGTAAGTTGGCCGATTTCTTATCTCGGTTTTGTGACACATGGTTGTTTTTAATTATTTTGGTTTCGCCTTTTTGTTCGGGACGATCAAAAGCTAAGTGGGGGGTAGTCGATCGCACCATAATTGGTACTATAATTACACTATTATCTACCTCGGATTATGCTCAAATGATGAGTGAATGGTTTAATTATTGCATGAAATACATATCATTTACTTTGTAACGGTTCCTCGGTCATTGATTCTGCATCTACGTATTTTATCCCGTGATTTGGTACCGTTTCATCTCGTTTTCTATACTTTTCAGGTGTACCATATTATGGAGTTAAAGAGGAGTGTATCCGGAATAAAAGAGAAGATTGGGCCGAAGTCAGGAAGAGTCTGCTGGGCCCGAAAATAGACACTTGGGCCTCCGCTGTGCAAACCCTAGCCGCAGCTGTGCAAACTTAGAGAGCAAGAAAACAAAGCTGCCGTGTTGTACATTAAGTTGGTTAGGGTTAGGATAACTAAGTCAGTTTCTGAGGCTATATATAGCCTACGTCAGAACTATTTTTAGTGTGCAATAAAAGATGTAGACAATTCCTTTTATTTTGATCTATGCAATAAAGAGTTCGAGAGTTTCTTTTTAGTTCGTTCTTCGGTTTTCTACTCCGATCCATCAACTAGCTTGAGTTGATCAAGCTATATCCACCAGTGGTAAATGTATGAAGCTTTGAATGTTCCTTCGTGTTTTCTTCATGGTAGATTAGTTTAGATTAATGTGTTGTAATTAATCTGCATGTTTAAATAACCCATAATTCACCAGGATAGTTAGAACAAAATGATGACATTCCAGAAGTAGGAACCACGCTGGGGCAATTATGGCGGTCTTGACCGCAGTTGCGCCACATCTTTAGGTCACCCTAAATATGGAGATTCGGCGCCTGCTTCGTTGATCGACATATCTAATTTACATTTTTTAGCCTGATGACCTAATTCCATGTCATCGTAAATTAACATGAAGGATGATAAAGTGAAGTGTTAGTATGGACATAATTTGATCAATCCCTAGGAACGTGCTAGTCAATCCACGATAGCTGCTTAGGGATGTACTCGGTTTGCACCAGCAATCTCTAATACTTATTGCGTGTGGGTTAATACAACCAACGAAAGAGGTTAACTACACATAGAGGTCTATTGTCCTTTCAATGGAAGTAAATAAGATTAGAAGACTGCACCCGTAGCTAAAACTGAATTAAACACGAGTCTGATTAGATCTGGAGAATTATTAGGGAAAAGTAAACACAAGGACTAGTTACGCCAAGTTAGGAGATTGGTGAGGTGGAGGATTACCTGTTTTATTATTTTCTTTTATGTTGGTCTAGGGACCACTATTTGTGTTCCTAATTAGGTTTATGATTTATTATTATTGTTACATTGTCTCTATGGGATCGACCTTGACTCGCACCTACTTTACTACGATTGACCTAGTACTCGTGCTAGTATTTCATGAGTATTGGTGGCTTACAAGCGGATAATTCTTTAACTTCATCATTCGGTAATCTCGATTTGTTTTTTTGATCTTGATGCTTGTTCAAATTCATGTTAATTCCTTGTATTTTGCATAGATTAATGAGTATATAATTTCCTGATAGTTGAGTTATGTGAAGATCCATGAAATCGTACCCTAGCTTGTTGATTGAGGTGTTTTCGATGTTTTGATTGATGATTCTTGATGTACTAGTAGTTCTAGAACCTATGCTAATCATGTTTATTGAATTCGCGTCTCGATAATCGTATTTCATGTATCGTCTTTATATATGTATTATGCGAGAGGATACGAGAACAGGGGTTCTAGGATCACCTTGTAAAACCGACTGAGTTTTTTTGATTCAGTTTCATTTGTGAGGTTTGTATCAACTTGTTGAGCGGTTCATTGTGCGTAGATCATGTTAGGTCACTAAATCCGGTCAGCGGACTATTGAACCTGACGTAGGATGGTAGATTATTGTATGGTGTCTATCTCGGAATTCGGAAACGACACCCTGTGAATGACATTAGGAATGTTTAGGTAGGTCAAGAACACTTCCAGATTTAGCTAGGGTTTGTGAGTATTAGATTGGATCATATCTCGGCTTTCACTTTTTTCATAGTTTGAACTCTTTTCTTTTGTGTATGTTTAGTTGTTAGAAGCGGTGATCTGACATATTACCACAAATGTAGTAGTAGTGTTGGCCTAAACTAGGAACCATGTTAGCTTTGGTACTTGACTAGAATCTATGTGGGATACAACCTGGCTCCCTATTTATAGTACAACCGACTCGGTACCCTACCGGTAAGAGTTGTCTATGCTATAAAACGGCCATCAAGATTTCTAGCGCCGTTTCCGGGGAATCCAGTTGATATCTATGAGTTAGTTAAGTTCTTAGGAGTAGGTCATTTTTCTTATTTGTTTCTATGTATATTTTGTTTTATTTGTTGTTGTTGAAGTGTCACACCATCTACTTCGGTAGTGGTAGTGATTAGACACAGTGATTGTGTTCATGTTTTTTTACCTGAATTACAGATAATGAACCCATATGGCAATTGCCGCTCATTTTCTTACTCAATCGAAGGTTACAACTACAGTGTTACGAGTTATGAAATGCAACCATTTTATCATTTTAACCCATACACCGCATCATACGGCAATGAGTGAGGGAATGTCCCATGTTACGTTAATCAACGACTCGATACTCTTCCACCCCCACCTCAAGAATCAGAGACTTACGTGGAGAAATGATTGATCAACTCAAAAAAATAATCTAAGAGAATGCTCGAGAGTTTTGTAATGGCATCACAACATTGTAAACAGCCATACGGAACTTGAAACATCAAGTGCAACAACTGTTGGTGCCAGAGAAGGGTAAAAGTATAGTCAGAGTGGGGGGGGGGGGTGAATGACTATACTGGAGTTTCAAAAACTTTTCTCAATATAAAAGTTTTTGGACAGCGGATAAGTCCCTTCTTTTAATGCTATTTCAAAGTAGGATATGCACACAAAAAGTATGAATTATGCAGTAAGTAAGTGCTATAAAGTAAAGTGCAGAAAGTAAATAGACACAAAGGTTTATAGTGGTTCAGGGTGGTGTAATCCCTTAATCCACTCTTCTCATGTGATGATTGGAGGAATTCACTATTGTTTCACTCATAAAATAGTTAGACTGTCCTTGGCTACACAAGCTACACAATCTCCAAGACTATCACTCCCTGGCTTCAAAAACTTCAGTGACTCAGTCTTCAACACCGCTCCTTGGGAACAAATCCTTTAGCAGCTATCACAAACACAACTCCTTCTCGGATGGCTTTGATTTAGTTGCTTGACCGGTGTGAATTCGTTTTACAGATTTTGATGGATCAATCTTAGTGTTTGATGTGGAATTTTAGCTCTGATTGCTGAGTTGATCTCCAGATATGTCCTTTAAGTTTAGATAGAAGGCTTTTCAAATTGACAGCGTTTCTACTTGTTCTTGTGTAATTCAATCGTTATTTTTCCTGTCTGCCATTGCCTTCTATTTATAGCCTTGATAATCCTTGATTTGAATTCCGTCCATTTGATATTTAATGTGGAGAATAATCCTTGATTTAATTCTTGATTCCCCTTTGATTATAATCTCCTTGATTTCAGTGATCCGGATTTTATTCAAACATCTATCATAAAATCCGTCCTTGATTGATTATGCATTTAATGCTTGATCCTCTGAATCTTCCTTAATTCTTCACGTTCTGAATAAGCTCGAATTGTATTGCTATTCCTCTACTTGACTGTTTCTTGAACGGTTGAGTGTTCCTGCTGACTTAGCTGCTTAGTTCTTCCTTCACTGCCTTTTCTTTACTGAGCCGGCAGATAGTTCACTTTTCCAGTTCACTGTTTGTTTTCTTTCTTTGATTTTACAAGAGTCCTTGTACTTCACTGATCCTTGATTTGAGTGAGATCAGTGTACACCATATTTAAACAATGAATTTCATCACTTGAAATATAATTTAGACTTATCCAAGGTCATCACAGACTTCTTTTGTTATAAGTCAGTCCATATGTCTTCATGCTTCTCTGCTGGTACTTGGCTGCTTCTACTCTGCCGTAATTCTGTTTTACTTAGCCATCCTACCAACTAGTACAATACTTGTCTGACTAACTTATACAAAATGTCAGACTCTAAGTAAAGACTTATACAGAGATTTCTAACTTATTTCAGGCTTGCTATTACAACTAGTATGACCATCATAAAAATATAATAAAATGTTCCTAAAATTTTCCCCCTTTTTGATGATGCCAAAACTCTCTTAAGCCTGAACATAAGTATGCAAATTTTCATAATAATAACAGAATAAAACTCAGAAATTTTATTCATCCATCAAGGGCAATCAGATAGGTCATTCCAAACATTCAAAGGCAAAAGGATTTATTAAAGGGCTACTACTTCTTTTCTTCAAACCTGATGCCCTTGCCTTTGTCTGTTGGGATTTCCTTCTTTTCATGCTTGCTGCTACCTTCCCCCTTTTTTGCAGCACCATACCTTTCTTCCAGAATTTGATTGGTTGCCTCAGATACTTGGATAAGGGTGTTGAGTTGCTTCCCTGAGTGATCCATGATCTCATCCAAGTGTTGAATTTGTTGAGTGTGCTCATTCAGTGTGTCCACCAAAGGTTTCAGGCTTCCATCAAGTTTGTCTGCTAGGAATTCCAGATTCGTTTGGACATGGTGAGGGATTAGATGCTGTAGATTGCAGAGTAAATTGCCTTGCCTCTCCATCATTTCATCTTGAACTTTGATATTACTGATGAGAGCCTTAATCTTGTGATTCATAGAGGTTGCATCACACCTTAGGGCAGTTCTGAGATTTTGCTTGCTCAGATACTGCCTTTCCATGTCCACAATTAGTGGATTGATGTCCAGATTGAATGATCTGTCTGGATCCTCTTCTGATGGTGTAAAAGTCTCAGCTGGTTCCTCCTCCTCTTTCTTCTCTTCATCTTCATCTTCTTCTTTTTCTTATTTATCTTCGTCAGCTTGTTCTTCAATCTCATGATCAGAGAGAGATTGTTGAACCTTACTTGCATCTCCAAGTCCTTGTGAGGACTGTCCTCCTTCTCCATGTGCTGGAGTCTCAACTGCTGCAGATGATGTTCCCCCTTGATCAAAGCTGGGGTGTTTTTAGAGTCAGCAGAGTGAGTTTGATATGTTGGCTCACTCTACTATTGTGTAACTTTACTAGTGCTCCTTAGGATTACCTCTTGGAGCGTTAAGTCATCATCAGATAACTCAAATGTCTCTTGATCATCCTCCTGATGAACACCTTCTTTTTGTTCTTCTTGTTCTTCTTCTTCATCATCAGTCTCCTATTTCTCTTCCTCAACCCCTTCTTATTCTGATGGCGTAAGATAATATCCTTTCTCACCTTATTGTAGATAGACTTCTTCTTCTTGATTTTCTCCATCATCACTTAGCTGTATAGGGCTTTCCACATTACTAGGTGGATTCCCTTGTGGAACCTGTGCTGTTTAGGATCTGGTCCTTCTCCCAATCCCTGACCTGCGGCTTTCAGGCAGCTTCCTTTTGCTTGCAATTGATGGTTGTGGTTTCTCAGAGGCCTTAACATAGGTGAACATCACCTTGGCCTTGTGCAGTGGATGCACATAGATCGGTGTCACTTTTGATTGATCAAACAAGTGTTATGAAGGAATCCCATAAGATTTCTTTTCCCAGAAATCACCTTTCTTTTGCTTGTATTGACCTACTGCCCGACTTCATAGATCAATTTCCTTATGGATTTGAGCCTTCATCCTGTTGAAGATGAACCGTGACCAGTTGAATGGGAGACCTTGATAGATGATAGCCATCAATTTGACTCCGAGGTCAGTCATGTTCTCCATGGAACCCTTCTTCCCTTCAATGTTTCTTGTGATTACAGGAGCAAATTTGGCAAAGGGGTTTTTGAGTGCCGATCTGGGAAGTTGTATTTCTTGCCGCTCTTCATTGGGTTCTTGGCTATTTCAGTCCAGAATGAATTGATGTTGATTTGCATTTTCTTGACATCTACTGGACCATTGCTGGAGAGATGTAGGCATTTGCTGATGAGACTTGGAGTGATAACCAGTTGTCGTCCAACATTGTACTCATAATACACTCTGGGTCGCTCTTTTTTATACTGGGCACAACCTTTGCATTTTTCCAGAGTGCAATTAGGGTTTCATAGCATATACCTGTGATTGGTGGATTCAGGGATGTCATCAATCCCAGATTTATGCAGATATCAACTAACCTTTGAGCTTGTGAGTCATGGCCACAAAAAGGTAGATAATGCTCAGGTCGGAAAAACGATCCTGTGATGATCGACTTTTCATAGTATTTTTCAGTTGGAAAGATTAAAGAAGTTGATGCCATTGTTTTGGATGATTTTGGGATTGTAAAGGCTGCGATTTTTCAGAGAAATAGAGTTTAGAGATTTCAAATAAGGTGTAGAAATTTTCTGAAAGTCTCTAATTGTTGTTTATATAGGAGAATTTTTGGTAGTGTGAATGCGATTGAATATAGAAGGATTTTGTGTGATTTTGTGTATATAAATCACGGTATTTGAGTGTAGTGAGGGGAGTGGATTGAGGTATGTAATGAAAAATCCCTGGAATCGAGGCGCTGCCGTCATACCTTGATACCAAAAATAACTTCCATGATTACAATATAAAATCCACGTGTGTAATCTTCCGTAAGATTATTCTCCATAAATCAACTGATTTTCCACATGTATAAAGTTGATTTTTTTCACACTTCACTTTGATGTTTTCTCCAAGATATTTACCGGTGGAGTAACTTGGCTGGTCACTAGGCCGGTGTAGTGACTCATTTACTAAGCTGCTGTATAAAACTGTTCCTAACAATCAGTGAAGTTAACTTCACTGGGTACCAGTGGCTTACCTGCCAAGTGAGCGCACCCGAAATGGAAAAGGTTCAGTCAGCTAGTGAAGTCACTTAGCTGATTACTCCAGTTAGCTGCTCTTTATAACTTAATCGATTTCAATCATTCCCAGCTCAGTTGTCAGTTTACAAAATCTTTCATGACTGAGTGGTTTATTGAAATATCAGCCAATTGATCTTCAATTGATATATATCTCAAGATTACATCTCTTTTTTCCACATGATCTCTGATAAAGTGATGTCTCACATCAATATGCTTTGTTCTTGAATGTAATACTGGATTCTCAGTAATAGATATTGCACTGGTGTTGTCACACATAATTGGAATTGTCTTTTCCTCTATTCCATAGTCCCTTAGTTGTTGTCTGATCCATAACACTTGTGCACAGCAGCTACCTGCTGCTATATATTCTGTTTCAGCTGTTTATGTGGATATAGAGTTTTGCTTTTTGCTAAACAATGATACAAGTCTGCTGCCTAGCATTTGACAAGTCCATAAGTGCTTTTTCTATCAATCTTGCATCCAGCATAGTCTGAGTCTGAATATGATATTAGTTTGAATCCTCCATCTTTTGGATACCAAATTCCTACATTGATTGAGGAATTTGGTTGAGCTTGGTTGAGCTTGGAATCTTGCACATACTCCTACTGCAAATGCTATATTAGGTTTTCTTGCAGTCGGTAGAGTAGCGATCCAATAATCCCTATATATAACTTTTGATCAACATCTTTTCCAGTTTCATCTTTCCCAAGAATAACTCTTGCACACATTGGTGTGTCTTATGTGCCACTTGTATCCATACCATACTTGTGTATCAAGTCTTTTGTGTACTTGGCTTGAATGATAAAGATGCCATCTTTCATTTTCTTCACTTGCAAACCAGGAAAATAATTGAGTTCTCCTATCATACTCATTTGAAATTTACTTTTCAGCAGATGTGAAAATTTCTCACATAGCTTTTCATCTTCCGATCCAAAGATGATGTCATCAACATAGATCTGAACTAACAGAGTGCTTGTCCCTTCTTCTACCTTGAAAAGAGTCTTGTCAATAGTCCCTTTGTTGAATCCATTGTTGATTAAGAATTGTGACAGTGTCTCATACCAGGCTCTAGGTGTCTGTTTGAGTCCATATAGTGCCTTTTTGTGCTTGTACACTTTATCTTCTTTCCCTTTGAGTTGGAAACCAGGAGGCTGTTCCACATAAACTTCTTCTTCCAAAAGTCATTTCAGAAATGCACTCTTGACATCCATTTGATAAACTTTGAAGTCTATATGTGCTGCAAAAGCTAGAAAGAGTCTGATTGCTTCCAATCTTGCTACTGGTGCAAAGTTTTCATCATAATCTATTCCTTCTGCTTGAGAGTAGCCTTTTTCAACTAGCCTTGCTTTGTTTCTGACAACAGTTCCTTGTTCGTCCATCTTGTGTCTGAATACCCATTTTGTTCTAATAATGTTTGCCATATCTGGTCTGTCAACAAGTTCCCAGACCTCATTTCTCTCAAATTCATTGAGTTCTTCTTTCATGGCAGTGATCCAATCAGCATCTTGAATTGCATCATCTATTGTCTTTGGTTCCACCTGTGATAGAAAGCAAGTTAGCATGCTTTCCAGTTGTCTTCTGGTTCTAACTCCTGTATGCATATCTCCAATGACTTGTTCTTCATGGTGATCTCTCAGCCAGTTCAAGTCAGGTTGAAGTTGCTCTTGATTTGGTTCTTCCACAGCCCCTGCTTGTACATCAACTTTATGATCTTATGTTGGTGCCTCTTGAGTTGTATTGGCTGGTATATCATCTTGATTGCCAAAGGTGTGATCCAAGATTGTGGCTGGTACTGTTGTATTCATATAGACTTGTCCTTGTGCAGCTTCTTCTTCAAGGTTGTGCAGGCTTTCATCATTTGTGTTTGGTTCATCAAATGCTACATGAACTGATTCTTCAATTACCAAGGTTCTTTTGTTCAGCACTCTAAAAGCTTTACTGGTGTCTGAGTATCCTATGAAGATTGCTTCTTTAGCATTTTCATCAAAAGTGTGTAGTTGATTCATGCTCAAAACAAAACACTTAGATCCAAACATATGCAAATGTGAAATGTTAGGTTTTCTTCCATTCCAAATTTCATATTGTGTTTTTCCATGATGTTTGTTGATGATAAATATATTTTGAGTCTATCATGCCGTATTTGCTGCTTCAGCCCAAAATCCTTTTGGTAGACATGCTCTGCAATCATGGTTCTCACAGCTTCTTTGAGCGTCCTGTTTCTTCTTTCTGCTACACCATATTGTTGTGGAGTCCCTACTGCTGATAATTGATGTAGTACTCCATTCTCTTCACAATAGGTTTTGATTACTTAATTTAGGAACTCTGTGCCTCTATCTGGTCTTATCTTGATGAACTTCAACTCTTTTTCATTTTGTATTCTCGTCAGCAAATCTGGTAGCTTTTTGAGTTTCTCTCTTTTCTTGTTCATGAATATGGTCCAAGTGAATTTGGAAAAGTCATCCACCACCGCTAGAGTGTACTTATTTCCACCTACACTCACTGGTGTGACTGGTCCAAAATGATCCATATGCAAAAGATGTAAGATTCTTGTTGTAGACTGATAAGGCTTTGACTTGAAAGATCTTTTAATTTGTTTCCTTTTCTGAAATGCATCACAAAGACTTTCCTTCTTGAATGTGATCTCTTGAAGGCCTTCAACTAGCTTGTTGTTTGACAATTTGTTGATGGTCTTGAATTTTGATCGTGCAGTCTTCTATGCAAAATCCAACTGGTTGATTGCTTATTTTTGACAAGCAGACTGGTTTCTGCTTTTGCTGTCTTCCAATCCACCACATACATGATGTCTTCTCTTTTTCCTGCAAGTACAATTGTGCTTGTTTGATTATGACTTTGTATCCTTCTTTGCTGAAGTGCACATTGTAGCCTTTGTCACATAATTGACCGATGCTTAGAAGATTGAAATTCAATCCTTTAACATTAGGCACATTTTGAATCTTCAAATTATTCTTTAGCATTGTGCCTTCCCCCTTAATTTTGCCAGGGTTTTCTTTGCCTTCAAATGTAAATATGGGTCCATTAAAAACTTTAAAGTCAGTAAACCATCTTTCGTTCCATGTCATGTGTCTTGAACATCCACTGTCTATGTACCAGACTTCCTACAAAACAAATTAAGTATGTTTAGGCACCCAATACTGTTTGGGTCCATACCTGTTAGCAGTCATGCCTCTCATTCCAAGTGTGTATCCAAAGGATCTTCTTCTTGGATAGTTGAAATCATCAACTTCATACATGTAAGGCATGACAGAATAATTTCTTGTAGATTTGTTGAAATCATTTTGATACAATTCTCTACTTTTTGGTGCATTTGCATCCTTTTCACTCTCCAATATGCAGGAGGAAACTTATTTTCATATTGCTTCTTGTGTCCAGGAACATTCCTTGGTTGGATTTTCCTAAACACGTGTTGCATAGCATGAAATAGTTTCTTCTTGTATTTTAGGGGTGCAACATTCAAATCATCCTCTGAAGGGTAAAGTCTTCCCTTAACTTTCAGTTAGCCTTTTCCTTTATTTGGCTGGTTTGATGATTTACTCTGCTGTTTCACTACACTAGGATTGGACTTCACCGGTGCAGGATGAGTAGTTGAAACTATGGTCTGTCCTTTTCTCAATTTAGGTCCAGTTTTGGTCCTTAATTCAGAATTGTGTTGTCCATTGTTTCCTTTCTCATCCTGACTGTTGTAGCCAAGACCAAATCTAGATCCAAACCTTTTGAGGGTTTGTAAGCTGGTGCATTGAGTGGTGCACTGGTGCTCTTAACTAGAAGGGAGATTTTCTCACCTTGTCTGTCAACATCAGATGAGTGATCATCTGCTGGTTGTTGATAAGTTGTGTGTACTTCCTTACTAGTTGATTCATCTTTCATTTCATCCAGTTATTTCTTTAATCTTTTATTTTTCTCTCTCAGATTCTCACATTCTCATCCCAGACTTTCATGATTTAATTGAATTCTTCAAATTTACTCATGAGATTTTGAATTAGGTTTGCAGAATCTATATGGAAAATAGAAGATTGTGCAGTGTCAGATGTGGATGCAAATGATGAGTATGAACTAGATATTACCTATGTTCATCATCTTCCTTAGCCATAAGGCATAGATATGCTTTGTCATTGTCTGAGCTATTAGATTCATCATCATCTGAATCATTATCAGATGATTCTTCATTCTTTTCACTACTGGTTTTACCTTTAAGTGCCTTCTTGCTCATTCTCTTTTCTGTTGTTTTGTACTTCTTCTTTTCCTCATCCTTGTCTTTTTCTTCAGGACAATCTACCTTGAAGTGACCTTTCTTCTTGCAATTGAAACATCTATATTCAAAATCTTTTTTCTTCATGTCTTTGCTTGAGTTTCACTTCTTGTTTGATGATGAACTTCCTTTGAATTGTTTCTTTTGGCTAAACCTGTCAAAACGTTTAATCAGGAAAGAAATCTATTCTTTTAGCTCCTATGTCTCTGTGCTGCTTGTATCAGCCATTTTGCTTTGCTAGGGTGCAACAAGTGCATTGGCATTGTATGCCTCTACTGGTGCACTGTCATCACTGTTTAACTCAAATTCATGAGCCTCTAATTGCGACATCAGAGTCAAAGTATCGGTATTTGCAATATTTATTGTTCTTGTGAGTACTGATGTGATGATCTTCCATCTTTCAGGTAGACCTCTCAAAATTTTCAGACAAACTTCCTTCTGTGGGTATGTATGTCCAAGTTGTTGCAGTTCACTGATGATGCTTGAAAATATGTTATCCATTTGATCAATGAATTCTCCAGTCTTCATTTTGAAGTATTCAAATTTTTGTTTTGCAACAAACAATTTGTTTTCTTTGACTGCCTCTGATCCTTCATTAATGAGTGCTAATTTATCCCACATCTCCTTTGTTGTTGTGCAGTCTATGATCCTCATGAACATGTTACTGTCCAGAGTTTTCAAGATCATATCTTTTGCAAAAAAAAGTCGAGATTTGCTCTTCTTCTATCATCTTTGGTCATATCTTTCTTAGGTTTCTCTATTTCCTTTCCTTTATTTGCTCCCGTGGCTATCATAGTCATGATCTTGATTGGGCCATCATTGATTACATCCAGCATCTCCTCATGAGTTGCTGCAAGATGAGACAACATCCTTATTTTATATTCATCAAAATTATTAACATTGAATACAAGTACTTTAGACATGAAATTTAAGGAATCCATAAGCATGAAAGCACAGATTTGAAAACTACTTTGACAACATGTGATCTCCTTGTTACCGTAAATCGATCGAAACAAAGTTCGATACTAGAACACTGCTCTGACCAATTGTTGGTCCCAAAGAAGGGTAAAAGTATCAGGGGGGGGGGGTGAATGACTATACTGGATTTTCAAAAAACTTTCCTCAATATAAAAGCTTTTGGGCAGCGGATAAGTCCCTTCTTTTAATACTATTTCAAAGTAGGATATGCACACAAAAAGTATGAATTATGCGGTAAGTAAGTGCTATAAAGTAAAGTGCTGAAAGTAAATATATACAATGGTTTATAGTGGTTCAGTGTGGTGTAATCCCTTAATCCACTCTTCTCTTGTGATGATTGGAGGAATTCACTATTGCTTTCACTGATACAATAGTTAGATTGTCCTTGGCTACACAAGCTTCACAATCTCCAAGACTATCACTATCTGGCTTTCAAAAGCTTCAGTGACTCAGTCTTCAACACTGCTTCTTGGGAACAAATCCTTCAGCAACTATCACAAACACAACTCCTTCTCAGATGGCTTTGATTCAGTTGCTTGACTTGTGTGAATTGGATTCATAGATTCTGCTGATCAATCTCAGTGCTTGATGTGGAATTTTAGCTCTGATTGCTGAGTTGATCTCTAGATATGTCCTTTAAGTTCAGATAGAAGGCTTTTAAAATTGATAGAGTTTCTGCTTGTTTTTGTGTAATTCAATCGTTATTTTTCCTGTCTGTCAATGCTCTCTATTTATAGCCTTGACAATCCTTGATTTGAGTTTCCGTCCGTTGTCTATTTAATGTGGAGAATAATCCTTGATTTAATTCTTGATTCCCCCATGATTATATTCTCCTTGATTTCAGTGATCTGGATTTTATTCAAACGTCTATCATAAAATCCGTCTTTGATTGATTATGCATTTAACGCTTGATCCTCTGAGTCTTCCTTAATTCTTCACGTTCTGTGCAATGGACTCATCGAACCAATCGTGGTGGTGGGGATTGAGCCCCATATTGCTATTTTTTAATTTTTAGGGGTTGTTCAATTCCCACGATTTCGGTTGGGAGAAGCAACTGTTTGCTCTCCTTTGGTATATCTATCTTTGACATAGTTCGGGTATCAAGTCGAACTGGGGACTCTAAGCTCAAAATGTGCTTTTATTACTTTTCTTTCACCTTGTTTTTCACTGTATTTCTTTAGTTTGTATTATAAACAACATTAGCTCTTTTATTTTCCGTCATTTAGATTTTTCTGCACTTCGTTTAACTATTGTCGGTTAATATTGACCATAGTAGGCCTCATTTTTGACTGTTTTTAGGCAACGTTTAGGCCGTATTTTGTATGTATTTCAGATATAATTACCATAGCGGTCGACCTTGGGTTTATATGATCCATAATACTAATTTATACAGCTGTTTAAGTCATTTTTATAGTATGGCTGTTGTGCATGGCTTAGCATGCGCATTTTGGTTTATAATCCCTTTTACCTACTACATATAATTTCATTTTGATCTGTGCATTTGTAAACTGGGCATTAAGCAAGCAGTGATTGTTGTTCAGCTCAAACTCATATGCTTTTAGATTTGTAAAAAGTTCCACTGTGTTAAGTTTGGTTAGATCTTTTGTAACTGCTAGCACAGTGGTGATGATGTCCCATGATTCAGGAAAAGCTTTTAGAATCTTCATGCAGATCTCCTTCTGAGTGTACGTCCGATTTAGCATTTCAATCTCATTTAAAATCTCATGAAAACGAGCTTTCATCTTTTCAACACTTTCTCCAGACTTCATGTGGAAAGTCTCCAACTTTTGAACAACAACTGTGAGTTTATTGACTTTGACAACTTCAGAGCCTTCACAGTAGTTGATCAGGTTTTCCAGATTTCTTTGGCAGTTTTGCGTCCTTTGATTTTCAGGAACATGTTTCTATCCAAGGTCTTCATTATGGTGTCTTTAGCAACATTATCCAGATTGTTGATCTTTTTGTCTTCTAGTGTCCACTCATGCTTTGGCTTTCCTACAAATGGTTGATCTCTTTGAGTGGCTTCATCTGTGTTTGCTTTAATGATGGTGATGGGGCCATCTTCTATCATTGAGACCATATCCTCATGGATTGCAGCTAAGTGCATCTGCTTACGCATTTTCCATTCATCAAAATTTGAAATAGAAAAAGTAGGTACTCTAACAATTATACTATTTGATTCCATGCTGAAATATGAATTTGAAAACGCAATATTTGGATCACTCCAACACACAGAACACGAAGATGTCTGTTTTTAGGAGACTCACTCCGATGCCACTTGTTGGTCCGTAATACAAGGCTTGTGAGAGTTCAGAAGAAGGGGGGGTGAATGAACTCTCTTTGATTTTGGAGTTTCTTACTTTGATATCAAACCTTGTCAGTAAGAACGGACTAGAAAGTAGCTTGTCTGGTTTTATTGGTCTGATTATTTTTTAAAAGTAAGTTCAGCGGAATAATGTTATGTTTTAAAATAGGCATTGAGCTTGGTTTCAATGTTGAGTGGTATGATGTAGAGTATGCAAGTACTGAATCAAAGGTGCAGAAAGTAAAGAAGACAATAAATGTTATTGATCTTTAGAGTGGCGTAATCTCCTACGTGACCTCTTCTCTCATGACTCAGGAGGTATCACAATTGTACTCTAGACTAATACAATAAGTAAGTGTCCTTGACACCCCATAGATGCCTTACACCCTGTGGATGCTTCACACCCTAAGTAACCAATCATTGACACCCCGCAAATGCCGCACACCCTGTAGATGCTTCAATTGTCTTCTTTGTTGTTAATTCACACCCCGCAGATGCTTCAATAGGTTTGCCCTTATTTTGAGAACTTGGTTGATGAGTAGAGTTGGTGCTGTATCAAATTAATGATACAAAGAGGAGAGCTTTCTACTGGATTTGAGTTTGTAGATCCTGATTGCAGCTCTCTTGATCAAGTAGATCACTTGATAGTTTCTGTTAAGCTCTGATGTTGATCTATTTCATCTTCTAGATTTGGATTGTTAAGCTTCTAAGACGAAGATACTGTTTAGAGATGACTTGCTAGATTTGTTTCGATTCTTAGCTTCTCTTTTCAAAATTTCTCAACTCTTTCTTTTCTTCAGTTGTCCTTCTTCATCTTTTTATAGTCTTCATAGGGTAGGTGTACCATTGAAAAATAAGTGGCTCTAACTGATTGTTGAGTGGTCCCTTGATATTTTGAAAATAGTCATGTTCAACTTTTCAACCGTTGGAGCCTTGTACTTGATAGCTTCTAGAAGATAACTTTATAGCATCAAATGCTATTTGTACACTTGTATGATTTTGTAGCCGTTAGAACAAATGTTGATCTGATGAATGGCTACATGCCCTTTAATTTATCACTTCATTTGTCTTTTAGTCACTTGAGAGCATTTGGTAGTCTCTGATCTGATCTTATACTCGTCTGGATACTTAGCTTGTCTGGTCTTCAATACTTTTACTCGTCTGCTCTATGCTTTTCTTTCTGGTCTACTTTGCATCTACTGATTCTTTCTTGAGTAGCCTTGATATATGAATGGACAAGATTATGGTCTTCTAGTCGTTTTGTCTTCTTGTCTTCACGTCTTCAAGCCTATACTAACTTAAACTATGAATACATAGGCAAAGTCTGACTAATCCTATACAATTTGCATATCAGACTACTAAGCAAACTTATACTTGGTTTTTAAACCAACTATTTTGGTATCATCAAAACTTCAAGTCTATAGGGTCCTACTAAAAATCTTCTACAATAGTAAGAAAACATTGTCGTCCTTTCACAGTGTGTTTTTTCAGAGGACCCCAAATGTCTATGTGAACAAAATAAAATATGGCATTTACAGCAGCTGTGCTTAATGAAATGGATTTTTTTTGTAAATTTTCCATTAGGCAAACATAACAAAGATCTTGATTACAAAATTTGACATAAGTAGTCTGTGAACAAATAACTTGCATTCTCTTACCTGGCAAGTGTCCTAGTCTGTAATGCCACAAAAGGGCATCATATAATCTATCATATAAGGTGTGGTTTTCTATAGCATTAATAGTTGAAAGTCTGATTGGTTGATCCATGACATATAGTTCTTTTTTTAACTCAACTGAACCAATCATTTTCTTGTTCTTGTCCTGCAATACACACTTGTTAGCAGAAAAAATAGTTGCACCTTTTGTATGGTTAATAAAAAAAGGTAAGGATAAAAGATTATACTTAAAACTAGGAATGAAAAATATATCATGTAGGACCAGCTGAGGGTATACCCTTACTTGTCCTATATGTGTAACATAAACATTGTTTCCATTAGGTAATCCCATTTTGATACCGATGAAGGTTTGAGATTACTTAATAGATCTAATGATCCGACAATGTGATCTGTAGCACCAGAGACCAAGATCCATTCTATAGATCTTACTAAATTTTGATCACATGTCCTTGTAGCCGGTGTGTAGTATGTAACAAACTCAGCAGGTTGTCCAACAACAAATCCTGCATGTCTATGAGGATCAGAACTCAATAGAGCCATCAACTTGTCAAGTTGATGTACAGTACGATTTGGGGACATTGGTCTAGTAGACCTATTTTGGACTTGATCTTCTTCTGGTGACTATTTTTCCTCTACAAAATTTGCCCCATTTGACTTCAAACCAGGAGGATAGCAAAGTCTCTTCAGTATGACCATTGAATCCATAAAGCTACACAGAACTTCTTGGGATTCTTAGGTCTAGTACTGGACAAATACAGAACTAGGTCTGCTAACTGTTTGATTTTGCCCCTGTCCATTCTTCTAAGACAAGAGAACCATTGAATCATGATTCTTGGCCTTGTTAGCCATATACAACTTTTGTCTTTCAAATTTATTGGCCATTGCAAAGCCATCATGAATTTCTGGGAAAGGTACCATCAACATTGCCTGTGAAACCATTGGTTCAAAATCAAACCTTAAACCTTTAAGAAACATCAAGACTTGCTGATGGTACCATCCTCCATATGATGCATCAGTGTTCTAATTTCATTGCAGTGACATTGAGGATCACAAGAACAAACCGGCATAGGCATGATAGTTTTGATTTCTTCCCACAGAACCTTTGTGAAATATTGATTGACAAAATTAAGACCTTGTTTTAGGAGATGCATTTTCCAGAAGATCTGAAAGCCTCAATGCATAAACATTAGAAAACCTTGCAGCAATATTCTTCTAAATTGAATGACATTTTTGAAATACATCAAACTTTGTGCAATGGTATTTTCCACAGAATTCATAATCCATGATCTCACCATTGTATCACACTGTCTCTTGTTCATGGTGATTAACACCATCTCCATAGACATCTTCCATGTATTATAATTGTTGCCATTCATCAATGGCTGAACAAGTACCAAAGGTGGATTTTCATTGGGATGGGCATAGAATGGACTAGAGGGACTGATTTCTTGTTTCATAGCTGCAATGGCTATCAAGAACTCAAAATTCTTATAAAAAACAATGAGATATCAGGAAAAACGATCAAGAAATGATCAAAGTGAAAGAAACACTCACAGTTTACTCTCAAGAAGTTGGGATGAAGAACACTCTCAAGATTCTTCAAAAAACTCAGAAAAAATGCAGGAAATCATTCAGAATTTCTCAAATTTCAGCTCTGATGCCATGATGAAGTTTATAGAATTATAATCTGAAGATAACATACGGAATTATCATTAATGAACTAAAAGTTACCAGTTGGATTACAATGCTTCTGATCATGGGGTGTTTATAGCTTCATAAACCTCATGAATCGGTTAGAAGTAAGTTACAAACGGTTACAACAAACTATAACTGAATAACCATTTTTTACAGTACACTACTCGTGACCTTACACTACACAAATGTACACTGTTTGAGTTCAAAGCAAACATATTGCACTCAACATTCCCTTCAGCCTTTACACTGTAACACAACATTAAAAACATCATCATAAATAGGAGCAGCAGTACCTTCACTACCGAAAAGATCAGAATAGAATTTGACAAAGGAATCTCCTACTTGATCATAGGAAGTTTTAAAAGAACCATCCTCCAGCTGATTCTCGTCATTTTTTCTTTTCACAATGGAGTGAAAGAACTTGGAACCCATGTCACTAAGTTTCATATATAATCCTTTTGCTTTCTAGGAAAGAAAACTAGATTCAGAACTTTCCAAAAGCACACAGGTCTTTTTTTGCTGCACTATCTGTTCAACAAAATCTTGACTAGGCACACTATTGAACTGAGTTTGCAAATCACCAAGCATCTTCAAAGCATTCTCAGACTTGACAGAAATATGAGCAAAATGCCTTCTGTTCAAATCCTTCAAAGGATGCTCCAACCTTTTAAGCATTCTACATAATTGGTACATGGAATTACCATACACATCTTGCCCCAAACTCTTGGCAAGAAGATAAAAATGGAATCATGCTGCAACCACATGTTAAATAATTTGAAGGATCTTAAACCTTTATCCAAATTAAAGAAGACATCTATTCTACATGGGGAGAGATCAGAACGAACACCAACAGGCTCCAAAAAAGCACAAGCAGATTGATTCCAGTCCCACCAAGCAGCATTTAGCAAAACCCTATCAATTCTAGAAAGGGCACAACCAGCTGTCCAACTGTAAAATTTCCCTGATGAATTAAGATCAGAAAGATTGGCATCCAGAAAACATTCAATTCCATCATGAATCTCATAATCTGAATGTACACTCCTATTCAACCTGTCAACAGGGGAGAAAACAACATTAAAGTCCCCAAGAACCATCCAAGGCAGATTAGAATAGACACTAAGCTCCTTGATCATGTCCCACAAAGGCCTCATATTACCCACAATATGCAAGCCATATACAAAAGTAGCCAAAAGAAGAGTTAGAAACATGTGTTTCTTTATCATTAGCCACCACCTTAGGAACCATCATAAGAACAGCAGGAGTAGTGGTTACACTATCAGGAATGCCATTGTTAGGAATCACAGTTTGTTTCTTCTTATTAGCAGCATTAGGATTTTTTGATCTAGCATTAGGTTTCTTGGTTCTTGTCACATACAAAGTAGGGGTGTCTAACTTTATCTCATCACAACCAGCAACATTGTGCCCCAATTTCTTACACTTGGTACAAGATTTGGCCAAGTCTTCATACAGCACAGGCAGCATTAGGATTTTTTCGTCAGGCATACTCACATGAATCACAGTAGGCAAAGATCCACTGATATGAATCTCCACAAGGCATCTGGCAAAGCTCAAAACATTTTAGATACTGTCACTTTATCTGTATATTGTGGAACACCAACAAAAGAGCAGATTTCACTCTGGCATTTATCCTTCCACAGTCTCAAAGGCAAATTAAGGAGTTGTATCTAATTAAGAACAACATAATGAGCCTCTTTTCAAAAATTAAACAATTTAGGCATTTTCCTTAGCAGTAAAGGCTTTCCAAAGGCATAATATGGACCACTCTGCAGCACATCATCAAGATCAGACAAATTTTCAAACACAAACACAATCCAACCAGAATTGTGATATTGATAACTACATTTCTTGGGACAAGTATTAACCAGCTTTTGAACAGCATCTCTACCAGGAATTTGGTAGGAAAATGACAATAAGACTAAGTTTTTCCATGTTATCATCATCCAATTCCTCCTCATCCAACATGACATAATTAGGGGTAATACTCTCAACACATTCATTCAATCTAACAACTTCATTAGTTGGTTCCCCGTTCTTCTTGAAAAACTGAACCCAAGAGACATCATTGTTTCCTAAATCCACATCAGCAGCAACTGCACTATAAGTAGGTATAGCAGCATTATCATCATTCAAAGTAGGGGCAATAGAAATTACAGTGTTTTCATGACTAGGAGCTTCACCAAAGTATAAGACACCTGATCAACAACCACTGTGTCCTCCGTACTCTCAGAAGCATCGGTATTATCAACAACCAAATTGCCGGTGGCCATATTAGATTCATTGGCCTTGTCTACTTCAAGTAACTCAGAAAAAGTAGTAGCCGGAGCTACCAGATCAGAATCTACCAATTTGGATTTATTCTTGTTCAAATTAACAGCTGGAGTAACCAATTTTCCAAATTTAAGTCTCATAGCGTCAATAACATTAAGATTACACGTTAAAGGAGCTGAATCTATCACCTCTACCATTGCAGGAGCATTTGCAACATCAGATGTAGGTTCTACTCCCAACTGCTTCCATGAAACAGGGAGATCTAGTAACAGATTCAGTTCCAAAGTACCTCTATCTTCATTTTGATCTTCTGAAAGCTCAACAATGGAAGTTGTAGCAGTTGCAGCTGGAAAACCGACCACTCTTGGTTGTTCATCATCATCAGAAGCACAAACAGAGCTATTATCATCTTTTTTTCATCGTTTTTTGAGCCATGGCTCAAAAAGGAAGCTGTAAATTCAGTAAGATAAGAAGAAAGAAAGATAGAAGCAAGAAAAGAAAGTAAGAAGAGCAAATAAGGTAGCAGATGGGAGATTTGCTGGCTCATTCATGGAGATGAAGAAGACCGGCTAAGAGAAACTTCTCTTTAGAAATATCTTAACTGCAGTAGACTACTTTGACTAGCCCCGGAGTTCATTTTATTTCTCTTTTTTGTTTGGGACTGTTGGTCCCAGAGAAGGGTGGAAATATAGTCAGGGGGGTGAATGACTATATTGTAGTTTCAAAAAAAATTCTTGATGAAAAGCCTTTGTGCAGCGGAATATTATAACCCTTCTTAAAGCTTCTTTCAAAGTGATTTAAACACACACGATCAAAGACAAATTGTTGAAAGTAAATGCTGTAAAATAAAGCGTTGTAAGTAAATGAACCCAAAAACTTATAGTGGTTCAGGGTGGTGTAATCCCTTAGTCCACTCTTCTATTGTGATTATTGGAGGAATTCGATATTGTCTTTCACCAATACAATAGTTATGATTGTCCTAGGCTACACAAGCTTCACAATATACCGTCTATCACTCATTGGCAACTAGAGGATCAGTGACTCAATCTTCCACACACTGCTCCTTGGGAACAAACCCTTCAGCAGCTATCACACTAGGTTGCAATTCCTTCTCTGACAATCTGATTCAATTGCTCCAGTTGGACGTGAATTGAATTCACAAAGGCTTAATCAAACTTAGTACTTGATATAGATTTGATGCTCTGTTTTCTGAGTTTCATCTTCTGGATATTTCTTGTAAAAAAAATTGAAGGCATGTGTGATTGATAGAGTTTCAGCATTTAGAATTATATCAAAAAACGTTATTTTCCTTGTCTGTCAATGCCTTCTGTTCATAGCCATGAATCCTTAATTTTGAATTTCGGTCCGTTGGCTATTTTATGCACAGAACGATCCTTGATTCTGTTGTGATTTAAACTTCCTTGATTTCAGTGATCCGGATTTTCGTCAAACGTTCCTCATAAAATCTGTCCTTGATTGATTTTGCATTTATTGATTGATCTTCCATATATTCAACATTTTTGAATAAGTTCATCAGCTTTCTTGACTCTACTGCCTTTTCTTTACTTTGCCGGCTGAGTGAGTTCTTCAATTGACTGCTTTCTCTTTTACTTCACTGGTCAAGTGACTACTTTACTTTGCTGGTTGATATCTACTCTGGTGTTGCTTTGTTTATCAGCCGATAGAAATATAATTCACTAATCCTTGATTTGTGTGAGATCAGTGTACACCATATCATTGAAAATTTAAGTTTAATCATTTGAGAAAAAATATCTTAGACTTAATCAAGCTCATCAAAGACTTCCCTGGTTGTAAGACAGTCCATAGGCCTTCACTTTACTGTGCTGGTTCATTGGCTGTCTTCACTGAGCTGGTCCTGCATCTTTACTGATCCGGCCTATCAGACTATTACGGTGCTTTTCTGACCAAACTTATACAACATGTCAAACTTGTAAGTAAAGCCTATACAATCATTTCTAACTCTTTTAACTTATTTCAGGCTTGATATAACAGCTAGTATGGCCATCATCAAAACAATAAAATCTTCTTAACAATTTCCCCATTTTTTATGATGCCAAAACCCTCATAAGCCTGAATATAAGTGAACTCATTTTCATATAATGAAATAGGAATAAACTCAGAAATTTTATTCATCCATAAACGTCATAACAGAGATATAATGATTTAGGTTATTACAACTACTTTTTCTCCATTATCTTGATACATTTCATGGTACCTTTATCTTTGGAATTTTCAGGCTTACTACCTCCCCCCTTTTTGGTAGCATCAGTTTGTTCAGCCATAATTTTTTTTGTAGCTCAGACATTGTTATGATCGTGTCAATTTGCATGATAGTATGATCCATGGTGCTATTAATAATCTGAAGCTATTGAGAGTGAGTTTCCAAGTCATCTACCATGGGTTTGAGCCTTTCATCAACTGCATTTCCCAGATGTGTCTGTTCTGTATGAACATGCTAGGTGATCAGAGTGTTTAGTTGAGTCAGTAAGTCTCCATGTTTCTCAATGATAATGTCTTGCATCTCAATGTGGCTAAGTAAGGCCTCAACGTTTTATGCATTGAAGTGCCTGCATCCTTAAGTGTTGTTTTAAGAATTTCCAGGCTTGGAGCCCTCTTCTCCATATCAAAAATCAATGGTCCAATTCCAGGAGAAATGCTCTATTTGAACATTCAGAGGGATCTCTTGAATGTGCTGGTGCAGTTGCATCCGCCAGATCTTCTTCATATGCTTCCTCCTCAATCTCCATGTTAGAGATTTGGCTGTCTAGTGCTCCAAAGTTCTGAGGTGGTACGTGTCCTTCCTCTTCCACCTCTTCAAATTACTCAGTGGGTGTATCAGCTGTCATTCCCCATTTCTCAGTGGTGGGAATGGCTCTTGATGTGCCAGGAGTGGATGAGTTAGCTGGCGGAGTTCTTTCAGCTGATCTACTTATCTATTATGCTATTGCAGCTTCACCCCTTTTGATAACATCAAGAAGTGACAACTTGTTATCAGAATCATCTTTTTCTTCATTATCATCAGACAAATGATCAACCTCTTCCTCTTCTTTACGTCTTTCCTCTTTCTCTTCTTCTTCAAAGAGAGTGTTGACTTCTTCCTTTGGATCTTATTCATCCTCACTAATCACCAAGGATTATTCCTCATTGCTTGGCGAATTTCATTGTTTCACTATTCTGGTGTGAGATCTAGTTCACCTTCTATATCCAGAACTACTGCCTTCAGACTGTTTTCTTTTCTTTTCTTCCATCACATAGGTGAACATCACCTTTGCATCATGTAACTTGTGCAACTAAATGGGCATTATCTTCATGCAGTCTAGTAGGTGTTGGAGGGGAATTCCAAACGATTTTCTAACCCAAAAAATACCTTTATTTTGTTGTCCCTTCTTTGTTGCTAACTCTCAAGCATCAATTTCTCCTTTAATCTGCTCTTTCAGTCTGTTGAATATGAAGGTGGCCCAGTTGAATTGCATACCTTCATAGATAATAGCCATCAGTTTTGTCCTTACTTCCATCATGCCATGCATTGATCCCAACTTTCCTTCTATGCATTTGATAATCAGATGAGCAAATTCTTCACACGGCTTTTTAAGTGCTGATCTTGGACAATTGAACTTCTTATTCTCAGGAGTTGCATCAATGCTGATCTGGTGTTTGGGAGTTTAAGAAATCGGCTAATCAGGGCAGACGTAATCACCGGTTCCCTTTCGTGCATAGTGGTGGTGATTGAGTCTGATGTTCCCTTTTTCTTACCAGGAACAAACTTTGCGTTTGCCAGAATGAGATCAGATTCTCATAGAAGATTCCTTTGATTGGTGGGTTGAGGAAGGTCATCAACCCCAAGTTTGCACATCCATCTGCTAGCCCTCTAGCTTGTTCGTCATTGCCGCATAAAGTGAGATAATGTTCAGGTCTGAAGAATGACCCGGTGACAATCGATTTCTCATACTGTTCTCCAGACTTTTTGTTTGAGGAATATGAAGCCATTTGAGAAATTTTGAGTGTAGAAAGCTTTGAAATTTCTGAAGATAATATGCTTTTGAAATTGCAAGGAAGCTTAGAGAATTTGTGAAAAAGATGAAGTGTTGTTTATATAGTCAGAGGGTTTGTAGTGTGAACATAGATGAATATGGAAGGATTTAGTGGGATTAATGGCATGATTTTGTGTATATAAATCATGGTAAATAAGGGTGGTGGGAGAGTGGATTGAGGCAAGTAATGATAAATCCCTGGAATCGAGGAGTTTCCGTCATTCCATCAATTCAAACAATAACTCCCTTATTCTAATCCTGGTGTCTGATTAAAATAAAAATCCACGTGTGTAATCTTCAATAATTAATGCTCCATAAATCTCTGATTTTCCACATGTGTAGATAATTCATTTTGTTCACACTTCACTTTGCTGCTTATTTTACTAAGAATCTTTGATGGTCACCAGTTGAGTATCTTTGCTGGTATTTATTTGCTGAGCTGCTTTATTGAAACAATTGTTCCTAACAACCAGTTAAGTGGAATTCTTTGGTACCAGTGCTTTACCTGCCAAATGAGCTCACCTGATGGCAAAGGTTCAGTCAGCTGGTGAAGTCACTTTGCTGGTTACTCCAGTTAGCTGCTCCTTGTAATTTAGTCAATTTCAATCATTCCCAACTCAGTTCTCAATTTAAAAAACGTTTCATGACTGAATGGTTGTGAACTAGTTGATCTTCAGTGGATATTTACTTCAACATTACATCTCCTTTTTCCATATGATCTCTGATGAAGTGAATTCGCACATGAATATGTTTTGTTTTTTGATTGAAGTACCGGATTTTCTATAATTGAGATTGCACTTGTGTTGTCATACATGATAGGAATTTTATTTTCCTCTACTCCATAATCTCTTAGTTGCTGTCTTATCCATAGATTTTTTGCAAAACAGCTACCAGCTTCTATATATTCCGCTTCAGCTGTTAAAGTAAATATAGAGTTTTGCTTTTTACTGAACCATTATACTAGTCTGCTGCCTAGCATCTGACAAGTTCCTGTGGTGATTTTTCTATCCACTTTGCATCCAGCATAATCTGAATCAGAGTATGATATTAGTTTAAATCCACCATCTTTTGGATACCAAATTCCATAATTCATTGTATGCTTTAGCTATTTCATAATCATTTTTCCTGTTACTAAGTGAGATTCCTTAGGTTGTGATTGAAATATGGCACACACTTCTACTACAAATGCAATATTTGGCCTGCTTGCAGTTAAGTAAAGTAGTGAACCAATAATTCCTCTATACATCTTTCGATCCACATCCTTTCCATTTTTATCTTTTCCAAGAATAGTTCTTGCACACGTTGGTGTTTTTGATGTGCCACTTGTGTCCTGTTGGTCTATTGAAAATTATTTGGTTAAGTTTAGAAGGAGGGGTTTAATAAACTTAACAATTAAAAACTTTTTGGAGTTTTACAAACTCAGTAGGGTCAATAGTCTGTTGACCTTCAGCAGTCTGCTGACTATTAAGGCTATTGAATTTGTTGTAGCGGAATATATCAAATTAAGCCTCATTACTCGTTGTTTTAAAAATGATACTAAGTATTGGATACTCAGTAGAATAAGTTGTGTGATTCAGTAGCTAGTTCAGCAGGTTGATGTGATGAGCATGCAGATAAAGTAAATTGTAGAAGGTAAATGCAGTAAAGTAAGTAGGCAAGTTTTATAGTGGTTTCAGGTGGTGTAATCCTATCAGTCCACTCTTATCCTATGATGTTGGTTTTACAAAATCCCTAAACTGTTTGTCCTTGAACAATGACTATGGCTTCACAAACTGAACACTAGAAACAGGTAGGATTGCTGCTCCTAAGTATTCCACTGGTCCTTGAAAGGTAGGCTTGCCTCTTCACCAGCTCCACCACAAACACAGTAGTCCATGACACTTCAGCAGTGCTTCATTGTCTTCACGTTCTTCTTGGAAAAGAAGATGTTGAATCAAGAAAGTTATTCAGCTTTCAGCAAGCTTTTGATCAGGATGATAAAATCAACAACTTGTAATCTTCAAGTGTGTATACTGGATAGAACATGATTGCAGAAACACTTGAAGAAAATCCTTGATCAGTAAATAAAGCTCAGGTATGCTCAGCAGGGTAAGATTGCACTTAGATCAATTTCTTGCTCAAAAACTTAGTTTCTTGCCTTAGTATTCGTGTTTTCTTGTTATTGCAATCTAAATCAGGATTCCTCTATTTATAGGTGTAGATCCTGTGATTTGAATTTGAATTTCAAATACAACTGTTATAGGATTATCTGAATATTCCATAAAATCCCTCTGTTGTGCCTTACCGACTCTGTCAGTGTCCTTCTGATCGTCTAGTCTGTCAACCAATGAATAAATCCCATTTGATATGGCTCTGAAATCCTTACAACGTCCCTTTCATCTTGGCCATTGATTGACTAATTAATACAAGGCTTGTAATTCATCCTTATCCATTTAATCTTGTAGAAAAACTTGGATTAATTCAACTTTTGCATTCAGCAGACACCTATTGTATAGGTCTGTGTGTCAGCTGACTTTTAGTCTGCAGAATTTTATAAGCACATCCGCTGACTGCTTCTCATCTAACATTTTATTATGAAGTAAGAGGACACCATTTTAATCATAACCAAGTTCCAATCATCACTTTTACTTTTTATGGAACTTATACCTTCTACACAAGGTATAGGTGATCAGTTTAGGTCATCACTGACATCCTTAAATTCTTATCCCATATCCTTGACTTTAAATACTAAGTTTGATCCCTTAGACTTCATTACTGAGTTTGAACCCTCAACCTTCAATCATCAGTAGGTCCTAGACACTCTACCGACCTAGACACTCTACTGACCTAGATAGGTCTGCCGATCAAGTCAGTTGACTTCTTTACAGTGCTTGTTTGATCAAACCTATACAAAGATCAAACTCTACTTAACCTATACATTCAATCTAGACATATTTTTGCCTTTACTCTATAACAGCTAGTCTGGCACTAATTATTAAAACTAAAATATGTCTAACAATTTACCTATTTTTAGTGATGATGCCAATACCCTCCTTACAGCAAAGCAAAAAGATAAAAACACTAAAAGAGAACAAATTTTATTCATATATCATTAAAATCATATTTGTTCAAAGCTGCCTCTGTCTTGGTCTCTCTTCTGATGGTACTCTTTAATTTCTCTTTGCACATCCAACATCCATTGATTTTCAATTCATGAGAAATCAATCCAAGTATGTACCATTTTCCACCACTTCCAGGCTTCAGCCAAAGTTAACTGGACACCATGCCAGTTAAATCCACCTCTCATGTAGCATAGCTTGAATTCATCTAGACAATCTTTTGCTCTTTGATCAGCAGACACCTGTCTTCCTCTAGATGATCTTCCAGCATAACCTCCTCTTCTAGTTTGACCTCCTCTACCACTTGATTTTAAGGATTTGATCCTTGTCGCCTACAATTTTAGTCCAAGGAAGGAATTTAGACCTTCCTGAAAAGTCATATCTTGGTAGGGTCTTCTTCTTGCATAGAAGGCAGTCTTGAATTCCTTCAACAGTCATCTGTCAACTGTACTCTGCCAGGTGCAGGTGCTCTAAATTCATTGATCTCAGCCTCAAATCTCTTCTTGTTGTAGATCATTGTTGCCTCTTTTGCTTCAGTTGTCTGACCTTCTTCCCCCTTATAGACATCATCAATAAAACGGTTCAGTAGGCCCATAACACTATCTTGTGTGTTAACCAAATTATTCAGTTGTCCCTCCATTATTTCAGTTCTAGTATCAACTAAAGTAATCCGGCCTTCCATTGTTTTCTACAGCATATTTATTCTCTCAGTAAGCTTTGGATCACGTGCAGCAGGGTTAGGTGTACAACTTTCCTGTGCAAAGATGCAATCTGCTCAACCATGTATTTATCTTTCTTTGCAACATCCTGCTTGACAAGGGTAACTTCTCTCAGCATATGATAATGGAAAATTTCACAGAGGTGACATTTGATGCAACAGTCTCTGTTGTCCTTCCTCTATTCTCGACTAAATTTACCAAATCTTCAAATCTTTGCTCACTCCTTGTCAGTTGAGTTCTTAGCTGTGTGATATCATCTCTGGTAGCTCTTAGTTCTTCCAAAATGTATGCTGGTATTGCAGCAGCCATACCAGCCCTACCACCAGCAAAGTTCTCAGCAGATTCTTCAGCATTGTCATCAGCCCTTGGTACCCTTACTACAATTGCTCTTAACCTGTCCCATACAAAAGATTCAGGACCTTCTTCAACCACATTAGTACTTGCTCATTGACAGGTTCTTGTTCTTGTTGAGGCTCTTCTTCTTCTTCTTGAGGCAATTGAAATTCCTCATCACTAAAATCATAGTCAAGAAGTTGTTTTTCAGATTGTTCTACAGCAACTTCTTGTCTATTTTTACCAGCAGTAGTTGTTTCCTCAACAGCCTCCAAACTAGATACAGGGGTGTCCTCCAATCCCAACAATAAGTCCAACCTTTTTCCTAATATTGTATGATCCTTAGAACTTAGGACCTTCAGTTCCAACCTTTGTTTAGTTGCTGTCTGAACCTCAGCAAACTGAACCTCCATGTCTTCAACATTTGAAAATATATCCGTATTTTCCTCTAAGATGCCACCAATCTCTCTTAGTAATTCAGCAGCCTGTGCCAAGGTTTCATCAATGTCAATTCTATCTTGATATTGAACTGATTCCTCCGAAATGACTTCAGTCAACTCAATCATCATAACTTTAGCAGTAGCTTTTATCATTGCATCTTCAAGAAGTGTTGCTACTGCTATTTGATCCTCCAAATCTTCAGTAATTGTAGCAAACAGTTCTTGATCTAGATTATCAGTCTGCTGATCCTCAGCAGACTTGCCATCCTCAGCAGGTTGTTGTGCTGTCTTTTCAGTAGCCTCTTGTCCAGTAGCCTCAATAGATTTTTCCTTTACAACACCACTAGACTCACCATGATGCATAGGATGATCATCATTTGAATCTGATGATGATGAATCATCACTATCATCTGGTGTATACTTTGGATCTTTAAACATGATGCTGCCTTTCTTTCTTCCATATTCAATAAGTTCTAGCAACCTCATATCTAGGATTGATGTGTCAATCATCCTAACAAACTTTCTAACCCAAGGTTTGCAAAAGCCCATTCTTCAAATCCACTTTAAGATAAATAAGAAATCAAAAGGATAAAAGATAAAAATGATTATCTTATTAAATTAAATGAATAAGAGATAATCATCACTTGATTATCCTTTGGCTACTCCACACCTATGAATAAGAGGGTTTTGGTCATTTGCAAATCATCAGGAAGAGTCGAGGAAAACAACAACAAATGGTGGAGAAAATCAATAGGTGAAAAAGTTAAAGAAAAAGCTCTAAAGCTCTCTGCTCCAACACCAAAGAATAAGAAAAAAAGAAAATAAGATCCAAGAAGCCTCTAAGCCTTCAAAGGCATCAAGAGGTAAAAGCCACACGCCTTCAAAGAAATCAAGATCTAAAAGCCACGAGCCTTCAAAGGCATCAAGAAACGCTGGATGAAGTCGGCTTCAAAGTTCTTCAAAAAGATGAAGAAGACCAAAAGCTTCAAAGCGTCAAGAAAGATTGTCTTCAACAATCGAAGATCTTCTGATAAGTCAAAAGTCGAAGTTCTTCAACTAGGAGGTTGGAGGTAATGCAAAGTATTCCTTCAAATCTTTGTCAAAGTCCAAACTCTTCCGCCACATACGGGAGTTCAACAACATCAACACAACAACGATTGGTGAAGAAGATGGGGAGAAAGCATCCAGCCCTCTAATCAATCACCACGGAGAAGATTGAAGGAGTAACAAAGTAGTCTCCAAGCCATCTCCTACATTCGAAGATCATCCTCAAATCCGGAGTTCTTCAACAAAGAGAAAATCTAAGAAGCAACAAATAAGTCTTCAAGTTCTTCATCAACATCGAAGACCATCCGTTGAATCCAGCGTTCATCAACAACAAACAAAGATTATCCACAATATCTGGCATTTCTCAACAAAAGCCGAAGTTCATCCGTTAAATCCGAAGTTCTTCCATAAATCCAACATTCTTCCCAAAAAATTGGAAGAGTATCGAAAATTTCTGAGAACAAGTCACTGCGACCCTCGGAGAAATCAAATGAGAAGGTCAAGGAAGCACAAAAGCATCCTAGTCATCTCCAACAAATAAAGACCATCCGCCATATCCGGAAATCCTCAACAATCAAAGGCATTCTTCCCAACAAATTGGAGGAATACCAACAATGTCTGAGAACAAGTCACCGCCACCCTCGGAGAAATAAAATGAGAAGGTAAAGGAAGCACGGAAGCATCCTTGTCATCTTCAACAAATAAAGATCATCCGCCATATCCAGACTTCCATAACAATCAAAGGCATGCTTCCCAACAATTTGGAGGAGTACCAACAAAGTCCGAGAACAAGTCACCGCGACCCTCGGAGAAATCAAATGAGAAGATACGGAAGCATGAAAGCATCCACAACATCACCAACTAATTATGATTATCCGTCATATCCGGAGTTCTTCAAACAAGTCACCGCGACCCTTGAAGAAATAAAAAGAGAAGATCAAGGAAGCATGAAAGCATCCAAGTCGTCTCCAACATATCAAGATTATCTGCTATATCCGGTGCTCTTCAACAAACATCGAGGAACGTTCACTATATCAGGAGTTCTTCCACAAATAAAAGGAGAATCAACGGCTATCTTGTCGAAGTAGGGAAATCGCTAAAGATCGTAACCTCCCTTTCCTAAAAATTAATAATTAAAAATATTGTTACAACTTTTCTTGTCTTTTTTTTTTAAAATTTATATTGCAGGACAACGAAATTTGTGTTACAAAGGTACCGAAAGAAATGTGAATGGTTGTCTGGTTTTCCATTTCTTTTTTTATTTTACAAATTCATTGGATGGTGTAGATTTTTTTTCTGTGTATTTTGTGTACACAAGGATGTGCATAAATCATCATCCTTTTTTTCACCTGTTGACAGTGGAAGCTTTCTTTTTGTGCTCGTTCACTGTATTCTAAGCTTAATACGAGGTTTTGAAGTTTTCTTTTGGCTAGTATTTTCAGTAGTAAATCATAGTCCGGTAATCTACTATGTAGAATGATATTGTGGAAAATGAATAAAAGCTAACTAGGGCAAAATCTCCGGCCTTTGCCATACACTCTGTCCATACGGCTTGTCTGTAGTCCTCTACCAGGTCCTGCTTTACCCCATTAATTCATTTTTTTTTCTTCATTGTGAGCACAATGCGAATTTTGGCGTGGAATTGCCGTGGGTTAGGGAAATCTACTGCAAAAAAAATGCTGATTGGTTTAATTGTAGAATTCAAACCCTCAATTGTTTCCCTATCAGAGACTAAAGCAACCAAGAATAGCATGAACATGATCAAGGCTTGCTTAGGGTTCCAGAATGGTGTCTATATGGACGCAGTTTGTAGATATGGCAGATTGACACTGTTATGGTCAAATGATCTCACTGTAACTTTGTATAATCTTTCTCATGGACACATCAGTGTAGGAATTAAGCAACCTGATCATCAACCTTGGAACTTATGGGCTTTTACGGAAACCCAGATGCTACTCTTCAAAATGATTGTTAAGAATTATTAAGGTGATTGCATGCATGAAACAATCTTCCGTGGCTGGTCATGGGAGAATTCAACGAGATCCTTTACTCCTACGAACTAGACGGACCGAATGATAGATCACAAAGTGCTATGCAGGCTTTTCAAACAACTTTGTCAGACTGTGACCTCTTTGACTTGGGGATTTTCTGGAGCCAATTTCACGTGAAGAAACAAGAGGGATAACTGATGCAACTTTCCTAGGGTTCTAATCTCACCGGCAGTGCGGTGGTCAAGGTCGTATCCCAAAAGGATGTGAGGTCAAACACTAATTAGTTATTATTATCATGATCCGAGTTGCAAGTTTGATTAAGAAAGTAATAATTAACTACAAAGATTGTTCAAATGATAAAAGAATCTAGCCAAGATGATTCATAGTTCAAGTTATCTCCCCTTGATTCCTTAGAAATAATATGCCTACCACCTTCCAATGGTGTCCTAATGTGTGAACGGTGCATTTCTAAACAAGTGGTTTCCCCTCATACGAGTGAATGAAACCACTCTTTGTCTCCTCCTTGGTCTAAGTACCTTAAACCTAATGAGTTGATAAGATAAACACTTGAATGCAAAACTCTCCGAATAAGGAACGAATTCCTCTAGGGTCATCGATTCTACCTTCAGGTTTTCCTACCCTCTTCTCAAACCTAGTGTCTCTATTCGGTATCTACTAGATGTGTAGATACATACGTAAGTTTCCAGGAGCCATAATACCTGAATTAAATTCCATCAGTGACAGCCAGGTTGTGAACCTAGTGTGTCTTACTTAAAGGGAATGTCCCTGAAAGGCTGACGTGGATAGTAATATGATTACTGTAAGGCGATAGTGACGGCTGAAGGGTACGGGGTGCAAACCTTGTAATTATCTTTATGCTGCTAGCTGAGTCCAGCTCTATTCAGACTATGCTTGTTATAACTTCATTTCATGGCTATATGATAGTGTTGAAGACGTTGGGTAAACAACCCGATGTTCATAGACGATAACATGATATGTGAGCCCGCGAGATCTATTTATGAACTCGAACAAGTTTCTCTAGACGATTTCTTTGTTTGATAATCAAAGGAGTTTGATTTAATCAAAAGAAGGGATATGCCCAATGTGCAAGAAGGATAGTGGGAGTGTGTTACGATTTTTGAGTAAGGTATTGGATATCTCTCTCGGGAATTGTCACCCCATGTCACAGTCAATTAATGTTTGGTAGTTCAAGGTTTTTACGAAAGCACTTGGATTAGTAGTTCTTATTTTTGGAAATAAGTGTCTATAGTGATAGATTTAACTACTGTTAGATTATAATTTACCTATATAGATGTGGTGCTAAAAGAGTTTAGCATAGATCGCGACAGGAAATACTGCTAGCCAGTGTTCTCAAGATCTATCTATTTTAGGACGTTAGTCCTAAAGATAAGGTGAGAGATGATGCTTATGGAAGGTTTCCATTGCTACTGCGATATGAACCATCATAAAAGTAATGCCAGATGTTCATAGTCCATGAAGAGTCATGAGCAAGTATGAAAGTAAATCTGGTGAATGTCGAGAATATCCTTAAACAAGTTAAGGATGGTTTCCCAGTTTATCGAAATTTGGAAATAAATAAACATAGATATACAGACCTGTATCATGAGTCTTATAAAGGCGAGTGAGAGCTACAGTCTGGGTTTGCAGTCACTTTGATTAGGTGATACAGTGCATGTTCTATTCCTCCTTTCAGCTACACCATTTTGTTGAGGCGTTGTTGTTGCTGCAAGTTGATGTAAAACACCAATTTCTTCACAGTATTCAATAATCACTTTGTTGCGGAATTCAGTTCCTTTGTCAGATCTTATCTTCACAACTGATACACTCTTCTGATTTTGAAGCTTCTTGAGAAGTTTTGTAAGCCTTTGCTTGGTTTCACTTTTCTTGGTTAAGAAAATAACCCAGGTGTATCTTGAATAATCATCTACCACCACCAATGTATACTTCTTTCCACTGATACTAATTGGTGTGAAAGGTCCAAATAAGTCCATATTTAGTAGCTCTAGGACTCTTGTTGTTGAATGCTGAGATTTTTTTTATTGAAACTGGCTTTTACTTGTTTCTCTTTTTTGACAAGGATCACATAAGCTATCCTTTTTTTAGGTAATCTTAGGTAATCCAATGACTAACAGTTTCTTGACAAGGGTGTTGATGTCTTCGAAATTAAGATAACTCAGTTTCTTGTGCCATAACCAGTTGATTTTTGATTTGGTATGCACAAGTAAACAAGTTTCTACAGCTGTTGTAGTCCAATCTACAACATACATATTCTCTTTTCTTCTTCCAGCTAGAACGATTTGAAATGCTATTTCATTGATGATAATATAGAAATATTTATCAAATGTGATCTTGTATCCCATGTCACAATATTGACTGGTGCTGAGTAGATTGTAATGCAATCCTTCTACATAAGATACGTTCTTGATTGTGAGTCCATTTCTGATCAAAGTACCATAACCTTTAATGTGTCCGGGATTATATTTACTTCCAAAGTTAACTTTTGGTTCATTTTTGGCGATGGAATTAGTAAGACAGACCTTGATCCTTGTCATGTGCCTTGAGCATCCACTGTCAATGTACCAAATATCCTGCAAAATAAATTAAACATTTTTAGGTACCCAACTCAGTTTGGGTCCATGGGGGTCAGTTGTCAGTACAACTTTGGGAATATATCCGTTAGGTATCCACGGATATTGTTTCACTTATTTTCATATATGTAAGCCACACTCCTATAGTATCTATGCTTGGACTGTGTCTTATTTATATGATCTCTCAGATCCTTTGGCTGAAACTGATTTCGATGATGCTTTCTATTATTGAAACTTGAATAATAACCATCATTTCTTAAATACCGAGGTCCGTGCCGACCTTGGTACCGAGGTCTTTCGAGGACCGAAGTGAGTCCTTTGCCGACCTTTTGACCGAAACTTGTGATAAGTTTTACGTCCGAAGTGATTATTTTTATCGAGTTTTAATAGTAGATTCGAGAGAAATTCCGGTCATCATCAGTAGGAAAAGGTCTGCCTCTCCCCCTAACTTTGTGAATCTTTGAATAATTGATATTCTTGGATTTACTTTGACTGAAGTTTTTCTAGTTCTTATCCTGATCAGCTTTAGTAGATTTAGCAGTTGATCTACCTTTTCTATTTTCATGATGTACAACTGATTTACCTTTTTGGTTGACTCTATTGTTGTTTACAGCTGACTTCTTTGAAAATTGATGCTGCGCCTGACTTGATTCACGTTGAACTTGTTTTACTGGTTCAGCATTCTTCTTAGTTTGAGGACATTGTTCAGCTACAAACATAACACCAGTTTTGGTATTAGGTTCAGTTGCCTTACTCGTTCCTCCCTTCGAAGTTTGTTGTGTATCAAATTGTTAAGGGTGAATTTATACGATTTATAACGCTATATTCTATGATATTTTTCCCCGTATTTGTACTAAATTGCATAAGAAACGAGTGCTTAACGGGAATATTGAGTAAATGAGGTTTTAAATAAGTTATTCGCAATATTGGTTGATTTTGGTGCTTTTAATATGATTTTATGATTATTTGGACATTATTACATTTTGCGATGTTTTTATGTGTTATAGATGCATGTTTGAGGCTCAAGAGATGATCAAAAGTTGATTAAGTTCGAGTTAATTGATGATAAAAGAGATAATAAAGGAATGACTTAGAGAAAAAAGAGATAAAGATCAAGAAATCAAAATTCGATCAAGTTGGACGAGCGTCCAGGTCCCGTCCAGAGTGGACGGGCGTTTGATAGAGCAGACGGGCGTCCTGAGGAGCGATTTTGATACAGAGAGTTTGGACGCCGTCTGAACGGGCGTCTGAAGCAGTCTAGGGTTATCTGGACGGGCGTTCACGAGAGCGGACGAGCGTCCGTCGGCCAACTTAATGAAACCGACTTTAAAATCTATATATAGCGGCTGTTTTCTCCACCTAGGATATACCATATACTCATTATTCAAAACCCTAAACCTAGGGGCGGCTTTAGGCTGCGTTTTTCTCCTTTTTATTCCAGTTTTTATGCACTTTAGATTTAGATCAAACTAGTTACTTTTTATGCACTGTTTCTGCAAATTTGAGTTGCTGAGGATGTTCGGAAGCTAAAAGCTTCATCAAACGAGTATTGTGAAGCCATCCAACAATTGTTGATTTCGTTTTCATCGATTATACTGTGAGTTTTTATTAAAGGTTGTTTCCTTATTCATGTTTAATTTGTTTAATTGCTCTTATATCAGAAGATATGCATGTGTTGATTGTTTATTGTTGATGGAAATCTTAATAAACCTTAGATCACCATGAATAAGAATAGTAATTCGAATCTATCATAACGAAGTTAATAGGTTTACTTGCTAGATTATAAACGTAAAGTTTGCACCTTTGGTTAGAAAACGCGTTAATCTTGCATTGGAAGATAATAGATTAATAGATGAACTTTCTAAGGAATTAGGGTTCATATTTAGATAAGGTGAATCACAACCTAGATGAAAACCACAATATAATCGAGATAGGAAATCAATGCTTGTTGGATAGGTGGATCAATCCTCGTTTGTTCGTTAAACACTTGATTTAAATCCTTAAAAACTTGAATTTGTTTAGTTAGTTTACTTTTACTTGCATCTTAGATTAGTTTAGTTAAAGGTTCGCAACCCGTATTCTTCCTAGCTTTGGATTACATCCTCTGTCTAGTTTTATTTTCTGTTTTGATTTGTTTTATTCGTTGTTTAGATTAGTTTCGTGACATAGTTTAGGTTAGACAAAAACTAGAATCACAATTGTTTAGTTCCCCGTAAGATCGACCCGGCATTAACCACTATTACTACGATCCTTATACTTGAGGTTAACCGGATTATTACTTGTTTGTTTTGTGTTAATAAAATCTGTGACAAGTTTTTTGCGCCGTTTCCGGGGAACCGGACGGTTGTCTAGTTTTTGTTTTTCGTTTTTCTGTTTGTTTTTGTTTTTCCTGTTTTTATTTCTTTTTAAATTCCTGTTTTTAGTTGATAAACGTTTAGGTAATTAGTTAATTATGGTTTTAGCTTAGGGTTTAAGGTTCTCTTGTGATTAGTTCTCTTCTCTTCTCTTCTGTCTTTCTGTCTTACCTTCCCTTCTTTTCTGCAATTTTTCGATTCGTTCGATTTTCCCGCTACCAAACGGGCGTACGGGAAATTGGACGCCCGTCCGCCGGAAAATTATCAATTCGTTCGTTTTTATTCACTTAGACGAGCGTCCATAAAATTTGGACGCCCGTTCAAGTATTCTTCCTTTCAGACGAGCATTTGGACCACTAAACGCCCGTCCAGTCCAAATTCCACCCGGACGCCCGTCCAAACCCTTGGACGTCCGTCTGGTCCCTTTTTCTTCAATAATTTTGTTTCCTTTTCTTCTTTCCTTTTCTTTTTTTTTTTTTGGTTTTTAATTTTTAATTTAGGCTTTTAATTTCTTAGTTTTTAGGCTTCGTTTCACTTGTTTTTGGTCCGGTTTATGCAAACTCGGAGTCAAAAGGGACCGTTATTATACACCCCTGACCCCGAGCGAACCGTAGTCCGGCCAAACGGGCGGATTTTCCGTTCGCGGTTACGCGAGACGAGCCGAGCAAGATCTTGAAGATCAACTAGCCAAGGAAATCACTGATTTTGTGATAATGGCCGCTAATAATAGACGTAGTTGGTAGACTACGCCAGGCCAGGCGAAGTCAAAGTCAACCCGGCTATTGTTATCCCAGCCATTACTGCACAAACCTTTGAGCTAAAGCCAGGACTTATCCAGATGATGCAGCATGCATCAATCTTTCATGGCTATCAATCAGAGAATCCGCATACTCACTTACATACATTCTTAGAGATATGCGGTACTACACGCATCCAAGGAGTAAATGAGGATGCGATCAAGCTTAAACTGTTTCCTTTTTCTTTGAAGGGAGAGGCTAAAGAGTGGTACACCTCTCTCCCCTCCGAATCTATCACCACCTGGGCCGAACTCGAGAGAGAGTTCTTGAGTCAATATTTTCCACCTTCAAAGACGGCCCAGTGTTTAAATGAAATATTCACTTTCTATCAGAAAGAGAATGAATCCTTCTTCGAATGTTGGAAGAGATTCCTTCTTAGAAAGTGTCCCCACCATGGCTTGCCACTGGAAAGGCAAGTCAACACCTTCTTTAGTGGATTGACCGAGCTCACCAAAGGCATGGTCAATAGTTCTTCTGGTGGGGCATTTCTGAAGAAAACACCTGAAGAGGGATGGGCATTGTTTGAGGACATTGCAAAGTATAACTATGCCCCCTCTTATCAAGCAATCCAAGCACCTCCTCCTCCCAAGGTTGAGGAAGTCAATTTGCAAAGTTTGATCCCCATGCTGCAGAAGCAGATGGCAACACCTCAAGTTTCAAATCCGATAAATCAAACTTCTTCTTTTCCACAGAACCCTCAGGTTCTGTACTGCGAAAACTGCTGTCAGACTGGCCATATGAATGGCCAGTGTCAATTTAATCCCCCTGCACCTTATCAAGTGAATGTTGTTCATGATTATGGACAGTAAAATCAAGTCACATGTCAGAATTGTGACGAGGTGGGGCACACTTCTAGATTCTGTCCTATGAACGGGCAGAATGCTGAAGTGAATGCATTCTATGGCCAGAACAATCAAAGATTCAATCAGTCTTCTGGCCAGAATAATTTTCAAAACCAAGGGTTTAGTCAACCTTCAAGTTTTAATCCTAATTCGAATTTTAATTCGAATCAAAATTTCAATAGAAACCCTGGTTTTAATCAGAACCAAAATTCAAATTTTTCCAAACCAACTCAAAGGTTCAATCAGAATTGGCCCGCCAATTCTAATTCTACAGTCCAAAGTCGGCCCAGCCAGCCCTATTCTCCAAATTTCCAAAACTCTCAAGGCCCCTCCCAATCTACCAATCTTGAAGCTAAATTGGAGGAGCAAAGTAGATCAATGAAGAATCTTGAGAAACAAATTGGGCAACTGGCTGAACAGTTAGCTTCTAGACCCCCAGGGCAGCTGCCCAGTTTCACCGAGAAGAATCCAAAGGGTGGTCAAGTTGCTCAGGCTGACTTGAACAAAGGCACATGTACTGACCTCGTGCCATCAATTCAATACGGTAAAGAGAAGGCCAGTGCAATGAATCTGAGAAGCGGTACTCAAGTTAGTGGTCCTTCCCATCGGGAAACCACTAGCCCCTCCCCGCCATTGATAAGGCGGGATGGGAAGCCGAGCACCTACACTCCCCTCAAGCGCAAGAGAAAACTCGGTGGCTGATCCCCCGAGAGGTGAAGAAGTTGGTGATCCTCAAGTGGTTGTTCCCGAGGACCGAAAAAGCAAGCGAAAGTCGGGAGGTGATCCCCTTACTACAAAAAAATCGAAAAAGTCGTTCGATGGAAAGATCTGGAAGACAAAGCTGTAAGTGCATCCTCAAAGAAAGTCTTTTCTGAGAGTGACCTTAAGAAGCTTCCATTTCCACCGAGAAAGAGCAACATTCCCTTGAGTGAGGACAAAAAGTACGGAAAGGTGCTGAACCTTTTGAAAAATACTCAGGTAAATCTCTCATTATCAGAAGTTTTGGTCGAGATGCCTAAGTATACAAAATTCATCAAGGATGTTGTGCCTTCGAAAAAGAAGTTAGCAGGCATGGAAAGGCAAATTGGTGAGGATTGCTCCATGATTAATTATGAAAACTTACCAATTAAAAGAGGTGACCCTTGCAAGTTCGTACTTACAGTATTAATGGGAGGTCTAGTCTTCCCTAATTCTTTGTGTGATCTAGGTGCCTCTATAAGTCTTATGCCAATGTCTGTATGCAAACAGCTCGGTTTACAAAGCCTTCTAGAACTGTTCGGTAAAAACTAGTTTTACAATTTATAAACCGAAACACCCCAAGTATAAGGTTCGTAGTATAGGATGTTAACGGGTCGTCCTAAGGGAGTGGAATGTTTATCGGATCAAGGGACAATTATTCTGTCGATTATGTCACGTAAATTAACTACAACTAGGGTTTAAACTAACTATAATATAAGAACGATGAATAAAACTAAACTTAAAACGGGAAACAACAAAATTTGACTATGGACGGGCGTTCACTAATATGGACGGGCGTCCGGCTACGATCTAAAACAGAAAATATGCAGAAAACAGCAGGTAAAAACTAGGGTTTTGAAAAGGACAGCTAAACGAAGCAATCAAAGCAGATACGAATTCTAGGATTTATCAAATAATTAAGAGGAACGGCAAGGCAACGGGAATCCACCAATCAACCAACCCAACCCCAACTAGATGGCAAGTTAAAGATACGATTTTTAGTAATGATCTATCACGAATTTGATTAAATTCCTTTAAACAAATTCTAGGGTTTCGTTTTCTTTTTCAAGCAAAACTAAACGACATGCAAAACAAGATCACGAGATTGTCTCCAAAACTCTACTCAATTAATTATAAACGATCTCTCGAATTACAACTAATTGCATCAATTGAAAGACTAAGGCTTGAACAAGATTCTCATACAAATTCAAAGCATAAAAGTAGTTTTATCAATCTTTCGATTCAAATAAAACGTAAACAATAAAGAAAAATATCCAATTGGTGAAAAACTGTAACCTTACTCACTAAACATGTAGCTAAAAATCATCTAGTTGGTGTTGATGTTGATCGGCTTCATCCGTTGTCCCACCGCGATGTGCTTAGCCAACAATCATGTTGTTGATCATGATTGTTGGGATGGAAGAGTTCATCTTCTTGTTTCCCTTGAGTAGGCGGCTGCTAGGGTTTCTTTTTAGTGAATAATGTGTATGAGATGTCCCTTAGGGTTTAATACACGCTGCTATTTATAGAATTTTAAGGCGGCTAGGGTTAAGTCGGCCTTGAACGCCCGTCTGGTCTTGTGGACGCCCGTCTGGTGGATCTTGACTATGCTCTAGACGTCCGTCCATGCTGCGTCCAAACTCTCTGTATGTGATTTCCTCTCCTGGACACTCGTCCATGCAATCAGACGCCCGTCCAGTGGACGCTACATCAAACGTGCGTTCAACTTGGAGTCAAATTGATTTTCTCATCTTGATCTTTAAACGATTTCATCTCTATCCATTCTCCATCATATAAATCCAATCATGCACCTCCTTCAATCCTTTTTAAGCTCGAAAAATGTGTATCTACAAGAGGGTAAAAACATGCAAACTGTAGAAATACATATATAGATAGAAAATGGCTAATAAACCACATAAATAGCTCGAATTTGCATTTTAATAAATTCTAAACCCATTCTTCCAATTTATCCTTTTAGCATGTGATTTTCTATAAAAATCACTAAAACACGGAAGATATTGCTACGAAATAACTCGATAAAAACTGTAAAATTAGTCGTAAACAACTCCCGCACACTTAGACTTTTGTTCGTCCCGAACAAAACAATCAAAACTAGCTCACTTTCATGCAATCCACATAGATCCCTAACTCACGTAACAATAGATACAACAACTATAGCAAGTAATACCAACATAGAGATAGATTCGATGTGTGTGTGTCAAGCCCTTTTCAATCTTCACAATCTTCTCAAACAAATATCCTCTCAAATAATTTTAATGACTATCCTAGGTATAGGCAGTGATCGTACCACACGAAGTCTTTCCGCGCACTCAGTAGGATAATCCCTACGGCATATCATTCGGTTTATACTGGGTATAAG
Organism: Gentiana straminea; assembly: GCA_036785695.1. Classification (NCBI taxonomy): domain Eukaryota; kingdom Viridiplantae; phylum Streptophyta; class Magnoliopsida; order Gentianales; family Gentianaceae; genus Gentiana; species Gentiana straminea. The sequence continues at coordinate 1,254,861 of JAVUPR010000244.1, forward strand.
TTCAACGATAACGAAGTCTTTAATTTTTTTTCACTTTCTTTTTACACTTTTTCTTTTGACGCACATCAGAATGAGCTCTTACCCGTCATAGTAGAATAGGATGTTTCGAGATAACACCCTACCTTACTCAAATCATAGGGTAGCTTTTCCTGACTGTCGTGAGCTTTTGGTCATCATAGTGGAATAGGACATTTCGAGATAATGCCCTACCGCACTCCAATCATCAACCAGCTTCCGACACACCCCTTTATTTACTATTAACTCAACTTTTTCAAAAACATTAGTTACGCTTTACTTATCACATTCAAACCTTCAGATATTCACAGTGCATGTTCTGAACTTAGGTGTTACTTCATTGTTACTATTAAGAACAGATCTCTCTAAGATAAATCACTAAAATCGTGAAAGGATAAAGTTCAAAATTTTTGCTTCAATATCAAAGGCTTTCGTGAGTATGAAATGAATACTATCCCAAATTAGTAAAAGCACGCTATAATTATCTCTCAAAGTCACATAAAATCATTGTCAGGAAACTACAACTAGCAAGCCATTCGTTTCAATTACATGCTCAAGATTTACAATTATCCAAGTGTACTTAGAAAAATTTTAAAATTTTCGAGAAAATCACATTTACTCATTTTCAGAAATATAGCATGATAACATACCCAATTTAGACATCCCCCCACACTTAAACCACATTATGTCCTCAGAATGTGCAAATAAAAGAAAAAAATACTTAGCTGGTTCCAAAGATGGTTGTCGGGCTGTAGGTTGGCAGTGGTCATGCCGGAGCATGAATAAACCGATGCACTCGTATCAGGAACAGACAACACTAAAACTAATCGCTTGCAAACCTGCTCAAAAGTATCTGCAACACTCGACATAGCACATAATCTTGGGGTACACGGGGTATATGAGTAAACATGTAGGCACATAAAGCATTCACAAATAAGACAAGGATAACCAACACACAAACTCCCAGGTTTTATTCCTAATAAAATAAAAGCTTAACTAAAAAGAAATACTTAAAAGACTAGGCTGCCTCCTAGTAGCGCTTCTTTTATGTCATTAGCTTGACAGAGTAAACCAAGTCAACCCGGATCGGGCCACACTTGGCTTACTGCTGGCCACTTCTTCATCGGTATCAGAATGAAAGACAGGGGTGTGACCACAACAGCAGCAAGTCAAGTGCTCTACTAAGTGTTTGAACTTAACTCTCCAGATAGCACCGACTCTCTTCTTCTTCTTGGTTCTTGCGCAGAGTAAGCTCGGTATATGCGACATGTTCGAAGGCTCGGAAGAAGGATCCTCACGGGTAGATATAAAAATGTCATCATCCGAACTAAAGAAGTTGGATGGAATCTCATCGCAAATCGAATATCGGGCGTCTCAACCCTCTTTTGAAAGTACAAGGTCTCGGGCTTTTCTTTTGGCTGCCCAAAATACTTCTTGAGTCTTTGACCATTGACCTTAAAAGGTTGATTACCATACCCGTTCAACGTGATCGCTCCACTTGGATTGACATCGATAATTTCAAAGGGGCCGGACCATCTAGATTTTAGCTTACCGGCAAACAAATGGAGCCGGGTATTATAAAGTAAAGCCATATCACCCACTTTGAATTCTCGATCCTTGATCTTGGCATCGTGGAGTATCTTAGTTCTTTCCTTGCGATTCTTGCATTCTCATATGCTCGAGTCTAAATTCGTCGAGCTCATTTAATTGTAATAACCTCTTTTCCCCACGAGTTGGCTATCAAAATTCAAGAATTTAATAGCCCAGGAAGCTCTGTGCTCAAGCTCGACTGGAAGATGGCAAGCTTTGCCATAGACCATTTGGAAGGGTGACGTGCCCATCGGGGTCTTAAACGCGGTGCGATAGGCCCAAAGCGCGTCATCCAACTTTAGACTCCAGTTGGATCTATTTGAGTTCACGGTCTTTTCTAAAATCCTTTTAAGGCTCTGGTTGCTTATCTCGACTTGGCCACTTGTTTGGGGATGATATGGTGTACCGATTTTGTGTCTAACACCATATTTCTCAAGAACTTTATCAAGCGGCGCGTTGCAAAAATGAGTACCTTCGTCACTAATGAGGGCTCTAGGACAGCCGAATATGGTGAAGATATTCTTTTGCAAGAACTTCTTCACAACTTTGTGATCATTAGTTTGGGTGGCTATTGCCTCCACCCACTTGGAGATGTAGTCTACACAGACAAGAATGTATTTATTTCCACACGACGATGGAAAGGGTCCCATGAAATCAATTCCCCACACGTCGAAGACTTCGCATTCCAGAATGGGCCTAAGTGGCATTTCCATCCTATTACTCTGCCTCCCAATTCTCTGGCACCTATCGCAACCTTTACAAAAGGCTTCGCGTCCTTAAAAAGAGTCGGCCGTAGAATCCGGCTTGGAGGATTTTTGCAAGCTGTCTTGGGTGCTCCGTAGTGTCCTCTGTGGGACCACTATGACATTGCTCCGAGAATATCCCATTGCTCATGTTCCGGAACACACCTTCTAAGCAACCCGTCTTTACAGACCTTGAACAAATAAGGATCCTCCCACACGAGATACTTTAAGTCAGAAAAGAACTTCTTCCTCTGCTGATACGTCATGTCCTCTAAATGACCACTTGCTAAATAGTTGGCGTAATCAGCGTACCACGGCCTAACAGTATCAAGCTTCATCAATGCTCAGTAGGGAAATCGATGCCTATTTCCTTGTGATTTACGCCACCCTCATTCACTAGGCGAGACAGATGATTAGCCACAACATTATCGCTACCCTTCTTATCTTTGATCTCAAGGTCAAACTCTTGCAAAATTAGAATCCATCTGAGTAACCTTGGTTTTGCATCTGCTTTGTCCATAAGGTAGCGTAGGCGCATGGTCGGTCCAAACCACAACTTGAGACCTTAGAAGGTAACTTCTAAACTTGTCAATAGCAAAAACGACGGCTAAGAATTCCTTCTCGGCCGTAGTGTAATTGCATTGAGCCGGGTTCAAGGTGCGGCTCGCATAGTAAATGGGCCCGAACTTTTTATCAATTCTACGGCCTAAAACCGCGCCCACCGCATAGTTAGAGGCATCACATAATAATTCAAAAGGCTTAGTCCAGTCAGGTGCGATTAAGATAGAGGCACTTATGAGCTTTTCCTTCAGGCAATTGAAAGCTTCTTTGCATTTCTCATCAAACAAGAACAGAACATCATCTTTTAGAAGGTTGGACAGGGGCTTGGCGATGGTGGAAAAGTCCTTAATAAATCGCCTGTAGAAACCAACATGACCAAGGAAGCCGCGTACCTCCTTGACAGTTTTCGGATACGACATTTTTTCAATGGCTTCTACCTTAGCCTTATCAACTTGAATACCACTTCGGACACCTTGTGTCCCGAACAATCCCTTCATCCACTAGAAAATGGCATTTCTCCCGTTAAGCACTAAATTCTTTTCAACACAAAGCGTTGAAGTACCATATCTAGATTTTCCAAGATCTCATCAAAGCTATCGCCATAGACTGAGAAGTCATCCATGAAGACTTCCATACATTTCTCCACAAGTCCATCAAAAATGGCCAACATGCACCGTTGGAACGTCGCTGGTGCATTGCATAACCCGAAAGGCATCCTGCGGAAAGCAAAAGTGCTCGATGGACACGTAAACGTAGTCTTCTCCCGGTCATTTGGGTCGATGGCTATCCGGAAGTAACCGAATATCCATCGAGGAAACAATAATACTTATGACCACTCGCCTTTCAATAAGCCGGTCAATGAAGGGTAAGGGGAAATGGTCTTTGGCGGTGACTTCATTCAATCTCGCGATAGTCAATGCGTACTCGTAGCCGTCACAAGGCGTAAAGCTATCTCTTCCCCCTTTTCATTCTTTTCAATGGTGATACCTCCCTTCTTTGGCACAACTTGAGTCGGGCTAACCCACTCACTATCGGCAATTGCATAGATGATTCCCATGTCTAACCACTTTATAACTTCTTTCTTGAGAACCTCCTGCATATGCGGATTCAGCCTTCGCTGAGGTTGTCTGACTTTCTTAGCTCCTTCCTCCGTTCGGATTTTATGCATGCACACATCGGGGCTGATTCCTCGGATATCACCCACTTGCCAACCGAACGCGAGGATGTTCTTTTCAAGCACTTTTATCAGCAGTGCTTCTTGCTCGGGCTCGAGTTTTGAAGAGATGATCAAGGGCAACTTATCACCATCCTTAAGAAAAATGTACTTAAGGTGTTGCGGAAGCGGTTTAAGCTCCAAGTCGTAGGTGGTTGCTCAATACCGGATTTTAAGGGGCCACCTTTTTCCTTATGGGCTTGAAGTGGTTGACGGAAGAACACCTCATCTTCCCGAGGCATAACCCCGTAAAGGTACCGGATAACATCATCCATAGGGATCCTTCGTCGCACCCGCTTCCTCCTTCTTATGCTTAATCATCTTTCTCAACTCTTCTTCTTCTAGCTCCTCTCGCTAGCCGTTCCCAATCATCAATCTCCCAATGAGTAGTCTCTCTCCGTAAATCCACTTCATCCCAACTACCCATCGGGCTTCCTCTTCTCCAGGGTTAAAGTCATTCGATTAAGCTCTTTGAAATCATCGTTCATTGCCGGGCATCTCCATGTTTCTTGGCTATTGACAGCTCGGTGACTAAGGCCCGTAATGAAACAAGATGGTCCACAATCAGCCTTGGTCTTCAATGTTTATCGCTTCGAAAACACCTATCTCTGTTAGCTCCATTGCTTCTTCAGAGTTGACCTCTTCTTCGTCCCCATAAATTGCTTCAACGAACGAGATTTCTTCAATCAAGGGTATCTCAGGACTTTGCCCTCGTGTGAAGGTGACAGATGTATCATCAACTTTAAGTGTAATCTGACCCTTACAGAAATCAATGAGGGCGGCAGAGGTGTCTAAAAAGGTCCGGCCTATAATTAGAGGCATCTCTCTGTCGGTGGGTAGTCTAAGATAACCCGGCCGGTAGGGAAAACCAAATGTTCAACATAGAGAAGAACATTAGTGACACAACCGGCCGCCGATCGGCTTGATCGGTCTACCATCCGAAGAAAAATAGGCGTTCCCGCATTCTTTTGTCTAAACCGAGCTTTTTGCGTACGTTCAATGGCATCACATTTATAGAGGCCCCCGAGTCGCATAAGACATTTTCGGAACTTGTGGCCTTCAATCTCACGGGAGATTGAAGGTCTTCCGGGGTCACCTCGCTTAATAGCAACCTTTTGTGAAACCAGGGAACATTCTTCTCGTAAAACTTCTTCTGCCATCCCTTGAAGCTTCTTCTTGCTTCCACAAACTTCCTTAAGATACTTAGAGCATTTAGGCATTTCACCAATACCTCGCTAGGGGTATACTCACTTTGGTATCTCTAAGCATCCTCCTCACACCGTCATATTGTCCGTCATGACCGAGGGTATTCTCTTTCTTCTTTGATGGATAAGGAAGGGCTTTATCATTGTCAGGGGAACAGCCACCTGACTTTTTAATGGCTTCGTCTTCCTTATCCTTCCATCTCACAAACTTTTCCTCCCTCTTCTTTGTCAGGGGAACAGCCACCTAACCTTTCCTCAAATCAGAATCATCCTCATCCCCCGAAGAGCCGTCATCATTAAGCTCCTCCTCACTGTTGGTTTCTTCGGTATATGATTTCTGATTGCCCCCTCCTGAACTTATTGCATCAGGAGGGGCTGCTCGTTTCCCGACACCTTTCCGGGTCCCGCCTGCTTACCATTTCTCAAGGTAACTTCATTCAACTCTTGATCTCCATACCCCCATTGAGGTGTGATGGCAAAGGCAAACATTGATATCTTCTTTTGGATTTCTCTCGGTATAACTTGGGAGTTTACCGTGAGGTCCGATTGCTTGTCGTTCGCCATCCGCCCAACCCGTCTCTCTATTGCTTTGACACTAGTAGACACGGTGGTCTTCACCATGTCCACTAGCTCATCAAACTTATGTTGAGGGACACATGAGGTGGTATGATTTTGATGTTGGCTTTGATTCCAACCACCTTGAGGTCTTTGGGAGTTGGGATTATGAGATTGATTAACCACCCCAGGAGGCGGTCTTTGATAACCTGAGTTGAAAGAAGGGTTAGAATTGGATGGGCCAGGTGGTGCATTGGGACGTTGAAATCCGGAATAATTCCGGTTCTGATTGGAGTTTCCGAAGGTTTGGTTGAAATTCACTTCCTCAGTAATTTCATCTCCCGCCCGCATGCCCTGTGTAGTTCATATCCGGTTGCCCTTGTTGCCGCCGCATTTGTAAATTGGCTAGCCGCTTGCTAATTGCTTCCATTTGAGCAACTAACACCGTAGTCTCAGAATTGCTTGCAGCAGATCCTCTCTTATTTCCACTAACATTGGTCTTCCTTGGGGTTGACCACATGTTATTCTTGGCTATGGTTTCATCTACCCTGTAAGCAGCATCATCACCTCCTCTTAGGAAGGATCCATGGGCAGTTGAATCAAGGAAATCTCTATTGGGTTGAGTAACACCCTGATAGAATAATTCTAGTAGCTCATGTCTACTGTATCCATGGTTGGGGCACTTCCTCATCAACATATTTAATCTCTCCCATGCTTTCCCCACACTCTCACCTTCAAGTTGTTCAAATGTGTCTATCTCCCTTTTCATGTCCATGATTGTCCCTGGTGAGACAAACTTCAGAGCAAAGGCTCTTTTGACATCATTCCAGGAGCGGAGAGAATGATGGGCTAAAGATTTAAACCAACGGTTTGCTTCACCCTTGAGAGCAAACGGGAAGAGTTTTAACTTGACAATCTCAGAATCAACACCAGGATAGTGGCCTGCTTCGCAGATTTGAACGAAAGTGGACAAGAAGTCATGAGGATCTTCGTCAGCAGTGCCATGAAAGGAACTATTCTGGACCAGTCCTACGACTCCATTTTTCAGATCGAAATTAACTTGCCCCCTTTCTGGAGGGCGAATGGGTCTATGCCCTTCCAGGAAGTCTTGGTCAAGATAGGGGGCATAGGTGTCTTGATTCAACTGGTTTAGCTGGTTTTGACGGAATTGTTGAAACTGATTATTTATGCCAGCTTGTTGATTCTGTTGTTGCTGTATGGACTGGCATCTGTTGAAGGATCGATTCATTTGGGCTTGAGGGTCTGCATTTGGAACTTCATTAGCCATGATGTCTGGATTAGGGAAGAGCTTTCTCCTTATAATAGATCGCTCAGGTTCGGGATTAAAAATCAGAGGTCCCTTCTTACTCCTGGTTTGCATAAACCAGAAGAGCGGAATGGAAAGAAATCAACCTTAGGGTTGATGAGAACGAATGTAGAGGAAATTGGAGGGTTTAGAAAGAGAGAAGAGAAAAGAAGTGACAATAGAAGAGAGTGAACTGGAGTTCAGTGTAAGTGGACGCTAGTTCAGAGAGGATTCAGGAAGTGAACGCTCGTTCAGAAGGTTTTTATTATTTTTTTTTAGTTTTTATTTTATTTATTATTTTATTAGTTTCGAATTTAGAAAAAGATCTAGAAACAGAAACGAGAAAAGAAACCTACCTATGAAAAATTTAAAACAGAAAAGGCAATAAGACGGTAAAAAAAACGTGTTGAAATCTTCTAGGGCCAAAATGGAGGGGAAAACAGTGGATTTTGACCTCGAAAACGGCACTGAACAGCCCACGGCAGTTCAACACGTCGTCGGCGTCGGAACGAGCTTTCCGAATTGGGGTCCTGCGTCCCAAACGGACACTCGAGCCGAAAGTTATGGTCAAAATACTACTGCGTGCCCTAACGACCCCTTTTTGACACAGAAAACTGTCCTAACTAGAATCCGACAACCGTTACCGACTCCCCGGCAACGGCGCCAAAAAATTGTTCGGTAAAAACTAGTTTTACAATTTATAAACCGAAACACCCCAAGTATAAGGTTCGTAGTATAGGATGTTAACGGGTCGTCCTAAGGGAGTGGAATGTTTATCGGATCAAGGGACAATTATTATGTCGATTATGTCACGAAAATTAACTACAACTAGGGTTTAAACTAACTATAATATAAGAACGATGAATAAAACTAAACTTAAAACGGGAAACAGCAAAATTTGACTATGGACGGGCGTTCACTAATGTGGACGGGCGTCCGGCTACGATCTAAAACAGAAAATATGCAGAAAACAGCAGGTAAAAACTAGGGTTTTGAAAAGGACAGCTAAACGAAGCAATCAAAGCAGATACGAATTCTAGGGTTTATCAAATAATTAAGAGGAACGGCAAGGCAACGGGAATCCACCAATCAACCAACCCAACCCCAACTAGATGGCAAGTTAAAGATACGATTTTTAGTAATGATCTATCACGAATTTGATTAAATTCCTTTAAGCAAATTCTAGGGTTTCATTTTCTTTTTCAAGCAAAACTAAACGACATGCAAAACAGGATCACGAGATTGTCTCCAAAACTCTACTCAATTAATTATAAACGATCTCTCGAATTACAACTAATTGCATCAATTGAAAGACTAAGGCTTGAACAAGATTCTCATACAAATTCAAAGCATAAAAGTAGTTTTATCAATCTTTCGATTCAAATAAAACGTAAACAATAAAGAACAATATCCAATTGGTGAAAAACTGTAACTTTACTCACTAAACATGTAGCTAAAAATCATCTAGTTGGTGTTGATGTTGATCGGCTTCATCCGTTGTCCCACCGCGATGTGCTTAGCCAACAATCATGTTGTTGATCATGATTGTTGGGATGGAAGAGTTCATCTTCTTGTTTCCCTTGAGTAGGCGGCTGCTAGGGTTTCTTTTTAGTGAATAATGCGTATGAGATGTCCCTTAGGGTTTAATACACGCTGCTATTTATAGAATTTTAAGGCGGCTAGGGTTAAGTCGGCCTTGAACGCCCGTCCGGTCTTGTGGACGCCCGTCTCGGTGGATCTTGACTATGCTCATGATCAGACGTCCGTCCATCCGTGTCCAAACTCTCGTCCGCGTATGTGATTTCCTCTCCGGACGCTCGTCCATGCAATCGACGCCCGTCCGCTTGGACGCTACATCAAACGTGCGTTCAACTTGGAGTCAAATTGATTTTCTCATCTTGATCTTTAAAAGATTTCATCTCTATCCTTTCTCCATCATATAAATCCAATCATGCACCTCCTTCAATCCTTTTTAAGCTCGAAAAATGTGTATCTACAAGAGGGTAAAAACATGCAAACTGTAGAAATACATATATAGATAGAAAATGACTAATAAACCACATAAATAGCTCGAATTTGCATTTTAATAAATTCTAAACCCATTCTTCCAATTTATCCTTTTAGCAAGTGATTTTCTATAAAAATCACTAAAACACGGAAGATATTGTTACGAAATAACTCGATAAAAACCGTAAAATTAGTCGTAAACAAGAACCCACTTCTATGAGTCTACAATTCGCTGATAGATCTTCTAAAAAAGCTTCAGGGATCCTGAAAGACGTTTTGGTTCAGATTGATAGATTTACCTTTCCAGTTGATTGGTATGTTTTAGATATGGAGAAAGATGAAAACGTCCCCCGATTCTTGGAAGACCTTTCTTACCTACGGCTAGAGCCCTCATCGATTGCGATGGTGGGCAAGTGACTATCCGAGTTGGTGATCAAGAGGTGAGTTACAATGTCTTAAAGTCCATTCAAGTACCCTCTCGGCCCTCCAACCGGCTTTTCCATTGATTATATGACGGATGATTTCACCGATTATATGGATAAGCAAGTCATGGTTTGTAGGTTTGAATATGAGCGATTGGTTGATAATCTAAATACCCATGGTGTGGTCAATCTAGATCAACTAGCAGCTGATTTTGTGGAAGAATTGTTGGAAGGAGAAGCTTTGGCAGTGGGACCACAGATTAAACTCAGTGATATTGAGTTGAAAAGTGGAGATCTCAAGTCGAGTTTATAAGACCCCCTGCAGATTTGGTGTTGAAGCCGTTGCATAAACATCTTAAGTATGTGTTTTTAAGAGAAGGTGACAAGCTTCCATTGATTATATCTGCCAAGCTTTCTCGTTTAGAGGAAATGAAACTAATCAACGTCTTGAAGAAAAATGAAAAAACCTTTGGTTGGCAGGTAGGAGATATCAGAGGGATATCTCCGGACATCTGTATGCACAAGATCAAGACGAATGAGGGTGCAAAATGTGTTAGACAGCCCCAGAGGAGGCTCAACCCTCATATGCAAGAAGTCGTTAAAAAGGAAATCATCAAACTTCTGGACATGGGAATCATTTATGCCATCGCGGATAGTGAATGGGTTTCCCCGACTCAAGTAGTTCCCAAGAAAGGAGGAATTACGATTGAGAAGAATGAGAAGGGAGAGGAAATAGCATTGAGACTTGTCACTGGTTACAGAGTCTGCATCGATTATAGAAAGCTCAATGAGGTAACCATGAAAGATCACTTTTCCCTTCCATTCATTGATCAGATGCTTGAGCGTCTGGCGGGACACGCATTCTACTGTTTCCTAGATGGATATTCAGGATACTTCCAGCTGACCAAGAAAAGACCACCTTCACCTGCCCGTATGGTACATTCGCTTACAGGCGAATGCCATTTGGTCTCTGCAATGCCCCAGCTACATTTCAGCGATGTATGCTAGCTATCTTTGACGGGCTTGTAGAAAAGTGTATGGAGATTTTTATGGACTATTTTTCGGTTTTTGGCCAGTCTTTTGATGATTGCCTTGACAATCTTGATCAAGTGTTATCCAGATGTGTAGAAAAGAACTTAGTACTTAATTGGGAAAAATGCCATTTCATGGTAGATGAGGGAATAGTTCTTGGCCACAAAATCTCCGCCCAAGGTATAGAAGTTGATAGGGCAAAAGTAGAAGCTATCGAAAAGATGAGCTATCCAAAGAATGTGCGTGAAGTGAGAGGCTTTCTTGGACATGTCGGTTTCTACAGAAGATTCATTCAAGACTTCTCCAAGATAGCCAAGCCCCTATCCACTTTACTAAAGGAAGACGTTGAGTTCAATTTTGATGAGAGCTGCAAGCAAGCGTTTGAGGAGCTTAAGGATCGTTTAATTTCTACTCCAATTCTTATATCGCCCGACTGGAACCTACCTTTTGAGCTTATGTGCGACGCATCAAACTATGCTGTTGGTGCTGTTCTAGGACAAAAGATCAAGGGGAAGTTCCAGCCTATCTATTACGCCAGTCACACATTGAACCCCTCTCAAGTTAACTATACCACTACTGAAAAGGAACTTTTGGCCGTAGTCTTTGCTATGGACAAGTTTCGTAGTTACTTGTTAGGAGCTCAAGTGATTGTGTGGACCGATCACGCCGCTTTGCCGTATATCGATGACTAAGAAAGAGGCCAAACCGCGCCTACTACGTTGGATACCGACCCTACAAGAGTTTGACGTTCAAATAAAGGACAAAAAGGGCGGTGAAAACGTAGTGGCGATCACGTTTCAAGGATGCTAAGTGAGGAAAAGGATGATCCGGATGATATAGATCTTTACTTTCCTCTAGAGAACATTATGTTGATAGACGGTTGTCCTCCTGATGTTCCATGGTATTCTTCCATTGTAAATTACCTTCATGCCCGATATCTCGATCCAGAATTGTCTTATCAGGAGAAGAAAAAGTTCTTCTCTGATTTGAAATCTTTCGTTTGGGATGAACCTTATATTTTTAAGATCTGTAAAGATGGTTTGCTTAGGAGATGTGTTCCTGAATCTGAGCAGCGGGATATTATTGAGCAATGCCACAGTGGACCCACTGGAGGTCACTTTGGTCCGTGGAAAACCGTTGCTAAGATCTTCCAATCCGGTTTCTATTGGCCTACGATCTTTAAGGACACAGAAGCTTTCTATAAAGCTTGCGATAGATGCCAAAGAACCGGTACTCTGACAAGGCGTTTTGACATGCCTTTGAAACCCATCCTAGAATGCGAGGTCTTTGATGTATGGGGTATCGATTTTATGGGACCATTCCCATCATCGTGCGGTAACAAATACATTTTAGTCTGCGTAGACTACGTGTCTAAATGGGTGGAGGCTCAAGCCACTCCTCACAATGATCATAAGACGGTCATGAAATTTCTAAAGAAAAATATCTTTGGGAGGTTTGGATGTCCACGTGCCTTGATCAGTGATGAAGGGACGCATTTCTGCAACCGACCCCTAGAGAAAGTTCTCGAAAAGTATGGTGTTCGTCATAAGACAGGAACACCATATCATCCGATGACTAGTGGTCAGGTTGAGAGAAGCAACCAAAGTATCAAGAAAATCCTGGAGAAAACGGTCAACGGTCATAGAAAAGGCGGAGTTTGAAATTGGATGATGTACTTTGGGCATACGGAATCGCCTATAAAACCCCTATGGGTACATCTCCATATCAAATGGTCTATGGAAAGCCATGTCATCCGCTGTCGAGTTAGAGCATAGAGCTTATTGGGCTACAAAGTTACCGAACTTTGATTCCCAATCTTGTGGGAAACATCGGCTGCAAGCAGTTACATGAGTTAGACGAATTCAGACTCCAGGCCTATGAAAGTGCCAGGATTAGTAAAGATAAGATGAAGCTACTCCACGATGCTAAGATTAAGAAGAGAGAATTCCACGTCGGCGAACAAGTTCTTCTATACAACTCTAGGTTACATTTGTTTCCTGGAAAGTTGAGGACACGTTGGTCCGGCCCCTTCGAGATTCTCCAAACCATTCCTGGAGGCGTTATGGAACTTCGTGGTTATAGTGGTGACCCGTTTCGAGTGAATGGCCAAAGGTGCAAGCACTATATTGGTGAACCTAAAGAGAAACCTTTGAATGTCCGTTCCCTCGATATCCTCGGGTGTGGTGCTACGGAAGTCGAAGAATTCGACGAGTTTTCACCCAACCTGTTTTCAGAGGATAGCGGTAGTGGTCATTCTGAAGAAGTTCTAGCTGGTAGTTGGGATATGGAAGAGTATTGGAAGGAGCGTCAACTTAAACATCATCAGAAGACTCAGCAGGAGAAGAAGTCAACCATGGGGAAGTTTAAACGTGTTTGGAAAGCTATCAATGATCTTACCCCATGTGTGAGATGTTGTTTCTGCAGCCACACTACTAATCGAGCTTACACAAGGTAGTGGGCGGCGAGAAAAGTCAAATGGCCCGATCCAGTGAGCTTTAAACGGTGTCGAGCTAACGACATTAACCAAAAGCGCCAGCAGGGGCAACCTAGATATCGTTCTTTTAGTTGTTTTTGTTTTATGCTTTGGTAGTGTTAGTATTTAAGTTTAGTTTATTCGAGTTTTAGCCGTATTAAGTTTTTGTTTTTATCTGTCAGTTAGTTGTGCTTTCTAGAAATGGATTTCGGTGTTCAGCCAGAGGAGTTACCTTTCCTTAGGAGGATTCCACTCATTACTGTAGATGACGGACCGGGAGGAACCATCGTTTTGCACGTAGATTTTGACATTAGTACCCGCGTCAAGACGGTCACCTATGTTCTCATTGTTCCCCGTTGTTCGGGAGGTGGAGACTTTACTGAGGAGTTACGGGCAGCTCTAGGACGTCCATACACAATCCTAAATGATCCGATCGACGTGATTTAGCGCTAGTGCGCAAGCCGAGCATTTTCGAGGTGTTGATGTAGGCGGTGAGGACCGGGGTTTACAATATGAGTATGACTTCCCTCCGGCGATTGACATGCTCCGCTGTCTCATTCGAGTGATAGATTGGTCTGCCATTTATGATGACTAGCGTTCTTAGGATGTTTCGTCGAGCAAACGACGTAAAACAAAAGCGCTGAGTGGGAGGCAACCCACTGTTTTCTATCTGTTTTTATTTTGTTTTCTAGTAATTTTATGTACTTCATCGATTTAGAGTTGTATTTTTGAAGTCTTAGTTAAGTTTAATAAGAAAGTGCAATTTTGAATTTGATTTGTATGGAAATTTTATAATTTTTGCACTTATACTGCTTGGACGCCCGTCCAGAACTCTGGACGCCCGTCCGCCTTGACTAATTTTTGGACGAGCGTCCACTAAGCCTGGACGCCCGTCTGCTTTATTCCCTCCAATCATGTATGTGATTTAAACTCTTGGACGAGCGTCTAATAAACTGGACGCCCGTCCAGTTCATCTGATTTCCCAGTGGACGCCCGTCCAACCTCTGTCTATATATACCCCCTCCGACAGTGAACCTTCACTTTTCTGAATTTTCAAACGCAAAAACCGACTTTTCCCCTCCTTTTCCCCTAAAATCTTCAATTCTAAACCATTTAGGGCGATTCCAAGTGCTATAGACCGCTCTTGATACCCTCTCTTCGATTTTCATAACCAAATTCCCCAACACGCCATATTTTAGGAGAATCAGCACCCTCCTCAGTCCGATTTTTTGGAGGAAAAATCCGATTTTGGAGGCCACGGTTGTGTTGTTTGGACTCGTTTTCATCTCGATCAACATCTACTCACCCTACTTGGTAAGTTAGTAACAACTTTTCTAGATTTTATTCATGTTTTTGCGAGTTCGATCTTTGGGTCGGCTCGTTCACTTGAATATTACCTTAATTCGTTTTTTTTTTTCTAGTTTTGTGTTTCTTTCTGCTCTGTTATGGTGATGTGGTGTTGTGATGGATGGTGAATGGATTGTTTGGTGATGATTATGGTTGTGGTTGTGGTTTGGTTGTTTTGAAATCCTGCTTTGGATGTTAAACGGGTATCTTGTTGCGATTGGGATTGTTTGGTTTAGTCTAGGCTTGAATAATGGTTCATAAGAAGGCAGTGGTGAAGAGGCATGGTAAGGAAGTGGCCCGGGAGGCGGGGAAAAAGCGTAAAGATATTGATCCTACCTTAGTTGATCCGAACTGGGGTGTTAGTATTCGAGAGCAACCCCCTAAAGCCACCCAAACTAGGACTACCTTAAGAGATGAGCCAACCTCGGAGTCTGAGACGGATGATGATATTCCCTTGGTGCGGATGCCGAGAGCTCAGAAAGTTGGAGGATCATCCAGGGTCGAGGAGGTTGTAGGTGCTACCCGGGAAGAGGAACCGGTTGAAACTAGGGCTGCTCAACCTAGGAAGAAAGCAAAAACCGTACCCCCTATGCCTCTGCCTCGTAGATTCGTGAACCCTAGGGCCCACGACGCGTATACCAAGCACTATTTCTCGAGAACTATGTTGATAGAAAGGGCTACATTGGAAGTTAAGGTAGATCCAGGGTTTGTCAAGTTGCTAAGAGAACGGAAATGGGATGCCTTGATGACGATCCCGACTACCCCGGTCAATGGTTCCCTAGTTCAGGAATTTTATGCTAATTGTTCAGAAACCGACTTGGGGACGAAGGTGGTTGTGGTTCGAGTGGTGGAAGTTCCATTTACACCGGAGGTGATCAATCATAAATACAACTTAGCGGCTTTTGAAGGTCGGGATTACAAGGAGGAGATTGTTCATAGACAGAGTTTGGGACAGGATCCGTTGGAGGAGTTGAGATTGAGAGTTTGCCCGGATGTGGCCTGGACGTTGAGGCCGGAAGGAGACCGGAAGGAGTTGGTTACCACGACCTGGACGGAGGACTGGAAGGTCCAGTGTTGATTCATTCAGAGTCGGTTGTTGCCTAAGAACAACTTGACACACTTTCATATTGGTGACCTAGGCATGCTGTATGCGTTGACATTTGGCCTGAATGTGGATGTGGGACAGGCATTATATGATGAGGTGGCTATTAATCAGAAGATCTATACTCGTTGCTTGATTATCCCTCACCTGATCCACAGTCTCTGTATTGATGCCGGTGTACCTGAGTATGGAGCCGATCACAAACCGAAGAACCCGAGGCCTATATAGCGAGAGAAGGGTAAGCCTTCGGGTCAGTCAGAGTCAGGGGCACCACGTGAGCCTGGTTCATCATCAGCACCGCCTCGAGCATTCTCACTTCCTACTTCATCTCCTTCGGTTCGGATGAGGCTCAGTATGGGCAACAGTGTGCGAGACTGGCTGGAGGACATAAGGACGTCTCAGAACAACATTTTGACGATTCTGTAGTGTCTCAGTGAAGGCCGGCGGCCAAGGGACGACAGAATCTTCAATCCGAGCGTCATGGATTTCCATTATTCAGCTGAGATTGAGCAGGCCATTACGGACGTCCTGGATGGGTCTGAGTCATCTTCAGGTGAGGAGCAGCCTGAATCGGCAGAGAGGACTACGGCACCACCATCTGGACCCTCTTCTGATCCTCCGGCTGATGATTCTGCGGCGCCGAGCCAGCCTTGATCTCGTTTTTCTGATTCTAGCTTTTATTTTTCTTTGATTCGATGGTTGTGTATTCTTGATACTTTCCCTATATATGCTTCGTTGTACTTTTGATTTTGCTACTGTTACTTTTTTCCGATGGATCATGTAAGCCATAAGGCCCCGTACTTTCATTTCTATTTTGTTTATACTTTTGGATGTATTGGATGCTTTATCTTTTGATTTATCTTCATTTTTTATATCTCTTTTCATTCTGGTATGCTCCCCCGTTTTCCCCGAGATGTTTCCGTGTTTGTCAAGTCGTGCAGGTATCTTTTTAGCGGTTTTGTCGAGCTACATTGTCTGGTTACGAGTTCTACGTGTCACTATATAGGCTCCGGCCTGACCGACGATTCGTGTATCGGTTTCAATCAGCTAAGTCTTTTATCTTTTCCTTAATTCCGCACAACATGAGGACATGTTGATCTTTAAGTGTGGGGGAGGGGAATGAATGACGTGTATCTACACATTTGCTTATATCAATGTGTTTCTATGCAGAATGAGCTAGAATTTTCAAAATTTTCCGACATTTTTGTTTTTGTTTTGTCCCGAGTGAGCAAATGCATATTCTTTGTTCGTTATTTTTATAGTCATCCAAGCTATATATCATATGTTTAGTATGTTAGTTGTTTCACCTATTCTATTTTTCACGAGCCATAGTAAATGATGAGCTAATTTATAAAGTTATACCCCTTTTGATTAGTGATTTTTGTTTTCTTATAAGTCATGTGCTCAGTGCTACGTATATATCTTGAGATTTATGATAGTTTGTATTTAGATCCAAAGTATGTTATACTGTGAATATCTTAGGTTTGAATGTGATAAGTACCACGTAACTTATTGTCAAATGAAAAAGTTGAAAAAATATGAAGAATTATTGGGTGTGTCGAAAGCTAGTCGATGATTTGAGTGCGATAGGGTATACCACGTATGTCCTATACCACTATGATGACCAAAAGCTCACGACAGTCAGAAGAAGCTGCCTTATGATTTGAGTAAGGTAGGGTATATCTCGAATATCCTATTCTGCTATGACAGGGCAATAGCTCATTCTGATGTGTGTTTAAAGTGAAGTAATTGAATCAACTAAAGAATTAGTATGAAATGAATATAAGACTAAGTTACCGTCTATCTTATCCCCAGTAGAAACTGATAGATATGCTGTAGGGATTATCCTCTGAGTATTTCAGAAAGGCCCTAGATATATTCTATCATCCTTTTCGGGATATGTTACGTTTGTAGGGTACACCTTATGAGTGTCATTTATCGCTAGTCTACGAGGGGGTATTGGCTAGTTTTGCTTTGAGTTTCTCAAGTTTGGATCTAGTGGGAGTTTTCTATGGCTTTGCACACACACTGGTGAACCTCTGATTTATTGATCTATGATATATTGTCTTAGATGTCTGTTTTCGTTTCGAGCTTTAATTTTCGTTTTGTTTTGCTCGGGACGAGCAAAAGCTTAAGTGTGGGGGAGTTGTTAAGGGTGAATTTATACGATTTATAACGCTATATTCTATGATATTTTTCCCCGTATTTGTACTAAATTGCATAAGAAATGAGTGCTTAACGGGAATATTGAGTAAATGAGGTTTTAAATAAGTTATTCGCAATATTGGTTGATTTTGGTGCTTTTAGTATGATTTTATGATTATTTGGACATTATTACATTTTGCGATGTTTTTATGTGTTATAGATGCATGTTTGAGGCTCAATAGATGATCAAAAGTTGATTAAGTTCGAGTTAATTGATGATAAAAGACATAATGAAGGAATGACTTAGAGAAAAAAGAGATAAAGATCAAGAAATCAAAATTCGATCAAGTTGGACGAGCGTCCAGGTCCCGTCCAGAGTGGACGGGCGTTTGATAGAGCAGATGGGCGTCCTGAGGAGCGATTTTGATACAGAGAGTTTGGACGCCGTCTGAACGGGCGTCTGAAGCAGTCTAGGGTTATCTGGACGGGCGTTCACGAGAGCGGACGAGCGTCCGTCGGCCGACTTAATGAAACCGACTGTAAAATCTTATATAGCGGCTGTTTTCTCCACCTAGGATATACCATATACTCATTATTCAAAACCCTAAACCTAGGGGCGGCTTTAGGCTGCGTTTTTCTCCTTTTTATTCCAGTTTTTATGCACTTTAGATTTAGATCAAACTAGTTACTTTTTATGCACTGTTTCTGCAAATTTGAGTTGCTGAGGATGTTCAGAAGCTAAAAGCTTCATCAAACGAGTATTGTGAAGCCATCCAAAAATTGTTGATTTCGTTTTCATCGATTATACTGTGAGTTTTTATTAAAGGTTGTTTCCTTATTCATGTTTAATTTGTTTAATTGCTCTTATATCGGAAGATATGCATGTGTTGATTGTTTATTGTTGATGGAAATCTTAATAAACCTTAGATCACCATGAATAAGAATAGTAATTCGAATCTATCATAACGGAAGTTAATAGGTTTACTTGCTAGATTATAAACGTAAAGTTTGCACCTTTGGTTAGAAAACGCGTTAATCTTGCATTGGAAGATAATAGATTAATAGATGAACTTTCTAAGGAATTAGGGTTCATATTTAGATAAGGTGAATCACAACCTAGATGAAAACCACAATATAATCGAGATAGGAAATCAATGCTTGTTGGATAGGTGGATCAATCCTCGTTTGTTCGTTAAACACTTGATTTAAATCCTTAAAAACTTGAATTTGTTTAGTTAGTTTACTTTTACTTGCATCTTAGATTAGTTTAGTTAAAGGTTCGCTACCCGTATTCTTCCTAGCTTTGGATTACATCCTCTGTCTAGTTTTATTTTTTGTTTTAATTTGTTTTATTCGCTGTTTAGATTAGTTTCGTGACATAGTTTAGGTTAGACAAAAACTAGAATCACAATTGTTTAGTTCCCCGTAAGATCGACCCGGCATTAACCACTATTACTACGATCCTTATACTTAAGGTTAACCGGATTATTACTTGTTTGTTTTGTGTTAATAAAATCCGTGACTCAAATCCTAAGCCAGTTGTATCTCTATATGGCTTGCCTGATTTGAATCCAGTAGTTGAACTAGATTCAGTTGCTGCTGCAGATGCACTAGGCTGATACTGAGTCTTTCCTTTATCAGTTCTGCTTAGTTTTAACGTGTTCACGATATCTTTCAATCTTTTGACCTCTGGAATTAGTGCTTCTTTCTCAGTTTTGTTTGATTCATAACCAGCTTGTATGGTGACTAGCTGACTCATCATTTCATCAAGATTTTCTTCTAATTCTGAGTTCTTTGGATTGGAATCAGCTGTTGAAGAACATGCATTTTTTATGGAAATTTGAGCTGAGCTGTATTTAGAATTTGATTCACATACCACATTGGAATCTTCTATGTGAGCCATTAAAGCTGTGTCATCAAATAATCTTTCTATACCAGCTTCGTAGTCAGACTCATCTCCAGCTAACAATGCTCTTCTGCCGGTTCTTCTTTGCTGAGTTTTCTTTGCATTCAGGTCTGGGCATTCAGCTTTATAATGTCCTGGTTTCTTGAAGTTGAAACAAAGATACTCATCATCTTTCTATTTCTCAGGAGTCTTCTTGATGAATTTCTGAGTTACAGGATGACCATTCTTTATCCTTCTGATTCTGCTCATCATAAGAGCCATTTGTTCTTCCATTTCATCGAACTATTGAAGATTACTTGTGGATGTTTCTTAAGAGTCATTTGATGCTGATCCAAGTGCTGTGGTCTTTGGTTCTTCCAGAGCTTTGATTATTGCAACTGTGCTTGTAAAATCTTCACTGAATCCATAAGCTTTCAAGTCTGAGAAGATTTTAAAAGAATCCTCTATGTCAAGTCTTCTAGATTCTACCATTGCAGTGACCTTCATCTTCCAACACATGGGCAAATCATTCAAGATTCTTGTGTTGATTTCTTTCTTTGTATATTCAATCTTGAGTAGGTCTAGTTCATCCATGATAGCACTGAATCTTGTCTCTATTTTGTCAATGGTCTCTGCAGATTTCATCTTGAATTTCTCAAACTTCTGTTTTGCAAATAAGATCTTGTTTTCTTTGATTGAGTTAGTACCTTCACAGACTAACTGAAGTTTCTCCCACATTTCCTTAGCAGTTGTGCAATCTTTCACCTTCAAGTACATATTTCTATCAAGAGTTCTGAGGATAAAGTCCATAGCAACATTGTTCAGATTGTTTCGCTTGCAATCATCACTGGTCCATTCAGCTTAATCTTCACCAATAGTTTGCATGTGGGTGATCTGGATTGGTCCATCAGTGAGCACGTTCATCATCTCATCATGAGTGGCTGCCAGAAAAGCCTGCATACGACGTTTATATTCGTCAAACCTATCCATGTTACACATCAGCATTTATCTTGCATACTGATTGCTATCTGTTTAGGGTGAATTTATAGTAATTTTTACATATATTTTCTATATCAATTTCCCCTACATTCGTATGATTTTCATAGATTTCGAGCTTTATATTGAAATATTGAGTAAATGGTGTTTTTAATAGTTAAATTGCAAAACGTAACGAATTATGTGCTTAAATTATGATTTTATATTATTTTGGAAATTATTACGTTTTGGTATGTTTTTTTTTATATTTGTAGATACCCAATTAATGATGGAAAAGGTGATCTTAAAGAGCTAATTTCGAGATGAGAGAGGATCAATCAAAGATATGGAAGAATAAAAGAGATAAGGAAAGAAATCAATGAAGATAAAGACGGAAGTATCAAGATTTCGCCAGTGAACCGGCGTCCAAATAAGGTGGACGAGCGTCCAGATCAGAACTGGCGTCCATGCAGCGTCCAGAATCGTAATTCACATACAGGATTTCAGACGTTGGCTGAACTGGCGTCCAGTATCCGTCCAAGCATTCTGGACGAGCGTCCACATGATCAAACGGGCGTCCGCCGCCGACTTTCAGCAAACCGCCTCTTATCTCTATAAATAGAGCCATATCCCCAACCCTAAGGATCATACTTTTGATACTCGAATTTTCTGAGGAGCAGCGGCCGCATCTTGGGAGTTTGAAGGCCGGTCACCCGAGCCTTGTGCTCGGGTGAACCGAGGTTAGATTAGGAGTAGATTATGTAGCTTTTCTTTTCGTTTCCATGGAGTTCAACCATTGTATCAAGACTATGTGAGTTTGATTTCTTTCAATTAATTTAATTCCAGTTTTATCTTCATGAGCTTTAAAGTCGTTTGTATTTTTCTATGCGATTTGTATGCCATGTGAATTAGAATCGAAAGATCAGTTCATGATTGATGTTTATAATACGGAAGTTGCATAAACGCTAGATCACCATAGAAAGATAGGGTCTTTAGCCATTAATGATGACAAGTTAATGAGTTAGATTCCTAGGTTGTTAGGTTCTTTAAAAACGAGAGTTAATTGAATCTACACCCAAGTTTTGTTTGGTAAATCAGTCTCAACACTCGAAAGATGAGAGATAGATAATTGAATTCACTACGAAAGTAGGCTTTCATAGCTTGAGAGATAAGTTCACTAAGAGATTAGGGATTTGTGTCTCGTGAAAGGGTGAAACCACAAACTGAATTAGAATCATGAGATTAACTAGAATTGAAATCACTTAGGTTTGTACTTTGGTTGTTCCCATGTTTCTTAGGTTAGATTTATTTTGATTGTTCTTTTATGTTTTTCTGTTTTTATGCTTTTGCTTTTCGTTTATTTGTTTTTGTTGAGTAGCAATTGGGAGGATTACTAGGATTAGATTCTACATACCTTTTCCCTGTGGATCGATACCCGTACTTATCCAACTTTACTAGCAACAACCCGATGTTTTGGTCGGTTAGGAGTTAGTTTTGCATATAGGTTAGGGTTATAAATTTTCTTTTGTTTTAATGATGCAAAATCTCCCCAACACTATCCATTGTGAGTGAGTGAAAACAGATTATATAAAGACTGGAAATTGAACTCTCTAATGAGAACAACTAGATGAGAAATAAAGCAAATGAGCTTTTAACAATGACTTGTTAAAGAAACAATGCTCCGATAACAATTGTTGGTCCTGTGGAAAGACTAACACAAGTTTAGAGGGGGTGAATAAACTTGTCACTAAAACTGGATTTTAAGATTTTAAGGTTCAATTAAAACTTTTGTGGAGTTAAGCTAACAAAGCTGAGTCTAAGTCAAAGCTGACTTATAACAAAACTGAGTCAACTGGCAGCGGATATAATTCTAGCCATTTTCTTGATCTTGTTATGCTACGTGAAAGTTGAGTCTGTTAAACTGAATTCTGGTGAATGTTAGTTTGTGAGCTGTGAGTTGCGTAACAATCAGTTCTCAGTATGTTGTGTAAACAATAATAAAAACTGTGATAATAAATAACAGAATGTAAATGTGTAAAGTAAATGAAACAAGAATTATAGAGGTTCAAGGTGGTGTAATCCTGTCAGTCCTGTCTTCCTATGTGGTGTAGGAAGAAAATTCCACTAGAACTTCTTGAGGTGAGCTATTACAAAAAGTCCTAAACAATAGTCCTTGGCTAATCCTAGCTTCACTATCTAAACAGTCAAAGAACAGGTTGGATTGCTGCTCCTCAAATGATTGAGCCACTGGTCCTTGAAGTGTTACGTATACCGCTTCACCAGCTACCACCACAAACACAGTCTACCCGACTGCTGATACAACTGTCCTTGGCAAATCCTTCAGCGGATTGCTTCACAGTCTTAACCTTTGATTAAGAATCAAAGTTGGGCTGAGAATCAATAAATTGATTCTTACTTGTGGATCTTCGAAGTGTCTGATTCTGAGTAAATTCTATGTAGCTTGAACACTTGAAGAAATTCTTGATTGATTTTGTTACCGCAGAGATGATAGAGATTCGAATGGACGAGGCTTGTGCACAAAATTGCATGTAATCTTGTTAATTCAGTCGGTGTTTGATCCTTGGTGCAAAGTCCTCTATTTATAGTGTGAGATCCGACGTTCATCTTGCTTGAATTCGAATTGTATCAACGTCTATCTTGTAACAGCTATATTTTGTGACTGTTCTAACTTGTCAGTATTTCATCCAATAGAATTGTTTCCTTTACAACGTTCGACTGTACTATCAGTTTGTTGGATGACTGACTTATAAAAATGAGTTTCCTGATCAGTTTTATGCTGAATTTATCAGTTGTCCATTTCTTGACTGACTTAGAGCATTAACTGAAATTTTACTCTTCTTCAAAAATCAGTACTCAAATTTTACATCTGATTATAATTGACTTAACAAAAGTACACCGTAAGCATATATCTTCTAAGAGTTCATTGTCCTTATGACTCTTAGGTCTTCATACAAGATCCATAAAGTCAGTTCCGGTCACCACAAACTTGCCTGAATTCTATGTCTACAGTCTCGACTTTTATAACTGAGTCTGAGCCCTCAGTTCTTCAATCTTCAATAACTAAGTCTGTGTCCCTCAGTTCTTCTTTCTTCTAGATAAGCCAACTGAGTTTTTTCCCTCAGCGAACATACCTTCTTCAGTTCTGATTTGGTGTAGTCTGTGTCAGTTCATCAGCTTGAATGACTTGCCTTTCCAGTTTCTTAGATGAATTTGATCATATCCAGTTTTTTAGATGATTTCCAGTTTTTAGTCTTACGACTCTCTAACTATTACAATGCTTTTCTGATGTAACCTATACAAATATCAAACTCTAGTAAAAACTATACATTCAGTTCTAGACATCTTTTAGCTTTTCACTATAACTGCTAGCTTCAGCACTTCATCAATGGGGTTAAGATAATATATGAACAAATACGATGAATAATCATCAAAACATAAATTTTATTTCCAACAATTTCCCCCTTTTTGATGATGCCAAAACCCTCCATAAAAGAAAAGCTTAAAGATAAATACAATTCAAAACAAGGTAAGACTGAAACCGGATTTCATTAAGAATTTTCAAAAATTGGAATAGTTACATAGTTGATAACAAACTGACATAAGAGCTAAATTCTTTTCAGTGCTCTTTGTGTAACTAAAATAATTTCCTTTCTTTATCATAAAGATGATAAGCATTTTCTAGTTTTGTGTCTTCCTTGGAGAATGTTTTGTGATAGTCTACTTGACTAGAATGCTTCCATTTTCTCCACAGAACTAGCTTTGGCAAAGCTGATTCATCCTTGTAATAATTTTTGAATTCTGCTACATCAGCTTTCATTTGTTCAGTCTTGTCTCTGATCTGCAACTTCTCTTCAATCTTCTTGAACTTCTTATAGTGAGCCATCTTCTGAATGTGATGCGATCAGATAAGAAGTAAACAAGAGATTCTTCATAAGTTTTGTCTTTGTACTTGAGCTTGACATTGCTATGATCATTGACAAACTTCATCCACAGATCCTGTGTAAGAGTAGCTCTTCTTTCACCAGGTTGACTGTATTTTTCAATCAGCTGCTCTTAAGTCAGTTCTTTTATGTTTCGAACATAAGGATCTGCTGCTGACTTGCATTTCTTCAGTTCCTCTTCCAGCTTATGCTTTTCATCCAGTAGTCTCAACTTTTCTTCTTTAGCTTTCCCTTTTTGGCATCATACAACTAATTTACCAACTGATGGGTTGCGTTTTGGTCGGCTGAGATACTCTTTTGAGAACCGAGCACTTCTTTCAGCTGAGTTTCTAAAACATAGATGTGCTAATTTAAATACCATTGTGCTTGAGCATGCGTTTCTCTATCTTCCATGGTTGTGACTTCAAGTTTTTATTTAAGACTAAGAATTTCTGATGCTGAGCTAGAAGTTGATTTTTCAATGATTTCCAACTTGGTATGGACTAAGACGTCCGTCTTCTTTCGATAATCCATGTAACCAGAAATATTTGACAAAAGGCCATTGTGTTCATCTTTTTGACTGATCATAAACTTCAAATTTTCATGTACTTTGCACAATTCTTCTTTTGTCAAAATTTCGATGGATCCATTGCTTCGTCTTGTTGGATTTGAGGTGAGTATTATCATCTATAACCATTAATTGCTGATCCTCATCCTTTCCATCTGTTTGCTGATTGTCTGTTGGATGGTTTCCAACTGGAAATTCTTCTTGCTGATTAACAGTTTGTGTGGGTTCAGCTTGAGGTTGAACATCTGGTTGCAAATCCGTAATCTTATCGCCTTCTTTCCTTGATTCATCATATTTGTCATCATCCTTCTTCTTTTGAGTATCCAGAGCTGATGATGTGGCTGATTTCCTTCGTTTAGCTATCTCAGTGAATCTTCTGAAACAATTTGTGAGAAACTCATTCATAGGGAATAGAGTATACAAATCCTTAATTTCAAGTTTCTCTAATAACAACTTTTCTTCACTTGCTAGAGTAGCTTCTCGACAATCTTCAGTTTTAAGTTTCATCTTCATCAGCATGATGATCCTTTTAGCTTCAAAATTATAAGATGTTTCCTGAGCTGGCGGCTGCTGAAACTGCTGTTGCTCCTTTTCAGCATGCATAACGGAAACTTGTTTCTCTGAGATCTGCTGTTGTAACTGAGAAACAATTTCAGAAGCTATTCTTTCCGTTCATGCGACTTCAGCTGTCAGTTGTTGTTCCCCCTCAGTTGATGCTAACAGGCTTGAAGTACCTGGGAACCGACACTTACCAACCGAATTAAATTTCTCTCGAGTCGCTTTTCGTTTGACTCCTTTGTGTTCAGCTATTTGCTGAGACACAGTTTTCTTCTTGGCTTCAGGTTGGGATGTTTTTGAGGTTTCCTTCTCCTTTGTAGATCGCCGCTTTAGCTTTGCTTCTCGCATTCCCTTCCTTGAGTGTTTCCAAGTAATGTTGAATGACTCCACTTAGTGTCTTTTCAGTCGAAGTCTGCCAACACTTTCTCTTCCTTCAGCTTTAGTTTTCTGAACACTTTCCAATTCAGCTAAGTGTTGCTATCTTAACTGATTAAGCACATAACCTGCCCAATTGAACTCAAGTTCATCCCAGATGATGTTCATCAAATAAATGCTGTCTTCAGATAAACTAGCAATTCATTTGTATCTTCCAATTACATGTCTGCTGAGCCATTTGCTGAGGTGTCCAAAATCTGGTTTGAGATCGTTGAAATGAGTGCCAACAGTTGCTGGTTCCTTTCTTAAGGAAATTTGTTTGAGAAAGGCTTATCTTTTGTGTGGTAAGCAACTTAACTCGATTGATTTCACCAATGGTTCCTTGAAATCAAATAGCATCCTTATTACTTCCTTATTGACAATAATCTTTTCTCCATGAACTTTTGTAATTAGGGATTTCCTTACTACTCTCATGTTCTCCTAGAACTGTAAAATTTCATCTACATCACGATCTTCTTTGAACTTCACTTCCAGGATATCTGTTAATCCTGGTTGACGCTTAATCTTCTCGCAAATATGACTTGCTATAAGAGTATTGCTGCACAGAGATTCATACTCTTCAAATGACAGAGTATCCAACTCAGTAATGAGTCTTTCCTCTTGTTATTTCCCTTGAGGCTGCCATTACGAATTTTTCTGAAGTAAAATTTGAGAAAGATAAATTTTTTGCTTTTTGAGAGAGATAAAGTTTGAATTTTTCTTTGTGAGTAAGGAGGGATATGCAAAAGGATTGGGTATATATAAGGGGATGTACTGACGGTTCATATATTTGTACACGATTTAGTAAAGATTGTGTACCACCTTTTCAAATTCCATGATGGTTTGAGGTTACTGATGCATGTACTGTTCTGACAGTAGTGGGGGTGTACAAGCAACTGGTTCTGACATAAATGGCGGTAATTAAATGCGATGTAACCGTTGTCGGTTTTATCTTGACTTTCTTTGACTAGGTAAACTGATGCTTGAGATCAGTTCTTGAAATAAATTCAGTTCCGTCAGTTCTTCACTTTCAGTTAGTCAGTTTGAGATTGTTGATGTCAATGACTAATCTGTTAAGTGAGCGCACCCAGCATAACAAAGATCAATCCCCTTGACAAATCTCTTAGCTTAAACTACCTTAGCTGACTTTGATTATACCCAACTCAGTTCTCAGTTTGGCAAATCTCTCTTTGTCCAGAGGCTTGGAAAAAATGTTGGCCAACTGATCTTCTGTCGGGACATATAGAACTGTAATATCCTCATTTTCCACATGATCCCTTATAAAGTGATGTCTCACATCAATGTCTTTCGTCCTTGAGTGCAAAACTGGATTGTCAGTTATTGCAATTGCACTAGTATTATCACACATTATAGGAATCATTCCTTCTTCAATCCCATAATCTCTCAATTGTTGTCCAATCCATAAAACGTGAGCACAACAGCTTCCAGCTGCTATATACTCAGCTTCAACTGTTGAAGTGGAAATAGAATTCTGTTTCTTACTGAACCAAGACACAAGTCGATTTCCAAGAAACTGACATGTGCCTGAGGTGCTTTTTCTATCCACTTTGCATCCTGCATAATCTGAGTCTAAATATGATATCAGCTTGAATTCTCCTTCTCTTGAATACCAAATTCCTACTCCTTCAGTATCTTTCAGATATTTCAAAGTACTTTTGACAACAGTGAGATGAATTTCCTTAGGTCTTGTTTGAAATCTTGCACATACACCAACATCAAAGGATATATCTGGTCTACTTGCTATACGATAAAGTAGACTTCCAATCATTCTTCTGTAGAGAGTTTGATCCACATCTTTGCCTTCTTTGTCTTCATCTAATCGATGTTAGTTCCAATTGGTGTTGCGGTACCGATTTCTCCATTTCAAACTTCTTGATCAATTCTCTTGTATACTTAGTTTGGTGAATGAAAATCCCATTGTCCATTTGTTTTACTTGTAACCCTAGAAAGTAATTCAACTCTCACATCATACTCATCGAAATTTGCTCTTCATTAAACTTGCAAATTTCTCCGCAGTTGTTCCCCGATCCAAAGATAATATCATCAACATAGATCCGAACAAGTAGAGTACTTTCTTCAACTTTCATTCGAATAGGGTCTTGTCAATGGTGCCTTTGATAAATCCATTATCTACCGTAAACCGAGATAGAGTTTCATACCAAGCTCTTGGTGCTTGCTTCGATCCATATAGAGCTTTTCTCGGTTTAAAAACTTTATCGGCTTGATCTTTAATTTCAAATCCAGGAGGTTGTTGAACGTAGACTTCTTCTTCAAGTATTCCATTCAAAAATGCGCTTTTGTCGTCCATTTGATATACCTTGAATTTCTTGTGAGTGTAAAGGCAAGAAATAATCTTATTGCTTCTAACCTTGCAACTTGTGCATAATTTTCATCAAAATCTATGCCTTCAAACTTGTGAATATCCTTTAGCTACAAGTCTAGCTTTGTTTCTGATGATATTCCTATCTTCATCAAGCTTGTTTCTGTAAACCCATTTGGTGCCAATGATATTTACATGATCTGGTTTGTCTACAAGTTCCCATACTTGATTTCTTTCGAATTCATTCAGTTCTTTTTGCAAAGCTAAAATACAATCAAGATCTTTCAAAGATTCTTCTATCTCTTTAGGTTCAGACTGAGATAGGAAACATGCAATCATTGCATCCAGTTGATGTCTTGTTTGAACACCAGCTTGAGTATCACCAATCACTTGTTCTTCTTGGTGATCTCTCATCCATTGATATACTGGAGTTTGCTTTAAGGGATCTAAATTCTGTTGAACTGGTTTTTATGAATTTGTTCTTGATTTTCTACATCTTGATCATCTTGAACTGGGTCAGAATCATGTTGTTTAGCTGTAGGTTCAGTTTCAGGTAACTGAGGCTGATCTTGATCTGATGATTTTGAAATCCTTAATCTTCCAACGTCAACAAATATTGATTCGGTAAAATCAGAATCGAGGTTGAGAAACCGGTTTCGTCCGTTTTCGCTTCTTCACTAGGAAAGTTTGGTTCATCAAATACTACATGTATCAATTCTTTATGCTTAAGTGTCCTTCTGTTCAGTACTCTGAATGCTTTGCTGACACTTGAATATCGCAGAAATATTCATTCTTCAGCTTTGAGCTGAAAAACATGAAGTTGATCTTTTCCATTATTGTGTATGAAACACTTGCTTCCAAATGCATGAAAGTATGAAACATTTGGCTTTCTTCCATTCCAAATTTCATAAGTTGTCTTATCATGCCTTTTATTCATAAGAGCTCTGTTCTGTGTAAAGCAAGCTGTGTTAACTGCTTCTGCCCAATATTTTTTAGGCATTTTTGCTTCACAGATCATAGTTCTTCATGCTTCTTTGAGTGTTCTATTCCTCATTTCAGCTACACCATTTTGTTGATGCATTGTTGTTGCTGCAAGTTGATGTAAAACACCATTTTTCTCACAGTATTCAATAATCACTTTGTTGAGGAATTAAGTTCCTTTGTCTGATCTTATCTTCACAACTGATACACTTTTCTGATTTTGAAGCTTCTTGAGAAGTTCTTTAAGCCTTTACTTGGTTTCACTTTTCTTGGTGAATAAAATGTATACTTCTTTCCACTGATACTAATTGGTGTGACAGGTCCAAATAAGTCCTATTGAAGTAGCTCTAGGACTCTTGTTGTTGAATTCGGAGATTTTGTCTTGAAACTGGCTTTTACTTGTTTCCCTTTTTGACAAGCATCACATAAGCTATCCTTTTTGTAGGTAATCTCAAGTAATCCAATGACTAACTGTTTCTCGACAAGGGTGTTGATGTCGTCGATATTAAGATGACTCGGTTTCTTGTGCCATAACCACCGGATTTCGATTTGGTATGCACAAGTAAACAAGTTTCGCAATCGTTGTAGTCTAATCTACAACATACATATTCTCTTTTCTTCTTCCAGCTAGAACTATTTGAAATGATATTTCATTTATGACAATGCAGAAATCTTTATCAAATGTGACCCGTATCCCATGTCACAAAATTGACAGGTGCTGAGTAGATTGTAATGCAATCCTTCTACATAATATACGTTCTTGATTCTGAGTCCATTTCTGATCAAAGTACCATAACCTTTAGTGTGTCTAGGTTTATCTTTATTTCCAAAGTTAACTTTTGGTCCATCTTTGTTGATAAAATTAGTAAGACAATCCTTGCTCTTTGTCATGTGCCTTGAGCATCCACTGTCAAAGTACCAAATACCTTGCAAAATAAATTAAACATTTTTAGGTACCCAACACAGTTTGGGTCCATGGGATCAGTTGTCAGTACAACTTTGGGAATATATCCATTAGGTATATTTCGGATATTGTGGCACTTATTTAAATATATGTAAGCCACACTCCCATAGTATCTATGCTTGGACTGTGTCTTATTTATATGATCTCTCAGATCCTTTGGCTGAAACTGATTTCCATTATGCTTTCTATTATTGAAACTTGAATAATAACCATCATTTCTTCTGTACTGAGGTATGTGCTGACCTTGGTACTGAGGTCTTTGCTGAGGATTGAAGTGAATCCTTTGCTGACCTTTTGACTAAAACTTGTGATAAGTTTTCTGTCTGAAGTGATTGTTTTTATCAGTTTTAATAGTAGATTCAGAGAAATTCCAGTCATCATCAGTAGGAAATAATCTGTCTTTCCCCCAGACTTTGTGAATCTTTGAATAATTGATATTCTTGGATTTACTTTGACTGAAGTTTTTCTGGTTCTTAGCCTGATCAGCTTTTGTAGATTTAGCAGTTGATCTACCTTTTCGATTTTCATGATGTACAACTGATTTACTTTTTTGGTTGACTCTGTTGTTTACAGCTGACTTCTTTGAAAATTGATGTTATGCCTGACTTGATTCTCATTGAACTTGTTTTACTGGTTCAGCATTCTTCTTAGTTTGAGGACATTGTTCAGCTACGAACTTAACACCAGTTTTGGTATTAGGTTCAGTTGCCTTACTCGTTCCTCCCTTCGAAGATTGCTGTGTAACAAATCCTAAGCCAGTTCTATCTCCATATGGCTTGCCTGATTTGAATCCAGTAGTTGAACTAGATTTAGCGAAAGATTCAGTTGTTGTAGCAAATGTAGTAGGCTGATACTGAGTCTTTCCTTTATCAGTTTTACTTAGTTTAAACGTGTTCAACTCATCTTTCAATCTTTTGACCTCTAGAATTAGTGCTCCTTTCTGAGCTTTGATTGATTCATAACCATCTTGTATGGTGACTAGTTGACTCATCAATTCGTCAAGAGTTTCTTCTAATTCTGAGTTCTTTGAATTGGAATCGGCTGTTGAAGAACATGCATTTTTTATGGAAATTTGAGCTGAGCTGTATTTAGAATTTGATTCACATACCTCATTGGAATCTTCCATGTGAGCCATTAAAGATGTGTCTTCAGATAATCTTTCTGTACCAGCTTCATAGTCAGACTCATCTCCAGCTAACAATGCTCTTCTGCCGGTTCTTCTTTGCTGAGTTTTCTTTGCATTCGTGTATGGGCATTCACTTTATAATGTCCCGGTTTCTTGCGCTTGAAACATAGATACTCATCATCTTTCTTTTTCTCGGGAGTCTTCATGATGTATTTCGAGTTAAAGGATGACCATTCTTCATCCTTCGATTTTGCTCATCTTAAGAGCCATTTGTTCTTCCATTTCATCCAACTCGTTGAAGATTACTTGTGGATGTTTCTTGAGAGTCATTTGATGCTGCTGCAAGTGATGTGGTCTTTGGTTCTTCCAGAGCTTTGATTATTGATGCCGTGCTTGTAAAATCTTCACTGAATTCATAAGCTTTCAAGTCTGAGAATATTTTAAAAGAATCCTCTATGTCAAGTCTTCTAGATTCTTCCATTTCAGTGACCTTAATCTTCCAACACATGGGCAATGCCTTTAAGATTCTTGTGTTGATTTCTTTCTTTGTATATTCAATCTTGAGTAGGTTTAGTTCATCCATGATAGCACTAAATCTTGTCTCCATTTGGTCAATGGTCTCTCCAGATTTCATCTTGAAGTTCTCAAACTTCTGTTTGGCAACTGAGATCTTGTTTTCTTTGATTGAGTCAGTACCTTCACAGACTAACTGAAGTTTATCCCACATTTCCTTAGCAGTTGTGCAGTCTTTCACCTTCAAGTACATATTCCTATCAAGAGTTCTGAGGATAAAGTCAATAGCAACATTGTTGAGATTGTTTTGCTTGCGATCATCACTGGTCCATTCAGCCTTGGGCTTTGGAACTCTAACTTGATCTTCACCAACAGTTTGCGTGTGGGTGATTTGGATTGGTCCATCATTGAGCACGTCCATCATCTCATCATGAGTTGATGTCAGAAAAGCCAGCATACGACGTTTATATTCGTCAAACCTATCCATGTTACACATCAGCTTTTATCTTGCATACTGATTGCTATCCATTGTGAGTGAGTGAAAACTGATTATATAAAGACTGGAAATTGAGCTTTCTAATGACAACAACTAGAGGAGATATAGAGGAAATGAGCTTTAAACAATGACTTGTTAAAGAAACACTGCTCCGATACCAATTGTTGGTCCCTTAGAAAGGCTAACACAAGTTTAGAGGGGGTGAATAAACTTGTCACTAAAACTTGATTTTAAGCTCTTAAGGTTCAGTTAAAACTTGTGTGGAGTTAAGCTAACAAAGTTGAGTCTAAGTCAAAGCTGACTTATAACTAAACTGAGTCAATTGGCAGCGGATATAATTCTAGCCTTTTACTTGATCTTGTTATTCTACGTGAAAGCTGAGTGTGTTAAACATAATTCTGGTGAATGTCAATTTGTGAGCTGTGAGTTGTGAAACAATCTGTGCTCAGTATGTTGTGTAAACAATAATAAAATCTGTGATAATAAATAACAGAATGTAAATGCGTAAAGTAAATGAAACAAGAATTATAGAGGTTCCAGATGGTGTAATCCTGTCAATCCTCTCTTCCCCTATGGTGTAGGAGGAAAATTCCACTAGAACTTCTTGAGGTGAGCTGTTACAAAAAGTCCTAAATAATAGTCCTTGGCTAATCCTAGCTTCACTATCTAAACAGTCAAAGAACAGGTTGGATTGCTGCTCTTCAAATGCTTGAGCCACTGGTCCTTGAAGGGTTACGTATGCCTCTTCACCAGCTACCACCA
This sequence comes from Gentiana straminea, assembly GCA_036785695.1. Lineage (NCBI taxonomy): Eukaryota > Viridiplantae > Streptophyta > Magnoliopsida > Gentianales > Gentianaceae > Gentiana > Gentiana straminea. The sequence continues at coordinate 1,288,101 of JAVUPR010000244.1, forward strand.
CAAGCACTGTCTACCCGACTGCTGATACAACTGTCCTTGGAAAATCCTTCACCGGATTGCTTCACAGTCTTAACCTTTGATTAAGAATCAAGGTTGGACTGAGAATCAATAAATTGATTCTTGCTTGTGGTTCTTCGAAGTGTCTGATTCTGAATAAATTCTATGTAGCTTGAACACTTGAAAAAATTCTTGATTGATCTTGTTAGCGCAGAGATGATAGCAATTCGAATGAACGAGACTTGTGCACAAAAATGCTTGTAATCTTGTTAATTCGGTCGGTGTTTGATACTTGATGCAAAGTCCTTTATTTATAGTGTGAGATCCAACGTTCATCTTGCTTGAGTTTGAATTGTATCAACGTCTATCTTCTAACGGCTATATTTTGTGTCCGTTCTGACTTGTCAGTATTTAATCCAATAGAATTGTCTCCCTTACAATGTTCGACTGTACTATCAGTTTGTTGGATGACTGACTTATTAAACTGAGTTTCTTGATCAGTTTTATGCTAAATTTGTCAGTTGTCCGTTATTTGACTGACTTAGAGCATTAACTGAAATTTTACTCTTCTTCAAAAATCAATACTCTAATTTTACATCTGATTATAATTGACTTAACCAGAGTACACCATAAGCATATATCTTCTAAGAGTTCATTGTCCTTATGACTCTTAGGTCTTCATACAAGATCCATAAAGTCAGTTCATGTCACCACAAACTTGCTTGATTCTATGTTTACAGTCTCGACTTTTATAACTGAGTCTGAGCCCTCAGTTCTTCAATCTTCAATAACTGAGTCTGTGTCCCTCAGTTCTTCTTTCTTCTAGATAATCCAACTGAGTTTGTTCCCTCAGCAAACTTACATTCTTCAGTTCTAATTTGGTGTAGTCTGTGTCAGTTCATCAGCTTGAATGACTTGCCTTTCCAGTTTCTTAGATGAATTCGATCATATCCAGTTTCTTAGATGATTTCCAATTTTTAGTCTTACGACTCTCTAACTATTACAATGCTTTTTGGTTGTAACCTATACAATTATCAAACTCTAGTAAAACATATACATTCAGTTATAGACATCTTTTAGCTTAAAGGGAATGTCCCTGAAAGGCTGATGTGGATAGTAATATGATTACTGTAAGGCGATAGTGACGGCTGAAGGGTACGGGGTGCAAACCTTGTAATTATCTTTATGCTGCCAGCTGAGTCCAGCTCTATTCAGACTATGCTTGTTATAACTTCATTTCATGGCTATATGATAGTGTTGAAGACGTTGGGCAAACAACCCGATGTTCATAGATGATAACATGATATGTGAGCCCACGAGATCCATTTATGAACTCGAACAAGTTTCTCTAGACGATTTCTTTGTTTGATAATCAAAGGAGTTTGATTTAGTCAAAAGAAGGGATATGCCCAATGTGCAAGAAGGATAGTGGGAGTGTGTTACGATTTTTGAGTAAGGTATTGGATATCTCTCTCGGGAATTGTCACCCCATGTCACAGTCAATCAATGTTTGGTAGTTCAAGGTTTTTACGAAAGCACTTGGATTAGTAGTTCTTATTTTTGGAAATAAGTGTCTATAGTGATAGATTTAACTGCTGTTAGATTATAGTTTACCTATATAGATGTGGTGCTAAAAGAGTTTAGCATAGATCGCGACAAGAGATACTGCTAGCCAGTGTTCTCAAGATCTATCTATTTTAGGACGTTAGTCCTAAAGATAAGGTGAGGGATGATGCTTATGGAAGGTTTCCATTGCTACTACGATATGAACCATCATAAAAGTAATGCCAGATGTTCATAGTCCATGAAGAGTCATGAGCAAGTATGAAAGTAAATCCGGTGAATGTCGAGAATATCCTTAAACAAGTTAAGGATGGTTTCACAGTTTATCGAAATTTGGAAATAAATAAACATAGATATACAGACCTGTATCATGAGTCTTATAAAGGCGAGTGGGAGCTACAGTCTGGGTTTGCAGTCACTTTGATTAGGTGATACAGTGAATGTTCTATTCCTCCTTTCAGCTACACCATTTTGTTGAGGCGTTGCTGTTGCTGCAAGTTGATGTAAAACACCAATTTCTTCACAGTATTCAATAATCACTTTGTTGCGGAATTCAGTTCCTTTGTCAGATCTTATCTTCACAACTTATACACTCTTCTGATTTTGAAGCTTCTTGAGAAGTTCTGTAAGCCTTTGCTTGGTTTCACTTTTCTTGGTTAAGAAAATAACCCAGGTGTATCTTGAATAATCATCTACCACCACCAATGTATACTTCATTCCACTGATACTAATTGGTGTGAAAGGTCCAAATAAGTCCATATTTAGTAGCTCTAGGACTCTTGTTGTTGAATGCTGAGATTTTTTTTATTGAAACTGGCTTTTACTTGTTTCTCTTTTTTGACAAGCATCACATAAGCTATCCTTTTTTTAGGTAATCTCAGGTAATCCAATGACTAACTGTTTCTTGACAAGGGTGTTGATGTCTTCAAAATTAAGATAACTCAGTTTCTTGTGCCATAACCAGTTGATTTTTGATTTGGTATGCACAAGTAAACAAGTTTCTGCAGCTGCTGTAGTCCAATCTACAACATACATACTCTCTTTTCTTCTTCCAGCTAGAACGATTTGAAATGCTATTTCATTGACGATAATATAGAAATATTTATCAAATGTGATCTTGTATCCCATGTCACAATATTGACTGGTGCTGAGTAGATTGTAATGCAATCCTTCTACATAAGATACATTCTTGATTGTGAGTCCATTTCTGATCAAAGTACCATAACCTTTAACGTGTCCGGGATTATATTTACTTCCAAAGTTAACTTTTGGTTCATCTTTGGCGATGGAATTAGTAAGACAGACCTTGATCCTTGTCATGTGCCTTGAGCATCCACTGTCAAAGTACCAAATATCCTGCAAAATAAATTAAACATTTTTAGGTACCCAACTCAGTTTGGATCCATGGGGGTCAGTTGTCAGTACAACTTTGGGAATATATCCATTAGGTATCCACGGATATTGTTTCACTTATTTTCATTTATGTAAGACACACTCCTATAGTATCTATGCTTGGACTGTGTCTTATTTATATGATCTCTCAGATCCTTTGGCTGAAACTGATTTCGATGATGCTTTCTATTATTGAAACTTGAATAATAACCATCATTTCTTCTGTACTGAGGTCTGTGCTGACCTTGGTACTGAGGTCTTTGCTGAGGACTGAAGTGAGTCCTTTGCTGACCTTTTGACTGAAACTTGTGATAAGTTTTCTGTCTGAAGTGATTATTTTTATCAGTTTTAATAGTAGATTCTGAGAAATTCCAGTCATCATCAGTAGGAAAAGGTCTGCCTCTCCCCCTAACTTTGTGAATCTTTGAATAATTGATATTCTTGGATTTACTTTGACTGAAGTTTTTCTAGTTCTTAGCCTGATCAGCTTTAGTAGATTTAGCAGTTGATATACCTTTTCCATTTTCCTGATGTACAACTGATTTACCTTTTTGGTTGACTTTGTTGTTGTTTACAGTTGACTTCTTTGAAAATTTATGCTGTGCCTGACTTGATTCACGTTGAACTTGTTTTACTGGTTCAGCATTCTTCTTAGTTTGAGGACATTGTTCAGCTACAAACTTAACACCAGTTTTGGTATTAGGTTCAGTTGCCTTACTCGTTCCTCCCTTCGAAGTTTGCTGTGTATCAAATCCTAAGCCAGTTGTATCTCTATATGGCTTGCCTGATTTGAATCCAGTAGTTGATCTAGATTGAGCGAAAGATTCAGTTGCTGCTGTAGATGCACTAGGCTGATACTGAGTCTTTCCTTTAGCAGTTCTGCTTAGTTTTAACGTGTTCAACACATCTTTCAATCTTTTGACCTCTAGAATTAGTGCTTCTTTCTCAGATTTGTTTGATTCATAACCAGCTTGTATGGTGACTAGCTGACTCATCAATTCATCAAGATTTTCTTCTAATTCTGAGTTCTTTGGATTGGAATCGGCTGTTGAAGAACATGCATTTTTATTGAAATTTGAGCAGAGCTGTATTTAGAATTTGATTCACATACCTCATTGGAATCTTCTATGTGAGCCATTAAAGCCGTGTCATCAAATAATCTTTCTGTACCAGCTTCGTAGTCAGACTCATCTCCAACTAACAATGCTCTTCTGCTGGTTCTTCTTTGCTGAGTTTTCTTTGCATTCAGGTCTGGGCATTCAGCTTTATAATGTCCTGGTTTCTTGAAGTTGAAACAAAGATACTCATCATCTTTCTATTTCTCAGGAGTCTTCTTGATGAATTTCTGAGTTACAGGATGACCATTCTTCATCCTTATGATTCTGCTCATCATAAGAGCCATTTGTTCTTCCATTTCATCGAACTATTGAAGATTACTTGTGGATGTTTCTTGAGAGTCATTTGATGCTGATCCAAGTGCTGTGGACTTTGGTTCTTCCAGAGCTTTGATTATTGCAGCTGTGCTTGTAAAATCTTCACGGAATCCATAAGCTTTCAAGTCTGAGAGGATTTTAAAAGAATCCTCTATGTCAAGTCTTCTAGATTCTACCATTACAGTGACCTTCATCTTCCAACACATGGGCAAATCATTCAAGATTCTTGTGTTGATTTCTTTCTTTGTATATTCAATCTTGAGTAGGTCTAGTTCATCCATGATAGCACTGAATCTTGTCTCTATTTTGTCAATGGTCTCTCCAGATTTCATCTTGAATTTCTCAAACTTCTGTTTTGCAAATGAGATCTTGTTTTCTTTGATTGAGTCAGTACCTTCACAGACTAACTGAAGTTTCTCCCACATTTCCTTAGCAGTTGTGCAATCTTTCACCTTCAAGTACATATTTCTATCAAGAGTTCTGAGGATAAAGTCCATAGCAACATTGTTGAGATTGTTTCGCTTGCAATCATCACTGGTCCATTCAGCCTTGGGCTTTGGAACTCTAACTTAATCTTCACCAATAGTTTGCATGTGGGTGATCTGGATTGGTCCATCAGTGAGCACGTCCATCATCTCATCATGAGTGGCTGCCAGAAAAGCCTGCATTTGACGTTTATATTCGTCAAACCTATCCATGTTACACATCTGCATTTATCTTGCATACTGATTGCTATCCATTGTGAGTGAGTGAAAACAGATTATGTAAAGACTGGAAATTGAACTCTCTAATGAGAACAACTAGATGAGAAATAAAGCAAATGAGCTTTTAACAATGACTTGTTAAAGAAACAATGCTCCGATACCAATTGTTGGTCCCGTGGAAAGGCTAACACAAGTTTAGAGGGGGGGTGAATAAACTTGTCACTAAAACTGGATTTTAAGATTTTAAGGTTCAGTTAAAACTTTTGTGGAGTTAAGCTAACAAAGCTGAGTCTAAGTCAAAGCTGACTTATAACAAAACTGAGTCAACTGGCAGCGGATATAATTCTAGCCTTTTTCTTGATCTTGTTATTCTACATGAAAGCTGAGTCTGTTAAACTGAATTCTGGTGAATGTTAGTTTGTGAGATGTGAGTTGCGTAACAATCAGTTCTCCGTATGTTGTGTAAACAATAATAAAAACTGTGATAATAAATAACAGAATGTAAATGTGTAAAGTAAATGAAACAAGAATTATAGAGGTTTAAGGTGGTGTAATCCTATCAGTCCTCTCTTCCCCTGTGGTGTGGGAGGAAAATTCCACTAGAACTTCTTAAGGTGAGCTGTTACAAAAAGTCCTAAACAATAGTCCTTGGCTAATCCTAGCTTCACTATCTAAACAGTCAAAGAACAGGTTGGATTGCTGCTCCTCAAATGCTTGAGCCACTGGTCCTTGAAGTGTTACGTATGCCTCTTCACCAGCTACCACCACAAACACAGTCTACCCGACTGCTGATACAACTGTGCTTGGCGAATCCTTCAGCGGATTGCTTCACTGTCTTAACCTTTGATTAAGAATCAAAGTTGGGCTGAGAATCAATAAATTGATTCTTACTTGTGGATCTTCGAAGTGTCTGATTCTGAATAAATTCTATGTAGCTTGAACACTTGAAGAAATTCTTGATTGATTTTGTTACCGCAGAGATGATAGAGATTCGAATGAACGAGGCTTGTGCACAAAATTGCATGTAATCTTGTTAATTCAGTCGGTGTTTGATCCTTGGTGCAAAGTCCTCTATTTATAGTGTGAGATCCGACGTTCATCTTGCTTGAATTCGAATTGTATCAACGTCTATCTTGTAACGGCTATATTTTGTGACTGTTCTAACTTGTCAGTATTTCATCCAATAGAATTGTTTTCTTTACAACGTTCGACTGTACTATCAGTTTGTTGGATGACTAATTTATAAAACTGAGTTTCCTGATCAGTTTTATGCTGAATTTGTCAGTTGTCCATTTCTTGACTGACTTAGAGCATTAACTGTAATTTTACTCTTCTTAAAAAATCAATACTCTAATTTTACATCTGATTATAATTGACTTAACCAAAGTACACCATAAGCATATATCTTCTAAGAGTTCATTGTCCTTATGACTCTTAGGTCTTCATACAAGATCCATAAAGTCAGTTCCGGTCACCACAAATTTGCCTGAATTCTATGTTTACAGTCTCGACTTTTATAAGCGAGTCGAGCCCTCAGTTCTTCAATCTTCAATAACTAAGTCTGTGTCCCTCAGTTATTCTTTCTTCTAGATAAGCCAACTGAGTTTGTTCCCTAAGCGAACATACCTTCTTCAGTTCTGATTTGGTGTAGTCTGTGTCAGTTCATCAGCTTGAATGACTTGCCTTTCCAGTTTCTTAGATGAATTTGATCATATCCAGTTTCTTAGATGATTTCCAGTTTTTAGTCTTACGACTCTCTAACTATTACAATGCTTTTCTGATGTAACCTATACAAATATCAAACTCTAGTAAAAACTATACATTCAGTTCTAGACATCTTTTAGCTTTTCACTATAACTGCTTGCTTCAGCACTTCATCAATGGGGTTAAGATAATATATGAACAAATACGATGAATAATCATCAAAACATAAATTTTATTTCCAACAATTTCCCCCTTTTTAATGATGCCAAAACCCTCCACAAAAGAAAATCTTAAAGATAAATACAATTCAAAACAAGGTAAGACTGAAACCGGATTTCAATAAGAATTTTCAAAAATTGGAATAGTTACATAGTTGATAACAAACTGAAATAAGAGCTAAATTCTTTTCAGTGCTCTTTGTGTAACTAAAATAATTTCCTTTCTTTATCATAAAGATGATAAGCATTTTCTAGTTTTGTGTCTTCCTTGGAGAATGTTTTGTGATAGTCTACTTGACTAGAATGCTTCCATTTTCTCCACAAAACTAGCTTTGGCAAAGCTGATTCATCCTTGTAATAATTTTTGAATTCTGCTACATCAGCTTTCATTTGTTCAGTCTTGTCTCTGATCTGCAACTTCTCTTCAATCTTCTTGAACTTCTTATAGTGAGCCATCTTCTGATTGTGATACTGATCAGATAAGAAGTAAACAAGAGATTCTTCATAAGTTTTGTCTTTGTACTTGAGCTTGACATTGCTATGATCATTGACAAACTTCATCCACAGATCATGTGTAAGAGTAGCTCTTCTTTCACCAGGTTGACTGTATTTTTCAATCAGCTGCTCTTAAGTCAGTTCTTTTATGTTCCGAACATAAGGATCTGCCGCTGACTTGCATTTCTTCAGTTCCTCTTCCAGCTTATGCTTTTCATCCAGTAGTCTCAGCTTTTCTTCTTCAGCTTTCCCTTTTTGGCATCATACAACAGATTTACCAACTGATGGGTTGCATTTTGGTCGGCTGAGATACTCTTTTGAGAAGCGAGCACTTCTTTCAGCTGAGTTTCTAAAACATAGATGTGCTAATTTAAATACCATTGTTCTTGAGCATGCGTTTCTCTATCTTCCATGGTTGTGACTTCAAGTTTTTATTTAAGACTAAGAATTTCTGATGTTGAGCTAGAAGTTGATTTTTCAATGATTTCCAACTTGGTATGGACTAAGACGTCCGTCTTCTTTCGATAATCCAAGTAACCAGAAATATTTGACAAAAGGCCATTGTGTTCATCTTTTTGACTGATCATAAACTTCAAATTTTCATGTACTTTGCACAATTCTTCTTTTGTCAAAATTTCAGATGGATCCATTGCTTCGTCTTGTTGGATTTGAGGCTGAGTATTATCATCAATAACCATTAATTGCTGATCCTCATCCTTTCCATCTGTTTGCTGATTGTCTGTTGGTTGGTTTCCAACTGGAAATTCTTCTTGCTGATTAACAGTTTGCGTGGGTTTAGCTTAAGGTTGAACATCTGGTTGAAAATCTGTAATCTTATCAGCTTCTTTCCTTGATTCATCATATTTGTCATCATCCTTCTTCTTTTGAGTATCCAGAGCTGATGATGTGGCTGATTTCCTTCGTTTAGCTATCTCAATGAATCTTCTGAAACAATTTGTGAGAAACTCATTCATAGGGAATAGAGTATACAAATCCTTAATTTCAAGTTTCTCTAATAACAACTTTTCTTCACTTGTTAGAGTAGCTTCTCGACAATCTTCAGTTTTAAGTTTCATCTTCATCAGCATGATGATCCTTTCAGCTTCAAAATTATAAGATGTTTCCGAGTGGCGGTCGCCGAAATCGTTGCTCCTTTTCAAAGCATGCATAACGGAAACTTGTTTCTCTCGAGATCCGCTCGTTGGCGAGAAACAATTTCAGAAGCTATTCTTTCCGTTCATGCGACTTCAGCTGTCAGTTGTTGTTCCCCCTCAGTTGATGCTAACGGGCTTGAAGTACCTGGGAACCGACACTTACCAACTGAATTAAATTTCTCTGAGTCAGCTTTTCGTTTGACTCCTTTGTGTTCAGCTATTTGCTGAGACACAGTTTTCTTCTTGGCTTCAGGTTGGGATGTTTTGGAGGTTTCCTTCTCCTTTGTAGATGCTGCTGCAGCTTGCTCTGCTGCATTCCCTTCCTTGAGTGTTTCCAAGTAATGTTGAATGACTCCACTTAGTGTCTTTTCAGTCGAAGTCTGCCAACACTTTCTCTTCCTTCAGCTTTAGTTTTCTGAACACTTTCCAATTCAGCTAAGTGTTGCTATCTTAACTGATTAAGCACATAACCTGCCCAATTGAACTCAAGTTCATCCCAGATGATGTTCATCAAATAAATGCTGTCTTCAGATAAACTGGCAATTCATTTGTATCTTCCAATTACATGTCTGCTGAGCCATTTGCTGAGGTGTCCAAAATCTGGTTTGAGATCGTTGAAATGAGTGCCAACAGTTGCTGGTTCCTTTCTTAAGGAAATTTGTTTGAGAAAGGCTTCTCTTTTGTGTGGTAAGCAACTTAACTCGATTGATTTCACCAATGGTTCCTTGAAATCAAATAGCATCCGTATTACTTCCTTATTGAAAATAATCTTTTCTCCATGAACTTTTGTAATTAGGGATTTCCTTACTACTCTCATGTTCTCCCAGAACTGTAAAATTCCTTCTACATCACGATCTTCTTTGAACTTCACTTCCAGGATATCTCTTAATCCTGGTTGACGCTTAATCTTCTCGCAAATATGACTTGCTATAAGAGTATTGCTGCACAGAGATTCATACTCTTCAAATGACAGAGTATCCAACTCAGTAATGAGTCTTTCCTCTTGTGATTTCCCTTGAGGCTGCCATTACGAATTTTTCTGAAGTAAAATTTGAGAAAGATAATTTTTTTGCTTTTTGAGAGAGATAAAGTTTGAATTTTTATTTGTGAGTAAGGAGGGATATGCAAAAGGATTGGATATATATAAGGGGATGTACTGGCGGTTAATATATTTGTACACGATTTAGTAAAGATTGTGTACCACCTTTTCAAATTCCATGATGGTTTGAGGTTACTGATGCATGTACTGTTCTGACAGTAGTGGGGGTGTACAAGCAACAGGTTCTGACATAAATGGCGGTAATTAAATGCGATGTAACCGTTGTCGGTTTTATCTTGACTTTCTTTGACTAGGTAAACTGATGCTTGAGATCAGTTCTTGAAATAAATTCAGTTCCATCAATTCTTCACTTTCAGTTAGTCAGTTTGAGATTGTTGATGTCAATGGCTGATCTGTTAAGTGAGCGCACCCAGCATAACAAAGATCAATCCCCTTGACGAATCTCTTAGCTTAAACTACCTTAGATGACTTTGATTATACCCAACTTAGTTCTCAGTTTGGCAAATCTCTCTTTGTCCAGAGGCTTGGTAAAAATGTCGGCCAACTGATCTTCTGTCGGGACATATAGAACTGTAATATCCTCCTTTTCCACATGATCCCTTATAAAGTGATGTCTCACATCAATGTCTTTCGTCCTTGAGTGCAAAACTGGATTGTCAGTTATTGCAATTGCACTTGTATTAGCACACATTATAGGAATCATTCCTTCTTCAATCCCATAATCTCTCAATTGCTGTCTAATCCATAAAACTTGAGCACAACAGCTTCCAGCTGCTATATACTCAGCTTCAACTGTTGAAGTGGAAATAGAATTCTGTTTCTTATTGAACCAAGACACAAGTCGATTTCCAAGAAACTGACATGTGCCTGAGGTGATTTTTCTATCCACTTTGCATCCTACATAATCTGAGTCTAAATATGATATCAGCTTGAATTCTCCTTCTCTTGAATACCAAATTCCTACTCCTTCAGTAACATTCAGATATTTCAAAGTTCTTTTGACAACAGTGAGATGAATTTCCTTAGGTCTTGTTTGAAATCTTGCACATACACCAACATCAAAGGATATATCTGGTCTACTTGCTATACGATAAAGTAGACTTCCAATCATTCTTCTGTAGAGAGTTTGATCCACATCTTTGCCTTCTTTGTCTTCATCTAATCTGATGTTAGTTCCAATTGGTGTTGCAGCTGATTTCTCCATTTCAAACTTCTTGATCAATTCTCTTGTATACTTAGTTTGGTGAATGAAAATCCCATTGTCCATTTGTTTTACTTGTAACCCTAGAAAGTAATTCAACTCTCACATCATACTCATCTGAAATTTGCTCTTCATTAAACTTGCAAATTTCTCCCAGAGTTGTTCCCTGATCCAAAGATAATATCATCAACATAGATCTGAACAAGTAGAGTACTTTCTTCAACTTTCATTCTGAATAGGGTCTTGTCAATGGTGCCTTTGATAAATCCATTATCTACCAGAAACTGAGATAGAGTTTCATACCAAGCTCTTGGTGCTTGCTTCAGTCCATATAGAGCTTTTCTCGGTTTAAAAACTTTATCAGCTTGATCTTTAATTTCAAATCCAGGAGGTTGTTGAACGTAGACTTCTTCTTCAAGTATTCCATTCAAAAATGCGCTTTTGTCGTCCATTTGATATACCTTGAATTTCTTGTGAGCTGTAAAGGCAAGAAATAATCTTATTGCTTCTAACCTTGCAACTTGTGCATAATTTTCATCAAAATCTATGCCTTCAGCTTGTGAATATCCTTTAGCTACAAGTCTAGCTTTGTTTCTGATGATATTCCTATCTTCATCAAGCTTGTTTCTGTAAACCCATTTGGTGCCAATGATGTTTACATGATCTGGTTTGTCTACAAGTTCCCATACTTGATTTCTTTCGAATTCATTCAGTTCTTTTTGCAAAGCTAAAATACAATCAAGATCTTTCAAAGATTCTTCTATCTCTTTAGGTTCAGACTAAGATAGGAAACATGCAATCATTGCATCCAGTTGATGTCTTGTTTGAACACCAGCTTGAGTATCACCAATCACTTGTTCTTCTTGGTGATCTCTCATCCATTGATATACTGGAGTTTGCATCAAGGGATCTAAATTCTGTTGAACTGGTTTTTATGAATTTGTTCTTGATTTTCTACATCTTGAACTGGGTCAGAATCATGTTGTTTAGCTGTAGGTTCAGTTTCAGGTAACTGAGGCTGATCTTGATCTGATGATTTTGAAATCCTTAATCTTCCAACGTCAACAAATATTGATTCTGGTAAAACCGGTAACTGAGGTTGAGAAACTGGTTCTGGTCTGTTTTCAGTTTCTTCACTAGGAAAGTTTGGTTCATCAAATACTACATGTATCGATTCTTTATGCTTAAGTGTCCTTCTGTTCAGTACTCTGAATGCTTTGCTGACACTTGAATATCGCAGAAATATTCAGTCTTCAGCTTTGAGCTGAAAAACATGAAGTTGATCTTTTCCATTATTGTGTATGAAACACTTGCTTCCAAATGCATGAAAGTATGAAACATTTGGCTTTCTTCCATTCCAAATTTCATAAGTTGTCTTATCATGCCTTTTATTCATAAGAGCTCTGTTCTGTGTAAAGCAAGCTGTGTTAACTGCTTCTGCCCAATATTTTTTAGGCATTTTTGCTTCACAGATCATAGTTCTTCATGCTTCTTTGAGTGTTCTATTCCTCATTTCAGCTACACCATTTTGTTGAGGCATTGTTGTTGCTGCAAGTTGATGTAAAACACCATTTTTCTCACAGTATTCAATAATCACTTTGTTGAGGAATTAAGTTCCTTTGTCTGATCTTATCTTCACAACTGATACACTTTTCTGATTTTGAAGCTTCTTGAGAAGTTCTTTAAGCCTTTACTTGGTTTCACTTTTCTTGGTGAATAAAATGTATACTTCTTTCCACTGATACTAATTGGTGTGACAGGTCCAAATAAGTCCTATTGAAGTAGCTCTAGGACTCTTGTTGTTGAATGCGGAGATTTTGTCTTGAAACTGGCTTTTACTTGTTTCCCTTTTTGACAAGCATCACATAAGCTATCTTTTTTGTAGGTAATCTCAAGTAATCCAATGACTAACTGTTTCTCGACAAGGGTGTTGATGTCATCGATATTAAGATGACTCAGTTTCTTGTGCCATAACCAGCGGATTTCTGATTTGGTATGCACAAGTAAACAAGTTTCCGCAACTGCTGTAGTCTAATCTACAACATACATATTCTCTTTTCTTCTTCCAGCTAGAACGATTTGAAATGATATTTCATTGATGACAATGCAGAAATCTTTATCAAATGTGACCCTGTATCCCATGTCACAAAATTGACTGGTGCTGAGTAGATTGTAATGCAATCCTTCTACATAATATACGTTCTTGATTTTGAGTCCATTTCTGATCAAAGTACCATAACCTTTAGTGTGTCTAGGTTTATCTTTATTTCCAAAGTTAACTTTTGGTCCATCTTTGTTGATAAAATTAGTAAGACAATCCTTGCTCTTTGTCATGTGCCTTGAGCATCCACTGTCAAAGTACCAAATACGTTGCAAAATAAATTAAACATTTTTAGGTACCCAACACAGTTTGGGTCCATGGGATCAGTTGTCAGTACAACTTTGGGAATATATCCATTAGGTATCTTTCAGATATTGTGGCACTTATTTAAATATATGTAAGCCACACTCCCATAGTATCTATGCTTGGACTGTGTCTTATTTATATGATCTCTCAGATCCTTTGGCTGAAACCGATTTCCATGATGCTTTCTATTATTGAAACTTGAATAATAACCATCATTTCTTCTGTACTGAGGTCTGTGCTGACCTTGGTACTGAGGTCTTTGCTGAGGATTGAAGTGAGTCCTTTGCTGACCTTTTGACTAAAACTTGTGATAAGTTTTCTGTCTGAAGTGATTGTTTTTATCAGTTTTAATAGTAGATTCAGAGAAATTCCAGTCATCATCAGTAGGAAATAATCTGTCTTTCCCCCAGACTTTGTGAATCTTTGAATAATTGATATTCTTGGATTTACTTTGACTGAAGTTTTTCTGGTTCTTAGCCTGATCAGCTTTTGTAGATTTAGCAGTTGATCTACCTTTTCGATTTTCATGATGTACAGCTGATTTACCTTTTTGTTGACTCTGTTGTTTACAGCTGACTTCTTTGAAAATTGATGTTATGCCTGACTTGATTCTCATTGAACTTGTTTTACTGGTTCAGCATTCTTTTTAGTTTGAGGACATTGTTCAGCTACGAACTTAACACCAGTTTTGGTATTAGGTTCAGTTGCCTTACTCGTTCCTCCCTTCGAAGATTGCTGTGTAACAAATCCTAAGCCAGTTCTATCTCCATATGGCTTGCCTGATTTGAATCCAGTAGTTGAACTAGATTGAGTGAAAGATTCAGTTGTTGTAGCAAATGTAGTAGGCTGATACTGAGTCTTTCCTTTATCAGTTCTACTTAGTTTTAACGTGTTCAACTCATCTTTCAATCTTTTGACCTCTAGAATTAGTGCTCCTTTCTCAGCTTTGATTGATTCATAACCATCTTGTATGGTGACTAGCTGACTCATCAATTCGTCAAGAGTTTCTTCTAATTCTGAGTTCTTTGAATTGGAATCGGCTGTTGAAGAACATGCATTTTTTTATGGAAATTTGAGCTGAGCTGTATTTAGAATTTGATTCACAAACCTCATTGGAATCTTCCATGTGAGCCATTAAAGCTGTGTCTTCAGATAATCTTTCTGTACCAGCTTCATAGTCAGACTCATCTCCAGCTAACAATGCTCTTCTGCCGGTTCTTCTTTGCTGAGTTTTCTTTGCATTCAGGTATGGGCATTCAGCTTTATAATGTCCCGGTTTCTTGCAGTTGAAACAAAGATACTCATCATCTTTCTTTTTCTCGGGAGTCTTCATGATGTATTTCTGAGTTAAAGGATGACCATTCTTCATCCTTCTGATTTTGCTCATCATAAGAGCCATTTGTTCTTCCATTTCATCCAACTGTTGAAGATTACTTGTGGATGTTTCTTGAGAGTCATTTGATGCTGCTGCAAGTGATGTGGTCTTTGGTTCTTCCAGAGCTTTGATTATTGCAGTTGTGCTTGTAAAATCTTCACTGAATTCATAAGCTTTCAAGTCTGAGAATATTTTAAAAGAATCCTCTATGTCAAGTCTTCTAGATTCTTCCATTGCAGTGACCTTAATCTTCCAACACATGGGAAATGCCTTTAAGATTCTTGTGTTGATTTCTTTCTTTGTATATTCAATCTTGAGTAGGTTTAGTTCATCCATGATAGCACTAAATCTTGTCTCCATTTGGTCAATGGTCTCTCCAGATTTCATCTTGAAGTTCTCAAACTTCTGTTTGGCAACTGAGATCTTGTTTTCTTTGATTGAGTCAGTACCTTCACAGACTCACTGAAGTTTCTCCCACATTTCCTTAGCAGTTGTGCAATCTTTCACCTTCAAGTACATATTGCTATCAAGAGTTCTGAGGATAAAGTCCATAGCAACATTGTTGAGATTGTTTTGCTTGCGATCATCACTGGTCCATTCAGCCTTGGGCTTTGGAACTCTAACTTGATCTTCACCAACAGTTTGCATGTGGGTGATTTGGATTGGTCCATCATTGAGCACGTCCATCATCTCATCATGAGTTGATGCCAGAAAAGCCAGCATACGACGTTTGTATTCGTCAAACTTATCCATGTTACACATCAGCTTTTATCTTGCATACTGATTGCTATCCATTGTGAGTGAGTGAAAACTGATTATATAAAGACTGGAAATTGAGCTTTCTAATGAGAACAACTAGAGGAGATATAGAGCAAATGAGCTTTAAACAATGACTTGTTAAAGAAACACTGCTCCGATACCAATTGTTGGTCCCTTGGAAAGGCTAACACAAGTTTAGAGGGGTTGAATAAACTTGTCACTAAAACTTGATTTTAAGCTCTTAAGGTTCAGTTAAAACTTGTGTGGAGTTAAGTTAACAAAGTTGAGTCTAAGTCAAAGCTGACTTATAACAAAACTGAGTCAATTGGCAGCGTATATAATTCTAGCCTTTTACTTGATCTTGTTATTCTACGTGAAAGCTGAGTGTGTTAAACTGAATTCTGGTGAATGTCAATTTGTGAGCTGTGAGTTGTGAAACAATCAGTGCTCAGTATGTTGTGTAAACAATAATAAAAGCTGTGATAATAAATAACAGAATGTAAATGCGTAAAGTAAATGAAACAAGAATTATAGAGGTTCCAGATGGTGTAATCCTGTCAGTCCTCTCTTCCCCTGTGGTGTAGGAGGAAAATTCCACTAGAATTTCTTGAGGTGAGCTGTTACAAAATGTCCTAAACAATAGTCCTTGGCTAATCCTAGCTTCACACAAGTTTACATCTGATTATAATTGACTTAACCAGAGTACACCATAAGCATATATCTTCTAAGAGTTCATTGTCCTTATGACTCTTAGGTCTTCATACAAGATCCATAAAGTCAGTTCATGTCACCACAAACTTGCTTGATTCTATGTTTACAGTCTCGACTTTTATAACTGAGTCTGAGCCCTCAGTTCTTCAATCTTCAATAACTGAGTCTGTGTCCCTCAGTTCTTCTTTCTTCTAGATAATCCAACTGAGTTTGTTCCCTCAGCAAACTTACATTCTTCAGTTCTGATTTGGTGTAGTCTGTGTCAGTTCATCAGCTTGAATGACTTGCCTTTCCAGTTTCTTAGATGAATTCGATCATATCCAGTTTCTTAGATGATTTCCAATTTTTAGTCTTACGACTCTCTAACTATTACAATGCTTTTCGGTTGTAACCTATACAATTATCAAACTCTAGTAAAACCTATACATTCAGTTATAGACATCTTTTAGCTTTTCACTATAACAGCTATCTTCATCACTACATCAAAGGGGTTAAGATAATAAATGAACTAATACGATGAATAATCATCAAAACATAAATTTTATTTCCACCAATGTGAAGATAGTCTGAGTCCCCACGGATAGCGATCCGTTAATGGCTAGGACTGGTTGTGAGTATTGTATGAGATTCTTGTGTTTCAACTTGGTCTTGTGTGTGCGAGTGATTGGTTTTAGGCCAAGTGGGAGATTGTTGAAATAGTGTCCTAAACCCAATCGGGTTTGACCGGATCTGACCGGGTCGGATCATTTCTACTATTTCTTTTTGTTTATACATATATAAAATGGCTTTGTTGTTGTCATAAATATGTTCTTTTAAGGAACCGATTATGAATTGTTATATGACAACGTCCTTAATATTAAACTGTGATATAAAAACCATGATGTGCGATTATGGTTGATGATATCTCTAATCACTTTAATAAGTTTGATACTTAAATGTCTTTAGGCTGATGTACTATAAAACAGGGCATTGATAGTACAAACAGACTAGCATGTATTAGATGTCTTCTATCTTTAAGGACAGGGATATATCTCGTCTATCGAAGTGTAGAGACACTTGGACAGTACGTGGACGCGTATTAGAGAATGCGTATGTTAGACTGACCCACTAACATTAAGTGTCACACTATATGGCAGTTGTGTAATTATCCTTAAGACCGGAGTCTTCATGGCATCACGGTGTGGATTGTCATACTTTGACACTATTGAGGTTTCCCCTAGCCATGGGCGATCATGCGGTAGTGATTGGGTGTGATACTGAAGCATGCGGAGTATACATGTTTGGTCGTCTGGAAATCACGTACCCTATCGGTAGGATGAATATCCGAAAGGGCCTTCTTATAAAGAATGTCTTACTCTCGTGAATCTTTGCAAAGTGGAAGTAAATATGTTACTTCTAGAGAGCATGATATCCAGATGATAAGATACGGTCGTTAATGTTTGACACTCTACGTACGACCGTATGGATATTATTACATCGATAGGATTGTAAGTTACACGGTAACTGTTTCACATGAAAGGTAATAGTCATTGCATTTGACTCTTCTGATGATTGGGGGTCACGGTGTGTTGCTAGACGCTATCCCGTGATCGTTAGGCATGAAGGGCATTTTCATATTTTACACTTTGTGTCTACGGCCAACATATTCGGAAGCCTATCGGGTCACACACATATGAACATCTAGCCGGATTAAAATGTGGTTATAGTTGATTACCGAATAAGGAAAGTTTATCTCGAGACTATGGAGGTTATAGTGGTAAATTAATATGGTGGTATTTATTTATTACCAATAAATTAAATACAAGATATTAATAGTATTATATTAATTAAAGAATATTCCGGATGCCAATTTGTTGGCTGAAGGTGGCGGAATTTGTGTGTATAAGATACACTTGGATTGTGCAATTTAATTAATAGTATTATCAAATATTAATATAAGATATTAATATATATGTATCTAATATATGGCGCCAAAATTTGTAGTTGACACACGTGAATGCCAAGTTGATCATGTTTCAATGTTTGGATATTAAAAAATATATACATAGATTTATATATGTTATATATATGTGATATATACACATGTGTAAATTAATTTATGGTAATATAATAAAAGATAAAGATAGTCAATATTAGATATTGAAAATATCTTCGAAATATTTAATCTAGGATATTAAATCAAATGAGATAAATCAATTAAATATATTTTCCTTATTTTATAAGGAAAATGTTTTCTTTCTCCTCAATCTACTAGAAAGCTAATCTCAATCAGATTGGGAGACATAAGTGGCGCCACTCACCCTATATAAGAAAGGGGTTGGCTAGCTCTTTAGAACATCACAATTCCAAGAGCTAATAGTTCTTGTGAAAAATAGAGAGCTTCTTCTGGAGAGATTTTGAGAGAGAGAAAAGGCCAGTATAGCAACCAGATTTTTCTAGTTGCAATCCAAAGGTGGATTCCGGCGGGTTGTTCGTGTGGACTAGCGGTAGAAGCCGAACGCTGGGGCGGCTCCGTGCATCGCTACTCTCCTTAGACGGTCAAAGCGTCGATCTTTTAGATCAACCAAGGTAACCACCGTCTACTCGCTTATTTGTTTATTGCTTAAACGAAGTCAATCTTGGGACGATAGGAAATAAATTTTAAATTCCGCTGCGTGACGGACGTTTTCTAGTGCTATACAATCCTTACCGGCAGTGTACCGGGTCAAATTATAGTGCTAGTGTGGTGAGTCAGGTGTCGAATCCTCAGGGAAACGTGGTAATTCTTTTAAGTGTGATTAAACACCAAACAACTATTATTATCTCGATCTAAATCGCAGGTTTTATCATACGAGTCATTACTATACTAATAAACAGAAAATAATTTCATAAATCACAACTAAACTATTATTATATATATAAATACATAAATATATATAGTAATACATAACCAATACACTATATATATATATATATATATATATATATATATATATATATATAGATACCAATATATTAAATACTAATAATTATAGAACAAGCCAAGATATATATAATTGAATTATTCAATCTTTTCGGTTTAACGGATGTGCTCGATCTTCCTTTTATTAGGTCCAATTGAGTAAATGAAACGGTGCACTCCCGAGGTTAACAATTCCTCCTCGACGAGCGTATGAAATTGTCATATGTCAATTTGTCATCGGTTCAATCTCCACAATCGCCCCATGCTAATCTCAGTTAGTCTGAACAGGTACCGAGTACAAATCCACCCCGGATAAAAGATGTTGCTCCGTTTGTCAGACGGCCGATGTTATTCAAAAGGCTCCGGTTGTAAGGCGGATCGATTCAACTTTCCGGTGTTAGTTTCAATTAAACTTTTGATTTTAACATTATTACAATCTTGAGCACAAATTTTAATAAGATTCATCTTTCCCAAGACAAATCTGCCGCCGGGTAGGAAATAGGATTCCGTTGTCACGCTTTCGCACGGCCAATTTTACCCTCCGGCTTTTCTATCATTTATCTCATATCCTAACTTCTCTGGTC
Organism: Gentiana straminea; assembly: GCA_036785695.1. Classification (NCBI taxonomy): domain Eukaryota; kingdom Viridiplantae; phylum Streptophyta; class Magnoliopsida; order Gentianales; family Gentianaceae; genus Gentiana; species Gentiana straminea. The sequence goes on from JAVUPR010000244.1 coordinate 1,307,799, forward strand.
AGTTCATCGTTAGGTTATATGTTGCGATTCATCTTGATTAATTACTTCAATCTGAATATTATCAATACGTTGCAAAATAGAAAAAGATTCAATTAACTCAATTTTTGTCAATTTTACTTAGATAACATTCATTTACCGAAAAGATCAAAATAATACGATTACATATCCTTGGCTAGTTATTAGATTTAGCCTAATAACATTATAACGATTAAAAAGATAAAAACAACAAACATAAATACTTTAGAAAATTACCCGATTACAACTGTTGATTCAGAGGTCGTATTCTTCTAGACATTACAACGACTTCAACAACATTGATCTTCTGATAATTTCCCGAGCATTACAACGATACTACTACATTATTTATGGCATAAGGCCTATATACATGCATACTACTAAGAAAAGAGGTTTAGAAAATATATTGGTACCCCTTTTACAGTCTGCATAAAATGTCCATTTATAGGCAGATTTTTCCTGGCCGGATCGATCCGGGATCAAGGTCGGATCGATCCGGGAATAAAAAACATTATCACTTGCTTATTTTCTGCAGAACCATGTGCTAATCATCATTACTTCGCATTATTTGATAATCCGGATCGATCCGAGGTAATGTCGGATTGATCCGTGTGTAATTTTTCCAATTTTTAGCTGAAACTTGATAAAATCATATCTTGAGTTGTAGATCTCCAATTGACATGATTCAAGAAGCGTTTGAAAGCTCTTTGAAAGATCTAAAACTTTCATGAAGGACTATTCTTCGGAAAATGCATTTTTGATGGGCCATTCGTTCGTCGAATATATATCTCGATAATAGTATCACGAACCGTTGATCCACTTGAACTTTTAAACTTATGACATTTCCTTACTTCCTTCAAAAGATATGAATTGACTTCAAAAAGTGTCGTCACTCGGGGTCTTAAAATCTGCAATAAAACACCAAAAATACCCACGTAAATCTGACACGACACTCCGGTTACTAAACCGGTACAAAATTTATAACTTTTTATTACTTTTACTAAATTTTTATATTAATTAGTTGTATTCATAACTATCAATATTTCATAAGATTATCGTTATAATTTCTTATATTTTATATAGAAAGAGTCGATAAAATATATAATATATCGTAATTTTTATCATACAAATGTTATACATCAACTACTCCCCACTTAGCTCTTTGATCGTCCTCGAGCAAAATAAGCGGTAATATAAAAAAATTACGATAAAAATGACATACTTGGTAGATTAAATCTCAAGTCAGTAAAATATCATTTCAATATTATAAATATATTAATTATATCTTTCTTAGAAATTAACAAGATAAAAAGTGTATATAACTTAGATAAATTATTTATCAAATATCATTAAAATGAAATTCCACTTAATTTACTTAATAAATATAATTAAAATTCTAGAATTATTCTCCTATCTCAACTTATATGAAATATTTGGAATCTAGGATTAAGTCAAGTAGTTGGCAAAGCGGCTTATAACGTTTTAGGCTCAGGGTGTTGGTTAATCGAAAGGATAGAAAAGGAAATCAAAAGAGAAAGAGGCAAGTCGTACGTACTTACATCTTCATATTTTTGATCAAAAATATCTCGACTAATAACATTCTGATATTATTTCACTTTTTTCCAGATTTTCTCTCTTTTTTTTTTTGTTTTTTTAGAATACTAACATACCCGAACTCATTACCAAAATCGACTATCTTGCAAGTGTCATGAGGTGAGGTCGAATATATTAATACTTATCCAACTTTTCCAATCTCACCATATACCATTCTTTTGCATCGATACTTAGCTTTTATGTCATCATCTCCTTTCATAAGTATGTACAAACTCGTGGGATTTTTAGGAAATGTAGACCAAAATAGGCTAAGGGTCGGTCATAATTGGTTAATCATAATTGGCTATTTCGAGTGAGGTCTGGCCACTCTATTTGGCTGAGGTGGGGACAAAAATTGGAAATTTTATTCAGGTAGGCTATTTGGCTATAGCTGATCAAAGTTATGCCAAAAATCGTCATCCCTAGTCCGATTCCATATTCATATTTCGTTTTGAAAAGAAAATTATTATAACATTTCATTATAATTATAAGTATATTTGCTAAATTTCATAAGAAAATTACTGGATAATATTTATGTATAGTTATATATACTTAAAATCTTATGAAAATCTAAAACTGACATATGTAACATAGTTATAATATATCTAATTTACTTTACTAAATTAAAATCTATTCTTACCGATTTATATTATTTTTAATCATATTAATTATATATTATCTACTTAAATTTATTCAAGAAAAATTAAGCTAAGTATTAAGCAATTAAGTATAAATTTATATGAAAATTTTAAATTTTTATTTACTAACCTAACTCTACTCCCCACTTACGAAGTGGCATCGTCCCGATGTTCAGTGAGTAATAAAAAGTAGGTTCGAAAATAAAATTTAAATTTTAGATGAATGTTATTATTTTAGCGATATTACTTGCGTGTATTATTATGTTTCTACTAATAGAATCATCATAAAAAAAACATATATATTAAACAAGATTATTAAAATTATTAAACTTAAAGAGAAACATAATTAAACAGATTAATAATCTACTACTTAAAGAACTATCATCTTAAACACACTAACTTCTTAACTAACAACTCTCCAACTGTCACTACTAGACTGACCCAAAAACAACTTTCGTTCAGGTGAAAATATCAAACTGTTGACGAACCTCCGGGAGTATCAACCGGAAGTAGTCCAACTTGAGAACCACGAGATGGAAAAATCTCGTCTTGATCAAACTCAGGTACTCCATGTAAATGAACATAAAGTCGAGATATAAGCCAAGCAAACGGCATTGGCTTCCCTCTACTACGTCGCTCTACTGCGAAATTGACCGCGGCCTTGTGAATCAATATCCCCCAGTCAATATATGCTCCGATAGTGATTGCATACATCAGAAGCAATTCGCAATCCTGAATTCCCGAGAAATCATTTGTGGGATAGACTCGTGAATTAATAAAATGTTTCCACGCCCTCAGGTGAGGGGATAACGCAAGAGTTGAAAAATCATAATTATGATCAAAAAGAGGAAACAAATAATGGAATCTTCTGCGGTTATATTGACAATATTAGAAGTATTTTCTAGTTCCCATTGGAACTCAAAATGTGTACTGGGAAAAAAACCACAAGGCGGAATTTCATAAACTTGATTAATAACGAAGGATGAAAAGGGAATAACAATGCCTCGGACAGTAATGAGTTGAGTTGCTGCTATCGCAGTTTCTTCAGATAGAGAAGAATAAAAATCCCTAACTACAGAAATATTTATTCTACCCCTCGGATGTTTAACAAATTTCTTCCAACCAAAGCCTCGTATCAGATTTCTACCCCACTGATCAACTTTTTCAGTGTTTAAACCTTTCTCCATCAGAATAGGAGATTGAACAAAATTCAGATGTCTTGGAAGATTGTTATGAAAACAAGAGGCTTGACACTTTCCAAAAATATTCTTGTATGCACCTCTAGCTGCTCTAGACGCAGTTCGCTCAAAACTAACGGCCTGTTCTTCCGGTGTTAAAGGCCTTGTTTCTATAACCGGTACTGAGATTGGGATATCTTGTTTTCGTTTCTTAGCTGCTGTTCTAGAGGATTCGGCCATTCTATTATAGTGACACAATAATTCAAAAACAAAAACAAACAAAACCAAAACAACACAAGTGAATAACAGTACAGTTGAAAATAAATTACTAAAATTACAAAAAAAAAATGAAATTGATAAGATAAAATACTACATTGTTACCTTGATAGGCTATAAAGATTGAAAAGTTGGCCGGAAAAGATGAAAAGTCGCCGGAATGAAAGTTGACCCTTTTTCTTGAAATTTTTCAAATTTAAGTGAGAGATTGAAGAGAATAGGGGAAAAGGAGAATAAAATAAAGAGTGGGGTAATGTGATAGTGTGATTATGTGATGAAAGAAAAAAATTTCGAGTGGGGATGATGGGGTGTGGGGCGGCTGTGAAAAAAAAGAAATTGGAAAAGGAAGAAGAAGAAAGAAATCCCGTTCTTTTTAGGTTTTTCAGGTACCGGATCGATCCGGGGTCATGTCGGATCGATCCGACAAAATTAATTTTTTTTATTTTTATTTTTTAAAACTTTATAAAACTTACCAAAATTCAATAAAACTTAATAAAATCTTTATAAAACCTTAATAATATTTCTACTAAAAAATAAAACCTTTTATAAATTTTTTTATAAAACCTTAAATAATTTCATAAAGATCCTTTATATAAAATTTTCAAAAGTTATAAAAAAAAATTTTAAATATTTTAAAACTTATAGGGTTCCTAATTCCTCTATTTCTAAATCTTCCAGAGTTCTGATATAACGTTCTATCAACCTAACCCTGAGAAATGATGCGTTTGAGTTTTCTCTTTGATCTCCATCGGGATTTTCGGATAACCACCTAATCGTTCCCTTCTTGACAACATTCAAACACTCATCCTGAGATTTGGTTGTGCTTTGTCCACATTTCCCATTATGCTCACTTTTTCCACAGATTCTGCATTGCATAAAAACTTTGCCCTTCTCTTTATCGAACTTCTCGATTTTCCATTACAAACTTATTTCAATCTGATCTCTCTCAATAATTGCTTGTTTTTCTCAAAAACTGAAACTTATATTGTAAACGCGACATCCTTATCAAAGCCTAACTTCAAAAGCAAAATAAAAACTCCTAATCTATCAAAAAAAGGCATCCAGTTCTTTTACGTCTGTCCGGTAAAAGACGAAACTAGTTTAAACATATAAAAACACAGAAAAATAAAGTAAACAAGAAAGATAGTACCTGGGATTCAGCTGAACTTAGTTTTCCTGCTTTTCAGTTTTTCAGCGGATCTGTTAGCAACATTACTTCTTTCCTCGAGAGGTCCCTTCTCCTTCCACAAACAAATGACTTTACCCCGTGGCCATTGGCTATAAAAGTTGTACTTCCATCGATTAGTCCAACAAACTCGCATTTGTAAACCCTTGTTACTCTAAATGGACCTCGTCCATCTTGATTTAAGCTTACCTGGAAATAACTTTAAACGTGAATTGTACAATAACACTCGATCACCTACATGGAACTCACGACTATAAATTCTCTTATCGTGAAAAGATTTCGTGCGTTCCTTGTAGATTCGAGCGTTTTCATAAGCATCAAGACAAAATTCTTCTAGTTCTGTTAACTGAAGTAATCTATGATCACCGACAGCCTTAGGATAGAAATTCAAAAATCTAATAGCCCAAAAGGCCCAGTGTTCTAATTCAACTAGGAGATGACAAGATTTACCAAAAACTAGTTTGTAGGGAGAACCACCAATTGGTGTTTTAAAGGCTGTTCTGTATGCCCATAATGCATCATCCAATTTCTCTGCCCAGTTTTTACGATTTGAGTCCACTGTCTTTTCTATAATTCTTTTAATTTCTCTATTAGACACCTCTACTTGACCACTGGTCTGTGGATGATAGGGTGTGCCTAACTTATGTGTTACACCATATTTTTCGATTATCTTGGTAAATGGTCTATTACAAAATTGTGACCCTCTATCACTAATGATAGCCCTCGGAATGCCATACCTAGTAAATATATTTTTTTTAAGGAACCTTATGGCAACTTTGGTATCATTAGTTGGAAGAGCTTCAGCTTCTACCCATTTTGAAACATAATCTACCATTACAAGAATAAATCTTTTTCCAAAAGATATAGGGAAAGGTCCAATGAAATCTATACCCCAAACATCAAATAATTCACACTCTAAAATCGGTTGAAGAGGCATTTCATGTTTTTTCGATAGATTTCCCCATTTTTGGCATGATTCACAAGATTTCGCATATTTATATGCATCTCTATATAGTGTAGGCCAATAAAAACCACATTGTAAAACTTTAAAAGCAGTTTTCCAACCTCCATGATGACCTCCTGCCTCACGATCATGACAAAATGATAAAACACTTAAAATTTCATTATCAGGCACACATTTTCTGATTATCCCATCTGAACATTTACAGAAAAGGTCGGGTTCTTCCCAGTAATAAAATTTTAAGTCATAAAAGAACTTCTTTTTCTGTTGCAAAGTCCAATGAGACGGAATATAATCACAGGTTAAGTAATTAATGATATCTCCAAACCAAGGTGACATTTCCTTAGAAGGAATTCTATTCTTTAATAACTGCATGGTTGAAGGAGTATCTATTCTAAATAGTTGTTCATCAGGAAATGAATCTTGTATTTCAATTCCCTTTTCTTCATTTTCCATTCTACTTAGATGATCTGCTACTACATTTTCACTTCCCTTTTTATCCTTAATTTCTATATTAAATTCTTGCAGTAAGAGAATCCATCTAAGAAGACGTGGTTTAGCATCTTTCTTACTTAGTAAATACTTCAGGGCTGAATGGTCTGTATAAATAATAACCTTAGATCCAATGATATACGATCTAAACTTATCTAAGGCAAAAATTATAGCCAACAGTTCTTTTTCTGTAGTTGCGTAATTAACTTGAGCTGCGTTCAGTGTGTGAGATGCATAGTAGATTGCTTTGAGTACTTTATTATATATTTGACCTAAAACTGCTCCTACAGCCAAATCACTCGCATCACACATAATTTCAAAAGGCAAACTCCAATCTGGTGCTACTAGCACTGGTGCAGTAGTTAACCTCGCTTTTAGGGTCTGAAAGGCTTCCATACATTTACTATCAAAGTTAAAAGGTACTTCTTTTTCAAGCAAATGACTTAGCGGCTTTGCTATTCTCGAGAAATCTGCAATGAATGTTCTATAAAAACCTACATGTCCAAGAAATCCTCTTAGGGTTCTTAAATTAACTGGTGGAGGTAACTTTTCGATTACCTCGACTTTAGCTTTATCAACTTCGATACCCACTTCAGAGATTCTATGTCCTAAAACAATCCCTTCTGATACCATTAAGTGACATTTTTCCCAGTTTAAAACTAAATTGGTATCTTCACAGCGTTGTAACACTCGTTCTAAGTGCGATAAACATTCATCGAAGGAATCTCCGTACACACTAAAGTCATCCATAAAAATTTCTAAAAACTTCTCGACCATGTCAGAAAATATAGCCATCATACATCTCTGAAATGTAGCTGGTGCATTACATAAACCAAACGGCATTCTTTTATAAGCGAAGGTTCCATACGGACAAGTGAAAGTAGTCTTTTCTCTATCCCCTACTGCAATGAATATCTGTAAATATCCTGAATAACCATCTAAGAAACAGTAATACTTATGTCCACTTAAGCGTTCCAAAATTTGCACTATGAATGGAAGTGGATGATGATCTTTCTTAGTATGATCGTTAAGTTTTCGAAAATCAATGCACATTCGATATCCGGTAATTTCTCTTGTCGGAATCCATTCATTTTTATCATTTTCCTTTACCGTGAAACCTCCTTTCTTTGGTACCACTTGAGTTGGACTTACCCACTCACTATCAGATATAGGAAAGATTATCCCCATCTCTAATAGTTTAATAACCTCCTTCTTAACAATTAGCTGCAAATTCGGATTGAAGCGGCGTTGTGGCTGAATACAAGGTTTAGCGTCCTCCTTTAGAATAATTTTATGAACGCAAATCTCAGGGCTAATTCCTTGAATATCAGCTACTGTCCAACCAAAAGCTTTCTTATGCTTTTTTAACATTCTAAGTAATTGGTCTTCTTGTAGCTCAGTTAAGGTTGACGAAATAATAACCGGCAATAGATTATTAGTTTCAAGAAAAGCATACTTAAGATTTAAAGGAAGTGGTTTCAACTCCAAATTACTGGGTGGATCTTCTACTGAAGGTTTTAGAACTGGTCCTTCTAGTTCTAATTCCAGATACTTATGCCATGGTGGTCTAAAAGTAAAACTTCCTTTGTCTAAAGAAAGGATTATCTCTTTCATTTCGGTGTCTTTCTCATCTTCTTTATAGATAGACAAAGTTAAGCATTCTTCTAATCTGTCTTCAAAAGCTGGTAACTGATTATCATAGACAGAATGAATATCTTCTATAAAAGAACATGATTCTGGTGATCTATATGGATGTTCCATAGCTTTGAATTTATTGAAAGCAACTGCATCTTCGTTAACTCTCAGTATTAATTCTCCTTTTTGGACATCGATTAATGTTCTTCCTGTAGCTAGGAATGGACGACCTAGAATAAGTGGTGCTGAATATCCTTCTTCCATTTCCATGACTACAAAATCTACTGGAAAATAGAACTTGTCTACTTTAACCAATACATCCTCAATAATTCCTTTAGGGTATTTAATCGATCTATCTGCCATTTGCGAGTCATTTCCAGTCTTCGTAAGCTTTCCTATGCCTAGCTTTCTATAATCCTCATAAGACATGATATTTATACTTGCTCCAAGATCACATAAGACCTTCTTAAACAGAAATCCTCCAATTTCACATGGGATTGTAAAACTACCTGGATCTTTCATTTTAGGTGGTAATTTATGCTGTAAAATTGCAGAACATTCTTCATTGAGGCAAATATTCTCATATTCTTCTAACTTTTTCTTGTTTGAGAGAATATCTTTCAGAAACTTTCCATAGGTAGGCATGTTAACTAGAGCTTCGATAACAGGGATATTAATATGAAGATGACGAAAAGTATCAAGGAAACGAGCATACTTCTTATCAGTTTTTATTTTCTTAATTTGATCTTTAGGTGGGTAAGGTAAAGATTCTAAATCTATAACCTTTGATCCTGAAGTCATTTTCTCTTTTCCTTTCTCCTTAAATCTTGAAGTGTTACTTGTTTGCCATGTCTCATAATCTTTTTTCTTTAAAACGCTCCCTGAATCGATCTCTACTTCAGATTCCTTCCGTTCTTCTTGTTTTTCATCCTTGTTTTCATTATCTTCCATTCTAACATGTTCCTTGAATAAATTTCTTAAGTCTTTATCCATACGATCTTTCAAAATCCTAGGGATTTTTACCCATTTTTCACCTTCATTCTCAGGTTCCATACTTCTATTTCCTTTCAAGAAATTCTCTATAATTTCTTCTTCCTCATCAGTGAATTCATGTTCAGTTTCATCATTCTTACCATCTAAATCATCTTCTACTTCGTTATTTCCGAAACTTTCTACTTCATTACTACCACAGAGTTTTCTACTTCTGGTAACTACAGCATTTACCTCTCTTGGATTTCTTTCAGTATTACTTGGTAATCCTCCTGGTGGTCTGCTGTTCTTACGTTCACCTTCCCTACTCAAATGATCTTCCATATTTCTTAATGAGGCTTCTATCGTTCTCATTCTGGTATCATGGCCACTCATAGATGTTTTTATTGTACTCATATCTTTAGTGACTGTACCTATAGAAGTCATCATTGTTTCCATATTTTTAGCTTGAGTAGACACCACACCCATCATATTTTCCATTAGTTTCTCCCATTTTTCAATCCCTTCTGCAGGCTGAGTTGAACTTTGAGTTACTGGTATACTTTGAGTGGTGTGTTGAGGATAGGTTCTGGGTAATGATTGTAAATTCTAATTAGAGGTATCTCCCTGATAAACTTGATTATTAGACGAATTCCTATATGGAACTGGATATGGCGGTTGTCCTTGCTTACTAGGGTTTTCAGACCATCGAAAAGTTGGGTGGTCTCTTCTAATAGCATTAAACGAGTTTGAATATGCATTGTTCAAATTCCTATGCTGCTGAAGAAAACTTACCTCCTCTCTCGAATATCATGTTGGTTCTTCAATCCCTATTGGCATATTATCCTGATTTGAGTATTTAGTGGGTGTACTATTTTCTGAACTTTGGTTTTTGTTAGATTGTAGGCCATCAAATTTCCTACTCAAATTTTCCAAATGTGCTAGAACTTCTGTATTAGATGTACATTCTCGTGCAAAAGCTACTTTTCTGGTGCTAGAACCGGTTTCCCACATTCTGTTATTCTTGGAAATCTTTTCTATAGCATCGTAAACTGTTTGTGCTTCACTCATCATTAAAGAACCACCACATGCATGATCTACATCCGCACGTGAGTCTTTTCGTAATTTACGACGAGAAAAGTTGGATTTGCAAATCTAAGGAATAACCATGGTCGGGACAAGCTCTTAACAGTTTTTTGAATCTCTCCCAGGCATTCCCAAGCGTTTCTTCAGACCCCTGTCTAAAGTTAGCAACCTCGACTTTTAATTCCAAATTTCGTCCTGGAGTGAAATATTGTTTCAGAAATTTAGTTTGAATCTCCTCCCAACTAGTCAGTGAGTGATGTGGAAGAGACATAAACCAATCTCGTGCTCGTCCTTTTAGAGAAAAAGGAAACATAGACATCCTCGTTAATTCATGATGAGCACCTTGACTTTTGGCTGTATTGCACAATCCTTCGAAAAGATAGAGATGATGATGTGGATCTTCATCATCCTCTCCTAGAAATTGGGCTCTTAAGTCAATTAAACCAAAAAGATGAGATTTAATTTCGAAATTGTTTGCTCCTTCATTTGGTAAAAGAATGGGATTATTAGTCTGGTTCCTTCTTATGGTCTGATCACAAATAGGTCTCGGGTTTGGTGGGTTATTACGATTATTCTGGTTCCGATTCTGATTATTCCTATTATTAGGATTTTGATTATTATTAGGGTTAATAGGGTGTTGTCCATGCCCTAGAGCATTTTCTAGCCCTTGTTCAGGTGTTTCATCACTGATTTCGGCCATTCTCGTTTCTCGATTTGATGATGATTCGTGGTCAGGATTTCCCTGACTAGTATGACCACGTTTACTCTCTACTCTTAACTGCCTTTCATAATTATTTATGTCAGGCTTATAAGGAGTGAGCGGGGCCTTACCACTTCTGGTCATCAACTAACGAAAATAGAAAATACTCGATTTTTGTAAAAGAAGAAAATTGGTAACTAAAAGAAAGTAGATACCAACGAAAAATAAAATAGAAATGAGATAATAAATAGTGTTGACTTATCCTCGAGAATTTTGAGCTGATACAAGTAGTAACCATAGACACAAAGAAAAATTAGCGATGTGTTCCCCGGCAACGGCGCCAGAAAGCTGACGGACGTTTTCTAGTGCTATACAATCCTTACCGGCAGTGTACCAGGTCAAATTATAGTGCTAGTGTGGTGAGTCAGGTGTCAAATCCTCAGGGAAACGTGGTAATTCTTTTAAGTGTGATTAAACACCAAACAGCTATTATTATCTCAATCTAAATCGCAGGTTTTATCATACGAGTCATTACTATACTAATAAACGAGAAAATAATTTCATAAATCACAACTAAACTATTATTATATATATAAATACATAAATATATATAGTAATACATAACCAATACACTATATATATATATATATATATATATATATATATATATATATATATATATATATATATATATATATATATATATATATATATAGATACCAATATATTAAATACTAATAATTATAGAACTAGCCAAGATATATATAATTGAATTATTCAATCTTTTCGGTTTAACGGATGTGCTCGATCTTCCTTTTATTAGGTCCAATTGAGTAAAGGAAACGGTGCACTCTTGAGGTTAACAATTCCTCCTCACACGAGCGTATGAAATTTTCATATGTCAATTTGTCATCAGTTCAATCTCCACAAATGCCCCATGCTAATCTCAGTTAGTCTGAACAGGTACCGAGTACAAATCTACCCCGGATAAAAGAGGTTGCTCCGTTTGTCAGACGGCCGATGTTATTCAAAAGGCTCCGGTTGTCAGGCGGATCGATTCAACTTTCCGGTGTTAGTTTCAATTAAACTGTTGATTTTAACATTATTACAATCTTGAGCACAAATTTTAATAAGATTCATGTTTCCCAAGACAAATCTGCCCCCGGGTAGGAAATAGGATTCCGTTGTCACACTTTCGCACGGCCAATTTTACCCTCCGGTTTTTCTATCATTTATCTCATATCCTAACTTCTCTGGTCAGTTCATCGTTAGGTTATATGTTGCGATTCATCTTGATTAATTACTTCAATCTGAATATTATCAATACGTTGCAAAATAGAAAAAGATTCAATTAACTCAATTTTTTTCAATTTTACTTAGATAACATTCATTTACCGAAAAGATCGAAATAATACGATTACATATCCTTGGCTAGTTATTAGATTTAGCCTAATAACATTATAATGATTAAAAAGATAAAAACAACAAACATAAATACTTTAGAAAATTATCCGATTACAACAGCTGATTCAGAGGTCGTATTCTTCCGGACATTACAACGACTTCAACAACATTGATCTTCTGATAATTTCCCGAGCATTACAACGATACTAATACATTATTTATGGCATAAGGCCTATATACATACATACTACTAAGAAAAGAGGTTTAGAAAATATATTGGTACCCCTTTTACAGTCTGCATAAAATGTCCATTTATAGGCAGATTTTTCCTGGCCGGATCGATCCGGGATCAAGGTCGGATCGATCCGGGAATAAAAAACATTATCACTTGCTTATTTTCTGCAGAACCATGTGCTAATCATCATTACTTCGCATTATTTGATAATCCGGATCGATCCGAGGTAATGTCGGATTGATCCGTGTGTAATTTATCCAATTTTTAGCTGAAACTTGATAAAATCATATCCTGAGTTGTAGATCTCCAATAGACATGATTCAAGAAGCGTTTGAAATCTCTTTGAAAGATCTAAAACTTTCATGCAGGACTCTTCTTCGGAAAATGCCTTTTTGATGGGCCATTCGTTCGTCGAATATATATCTCGATAATAGTATCACGAACCGTTGATCCACTTGAACTTTTAAACTTATGACATTTCCTTACTTCCTTCAAAAGATATGAATTGACTTCAAAAAGTGTCGTCCCTCGGGGTCTTAAAATCTGCAATAAAATACCAAAAATACCCACGTAAATCTGACACGACACTCCGGTTACTAAACCGGTACAAAATTTATAACTTTTTATTACTTTTACTAAATTTTTATATTAATTAGTTGTATTCATAACTATCAATATTTCATAAGATTATCGTTATAATTTCTTATATTTTATATAGAAAGAGTCGATAAAATATATAATATATCGTAATTTTTATCATACAAATGTTATACATCACTGTGTTCCCGCGTAGATTTCCTAACAGTGGTATCGGAGCGAGCTTCGTGCTTAAGCAATAAGCATGTTAATTTGCGTAGTAAATTTTATCGTTTAAATCACGTAATTAAAAGATGAAATATTTTTGATTCGCAAAACGATACATGAAAAGAAAAAAAAAAGGGGATCCGGTGGTGCTCGGCCGACTGGCGGCGGCACCACCATCGGCGGCCGGCCGGTCGGCGGCGGCGGGGCAACCTGCTGCCGGCATCGGTTGACTTGTCAAAGGTGGTGGATCCCTAAATTTTATTTTGTGTGTTTTGTGTTTTAAGAAGGTTCATAGTTGTGATTGATAATTCCTCTTTTGTTTAGTTGTGCCATGTGGCTAACCAATGGTTCAAATAGTTTGGGTCATTGGGATGCCACATGGCATTAAAATAATAATGGACTTTCCAAACTTTGTTTGGAATAGGCCTAGGCCCTTTCCAAATATTTGATTAGGAAAAGGCCTAGGCCTAAGCCACTTTCAAAATTTTGATTTTGGAAAGTAGCCAGGCATATTAACCAAAATATTGTTGGCCTTTCCAAAATTTGTTTGGAGTAGGTATATGCCTTTTGTTTTTGGAAATCAAAGGCATCCCTTTTGATTAGGAATCAAAAAGGAAGAAACAAAAGAGACCTAATTTTAATTTTGATTTATTTTTGGAATAGTTCTAATTAATTAAAATTAAAATTGAAATCATTTTAAAATTAATTGTTAATTTTATTCGATTAAAATCATTCATTAATTAAATGTTAATTAGTTAATTGAATGGATAAAATTATTTAATAGATTAAACGTTAATCGATTAATTAAGACGCATGTAGTTAAATTTTAATTTTAGGTTAAAGGTTGTAAAGGACTTTTTTTGATCTAAAATGAGGAAAAAGGACCAAAAAAAAGATAGTGGTCGAGAAGGACAAAAACGCGCATGTTACTACATGTTGCTACAACCAAATGTAGTAACACATGTAGTAACATGCGCGTTTTTGTCCTTCTCAACCATTAATTTTTTTTTCTTGTCCTTTTTTCTCATTTTGTATCTTATTTTGTCCTTCTGGCCTCTGGCCCCTTTAATTTTATCTTTTTCATAAGATGTTATTGTATCTATTAGATATAGTAATATAATATGATTATATGGACCCCGATTGATCATGGACTCGACCGATAGGATAAATGTGAATGGTTTAATTTTTCTGTTAGTTTAAAAATTGTCCAAGGCCGTTATGAAGAACATGACCTAGTTTATTTTCTGCATTTATCCCATTCCCGTTAGCTCCCCCCGTGTACGGCGGGTGTATTTTATTAGATAGAATTAAATGTAACAAGAATGGAGCAGAAGATGGAGACCAAAGAAAGAATAATAAAGATCTCATTGGAGATGGCGCATTAAAGATCCTATTGGCAGTTGCAACTACCCTTAGATTGTGACCCGTGGTTTCGTCAGTTTGTATTCGAAACCGCACCTAGGAAAAGTCCATGATCATACCGGTTACTTTACGCATTTATTTATTTTGTGCTTGTATTAATTTTATATGATACGATAGACGCATGACTAGGCACGATCTAGATAATTGTGTAGGATGTATGACTATAGAGATCGATATATTATTGATGAGACCATAATTAAAATTAATTAAATGAATTAATTTACATAAATACTTCCACCTCAAAAGAATCAAGTCGAAATTGCCTCCCCATATTATAATGACGGTGAAGAGCCCTTGTTCGGATCTAACTCATCAGCCAAAGTAGGGGGTTGACCAACCTCGGTTACATCGTCATTATCGAGATATGATTGTATGAGATCTCACGAATATTGGGGTTATGAGTTGACTAAGAATTCTCTCGGCCACCAGCCAAAGCGGGGTCATTTGGATTTTAGAGGCAAGGGTTTGACTACTTCATAAGATGAAAGCTATCAAATAGTTGACTAGTCAAACAACAAGAGTCGTATAAGATACGATTGATAAAAAGTTGTCTACCTATTAGACTATTTTCGGCCCACCAGCCAAAGCGGGGGTCGCGGTAGTTTAGTGGGATCTTGTCCACTAAAGGAATTGATAATTCTTGAAAGTCAATTGGGAGTAGTTGACTAGTGGGAGCAAAATCATAAACCATAAGACCATTTTTGATTTTGCGTGTATAAACAACAACACTCTTTTATCTTTATTTTTATGTTGTAGTTTTTTAGCAGACTTTATATTTATGTTTTATTCTCGATTAGTAAAACCAAATTATGACTATTACCTTTAGAGAAACATTCTCAAATATGGTTAAGTAATTTTAATCCTTTTAAATAAGCAATGACACGAGCAACCCTGTTATAGTAGTTAGAGACAAGGAGACTACACAATTGATGCAGTGCTCAAAGACTTTAATTATTAATGAAAACGGAAGCTCATGATATGATTGAATCACTTGAAATAAGTTTCAACGAATTAATCATATATTGGATACGATCCAATTTGATCATTCTGCCATACGATGACAATTAATTCAAAGGTTGAATTAGAATGACCGCATCGAATTTTGGAAATGTTGTTTTTAAAATTGTAAGATTTAAGTATCGACTTATTTATTAACAATTGCTTAAAGGTTAATTAAATAGTCAATGTTTTGAACACGATTCAAAGGTTTAATAAACTATTTAATAAACTTTAGATTTTCTTTATGAAAGGAAATTAAAGACATAGCTCTTGTGATCTTTCTTAAGTCTTATGAAGACTACACTAAGAAATATTTACAAGTGCTTAAAGGATTGAAAGAAAAGTGAGGGTGTGTGCATAAATAGAGAACTTGTGAAGTTTTTATTCTAGGCAAGTGAGTTGAGAAAATTCTATCTAAGTTCAAAGTCCACTCTAAGACATATGATATCTTATGAGTGTGATTAAATTAGAAAGATTAAATACAGATATGGAAGGTGAAGCAAATGTTGTAACACTTACCATATTCTGGATCTAGTAAACTGATAAGGGAACTAAATAAATTATGTTCTGGTTCTTATGAAGAACATACTTTCAGTTATTTGTTAGGATTTATTAGACATATTCAATTGTAAAGAATCAATGTTATTCCGATAAAGTTGGAAGGTCACTGAATCTAACATACTAGAAAGATGTCACTATATAGTTGATATATGTGATGAGATCTCAACTAAATATTTCTATGGTTGTTATCCTTGATATTTGTAGTTGTTCTAGATGTCGACTCTCTAGAAGAGAAACGTATAATCAAATGTCATTAAGATGATGTCCGAACCATGTGATTATGAATAATGTGGGTGATACGTATCTTATCTAAAGATGACTAAAATACCCTTTTATGAAAAGGTTATAAAATCTAGAAAAATTGTCTAAAGCCTAAACATACCGATTTTGTTGGCTTATGACAATTAATGCCACAAATAATTGTTTGTTAATCTCTATGACTAGTTTTAGAATTAGTTGAATGTACTTATTGAAGTACAACAGTTCGGAAAGCCCGAAAAGTTCGAGCTAGTACGAATATGAGGTTGATGAACTACATAGGAATTAATCTTCAATTGGATTGAAGTAATTAATACCTGAAGGGTGTTTCAGAAGTCGTCTGAAAGGGAATCAGATTCTCCCTTAAAGGATACCATTTTCTGGATACGCAATTAGACTGTGTTCCTAAAATGGAAACAACGCTTTATATGATAAAAGTGTGCTGCAAGCCATGCCAAATATCCCTTACCCGTTTCGGGATAGTGCCCTTATACTTAACCGAGTTCCAAAGAATAAAGGTAGAATAAATTCCATATCATATATGGAAGGGGATAATGTCAAATCTATCTTAACCGATGATTTGAAGTTGTCATAGGCAAAGTCATAAAGGCTTTGAGCCTATTACGACATATGCAACTTTGTGGAATATCTTGGCAAGTACGCTAGATAATGTTTACTAACCTGCGGAGCAAAACTGTTTTTCTCCAAACATGTTGTATCCTAGAGGAAGAGTTTCTTCCAAAAGAAACAGTGGGAGTAAATAATATCTCAAAGGAGTTTGAGGACCACAAAGATATATTCAACCATTGAAATGTGAGCAGACGCCACATAGTGATGAGGTGTAGAACACTGCTCAGTGCACACTAAAGTTCTGTAAGTCTGTGGATAACCTTAAGCCTGAAAGGGCTACTGGTATGTTCATCTTGAAGAATGAATATCTCACGACTTATGAAGGAATGTTTGAAAGGCAAGATTGAGAGATATGGCCAGGAGCCGTAATACCTGAATTAGATTCCATCAGTGGCAGTCAGGTTGTGAACCTAGTCTGTCTTAGCTAAAGGGAATGTCCCTGAAAGGCTGACGTGGATAGTAATATGATTACTGAAAGGTGATAGTGATGGCTGAATGGTACGGGGTGCAAACCTTGTAATTATCTTTATGCTGCCAGCTGAGTCCAGCTCTATTTAGACAATGCTTGCTATAACTTCATATCATGGCTATATGATAGTGTTGAAGACGTTGGGCAAACAACCTGATGTTCATAACCGATAACATGATATGTGAGCTCATGAGATCCATTTATGGACTCGAACAAGTTTCTCAAGACGATTTCTTTGTTTGATAATCAAAGGAGTTTGATTTAGTCAAAAGAAGGGATATGCCCAATGTGCAAGAAGGATAGTGGGAGTGTGTTACGATTTTTGAGTAAGGTATTGGATATCTCTCTCGGGAATTGTCACCCCATATCACAGTCAATTAATGTTTGGTAGTTCAAGGTCTTTACGAAAGCACTTGGATTAGTAGTTCTTATTTTTGAAAATAAGTGTCTATAGTGATAGATTTAACTGCTGTTAGATAATAGTTTACCTATATAGATGTGATGCTAAAAGAGTTTAGCATAGATCGCGACAGGAGATACTGCTAGCCAGTGTTCTCAAGATCTATCTATGTTAGGACGTTAGTCCTAAAGATAAGGTGAAAGAAGATTCTTATGGAAGGTTTCCTTTGCTACTGCGATAGGAACCATCATAAAAGTAATGCCAGATGTTCATAGTCCATGAAGAGTCATGAGCAAGTATGAAAGTAAATCTAGTCAATGTCGAGAATATCGTTAAACAAGTTAAGGATAGGTTCCTAGTTTATCGAAACATGGAAATAAATAAACGTAGATATACAGACGTGTATCATGAGTCTTATGAAGGTGAGTAGGAGCTGCAGTCTGGGTTTGCAGTCACTTTGATTAGGTGATACAGTGAACGTTCTTGGCTATGGGTCACTGTAAATTCTACAACTTATCCGAAGCAGTGTGGTGCCCTTGGAGGCGCAGCGGGAGTGATACATGAGTCTATAAGGTTCATTCCTGAACCTTGTACGGTTCTTCCACCTTTTCTAAATAGCTGATATGGTAAGTGGATTCATTGCTTGGAGCAAGGACCAGGGTCTCGTCAGATATTTGTATGTGTGTTGAGGCGGTTCATTTGATTTGATCATTTGGAGCATGATGTGAAGATAGTCTTAGTCCCCACGGATAGCGATCCGTTCATGGCTAGGGCTGGTTGCGAGTATTGCATGAGATTCTTGTGTTTCAACTTGGTCTTGTGTGTGCGAGTGATTAGTTTTAGGTCAAGTGGGAGATTGTTGAAATAGTGTCCTAAACCCAATCGGGTAGAACCGGATCCGACCAGGTCGGATCATTTCTACTATTTCTTTATGTTTGTACATATATAAAATGGCTTTGTTGTTGTCATATATATGTTCTTATAAACAACCGATTATGAATTGTTATATGACAACGTCCTTAGTATTAAATTGTGATAGAGAAACCATGATGTGCGATTATGGTTGATGAGATCTCTAATCACTTTAATAAGTTTGATACTTAAATGTCTCTAGGCTGATGTACTATAAAACAGGGCATTGATAGTACAAACAGACTAGCACGTATTAGATGTCTTTTGTCTTTAAGGGCAGGGATAGATCTCGTCTATCGAAGTGTAGAAACACTTGGACTGTACGTGGATGGGTATTAGAGAATGCATACGTTAGACTGACCCACTTATATTAAGTGTCACACTATGTGGCAGTTGTGTAATTATCCTTAAGACCGGAGTCTTCATGGCATCACGGTGTGGATTGTCATGCTTTGACACTATTGAGGTTTCCCCTATCAAATTGAATACTAAAATCTTAATTTGACAGGTGCACCTCATTCTTATTGACATTGTGTCAGCTGCAGCTAATGGCACACCTGGTCTTGGAAGATATCCTACTTTTAAGAGAGAGGTAATGATATATTTAGACTCACATGGGGGCATTTCCAATGACTTTTTATGGTCTTGTTGAAGATGCTTACTTATTTGTATTATCTAGATAATAACAATTGCAACTAATGCTTTGGATGGCTTTAAAAAGGAGGCAAAGAAGATGGTTGTTGCATTGGTCCACATTGCCTTTACAAATATGTTATTTTAAGTAAATGAATACCCTAGTTGGTTTATTCTGTATTTCTGCATGGTGGAAAATATATTTGGTGAATCTCTTTGCCCCATTATTTGTGAAATGTTTATACCTAATTCTTGTTGGAATTCTTCCAACAAATCTAGTTCTAAGTACGTTGTCCTCAAATTTTGTTTTGTTCTTTATATAGAATGGACCGGCAGCGACGAGAGGAAGAGTCAAAAAACCAATCGTCCAAAAAAGCTCCCGATGTTGATCAATCTCGGATTCAATAGAGTATGTGAAATATGCTTGAATTAAACCCCGCCCGAGTTTAGTCTGTTGTTTGATGCTCTTTGGTTATGATTTTGTACATTTATCCAGTAAATGTAGCTATGCCTAGTATTTCTAGTTCCAGTAAATGCAGCTATCCAGTTTTTTTAAAAAACTTTTGGGAGCCTTTAAGATATTCTTTTTGCACAGGTCTATATATGTTCACATCCATTTTCAGATTTTTGCCTCTTATCCTTAGCCATTTCCGGTTCACAAAAGAGTGCTTGGTTGCTCGATGTAGGACGCCTTGCTGTGGGATACGGAATCAGGGTTACATCGTATGTGGTAACTGAAATTACCTTTGAACCTTTGCTTTTATGAACAATATACTTCTTTTTTTCCATTATCAGTCATGTTATCATTAACAACTTAATTCATGTGTTTCGGGCTATTGTGTGTGTCATTTTTCAGCATTTTAAATCTGTTTTTCCCCCTCTCATGACACCATTCACTTCTGGTGCATTGAGCTGGTACATAGCTAGTTTGCTCTTGTATGTATTCATCACCATTCAAGAGGTAAGAGTTGATTACATCAAAGGGGTGAACCCTATTGATCTAATTTACGGTCTCGAGAAGTACAAAATGCTTTGTCAAGTTTGAGTCTTTATATGCTGAGTTTGTATGCTTTGAATCATCTTGTTAATAAGCTTGCAACCGCTTCCGTAATCAAATCTTTTAATCATGTCTTACCTTCGTATAATGTTAGAGATCATAGTCTCTTTTGTATACGTTTGGCACATGAACTTGTTGCATGTTGTATTGTTTGAGCGATCCACTTTGCTATCTACTAACTACTTTTTCAGCATCTCCATCTTCTTTTGGTCATCGATTAGGTTTGATATTGAGAAAACAAAGCAAATGGGGCCTGATATGATTCAATGGATGAAGGACTTTGGTGCTGACACGAGGTAAAATTGAAGCATTGTTATTACAATCTCAAAGGAACAGAGTGTCTGCAATCTGTTTTGGTCAATCCGATTTCGAGTATGTGTGCAACCTCCATTGTTAGTCCAAGTCAATTTAGTTTGGTCCTATGATTCTGTCTTGCTGTTTTGCATATATGATCAAATTTTGAAGTACAATCTGTGTGCTTAGTTGTGTTCTTATTCTATCCTTAACATTAGGTACGGTCTGTCTGTTGCACATGTTCAGGTTCAGGTTTAGGTTTTGATGGTTTAATATTAGATTAAGTCTTCGTTTTAGTACTTGTTTGGCATGAGTTTAGATTCTGTACTTGATCTGAGAAGTCTATGTAAAAAGTGCTTACTTTATGCAGATCTCAAGTTCAGATCAACAACATAAGTACATAAGCATTTTTTGCTCCAGATGCAAAGGTCATTAGATTCAGATTCATATCGCAAATGCATCACATTTTCATTTACAGAATTGCATGGTACTGTACATTCATGCGCTTAGCATACTCCCAAGTTGAATTTTGCTTTATGTGTGATATTCATATGCATACAGTCTTGTGTTTGATAAAATATGATCTAGCATCATTTATTTAATTTTTTTGAAATTTTTAGAGTTGATGTTAAGTTTTTGTATATTTATATATGATTGTTAATAATTATTTAATATTTTGTTTTGGTATATTAATTTTTTTATCCTTCTATATATATTTTTATAGGCAGTTGATTATTAATATTATTATTAGTATTATTATTATTAAAATAAGACTTCTAGTGACAAAGCCTTTGTCAATATTAACCATTAATGTAAAAATGTGTTTATACCCTTTGGTGACAACAACACTGAATTAGTGATAAAATGTTCATTATTTTGTGACCAAAATTTTGTCGCATGAAAAACATTTCGCGAGAAATCCTGAGGTTTGTCATGAAAAGCTTTGGTGACAAAAATACAAGATTCGTCGCGACTGAATTATTTTAATGACTAATACTCTGGTCATCACAATAGACACCTTAGCGTCACTGTTTACACAACAAACGCCGCGACAAAAAATTTTTGTCACGAAAACTTTTACTGACGGAAATAAGCACTTTTGCGACGAATATTTTTGTCACGAAAATGTCTTTTTTTTGTAGTGAGGGTAGTGGACAAGGTTAAATTGTACGTGTACGAACGTACGAATAATAAAAAAAATTTGGATATTAAGCAGAAGAGGTAACATGTATGGGTTCGTCATTGTTAAGACACCGAACCTTGATACTATATTGGCTTTAAGATAATGCAACACACACGTGTGCACACATATGAAAGTATTAGTCTAGTTAATAGTAATTAGATGAAAACGTGCATAATTGGTGTAAATTCTCAGGCGTACTTTCAGCCCTATGGAATGATCTATGCACTCTATGTATATATCAATCACGCACATAATCTTTTTGATAACATCCACTATAAGTATGAATCACGCACATAATCGCTGATATTACGTGATTTGGGATGCTAGAAGAAAAGTGACATTATGGATGCTTTGCTTAAAGAAATGATATGGTTTTTAACATAAGAATTTCGATGTTGCAGCTGTGTTTGTCGATATTCAGTCGAGATGCCTTGAATATATGGGTTTCAAGTCGTTGTTGCTTTAAATTCAACTCGGGGTGGACCAACCGGAAACTCCATCTTTTTAGTGCTATTTCTTCTTATTCTCAATTTTTGGTGAATATTTCCTTCAAGTTCAAATCTTAGATACTTAAACCATAACAATGAATTAAACTTTTCTTTTCTACTAATATCTGGTTAGGATATATTATATCCTTACCCACAGAAATCGTAGTCCGTCCAACATGTCTTTTCTACTAATATCTTGTCGCAAAGTTATTAGTTCGGAGTGTCCTCCCAGAGGCAAGCTGTGGGACCCCATACGTTTTTGTGTGTTTTGCAGTCCCACTCTTAAATCCACTCGATAAGTTATTTGTATCACCACCTAGAGTTCCATTTATCCGAATATCAAGTCAATTGTAACCCAAACGATTTCAGGCATCGTCAAACATAAAATATTATGAAAGAGTAGAGAGAAAATAGAACCTATGTGTGATGGAAATATTATTTCCATCATGAACCGTGATGTCTTCATTGCCAGAATAAGGCGTGTGTAATGTCAAATTACTGAGATTAGTGGTAACATGATGCGTAACACTACTATCAAAAAGCCATGGAGAAGATGATGCAGCATCCCAACGTGCTTGAAGAGGTCTCAATGTTGGAGGGCCTGACCAAATGAGAAAATTTCGTTAGAGGTTGAAGCTGGTAAGAATCGCACCATTTATCTAAATGTCCATGCACTTTCCACACTAGAATTACTCAAGTAAGGTTTTTAGGGCAAAAACATGAGCCTATTGAATGAGAGAAAGTATTAGGCGCATGTTTCCAAAAATTAAGAATAGTTAGACATGGAAATTAAACGAACCAAGATTGAGAGAGGGATGTCATACATTCGAATGAGTTGCAACAAGATCAGAAAAGCGACCGGTTGCATCTTAGACATAATAGTCTCATAATTAAGTAGCTTTCCATGAAACTCTTCAAAATCAATAGGGGTGTCATGTGCTTGAACAACCATAGCCAACTCTTTATAGTCATCTACCAAATTGTCTGAAATAAGATTTACAAGGACATCCGGATCCGTCGACTAAGTCATCAGCTTTAGTTTTCATAACATGAAGATAATTAAAGATTATTTGAAAAACTTTTTGATTGATTTGAGATATTGATTAATTTGTTTGATTCAGCCACATAGAGGGTTTTGTATGTGTATCATATAAAGTAGTCCATGCTTCACAATAAGTCTTTCTTGAGTGATTTACGGAATGATATAGTGAGAAAGAAAAGAAATAAGGACTTTTAAGATTAGTTGAGCATGACTAATCCAGAAATGATATGACATATACAATTCAGGACAAAGATTAATTCCAGGATGCATGATACAACCGTTAAATAGGAAATAATTTATTATGTGGGGAGATATGTTGGATTGGTGTGGATGGTTTTGGCAACTTCCTCAGATAAATATGAGCGATGAAAGTGTAACTAAATTATAGTTATAATAATTGTTGGTCCCGTGAAAAGGCTGACACAAGTTTAGAGGGGGGGTGAATGAACTTGTCCCTAAAAACCTAGATTTGAAACAACTTAGGTTCAACTTTAAATTTGTGTGGAGTTACGCTAACTTAGCCGAGTATAAGTATGAACTGACTTATGCTTAAACGGAGTTAACCAGCAGCGGATATATTAAAGCCTTTCGATTGTTCAGTTATCAGTTTGTAAAGATGAATGCAATGCTTTGCCAACTCAGTTTCTATTGTTTTCTGAGTAAGTGATCTGATGAGATATAAACTATAATGCAGTAAATAAATGCGAAAAGTAAATACACAAGAATTATAGAGGTTCCAGGTGGTGTAATCCTGGCAGTCCTCTCTTCTCCTGTGATGCGGAGGAAATTCACTATGTTCTTGAGGTTTACAGTTACAAGACACAAAGTAAATTTAAACACTGATTGTCCTTCTCTAAACCTTAGCTTCACAATCTTCAAGCCTTAGTCTTTAATAGATGGAATTGATGTTAAGACAAGCTGCTTCACTGGTCCTTGAAGGGTTCGATTGCCTCTGCACCAGCTCATCACAAACACAGTCTTCCTTGATTGCAGCTCAATTATCCTTCACACCTTCTTGGTGTTTCAGAGTCTAAAAACCTTTGATAAAATCAAAGTTGAAACTTGAATCAATGACTATGATTCAACTTGTGATTTGAGCTTCTTCTTCTTGATGTATATATGATTTTCACAAGCTCTGTTTTCTTCAAGTGTTTGATCTTGATGTTTCATAGAATACTTATGAACACTTTGAAGATTTCTTGATATGGGCCTTGCAATATAGAATATAGCAGGAGATCTTTTGATTCACTTCCCCCTTAGTAGAATCTTTCTTAATATGTTTATTTCTTAGAACTCAGGTTTTCTTCTTGAGGTAGAAGTTACCTATTTATAGGGGTAATCCCAACATTCAATTAATTTGAATTTGAATCCTTGTAGCCATTGGTGGTCCTGCTTATTCTGTTGAATGTCGGTGTCCTTTCTGACATTTCTTCATCCAATTACATTGCTTTCTTACAAATAGTCAGATTCTTTTTCAGCTCGAGTGACTTCATCTTGAAACTGAGCCTTTGGGGTTTTGTCAATTTCCAACTGGTAAAACTGAGTGTATCAGTTTTAAGAGCATTGACTGAGTTTTTAATCTTCTTCAAAACTCAGTTGTCTATTCTTCATCCGGTTTATATTGACTTAATAAGAGTACACCATGACATATAAACCATCTAAGATATCATTGCCCTTATGTTTCATAGGTCTTGATACAAGATCCATAAAGTCAGTTCAGACCATCACAATCTTATCTGAATTCAAACTTTACAGTCTCGACTTTTAAACTTCATAAACTGAGTTTGAACCCTCAGTTCTTCGATCTTCAATAACTGAGTTTGTATCCCTTAGCCTTCATTTACTGAGTTTTTCCCCTCAGCCTTCAGCTTCTAGATAAGTCAACGAGTCTGTGTCCATCAGCGAACTTACCTTCTTCAGTTCTAATATGTGTACTCAGTTCACTTGGCAAAGTCAGTTTCTTCTTATGAATACACTTTCTGTAAACTCAATATGTTCTTAGTTTCTCAGTCTATCCTATTCTATTACAATGCATTTCTGATTAACCTATACAATTATCAGACTCTATTAAATCATGTACATTTATTTCTAGACATTTTTTTTGCTTTGCACTATAGCAGATAGTTATGTCACTTCATCAATGGGGTTTAAAAACAATTAATAAATATAGATGAATCATCATCAAAACTAAAATTTTATTTCCAAGGTAGACTCAGTTATAGTTCCAGCTTGTTTTTCTTCAAATTTTTCTTCATCAGTTTTGCTTGATTCCTCCTCAGCAACAACTGAGATTGCATAAACTCCTGCTTCAGTTTTGGGTACTCTTTTAGTTTCCAGTTCTCCTTCAACAAGATCTTCTTTTTCAGGTTCAACAACCTGCCCAAGAACCTCTTTGAATTCAGCAACCTGAAGCTCACTTGGTTCCTTTGTTGTTTCAATTTCCAGTACAGCAATTTGTTCCTTTTCTTCCTCAAGTTCATCAACTTTCTTTTGACTTACTTCTTCAACTAGATCGTCCAAAGTAATGACTTGTTGTTGAACTAATTTCCTATAATCAACTTCCCTACTTTCATACTGAGATGCTTTCAATTCTTTGATTGATTCCTCATACTCCAGTCTAGATGTTGATTTCTGCGGTGTAGATTTTGATTTTGATAGCAAATCGAGCATTTTTGCCATCTCAGGTGTTATCAGTTCTTCATCACTTTCTATTACATCATCATCAACATCCTCAGTTCTCAGAGTTTGTTCCCCCTGAGTGTCAGCTTCCGGTAAGGGTGGAACTAGAACATCAGTTTCTTCAACATCAGGTTTTGAGGGAGTTTCATCAGTTTTTGATTTCTTGGCTGTCTGACTTGCTATATCAAAAACTAAAGATTTCTCAGGTGAGAGTTCCTTTGGTTTCTCAGTTTCTTCAGCATTTTTTTCTTTCTCCAAAGCTTCCACTTTTCTCTTTTTCTCCTTTAATCTCTCAAGATCTTCCAATACTTCTTTTGTGGTGACTTTCTTAGATGAACTTTTCCTTTTCTTTTTAGGTTCAGATTTCCTTTTCCAGAAGTGTTCTACTCCTCTTTTACTACAATTTTTTGTTGAAATAGTGTCCTAAACCCAATCGGGTTGGACCAGATCCGACCGGGTCGGATCATTTCTACTATTTCTTTATGATTATACATATATAATAAATGGCTTTTCCGTTGTCATATATTTGTTCTCTTAAAGAACCGATTATGAATTGTTATATGATAACGTTCTTAGTATTAAACTGTAGTAGAGAAACAATGATAGGCGATTATGGTTGATGAGATCTCTAATCACTTTAATAAGTTTGATACTTAAATGTCTCTAGGCTGATGTACTATTAAACAGGGCATTGATAGTACGTACAGACTAGCACGTATTAAATGTTTTATGTCTTTAATGGCAGGGATAGATCTCGTCTATCGAAGTGTGGAGACACTTGGACTGTACGTGGACGTGTATTAGAGAGTGCGTTTGTTAGACTGACCCACTTACACTGATAAGTGTCACACTATGTGACGGTTGTGTAATTATCCTTAGGACCAGAGTCTACATGGCAACACGGTGTGGATTGTCATGCTTTGACACTATTGAGGTTTCCCCTAACCATGAGGCGATCATGCGGTAGTGATTGGGTATGATACTGAAGAATGCGGAGTATACATTTTAGGTCATCTGGGAATCGCGTACCCTATGAATATGGGTGAATATCCGAAAGGGCTTTCTTATAAGGAATATCTTATATACTCTCGTGAATCTTTGCAATGTGGAAGTAAATGAGTTACTTCGAGAGAGCATGACATCCAGATTATAAGATACATTCGTCAATGCTTGACACTCGACGTACGACCGTATAGATATTATTACAACGATAGGATTTTATTTACACGCTAACCGAGCACATGAAAGGTAGTAGTCATTGTGTATTGACTCTTCCGATGATTGGGGGTCATGGACATGTTGCTAGACGATATCCATGATCGTTAGAGGTGAAGGGCATTTTCATAATTGCACCTTATGTCTACGGACAACATATTCGGAAGCCTATCGGGTCACACACATATGAACATCGAGTCAGATTAAAATGTGGTTATAGTTGATGACCAAATAAGAAAAATTTATCTCATACTATAAAGGTTATAGTGGTAATTTAATATGTTGGTATTTATTTATTATGAATAAATATAATCCAAGATATTAATTATGTTGATTAATTAAATATATTTATATATGGGGCAAAATATATATGTGTATATGATACACATGGATTTTGCAAATTAATTAATCATGGTATTATATTATATGGTATTAATATAAGATATTAATATATATATATATATATATATATATATATATATATATACACACACATGTGTAAATTGATTTATGGTAATAAGATAAAGATACTCAATATTAGATATTGACAATATCTTAGAAATATTTAATAAAGGATATTAAATTAAATAAGATAAATCAATCTAAGAGATTTTTCTTATTTTACAATTCAAATGTTTTCTTTCTCTACACTCTACCCAAGACTTGTTCCCAAGGATTTTGGGAAGGCTTGGGGCGCCCCATAGGCCTATAAAAGCAAGGAGGTGCTAAGCTCTTTTGCACACCATATTTCCAAGAGCTAACAGTTCTTGTGAAAATAAGAGAGCTTTTTAGAAAGAGATTATAGAGAGAGAAAAGGTCGACCAAGCGCCGAGTTTTTCTAGTTGCAATCCTTGGCGGGATTCCGGCGAGGTGCCTGTGTGGATTACTGGTAGAGGCCGGATGCTTGGACGGCTCGCGCACATCTACTCCTACCGGATGGTCAAAGCGTCGATCTTTTAGATCAACCAAGGTAATAGTACCGTCCCCTATCTTATATGTTTATTGTTTAAACGGAGATGATCCTGGATCGGGAAATCAATTTTTAAATTCCGCTGCGCTACTCGATTGATTTCCTAACAGTGGTATCAGAGCGGTTTTCGAGCTTAAGTAATAAGCATCTTTTATTCACGTAGTAAATTAGATCCAATAGATATTGATTCGTAATTAGTGCACGAAAAAAAAGTTTGGGCCCGTGGCGGCGGCCGGCGGCTGTCGGCACCACCGTCCCCTCCCCTTCTTGTTTTGTTTTGTGCATCTTTATTTTTCAATATGGTCCATGGTTGGTAATTTCTCTTTTGTTTAGTTGATGCCATATGTCTAACCAATGGTTCAAATAGTTTCGCCATTGGGAAGCCATGTGGCATCACCCAATTTGTTGGGAAGAAATATGTTTTGGTTATGAACCAAATCTAGGCCATTCCAAATTTTTGGAATAGGCCTAGGATTCTTCTGAAATATTTGATTTTGGAAAAGGCCTAAGGCCTAGGCCTTCTCCAAAATATTTGATTTTTGGAAAGGGCACAGGATGCCTTTAAATTTGGTTTGGACACAAACAAAGGCATCCTTTTGATTAAGAATCAAAAGGGAAGAAACAAAAAAGATCCACTTGATTTTTATTTTATTTAAAATAGTTTTAAATTAGAAATTGAAATTAATTAAAATCGATTTATTATTAATGGTTAATATTATTTCGATTAAAGCTATTAATTAATTAAACATTGCTTAATTAATTGATTGGATGCTATAAAGACGCAAGTAGTTAAAATTTAATTTTATCTTTTTCATATGATGTTTATTGTATGGATTAGATAGTAGATAAAATTCGATTATACGGACCCCGATTGATCATGGACTCGACCATTATGATAGATGTGAATGGTTTATTTTCTGTTGGATTTTATTGTTGTCCTAGGCCGTTATGAAGAACGTGACCTAGTTTTATTTTTGTATTATCCCATTCCCGTTAGCTCCCCCTGTGTGCGGCGGGTGTAAAATTTAATAGTTAGATTTTATTTTATGATTCATTGAAGACAAAGACGAAGATCCAAAGAAGGAAAGAAAAATAAAAGATCCATAGAGATGGCGCATGTCAAAGATCCCTTGGTGGTTGCGGCTACCCGTAGTTGTGGCATGCGGTTTCGTCAGTTTGTATTCGAAACCGCACCTAGGAAAAGTCCATGATCATACCGGTTATATTGTGCGCGGAATGTTGTGTATGTTTTACTTTATATGATATTGTAGTAATATGCACGTAATAGATGAGACCGTAATTAAATAATATTAATTAAGTGAAGTAATCTAAAAGTACTCCCACAACAAAAATCGAGTTATATTTGTCTCCCACTATTATAATGATGGTGAAGAGCCCTTGTACGGATCCAACTGATCGGCCCTCATCGGGAGTTGACCTACCTCGGGTATATCATCATTATCGAGATATGATCGTTATGAGATCTTATGAATATTTGGGTTACGACTCGACTAAGAATCTTGCGGTGATTGGCCCTCGTCAGGACCATCTAATTTTAGAGACAAGAGTTGACTTTCATATAAGATGTGAATTGTCAAAGAGTTGACTAGTCAACCACCAAGAGTCACATAGAGATATGATTGGTAAAGTGTTACCTACCTTTCGAATTATTCTGGTTGATCGCCCCTCGTCGGGAATCGGGGTAACTAGATGGGATCTTGGCCACAAAGAATTTTGAAAGATTCTAGAAAGTCAATTGGAAGTAGTTGACTAGTGGGAGCAAAATCATAACCTCAAGGACCATTTTTTATTTTACATGTATAATCAACAACACTCTTTTATCTTTATTTTATGTTGTAGTTTTAGCAATATATTTAGTAAAAAACCAAATTATGACTGTTACCTTTTGAGAAACGTTCTCAAGTTGGTTAAGTGATTTTAATCCTTTTAAAATAAGCAATGACACGAGCGATCGCGTTTTCGTAGTTGATGACAAGGGGACTACATATTTGATGGAGTGCTCTAAGACTTTAACGGAAGCTCACATATTGGACATAACGATATCCAATGGGTCATTCCATCATACGATGATTATTCAAACATTAGATGGATTGGATAAGGATGACCAGGTCGAATTTTGGAAAGGTTGTTTTCAAAATTGTAAGATTTAAGTATCGACTTAATTGTTTAATCATTGCTTGAAAGTAAATTAAATAGTTCATGTTTTGAATATGATTCAAAAGGTTGTATAGATTATTAACAAACATTGGATTTTCTTTATGAAAGAAAATTGAAAACACAATTCTTGTGATTTTTCTTAAGTCTTATGAAGACTAAATTAAGAAATATCTACAAGACTTTGAAGGATTAAAATGGAAATTTAGGGCAAGTGCTTGAGTAGAGAACTTATCGAAGTCTTTACCCTAAGCAAGTAAGTTGAGATAAATCTATCTAAACTCAAGTCAACTCTAGGATATATGATATCCTACGAGTGTGATTGAATTAGAAAGATTAAATACAGATTTGGAAGGTGAAGCAAACGTTGTAACATTTACCGTATTCTGAATCTAGTAAGCTAATAAGGGAACTATATAAATGTTATTATGTTCCGGCTCTTATGAAGAACATATTTTCAGCTATACCTTAGGATTTAATGGACGGATTCACTTGTAGGGAATAAATGCTATTCCGACAAGGTTGAACAATCAATAAATCTAACATACTAGATTAATGTCACTATATAGTTGATATAGGTGATGAAATCTCAACTAAGTATATGTATGGCTGTTATCCTTAATATTTGTGGTTGTTCTAGACATAGTCTCTATGGAGGAGAGTCGTGTGATCAGATGTCATTCTGATGACGTCTGAACCATGTGATTATGAATCATGTGGTTATACGTATCTTATCCAAAGAGGACTAAATACCCTTTTATGAAAATGGTTATAAAGTCTAGAAAATTGACTAAAGCCTAAACATATTGATGCTTGTAGGCTTATGACAATTTGTGCCATAAATAATTGTTTGTCTCTCTCCTGGACTATTTTAGAAATAGTTTAATGTACCTATTGAAGTACGACAATTCTGAAAGCCTGAAAAGTTTGCCATGATTTAAACACACATGTGTCACACTTGAAGGCAGTTTTGGAAACACTTCGAAAAGCACACCTGTTTGCTAATCTTAAAAAATGGTCTTTTTGCTTGGAAAGTGTTGTCTTCATTGGGGTCCTACTCAAAGGGAAGCATTCGAAACTCTTAAATCTAATTTGATATATGCACCTATACCTACTTTACCTGATTTTTCTAAAATGTTTGAAATTGAGTGCGATGCATCCGGGGTAAGAATCAGTGGTGTTTTAATACAAGATGGGCGTCCTTTTTCATATTTCAGTGAGAAGTTGAAAGGCATGAATTTAAAGTATGCCATATATGATAAAGAATTATAAGCACTTATTCAGTGTCACGTGTGTGTAAACATTATCTGCGTCCTAAAGAATTTGTCATTCATTCTGATCATGAGTCCTTAAAATACTTGAAAGGGCAATCTAAGTTTCACTTACGTCACATTAGATGGATGGAATTTATTGAGTCATTTCCGTATGTGATCAAGTATAAAAAGGGAAAAGAGAACACCGTTGCTGATGATTTATCTAGACACTAACACTCTAATCACACACATGCAAACCAAGCTACTCGGTTTTGAGCATATTAAAGAGTTGTACGCATATGATATAGATTTTTCTGAGTTGTATAAAGCTACTGAATTTTCAGCATGTGAGAAGTTCTATAGACACGAGGGATTTCTATTCAAAGAAAATATATTATTCATTCCTCAAGGGTCCATGCGTGAGTATTTGGTGAGAGAAGCACTTGGCGGAGGTCTTATGGGTCATTTTTGCATTGCTAAAACCTTAGACGTACATTATTCGCATTTTTATTGGCCAAGGATGGTTCGTGATGTTCATCGTATTTGTGAGTCATGTATTACTTGTCGTAAGGCGAAATCGAAGTCACATCCCCATGGTTTGTACACTTCCCTTCCTATTCCCTCCTTTCCCTGGGTTGACTTATCTATGGACTTTGTGTTGGGTTTACCTCGTTCTTGGACGGGTAAAGATTCTATTTTTGTGGTGGTCGATCGTTTTTCTAAGATTACATATTTTATCGCATGTAACAAAACAAATGATTCTTCGCATATTGCTGAATTATTCTTCAAGGAAATTGTGCGTCTACATGGTGTCCCCAAATCAATTGTCAGTGATCGTGATGTAAAGTTTGTAACCCATTTCTGGCATGTGCTATGGATGCGATTAGGCACTACTTTGTTGTACTCCACCGCCTATCATCCCCA
Source organism: Gentiana straminea (assembly GCA_036785695.1). Classification (NCBI taxonomy): domain Eukaryota; kingdom Viridiplantae; phylum Streptophyta; class Magnoliopsida; order Gentianales; family Gentianaceae; genus Gentiana; species Gentiana straminea. The sequence continues at coordinate 1,340,535 of JAVUPR010000244.1, forward strand.
AATTGATGGTCAAACGGAAGTTGTGAACCGAACATTGGGTCAATTATTACGTACAATCGTACAAAAGAACTTAAAGAATTGGGAGTCTTGTTTGCCATATGTTGAATTTCCTTACAACCGTGCTACTCATTCTGCTACTAAACACTCACCATTTGAAATTGTTTATGGTTATAATACTTTCACCCCTATTGATCTCGTTCCTCTTCCCCCAGGTATGCACACGAGTCTCGAGGGAGAAAAGAAAGCTGAAATGGTACGAGAATTGCATGCAAAGGCAAGGTAGAATGTGGAGGCTCAAGCATCTCGCTATGAAAAACAAGCAAACAAAGGCGGGAAAGAAATAATCTTTGAACCCGGAGATTGGGTATGGTTGCATTTTCGCAAAGAAAGGTTTCCCACAAAATGCAAGGCCAAGCTACACCCACGTGGAGATGGCCCGGTCCAAGTTTTGGAGTGAATCAATAATAACTCAACAAAGCTTGACATTCCACCCAACTGGGCCATTTCAAACTCCTTCAATGTGGCTGATTAGCACCCATTTGACAACCCTGATGATCTAAGGACATATCCTTCGCAACCGGGAGCTTCTGATGTGAATCCGGATCCACTACCTGCACATTATCCGTTAACATTTTGGGTTGGGCCTGAAACTCGGCTTCAATGTAAAAAGAGACTCACATCTTTGGACAAATTAGCCCAAGTATTTTATGCAAGAGTCCAAGTCCAATGATGAAGATTGTGAAATAACCAAGTCCATTATTTATGCTTGTGGGCTGCCTGAATAATGACCCAGCATTAAGGCCCTTATTATGGTATTATATTATATATTTTATTAGGCAATATTAGTTAAATAAATGACAAAAACTTGGCTGAATTTGGAGGAAAATATGGCGCCACTTTTGCTAGCTTTGAAGTGAAAAAGTCAAGTTTTGGAAAAGCAAAATACATTGAACCAAGATGCATGAATCAAGATTTCAAGAGTCCAAGCATTTATTCAAGATACATTGATTCATGATGCAAATGAATCTAGAAAATAATGGCACCACCCTTTTAGTTATTTGAGGAAAAAATTTCATCTTATTTTTTAATCATTATTTGTCCTATAAATAGCCAAGACTATTGTAACTTGAAATTCAGCTTTTGATCAATATACAATTATATTTCACTTTTAAAGTGTTGTGCTGAGTTACTCTGAAAAGATAATTCTAAGGTTTAGGATTTATCAAGGACATAAGCAATCCTTGTGGATATCCCAAAATACCAAGGTGCTTAGAAGCAGGTTTTCTAAGTGTTAAGGCAATTCCAAGGAGCTTTCACACAAGTTTTGATTGTGTCAAGGAGCTTATTGATTCCAAGGTGCTTCCACACAGGTTGTAGTTGTGTCAAGGACCTATCCCAATAAATGAAACTTAGGAATTAAACTTCAATTGGATTGAAGCAATTAATGACTAGAGGATGTTTCAGAAGTCTTCTGAAAAGGAATAAGATTCCCCTTTGAAGGATGCCATTCTTGGATACGCAATTAGATTGTGTTTCTAAAATGGAAACAACACTTTATACGATAAATGTGTGAAGTAAGACATGCGAACTATTCCTCACACGTTTCGGGATAGTGCCCTTAATCAAAACACATACTTAACCGAGTTCCAAAGAATAATGTTGAATAAATTCCATATTAGATATAGAAGGGGATATTGTCGAATCTATCTTAACCGATGATTTGAAGTTGTCATAGGCAAAGTCAGAAAGGCTTGGATCCTAGTACGACATATGCAACTTTGTGGAATGTCTTGGCGAGTACACCAGATATCGTATACTTTCCCGCGGAACAAAATGTTTGTCTCGAAACATGCTGCCTTCTAGAGGAGGTATTTCTTCCAAAAGAGATAGTGGGAGTAAGTGAGATCTCAAAAGAGTTTGAGAGCCACGAGGAAAGATTCAACCATGGGAACGTGAGCAGACACCACATAGTAATGAGTGTAGAACACTGCTCAGTGTACACAAATGTTCTATAAGTCTGTGGCCTGATAAAGGCTGCTGATGTGTTCATCTTGAAGAATGAATATCTTACGACTTGTGAAGGAATGTTTGGGAGCAAGATTGAGAGATATGGCCAGGAGCCATAATATTTGAATTAGAATCAATCAGTGACAACCAGGTTGTGAACCTAGTCTGTCTTACCTAGAGGGAGTGTCCCTGAAAGGCTGCCATGGATAGTAATATGATTATCATAAGGCTGTAGTGATGGCTGAAGGGTACATGGTGTATACCTTGTAATTGTCTTTATGCTGCCAGCTGAGCCCAGTTCTATTCAGACTATGCTTTTTATAACTTCGTATCATGGCTATATGATAGTGTTGAAGACGTTGGGCAAATAGCTCGGTGTTTGTAGACGATAACATGATATGCAAGCCCACGGGATCCATTTATGGACTCAAACAAGTTTCACTAGACGATCTCTTTGTTTGATAATCAAAGGAGTTTGAATTTAGTCAAAAGAAGGAATATGCCCAATGTAGTGGGAGTGTGTTACGATTTTTGAGTAAGGTATTGGATATCTCTCTCGAGAATTATCATCCCATGTCACAGTTAATCAATGTTTGGTAGTTCAAGGTCTTTACGAAAACACTTGGATTAACAGTTCCTATTTTTAGAAATAAGAATCTATGGTGATAGATTTAACTAGTATATATATGTAGTGTGATGCTAAAAGAGTTTAGCATAGATCGCGACAGACGATACTGCTAGCCGGTGTTCTCAAGATCTATCTATGTTAGGACGTTAGTCCTAAAGATAAGGTGAAAGATGATGCCAGATGTTCATAGTCCATGAAGAGTCATGAGAAAGTATGAAAGTAAGGGGCTGTTTGTTAAACTAATTAATCACTTATTCTGAAAAATTTAAGAGGCTAAAATATTAAGACTGTTTGATTCTTTTTTAGGACACCTCTTAATTAATTAAGATGATCTGAAAATGAACTAAATTTACGTATAGATTTTAAGCGACAGAAAGCCCACTTATCGCTGAATTGCATTTCTAACCGAAAGTGGGAAAAGTAGGCGCATGATATATTTCTTTGTTTATTGTATTTTTTTTTGTTTTTAAAAAGGCTGTTTATTTATGTTTTTAATAAAATTATTATAAAATATTTGGTCAAAGTACCATTATCATAAAACATGAAAAAGTTGGTTGTATACATGGTAAGTATATTTGTGTTATAGCATTTGTCTACGATCTGATTTTAATATATACGTACTATAATATAATAACATGTAATAATAGAATTATATTAAATATTGGCATGTTTATCAGGCATCGTAATATATTAAACATTACACTTCAATAAACTTATGACAGTTTAGTCAAAAAAAAAAACTTAAGGCAGTTTCAGTCATAACCAAATTAAATTAAAATGCGACATAGTTAATGTTTTATTTATAAATATATCAAAGTTTCTAATATTTTATTCATATTATTTTATGTGTTATGAACTATGTATCATACTGAAATAGAGTAAAAATACATAAAAACCTTGTCGAGATAATATGTGATTGAAAATCGCTCTATGTTATCATATGCGGTTTTCTAATGAAAAAGAAAGACAAATTGTATATTTAACAATATTCACACTTCAAATGAGTAATGATCAAACACTCCAATCAGTTTCAGCACTTAAATGATTCAGTTAATTAATATATTCAGGCTTCAGATTTCGGATTTCAGATTTCAGACTTCAGATTTAACAAATAGCCCCTAAATCTGGTGAATGTCGAGAATATCCTTAAACAAGTTAAGGATGGCTTCCTAGTTTATCGAAACTTGGAATTGGATAAACATAGATATACAGATATGCACCTAGACTCTTATGAAGGCGAGTGGGAGTTTCAGTCTAAGTTTGCAGTCACTTCGATTAAGTGAAGCAGTGGGCTGGAAATGTTCTGAGCTGAAGATCACTGTAAATTCTACAACTATGCCAAAACACAGTATGCGCCTTAGAGGCGCAGCGTAAGCAGTACATGGATCTAGAAGGTTCATTCCTGAACCTTGTACAGTTCTTCCACCTTTACTATATAGCTGATATAGTGGTGGATTCATTGCATGAAGCATGAACCAAGGTCTCGTCGGAGATTCATGTGTGTTGAGGCGGTTCCTTTTGACTTGGTCATTTGGAGCATAATGTGAAGATAGTCTGAGTCCCCACGGATAGTGATCCGTTCACGGCTAGGGCTTGTTGCGAGTATTGTATGAGATTATGGTGTTTCAACTTGGTCTTGTGTGTGCGAGTGATTGGTTTTTGGCCAAGTGGGAGATTGTTAAAATAGTGTCCTAAACCTAATCGGGTTGGACCGGATCCGACCGGGTCGGATCATTTCTACTATTTCTTTATGATTATACATATATAATAAATGGCTTTTCTGTTGTCATATATTTGTTCTCTTAAAGAACATGTTATGAATCGTTATATGATAACGTCCTTAGTATTAAACTGTGATAGAGAAACCCTGATAGGCGATTATGGTTGATGAGATCTCTAATCACTTTAATAAGTTTGATACTTAAATGTCTCTAGGCTGATGATCTATTAAACGGGGCATTGATAGTACGTACAGACTAGCACGTATTCGATGTCTTCTGTCTTTAAGGGCAAGGATAGATCTCGTCTATCGAAGTGTGGAGACACTTGGACTGTACGTGGACGTGTATTAGAGAATGCGTATGTTAGACTGACCCACATACACTGTTAAGTGTCACACTATATGACGGTTGTGTAATTATCCATAGGACCGGAGTCTACAAGGCATCACGGTGTGGATTGTCATGCTTTGACACTATTGAGGTTTACCCTAACCTTGGGGCGATCATGCAGTAGTGATTGGGTATGATACTGAAGAATGCGGAGTATACATGTTAGGTCGTCTGGGAATCGCGTACCCTATGAATAAGGGTGAATATCTGAAAGGGTCTTCTTATAAGGAATATCTTACTCTCGTGAATCTTTACAAAGTGGAAGGAAATGAGTTACTTCGAGAGAGCATGATATGCAGATTATAAGATACGGTCGTCAATGCTTGACACTCGACGTACGACCGTATGGATATTATTACAGCGATAGGATTCTATTTACACGCTAACCGAGCACATGAAAGGTAGTAGTCATTGAGTTGACTCTTCCGAAGATTGGGGGTCATGGACGTGTTGCTAGACGCTATCCATGATCGTTAGAGGTGAAGGGCATTTTCGTAATTGCACCTTATGTCTTCGGCCAACATATTCGGAAGCCTATCGGGTCACAAACATATGAACATCGAGTCGGATTAAAATGTGGTTATAGTTGATGACCAAATAAGGAAAGTTTATCTCATACTATAAAGGTTATAGTGGTAAATTAATATGGTGGTATTTATTTATTATGAATAAATATAATCCAAGATATTAATTATGTTGATTAATTAAATATATTTATATATGGGGTGAAATATATATGTGTATATGATACACATGGATTTTGCAAATTAATTAATCATGGTATTATATTATCTAGTAGTAATATACGATATTAATATATATATATATATATATATATATATATATATATATATATATATATATATGTATATGTATATATATATTTATTTATATTTGAGGTTAAAGGTCGTAAAGGACATGTTTTAATCTAAAATGGTTGAGAAGGACAAACACGTAGTAACACATGTACAAAAATGTAGTAACACATGTAGTGACTGTCATTCTCAATCATTTAAGTTTAAAACCTGTCCTTATGGACTCTGACCCCTTATATTTGTAATATATATATATATGATATATATACATGTGTAAATTGATTTATTGTAATAAGATAAAGATAGTCAATATTAGACATTGACAATATCTTGGAATTTTTTTTTTTTACGAAGAAAGGAAATTGGAAATATTTAATATAGGATATTAAATTAAATGAGATAAATCAATCTAAGGGATTTTTTTCTTATTTTACTAGTCAATGGTTTTCTTTCTCTACACTCTACCCAAGACTAGTTCCCCAAGGATTTTAGGAAGGCTTGGGGCGCCTCATAGGCCTATAAAAGCAAGTGGGTGCTAAGCTCTTTTGCACACCATATTTCCAAGAGCTAATAGTTCTTGTGAAAATAAGAGAGCTTTTTAGAGAGAGATTATAGAGAGAAAAGGTCGACCTAGCAGTCGAGTTTTACTAGTAGCAATCCTTGGCGGGATCCCGGCGAGGTGCTCGTGGGGATTACTGGTAGAGGCCGGACGCTTGGACGGCTCACGCACATCTATTCCTACCGGACGGTCAAAGCGTCGATCTTTTAGATCAACCAAGGTAATAGTACCGTCCCCTATCTTATATGTTTATTGTTTAAACGAAGACGATACTGGATCGGGAAATCAATTTTTAAATTCTGTTGCACTACTCGATTGATTTCCTAACATTTTTCCATCAACAATTGTAGTTGATCCTCTTCTTGCAATTCTGAAGTGATCAATGATTCTTTGTACTAACAAGGCAAGTGTCTTCTTGTGATAGAATCTCACAGTTTTCACATCAGATTCTTCTTTGGAACTTCAGACGCGATCTGTCATGCTTTCTGGTCAAGGATGTATCTTTGCCAGTTGAATTTCTATTCAAACCATATCACATAAAGTTAATCTATCTTGGTGCCTGATAGATTGCTGAAATTGCCGGCACTTCCAATTATGCATTTGGCTAGCATCTTAGTTAGATAATCAAATTCAGGTTTGAGGAGACATGTTGACCCTGATAATGATACATTTGAATATCCTTATCCTTCCACAACTTCTCTCTTTGCTCTTTATTCAACTTGATGGCCGATGAATCTCCAGACTTGTCGAAACCAAAAAATTCTGCAATAAGGTCCCCAGTGACCTTAATTTCTTTCTGATTGACCTTGGTGGTAAAGGTGTAGATATTCCCTTCTATAGCAGTCTTTCCAAACTCATAGAAGTCTCTAATTCTTTCTATGCATATGCTCTCCAGGGTAATGTTGAACACTTCTTCAAGACCATTGACATTTCTGATTTTGTCCACGATATGCTTAGCAAGTTCTGAATTGCCATACTTTTCAAGATATTGATCAAGTGAATGATCAAACTGGCTTCAACTCTGGTATAAGTCATAATTTCTGATAGAATGACTGATTTTGAAAAGATTTGAAGTTAGAGATAATTCTTCAAACTGGGGGTTGAACGAAAGTGAGTGTAAAGATTTTGATAGAGAAGGTACAAAGGTATTTATATATAGGTAGTAAATTGTGCAGTTAGAAAGAATTTGAGTGGATTTTAAAACATCTTGTCATAAATCACATCTGGCGTTGAGATGCGACAAAGATGGTGAGTGGAGAAGATAGACGGTTGAGATTTGTGTTGGTTACGAATTTTCTACCAACCGTAGCATGTACCAGTAAATGCATATGATATGGTATATCTCCAGCTATAAGAGTTCAGCTTGATCTTATCCACATCTTGATCAACCTTCAATTATCTGCATCTCAGTTTTGTCTTCCTGGTCAGTTTTGTAATCTCGGTTCTAAACATGATGTATGACTCTGTTTTTAGGATGTCGGCTTTCCATATTTCCTCAGCAGTCAGTTTTAATCTACAAAATGAATTTAGGAGCTTTTTGGTACCCATATCTGTTTGGGTCCTTTCTTGTCAGTTTTTGGATTAATTCTTGAGTGTCTTAAAGATTACTTCTTTTTCTCAGAATTAATCTCATTTTTGAGAGCTTTGAACATTTTGACAACTAAGCTCATATACCTTTCTTGACCATTGACTTAAAATTTCTGTAAGAATTGTCAATTTTCACATAATTCTTTTGTCTAGGCTTTTCAGTCCAACTCTTATGAATTTTGTGAAACTTAGTTGATCCATCAGTAATTGTAGATCCATTCCAGTCTTCATCAGTAGGGAAGAGTATCTCTTTCCTCTTGAATCTGTTATCCCTTGAATGAGAGTATGACTTGAATGTTTTGTTACTGATCTTTGATCAGTTCTATGTTTTTCAGCCTTCTGAGTTTTTCTGCTGAATCTGTCAGTTTACGGGGTACCACTAACTGATTTTACAATTTTGTCAGTTTTTTATTGAGGTTGTGCTGAACTATTATTAGTTCTAATGATTTCATCAGTTTTCTGGGTTCTCGACTTTTGTGCAGCCACAAACTTTGGTGCAACTGAACTAGGCCTGAACGTAGAATTATGTTGATTGTCAAACCCTAAACATGTTCTGTCTTCAAATGGGTTTCCTGGTTTGAACTGAACTGTAAAAGTTGGATCAACTAATGATTCTGAGGTGTATATAACTTCTATTACTTCATCAGTTGAGCCAGCATCTTGAGTTCTGTTATTAGCCTTGATAAGATTAATTTCAGCATTCAATCTTTGAACTTCAGCTTTCAACATTCTTTTTTGTTTTTGACATTCTTAATTCTTTTGAATTTTCTCTAATTCCTTCATGAGTATGTCCAAGATTTCATTGAAATCTGTATTTCTATGATTATTCATGGCATTGTGACAGTTGGATAGAAGCATTTACCTTATGACATTTGATTGATAAGTTCTCAGTTTCAGCATCTTCATCTTGCATTATCTGTTTTCCTTTAATTGATATAGCATTGTCCTTTGCTGGTTCAACTCCAAAAATAATGATTTCCTCATCACTTTCAATGTGATCTTGTACAGCTAGACTTATTGGTAAAATCTCAGAATTCTCATAGCTACTGGTATCTATTGGATCTTCAACGAATGTCTCAATTAATATTTCTTGGGTATCAGCAACAAGAGCCTGCAGTTTGCTTTTAAACTCATTAAATCTCAAAAATGAACAACTAATTAAACTTTTAAAGTGATTTTGTGTATCCATGATGCAGCTTTGAAAAACATTGAGAACAACTTAAATAACTGATGACCAGTAACTTCTGCTGAAACCTCGAAGCAGTAACGATTTGGATCACCTCCAAAAAGGAAGAACTGCTCCGATACCAATTGTTGATTGGTATCATGAATAACTGAGCACCATTTATTTTAAGCAAAAAAACTGATATGGAGAACAACTAATGATCTCTTCAGGACAGAAGCACTGCTCTGATACCAATTGTTGGTCCCGTGAAAAGGCTGACACAAGTTTAGAGGGGGTGAATAAACTTATCCCCAAAAACCTATATTTGAAACAAATTAGGTTCAACTTTAAACATGGGTGGAGTTAAGCTAACTGAGCTGAGTATAAGTCTGAACTAACTTATGCTTAAACTATGTTAACCGGCAGCGGATATATTAAAGCCTTTCGATTGTTAAGTTATAGTTTGTAAAGATGAATGCAATGCTGTGCTGACTCAGTTTCTATTATTTGCTGAGTAAGTGATCTGATGAGATATAAACTATAATGCATTAAATAAATGCGTAAAGTAAATAAACAAGAATTATAGAGGTTCCCGGTGGTGTAATCCTGTCAGTCCTCTATTCTCATGTGATGCGGAGGAAATTCACTATGTTCTTGAGGTTTACAGTTACAAGACACAAAGTAAATTTAAACAGTGATTGTCCTTCACTAATCCCTAGCTTCACAATCTACAAGCCTTAATCTTTAACAGGTGGAATTGTTGTTAAGCCAAGCTGCTTCACTGGTCCTTGAAGGGTTAGATTTCCTCTTCACCAGCTCATCACAAACACAGTCTTCCTTGACTGCCGCTCAACTCTCCTTCACACCTTCTTGGTGTTTCACAGTCTAAAAACCATTGATAAAATCAAAGTTGAGACTTGAATCAATAACTTTGATCCAACTTGTGATTTGAGCTTCTTCTTCTGGATGTATATATGATTTGCACAAGCTCTGTTTTCTTCAAGTGTTTGATCTTGATGTTTCTTTGAATACTTATGAACACTTTGAAGATTTTCTGATCTGGATTATGCAATATAGAATATAGTAGGAGTTTTTTGTTTCACTTTCCCCCTTAGTAGAATCTTTCTTAATATGTTTATTTCTTAGAACTCTGCTCTTTTTCTTGAGGTAGAAGTGACTATTTATAGGGGTATTCCCAACGTTCAATTCATTTGAATTTGAATCCTTGTAGCCGTTGGTGGTCCTGCTTATTCTATTGAATGTCAGTGTCCTTTCTAACATTTCTTCATCCAATTATATTGCTTGCTTACAAATGGTCAGATTCTTTTTCAGCTCGAGTGACTTCAGCTTGAAACTGAGCCTTTGGGGTTTTGTCGGTTCCAGCTGGAAAAACTGAGTGTATCAGTTTTAAGAGCATTGACTGAGTTTTTAATCTTCTTCAAACCTTAGTACTCTATTCTTCATCTGATTTACATTGACTTAATCAGAGTAAACCATGACATATAAATCATCTAAGATATCATTGTCCTTATGTATCTTAGGTCTTGATACAAACTTTACAGTCTGGACTTTTAAACTTCATAAACCGAGTTTGAACCCTCAGTTATTCAATCTTCAATAACTGTGTCTTTGTCCCTCAGCCTTCATTTACTGAGTTTGTCCCCTCAGACTTCAACTTCTAGGTAAGTCAACCGAGTCAATAGGTCTAATATGTGTACTCGGTTCTCTTGATAAAGTCAGTTTCTTCTTATGAATACTCTATCTGTAAACTTAGTATGTTCTCAGTTTTCTTAGTCTATCCTATTCTATTACAATACTTGTCTAATTAACATATACAAATGTCAAAGACTATTAAATCCTATATATTTCTAGACATCTTTTTGCATTGCACTATAACAGCTAGTTATGACACTTCATCAATGGGGTTTAAAAACAATTAATAAATATAGATGAATCATCATCAAATCTCAAATTTTATTTCTGACACTAAGATATTTGTCTAACCATTTACAACCTACAATAAAATTCTATAGTTTCACCATTCTTCCTATCATACTAAATAAATTGAATCTCAGATGTTTAAAACATACTGATCATTATCTCAAATGTTACTTTGTTTTATAAGTGTTACTTTACAATTACTAAAGTATATTCATAGGTAAAATATAATAAACATATAAACTTATATGTACATGAAACCCACATGCTATATTATTTGCATCACAAAAATTGCTTATAAAAAATTCGTAAATTTCCATAGGTTTACTAGATAATTATGAAAAACATGTTTTTTATATATATATATATATATATATATATATATATATATATATATGTGTGTGTGTGTGTGTGTGTGTGTGTGTGTGTGTGTGTGTGTGTACACACACATTAAATACTAAGATTTGTAAATTCAGAAAGATTATTATCCTTAAATGGGTGATAAATGTATCAAGTACATGAATAAAGTCAAAATACTAATAATAAAACACAAGATCATTTTGTATAATTATTTATAATATATATATGTATAATATACGAGGGATAAGTATTTAATAAATGATGTATTAATAATGTTATCATTAAAATTTTAAAAGTCTTATTTCGCTAATATTATAAATTTATGACTAAATACTGAATCTTCTAGTACACAAAGCTATCATAAACAACTGTTTCCACCTAAACACATTTATCTTCAAATCCCTGCTATTATCTAATAATGTTTTTAAACAACAAGCACAAATAACTTAATCTCTAAACTTTTAACCATTCAAAACATTCAAAAGAAGATATAATAATACCTGTAAATCAAATAAAAATGAACCGGTTGTTAGCTAGTAAGTAAGTAGTAAACATACGATCGAGATCATAACAAAACTTTCAATAAACACTAAACTTTCTCAATTATTCATTCCATGTAATTAAATCACAGTTCAACATCAAAACATAACAACAAGACCATATGATAAAAGAAACCAAGGAAAATAATATATATAGCTCCTCACACCATCTAATTAATTAAAAAAACTTTTAAAAACAATTAAGCAAAAAATCCATGTCGAAAGTGATCTCTTGTAAAATATTGATGCTTCATTTCATCTCCTACTTTGAACTTTGATCGATTGGAACGAAACACTCATAGCAGGTTACAACTTCCAATGACTTAAAATCTGAATATGGAAGAAAAATAGAGTCACACTGTCCAGGTTGACATTGTTGCCCTTTGGGGAGATCATAACAATTGATTTTCCCATCCCTTGTTTGTCTGAGAAGTTTATCTTTTCTCCAAAAAGATAACGGTTTTCCTAAATGTGAAGAGCTATTAATAGAATATTGTTTAATCCAAGACTCTGCCACACCGTATTCCTTCATCATCCATACGTCGAGTGAGTGTACACCGGCACCTTCACGTGAAAAGTAATGACCCACCATGGCAATGCTAGAGTTGTCGACCTTAAACAGATAAGGATCCTCTTTGCTCTTAAAATCTGTCCAACCGTCCGGAAACTCAATCTCTTGAAATAACTTACTAGTCGTGTTGAAAGTAAGTAGACAATAATGAGGCCACCACCCAATGCACCAATGGATGGATCCATGGGAGAAGAAGGAAGAAGGAATGATATCCTCATCTTCGAAGCAAAACGCAGACACAAATGCAGGAATCTCAACCATCGTCCAAGAGGCGGTCCTAATATTGTATACAACGCATTTGCGGTCCGTAGAAAATAGATCATATACTAATTGAACTAGTATATAATCCTTTGTAGCATCATCAAGTCCAAATCCTACCGCTCTTCTCGAGTAATAATTAATAAAATCAGGAAGTTCATTGAATTCAGAGAGTTTACTAGATTCTCTCAAGGCAGGATTAAACAAAATGATATTAAATTTAAAATCTTTTAAAATAGTAACGCAAACTGCGCCGTTGACATTCGTGGAAAAGCTAATCCAACAAGAAAGGATACCCATATCAAGATCATATGATGCTTTCCAACAGGCGAGGGATCGGTAATCAGAATAACAAGTCAAAATATGCTTTTTCTTTTTATTACCAATATCGTCATGATGCCGCCAATGATACTTCCTCTTGACAACAATAAGCTCATCATCATCGCTGGCGAATCGGTAAGCCAGATGCTTTTCTTTGAATTGGGAACCGTTAATTTGGGCACACCAATTCTTAGAAACACATCTGAATCGGAGCAGTGATCGCACCGGTAATCTCAATAGGATCTCTGAAACCACGTCCTCGGGAAGCTCCATACACTCAATATATTTTTGTTTTTTTTGAGTGTTGACAAATTTACGTACGAACTGCAACATTTCAAGAGAGGCAAAAGAAAGTATTTTTTTCTTATTACGGTTCTTCTAAGATTCTTTTTGGACAGGCAAAGGAGAACACTACGTTGTTTATAATAGTTTTTTTATTTTTTAAATTCTTTTTCCTTTTTTCTGAAAATTTTATCTTTTAATTTTTTTTTTATTATTATAGATTTTTATGTAGATGATACGTTTAAAACTGACAAAGATCTTCTCAAAAAAAAAAAAAAAAAAAAAAAAAAACTGACAAAGAAACAACACTTTGTGTATAATACCCTTCGTGACTACTTACAACTTTTATGGAGAGGTGCGCCAATCAAGTAAAATTGTTATTTACGTTCTCTTATTGTTGGCACTCATTTATTACAATTTAATTGTCTTCCCTATTTTGTGTTCGTCATTTGCAATAAAAAAAAATGAAATACAGCATTTACAGAAGTAAAATAAAATAACATAAATCATACAATATTAAAAAATTCCTATTCAAATAAAACAGTCGAACCTTCAAAAAAAAATAAATAAATAAAAAAAATACAATCGAGACATGTATTGAACTAAAAGGGTGTTTTAGAAAATAAAAAAATTATATATACAATCGAGATAGGTATTGAACTAAATAGGTGTTTTAGAAATAGTGGTGTAAGAAGTAATTATGTTTTTTTGTGGCGTTTGGTAAAAAAATAATAACTATATTATGAATGTGCTAAAAGTAATTTAAAGAATGCCGGAATGAACGTGGTGCCAAAAGCAAAAACGTGGTTCGGTCGAAGCCGCATTAATTTAATAAAACTTTAATTTATTGTTGTTGAATATTTCATTATACTCCCCTTAAAGAAGATTTTATATTATAGCCAAATATAATTTCAATTTTACTCATTTTTAACTTTATTTTATCAAAAACACTTTATAAAATACATTTAATTCAATTTGCTTTTCAAAATACGTTTTACAAAAAAATAGGGATTATGACATTTTCCATATTTATTTTTCAATTAACAGTCCTAGTTAACAATTTTTATTTGTTGAAAGACATAATTAAAATTATATGACTAATTTGTCTTTGCTTAACCCATTCTTATCCTTTAGCTTTTGAGGAAACCCAATGTCGTCTTATCTTTCTCGCTTTCGAAGAAAGTCAATGTCGAAGTCAAAAAATTACAGCGACAGATTGATCATCATGATTCTTCCATTGTTTCATTTCCCAATTCGGCTGATTGATCATCTAATTTGAAGGATTAGTTCTCAGCAGATCATCTATTCATCAAGTTTATCTGCCAATTTTTTCCTCTTCTTATTGTTCAACCGCAGTAGAGATCGGAAATCTCATTTTTATAAGTTAAATTTCAATCTTCTAATGAAATTGAATATAAATGTGATTTTCTTAAGTTTAATTCATTCTTGATCCTGATTTTGATTTTTGTTTTGTGACTAATGTGTGTTTTTATGAGAAATAATGTGATTCACTGTTGATTTTCTCTGATTCCGTTGCTACCCTAATAGTCGAACATAAATCTGAGTTTTATAAGTTAAATTTCAATCTTCCTAATGGAATTGAACATAAATCTGAGCTTCTCACGTTTAATTTTGTTCTTCATCCTGAGTTTGATGTTTGTTTTGTGAATATTGTGTGTTTTATGAGAAATAATATGATTTACTTCTGATTTTTTTCTGATTCCTAAGAAGGTTTTTAGCCAAATGGGATAAAACCTTTTGCGAATCTTCGATTCTTGATTTACATAAAATCTATTGACCTTTTAAGGGTCCAAGGTATACATCAGTTGCTCTTGTTGTAACTGTTGAGTTTGCATGATCATGTTGGAAAATTTCCCGCTTAATTTTCATTTTGAGCTTGTGCATTTTGGTTTTCTTTGTGTTGGCCAGAAGGGGAATAGATATTGTCTGTAATTAGCTCAATTTGGGAATCTTTGGATGAGTAATTTGAAGTGGGTTAGTTGATTTACCCTGTGGGATTTTGAATCGAGTGTGGAAATCGTTTTATTTGAATTATTTGATGCTTTTTCGTAGATGGGTTCATACTTACTCAAGAGAGTAGGTGTAATTGCAAATGGGTCAATTCACGAAAATTTTGAATATTCCTGAGGTAACTCCCCTTATGAAAGGGCAGAAGCCAAATGAGGAGAGAGCAATTGCGAGTGGGAGGGGCATCTCAAATGGAGTTTTAAATCAAATGGATGAATCTAGACCACACAGTTTTAAATCAAATTCAAACTGTGTGGTCCAGATTTATCCACACGGTACAACTCCACAAATGGAGTGACCATGTAAGAATTACCCCTCATTGTTATTAGGATTATGTGGCTTAGGATTGGTTTGTTGCTTGATGGGATATTTTGAATGATTTTTCGTTTTTTGCATTGAGAAAGTTATTGTGGTGTGCTCTGGAAAGCTGTGAGCTTTAATTACATCGACACAATGGATTTCATGGGTGATGGAAGCAACATCAATTCTAATATGTCATCTAAGCAACGCCTTCGTTGGACTAATGAGCTCCATGAGCGATTTATCGAAGTTGTGGCTCCGCTTGAAGCTTATGAAACAACTTTACGTATGTTTGTGTTTAATTTGTTTGTGAATTAAGTATTTTAAATCATTTTGTATATATTGTACATAATGAGATTCACTGGATTTATTTGTCGATCGTAGGTCCTCTTGTGCTTCATGAATTCCGCAATATGCCCAAGTATAGACAAGATATTAGCAAATTCATTTGTTGCATCTAGGAATTGGAGTATCGTCAATTCAAGTGTTGAAATGCTTTCAACACCATCTTGTATGGTTGACTTGAGAAGTTTATTTGTTCTTGTAATGTTTAGCAATTGAATGGTATCCCATGTGATCATGCGGTATACTGTATAATGATAGCATGTCTCACTTGCATGAATTTGTTGATGTTGGATTCCGGTCGAGTTCGTATGTTCCTTGTATAAATATGCAATCCATCCAGTGCCGTTGGTTTACCAGCTAGTGCATTCCAATGTTGTTGTTTAACCTCATATTTCAAAGAGACAACTTGGAAGTCAAAGGAAGATGCGGATTCCTTCTAGAGGTGAATCCAAACGGGAAATGTTGTGTGGTCGGTAGCATAAGTTGGGGCATCATAATCAGAGGAAATATGTGGCTTCTGTTATGACGTAGATGACATTGCTTAGTATAACTCCACTATTCTACACTTTCTCATATTTTGGCTCATGCTTATTGTTTAGACTTTATACTTCTTAGTTGAGTGAATTATCTATTTTCTATAAAAATTTAGAGGCCTCAGCTCCCATACAAAGTCTATGAAGTGTATGCTTGTCTTTTATGCATTTTATTTGGATGTTCTATCTTTTTGTATTTGTAGAATTATGTTCATTATCATATTATATGTTATGTAAAAAATGGATGCAGCCAAACAATCAAAAGTGATAAAAATTATCACAGTATATACCTGGAGGAGAACAAGGTAATCCAAGGTCAAGAAAAATATGATCCAATTGAGTTCAGCAGTTGTAGCAGCAACTGAGCGATATTCTGCTTCTATTGAAGAACGAGCAACAGTGGGTTGCTTCTTAGAGCTTCAAGATATAGCATTACGACCAAGATAAATAACATAGGTGCTTGTAAATGAGTAATCATCCCTATTACCACCCCAGTCGGCATCTGAAAAGGCATGGAGCGTGAGAGGGGAGTGGCGGTGAAGTTGAATGCCATAGGAAATGGTGCCAGCGAGATAACGGAGTAGATGTTTAACATGAGCCCAATGAGTGTCGGTGAGACAGTGCATAAACTGAGATAGTTTATTGACTGCAAATGCAATATCTTGGCGAGTGAACGTAAGAAATTGGAGACTACCAAAAACCATGCGGTAATGAGCGGGGTCCTCTAAGAGGGTGCCCGACTTGGATGTGAGAGTCGATATATTAGCAGGCAGTGGTGTGCAAACAGCATTAGCGCGATCCATATGTAATTTGGCAAGAAGTTCAGAAGTGTAATGACTCTGGGGGAGAATGTAACCTGTAGAGTTCCTAGCCAAGATCCTTGAGAGCAAAGCGAGTCCTGAGTTTAGCAATAAATGAATCTAATGCAGTGGACTGATTACCTGTAACAATTAAATCATCGACATACACAAGTAGATATAAAATAATTCCGCCAGAATTGTAAATAAATAGGGATGCATCAGCCTGGGATTGGGTAAAGGAACATGACAAAATAAATCCTTTGAGCTCATCATACCAAGCCCTAACGGCCTGTTTTAAACCATAGATCGCTTTATGAAGCTTGCAGACATAACTAGGTCGAGTCGAGTCTATAAGCCAGCAGGTTGAGCAAGATAAACATTCTGCTGTAAAGTGCCCTACAGAAATGTGTTGTTGATGTCAAGTTGTCGGATAGACCACCCCTGTGTTAGTGCAATTAAGAGAACCACACGAATAGTAGGGGTTTAACAACTGACTAAAAGTTTCTGAATAATCCACCCCGAGGCGTTGGGTAAATTCTTTTGCCACAAGGCGAGCCTTAGAATGATCAAGAGAGCCATCTGGTTTATATAAACTTGAAAATCCATTTAGAGCCAATGATGTTATAGGAAGGATCGGCAGGAACAAGGTCCTACGTGTTCTTTTGCACCAAATTAGTGTCATACTCTTCTTGCATTGCTTGTCTCCATTGAGGGTGTTTAAGTGCTTGAAGGATATCAATGGGTTCAGTGGGGGGTTCAGATGGAGGGGAAAGGGTAGTATGAAGATTTAGTTTTTGAATGGGTTTATGGATGTTGTTTTGAGAGCGGGTGCACATCGGGTGGGCAGGTGCTAAGGGAGTAGGCTCAGGAGGAGGAGGGGAGAGGGTAGGTGCGGTTCCGGGGGTGGGGATGGGGAGAGAGGGGCAGGATTTGGAGGGGGAGGGGGAGAGGGTGTGGGAATCCAGTCGGATAGGGGAGGAATAAAGAAAGAGGACGAGGACGAGGTTGGTCGGGTACTGTAAGGAAAGATAGATTCTACAAACTTGACACGGGGAGTTACATATAGACGAGAGGTGCTAGGGTCAAAGAAATAGTAGGCATGTTGGGTAGGAGCATAACCAAGAAAGACACACGGTTTGGAACAGGGTTCAAGTTTATGGTTTGTATAAGGTCGGAGCCAAGGATAGCAGAGACACACAAATACACGGAGTTTGTGATAGTTGGGTGCGGAATTGAAGATGGATTCATATGGAGAGTTCATGTTGAGAACGGGAGTGGGCATACTATTTATGAGATAGACCGCAGTGGCAAAAGCGTAGTGCTAGAACGTAGTGGGAAGGGATGCATGAGACAAAAGAGCGAGACCGGTTTCAACAATGTGCATGTGACGTCGTTCAGACACCATTGTGTTCAGGTGTGTGTGGAGGGGTAGTGAGAAAAGATATACCATTCGAGGAGAAATAATCTCTGAGAGCAATAAATTCACCACTGTTATCGGAATATAGAACCTTAATGGGGTGTTCAAAGAATTTTTCAACGATCGACCGAAAACGAATAAAGGTCGGAGCAACATCAGATTTACGAACAAGTGGGTAAAACCATACATAACGTGTAAAATGATCAACAAATATAACATAGTATTTATAACCATCACAAGAAACAACAGGAGAAGTCCAAACATCCGAAAATAAAACCTCAAGGGGACGGGAAGAGTGTAATGTAGAAGTAGAAAAAGGTAACTTCTGACTTTTATTTTCTAAGAAGGCAGAGCAATGTAATAAATTGGAAGAAACATTGTCTAGCTTATAAACGCTAAGAATTTTATTTAAAATAATACTTCTCGGGTGACCCAAACGATTGTGCCACACATCTGTTGTGGCTTTATTGGAGGTGAAAGCAATAAGAGGCTGAGAAGGCCACTCGTAGAGTCCATTCTTAACCGGACCACGGAGGCGGATTTGACTCGTCGGGATATCCTCAACATGAAATTCAGAAGGTAAGAATTCAATGGAAATATTATTTACTCTACATAATTTAGATTTGGACAATAAATCACGAGACATATCAGGCACAGAGAGAACATCTTTTAAAGTAAAAGATTTTGAAAAAGAGACAGAAAGAGAGGTAGAACCAGTATGGGTAATGGGTAGACCATTGCCATCGCCGACCATTATGTCACCAGTGCCAAGGTATGGAGCGTGGAGTGACAAATTCGGCAAATCTGTAGTGACATGATGAGTAGCACCGCTATATAATAGCCACGGAGTAGTGGGGGGTTGGTGAGCAAAATCAGGGGAGTGGGCCGAGCCAGAGGAGTGG